>OZ024722.1:5000-1347226 GCA_964016875.1 Fallopia convolvulus | reverse complement strand
CCGAACCCGAAATGACCCGACTCGAACCCGAACCGACCGACCCGAATGAAAGGTCTAATGTTATTGATACATTAAGATTAAAAATCTTTATTGGGTTTTTTATGGACTAATTAATTAATTACCTCCAATTTCATAACCAACTCTTTAGCATTTGGCGCGGAGATGATGATGTGGCGCGCGCTTGGACTTATGAACCCTTCTTCAACAGCTTGATCAATGAATGACAACAAAGAGTTGTAGTAGCCATCCACATTCAGTAGTCCAACCTGCAAATCAAACAACAATTAGTTACAAAGACATGTTTTTTTCGAAGAAAAAGAATCAATTTATGCTTTATAATGCATCTAAAAAAGGCTTTTTTTAAGTACCGGCTTCTCATGGATCCCGAGTTGAGCCCATGCTATCACCTCAAGTAGTTCCTCAAGCGTCCCGTACCCGCCTGTAACATATTCATCGATCAATTTAGTGTCTGTTTGGATTACCACTCAAAATGCATTATCTTGCATTATAATGCAGGATTTAACCATATAGACAACATGAATTACTTTTTATAAGATAAAACATTATATGTTTATCGTACTAAATAATGCGTTATTTCTGGGTAATCCAAACGAACCCTAAAACCTATGTAGAATAATGCATTATCAGGTGTGACCCAAAAACGCACATGTTTATCATTTCAGCTTACAAGTCAAAGACACTGCAGATGAAGAAGACAATTAAATGTTTCAAGATCAAAAGCTGAAGCTCAGGAAACACACAGACAACTGATTGGTTTCTGGTAGTAATATTAGTAACTATAGTACATCAGAGTGTATTAAACTCCAATGATGACAGGATTCTTCTTAAGAGGCTAAGTTTCACATACAAACAATTTTGTGCAAATGTGAAAGGAAAAAAAAACTTGTTTAAAGTTTACATGCATTTGAGGAAAAGGTACTAGTACTACTTACTAAGTAAGGGGCCTACAATTTGATCTCAACAAGTTGTAGATCACAATTCTAACACAATTCTAAATGTAAATTTTTAATTTTTTTCTGTTTAATGATGGTGATAGGTCAAAGGCAGGGGCTTGAACAGTTGCTCTCTTTAAATTATCTTTAGCCTAGCCTTTCTAGGGGTTGAAATAGTTGCCTTCAAATAATTATTGGACTCTCACACTAACCATATAACAAAAATCTCCTAACAAGATTAATGAATTTGATAAGTAGATGTTTAAGTGTACTTGTATACACTATTCTAAAAATCCTGTCTAAGTCCCGTTTCAACCCCACCTAGCCTTTCAGTCCGTCTAAGACTGCCTACTGCCTAGGGAACCATTCTGGTTGTCTAGGCGTTAGGCTGCCTCTCTCCACCCAGGACCCACCTAGCGTTTTTTTAGAACATTGCTTATACACTATGAATAAGGATCAAAGTGAATTTGACTTTGCATTATGCATCTTTTCAGCTATGTTACACGGACACAGACACTAGAAAATGAGTTTCTGTTTTTGGGTTTCGTACACGAGAGGGAACCGAAAAACGCTGCCCTAATAGTGTTTTCGGGTAACATAATTATCTTTTTTAAAAGGGTGATTAAGTGAAATGTAGAAATGTCGAGATGAATTTGGCTGGTTTCTAAGAGCTATGTTACCCAGAAACTCTAATAGGATAGCATTTTCCGTTTCCGATGAAAACTCTAAAACTCATTTTTAGTGAAAGTAGACAAGCTGAAATTTGTTGTACTAGTGAATCAAGCAAACTCTGAGAACACTTATGTCTTAAGTGCAGTCTAGAATCATTGCTTTTAGATGAAATCAAAGATGAACAAAATTGATTTGGATGAATTTTTATTTTTTACTAAAAACAACAGACCTGGCAGGGCAATAAAAGCATCAGAATGCTTAGCCATTTCTGCTTTCCTTTGGTGCATGTCCGCCACAGCCTTCACTTCTCCTACTGTTACACCAGTTATCTAATAAAAAAAATAGAGGAAAAAAATTATTTTTTAAACAAATTGCAATCAATTAAAAGATAAAAATTGAGACCCTTTTTGGAGTCATATTGCAGAGATGCAATGATAAGGCCTGCAAAGAAGAAGGTGGACTTGACCCATAAAAGAAAAAGGAAAGAACAAGTCTTGAAAATTTTCCTAATTCTCCCTAGCCACTACTAAATAACTTCTTTTTTTTTTTTGATTCCATACCACATGGATAACTACAAAAAAAATTAGAAGATTTTTTTGTAAGAAAATGCCAAGGAAGAAAAGAAATGAAGAAAAACAAACAAGAGAAAAAAATCCAAAAAATTTAGAAAAAAGCTGAGGAATGGCAGAGAGCCAAGTAAATGGTAAGATAAGGTTATCTCAGATTCCACAACAGACGGGGAAATGCTAACAAAACTCATTGGAAGAAATAAGAAAGTTGAGGAAACCAGAAAATTACCAAAAGTGAAATAGAAGGATCCATGAACAGTAATTAAACTAAATTAACCCACTTATAATAATAAAAAAATACCCATTTCAAGAAAGCTTGGGAAAAGACTATATTGATCACTATTCAAGCCAAATTTTATTTTAATTTTTAATTTGAAAAAAAAATGTAGGGAAATTCAAACAAAAAGGAAACTAGAAAATTACCAAAAGAGAAATAGAAGGATCCATGAAAAGTAATTAAACTAGTAGAAATTAAATTAACCCACTTATAATAAAAAATACCCATTTCAAGAAAGCTTGGAAAAAGACTATATTGATCACTATTCAAGCCAAATTTTATTAATTTAATTTAATTTTTAATTTTAAAAAAAATGTGATGAGATTTTGTGGAGAAAAGGTGGGAGACTTTTAACTTTTAAGCACAAAAGACATACCTCTCGAGGCATGAGCGTCTTGGGAATAACTCTGCAAAAATAGACAATAAAATGACAAAAAATTAATAATTTAGATTGAAATTTTTGGAGTTGATGACCTCAAAAAAAGCATGCTTAATCCAATCATTATGTCTACTTAATCTTTACTTGTTGGGTCATTTATTAAGCATTTGAAAATTCCAAAAATTATTAAAAGAAAGTGGAAGTGAAAGAAAGAGAGGCTGACCCAATAACATGCCGCCCTCCATTATGAACAGCTTGAGACACCAAACCCATTAAGCCAATGCTGCCTCCACCATATACAAGGTCAATGTTTCTTGTAACCTTTAATAACCCAAAACAAAAATCAGCATTATTTTTAAACTAAGATGATTAGTTAAGCTGTTAATTAACCTGAAATTTGGGCAATTGTTAATGAAAGGTCAGTTAATACATATGGCATGCATTGTTCACATCTCTCTAAGATCAGAAAACAAATGCAGAAACTTCGGGCATCTAGTCAAACGATTAAGATTCCATGATAGTACCATGAGGTTTCCATTTCGACTCCTATGGACAGTGCCCAAGACTAAAATAAAAAAAGAAAACAAATGCAGGAAATTTCAAAAATTGAAAACTTTCATGACCCATTATAGATAACATTACTAGTGAGGTTTGGTAACAGATTGTTCTTAAAACCCATATGAATTGCATGCAAAAAAGAAGTGAAATTTGACTGTAAAACCCATGAATGAGAAGGACCCAGATTACAAAAATCACACAACTACAAAACTAAAGCTTAAAAATGAACAAAAAAGACTGAAATCAAAGAGTTTTGTTTGTACCAATTCCTTGCCAAGTTCAGTGGCAGCTTCTTGATAGCTAGTCTTCTTGCCTTGGCTGCTCCCACAGAAGACACAAATCCTCCTAAATTTTGATTTCTTGATCTCATTTTCTCCCTCCATTTCAACTCTTTCCCCTCTTCTGTGAAATGGGTATCTCTCCTTTTTCACAAATCAGCAATCAAAAATCAGAAATTGGTCCACCAAGCTCTGTTATAGAATGAAATTAGGGTTTAAATTAAAACTTGTGTGATTGTAGAAGAAGAAGTGACAATGGAGAGTTTGCTGAAATGGTAAGAGGCCAGAGCAAGAGGTAAACACAAGACACTTGAGTAGAGAGCAAGCTCTTCTTCTCCTCCATGCGTTTTTATAAACAGCACAAAGGCACGTGATTGCTTTGGCACGCTTTACTTGTTCCAACTCACACACACACACACACACACCAAAAATTCTTTATTTTTTGTTTGGTATAAGTGTATAACACACCAAAAATTGTAATACCACGCTTACATCTTTGTTTTTTTGTTAAAAAAAAGGTGGAAAAGTTGTGCAAAAAATGTCCAAAATATAAGGGGGTTTCACAAAATAATTTGTAAATGTGAAAATTTACACAAATTACCCATGTTTTAGTGGGTTTGTTTAGATATAGCACCCGAGGCCATTGTTCTAAAAATCCTGTCTAGACCCCGCCTAGGCGTTGGAAGGTTGCAGACTTGCAGCTCGCCTAGCCGTCCAGCCTATTTAGGCGGCCGTCTTGGATCGCCTAGACAACCGTTCTAACCGCCTAGACGCTAGGTGGCCCCTCTCCGCTCAGGGTCAGCCTATCGTTTTTTAGAACATTGTCCGAGGCGCATTATGTCTGCAATAGACGTATTAATATTTTTTATTTGGTAAAACACACCAAAAATTGTAATATCACGCTTAAATATTTGTTTTTTTTTCAAAAAAAAAGTTGGAAAAAGTTACCAAAAATGTCCATATATAAGGGGGGTTTCACAAAATAGTTTGTAAATATGAAAAATTACACAAATTACACTTGTTTTAGTGGATTTGTTTAGATATTCCACGAGGCACTTTGTCTACAATTCGTGTATTAATATATTTTGCATAATTTTGGCCCCAAACACCTAAAATTGTTTGTAAATGTGAGAAATTTACACAAAGTATCTAACTTTTCACGAGTTTTCTGTAATTGGTGTATTAATATATTTTGTATAATTTTGGCCCCAAACCCCTAAAATCGTTTGTAAATGTGAGAAATTACACAAAGTACCCAACTTTTCGCGAGTTTTCTGCAATTGGTGTATTAACATATTTTGTATAATTTTGGCTCCAAACCCCTAAAATCGTTTATAAATGTGAGAAATTACACAAAGTACTCATCTTTTTGCGTTTAGATATACCACTCGAGGCACTCTGTCGGCAATTGGTGTATTAATATATTTTGTATAATTTTGGCCCCAAACCCCTAAAATTGTTTATAAATGTAAGAAATTACACAAATTACCTATATTTTATTGGGTTTGTTTAGATATACTACTCGAGGCACTTTGTCTGCAATAGATGTATTCATATATTTTGTATAATTTGGGCCCCAAGTCACTCTTACATTCATTCTTTTTTATACACTTTTGTTCATTAATTATAGTCATTTTACATATTTTGACAAACTTTTTCAATATTATCCTTAATGATTAAGTGGGTCACTTATCTACATCACCACTAGCCATTATTATTATTATAATTAATTAATCTCCAAAATAGATAATTAATGATGGATATGAGTCAAATCATATAGTTTCTTTACATGTCTATAAATAACTAAAATAACAATTAATTATGAACCAAGAGAATTCATACAATTTATGTAAGATTATTTTAGTCTTCTTTGTAAAATGTTAAAATAAACTCTAGGAAGACTAAATTATAGTTTCTTGTTAAACATTTTATTTTTTCAAATAGTGACATCATATTCCTCTACATTTTGACGTTTTTGAAATAAAGTTGTGTTTTAGATGGACTTTTGTAAATAAAATATCTAAAATGGGTGGTTTTGTGTAATTTACATCTTTTACACTTTTAAGATGTTAATATATTAAGCATATTTTTTCCACAGTATATTCTTTGATACTGACTAAGGGAGAAAAAAGCACTTTGTAAGGCCACTTTCTTCTCCTTAGGGTTGAATTAAGGGCACTTTATATGATTAAAATCTTGATAGTAATTAGAGTTCAGTTATTTAAATTCTCTTTCCTCATTCTGCTTAATCAGAAAGCATGGTTCTGAATATTTGAAAGCCCACTTTGCATGAATAAGCATTACAATGATGAGTTATGTAGGATTGTAGGTCAATTATATCTAAGCTATTAAGCACCTAGCAAGCTACCATATTTTTAGGAAAACTTACCAATATTGAATTTTTGTCAAAGTAATATAAAAAAATTAATCTGCTTTTGCCAAAACTTTAGAAGTAAGCCCAACTCATATTAGACCCATTTTTTTTACAAGAAACCCACCTTTAGTTGTAAACCTCGAGTTCATGAACTAACCGGCATAGCACACAAACCAGGTAAATCGGCTTGTGCCGACCGGCTCGACCCAATGATGAGACTTAGTTTTTTACCCAAGTGAAGGGACGGAGACAAGGATCAAATCTGTGTGTACTAGACCCATCTTTGCTTTTTATGTGATCATCAAACTAATTGTGAAATGGGCTAATTGATTGAATGCAGAAGCAATGTTCTAAAAAACATTAGTCGGACCCTGGATGAAGAGGGGCCGCCTAGCCCTTAGGCGGCCTAAATAGTTGCCTAGGCGATCCTAAACAGGTACCTAAACGAGCTTAAAGGCTAAGCGGGACCTAGACATGGCCTAGATGGAATTTTTAGAACGATGTGTAGAAGTTGTACAAGAAAGGATTGCTCTGCAATGGCTTATAATTTCATCCAAATTGGCTTCCAAAGTTTAAATCTCACAAGAAGGACAATATACTTGTAATCTAATTAACACAAAAAAGGTGATTATTAATGATCATATTTAAGAGAACAAAGCTTCAAATCTGTTGATACTTTTTGCTGTTTTATTGATCAGAAGCTAAAAATGCAAGATAAACTTTTTGGCTCCTTTTGTCCCTGTAAAGTAGGGTTCTGTTTGTAGCCACTTGTCCCTCCAACTCACAAGTTTACCACTAATCCTTCTATCAAAAAAAATGTTAAAACAAAACTTGCAAACTCTAATGAAAATGGCTAGTTTGGACAGTATGAGATGGGTTGATCATAATTTACTATATTGTATTTTGGGATCTGGGAATTCAAGCATGGGCAGCAATGAGAAGGCTTGTATACAGATAAAATAAATAGCATGCGCAAATTGAATTGGAGATTAAAGAAACAGATGTCTAGACTTGTGTGACTACAACAATTAACTTAGTAAACAAACAGAGAATGAGTGGAGTGGATGCATAGATAGTAATGTGCATAGTTCGTTGAAGAAAGGTTTATAATAATTTAAAAACAATAAAAAAAAACTTAAGAGGAATTGATTGCAATGTGCCCTCATTTGTAAAATTGTAGTTTCCATAGGAAACATTTTCAATTTGATATTTTCACACACCATTCTCTTCTCCATGCTTGCATTTTGAACAACCCAACCATGTTGTCCCCACCCTCATAAAAATCACTTCTTCAAATAAGCCTAAATAATGCTATTGGTCATGATATTAATAACTTTGCTTCCTGACTTTGACAGGGTTCCAAATTTTCATTATTTCAGGAAATATAAATTGTTGATTTTTCGGCAAGTAGAGATATAGATCCTCGTTTGGTGGAAAAAGAAGATATTATCAACATCAACAAAGTCGGGGATATTGGGACGTCTACTCCTCATCCTCGGTCTATGAGGGCAGGGACGAATGCAGGATTACAAATTAGAGTGGGTTAATTTTCACCAAATTTTCTCGATGGGCTAAATTACCCTAATTTAACTAATTTACTACTAAATTTATCTTTTTTTTTCTTTTTACTAAATCTAGCCTATGTCCGTCTCTGTATGAGGGTTATTCCTCGGTCTATGAGGGTTATTCATAAGCCTTTATTTTAGAGATTTTCATGCATGAAGATCATCCGCTTTAATAAAGTACGGGTAGTCTAGTGTTTGCTTTATAAAATATTAAATCAGGCTTTATTTTACTTTTACATCAAAGTTACTTTCTCTCCAAAATTACATTTTGAAGACTCTTAAAAATATGTACATTCTCTCTACTTCTTTTACCTTTTTCAATACAATCAAAATAACATTTGAATACAAAATGCCATTTTAGTTTACAAGTGAAACACACCTAACGGCTTCACCTTTCTTTAACAACAACATCAACCCAGTGTTAACTCGCCTCAGGTGAGATCTGGGGAGCCATGATGTACACACCCTTGCCTCAATATAAAATCGAGAGGGTGTATGAAGAAGGCTCAAGTATTATCATTGCCCGGAAGACCCAAGAAAAACCAAAATTCAGCTATGTGACAATGGTAACTAAATCTAGTTAGAATTCACCTTTCTTTAACCAAAAAAAAAAAAAAATTGTTTAGAAGTTGTTGTCTTCGTGGGCTTGTGGCAGTATTGCAGGAAGTTAACCCTAATAAAGTAATGCAAAACATAGAGATTAGTTTAAGCATTTCCCCCAAATCCCCATAAGTCTTTCAAAGGTGTTCAATTCCTTTCTGCTGCTGATGTTTTTTTTTGTCCTTTCTCAAGTTCTTGTGCTTTGAGATTATAACCTCATTAGCCATAACTAGTAGTGCTTAGTGATGGGAGAATATATATACATATAAATATTGGATGTGTGCAAATATAAACTAGGCTCTAAATAGTACTTCAATGGTGGCATGCGTGTATAGATGTGTGGTCTTTGTGCTATTTTTGTTGGGCACTCAGCATATGTTTTTGCAGAGACAATTGTGTGTGTGATTATATAATGCACAAAACAGAGCAGAAGGTGTGTTGTAATTCAATAGTGCATGCAATGTTTAAATCCTCCAAACACCTCGAATATGTAATTGGATGACTACCATTACTAGTCATGAGAAGAAGAAAAAACATGGGAAATGTGAAAATTTTAAAACCCATGTCCCATGTTCTAAAAAGCGTTAGGCAGAGGTTGGGCGTAGAGGGACCGCCTAGCGCCTAGACAGTCTGAACGGTGACCTAGGTGGTCCTAGACGGGTGCATAGGCAGTCTAGACGGCTAGGTAGGCTAATGCCTTCCCGCGCCTAGGCGGACTAATATCTTCCAGTGCCTAGGCGGGACCTAGAAGGGATTTTTAGAACAATGCCCATGTCCACCTTTTCTCCAAATCGGTCTAAAATACATGTTACTGATTTCTGAATTTTGTGTTCGTCCTTAGAAGAGGTGGTCTTTTCTCACATCTACAGAAATGCGAATTCCGTTGCAGATAAAAACGCTAATCTAGCCCACTTTTACCCTAGTGTGGCATTAATCAACCACCCAGAGCTTTGTGCTCTCATCCATCAGGTTGCTAGTGGTATTGGGTGATAAACCCTTTCACCAAACACTTACCGGATAAAAATATCGGTCTAAAATGAGAAACTAAAATATAAAAAAAAAGAAAAGAAAAGAAAAGAAAAGAGACTTTTTATAATTAAATGTTCTTCCTTTTAGCTAAAAAAATGCTTTTTAAAGCTCCTTTGAATCTAAATAAGCTTTACACTAGTCAATTTGTTTGAATGCTAAATAGACTATTAAAATCTTAACATTTTTCACATTAGAGTAAGTTCATAGTCTTACATCAACAGGTTCATTTTTCAAGGCAAACAAAACTACTTTCTACTTAAAATGTCATTTTTATTTGAAATTGAGATGGAGCAACTCAATTCTTATCAAGATAACCTGCTAAAAACTATTGAAATCTGTTAGAAAAAGCCTTATCCATAACAGAAGGTTGAAGCTTAACAAGAGCTTCTTGGAATACATCTGACTCGTACTGTCAAATGCAATACTGTTCTTGAACTGAAATGGAATACAGATAGACCCATTTTCTCACAGAGACACCAGCTGCTGAATCAGATAACTGAATAAATATTTCTTGCCCAAAATCATACTGTCTCTAGCAAAACACATCATAAGACTGAAGCTAAATGGCCCCCTCCTGAAAACATTGCTCTTTGTAAATCTAGAGCTAAAAAGACAGTTTGTTTTATTTGTCAATACTCTCTCAACCAATGATTTTTACCAATCACACACAAACAAAAATCACTAACAACATGTTTTGGTAGGGCTCTTTCAACTATTCCACAGCAAGTGATACATGACGTGTTACACAAAGCCTCATCTCCCTATCATTCATGTAACAGAAAGTAGGACACAGCACGGACGCGCTAGAATATGCCAATAAGATTTCGACAGTTCAAGGGATGTACTTCAAATTGTTCTATATCATTTCAGAGAAGGAGCCAAAACTTTTGTGATTGAGGATATGGAGAACAAGAGAGCAGTCATGTTTTTGCCTACCTTAGGCACATTTGCTAGGCTAGCTCTTAGACTTTTTTTATCATTCAGTATGACACAAGATCTCACTACCAACAACTTAGTGGATTTTTATGCATTTTCTACTTATCTCTTTATTTATCAAACTAATCTACACCTCACAATTTGAGGGATAACAAGGAGATTTTGCTGAAAGAATTTCTAAAGATCAGGATTTAGGCCCAGCCTATACCAGACGGATAGCCTAGTGTTTGCCTTGTATCATCATCATCATCATCATTGACCCAGTGAGGCTCCTCTACAGCGGAATCTGGGGGGTCAAGATGGGGGTACCCCTGCCCAAGGGAAAGGGGGTACGCCCGATAGACCCAAGAAAAATCTGAAATTGAACTATGTGACAATAATAACTGAATTTAGTTAGAATGCACCAAAATTGATATAGGGACTAAATCCATCTCAAAGGCCACTTTGCCTTGTAATTATCTAAAAAATAACAATTGATAAATTGATTAAATATGGCAGATGGAAGAGGAATACACACTTCCCTAAAAGGTTCAAAAGAAAGCAAATGCTAGCATACTAATTCAGAATGATACAATGCTGCTAAAAATGCTGTACTGGGAAATAGTATTACAAACTCAGACAAGTATCAGAGCAGTTGCTTGCCATGATATTCAATTAATATCAAAGTCTGAAAATGTGACTTTGGTGAAATAAATTCTAATGGTTATCCAGTTATCCACTGAGCAGTTGAACTTGAATTATTAAAATCACAGCCAAGCAAATGTATGCATCAATGTTTTGCTAAAATGGGGTTGTAGAATTATCATTGTAGTTTTTATCTTTTACTACTTTTGGCTCAAAGGAAACATTAAGCAAAGTTTTGATTAAGACATGTTTGTTTGGTGATTTCTTGAACTAATAATCCTTCTAATGAAATAATATTATCACAATGTCTGTCCAATGTCTGTATTCTTTAAAAAAAGAAGGGACACTAAAAAAGAAACAAGAAGTCAAGATCATTTTTACCTTTTTTATTTTACTTTCTTTCAAAATGGTGTAAGATCATCTAATCAATGGCATGTTAATCAATCATCTTAAGCCACATAAACCAGGGGGTAATATCATCTACAGAGAGAGATTGGGTCAATGGAGAAGGTTAAAAGATTAAATCAGAAATTAGGATTTTAAAAAGAAAGCCTACATTCAAGGGAGGGAGTTTTGTTCTTTTTGACCCACACACATATCAACCAATTCTTATTGGTGAATGGTTGAAGCTGATCAAGCCTTTCTTTCGGTGGCAAAAAGACTCAAATTTCATAATTCAATTGAGAGCCAAAAGAAAAGCAGCAGCAAAAAACTATCCAATCTTCTTAAGAAGGGAATTTTGTGTTCTTTGTCTACACCAGAAAGGCTCAAATGTAGCTGAACTAGAAGACTTTAATTGATACTGTAATTTCCAGTGTAAAAAAAATACATATGAGATCCTTTATCATGTTTTTGAAAGGTAAAAGTTTGAAGACTTTAACCTTCTGTTCTCTGTTTTCATACATTGGTTTCCCCCCTCTATAAGCTTTTACTGGTTAATTTATTAATATCAAACAGTATGGTCCAAAAGCAAGGCATAATTAAACACCAGTCATTTTTACTAATAAACTAATCACATAACGTAATAGAATATCTAAAGCAAGAAAATACCGTCACATAAAGATCCCAGACCCCACCCATACATCTTGACATTTTGAAAATTTAAAAAATAGAAATAAACATTTGCATATGGCAGGCAGTTAATTCAGTTACTCAAAGTCAAACTATCATGAAAAAGAAGTTCTGGGTGGTGGGGGTAAAGAGTAAATAAAGGAGAGTAAAAAGTTTGAGGAGCGTTGTAATGTGGGCAGTAAAAAAAAATGATGGTGGTGACACAAAAACACTAATCACATGGTAGAAAGTGACAGAAATTATGGGTTTTCTCCCTTATAAACACACAGCAAGACAGCAATAAGGAGCTTGTTTTCACAGCCTCATCGTTCAATTTTGGATGAGGTAACTTCACAGTGTGATAATTGAACACCAGTATGCGGTCAAGCTAAAAGTACCAAAAACAGCACAAAAGAAGCTAGAACAGAAAGAATAAAAGAGAAATTCACATGAATCCAATTAGCTAGTCAAAGTTGGTGGGCTGCAAGAACAAGATGCAAAAAAAAAAACAAGTTCATGTTACTCCATCATGCAAACAAGCAAAGGAAAACACATCAAAAGCATAAAGATGCAAAGATAGGGAGTTTAGGTACGTATACCTATTTCTTAGGAACTCTCTGAGAAAAGTTTATCGGATAAGTGGAAGATAACCACTGTTTCCCCATTTCACCTGATTTACCTTGTCATCAAGTTTCAGTGTTGAAGAGAAAAGAAGTTGATTTTCGACATATCACACATGGTAGGCCCTTCATGAGAAATTCAGTTACCAACATCACAAGCCATGCAACCAAATTGCAATTTTACAGTGTGAAGGACTGAGATAATTACGGAGCAAATCCATCCAATCATGTCTTCTTATCTGCAAAACTAGAAAATTATATAGTAATAAATCTAGAAAAGCATGCAATTAAGCAATTTTACAGTTTGAATGAATCACATCAGTAAAAAACAACATAATTATTACCTTCATAATTGCATGGGAAGTTGCTAAATGGAGACAACATCTGCAGGAATAATAGAGAAAAAAATTTATTACCCTCATCCTCTCATCATTCACATGCAACGTTCAAAACTCAGAATCCATGATTATGCCAGAAACCATTAAATCAAAAACTCACTCCACCAAGTATTTGATCCTAGCTCATGATGAAGAAATGCAATTGGATATTTACCATCAATTGGGCTGTTGAAAATTTTCGACTTTATCATATGCATTCTAGGATTCCACCTCTCTTGGCTTTTGTAAGCACTTAGAAATGCTGTTAATACAGCCTGATATAATGCTTTTAGACAGAGTTAGTCTTTTCTTTTTACAGTGTGACTGAAGTAAGGGGCCATGTTTGCCACCTCCAAGGTAACTCGATTGAGTGTGCTTCATCATCCACATTTGAAATCACACTTGGTGAATTTCACTACTTACACCAATCAAAACTTACATTTCACTACTTACTCCACCAGAATCTATTCTATTCACACCAAATGAAGAGGAAGATGACTTGCTTTTGACCTGGAAGACACTCAAAATGATTGAAACTAGAAATAATGGATGCACTCCATGTAAGAGAATGAAAATATAAAAATGAGTTTTGAATAAACTAATCACAGGTCAAAGTTAAGCAGTTATTTTTCTAACTAAAAGAGTATTTTGTTATTCACTTAATCACAAAGTTACCACCAAAATGTCATGCCTCTATAATGACAAAGGTTTAATGGGCCCCATATGATTGTACAGTAATAATAAAGGGATAAGAGGACTGACCTTTGGGAGGGTCCATCATGGGAGATTGTGATGCAAGAGAAATGTTGAGGATGTCTGACTAGGTTTTGGGGCCCATCATTGTCTCCTTCTTTATTGGTTTTGTCCCACTTTTGGATGCTACCTTATGTTTTATCTTTATTCTTTTTTTTCCTAACAAACTTGACCTAAAGAACCAAAATCTCAAGCCCTGTTTCTTTCCTTTATTGTTCATAATGAAATAGTTCAAGCATTTCCTCGATTTTGATCCGTTCAGGCTATCTTCTTAATACCTCTTCAAAATTGTACAGCAATTTACCATGATTGTTCTTAAGCATTCATAACTATACAAAAAAAAAGATCACCAAACTCAAAATGATCAGAAAATGTTTCTGATGCAGGAATGGCATTTCGGATGGGCATGCATTTCGTCTTCTACCTTGTAACGGACATGATGAAAATCACAAGCATCAGAGATTCAAAATGCAAACAGAACCTACCAATTTAATCATGTATAAAGCAATTGATTAACAGAGAAAATTGTTAAGCTCATCCATGGTCCACCAGTAGTATGACGTACAGCGGTACAATTCTCAACTAGCAGTTTCATCACATGCAAAAAGGATAAGCTTTCACCATATGCCACTTTATTTTTCAAACTCTCCCCACAAAAGTGTCTGTTTAAAGATCCATAGAAGAATTCAAGGCAGTGAGAAAATTATGTACAAAGACACGGGAAAGGTAGAAGAAAGCTGAGCAATTAGGTCCAATCAAACAATTAAGCATAATAACAAAACTGAAAATATAATAAAACTTGTTCTCTTATGCTTCAAGTCAAAGATTGAATTGAAAAGTTAATTCACAATCATTAAGCACACAAACTTTTTGTCTTTGACTCAAATCATCACTTCCCAAGAGCTTGAGACTTATTTTAACTACAATCATAATTGTGCTCCATGCCTTAATAAGGCTGGAAACTATTTCTAATGCTAGTCAGTAGGTACTTGAAAACCAGAATTCTTCGCTAAATCATGAAAACTAAGCATTATAATCATTTTCAGAGGGGAAATGCTATATCAGCACAAATTTCACCATCTTATCAGGTTGCTAAGTTAAAAATGAGGCTAGTGGCAAATGGCCAAAGCACTTATTTTTGCTATAATTTGTTTCCTATTGATCCTAAGAACCTAAATAGCTCAAGCCTCATCTAGGAACATCAAGGCATTACAGTCACATAGATCAAACAGTAGCTTTCATTAGACCTAAGACAAATAGGCGTGAGAATAGGGGATCCACGAAAGTGGGAACCCGGCACTCACAAAAATCCAAAACACTTCTCACCAGCATACTGTAAACTAACTATTAAGAAAACTTAAAAGAATGCTTAATGAACACAGACGATAAACCAAATAAAGAGAACAGCTCAATTTTTCAAAACCAAATGGCGCAATTTTTAAATCCTAAATCAAGAGTGTTTCTTTTCCAAATTTAAAAAATCTCCTGCCGTTTAACTAGGATAGCTAGAACAACAGAGCTGAACTTAATCCTCCCTTTTATTCCCATGTCCTCTTATTTAATTCTTTGTTTGTAACTAAAGTGTGTTCCTATAGCTTCACATCTTATATCCAAATAAAGAGGGAGAAAGAGAGAAAAGAATATAGAATCAGATCAGTGAATATGATCAGCAAATTAGTTCCTCCAAGCTACATTAGGATAAATACCAAAAGCCCAGAGTGTGAGCCCACAAGTATAAGGACAAGTCATATGCACTGAATCCACTAAATACTAATGGTCTAAAGCATAAGAAATTTCTTCTTAACAGCATATTTTATTTCTCCATCACCCAACATTTTAACCTTAAACTAGACAATGACATCAACAGTCCACTGATAAATAAAAGCAAACCAAATTAATAAGGATGTGTTTTACTTTTCAGGCATTTTAAGGTCTTTATATATAATAAAGTCTTCATAATGATTCAAGAAATTGAAATTCACAACCTAAGCCCTAAGGTCCGTTTGGATCGCTGCATTTAAGATAAATACCAAAAGCCCAGAGTGTGAGCCCAGTCCCACAAGTACAAGGACAAGTCATATGCACTAAATCCACTAATGGTCTGAAGCATAAGAAATTTCTTCTTAACAGCATACTGTATTTTATTTCTCCATCACCCAACATTTTAACCTTAAACTAGACAATGACATCAACAGTCCACTGATAAATAAAAGCAAACCAAATTAACAAGGATGCATTTTTACTTTTCACGCATTTTAAGGTCTTTTTATATAACAAAGTCTTCATAATGATTCAAGAAATTCACACCCTAAGCCCTAAGGGTTCGTTTGGATCGCCGCATTTAATGCATTAAGTGACATTAAATGTATGCTTCAATTCAACTTAATGCATTAAATGTGCAATCCAAACAGAGGCTAAGTCTGAACTAATGTAAATGAGGACATACAAACTACCATCAAAACATTTTATACTTTATACTCATGACATAATTAAAAAAAAAAAAAAAAACTTCAACAGGGATTAGAGTTCTATAATATCCAAAGTCAAGAGCCATCCAACTTCAACAGCTAGAGCTAGAAACTTATCTTCAACCCTGTCCCTGTCTGATGAAAAATGAAATCCTATCTGTAAAGGATTCTAGGTCATCTTCCACACAAGTCATACATTCAACTAAGCTGATTCATCCACGGAATCCAACATAAATCAAAGCAGATCATACACGAAATCACAAATTCAAAGCAACCTAAAAGCAACAATAAGAAATACTAGACAAACCCTAACTTATGAGCACCAAATGTTTGGTTCGGAATCAGAATACAAATTGCGATTGATAATCAAAATCCATCGCGCGATCTGATTTAATGTCCAGATTGATGAGGGAAATCTTTGACCTCCCCGCGAATTACGCCGTGTAATTTGAAGCATATAAGCATATCGAATGATTCAATCGAACAAGTTGAAAGGGGGAAAAGAAAGATCAAACCGATCAATTGAAACCAGAGACGAGTGGAAGAGCTCGCATGGAAGAGCAAATGTAAGCTCCTTCAGCGATCTGGTTCCATGGCACATATATAAATAGTGCCGTTTTGTCCAATTTCCTTTAGCCTGGCGGGCAAGCAAACGATCAATGACCTTTGAACTTTCCTCAACCCGCTCACATTTCCACCGACCACCGGTCCGGACTTTATGTAATTGTATAGTTTTCCATTATTAATTTATGCACAAATAATATTTTATGTAATAAAAAATAATAATAATAATAATAAGTTATAAAAAAAAATTATAAATGAATAAATTGTTAAAATAATTTTAAAAATCAATATTTTTATCAAAAAATATACAAAAAATATTTATATTAATAGAAACTGGGTAACTCATGTTTGATTTAATCTGCAGACCGAGCTTGCCAAAAATTCTAGACCACTTCGGTCCAAACTATTTGACCAACCTTACTTTCGATTTAAAATATACTCTAGTTCAAACATAATAGTGACTTAGTGAGACGAGGCAATGGTTTACTAGGATTGGTCTCGATAAACATTGTAATTTATAATATGACCGAATCACTCCTTCATTGAAAAACAAAATTCACCAATTATCAGTTGGTCTAGCGAGATAAGACAGACGCTAGGTTCCATTAAGCCTTTGTTCAAGGATTTGGGCTTGAATCTCCCTAGCAGAACAAAATTCACCAACTACCAGTTGATTTAGCGAGATAAGACGCTAGGTTCCATTAAGCCTTTGTTCAAGGTTTTGGGATTGAATTTCGCTATCAGCGACTGAACTAGGAGGGTGTCCGGACTTGGAGCGACTTTGGCCAATCAAGCCGGGCAAGAGAGATAAAAAATAAAACTTAACTCGGACAAAAACGAACCCAGACCGAACTTGGGCCAGTCTCAATTCAAGATTTAGGCCCACGGACAAAGGCAGTTCTAGCGAGTTTGGGCCAGGTAAATGAGCAAGCCTATGTAAATTTGTACATCTTGTGATATCCTCCTTCCTCTTCTTCATACTCGAGAGCCCCATTTTTCAGGTACAATCAAACAAACTTTCCAATCCACAAACAGCACACCAACACACCACAGCATATAAACAATTGGCAACAAATACAAGTGCATCTTTTCATCAAAGAAAAACTACCACAGGAAATGCCGGTTCATCTTACACATAATAATTTCATCAAAATACCTTAGCAACTAAATACATTCTCATATCATCGCCCTTAGTTCCACTGGAAGTATCATAAACCCCGTAATACAAATTGTAACTGAAAATGTTGCATGTTGCCAGTATTATACAATGCTGCCAGAATCAGCAAGCTGAAGCAGACCAATCTGGGACATTTGGGATCCGTTGAAAGACTCTGAAACTTAAGCTTGCAATTGGATTTCCGTCCTATTAGCTGATCAATAGCTGTATCCCAGATGGATAATTTTGTCAACAGCATGAATGGACACCATTATAAAATCTAAGTTGTCAACAGTTACAAATAGGGAGTGTTCTAAAAAACGCTAGGCGGGCTAGCACCTTCCAACGCCTAGGCAGGGCCTAAATTGAGCTAGGTGGGGATTTTTAGAACAGTGGAAATAAGACTAGGCATCAATCGGACAGAAACTGAATTTAAAAATAAAACGGATCGCAAACCGGACCCAACTATATTTTGGTCCGGTTTGGTTTTGGACTGACTTTGGACCGGAAACTTCGTGTAAAAAATCAAATTTTATCAAACATATAACATAAGGGATTTATCACAATGTAAGAAAATGGTTTACATAACACAAAATGGGTTTTATCAAATATTAAAAAATTATAAATCCAGTCCGGATCAAATATTAAAAAATTATAAATCTAGTCCAGACCGGACCGGAAAGGCGGAAACCGATTTCCAAAATATCATGAACAGAATACTGGACCGATATTCCCACCATTTAGTCAGGTCCAAAAAAACAGGTCCGGACCAATTTTTGCCAAGCCCTAAATAGAAAGAAACAAGATTCAATCAAAACAGCAACTTGATTCGGAAATCCCAGTATACCTTGAGACAGACAGAAATCCAGCCCCTATAAACCATGACTTCTTTAGAATTGGCGCCTTGGTGGTCTTGCCTCTGCCATAGTCACTCGGATTTGCCTACCATCAAGATCCTGCATCCCATAAGAATCAACCATTAGAATTAAGAATTCCATCTACTACAACCCAATCTGTAACAAGCAAAAACTCAAATACCATGAGGGACATATGGTCAATATAGATGAATACTTACAGCACCATCCAAAGAGTTAATTGCATTATCGACTTCCTCAGAGCTGTTGAATGTTACAAAGCCAAAGCCTCTGGATCTTCCAGTTTCTCTATCATATATCACCTTGGCTTCCGCAACATTACCATGCTCACTAAACAAGCTCTTCAAAGACAAGTCATCAACACCCCATGAAAGATTGCCAACATAAACCCTGTAGCTGCTGTCAAAGCTAGATCCACCCCTTGGAGTTCTCGGTGCAAACCCTTCCCCTTTAGGAGGTGGAGGTCCAGAATTCACCCTCAAACTACGACCGTCAAGTACCTGTTGTATTAAAATTCTCGTCAAATTAAGTACATAATCATAGTCTTCATACTGGAAAACACATTGCTGAAATCATAGCAGAAACTATGCTAAACCATACAGCTAGAAATTGCAGTATTAATACACAAATATAAAGAGATTTACATAGCCGTTGAACTGTTCTTCGGCCGCAGCCACTTCCTCAGCACTGGACATAGTCACAAACCCAAACCCCCTACTCCTTCCAGTTGCTTTATCATATATAACCTGCGCAAAGTATTCATTTCACTTCAATTGAGCTGGAGGTATCACCAATAAGAAAGCATCAACAACAACAACACAATACAAACACATTCCAATTGACACTGTTTATAGAAGTAACAGAGCTCTTCAGAGATTCACCATAAAAAAACTCATTTTTCAAATTCCAGTTCTCGGATAAGATTCTAATAACCAATTCAGAGTAGACAAATTCTGAAACCCTGCATGCTGAAGAATAATAACCTAAAAACCACAATGAAATGAAGAGAAACAACTCTTCAGAGCATCAATTTCACCACTTATTCAAAAACAACTCACAAATACGCACCATAGAATTGAAATCCGCCACAAAAGGACCATTTACAATGGAAATTCCACAAATTAGGGCGGGCGAAATAACAAGAGCATACCTCGACCATCTCCACAGTCCCAGCGCTCTCGAACAAGCCAGCTAGCTGAGCGCTGTCAACGCTAAACGGAAGGTTACCGACGAATAGCTTGAGGTCGGGAGAGAATTCCGGCTCGTCGACATTAGCGTCGGATTCGCCGGAGAAGGATCCCTCATCGTCGTCCTCGTCCTGCTCAACCTCGGAAGAAATCGCTACGTTCCTTACGAACCTCGACGAGATAGCCTCGAAAGGTTTCGCCGAGCAGAACGCCAAGGATAGAGTGAAAGCGGCGGCGGCGGCGGCGGCGGCCGGAGCGGCGGTCCGGTTGGAGGAGAAGGAGATTGACTGGAGAGAATGTGAGAGGGACTTCGGTTTGGAGAGAGTGAAGGAAGAGAGAGAAAGGGAGTATGAGGAAGCCATGGAAGGAGAAGGTGAGAGCTCGAGAGAGGAAGCGAGGGTTTGTAAGACGATAAGGTGCAAGCAAGTCTAGATAAAATGGGAACGGGAAGATGATATTTTATTGCAAGGGTTGTGGAAGTTTTGATATAAAACGCGTCGTTTTAAGAGTAACAAGTGGACAAGTGGAGGCACGGATATTTTCTACTATTTGATTGGGCTTGTCAAATTATGGAAGAGCCCATTTGGGCCCAATAAGCCCATAACAACTTACAACTATTTTTGTCAAATTGTTAATTTCATTGCTCGTTTGTTTGGTGTTTTTGATTATGCAAGCTTGTTTGTGGGTAATTTGATTACATTTGTTGGTTAATGGTTAGAATGCTGTTCATGATGAAAAACTGACAATCTTTGGCACAGTTTTTTTGTTGTCCATTGGTTCATCAGAGCTTCGTTTTGGCTACGATCAGTTCGACCCAGGTCGCATATCTAACTTTGGCAAGTGAGTCTCCCAAATGAATTTTTTTACATCCATTGGAATTGAACCCCAAACCTTGTGAATGTGGAACATGTCGCTTACCACCTGAGTCAACTCCTTTGGTAATCTTCTACGCACTATGAAAAAGTGCAAAAATTGTGTAATTACTAGTATTCAATTATGCAATTAGGCAAAGGTAAAAGTCAAGTCAAATGACAAAATTTGCTCATAAGGTCAAATAAGGTTGGGAATAAGGTAAGGGGAGGAATTGATGAGAAGTAATGAGTTTTTTTTTTTTGGCCCTTAAATAGGCCATTTTGTATCTCAAAATTCAATTCTTGTGTGGCAGAATTAACTTTGTAAACCCTTCTTTTGTTAACACTACCAATTTCAAAAAAAAATGGTTGGTGATAAGGTGATTGTTTATTGACAAGGAACCCAACTAATACAAATTGTGTCATGTCACACATGCCCAAAATTTTCGCAAAGAGATCTAAACTTGAGAAGATTTTCCGCCATTCGGATAATGGCCTTGAAAAGAAGGTGGTGGCGGTGGAGGTGGAGCTGAAGCTCCATGGTAGATCGGACCACCTTGAAAATGGCCCTGGAAAGGAGGCGGATGAATCGGATTTCCATGGTAAACCGCCCCACTTGGAAAATGGACTTGCAAAGGAGGTGGTGGAATTGAAGTTGCATGGTAAATGGCACCATTTGGAGAATGGCCTTGAAAAGGTGGTGGTTGAGCCAAAGTTCCTTGGCTCATTTGGGCCCTTTGTCGAAGGGCACGTGCCCTTACTAGGTAAGCAACCACACCAATGATCAACAACAAGAAAGGCAATGATACAACCACATAATAGCCCATCTTTCAGATTCCTGGCTATGTTCTTGTACCTGTGTTAAGAGTCTGATGGACCAATATTAAACGAGTAACAATGTCAGATTTTATATTATAAAATTCGAGATCCACCTTCTAACAGAAACTGAATGAACCTTCTTGACTTACAGAAGCACACGAACGAAATACCAAACTAGAAGAAAAACTGAGATAAGCAAACTTACTCTATGGCTTGATTAATTTTGCTCTGTTAGAAGGTTTTGAGAAGTGAGAAAACTAAGATATATACTAAGCAAAACATCGTTGAACTAAAATTAGAAGAAGAAGAATTCAAAACACCCCCTTGTTTACTTGCAATTGTACACTTTCAATAGCAAGTTGTGTGTTTTTAAACAATTTCTTTCTTATTCCTTAACATTCTTCTATATTATTAAACATTTAATCTAGGTTCCTACTTGGGTAGTACATATCCATTATTTCAACTTTGGGTAATTATTCTCAAGTTTTCTATATTAATTTATGAAAATACTCTTCATAAAATCATTTATATAATCTCTCAGAGCTGTTTCTAATTCTATATACATACATAATGTGATAAAATATCCCCAAAAAATCAACAACACTTTGATACGAACAAGCTCTGGTCAAACCTATTTTTTATCCTAATTTATTCTAGGGTATGATTATTTGGTATTGGATTTTAAGTTATTAATCGTAAGTCATAACGCATGGTTACTTACCCATTTGTCCAACCCATTTCGATGTACAATGTACATATTGATGGTGTGCAAAATAATTAACGGCAAAATTATAAATATTAAGAGGCATATGTAAATAATTTTGGTTCATGTTACTACCATATGAAATCAACTAATCCAATAAAATATGATCTATTTATATGGGTTATCTCCACACATCTTCTGGTATCTAGTTAAGTGGTAAACCCTAAAAAGACAGTATTCAAAGGTCTTTGGTTCGACTCTCAATCAACCCATCACCAAAAAAAAAAAAAAAAGTCATCTCCACATTACCTGATCAAAACATGAAAATGGAACAAAGGGATTGGGCCAGAGTATTACAAGATCGGCCCAACAAAGCACACGGGCTCGGCCCAAAGTATATATCATCAAATAATATATGCTCAAAGTCAACATATATAATCGGCTTCATCTCAACTTTCAAGCATGGTAAGTAAGCATGTACTCCCCCGGTCCAATCACATAATGCCACCTCGATACTCCACTATCAAATGGCCAATTCACCCTTGTCCCACCATCTGACCAAATCAGCTAACTTATCACTATAAATATGAAGGGAGCTGGACTAATGAAAGAGTCGAAAAATATTCTTTGAGTTAATATCTTTTCTTGTAATCGAACGTGGGGGAGGGAAGGAGGGAAATCTCTCTGTACGTTGTGTTAAGATAGATGGACATATCAAAGAATAAGACAAGGCAAAAGAAGGAATTTATAGGATTTTCGTCGTTGTCGTTAAACCACCACTGTCAAACCAACATTCTCCTATTTTCGGTGTTCTTCTATTTCCGGCGCTAAGTCATGAGTTCATCGAGAACAAGAGCTAGGCTTATATACAAGCACATAAATAATGGTCTCCAAGAGGCCCAATTACACGGGGCCCAATATATATCATAAAAAGTCTTACATGTGAAATACGCAAAATAGCTCATATAGATGTGTTTTAAACAACTCATAGGTAGGGTTGAGCACGGTTCGGTCAAAATCGAAATTTTGGACCAAACCGAAATCGAAAATTTTCGGTTCGGTTATCGGTTTAATGAATTCCAGATTTTCGGTTCCGGTTCGGTTTAAATCGGTTCGGTTCGGTTAAACCGACATAATTATAAAAAAAACTTAATTTTCTAATTTTTAATTTATGTCTTAGTGCGAGCCTTTTATACGCGTCCCTCTTTCTTGTCATAAATCGAAAAGACCGTTGTACTTCAAGTCTTCAAATCCAAACCCTAGCACTAGCCGCACTAGTAGCAACCAACAGAGGGGCAGCCCGCCAGTCCGAGTTCAGGCCTTTCAGTCAGTCGCCTCTTCTCACTGTCGTTCAGTCGCCAACAAAGATGCCGCCGCGCTAGTCGGAGTTCAGGTCGTTCAGTTACTTGCCTCAACTCGTCGCCGTTCAGTCTCCAGTAGAAGCGCAACCGGGCTAGTTCGAGAAACCCTTGTACTAGCGTCTGGGCCTCTCATCGTCGCCGTCCGACTTCAGGCCGTTCGCCGCCGTCCGTGCTAGTCCTGCCTCCTAGTATGTTGTAATTTGGAAATTTGATTATGAAAATGGAAATTCGGATTGCCATGAAAAAAAGAAATTATTGGATTGTTTTGTTGTTGAACGGATTGAATCATTGATACGAGGAATTGAAGACATAAGCACCATTGTGAATCAATTAATTAGGTAATGGAAGAAGCCAAAGGGGAACCGAAAATGAAAGTGTAAACTTGGTGACTTGGTGTTCCTTCATTTAATTCGGTTGTACTAAGAACCGAACCGACCAAAACCTAAACCGAACCGGACCGAGCAAGTTCGGTTCGGTTTTCGGTTCACCAAAAATCAGATATCGGTTTACACTATATGAATTATCATTTTAATTGTTTTTGTAATTTTTACGAGAGTAATTATATTTAGTTTCTTATTAATAATATTTTCAACAATTAAATATATTAAATTATTTAATAGTTAAATTTTGATAAATAATAAATCATTTTTAAATTATAAAATACAATAAAAATAATCTATCTTAAAATTAGTATCATACATCAAAACTATATTTATTCATAAAAAATTTATATAATTTTTTAAAGCTTAAATTTTAATAATTTAGAATAGGGCTCTTGAAAATATTGAGACAAACCCGCTTATATATACATAGCTAGGTCGAGTCTCAATGCAACATCTCACTAAACGCTTGCTTCTTTTTCCGACTTGGGCTTCGATTTCACATTGGAGCCCAACAACAAGGCGATCACACAAAGTCTCAAGTCTTAACCACTTGATTAGATGGCCGAAGACTGATTTTTCATCCCAATTTGTTCTAGGGTGTGAATATTTTTTCGTATTAAGCTCAAAATTAGGCACAGTAGATGATGGTGGGATTCCTATTTTCTAGTTTCACAATTAGTTATTAGTTTTTGGTAGCCTACAAACATAGCCATATTCACTGTCCATCCGTTTTTTATTTGACAAGAAAACATTAGGCAAGATTGGGGGTTCAATTTATAGCATCCTTTCAGATGAAAATATGCAGTTCTGAATGAGTCACCAACTGATTTGTACTAAAAGAATATCACAGTCTAACCATACAATCAATCGTTATATTATCATTATGAGGTACATGTGTGATTTTGAAGGCCTCAACTCCCTCAAAGATTGTAGTAGAAGAAGAGTACATGCCACCACCATTTATATTTATCGAGGACAAGTATAGTTTCCATTCAAGGTGTTTAATTATAAATTGAATATTGTCACCCCCAATCATAATTTTCTTTCGCTTCATCATTTGTGCCATTGCTCTTACTGCCATATGCACGCCAAAGGCTTCGACTTACAATGTGTCCCAAAACCATTTCTTTTTGACGCCAACTTTGATTACCTCTCCATAATGATTCCGCAAAATATATCCAACAATTGCCATTTTGTTCATGCTTTTAGAACCATTAAAAATAATTTTGATAGGAACAAAGACATTTTAATAATAAAACACACAAAATCTACAAAACTACAAACACTAACAATGATACACCTTCATTTTATACGACAAACAATAATGTTTAGAATGATTCCAATACCTTTATGCATTGGTACCAAATTATCAATTAATCATCAAACATAACAAAATATTTTAAAAATTGACAAAAAGTCAAACCACTATTTTAATAAAGTAAGAATTCGATGTACCAGACATCAAGAGACCGATAAAGCCAGACAAATCGACATCAACAACAAACTAAGAAAAAACAAGCAAGGGTTACAATTCAAGTCTAATTCTAAAATTAGACTTGTGAGGATGATTTTCCACCATATGAAGATTGGCCTTGAAATGGAGGAGGTGGATATAGTCCACCATTTGGAGAATGGTTTTGAAAAGGAGGAGGTGTTTGAACCGGAGTTGCATTGTAAACCGGTTGTGGAACCGGGTTCACATTGTACATTGTAGCCATTTCACGTCGCCCTTGGGACCGCCCTAGAAAGAAACCGCCGTGGCTAGGCCACACACCATCAAGATGAACAAAGGCCATGCCATATAAATATAAATCATGGTTGAAAATTGTTGATTTTAGTTCCTGCAATGAATTCCAATATTAAAAATATTTGTAACAGTGTAGAATAACTCAAGATATGTATTTGGATTAGGCATTATATTGTATTATAATACAATGTATTGTATTAATAATGCATAATCCAAATACATCCTTAAGCCACATTTGCAAAATAGAGGTCATGTATGGTAGGGTTGTGTGAACATGGACCGAACGGAAGACCGGATCGGACCAAAATACTACGATCTGGTCCAAGACGGCCCGGTCCACTATATTTTAAAATTATGGGTTACGGTCCGCATCAGATTGGACAATAAAATATATATTTTTAAAAATTATATACAAAAAAATAATTTAATATATATACTTGACATAAAATCTTCTATTTTAATATATAGTTATATTTGACATAAAGTCTCAATTTGTACGGTCCACTTACACTAGAAAATCGGATCTGACCATAATCTAACTATTTTTTAACATGAAATATTAAAACTTTATTGTAAAATATGTAAACCCGGTTCTTACGGTCTAAAACCGGACTGGACCGTAATAAGACTAGACCATATTAATTTGGTCACATCTATGGACCAAAGATTACAAATTTTACGGTCCATCAGTCCAGGCCGCCTATGCACCCGTACGAGTTACTTGAGTAGTCATCTTGACTGTCTAAATACTAAATGACCCCTCTCCATCCACAAATCGCTTATCGTTTTTTAAAACATTGAACCCAAGATGATAAAAAGCCTCTTCCAAAGGTTTAATGGATTTATGCCAGAAGGGCAAAAAAGATAAAAACATTTGGAATTGAAAAATGTCATTACAATAACTAGATTCTAAATTTAGCATGACTACAATCTTGAACATTTTACAAGACCAGCAAATTAAAACAGAAATTAAAGCAAACTTACTCTCTAACTTGTTCTTGAATTTGCTCCCTTTAGACCGTTGTGAGAACTGATCGAGGATATGGAAAACTGAAAAGAGAAAGCAAATCAAAGAGCAACAGTTTAGAAGAACAACCTCCTTGAACCATTTAAATTAAGCCTGCAAAATAAAATCACAACTTGCAAAATTATTAGTTGACTTCGAATTGTATCATTTGTATGTCAACTAAAAGCCTAAAACGTGCACCCTCATATTTCACAAGACAAAAACTTGAGAGAAGTATTCAGAAGCTGATTTAGTCCACCATTATAATATTATGTTAGAATATGTTAATTC
Organism: Fallopia convolvulus; assembly: GCA_964016875.1. Lineage (NCBI taxonomy): Eukaryota > Viridiplantae > Streptophyta > Magnoliopsida > Caryophyllales > Polygonaceae > Fallopia > Fallopia convolvulus. Next base: position 1,320,201 of record OZ024722.1, on the reverse strand, counting down.
CACGTCTGAAAGATGGAAGTAAATTGAACTAATATATAATTTAACGGATTACTCCTCCTATTGCCAATTGGTTTTAGGATGGAACCTTGCTGGGCTAATATGGTATCAGAGCGATCTGCCTAACGACCTCTCTCGATCTTGGGCCCGCCCTGTTGTGTTGTCCAAAACTCCAAGTGTCAACTGGACCAGTTCCCCCTGTTACACTTGCGGAGACGTATTAGAATATGTCCATCCCATATGATTTTAGGATGGAACCCGTTGGGCTATACAATCTTTGGCACACTCTGAAAAAGTGAAAAGTGTCACATGAGCAACAACAAGCCTACAAATAATACAATATAGGGTTGAGCATGGGTCGGTTTAAACCAAACCAACCCGAACCAAAAATCGATTTTATTCGATTTGGTTTTTTATTTATGAATTTTTCAAATTTTGGTTTCGGTTTGATTTGGGTTAAATTTCGGTTCGATTCGAATTTTCCAAATAATAGCCTTCTATTTATCTAAAACCGAAATTGAACCGGACCGAACTAATTCAGTTTTATTTTCGGTTCACCTCAAATGAAATTTCGATTTTCGGTTCGATTTTTATCAGTTCAGTTTGATTTTGAACCAATACTCAACCCTAATACAATACCGTCACACAAGTTTGTAAATGTGGTCACCATTGCAAATCTAAATGAATTTCACACTATTTTTTTTTAATGAAAGTTCCAATCATGATCACCAAATATGTAATGTTGCTTACCTTCAAATTTTTTTATTTTTGATGCCAAGACAAAGGCATCGAAAAAAATGGAGGGAATTTCGATAGTGGCGTGGAATAAACCTTATCAATATCACGTAATTAACATGTCATAAACACGCAATTTAAATGCTTTAATTTCACGGAACAATATTCTTCTCTCTTGCTTCGGTTTCTCAACTCCCCCACTGTTCTTAGTTCTCACCACCGTCTACGGATCAAATTGACGAATAATCACTAGAGTAAGTTTGCTTTGCTCATCTAATTGATCTCTTCTTGTTCCAATTCACTGGTTTAATCCTCAGAATTTTTCGATTTGGTGTCGAATTTTCCATTTGTTCGAAGAAGATTACTAAACTGCTCAACGAAATTGAAATGCTCTAATTTTAGGTCTTTTGATTAGTTCATAGGAATCATAGCTGACGTAGAGTGAGGATTTCGAACTGCGTACTCTGAGGAATCTTCTTCTTCGCAATTTTAGTTTTTTTTTTAAAATGCTCGAATGAGAATTTTAGGGTTCTTGGTGATGACTTTGACCGGAACAAAAATTGTTCTTCCTTTTGAACCTAATCCTGAGCTTAAAATGAAGTTGATAGATCCTTGTAAAGAAAATAGTTGTATAAATGTCTTAATTTGGTTGAGTGCTTTTTGTGGTTGCTATGCCAAATCTGGTTGCTTGGTTGTGTATTTATGCAAGTATGATTTCATTTCTTTGAGTGTGACTTTGCCTTGAATCCAACTAAACTGGAAGATGACATGTTTAATTTTTCGATTTGATGTCGAATTTTCCATTTGTGGGAAGAAGATTACTAAACTGCTCAACGAAATTGAAATGCTCTAATTTTAGGTCTGTTGCTGCCAATTTTTGGTCTTTTGATTAGTTCACAGCTGACGCAGAGTGAGGATTTCGAACTCAGTAATCTGAGGAATCTTATTCTTCGCAATTTTAGGTCTTTTGAAATGCTCTAATTTTAGGGTTCTTGGTGATAGCTTTGACAGGAACCTAATCGTTCTTCTTTTTGAACCTAATCTTGAGCTTAAAATGAATGTGTTAGATCCATGTAAGGAAAATTGCTGTATAAAGGTCTCAATTTAGTTGAGTGCTTTTGGTGGTTGCTTTGCCAAATCTGGTTGATAGCATTTTTTAAAAAATTGGTTGCTTCATTATGTATTTAAATATTTATGCAAGTATGATTTCATTGCTTTGAGTGTGACTTTGCCTTGGATCCAACTAAACTGGAAGATGACATGTTTAGTTTCAAAATCTATTTTTTTCCTTTCATGATGAGACAGATGGAATGTGTCAAGTTTGCAAATGTATCTTCTGTGAGGAATCATCTGCCTTTCATTTTCTATGTATTTGACGGAGTGTACTTTATTTGGTGTTCCTTGCCTGTGCTTTGATTAGTTCAAGGAGTGAATTATACTTGGAATGATCAAACATAAGTTTGTGATTATGCAAGTATGATTTCATTGCTTTGAGTATGACTTTGCCTTGAATCCAACTAATCTGGAAGCTGACATGTTTAGTCTCAAAATCTATTTTTTCCTTTCATGATGAGACAGATGGAATTTGTCAAGTTTACAAATGTATCTTCTATGAGGAATCATCTGCCTTCATTTTCTATGTATTTGACGGAGTGTTCTTTATTTGGTGTTCATTGCCTGTGCTTTTGCTCAGTTCAAGGAGTGAATTATACTTGGAATGATCAAACAGTTATTCATCTTTTGCAGGAACTGAATCAACAATTTTAAACACGAGTTTGTGATTCTGACGTTATTGCTTAATCTGGTTGATATACAATGTTCTAAAAAACGTTGGGCAGAGGCGGTCTAAACGGTGCATAGGTGGCCCAAAGCCCCAAACGGGCGCCTAGGTGGGCTGGAAAGCTAGACTGGCTGGGCCTTCTAGCACCTAGACGAGTCATAGGCGGGATTTTTAAACACTGAATATATATATATATATATGTGTGTGTGTGTGTGTGTGTGTGTGTGTGTGTGTGTGAAATCCTGGATGCTTAAATAAATTTAAGTGTTTTTTTGGCTTTGAATCCAACCAAAATGGAAGGTGAAATTCCAGTTTCAAGCTGATGGATATATCTTATGAATTTAAAACATAAGCTTGTGATTCTGACGTTATTGCTTAATCTGATTGAAATATATATATGAAATCGTGGATGCTTAAATAAATTTTGATTGTATGTTTGAGTGTGTTTGAATCCAACCAAAATGGAAGATGAAATTCCAATTTCAAAAGGTTATGCTGCGTTTTAGGCACAAATCCACCATTTTCTATCCCTGTCAAGCTTAAGAATATATCTTATGCTGATCATGGAGGAATCTTCTGTCATCATTTCCTAATTATTGGATGTAGAAATGGAATGCACTTTATTCAAGTAGTGAAATACACCTGGAATTTCAATTCAACCCATGATAGTACATAGATGATCTTAATTTTGCAGAACTAGCATGAGAAGGAAATAAAAATGTTCTATGTTATTACTGATTCATTGTTGGGTATTATAGCTGGTGCAGGAACTGAATCAATAGAATTTCAAACATGGGTTTTGTGATTGTGATATCATTGCCTTTGATCTTGCTGGTGTTGATCATAGCCTTGGCCGCTTACCTTCTCGGAAGAGCTCGAGCCCAACGACAAAGCGCCCCATTGTACAATGGACCTCCTGTGCCAGCTCCTCCTTTCCAACCACATTATCCAAATGATGGAAAGCCCTCACAGGTCTAATTCTCTTCTCTCTATATATATACACTATGTTACACAGAAACAAGAAACGAAAGCGACACGGACACGGACACAGGGTAACGTATAGTTTCCAGATTTTTACAATAGAAATGGGAAACGTTATCCTATTAGAGTTTCTGGGTAACATAGTGTATATATACAGTATTATATTGTTGTGTGTGAAGTTGTTTCAAAAGGACTAGCAAAAAGAAATTCCTAAGGTAATCAAAAGAGTTCTTCATGATACTGCAAGATTGTAACTACTAGTTTGTATATTGTTTGGTGATTATTTGACTTCATGTAAGCTTGAGTATATATATATATATGTGTAAAAGATTCAGTTTTCTCATTTGGTTTTCTCATCCTCATCTTTTGAGATGAATTTAGCCGCCATATTAATTTTGGTACATTCGAACTAAATTCAGTTATTTTTGTCACATAGCTGAATTTCAGTTTTTCTTGAGTCTATCGGGCGCATCCACTGTTCTAAAAATCCCTTCTAGGCCCCGCCTAGGCGCTGGAAGGTCCTAGCCCGCCTTGGCACCCGTCTAGGAACGCCTAGGCCATCGTTCAGGCCGTTTAGGCGCTAGGCGGTTCCTCTCCGAAAAGCGTTTTTTAGAACATTGGGCGCATCCTCTTGACATGTTCAGGTTATGGGTGCCTCTATCTTGACCCCTTGATCACGCTTGAGCGGGACGATACTGGGCGAAGATGATGATGATTTTAATAGTATCTTATCCGGATCTTCATCACCATACCTTCCATTATCAGGTTGAATTCAATGCCTGTTGCAACTGAGATTTGTGATTTGTTGCAGTGTAGATCTAAACTCTTCAGAATCTAGATCAAATCAAAGAAAGATTTGGAATAGATTTTGACCAAAATATATGTACTAGTAGGTGTAAATGTACAATTATCAAATGCTAACCTAAATTTTTTAATTAAAATTAGGTATAACAACAGATAAAACGTGCACCTACTTGTAAGCTGTAACAGATGAAGTAAAATTTGAAGTTTCAAAGGCATTAGTTGCCCTTCAATCAGCTAGCTAAAACGTGCACCTAACTATTCAAGTAGAAGAATTCAATAATCTGATTTAGTCCTCTTATGAGCACTAATCCGAAGTGCTCAAGTTGTAATTGTCCTGGTACTTAAATTTTCTGCATAATTTATTCTTCAGCAATCTTGTAGAGTTTGGTTCAAATGAAATGAACTCTTATCCTGAAACGAACACTTATCCTGAAACGAATGCACTTTTCCTAGTTCATACTGCACTTTTCTTACTTCATCGTGCACTTTTTCGCATTTGCACTTTTCGTACTTTGTAGTGCATTTTTCGTACTTTTTGTAGCGCATTTTTTCGTATTGCACTTTTTGTATTTTGTAATGCACTTTTGTATGAAAAGTGCACTAATAACTAGAAAAAGTGCATTCGTTTCACGTTTTAGGATAAGAGTTTGTTTCATTTGAACCAAATTCCAATCTTGTATTATAAAGCATATAATCCAATTACATATTGGATGATTTTGAAATTGGGTTTTCTTTTAAATAATTTGCTGAAGGACAGCTCTATCAGATAGCGAAATGAAACTGAGTGAAACCGTGTTTGTTGTTGTATACTGATCATGGTGTTCACATAACCTATTAAAAAAATTGAAAGGGAAATTTCGGTTGATATCCTCGAATTTTTGAATTTTTCGGATGATGTCTTGAATTTATTTTATTCCAGATGGTACCTCTGAATTCTTGCAAAAGTTTGGCTCGTGTCCTTACTCGTAAATTTTCGTTATTAATTTATTTTCTAATAAAAAATTGTTTAATTCTTTTCATAAATATGTCTAGTAAATTTTTTTCGGGACACTATCCGGAAAAGCCAACAACTCGAGGGTACCAACCAGAATTTCCCAAAATTAAAATCATTATATTTTTTTAAATAAAAAACATTGTTTTCTATGGACTGAAAACTTAGCTTTGTAGATTTGTAGTTTATTTTCTAATAAAAAATTATTTAATTCTTTTCATAAATATATCTAGTAGATTTTTTTTTCGAAAATCATCTGGAAAAGCCAACAACTCGAGGGTGTCAACCGAAATTTTCTAAAATTAAATTTTTTTTTTTTAAAATAAAAAACATTGTTTTCTATGGACTGAAAACTTAGCTTTGTAGATATGTATTGACCCTTCAACTGACGAGAGGATGACGATGAAGCATCAATGGAGTTATAGGGCATTTTCAATTCCACTTCTATTTCACATTCACCAAACATGAGCAAATTCTGTGGTCACTGGTCAGATCACCTTATAATCCAACTTGCAATTTTTTGTCCTCTCCTTTTCATCTTGGTTGGTACTAGTCCTTTTCCCCTTACATATCTCAACCACATTCTCTTTACCAATCCTTTCAAGAAATGAGATTTGTTATTGTAGTGATGATACTATGTTAGTATGTTGTATGCCATGTATTATTCTTATACCGGTATTCAGGATTCATTTGACGTAATAGGTTGATATGATGATACTTTTTATCGATAAAAACAACAACAATATTATCTGCCCGACGGTTCTTGCACAAGTAGGGTCTGGGGAGGTCGAGATGTATACACTCTGAGCAAGTTGAGAGGGTGTTTCTGGTTGACCCATACTTTTTACTGATAAGATTACTAAAAAAAAGTTAATAAGTTAGGTGAAAAAGACTAGGGCTAGAAATTACTTGTGAATGACCGGTCTACCCGGATAACCTAACTCAAATAAATTGGAAAAACTTGAAAGAAAACGGATGATGAGTGGGTTTAGTGATGTGTGATAAGTCGGGTATGTACGAAGGTATATCCGATGCATTACCTTAACTGTCACACGAGCACCCACCCGTTTCATCCATATAAAACCCAAGTACCAATATCTATATTTTATGATTATATCCTCAACTTCTCTTTCTAGACTTATGGTGTTTTTTTTTGTTAATTTTCTTATAAGCTAGTTCTATTTAATCATGTAGAAAAATATTGCAAAACAAAAGTTTGATTATTGATATTTTATTTTTAATTCTAATGAAAATATTACAACGCATAAAGTCACTGCAAAGTTAAGTCAATGACGGATGGATCGCGTAAAACCTTTGAGTAGACGGGTTGGGTGATGGAATGGCTTCACTCATCTACCACCCTACCATTTCCATCCCTACAAAAAGACCTTATTAACCTATCAAATTGACACTTTTTACCTATTAACATTACCTTATATAACAACAATACAACAAGAAAAACCCATATTTCAATTCATTGGAAAATTTTCAATTACAAATGATGTGTAAACTTGTTGGAAAAAAACTGGTGGCAATTTTTCATCATTATTGGGGGGATTAAATGAAATAATTGAGAACCCATGAATGAAATTGAATCATTTTACTCATTGAATGCCCTGGCCTATATCATATGCATTGGTTAATTGTTTGCAAGACTAGTTTGAAACTTTGAATAGTTCCTTGCACCAACAACCCCCTATCTACAACAACATGGTAATAATCCCCAACAATCCCATTATTGACTTAAATCCAACAAACAAGACTTTTTCTCTACCAACCCCATAAAAACATTAAGAAATTGAAAAGAAAGTTTAGAGAAATTGTGACCTTAACATTGTCTTGGTTGTGTGTCTCTTGTGTACACCTCTATCTCTACCTACCTACCACCCCCATTTGCCCACACACCCACCTTCTTAATACTCTCTCTTCTCTTATTTAAACCCTTCACCTCCATCATTACCAAATAAGCCCAAAAAAACAAAACATACCCAAAACCCAAAAACCAAAAAAAAACTTCAAAACCTTAAAAAAAATCCAACCCTTCTTCCAAATTTCTCTCATTTGATCATCAATGGAGTTGTGTATGGATGAGCAACGCCGGGACCCGCTAAACTGGGGGGCCGCGGCGGAGGCCATGAAGGGGAGCCACCTAGAGGAGGTGAAGAAGATGGTGGAGGAGTTTCGGAGGCCGGTGGTGGAGCTTGGTGGGAAGACACTTACCATTGCTCAAGTGGCCGCGGTGGCGGCTAGTGGTGGTGGTGCTAGTGGTGGTGTGGTGGTGGAGCTTTCGGAGGCGGCGAGGGCTGGGGTGAAGGCTAGTAGTGATTGGGTGATGGATAGTATGAATAAAGGGACAGATAGTTATGGTGTCACAACTGGGTTTGGTGCCACTTCTCATAGGAGGACTAAGGAAGGTGGTGCTCTACAAAAAGAGCTTATTAGGTAATTAATTTTGTTAATTACCCCCCACTAATTACCAATTTACCATGATGATCATGTTGGTATTTGAATTGTGTAGTTTTAGGTGTTGGAATTGATTGGTTGGTTTTGGTTTTTGGTTAAATGATGATGTTGTTGCTGCAATTTTTGGAGCTGGAATTGTCAGTGGAACGTTATTTGATCAACTTTAGATGTCATTTTTTAATGACTAAATTTTGACCAACTTTATATGTCGTATTAGGTGTTTAGTATATTTTCGAAATTTTAGAAATTAACTTAACCCAATTTTCAATTCTTTTTATTGTTTTTCATTAAAAGGGGGATTTTAATATATTCTAACCAATGGTTGAGAAATTAGTTTATTATTTTCTATAGTTATTGTTAATACATAATAATTGATGCTTAAGGTATGACAAATATAGCTAGAGATATATCAAGCTTTATAGATGGTGAATTTCCCTAATTTATGAAATTAGTTAACATTCCTATTTGTTCCGATTTACATAATGAAATTTTCTAATATGTAACACACAATAGGAATACTAATTTTGAATTTAATCATTATTTTTTAATTTTACATTTTTAAAAGAATTTATTAATTCTAATTTAAAAATAATTTAAAAATAATTTTTAAAATTAATAATATTATTATTATATGTTCATGGACACCTATTAACCGACCCTTATATAACTCGGATTTTGACAAGACTCAATGATATATATACTTTGAATTCAAGATAACCCAACATATATACACTAACCAAAACTATTGGAATGTCTACTGCCAATTTTTTGTCTTGTTTTGCATTTTTAACATTTTTTTTCAAAAATTAATTTATGACTATTTTTGGCATGAAATAAATTCAGATTTTTAACGAACTAATTAAATAATTAAATAATTCGGTTTTTCTATCCTATGCCCTTACCTAGGTTAAAAATACTAATAATGGGAACTAAAACCCTAAAAAAAATTAATAAATCCTATTAAAAAAATAATTAAACCTAAATAAATACAATTTTAAGATATATTTTCATTTTTAGTCTCTTAACCTATGCCCTGCATGGGTTAGAAAAATCGTAAATAATTAAATAATTAATCTGGGGTCCAGAAATATGCTTTTCTGATCCACTTCTTATCCTCCAAACGCTTTCAGGTTTCTGAACGCCGGAATCTTCGGCTCCAATGGCGACCAAACCCTACCTCACTCCGCCACCCGGGCCGCCATGCTCGTCCGCATCAACACTCTCCTCCAAGGCTACTCCGGCATCCGCTTCGACATCCTCACCGCCCTCGCCGCCTTCCTCAACGCCAACATCACCCCCTGCCTCCCCCTCCGCGGCACCATCACCGCCTCGGGCGATCTCGTCCCGCTCTCCTACATCGCCGGCCTCCTCACCGGCCGCCCTAACTCCGTAGCCGTCACCTCCTCCGGCGAAGTCCTCTCCCCCGCTCAGGCCTTCAAATCCGCCGGCATCGCCTCCGGATTCTTCGAGCTCCAGCCGAAGGAAGGCCTCGCGCTCGTCAATGGAACCGCCGTCGGATCCGGCCTCGCCTCCACCGTCCTCTTCGACGCCAACGTCCTCGCTCTCCTATCGGAGGTCCTATCGGCGGTTTTCGCCGAGGTGATGCAAGGAAAGCCGGAGTTCACCGATCATTTGACTCACAAGCTTAAGCACCACCCCGGCCAGATCGAAGCGGCGGCGATCATGGAGCATATCTTGACTGGAAGCTCGTATGTGAAATCCGCGGAGAAATTGCACGAGATGGATCCTCTCCAGAAGCCGAAGCAGGATCGCTACGCTTTGAGGACCTCGCCGCAATGGCTCGGACCTCAGATCGAGGTCATTCGATTTGCGACGAAATCGATCGAACGCGAAATCAATTCTGTGAACGACAATCCTCTGATCGATGTCTCCAGGAACAAGGCTCTCCATGGCGGCAACTTCCAGGTACCAAATTGCTTCTGAGAAAATTCGATTCGATTTTCGAATTTGTGACGAATTTGTGAATTGAATGGCGTAGTTGATCTTGATTCTGTGTTTTTCTTCATCTAGGGCACACCAATTGGAGTTTCCATGGATAACACTCGTCTTGCACTAGCAGCAATCGGGAAGCTCATGTTCGCCCAATTCTCCGAGCTCGTGAACGACTTCTACAACAACGGATTACCATCAAACCTCACCGCTAGCAGAAACCCTAGCTTAGACTACGGATTCAAAGGCGCAGAGATCGCCATGGCTTCTTACTGTTCGGAGCTTCAATTCCTAGGCAATCCAGTGACAAACCATGTCCAAAGCGCCGAGCAACACAACCAAGACGTGAACTCCCTAGGGCTCATCTCATCAAGAAAGACAGCTGAAGCCGTCGAGATCCTCAAGCTCATGAGCTCGACTTACTTGGTTGCGCTATGCCAGGCCGTCGATCTAAGACACCTGGAAGAGAATCTGAAGAGCGTGATCAAGAACGCCGTGAGCCAGGTGGCGAAACGGGTCCTAACCACCAATGCCAACGGCGAGCTCCACCCTTCTCGGTTCTGTGAGCTGGATTTGGCTCGAGTTGTCGAGAGGGAGTACGTGTTCTCGTACGCTGACGATCCTTGTAGCTCGACTTACAGCTTGATGCCGAAGCTGAGACAAGTGTTGGTTGATCATGCGTTGAAGAATGGGGATGGGGAGAAGAACTTGAACACGTCGATCTTCTTGAAGATCGGATTGTTCGAGGAGGAGCTCAAGGCCCGGTTGCCGAAGGAGGTTGAAGGTGTGAGGGCTGCTTATGATGCAGGGAATGCTGGAATTGGTAACCAGATTAAGGATTGTGTGTCTTATCCATTGTATAGGTTTGTGAGGGAGGAGTTGGGAACTGGGCTTTTGACAGGTGAGAAAACTAAGTCTCCTGGTGAAGAGTTTGATAAGGTGTTCACTGCAATTTGCCAAGGGAAGATTATTGATCCTTTGTTGGAGTGTCTTAAGGGGTGGAATGGTGCTCCTCTACCAATCTGTTAAAAGATGGTGAACTCAGAAAAAGGTATTGTCTTTTGATTTCTTGGTTATGGGGTTTGGATGTTTTGTTGTTGTGTATGTCAAAGAGACTTTTGTGTGATGATCATTTATAATGTTGTACTATTACTTGTATGGGTTATACTTCTAAGAAGTTGAGTATGACCTAGATTATTATATATGAAATTTTTTATGTTAATTCTCTAAGTTCTAGTTATATGCTTCTTTTGCACACTTTACTTTGGGCATGTAGCTTGTTGTTTTAGATGCATAGTGTTCTAAAAAACGCTAGGCGGAGATAGACCGCTAACGCCTGAGCAGCCTAAACGGGCACCTAAACGGACTAGACAGTCTCCTAGATGGCTTGGAAGGCTAGGTGGGCTAGCACCTTGTAGCGACTATGATGTACCCAAACGAAGCTAGGCGGGGATTTTTAGAACATTGGATGCATATCCTCTGTTTTATTTTAATGTCCATGCTCCCTTTTATTGTGATGGATTGAATTTCTTTTTAATCTTTTATAAAACAACTAATAGTACTCCCTCCGTCCCATATTATATGGGGTCTTAGGTTAATGTTTTTCCCATAATATAAGTCCTTACTAGTTTTTTAATACTATGCCATTGAGTAAACTAAAAGAATTTTTTAAAAACTAAATAAAAATATTTATTAAATTGATAGACAATTAATTGTATTCTTAATAAATATGCATCACTCTTTTTTTTTTGGTAGAAATAAATATGCATCACTCTATATATGGGAAGAGGGAGTTTATTGTCTTACTAAGATTTTTTTAAGAAAAAAACACCATGTACATCTAAAACTTGATGTCCTAAAGTGATAAAATCTCCATCATTAAAAAATTACAATGTGATATCCACACACAAAAAAACATGCAGATATTTCATTATCCCCTCCAAAAAGGACAAGTGCTACTGAGCTAAGCAAATATTTCATTATCCCCTCCAACAAAAAACTAAACTTCCTTCATTTAGAGCTGTAATAACCAATCTATAAAGGTATAGGCATTTAATGCAATGCTCATATGATGTGTATCAAAAAAGAGATCAGCACTAAACTGCAAACTTACTAAGATCCTAAGAGCAGTACTAAGGGTTAACTCATTTACACTATGCACATCATACAGTTCTTCTTCCCAAAAAAAGGCCTCACTCAAATCAAACCCAGAAAGCAAAAAAAAACCGATTCCAGATCAATCAGATGGGAATGTTGTAGGGAAGTAGATACTCCCCTGAACTGAGATATTGTGAATAATAATCAGCAGATAAAGTAAAATTGAGAGGGTGTGGAGTTGGTAAAGATGGGCAAAGATATGGGTTTTGAATGTATGGTCTCCAGCCAGCTTCGGAATTACAAAGGTTTTGATGGTGTAAAGGAGGGTATGGTGGTCTAGCAATCTGATCAGTTGAGATTAGATCTGAGAATTGGTTCACCATCTGAGGGGAAGGAACGAACGCATTCGTCTGCACCAGAGATGGTGGATCAAACATAGGGCTGTTTTCTGCAAAACGAACAAAGCTTCTCATATCTTAGTGAATTGCCAAACATATTCTAAAAGGTTATTGATCAAGTGCTAATGATTGATAGAAGAAAGAAATCTAAGGGTGTGTGTGAACTAGGGTGTGCATCGGTTCAAAACCGAACCAAACCGACAAAACCGAACCGAACCAATTTGGGAAATTCCTAAACTGAACCAAAATCTAACGGAAACCGAACCGAAATTTGGGAAATTCCTGAATCGAATAATATCGGTTTCGGTTCAGTTCGGTCAGTTTGGCTTAAAATTTCGGTTTGAACCGACCCATGCTCAACAGAATGATGAGAAAGCAGCTAGTAGGTCCTTCATATAAACAAAGCAATTCTGTCATCTTGGGGCCTGTTTGGATTCCTGAAATAATGCATTGTTTTGCATACAATTGCACTAAAACTTGAAATTAATGCAAATTAATGCATTATCATAAGGAATCCGAACAGGCCCTTGGTTATAGACATATAGGAAGGCTAAATCCGAACAGGCCCTTTGTTTAATGCAAATTAATGCATTGTTTTGCAGACAATTGCACTAAAACTTGAAATAATGCATTATGGAAATTAAACAAAAGATATAGTCATACCATCACTTGTTTGTCTCCATGCCTCTGCCAATAATATATGTGCTTTAGTTTTCTCATAACACACCTTGAGCTCATCTCTCTTCTGTAAGAAATTATTTTTGGCATTCTGAAATAGTAAACTGTATTTTTCAAAGATCTGTGCCATCTCTTTGTCACGGGCAGCTTTAAGTAGCACTACCTGCTCAGATAACAGGAAAAGCAAGTTCATAAAAGCTTCCTGCATTGACAAACAAAGATTTGAACACCAGAAACAAACCTTATCCTCATGCTTCTTCATTACTTCATTCACTGAGCTCACGATTTTTCCTAGTTCAGCTTGAAGCGGTTCCAACCTAGCAGGTTGATGGCTATTGGAATTCCTAGAACAATCACCATTTCCAACATATGAACAATATGGCGATGGTCTTGATTCATCTGTGACTCTGATCTCTGAGCTAGGCAATTGTGTGGAAGCTGGCTGCAAGATGAAATAGAAGAAAAAGATGATCACTCAAGATCAAGCAGGTTTAGTACAACAAATACATATTATTTATCTACCAACAAATAAGAGCACCCCCATCTTGGCCCCCCAGATTCCGCTATAGCGAAACTACACTGGATCAATGTTGTTGTTGTACCAACAAATAAATTATAAATAACTAGTTCCAAGCAGAGCTGAGTATGTAGTTTGAAAACCAAATTAGAGAGAATTTCTGGAAGGCATGCCGAAATATTTCACAAAAATGAAAAGAAATATAGTGAACATAAGACACCCCAAATTCTCTTGTACCTGTTCCACAGGTAGTCGACAGCTTTGATCTATGCATTGCTGTTGTGGCATCTGCTCATCATCAGGATTCACATATATAGATGGAACAGCCACTTCTTCGGAACTTTGCATGCCATCTATAGAACCTTGGCTTTTTGTAATTGGCAAAGAGCAAGAGGGGGCAATTTCCGGAGCTTGATTATGATCCGTTTCCAAGATGTTAGCTCCTAGTTCAGATTCCAAGAGTGGTGGTACACAGTCTGATGTGTTGAGATTGTCTGGAACAAGATTATGGTCCTTTTCCAAGATATCAGCTCCTAGTTCAGACTCCAAGAGTTTTGGTACACATTCTGATGTGTTAAGATTATCTGGAACAAGATTTTGGTCCTCTTCCAAGATGTCAGCTCCTAGTTCAGACTCCAAGTGTTGTGGTACACAGTCTGATGTGTTCAAATTGTCTGGAACAAGATTATGGTCATTTTCCAAGATTTTAGCACCTAGCTCAGACTCCAAGAGTGGTGGTACACAGTCTGATGTGTTAAGATTGTCTGGAACAAGATTATGGTCCTTTTCCAAGATTTTGGCACCTAGTTCAGACTCCAAGAGTGGTGGTACACAGTCTGATGCGTTAAGATTGTCTGGAACAATTGGATCAGAATGCGCATCCAACTCCTTTATTGATGGTAAAATGGGTAATACAGATTCATCTACAGGAACTGGCACAGATCTCGCATATATTTGCTCATTACCAGATCCTATAGCCACAATCATATCTTCAGTTGGCAAACATTCATGAAAAATCTCAAAATCATCGTGTGACACAAGACGATTAGATGTAGACTGACTTTCCTCGAGAGATAGGCCATCAGAAACAGGCATAGAGCTAGAGAGTAAGCCTCCGGAAGCCTGATTTTGGTCATTCTTCGAGGCCACTTCTTCAACATTCCAATAGTTGAAAGAAACCTGACGTGACAAACTTTTAGTCAAATTGTCAGTAGATATTTCAGCATCATGTAACAAATCATTACCATTTACCATGTTCAATCTTTCACTAGGACTCAATTCTTGCAAAGTATATATTTTGTCATCCTTCAAGGTGTTGACAGCTGATTCAGACGGGAAGACACGCCACGAGTTTGAATTTCCTGAATCAATAAAAGCAGAATGAACATCAGCGTCTGCGTCATCAGAATCTTCGGGTAGATTCTTCAGTAATTTAATCCTCTTCAACCTCATTTCTTCCTCGTTGGTCCTTGGAGCAAACAAATTCTCCCAGCATTTGTCCATCTCATGACAGAGTCCTCCCAATTCGATCTCATCATCTAACTTCTTAAGTCTGTCTAGTTTGGGCAATGATACACCACATGGTTCAGAGATTGAATCTTTCTCCAACTGATATTTGTCCAATGATTCCTTTACATTTTCTAAAATTTCCATATCTTGATTTTCTAGCATCCTTCTCTTGATCTCTTGTATTCTTTGTTGAAAGCCCAAGGTACATCCTGGGACCCGCTTACTCCTCCTAGCAATATGACTTGAATCTCTGTACCAGCCAGGTAATTCTTCATACACCACACCTGTTTCTCTCAATCCGCCTTCGGACATCTCTGGTAGTCTTTCCCATAATGGCATTCGTCTTTTTACAGACTCAGATTCGTTAGGCAAAAAATGCCAGTGAGGCCTCCTTCCAGGAAGCAGACTAGACCAAATGACATGTGGCGGTACATCATCCAGTGACTGTACCTCCAGTTCACCATGAAGCTTTATATTTTCAGAGAAATATTCACCAGCCTTGTTTACTTTTGATATGACTGAGCAGTTAACACTTGTGTCGTCAGTGTCAGAAGACAGTAGAGTCGACAGTTCACATAGAACACTGCTGAAAAATTCATTTTCCGATGATTTGGTTGATTCTGAGATATTACTCACATGGAGTGCATCAAGTTTATCAAAATGATATGCAGCACCCCAGGTAAGAAGCATTTGGCAATTGCTTGCACTAATAACTTGTTTAATGCTGGTAAGAGATGAACCGTCCCGTGCCAAATACAAAGCTTTATCCTCCAGAGTACATAAAGAATATAACCGAAGCACTCTCAAATGATCATTCTCCGTGTGAAGTGACAACTTTTGCAGGGCTCGGATATCATTGACTGGGTTCCAATCACTGTTGAACACAATTACTACATCTACACATGTAAGTCTGATGCTAACAGAAGGGGAACTATATTCTGTCAATATCACAAATCTCCCACTGGTTTTGTCATTGAAAAGATCAATTGCAGCTTGTTTTTCCTTTGGAGGGACAAAGCTTTGAGTATAAAAGTGTACGTAAGATTCTTGGCCAAAACTTTGACAGATAAAATCATCCAGAATATCACCAATCCCAAGACAATTCTTCTCAGAACTGCTGGGTGTCTGCGACTGAACAATGAAAAAAAAATCCAGATCAGAACACAATGGATACAAGCCAGAAAACAAGGATAGCTAGGAAGTAAACCCCTAGTGAGTTATGGAGTTCACAAGCCCGTTTTCTAGAGAAACACTAGTCTCCATCCATGTCAAACCACACAGAAATTCATGTAGAATCCCAGCAAGATTTACATTTTCATTTTACAATATGACTATAAATTATCTATATGCAAAGAAATGCATGTCATAAATGTTATCTATGAAATGTATTTTTTTTATGACTAAAAGCGGTTAACTCAAACAAATAAACAAGTGGGCAGTACATCCTAGCTTTAGACAGCACAATTCTTAACTGATAGCACAAAGAACAACATCATAACTACCTTGTACACAATTAACACTCTCAATCCTTTGTCCCTGACTTCAGGAAGAAATTTGCTTAGAAGTTGCAGCTTTCCGCTTGCTTGTATACCAATGCTCAGATAATCTGCGGAAGGACAGCGTTCTTTGCGAAAGCTTTGCAATTTGGAATCTAACACATAAGGATGGTCACAGCACTGACAAGTAACATGGAATGTTACTGTTATTAACTGAAGCATGAATAAGAAAAGAACTAAAACCACTTTCAATGACAGCTATATGGTTCTGTAAGTTGTTAAATTGTGCATTTAACTGTATGGGTTATAAAGAGACTTGTGATCATCAAGGAATGAGGTATCATAAAGAGAACTTCTGGTCACTAGTCTGAAATTTAAACCAGAATGCTTTCCTGCCAGTCTCATCATGTGCAGAGTGCAAAGCCGACTCATAGAAAAATAATTAAAAAGTTTTTTTCAACAGATTCTGAAACAATAAACCTTGCTCTTCATTGTTTCATTACTTTCTTAAGTCATAATCAATCCACATTCCACATGTATACCTTTGTCCCTTTATCATGATTCTGTGTTGATTAAGAGGAAAAGTTTTTTCAACAGGTTCTGGAACAATTAAATTAAACCTTGCTCTTCATTGTTTCATTACTTCCATAGGTCATAACCCATCCACATTCCACGTATACACCTTTGTCCCTTTATTATGATTCTGTGATGATTAAGAGGAGCCTTTAACTCTTATAAAAACTAACACCTCATGAGCCAGCAACCTAATGAAAAAAAAAAGAGGAACAATAGTATGTACTGCCTACCTTTCTAAGAGCACCAAGAACATCTTGCAGAGGATCAAGGCTCCCTTTTTTTGAGCTTGAGCATAACAACCCGGAGTTTGTTATGAGTGTAGAACAGTACTGCTCAAGTTGAATATCTGTTAATGGGACAGGAACCAAATACTCTCTAAGATTATCCAAAGCTACCGAGGGAGATTTTGAAGAACCTTCTACACCATTCTGAAGGTCAAATAGACATATTTTCAAGAGTAAGATAACACAAAGTCATATTAGGTTACCGAATATCTTCTAGCATAAAAATAACTCAAAAGTACAACTAAGAACACTTAGATCATAATAAGCGAACCATTCATTTCTTTAACAAACTTACATTAAAAATTGAAGTTATTCATTCCAAAAACACAAGAATGGGTGATGTTCATAATCATTTTATTGGGAAGAAATCGATATAAGCTTTCCATTCAGTATGAAGTTAGCTTAGGCAAGAAGATTTCAAGATTTTCATTGAAAAATATAGAACATGAAAACCAAGAAGATATCTTAACTTCCAAAAGACTGTTTCATTATAGTGAACTTACAGAAGCTCAAGACCCGAGTCAGAGATCAAATTAAACAGGCAAACAAGATATAGAGTACACATAAAAATACTACATAATTTTAGAGAAGGAAAAACTTGCACCTACTCCTCACTAACTGGTGATCCATAAATCTGTGGACAGCTTACTAATTCTGGAGTATATACATCCTGGACGACAACATATTTTTTGAACCTTTAATCAATAGTTGGAACTTCCATACAGAGACAGCAAGAAAAACAGCAATACATGAGCTTCACTGCAAACCACAAAAGTTTATATAATGTGAGTTGGATCTAGTTTATATAGATACTTCAATTGTGTTAGTATTATTCTCATGAGGAAATTTTTGAACCTTCTTGACGGAACATTACGATGCACTAACACTAGACTTGACAAAAAAATTGCCAGTAGATGTAACAACACAACACAACACAACTACAATCTATTTTCACACTGATACATAGCCTAGAATCTGAAGAAAATAAAGGATTATCAATCACCTATTACGAGTAAACAGGCAAATGAAGTGAAGCACCAAGCACGCACAACAAACTTGATAATTTTGAGCAAACAAGAAGTACCTCATCAGCACCAACCTTCTTCTCCTTCATCTTACTAATTGGTGACCCGTCCATCTGTGAGCTTCTTGCTACCTCATCAGCACAAACCTTCTTCTCCTTCACCTTACTAATCGGTGACCCATTCACCTGTGTGCTTCTTGGTATCTCATTAGCACCAACCATCCCTGACTTCACCTTACTAATTGGTGACACATCCATCTGTGAGCTTCTTGCTACCTCATTAGCACCAACCTTCTTCTCCTTCTCCTTACTAATTGGTAACCCATCCATCTGTGAGCTTATTGCTGCCTCATTAGCACCAACCTTCTTCTCCTTCACCTTACTAATTGGCAAACCATCCATCTGTGAGCTTCTTGATATCTCATTAGCACCAACCTTCTTCTCCTTCACCTTACTAATTGGCGACCCATCAATCTGTGAGCTTCTTGCTAATTCTTGGCGGTAAACATCCTGGAGAATAACAGATTTGTTAAGCTTTCCATTATTTATGTTGGAACTTCCATTAAGAGACAGCAAGAAATATAGTAATACTTGAGCTTGAAATGCACACACCAAAACTTAATATCATAGGAATCTGATAAAGTAGTTCATTAAGAGCCTTTACTTGTGCTAGTATTTTGATTACAAGGAAATTTATACTCAATTAAGCATAACGATGTCATAAATCCTAACCTAGAAAAAAAAAATACATCCTATTTTCACAACCAAATAAAGCCTTGACTCTGAAGGAAATGATGGAATATAAAGCCAAATGTCTTTTGTTAACAAGATCAAGGCATATGTGATTCACGACCAACAGAATAAGGAGACACTACTTCAAAATAAGTAAGGGAAGTATATATTCAGACAGGTGTAAGTTTCGGCGAAATTCGAGAACACACCTTAGGAGGAGAATAACTTTGTTGACAAGGAGTCATTACTCCATCAGATGAACAAATATATCGCTGGGTTACTTCGGGATCTTGGTTTTCTAAGCCCACCCTGCCAAGGAACTAGGAATTATCTCTCACAAAGAATCATAAAGTTTCAATCCTCTACATCACAAACACATATAAAGTTCTCCACCCCACATGTAACCAAGAGATATGTTCAGAATTCTTTTGTTATCTTTTTTTTGGTAGAAGAATTCTTTTGTTATCTATGAGTAGCAGGATACGTCACCGAAAAATCATAATGTAGCATATTGGGAGAGGATAAATCAAAAAAACAACTGAACCTTTTTCTCTTGTTATTTGGCTCACAACTCGTAGCATGAAGATCATTGCGTGAATCCTGGGACATAGTATTACTCCTCTTCTTTGCACTCTCTGTATCCAATCATAAAAATTAAACAGAATGTAAGTAAGACAAACAACAACCCTACCGAGAATCCGAGATGTAGCATGCTTAACCCGACAAAGTCAAGAAGATTTTTTATAAAGAATGGCAAAGGAGACAACCCACAAAACATGATAAAACAAAAGGATAAACCAAAAACCGAAAGCATGTAATGATACCAAGATTAAGTGGATAATCTTACTTTTGGCCAGGGATGCTCTATACCTTCGCGCATCCATTGTGCTCTTGCCATTAGCACGGGGAATGGCGTCAAGCTTTTTCATGGAAATAAAACTGAAACTTGCGACTCTCTGCTATAGTTTTATGACGCTTTCTCTGAAGAAGGTACACCAATTCGTTCCTATTACCAGATGGTCCAAATCACCGCATTTTCTCACCTCGTCAACAACATTGACCTCTACAAACAACAACAAAATTTCACTATTCAGAACGATTTCAACGCCAAAGTTCAACAATCCTACATAACAAGTTCACTATCCAACACTTGATCAGCAAGCCAAAAAACCACTAGAGCTAGACCTTTGTAGCTACATTTTCCAAAACCTAATCCACCGCTGAAAGAGATATCAAATGCATTTTCCAAATCTTCCATGTAAGATGCAAAATCACTTCCCATAAGCTAATCATATACGAGAGAGGAAGACATTACCAAAACTACTTCCTCCGCACAAAAATCCGTACTCCACCGACTTCGCAAGCAAAACTTCAAACAAAAAATTAACAAAACACAAAATCCATGATCCGCCGATTTCGAAAACAAAAACTTCAAAACAAAAAAAAATTAATAACACGAGCAAGAAATCAAACGAAAACAAAAGTTGTTACCGGAAACCTTTTCGTTCACCGGAGAAACAAGAGATTAAATAGAGCCTGGAGATGAGAAAATCGGCTTCATCATCTTACTACTCCCAATCTGCTTCCATTTTAGGCAAAAACGCGGCAAAGCTTTAGCACGCGGTTTCTTCTCGCATTCTACTCCTTTGTAATTTTTCCTGCTCCGAAAAGCTGCGATTTCTGTGATGTGACTTTCCTGAGCGATAAAGCGGTCTCTTTACCAATTGACGGTAGGGAAGGTAGGGAAGCTTGCAGAGGAAGCTATTAAGCTAGACTGTTCGAAAATGGAGTCTGCAGAGTCCTGAACGTCGTCGTTTCGTGACAGTTTTGGTGGAAATGGTGGTGGTAATGGAAAGTGGTGGTGGGGGTGAATAGTGAATACGGACAAAAATAAATCTGCTGTATTTGATGAGTCGGTTTATAGATTTTGCAAAATGGTCCCTTTCATGTAAATGAATTGCAAAAAGAAGTACGGAGTATGAATTTAGGACAATTCCTTTTCGTACTATTTAGTTTTTGTCTTTTTCTTTTATGGTCGTGAGAGAAAAAAATTACTCCCTCAGTTTTATAATAGATGCTCATACAAGTTTTTTTTCTTGTTTCATAATAAATGTTCATATAAAAATTTTATCCATTATTTTATATTTATATCTCTAATAATTATACAACATTAATTATATACACTTCTCTTAAATCTCAAAAAAATCTTTTAAAAGTAGGAATCTAGGAATACTTTTATTAGGGGTAATTTTGGGAGATATTTTTCCCTTAATATATATGCAAATTTGTCTATGAGCATCTATTGTGAAACGGAGAGAGTACTTCTCTTGATGTCTATGTGATTTTGGCTTTTCATGTTGATGTTCTTTTTCGGTTCAAATTAGTTAAATTTAAGTTTATCATTGTGTTCATCATCCTTAAATAAGTAAGATTTGACTATTAAAACACCCAAAATTATAACCGAACCATCTTAATTTGAATTTGTAAATAATCTTTTAAACAACCCGTAAAATATAGAAATGTTTTAAATTAAAATTGATGTAGTTCGATTATGAATTTGAGGGTTTTAATAGTTAAATTCTACTAATTTAAGGTCGACGAACACAATAATAAGAATGAATTTAACTAATTTTAAATTAAAAAATAACATGGAAAAAATTCTAAACTTCTAAATTATCAAAATAAATAAGATTTTTTTAGAATACTAAAAAAAGGATAAATTTTGAAAAGTACCAAAAATAATTTTCAATGAATTTATAGGGCCATGTGTAAGGTTGGGCCTAATTCACCACTATATAATTAACTTTTACCCATTTCTCTTTTCTTATCACCCTACTCCTGACAACAACAACAAAAACAAAAACCTATCAATGTCTTCATTCCCTTTTTGGTGTAATTTTTTTATGGTACGTCAATGTCCTTCACCTAAAGGTGCATGGACAAAGTAAGGATTACAATTATTCAAATCTATTCCATTAACAAGTATGTTATTTCTTGACCAAAAAAAAAACAAGTATGTTATTTATGACAAAAAAAAAGCTTATACATGACTTGTTTGGCTCAATTTTAAATTTTTATACTTTTTGTTAAATAGAAACTATTTTTTTGAAAATGTAAGAATTCGAATCACCAAACTGACTTGGTAGTCTGAGAGGCCGTGAAAAACGGCAACCATGATGGCTAGGTGGGTCAAGAGAAGGGCCACATACAAGACAAGCAGAAATGACTAGGAGTTGTACAAACCTTCGGAAAAAAGAGCAAAATGAGTTCAGTATCGGGGTGAGTAAGCACTAGGATTCATAGCGCCACATGCAACACGTCAACCCATCTTAGAGTGTGTGAAATGGACAATTAACCTTCCCTCTACGAAAATGAAGGATCTTTAGAAGCTCAAAGCACCAAGTGACCTGGTTGAATACAACTCAATTCGATACCAAACACAACTCCATTTCTTCAAAAATTAGTACGCAAATTAAGTACCAAGTCATCCTGCAAAAGGAAAAAAAAATCTAACCTTACACCACAAGTAATTCATACTTACAGCGAAAAGTAAAGCTTAAACTTGTCGCACAAGTAACTCAAAACTTGCACTGAAAGTAGCTTTGTCAATACTTGTCTAGCAAATATCGCCTCAAGAGACGGGGCAACCATGGAAAAATCACCATGCACAACCGGAAAAAAAAATGACGACGTGCACCGAAATCGACATTGACCATGGACCGGAATTTCATAAAGGATATGATCTAGACTGAACCCGTAATATGAGTGGTTTTCCATAATTTCGCAATAAATGGGTGGTTAAGTGAAATATCGCATATTATACGAGTGATTTTCAGCCCTTCGGACGAATTCTCATTTAGGAGTAGAAAGTACTTTTTAATAGGGGGAATTATGAGGGGGAATTTTTTTTCCTTAATATATGTTCAAATTTATCTATAAACATCTATTGTGAAACGGATGGAAGTTAGTTTGAATTTAACTAATTTAAACTAAAAAAAATATCAATAAGAAAAGTAAAAACTTCTAAAATATCAAAAGAAATATGATTTTTTTAAACATAAAAACAAGAGAAATTTTAAAAAGTACCAAAAGTAATTTTCCATGAATTTTCCATGACTATATAATTAACTTTTACCTATTTCTCTTTTCTTTTCATCCTACTAATAACAACTGACAACAAAAAACCTATCAATGCTCTTTATTCCTTTTTGCTGTAATTTTTTTTTTTTATGGTCGGTCAATGTTCTTCACCTAAAGGTGCATGCAACTGTGCAAGGACAGATACTTTAAGGATTACAATTATTCAAATCCATTCCATTAACAAGTATGTTATTTATGACAAAAAAAAAAGTTCATAAATGACTTGTTTGGCTCAATTTTAAAATTTTAAAACTTTTTTAAAAAATAGAAACTATGCATAATCATAACACATTCAAACTAATAAAAATAGACTAAATTTACCTAATTTATACGGTAAGTCATACCCAAAAACAATCTTTTTTCTAGGCGATTTGTTTGCACACTCCTATTTTTGGGTTTCACACTCAGCTATGGGCGGGTTCCAAACCAGCCCAAAAAAAGGATAAAAATTATGGGCGGATTTTAAACCTGCACAACAAAAATAGCACAAAACATGGGCGGATTTCAAACTCGTACAAAAAAAACCGTATATTTATGGACGGGTTTAGAATCCGCACAAAGTGGAGTGCGCATCCGAAAAAACAGAGTGCGCAAAATCTACCCGCTTTCAAAAAGTAATGCAAGTAATCTTCTTTCTCTAGATGAATGCAAGTTTTGGTCCTTATGTCTAAATTAGGGTTGCCCAACGGGTGGGTTGACCCGTAACCCGACCCGCCCGTAATTTTACAGGTTACATGTTAGATTTTTTTAGTTTACGGTTACGAGTCGAATAACGGGTCGGGGTTTTTTAGTTTACGGACCTGTAATATTAAAAAAAAATAAAAATAAAATATTTTTATAGTAATTTGAAAGAAAGAAAGAAAAGTTTACGGGTTAAATGGGTCAAAAAGGGTCAAATTGGACAATTTTAAGGGTCGAAAAGGGTCAAACATGTCAATTTTGACCCTTTTCGACCCATTTGACCCATTCAAACGGGTCAACCCGTGACCCAACCCGTAACCCGTTTTACGGGTTGCGGGTCCGGTCACGGGTTGACTTTATTTTTTTTACGGGTCAACCCATTGGACAGCCCTAGTCTAAATGTGTACTTTTCATCCATTTACCACTTGACATGTGTACTTCTAACTTTCAATCAATTTCATTTATTTCATTTCAATCTACCACTAATAAGTTTCTAACAAAAAAAATTATTGAATGTGACTTTACAAAAATAATAATAATCAATTTTTATTATTCTTTTTGTCTATA
This sequence comes from Fallopia convolvulus, assembly GCA_964016875.1. NCBI lineage: Eukaryota > Viridiplantae > Streptophyta > Magnoliopsida > Caryophyllales > Polygonaceae > Fallopia > Fallopia convolvulus. The sequence continues at coordinate 1,295,801 of OZ024722.1, read as the reverse complement.
AATTGAGTCCAATATTGTCATATATTCTACCATCTATTACAATTTTTCTACTTCACTATTCCATTCCATGAATCATCATAGTAGTCGAAACAACTCAAAGATTGTTATTATTTATGTTTAATGTAATTTTTATTTTACATTTTTTCGTACTTTATAGTGTTTAAAGTTATCTTAATATTAATGAAGTTTATATTTTTCTCATTAATATTCTATTTATATTGTCATAAGATATTAACAATTTTATTAATTTGACAAATTCAGTTAAGTAAATACAATTTATTATTAATTGATTTGAGTAATTAACTTTGTTAAAATAATGGATGATATAAAATATGTGGTGAATATACATGTAAAAGTAGAAGAAAGAAAATAAAAGAGGATACCCTTTCTTAAATATGAACATTAGATACTTTGGGTTCGTTCGACGTTATGAAGTTGATATGAACTGAAGTTAAAGTTGATAAGAGTTGAATATGAAAATAATTTAATTAATAACTAAATTTATACCTAAAATTCAAAACTTATTTCATTAGATAATTTTTTTTAGATATTCAGTATACAAAGCTAATTAAAGTTGATTTTATAAATAATAGAGATAGAAATTATGAAAGGGGATATTAAAATAAATTAAATAAAAGATTTTATTCATAAATTAAGTAATATATTAAGTTTTTTCACGAGCTCATATAAGGTCGAGGGTACAACTTATATTGTGATAAAAATTTCAACTACCTTCAACTATTATTAGGTTTGATAAACTTCCATCAACTATGCACATCGAATGTTCGAAGAACTAGTTAAGTTTGTCAAAAGTACGGTCAGTGTGAAGTCGGGGTGGCATTGTACATGTGTGCTTTTCAGTATTCAATAAGCCAGGACATGCAATAATTTATTTATTTGCATAAACTTTGATAAGCTTCCTTAAGTTTGATTTAAGTTGCATCGAACAAACCCTTATTCAAAATAAGACGTATGTACAAATTACTTCTTTTAAGAGAAAAAAAAGCTTTAGCAATTTTTTTTTGATGAAGAACATTGTCCGTGAAAGTCGAACCAAAGACTTTCAGGGTAGTGAAAGTCGAACCAAAGACTTTCAGGGTAGTGAAAGTCGAACCAAAGACTTTCGAGTACTACTCTGAGAGGCTTAACCGAGCTTTAACATATAAAAGTTGGCTATTAACATGTTGAAACTTCCATTTCAACTTTTTTTGTTTTGGTTCAATGAACCATTTGTATTATTTATGTTGACAGCAAAAGAACCCAACCAATCAATGTGAAAACACAAGAAATAGACCTCGCATTGCAATTACTTTCGTTCCAAATAAAGCTCCAATCAGGCTACTATTTTCAGAGGGGAGAAGCTAATAAAACAGGCGCCATTTTTATGATTCTGACTATTCCAAAAGACTATGCATAACAAAGTGACAAAAAAGGTTCCCTTCATTACAAATTTACAACGTGATATGCACAAAAGTTCTGGGCTGAGAGGATAAGAGTCTTTAGTTTTGTTCAGCTAAACAAAATACTCACAAAGAAACTAAGCTATATGCTACTAACTCATCTATGCTGTATAACTATGTGGTGCAATGTTCATATATTCTTTCTCCTCCTATAACAAAAGGCAATTTACTTAGGGATTGGGTCATCATTTACACTATATGCACATTATACTGTTTCTCCAAACCTTCAAAATGTGTTTCGCCATGAAAGACATCAAATCCAGAAGGCAAAATCTTTTCCAGATTGCAAAAGTGGAAGACATCAGATGTGGATTTTGTAAGTAACTAGAAATCTTCTTACCTTAACAGTAAAAGTGTGAATAATAACCAGCAGAAGAGCCTGATGAACTGAAGTTGAGAGGATGCTGGTTAGATTGTAATTGTAATGGGTTATGAATGCAAGATCCCCAGCCAGTTTCAGAATTAAGAAGATTTTGGTATGGTGGAGGAAGATTATGTGGTCTAACAAGCTGATTAGTTGAATTTATATCTGAGAATTGGTTGAACAACTGAGAGGAAAGAGGTAATGCGTTCGTCTGCATGCCAGGATACTGAACCGGAGTTGATGGGAGAAAAATGGGGCTGTCTTCTGCAAAACAGACAATTTGTTAGCTAATATGTAGTAGTAATTTTATGTAGATCAAGCATTTATGTCAATCTTGGAAACAGAAAAGCTAGTAGATTAATCTTATAGTAAGCCCAGGCAATTCAACTAGCATGTTTGGATTGATACCAAAGATATGAGATATCGGGTATCAGTATGAATATCAAGGTATGGGTTTGAAAGATATCAAAATATAAGGTATGAGTATGATATTAGAATAACAACCTAATATTACTTTGAAATCACTATGAAATTAGAATATATACCAAACATCTATGTCATTATATGGATACCAAAAGGGTCCTAAGAGTTTGAATTTCAAATCTTTGTTTGTGGTTTTCTTAATTCTTTCGGACAACAAATAAAAGACATTGTCTTACCATCAATTGCCTGTGTCCATGCCTTTGCCAATGATATATGAGCTTTAGTTTTCTCAAAACACAGCTCAAGCTCCTTTCTCTTCTGCGTAGCATTATTCTCGGCCTCCTGAAATAATAAACCATATTTATGCAAGATCTGTGTTATCTCTTTATCACGTGTAATTCCAAGCTGCCCTACCTGCTCACAAAAAAAGGGAAATCAAATTAATAAATCTTCCAGCATTGACAGAAACATAGAAGCAAACACTGAACACAATGGAACGAACCATATCGTCATAACTCTTCTTTGCTGCATACCCCTCCTGGTTTATTTTTGCTAGTTCAATCTGCAGTGGGTCAAAGCTAGAAGGTTGATAGCTATTCACTCCGGTGACATAAGGATTCCTCAAATGATTTACGTGGTAACTGCTAGTGGTATCGGAAAGTTGTGTCTGAGCATTTCCCACAGCCATTCTAGTCATTGGATGCATCATCAGATGATTGTCGGTAACATACTGACAAGATGATGATGGTAATGATTCATTAGTGACTCTGATCTCTGAGGAGGGCAATAGGGTAGGAGGCAGCTGCAGAAATAAGATGGAAGAAGAAGATGAAGACTCAAGATCAAGCACGTTTAGCACAACCTATACATTTTAGCTTTATCTTAACAGCTTATACATTGTTAATTATCTACCAAAATCTTCCTTCATGTACTCTACTCCTTCATAATAATAACTGACTACTTCTAAGCAGCTAAGTATATACTTTGAAAGCCAAATTAAGGGGAATCTCTAGAAATAAATTGAAATAACATATTGAACATACTTAGACGGCATGCACCATGACAATAAATTTCAGCATTGTCGAATTTTCTTTAAACTCGGTTTTACCTGTTCCAAGGGTAATTGGCGGCTTTGATCTATGCATTGTTGTTGTGCCATAGAGAATAATCTATGCATTTCTGTTGTGGCATTTCTTTGGGTTTGGTGGCTGAGCTCTCCAACAATTGTATCTTGATTCATGGAACCTTGACCAACACCGGGTAATGCTTCACATGAAAGGCTACCTCTAGTACTTGAAACTTCACCTAACATTCTCCGCGCCTCTATATGTTGATTTTCCTTAGTTAAAAAGCGAGCCTCTACTTCATTTCCTGAGCTTACAAAAGAAGAGTGATTTGGCTTCGCAATTGTATCTTGATTCATGGAACCTTGACCACCACCAGGTAATGCTTCACATGAAGGGCCACCTCTAGTACTTGAAACTTCACCTAACATTCTCCGTGCCTCTATATGTTGATTTTCCTTAGCTAAAAAGCGAGCCTCTACTTCATTTCCTGAGCTTACAAAAGAAAAGTGATTTGGCTGCTCATTGGAGATACCTGAAACTTCATCTGACATATTGTTTGCATCTCTAAGCTCATTGACAGTTGTTGCAGCAGAAATTTCATGTATCTGCTCATCATCAGAATCCAAACATATGATTGTACTTTCTTTGCACGAATCGCCACAAACTGTCTCAAATGGAACAACCAATTCTTCTCCACTCTGCGTGCTGTATATAGGACCTTGGTTTCCCAGTGAAGGCTCCAAGAGTGGCAGGGAGCAGTCAGATGTGTTAACATTATCAGGAGTAACTGGAATAGAAAGCACATCCAACTGCTTAATTGAAGATGAAATGGGAAATGCAGTTTCATCAGCAGGAAATGGCACAGATTTCACATATATCTTCTTATCATCAGAGCCTATAAGCACAAACCCATTAGAGGTAGACTGTCCACTTTCTTTGAGAGATTGGCTATCAGTAATTAGCACAGAGCTAGGGATTAAGCCTTGGGAAACCTGATTTTCATCATTCTTCAAGGTCACTTCTTCAACTGAAGATGAACCTGAAATTACAGGTTCATCCAAAATAACTGGAACAGTGGATTCATTTATCTGTTTATCATGGTCCACAGGTAATGCGATCAAATCTTCCTCGGGCGAATTGTCAGGAGATTTCTCAGCATTTTCATTTGTCACGTCCAATCTTTTTCTTGGACTCAAGTCTTGAATAGGTGACACAGGGCTAGATATTACAACTGGGGATTGCTCCAAGAGTGACGTGTTTGGATTTCCAGAATCAATTGAAGTACAAGGAGCATCAATCTTTGTAACATCCGAATCTGCATGTAGAGAAGTACCTTCAATTGTTTCCATCTCATGAAACAGTTCTTCAAATATCTCGCCATCCTCCAAGGTGTTGATAGCTAATTGAACTAAATCGATCTTCTTCAGCCTCAACTCCTCCTCATTAGTCCTCGCAGTCCTATGTTCAGCCTTCATATCCTTCCAGTATTTCTCCATCTCATGACAAACCCCTTCAAACTTCACCTTAAAATCCTCATCCAACCGTCTCAGCTTGTCCGCTTTGGACAACGATTCGCCGCATTCTTCACAGATCAAATCCTTCTCCAACCGATACATTCTGTCCAACGACTCCTTCCTTTCGTTCTTAGTCCTGAAATACTCCAAAATTTCCACACATTGCTTCTGCTTAAGTTTTCGCATCCTCCCCTTGTGGAACTCGTCTATTCGCTGGATATGCTCAGAAACATCATTGTCCACCCTGCCAAAGATAAAAAGAACTATAAATCATCACGTCGCTCTCACAAAAGAGCCATCAAGTTTTAAATCATTTACAAAGTCACTGAACCTTTGTTTCTTGTGTCTTGGCTCAAAATTGTTGCCTGAATCCTTGGACATTTTTCCAGACTCCTCTCCTTCTCAGTTTCTGCATAGTCATGGAAATCAAACAGATTGTAAGTAGTCATTCCAAATAAAAATTTACCCTTGTTGTCACATAGCTGAATTTCATTTTTTCTTGGGTCTATCGGGCGTAATCCTTTCCCTTGCGCAGGGTTACCACCATCTTGACCCCCCGGATTCCGCTGTAGCGGAGCCCCACCGGGTCAATGATGATGATGTTATAATCTACTTACACTAGTTCACAAAGTAAGCAAATTGCAAAACAAAACAAAACAACACAACAAAAGAAGTTCTACTATTGCACAAGGACAATAATCTTGCTCTATATGTTCTCGAATCTAGCCAGCTCTTGCCATCATTTGGGCAATTTCTGTTCACCATTTTCACGGAAATGAAACCTTTCTCTCGTGAAAATCTGACAGAAGGCAAAGTTATCACAACACGAACACCCAAAAACAACTAAAAATCGCACGATTCAGCACAATTTCAACAGAATTTCAGCAACCAGAAAGAACACTAGTCATTACGTGTGTAAAACTCCTTCTTAGTTTCCTAATTAAACAACACACACTGTAGAAAACGTGATTATGACGCATAACCATCACCTCATAACCCATCATTTTCCTCTCAAAAATGATTCTCAACAAATTTCGTAATCCACCGACTTCAAAACGAAAATGAACAATAAATTTCACGAGGAACTTACTTTCGACTTCGTTCAAACGGAACCGCCGAACTGATTAGTGCTTAGGGCAGAAAAGACGCCATCTTTAAGCTCTCAATCTGCACCCATTTTAGGTAAAACAGAGCGTCAAAGCTTTCTCTTGATTACTTGGATTCTTTTTGGGTTTTTGAATTTTTCCTGCAAAATTGTACTATTTGTTTTTACTGATAAAAAATGAAAAATGAAAAATGAAAAAAGATTTCTACTTTTTGGGGGTAAAAGCTTGCAGAGGAAGGTAGACTGTGGAGAGATGGAGAATGCAGAGTCCCCATAAACGTCGCTACGTCTCTGTGAGATTGATGGTGTGTAAATGGTGGGAGTAAGGACAAAAGAGAACCGGGATTTGCCTGGACTTGTATTGCATTAATGAAATTAATTTTGGGATGGCTGATTAATTATTATTAGTATTTAATTAACTGCATTTTTATCAAATGAATTGTTTTTTTGCCCTTTTTGGTGTAAATCATTATCTACTAGGAAGTTTCCTCGCCGTGAGGACTATGTTTTAGAAAATTAAGGACCCGTTTGGTATGTATATAAAAATATTCGATATGGGATTTTTTTCTCGACCAAAAAAAAAAAGATATCCGATATGAATATGAATATGACTGATATTCATACTTTTTGGTATGTGAGGATACCGATATCGGAATGGGCTTCAGTAGAGTCGTAATTTAACTCTACGGGTGGAGTTGATGAGATCTTCTAGACCATTGAAGTATAAATTAATGGCTTAAATTCAATTTTTTTTTTTTTTTTTTTAGGGTTAATTAATTTTTATTATGGTAATACTCCGTAGTAACTTTATCTATAGAGTAACTCTATTGGATTCAAACTGATGGATATCGATACCGATTAATACCAGAGTGTTATTTTGATATAACTCGAAAATTTGGTATATCAAAGATATCACTAGGGCTGGTAATTACCCATAATTGACCGACTCACCCGTTCAACCCACCCGAAATAAACGGGTGAAAACCCAATCAAAGCGGGTGACGGGCGGTTCGGGTGACGGATGAAACGGGTTATGGGTCTTTAAAAATTTATTAATTACAAAATCTAAACTTTGTTCAGTATTTCTTTTCAAGCATGCCAAAACTTTGTTCAACTTTTTATTCTTATTTTTATATCAAAATTTTATTATAATATTATCTCATTCAATTTCATCTTATTATGTATAAATTTTGCAACTTATTAGATCATATACGTTTTAAATTCCAGGTTTTAATTTTTTTTCTTCTAAATTAAGTAACTAAATTTAAAACAATACTCCATTTACTAAATTAAAATGAAACAAATTATTTTTAACAACTATACATATATGATGAAATAGTTTATATTTTCACAATTATATTTTTCATAAATAATTAATTAAGCATTATAATAAAGTTTAATTGCCTCCAAATAATTAACCATTCTTAATAATATTTTTACACATATTTTGCATTCTAATTCTAATTGCTACATACTTATATATCCATATACATTTAAAATTCAACAAACATAGAAAAAAAATCACACCGTCCATCGGACGAGTTAAGCCTTCTAGTTCAACATAAAATCTATCTCCACAAATCTTTTGATCATTTACTTTCTCTTTCCCATCTCCCCATATTTACCTATCACCATCACAACATCTCTCCTCTCCTCTTTGGTTGCTTTTTTCTACTATACTTTTTTTCTTAAAAAGTGTGCAACTTGTACTTTAAAAAAACAATGTGCAACTTGTACTTTAAAAAAAAACAATAATGAACAAAAAGTGCACTAAATAAGCCCATTATACAAAGATAAAATTAAAAATAATAATAAAAACATGAAAAATTCAAAATAATTGAGGAAGGAAAAATTATAAATGGCATTAGCTTTAGAATATGTATTTTATTTTTTGGTCAAATAGCATGTGAATTTATTCAGATATAAACATACTTCGTAGTGCATTTCTTAAAAAGTATGAATGTGAATTTATTTCAAGATATTCTATTGATAAACCAAATTTTTTAGTCATTTAAATATAATTTTTATTTTTTTTCCTCATTCTTAAAAGTATGAGATTTTTTTTCTCTTTCTACAAGTGTAAGCATGTCACATGTATGCCCAAAATAATTTTTGACCATTGAGATGACCTATCATGACCATAAATTATTTCTCCCTCATTCCTCATTTTATTACTATTGTTTATTGTCTCTCTTCTCTTGTGACTACAAATTGGCAAATGGTTGGATAGTCTAAGAGCATTTTCAATGGTAAAACTCTCAACTTCTTAAGCATTTAAATAAAAAAGAAAATTAAATATAAATAAAAAATGGCAAAATTTAAGAACTTTTGTCAAGAAAAACTTCTTGTAGTTAATATTTGTCTTGACAAAATTTCACACACATTAGACAAATATCACTGATAAAGTAAGTTTTTTTTGGGGGTTCGCGGGTTTCCGGGGCTCAAACCTACTTTGCAGGGAGCGGTGTCGACTAGTCCCGTGCCTCCCCGCACCCTACCCTGGGCCACGATAAATATAAGATCTTCTATGAATATCACGGATGTGGAGATAGACAATTGCACGTGGTCTCCAAAATTACCTTTTTTATATTATAATATTTTTAAGAACTTTCGAATTTCTTCCCAAAAATCATCATTGAAGATGCTCTAAAAAATATGATCATTTTTTTATTTGAAATTTTTGATAAATCTATATTAGTAGATCATTGAACATTAAAATTGTTTTACTGTGTATTTACGATACTATTTTTTCAATTCTACTTTACCTAGATTTTATGTCTGGAGTTTTTTTTATTGTATTTATGCACTCTCTTACCGATATATCCAATTGTCGATTGTCTTGACTTCTAACTACCGTACATGTCTCAAATATCTTTTCTTATCAAAAAATAGTTTGTAAATGAAGGCAATTTATATTTGTAATTAAGGCTTGCTTTCCTTTTAATACAAAATTATTCTTTTCCAAAAAACTAATTTTAAAATTCTTAAATATAAACTCAAATATTTTACTTTTTACGTATTTTAAATCAAATTATCTTGTTTCACTTATATTTCAAAAGCACTTTTACTTTTAAAATTATATTTTAAAGTTTTTAAAATACATGTCACCTCTACACTTTTTACGTTTTCAAGATACCCAAAAACATGTTTTCACCCAAAAACACTTTTTCACTCAAATGTACTTTCATCTAAAAACTAATAATTAAGAGCTCATTCGACAAGCTAGCTAGTTGATGTAGTTGATTTGCGTTGATGTTGAAATTTGTACAAAATATCAACTCTTTTAACTACGAAATGGGTGTACGTTAAAACTAGTTGAAATCTCTTGTTAGTGTTGAAATTTGACCAAAACAATAAGGTGGTGTTTCATTATGATGGTGATTTGAAAGTAGTTGATATTACTCTTCTTCCCAAATAATTCACCCACATATCTCCTTCACACGTGAGCCACGATTGCCCCTCTTTTTTATCCTTAATAGTCATTTTATAATAAACATTCAACTACTATCAACTATCCTTTACTTAACACATAAAAATTTATTTAAAAAATAAATATCTAATTTTAACTAATTTTTAGTTTTTTACATTAATACTGTCAATATTAACACCATGAGCATTAACACCATAAAGTAACGAGCGGATAAAAACTAAGGCACTGTTCGGCACTAACGAAATTGCTAGCGTTTTCAGCTAGGGGAGCGGAATATTGGGCGGATTGAAGAAGCTCCTCCTCACGAGCTTCTTCAATTTCCACTAGATGAAGCGGAAAAAAAGCTCCTATTAATGTCAGCCAAACAGAGCGTAAGTAAATACAAAATGTTGAAAGGTCGTTCACGTTTCTAACCCAAGCAAGCGACCATTTGCCTCTTATGGGTGTAAGAATAGTCAATTTGCCTAGTCGTTTGCAGCAACCATTTGCCTTTATTAGGAAAAGATAATTTTCTACATTGATGAAAATATGTTATGCATGTGGTGATTTATAATTTATGTGTGCTTATATGGGGCTGAAATTAATGCTCACATAGTACATTTTTTAAAAGTTTGAATGTGGATTTATTTCGATTGTATTTACTAGTAGACCAATTTTTTTGTCACTAAAATATATTATATTCATACTTACTCTTCTCATTCTTAAAAGTATAAGATTTTTTCTTTCTACATGTATCTATGTATGTCACATGTATATTGAAGATGATTTTTGGCTATTGTGATGACCATGCCATCAATTATTTAACTCCGGCTCTTCACTTTATTATTATTTACTGTCTCTCTTCTCCGATGGTAAACTGATGGTCAAAAATTGGCCAATATAATAGCTCGAGATACTCTAAACAAAGTGACTATTTTTTTATTTAAAAGCTTTGATGAAGCTATATTAGTAAATTATTGAACATAAATGGTCAATAGTTTGTTAATGAAGATGACTCGTTTTTTAAAGTATTAACGGTATTGTTTTTTGTAGTGTCTACTTATGGTGCGTTCAGTTGGCTGCTAGCGTTTCTTATCTAGTAGAAAAAGTTAGATGAAAAGCCTCATTTTTCATACCCTCCTATCCTCAAGGGTACAAAATTTGGAAAAATAAAGTTCCATTTAGCGAAATTTCGCTCCTAAAAAGCTAGTGTTGAACGGAATCTTATACTTTAACAGATCATTGAACATTAAATTGTCAATAGTTTGTAAGTAAATAAATGGCCTTTTTTTGCGCATTAACGATACAAATTTTGTAGTGTCTAGTTCACCTCACTTATACTTTTATTGATTTTTTTTAACATATATTGCTTGATTGGAGTTTTTTTATTGTATTTATGCTCTCCTACAGATTTAGTCAACTGCAAATTATCTCTGCTTCTCTATCTACCAGACATACTTCAAATCTCTTTTCTCATAAGAAAAAATAGTTTGTAAATGAAGGTAATTTGTATTAGTACTAAAGGCTTGTTTTACTTTTAACACAATATATATTTTTTTTTGTTCAAAAACTACTTTTAAAAATTTTAAAATACACACAAATACTCTACTTTTCACATATTTTGCTACAAATATAACTACTTTTACTCAAAAATTACTTTTAACTAATGAAGTCAAACTAAGTAAACACAAAAGGTTGAAAGTTCCTTCACGCATCTTAACCTAAGAAATTGACCATTTGCCTCTTATGGCTATAAGAATCTTCAATTTGCTTCGTCATTTGAAGTAACCAATTTGCCTCTATTAGGAAAAGGGAATTTTCTACATTGATGAAAGTATATGCATGTGGTTAAACGTCAAATCAACAAGGTAATAATTTTACTAGCCAACAATCATACAATATTATGGCTATGGTCGAGACCGAGCTTGGGAAAAAAAAATCCTTTTGTAATGTGTGTTAGATGTATTAGCCACTGTTTTAAAAATTCTCGCTTAGTTTTGTCTAAGTTCTGCTTAAGTGTTAAAATTCTAAACACTCTATCGCCTAAATACTAGACAATTTCTCTCCGTCTAACGTTTTTTAGAACACTAATATATTTTAGCTAAATTTTCTTCAAACGTACACCTCCCCAAATATTAATGAGGTTGTTACTTTTTTACCTTTGAAGTAATGAATTTGATGCCTTCTTAGTTTTTTCCCCCCACTATTAGAGCATGTTTATATGACACCTAATCTAAGTTATACCTAGGATTTGCTACCACTTGCCTTAAAACTCTATTTGTTGTAGCCTTTACCATTTTGGGAATGATTTACAAACATATTCATGTAGTGGAAGCAAGCACATCATCAAGCCTTAATTAGGAGATCCTTACAAATTTAAGTCTAGATGGCAAATGCTTAATGGATATGTCACTAAGTTGTGTTTGTATGCATGGATAACTCTTCACAATGAGTCAAAAAGGAGTGTCAAATATTTTGCAAAAAAATTAATTGGGTTCAAAATGATCAATGTTTGATAATAAACACACTACTTCTAAATTAGATACTTTGACAAATATGTTCATTGAGCATACAAGTGCTATCAAGGTGGCTAAACAAATGGGTTAAAAAAAGTTGTTGAGCTTATTATTGAGGAGAAAATTGTAACACTTTGATAGTTTATGAGAAATTGAGGTGTTTTTTATGTCAATAAGAGGGTTTGAGTAAGGACAAATAACTCTGAAATTAAATGTACCGTGGTGAAAGTAATATCAGATTGAGTGATCTCCTAGAATGTAATCAAGCTGACATGAGATATATAGTGCTTCTAAGACTTCGGGCATAATCTTATTATTTTACAAGAAAATCTTCTACTAGAGGAGAAGCTTTCAAGCGTTCTTTGATGAAAGAAATCACATGATATGTTTTATTCACGAGTTGGGTTTCCTATAATTGCATTGCATGTAATAATTGGGTATTGCATGTACTAGTATTTATTGTTGGGTATTGGTTATATTCAAATACTAGTGTTTCTTTTACGCGGGGTACATACGCACAGATTTTTTTGAAAAGCGCACAGAATATCCGCGCAACGCCATTTCGCGCGAAATGGCGTTGCGCGGAAGGGCAAAAGCGTAAACTGGAAATGGGATTCGGGAAATGAGGAAATTGGCTAGCTCGAAATGGGCCTGCGCGCGAAATGGGCTTGCGCGGCCCGAAATAGACTCGAAATGGGCTTGCGCGAAATGGGCTTGCGCGAAATGGGCTTGCACGAAATGGGCTTGCGCGGCCCAAAAAAGGCTCGAATATTTTTAAGTATATATGTTCCTTTTGTCGAGAGCTTCGATTTGATATATTATACGCTTTAATCTGACACCCGAGTAAAAAGTTATGAGCATTTGAAAATTGATGATACACAAACTATTTTTACAAGTCATTTACTTAATTAAAATATTTTTATCATTTGCTAGGTTGCATAGTTTCATAATGTAATTGAACCCAAGAGCGTCGAAACAATTAGTTATGGTTGGAATATCTTGAATCACACACTAAATTTATTAGCATATAACTCTTGAGGTTTTGTTCAAATATTCTTTAGTATTTTTTATTTTAATTCTCATATCTAATACAAAGTACTAAAAAGGGTCTTGATTGTGCTTAAATTAGTTAAGTAGTACACATTGTACTTCGTGCTTCATGAACAAGTAATCATACTTATCAATTTATTCATTCCACACCTTTACATTTAGGTGGTACAAGCAAATTAAATTTTTTTTGAACATTACGTGAGACTAAAATCTACACGGTGACTTAAAAACGCTCGACTTTTATAATATATTAATTTGATTATTTTTATCCTATACTCTAATTTTTTTTATTATAAAATCTATTACATTCATCTTATACTATAATCATATAAGATAAATTTTAGAATATAAGAATTAAGTAACATTACATTACTATATATGTTGTATACTTGTGGGTTAAGATATTTGAGTTACTTAATATACTATATTAGTTAAGTATTATATACTAATACAACTATAATAAATTATTTTTGTGTATGTATATTTAGGGTTTGTTTATATTTAGGGTTTAGGGTTTAGGGTTTAGGGTTTAGGAATGTAATTTAGGGTTTAGAGTTTAAGTCGTAGGGTTTAGGAATTCAAGTTGGGGTTTAGGGTTTAGGATGTAGGGTTTAGTATTTATGAATTCGACTTAAGGTTTAGGGTTGAAGGTTTAGGGTTTACTGTACAAGGTTCAAGGTTTAGGACTTAAATTGTTAAATTTACTTAGGGTTTAGGGTTTAGAACTAAACCCCCATTCCATTATGGAATAATTTTATTAAATATAATAATGTTACTAATATTATCGATAAATTTTGGCAAGTTGCGTTTGGAGTGCAATCCATTTTGGCAACTATGCCATCTAGGCATATTAATTTTTTCATTTACTTATTTACCCTTCATTATTTTTAGTATTTACAATCCTTAAAAATAAATATTATTATAATATTTGGAAAGCGTATCCTTTTAATTATATATTATTATAATTAATATTACCAATATACAATTATATTTAGAGATCTTAAACCATTATAACGATTATAACGATATCGTATAAGAATGAACAATTCTAAACTATTATAACGATTTCTTATAAGAATGAACGATTTCTAATTCATTATAATGATTTCTTATAAAATGAGCGAATATCACAATTTCGTATAAGAATAAACGATTAAACCATTATAACGATTTCGTTCATTCTTATACCCTAAACCCTAAGAACCCTAGAGCCTATAATGGTCAATGCTACCTATTTTGATCAATATAAGAATGAACGATTCTAACCAATTATAACGATTTCTTATAGGAATGAACAATTCTAACCCGTGTTTAGGGTTTAGGGCTTTTAGTATTAAGGTTAGTTGGGGTTAATGTTTTAGGTTTTGGTTAGGGTTAAGGCTATAGCCTATAGGTCTTAGGGTTTACTCCCTCCGTTTAGTTTTACTTGACCTTCTAGACTTAATTTCTTGTTTAGTTCTATTTGTCCTTGTAGGTATTTTATCCAAAATTTCTCAATATTACCCTTTGTATTACCCAATCAAAAGCAAAACACATTAATAGATTTATCATTCACCTTTTTCCAATATGAATTTAATATGGGTAATTTGGTAAGATTAGAACGTCTTAATATATGTGTTAGGTCATAAGGACAAGTAGAACTAAACGGATGGAGTAGTGTTTATGCTTTAGGGTTTCAGCGTTACCCATTTTGGTATTTTATCCACTTCCTATGATTTCAAATGGTAATTTTAAAATTCCTACATTTATAAAAAAAATCAAATTATTTTAAACCAAATATGGTTTTTAAATTCCTATGGTATTCAATTCATGAGAAATCACTTACTTGGAAAATAAGGGTGTATTTGGACATACAAGTTGTTTAACTAGTTGTAGTTAAAATTAGAGTTATAGTTGAATAACTAGGTAAAATATGAGTTCGACTTGAAAAAAATTCACAAGAAGTAGTATAAAATGAACAATTCTAAAAGATTATAACGATTTCTAATAACTAAGAATGAACGATTATAACGATTAATTCAAAAATCATTATTGTAAAGGGCTTGCCTAGGTCTTGTGTAAATTTTAACTTTATTTATTTGTGAATAAATACCATTAATTTAAA
Organism: Fallopia convolvulus; assembly: GCA_964016875.1. Lineage (NCBI taxonomy): Eukaryota > Viridiplantae > Streptophyta > Magnoliopsida > Caryophyllales > Polygonaceae > Fallopia > Fallopia convolvulus. The sequence continues at coordinate 1,280,789 of OZ024722.1, read as the reverse complement.
AAAAAATCATGGTTGTAGTATAAAATTACACAAAGGATTTGGGGGATTTGGGGTTTAGGGTTATGTATCTTCTTAAATGATTTGGCTTCTTTAGTATAAGGCTAAGGTTTAGTATAAAATATCGATAACTCATTGTTAACTCATTGTTTCGATGCTCTTGGGTTAAATTACATTATGAAACTATGCAATCTAGCAAATGATAAAAATATTTTAATTAAGTAAATGACTTTGTAAAAATAGTTTGTGTACCGTCAATTTTCAAATGCTCATAACTTTTTACTCGGGTGTCAGATTAAAGCGTATAATATATCAAATCGAAGCTCTCAACAAAAGGAACATATATACTTAAAAATATTCGAGCCTTTTTTGGGCCGCGCAAGCCCATTTCGTGCAAGCCCATTTCGCGCAAGCCCATTTCGCACAAGCCCATTTCGAGTCTATTTCGGGCCGCGCAAGCCCATTTCGCGCGCAGGCCCGTTTCGAGCTAGCCAATTTCTTGAAACCCTTTTTAAATATTCCGTATTTTCCCTTTCCGCGCAACGCCATTTCGCGCGAAATGGCGTTGCACGGATATCTGTGTGCGCTTACAACTTTTTTCGTGTGTATAAATCAACAGCCTTGTTTTATCCGGATGGTCCTTCCTTTGTTGGGTTTATTTTTCGCGACTAAGTTGGCGTTCCAATCCATTTCGATGGGGGACTAATAACCCACCAGTCTGTTTTGACCATTGAGGCCATTGCCCTTTTGCAGTGAATTGTTGAAGCCACCCGACATGGCTATTCCTACATTCAAATCGAGGGTGATTGTTTGCAGTTGGTGAATGTCGTTCTTGGCGACCAACACTGTTTGCAGGAAGATTGAGCTAATTAGGTCGGATATCTCGTGCTTCCTTGCCCGTTTCTAGAGCGGGAGCATATTAACGTGGTCTGATAGTACAACACTGTGATTGACTACACGCGAGATCGTTTTGGCGTGTCTACTTCATTCCACTTGCTGTTGATTTATGTTTTTTAACCTCATCCAAAAATATACTCTAAGACCATCTAGGTGTTTTGGTCCCCCCTAATACCTTCCCTTGTCAAAAAAATTGATTTCCTCCTTAGACCCATCAGGCCTAAAAAGTATTTTGAATAGGGTTTCCAATTTTTGAAAAAATATATATTTTAATATATTTTATACTTTCTTTGAAAAAAAATAATGATGTTAATATACCTTGAATTTGTCGTTGACCGGTAATCGTCAAGGGTTCGGGGATGGAGCCCCCTAGCAGGGTGTTCGGGGGGCAACGCCACCCCGAAAAACGGTACGCTATATTTTGTATTAACAGACTTATCGTGATCTGTTTTGGGCTTAGGTCCATAATCTGATTAGGGTTTTATGAGTTGCTATAAATACTCATGAAACGCCTTATTCTTGTAATTTGTTCTGTTTCGCCTTCATAATAAAATTTCGGTTCTCTGCCTGTGGACGTAAGTAACACACTATTATTGAACCACGTAAATCTATGTCGTTTCATACTGTTTATCATTTTGGTTACAAAAAATGACATGCTAAAAAACGAATTGGGCTAGTGAATGGCAACTAGGGCATAAAAAACATCATTTAAATAATATTTTTTTAAACTTGCAATTCAAGATGGAAAATGGGTTGAAATTGATGATTTCACCAGTCAAATGCTTGCTAAGAGGCCAAAAGTATCTCCACTAAAATTGATGGATCTAAATTAGAGGTGGGTTGATGGGCCTGGTTGGTAGGCCCTTAGAGGTTGGGAATTCAAGCCCGTAAAAAATGGGCTTTCTTAGCCCATGTATTTTCGTTTTTAAGTACAATAAATTTCAAGAAATGCCTTCTTTTTTTTTTGGTAGAAACAAGAAATGAAGAAATGATGTTTATCAAGATCCATCATGATGTTAGTGTAAATAAAAGGATAAAAGCCTAAATTTGTGTGTTTTTTCTGCTTGTATAAGGTTTTTCAAGTTCATGATTGATGCGATCCGGTCCTAGACCGAGATCGATCATGACGAGCCCGAGTCTACCAAGACCTTGGCGTCCGCCTTGGATTCCAACCTAACTCGTTATTAATATGTTTATTATTATATTTCCTATTTTAGCATGTTTCTATTTATAGATAGTTTCTATTTATATTTCCGCTATTACTATATTGGGTGTGTGTCCTCTTATGCTTAAGAGACCGGCTCGATAGCTAAAATAAAGCCCATTAGGGTTTGTTGCACTTTTATATTTATATTAGATATTATTATTATTAGTTTATGGGCTTCGGACGTTGGGCCTAGCTTGTTGCTAACCCTAGTCCGCCCCATAATAGGTTAGGGTCTCATGAGCCTTCTTCTATATAAGAGGCATGACTCCCATTGTATTATTCACGCCTTGCTTAATACAGATTGCTTTTTGTGAATCGAGTTTCTCTTCCCTAAGGCATAGGCGTCAAACCCGGTTCGTGAATCGAATCCTTTTCTATCCCTTTCCCCACGCCCTCGTCTCGGCCCTAGGCCACCCGAACTCGATCCGTCGAGTTTTCCCTCACGAGCCACCCTGTGGTTTGCATTTATCCCGGTTACTATTCGTTGGAGAAGATCCGATACCCTTCCGAGCCTAGATCGGGCACCCGTGCGATCCACCCAAAAGGCGGAACGCATCAATGATGTTGGCTTTTTACATGGTTTAAGGGTGAAGGATCAAGAGGAAGAGTTGGTGAGGGTATGGTTGTGGATTTAGTTTTTTAGATATTATTGATTAAATATATATTAAATAACAATGGGATGTTTGAATAATTTGGAAGAGATGAAATGTGAAAAAAATGGTAAAAAACAAGATTTGTATAGACATGTCAAAAGTGGAGAATTTAGGTTTAGAAATAAGACGCATTATAAAGACATTGAATTGTCTCATAGATGATGAGACTAGCTTATGTACTTCACCATTAGCTATGCGAGCAAAGCAGAATAACTTTCATCTTAACTTGGTGAAACCCACAACTCCTAAAATCCAACACTCGAATGATAGCCTAAGTATGCCCTTATTAAAACATTTTTTCAATTGTGTAAGAATTAAGACTATTCTAGCCGCATTACCTTTAATATTGTCTCAAACAGAGTTTGAGGTCAATCTGGTGCGTATTTAAGGACGACAAAGATCTATTAGGTGCGAATGAGCAATATTAACAATAGTATTTGCCACAACATTCACCTCCCTTAAATGTGAAAAATTTGAACGCCTATAAAATTTTAAAGTAAATTAGACTGTCGGAGATGGTCATGAAAAAGAACGTTTCTAATTTATACATTTCCTTAATAAACTTAATTGTGTTAAATTTGAATCTCTTTGCAATAATACTATTTTGAAAGACCATTGCATTGACCCTAAATAATATCATATTTCCACCTTTTTTCTATTATAAGTATTGATTTTCCACACTAAAAGTAAATAATATATCTATAGATTGTTATGAAGTCCAAATTTATGAAGTCCAAATTATCATACTACAAGCTATCTATTTACACACACATGTATTACACATATTATGTATGAACAAGTGTATAATGGAGGAAAATTTGTACAAGGTGAATTATTCACCTTCTTCACCTCCTTATTTCCATGCATAAATCATGGAGATTTACCAAAGTTTTACCCCACTCTTGGCCTATAAATATGGCCATCATCCATTGTAAAACTTGCACCAAAGTAGAGTAAGAAATACACTCTCTAAAGTTCTTACTCTCCCTCCCTCTCTTCTAATGATCTAAAAGTCCTCATAAAGTTTGTTTAAGTGTTTTCCCAAAAGTTAAAGTGATCTTGCTTTCATAAATCTTTTCATAACACGTTATCAGCACGAGTCTCTAATTACCAATTGAGCTTCACTAATCACTAAGCAACTAATGGCAAACATTGCTAAGAGGGAGTTTGACATCCTTGACCTATCGGGCCAGAAATACCTCGAATGGAGGGTAGATGCCATGGCTCACCTCAAGGCAAATGGCCTTGAGGAAACAATTGTGGCAAACAATAATGCCACCCCACAGGAAAAGGCGAAAGCCATTGTGTTCCTCCGCCACCACATTCATGAGAGTCTCAAAACTGAGTACTTATTTGTGGAGGATCCTATAGAATTGTGGGAGAGCCTGAATGAGCGCTATGCTCATCAAAATGAGGTTTTACTCCCACAAGTAACACATGAGTGGAACACTATAAGGTTCCAGGACTTTAAGTCCATCACTGAGTACAACAGTGCTATCCACAGGATCACTTCTCAATTGAGACTATGTGGTAAAATGATCACTCAGGAAGAGATGTTGGAGAAAACTTTCTCCACTATGCATGCTTCAAACATATTATTGCAACAACAATATAGATTAAGAAATTTCAAAAGATATTCTGACTTGTTGAAAGTATTGTTGGTTGCTGAAAAGAATAATGAGCTCCTAATGAAAAACCACAACCTAAGGCCTACTGGCTCAACAGCTGCCCCAGAAGCAAATGCTATGAACAAAGCGTTCCATGATAGGAACGACAATGAACGTGGGCAGCAATCACGCCGTAACAATGGGCGTGGACGAGGTCGTGGTCACTATGGGAGCCGTGGTGGCCGTGGTGGTCGTGGTGGCCATGGGCGTGGCCGAGTCTACAACAAAAGCCACGATAATCACCGTGAGAACCATGGCTACAAAGGGGGTGTGAAGCAACAGGTCCAGACGGGTCCATCAGGATCCTCCCAGAAATCCAAATCAGCATGCTACAGATGTGGCGTGACTGGTCACTGGTCAAAGGTATGCCGCACAGCTCCACACCTAGTGAAGCTGTACCAAGCTGAAAAGAATAAAGAAAAGGCTATCGAGACCAACTACATCGATAACAAAGATGTGGATAGGTCACCTGTGACTAGTCTGGATGTCAATGACTTCCTCAACTTTGAGAATGATGATGGCTATGCCTTAGGGGCTTAAAAGAAAAGCACGAGCCCCTAAATATCTCTACTATCTCCCATGTTATTGTATAATATTTGCAATGTATTTTTTATATCTCATGTTTTAACTTCTCTCTCGTAGGACCTTGTATAATAGAACTTGTGTAATGGAATTATCCTTAATATATGAAGCTTTTATTTATGTCTTAATTCTCCTTTTTCTTTATATTGATAGAAAACATGGACTTACCTAAAGTGAAACCCGATGGGAAGGAGCAATGTCTTCTGGACAGTGCGACAACACACACCATCTTGAGGAGTAAAGAATACTTTACCCAATTAAGAGCCTTTGAAGGCAATGTCGCTACAATATCCGGTGTGTCAAAACTCATCGAAGGCTTTGGAAGAGCTGTCATTCTACTCCCAAAGGGAACAAAGCTAGTAATAAATGACGCACTATATTCGAGTAAATCTCGAAGAAATTTGCTAAGCTTTAAGGATGTGCGTCTAAATGGGTTTCATATGGAAACCATGAATGAAAATGGGAAAGAATACTTGTGCATCATAAAACACGAATCTGGCCACAAACAGATTCTCGAAAGGATGCCAACGCAAACCTCTGGATTATATCATACATACATTTATCCGTTTGAGGTCAATGCAATGTTTAACAAAAGGTCATATGACCAAACTACATTCACATTATGGCATGATCGATTGGGTCATCCAGGGGCAGTAATGATGCACAAAATCATAAAGAGCTCACTTGGACATACATTAAAGAACATTAAGGTTCTTCCGTCCAGTGATTTTAATTGCACTGCTTGCTCACTTGGAAAGCTAATTATCAGGCCTTCTAAAAACAAGATTGCAAGTGAAAATCCTGCATTCTTAGAAAGAATCCAAGGAGATATATGTGGGCCAATTGCTCCACCATGTGGACCATTCCGATACTTTATGGTGCTAATTGATGCATCTACACGTTGGTCACATGTAAGCCTACTATCAACAAGAAATGTTGCATTTGCTAAACTCCTTGCCCAAATAATCCGATTGAGGGCCCAATTTCCGGATTATACAATAAAGAAAATTCGGCTCGATAATGCAGGAGAATTTACATCTCAAACATTCATGACTATTGTATGTCAATTGGGCTTGATATAGAGCATCCAGTGGCTCATGTTCACACACAAAATGGTCTCGCTGAATCATTGATAAAGCGATTGCAATTAATTGCCAGACCATTATTGATGAAATCAAAATTACCACCATCGGCATGGGGACATGCAATATTACATGCAGCAACCTTAATTCGATTAAGGCCAAGTGCAAACCATGAACATTCCCCTATGCAACTTGTGTCCGGTAAGGAGCCAAATATTTCACATCTAAAAATATTTGGATGTGCGGTTTATGTCCCTATTGCTCCACCTCAGCGCACAAAGATGGGACCCCAAAGGAGATTGGGAATTTATGTTGGTTTTGAGTCTCCCTCGATAATCAAATATCTTGAACCAACAACTGGTGATTTATTTACAACAAGATTTGCTGATTGCCATTTTGATGAAAATACATTCCCAGCCTTAGGGGGAGAAAAGAAAAATGGGGACCCACATGTGAAAGAAATCACATGGAATGCAACCGCATTATCCCATCTTGATCCAAGAACAAAAATGTGTGAACAAGAAGTACAACGGATCATTCATTTGCAAAATGTAGCAAATCAGTTACCAGATGCATTTACTGATACACAGAAGGTAACTAAATCACATATACCTGCAGCAAATGCTCCAGCAAGAATTGAAATACCCAATGGATTGCCAGATGCATCCATCGCAAGCGAGTCTACAACACGCCGAAAGCGTGGTAGACCATTAGGCTCAAAAGATTTGAAACCGAGAAAGGCAAGAAGCCAAAAGGGTATAGCAGGAGAAGCCACAATGGATCATGAGAATGATGGTAAAGGCAAAGATATTGAAAATGAGAATACCTCAACAGAGGATGATATTCTAGACAAGAATAATGATATCGACAATTTTGAGATTTCCATAAACTATGTGTCCACATGCACACAATGGAACCGAAAAGATGTAATTGTCGATGATATATTTGCCTACTCAGTGGCTAGTAATATTGTAATTGAAGATGATGATTTTGAGCCAAAATCGGTCGATGAATGTCGACGAAGAAATGATTGGCCAAAATGGAAAGAGGCTATTCAGGCAGAACTAAAATCGCTTGAAAAGCGAGAGGTCTTTGGACCAGTAGTTCGTACACCCAATGGTGTGAAACCAGTCGGCTATAAATGGGTCTTTGTACGTAAAAGAAATGAGAAAAACGAAATTGTAAGGTATAAAGCAAGGCTTGTAGCACAAGGTTTTTCTCAGATCCATGGAATTGATTATGAAGAAACATACTCTCCGGTAGTTGATGCAACTACATTGAGATTCCTAATTGGCATGACTGTCTTTGAAAGGTTACAAATGCGCCTCATGGATGTCGTGACCGCATATTTATATGGATCACTTGATACAGACATCTACATGAGAGTCCCCGAAGGACTCAAGCTGCCTGAGGCCAATAATTGTGGACCTCGAGAAATGTTTTCCATAAAATTGAGGAGGTCATTGTATGGGCTAAAACAATCTGGACGAATGTGGTACAATCGCCTCAGTGAATACCTCATGAAAGAGGGATACAAGAACGACACCGTTTGTCCATGTGTTTTCATTAAGCGATCCGAAAAGGGATTCGCTATTATCGCAGTTTATGTTGACGATTTAAACATCGTCGGAACTCCAAATGAGCTTCAAGATACTGCGAAATATTTGATGAAAGAATTCGAGATGAAAGATCTCGGACAAACAAAGCTTTGTCTTGGCTTACAAATTGAGCACTTAAGGGATGGAATCTTTATCCATCAGTCTAATTACACCGAGAAAGTTCTTAAGAGATTTTACATGGACAAAGCACACCCTTTGAGCTCTCCAATGGAAGTTCGATCCCTCAATGTAGAAAAGGATCAATTTTGTCCCCGAGAAGAGGACGAAGAGGTTCTTGGTCCTGAGGTACCATATTTAAGTGCAATTGGTGCTTTAATGTACTTAACTAACAATACAAGACCAGATATTGCTTTTGCAGTAAATTTGTTGTCCAGGTATAGCACTGCACCCACAAGGAAGCATTGGAACGGGATCAAACATGTATTCCGCTATCTCCGAGGCACACATGATCTTGGGTTGTATTATCGTAACCAAAGGGATGCGACCTTAATTGGATATGCAGATGCAGGGTACTTGTCTGACCCACACAAAGCCAAATCTCAAAATGGTTATGTGTTCACATACGGAGGCACTGCCATCTCTTGGAGATCAACAAAGCAGACTGTGACTGCCACATCATCAAATCAAGCAGAATTGATTGCACTATATGAGGCAGGAAGAGAATGCGTGTCCCTGCGAGCAATGATTCAATTCATCCAGAAAGAAAGTGGAATGAAACCAATGACTGATGATCCAACAATATTATATGACGATAACTCAGCATGCGTTGCTCAGATGAAGAAGGGCTACATCAAAGGAGACCGAACAAAGCACATATCTCCAAAATTCTTCTCCACTCGTGAATTGGAAGAAGCTGGTGAAGTGGACATCCAACAAATTCGATCAAATGACAATTTGGCTGACTTGTTCATAAAGTCTTTAATCCCCAAGAAATTTGGAGAACTGGTATCCAGAATTGGAATGTGCAGACTTCGAGACATATGTTGAAGTCAGGGGGAGTATCATACGCGCTGCACTCTTTTTCCCTTCGATCAAGTTTTTTATCCCACTGGGTTTTGCTTGACAAGGTTTTTAATGAGGCAGCATCAAGGCGTACAATGGGATCAATGGTTGCACTCTTTTTCCCTTCGTTCAGGTTTTTATCCCACTCGGTTTTTCCTGACAAGGTTTTTAATGAGGCACCGTCTACCCATATCCTACTCCATGAAAAGAAGGTGAATATTCAAGGGGGAGTGTTATGAAGTCCAAATTTATGAAGTCCAAATTATCATACTACAAGCTATCTATTTACACACACATGTATTACACATATTATGTATGAACAAGTGTATAATGGAGGAAAATTTGTACAAGGTGAATTATTCACCTTCTTCACCTACTTATTTCCATGCATAAATCATGGAGATTTACCAAAGTTTTACCCCACTCTTGGCCTATAAATATGGCCATCATCCATTGTAAAACTTGCACCAAAGTAGAGTAAGAAATACACTCTCTAAAGTTCTTACTCTCCCTCCCTCTCTTCTAATGATCTAAAAGTCCTCATAAAGTTTATTTAAGTGTTTTCCCAAAAGTTAAAGTGATCTTGCTTTCATAAATCTTTTCATAACATAGATAACTTTCTTGTCCAATACTTTCATGCCATCAAATTGATTTTCACCTAATTTTTTTGGAATTTAGTTCACTTCATATTTCTTCTCTTCCACCTCTTGCTCCCATAATGATTCATTTTTCCAAAAAAAAAAATCCAAATAAATAAAAGATGAAAAGAAATAACTTTCATAAATATAAAATTTATGAAATTATTTATGTGTTTGCCCAAAAAAACGTTATTCTAAATATTTCCCCCCACGAAATAAACAAAAGATGAAAAGAAACAAGAATTCAATAATAATAAGCTCCTCCGCCTTTCCCTTTCCCCTTCCAATCAAAACCCTAATCCCCAATTCGATCAAATTCAGACCCCTTTTCTCAATCCTCAATCTCATCGCTTTCAGCTCACGAATAGCAGCAACTGAGCTACAGAGATCGAGACATCGAGTGTCAAATCACCGATCAAGAACTAGAAGAAGAAGAAAGAATGGACACGGGCGGCGGAGGAAACAACCCCGGCGAAGATCCGCCGCGGTTGCTCGATCACAGCTCCGCCGGCCAGATCCTCCGGCGGACCACCGCCTCCTTCTTCTCCCTCCTCCCAACATTCTTCCTCCTCTCCCTCCTCCTCTTCTCCTTCCACTCCTTCGTCGAAAACGGCACCGTTTTCATCACCTCCTTCATCGATCGAGATCCGACTCTCAGATCCCTGCTCTCCAGACTCGACATCGCCGGCAAGAATCTTCACGCCTCGTCGGATTCGCAGTCTCTCGCCGGAGCGGGCCACGCTTATGCTGCCGCCGCTCGTCACCGCCGCCGCCGGCCTTTTCTCCACCTGACACGCGTGGGGACGCTCGATGACGATTTCTTCTCCGGGGATGATGATAACGACAGATCCATCTTCGGGAACTATCGCAAGGCTCAGGTCAATGGTAGCTTCCTTGCTCTGTCTGATTTTAATTCCAGAATGGGGTTTTCGGATTATGTGGTGGATAATGGGGTTAAGTATCCTGAGGTGGTGAAGACTGGGGTCTCTTTCAAATTAGATGATAGGATTAATGAGGAAGCTGGGATTGATAGTGAGAAGAACATGACTGTTGGTGTGGTTGGCGGGGAGAGGGAGAACGGTGAAGAAGATGGTGTTGTGGATTTAAGATTCTTTGTTGCTGGATTGGAGTTGGGGCGCAGGGATGCAGCTGCCCTAATTTTACTTGTTAGTGTCCTTTCTACAGCTTATGGATGGGTGATTCTGGGATTTGTGATCACATATTCTTGGGTTCTTGGAATCGTTTTCGTCTCCGTTGTGAATGATTTGCTGAAAAGACATGTTTCATTGGTTGGGAGTGTATGGTCTGGCTCGAAATTAGGGCTTAAGCGGCTCTCTGGTTTTATTCTGATGAGATGGGCTGTCAGGGATGCACTGACACAGATCCTTGGGCTGTGGTTCTTTGGTGACGTTGAAGATCAGTACTCATTTTTCAAACTGTTTCTGAGGTTAAAGCTGATGCCTTTCTCAATCACATTGCCTTGGATAGGAGGATATCAGAAGGAGGTCTCGGGATTTCTGATTGCGTGGTTTATAATGGATACTCTCGTGTCCTTTGTTTTTGCTGTTGATTCGTGGGTTACCATAGTGAATGCAAGGAGGAGTGGGAGGGAAATTTTCAAGGAAGGATGTAATTTGCTGGCTACAATGTTCTATCCGGCTGTTCATCTGAAGTGTTTAGAAGTTATTCTAAGTGGGCAGTTTGTGAGATGGGGTTTGGCTCATATCTGTGGGAAATCATTTGCTTTGTTATTCCAGTCATTGATTGAGGTCTATTTCATGGTGGCCTGGTTGATATTTTACTTTGTGGCTAGGAATAGAGATGCTAGTTCAAACGGGAGAACATTTGGCAGGAGAGAATTGGAAGGATTAGTTTAAAGTTTCCATGAGAAAGCTGAGAGCCTCGGGTGCAAACTTATCAGCAAGCTTGAGTTGTAAGCTGTAGTGCTTGAGAGCAGCAATCCTACATCTTGTTCTGTCTGCTTTCCCATGTCTAGAAAAATTTGGCTCTCCATTGTTTGGTGCAATTATACCAGCAATGTGTTGTATGTACTTTGTACCTGAGGCTAGATACTTTTTGTGTATATCTTCAGGAAATATGGTTTATGTGTATATTTTGTTGGAATCATTTCATTGTCTTGCAGTAACCATGTTATAGCAGTGTCTTAAATCTGCTTAATTTTTTGATGGATATGAATCTCTTGATACCATTCTAGTTTGTCACTATGTTTTCTGAAGGTTTGTCAAGTAATTTTTGGTTTTTTGAACATTAAAATCAAGCCCAACAACTTTGGCTTTTGAATAATTCAGCTTTGAATATAGAAAAGATGCTATTGACATGAAAATTTGTATTCTCCTTTCATTGTTTCTGGAGATACACCACTAAACAGTAAACTATTCTTGGTTGATGGTCTTTCTTCAAGATAAACAGGAGCTTTTGAAAACACCTTCCATTTTTTATTGGCAGTTTTGTAGCTCTGTTCCTCCACAGCTTTCTATTCTGTCCAATTCCATTCCTTGATTCTTTGTAATGGTTTAAACTTAAGTATTGCCTAAAATTTCTGCTTCTTTATGTTCAGATCTTCTCCGTAATTGTTTCTACGTCTGTGAATTGTGATAACATAAGCACTTTGGTGTATATACCAATCATCTCCCTTACTGCTGGATTTTCCTTGATTACCAGTAAAACCCAGTTTACTGTCTTTCCTTTTTTTGATTTTGATATTACTTGTGGTAAAAGAAAGTCGACAGTTCTTTGGCTTATTCCATCTGTTTCAAGTTGGATTGCAAATGTTTCAGAAATCAATGTTTGGTTGTGAGAACATAAGGTGAAACTGTCACAGGCTGTGCTACTAAATGGAAGGTGAACAGATGTATGAACTCTGTCAAATTGAAGGTTTAGATGATTTATTGCATTACTGAAAAAGTGTCATGTTTATTTGCTGTCATCTTGGTTGTGGCATTATGGCATAGGAGCTCTTGAATACTGGTGCTTTTTTTGCTATGAGATGGTGCAGCTGGTTATTAAAAAGTGTCATTATGGCATTGGAGCTCTTCCCTTGTATGTAAGCAATGAATCCCTTGTTTCATTTTACTCTCACATTTGGTTTTGACTGGGTAGTGCTAATTATATGTGGCATTGGAGCTCTTCCGTTGGAGCTCTCACATTTTACTCTCATATTATGTTTACAGTATTTAGTAGAATGTAATACTGTAATCTGACCTTGTGATACTGAATGTTGAGTTGCATTCTCCCTGGATCTGATTGGGTTAAAGGAGCATATTTACACATTTTTGGGGAGTGGTGATTGATCTTACCTATTGAATTTTTGAATGGTGCAAGTGTAACCATGGTTTCATATGTTGAAGTACTTTATTGCTCAAACCATTGTGCGTTTTAAAGAACCAGTGCTATTAGCCTATTAATGTATTTAGACTATGTGCAATATTAGAGTCCACTCCTTGAACTCTTGTAACACATGCTTATTTCAGTTGTTTCCTTCTTCTGCTAGAATAAGATCAGTGTTACTTGTATCATACTTTGAACTACTGAGCAATTCAAAATATTATACTGGATAACTTCATGAATTTTCTTCAGTTATTTTGTCCTGCAGGAAATTGCTCCTCTGAAAACAATCGTTGTTATCATATTGTAATTATTCATGAAAGGAGATTTGTACACTTTCAGTTCAGCAATGACATGTGTAGTTCTCACAACATCTGCTTGGTAAGTACTGGTTACCTCTCCTCTCATTTCAACTGTCTTTTCAGAATTCTGTTGCTATAAATGAAGATGCACATGCACCCATTCCTTGTCACATGCTTCTTCTCTCCCAATGATTTTTTGGAAGCTTCTGTTTCTCTATTTTGGCTATTTCTGCTGCTTGAGTTAGCTTGTAAAATAGATCTTAGTGTAGCTAATTTGGAATCTGTGGTTTTACATTTTTACAGCATGTATATTAACATGGTTTTAGAGTTATTTAGTCAATTGTAAAACTGGTCTAAGGCAAGCTGTAATTTGAATCATCGTCATCATCATCAACCCAGTGTTAACCCGCCTTAGGCAGGATCTAGGGGGCCATGATGTACACACCCTTGCCCCAATATAAAATCGAGAGGGTGTATGAAGAAGGTCCAAGTATTATCATTGCCCGGAAGACCCAAGGAAAACTAAAATTCAGCTATGTGACAATGATAACTGAATCTAGTTAGAATGCACCAAGCAAGCTGTAATTTCAAGTTTATCTGAAAACATAGTAAGTTGGAAATATTCCATGAGTTTTTTTTTAATAATGATATTTGAATTAAACTTAAGAAAAACATTACCCTTAAGCTAGTGAAGGAACCTTTAATGAGAAGTTAAGTTAGACAAGATTTTTGTTTAATGTACAATGGTTATACTCATAGTGGACAGACTGTAATGGAAAAAGTTCACCACAAAAGTCTTTGGCCTTTGATGCAAAGTTATAATTCTAGCCCATCTGTATCCATAAAGATCTGAACAAAATTTATGGCATTTCTTTGGAATCAGTGACATTGATGTAAATACATCTTTAGGCCAATAGAAAGTAGGAAGACAGGTGTGTGGGTGGGGTTGGGGAGATAGTACTACCAAGTATGTGCTAGTACAAATATATATCCCTTTACTATTTTAATTTAAATATATACTAATATATAAAAAACATATAGAATCTTCTTTAGTTGGGGTTAGATTATCTAGACAGTATAATGTCTTGCAAAAATCTGAAGAGCTGCTCTAGAGAATATGCTTAGCTCCAAATTCCCATTCTGTTAAATCTCAGTTGAATCAGTATACTTTTATGGGTTTCATAAAAAAATGGTATTTTCACAGTAACTTTCTTATTTTATCCAAAATTACTTGGGGCTGAGCACAGGTCGGTTCAAATCGAAATTTTAAGCTGAATCGACCGAACCGAACCGATATTATTCGGTTCAGTTTAAAATTTTTCCAAAATTCGGTTTCGGTTTGAATTTTCTAACGAATAACCTTCTATCTATCTAAAACCGACAAAAACCGAAACTGAACCAATTCTGTTCGGTTTTTGGTTCACCTTAAATGAAATTTCTGTTCGGTTTGTTTTGAACCGATGCTCAGCCCTATCACTTCCCTCATTAAAAAAATGGTAATTTGCAATGGATGTTAGCTCAAGTGAATGTCTTACTTAGTCTGCTTGTGCTGCTACATTGACTTATAAATAAAGCTTGAACTTTTCTGCATTATTAGCATTATTATACAATTCTCTGGTTGGTAGTTACAACAATTGCTAGGACTATATCCATAACATTTCTCTGCATTTTTAATCCATCCAATAAGGATATAAAAGAAGAAGCTCAAATAGAGATTTCCCCAATCTAAACAAGATTTGCTGCTTTCTTGCAGGCTCTGGACAACAAAAATAACCAAAAATAATAGATACATCTGTCAAAGGCAGACCTTGATCCTCCTCCTGTCCCGGGACGAGCCAGCGCACCGAACCACGTCTAGGAACATGCTCTCTTCACAGGGGATCCACAGCTTTGAGTTTGCAGTGTAGCCCAACTCGTCCCGAGCCTGATCAAGAAGCGCTCTGAACAAAGGATGGTTAAGAAGGCTGATCTTGATCACATGTCTCTCTAGAGTTTGTCCCACATACACTACCATATGCCCCTTTGGCACGTCTTTCGGAATCTCGTCGCCATTGCCTTTGCTTGTTATTTTCTGCAGGTGGTGCAAGAATGGGCAGCACAGGAGCAGCTCATCACAGTCTGCAGAAGAAGGGGAAGATGAAGACATACAAGGTAAAGCTGCTGCTTTGCTCTCCATTTTTCTCCACTTGCTCTCACATGCCTTGATGAAATTACCCCTCTGAAGCTTCATTGTATTTTATTATCTGAAATTTTGTTTTGTGGGTATTTTTATAGAAAGAGTGAGAAAACAGATATGGGTGTGTTGAATTATGGAGTTTGGAAAGTAGGAGTTGTGTGTATATATAGTGAGGCTTACTGAGATGAAGAGCTGGCGGTTTTGAATGCTTTAGAATGATGGGAAAGAGAGAGAGAGAGTGCATGCCTTTAATGGCAGCTGGTGATGTGACTTGGGTGAAAGAGAGAAACATGGATTCTTAGAGTTAGTTTTAAGTGGTGTTTTAAAGTGGGGAGTGGCATTCACTAGTTGACCAAAATGCTAAATAGATAACTCGTGTGATTACTAATAAAGTAATAAGATAAGAAGCATGATAAATGGATCAAGCTATGCTTGTTTGTTTAGTGTTCTTGTAGAATGATGTGTTCATCATCATCATCATCCTAATTAAGCCATTTTTTGTACTGATCTAAATACAGTTTGATCAATGATAAACATCAGCATCATTGCCCAGTAAAGTCTCGCTTAAGCAGGATCTGGGAGTCAAGATAGGGGCACCCATAGCTTGAAAATGTCAGGAGGATACGCTTGGAAGACCCAAGGAAAACCGAAATTCAACTATGGGACAATAATAACTGAATTTAGTTAAAATGCACTAAAATTGATATAAGGATGATATCCATCTCAAAAGGCACTATATAAAAGCCAATGGGTATTAGTAATCAACGATCGTGTGATTACTAATAAGATAAGAAGCCATGATAAATGGATCAAGTTATGCTTGTTTGTTTAGTGTTCTTGTAGAACGGTGTGCTCATCATCATCCTAATTAAGCCTTTTTTGTACTGATCTCAATATAGTTTGATCAATGACAAATGGTTTCTTCTAGTGTTTATTCAACATCAACATCATCACCTAATAAAGTCCTGCTCAAAGCAGGATTTGTGGGGTCAAGATGGTGGCATCCATAGCCTAAACATGTTAGGAGGATGCGCCCGAAAGACCCAAGGAAAACCGAAATTCAACTATGTGACAATAACAACTGAATTTAGAGGTGTGTCCGGTTCCGGTTCCTCCGGACCATGGAACCCAGAACCCCTTGATTCCTTGGTTCGGTTCCAGATCCATTTCCGAACCTTTAAAAATAAAAATAAACGTTGAAAATGTAAAACTGCGACCTCGGTTTTGGAGTCGCGACCGCGGTTTTGCATTTCCATCGGTTTTTTTAAAGGGATGGAACCGGCAGTTCCAGTTTGGTTCTGGTTCCGGAACGCCGATTATCCGATTCCAAGGAACCTGGAACCGGCCCACCCCCGGTTCCGGTTCAGTTCCTGTCGTTTTTTTCCATTTTGGTTCCCCGGACACACCTCTAGCTGAATTTTGTTAAAATGCACCAAAATTAATATAGGGACTATATCTATCTCAAAGGCACTATATAAAAGCCAATGGGCATGAGGATGTGCCTCGGAAGTGCAAATTGTTTTCTTCTAATGATTATTGTTTGTTAAAATTCACTCTCCAAAGTGCAAATTTGTTACTTGAAATTTTACATCATTTTCAGGAATCAATTTAGAGGTTGCCCATGTGTTCGTACTTGGTGTCTACTTTGATATATACGAAGTCGTACGAGCCATGCTTGCACATTAAAGTATCCTTTGTACTCTGCATTTTAAAATCTTGAAGATGATTTGGTGATGCAAGTTTTTTTTTTAAATTTCCTTTGAATGATCTTGAAGGTAGAGGTATTTGGGAAAATTGCAGAAATAACCCAATGTTAAAGTGTGGTTGCGGAAAGTAGCCAAAACTTTTAAAGTTACGACAGATAGCCCTAACTATGGGGTGGGTTGCGATCAATATCATCTTTTTTATTGCTAACGGTCACATGATATCGTATTAACGTTGATTGTTATACAAAAATCCATAATCAATCTTGACAAATCATATATGGTTATTTCACATGACCATTAATTCTGGGTTGGCTTGTATTACTTCGGCTTCATTCGACACTAGTATTTTTGGAGCTTCTCCCCACTAGTTGGAGTTGAAAATCTCCAAATCCTACACTCTCCTACTCCAAGGAGACAAATTTTCCGCTAACTTGTTGGGATAGCAGGAGAAAGTGCGCTCCTGCCTCCCGGGTTGTCGAATGAAGCCTTAGTGTTGCGCACCTAGTAGGGCAGAGTGCAACCCACTCTTACTCAAAGAACTAGTTATGTTAAAAGAATCTCGTATTTAACGATACTTATGCTAGCGACGTATAGTTGAGGCTATTTACTATAACTTTGAAAGTTCGGGCTATTTTTCGCAACCATCTTCAAAGGGTAGGGTTAATTTCTATAATTTTTCCTTTTAGTAATTTTTGAAGAGGTGAGGGATGGGAAAGATAAGATATGCAAAGTGGGCATGGAGATAAGCTTTCTTGGGTGAAGTGCTATGTCCACTTTGGTCATAAATGTTATTACTTTTGAAAATTATTATATACTAAAATTCTGATACTATATGCTTATCATATAGATTTTATTCAATCCCTTTATGGACCTTTCTCTCATTATATTGGGGTAATAATATGTAAGCAGTCACTTCAGTTTAATTGGGGCAAATTTTCTATGGCAGCCCTTGATAATCCTCCATGTGATTGAAATGAATTTGAAATTTCTATTTTTTCATCCTTCTAGAGCCATAATTAGGGAGATCTTGCACAGATCAAGGTACACAACTTGCTTTTTTCTTTTTTTAAAAATTAAACACATTGTTTTAAAAATTCTGTCTAGCCCCCTGCATAGGCGCTGAAAGGCCCTGATCCGCATAGGCGCCGGAAGGTCCCGATCCGTCTAGTCGTCTGGTCTTTCTAGGCATCCGTCTAAGACCGCCTAGGCAGCCGTTCCGGCCGTCTAGGTGCTAGGCGGTCCCTCTCCGCCTAGGGTCCACCTAACATTTTTTAGAACATTGATTAAACATGATTTGTTTGAATTTTGTTTAGTTCAACCTCAATTTTTTCAAAAAGCACAAATTTTCTAGAAAGTAATTTTAATTTTTGTGTTTTGTTCATAAAATCAACACCACCACCACCAATTCACTGTTAATCTGTCTCGGGTGGGATCTGGGAGGCCAAGATGTACACACCCTTGTCTCGACATAAAATCGAGAGGGTGTATGTGGAAGGCCCAAGCATTATCATCATCGCCCAACTACCTAAAGAAATTTGAAATTCAACTATGTGACAATAATAGTTGAATTTAGTTAAAATGCACCTATAATGATACAAGGGATATATCCATCTCAAATATATTGTATAAAAGTCAATAAGCCCGAAGATGCGCCCCAGGTTTGGTTCATAAAATGAATACATGAATTTAGTTTTTAAAAAACTTGCACTTCCTCTAAATCACATGTTCCGGTATGTAAGTTCTACTTTCTGGGATTTTAAATAAAAATTTCTTAATTCATTCATTTATACAAAATCAACCAAATATAATTTTCTAATTCCCATGAATTTTAATTTCCAGAAAATTATTTTATAAGAAGTTTAAGTTTCCGAAATTAAATCCCATGTTGAACCAAACAATGCCTAATAATTGGTCATGGTAATGACATTAGTAGCTTATTTATCGCCCGGTAACACGCGTGGTTGTTGGATATGATTAAGTTTGTGTTTAATATATTCTGATTTCGATATCAAATTGTTACATATTGTTCGATCCATATTCATATCCAATATCTTGATATCACTATATCCTGATATATAAGATCGATACCAATACTCGATATTTCATATCTTTGGTGTTATCAAATGACTCCTTGATTACCATTCTTTATTGTTTACTATCTTTTTTCCTATCATGATTTGCTTTGCTGGAAATCAACATGGGCATCCATATATTATCAAACTATCGTGACTTATATGACAAACATGTTATTTTTTTAAAACCTAATACTTGTACACTATACATATACAATTGCTGACACATTTAAGATACAAGTTTGATTGTTTGAATGAGTACGAGAACCGTACTTGTATAAACCCATAAAATTTTGCAGTCCTAGATTTAGATTTCTGACCAGATTTGAATGAAGCTTTGACCCATGCTTTACTAGGCAAAAGTGGCAGATCGATCAGAAAGTGTTACATTTTATGATGGTAGCAAACTTTTGATCTTAATATATGCTACTCCCTCCGTCCCGGTTTGTTTATACAAAAAGACGGTTTTTGTGGTTATTAAGAAGGGTGTGAAGTAGTATTGGTAATTGGGAAAGTGGGTAAAAAATGAGAGTGATTTGGGGTATGTTTGTAATTTTATAGGGATAAAAGGTACTCCATCCGATTCAAAATAAGTGTGGTTTTGAATCTTGACACTAGTTGTAAGAAAAGTATTAATTAAACTCAAAATCTTAAATTTTTTTCTCTATCTTATCACTCACCATCTTTTTAGACAAATGAATGAATACTTTTAGTTAATAAAAACACATTCCAATAATCATTCTCATAACTCTCTCCTAATCAATTGCCTAGAAAACTTAAAACGACACTTAAAGTGGATAAAAAATAAAGTGTTAAAAAGACACTTATTTTGAATCGAAGGGAGTATAAAGTAGTATTGATAATTAAGAAAGTGTGTAAAAGATGATATTAGATAGGGATAATAATGTAAGAAAAATATATATATAAAAGGAAAGTGGACAAATAAAAATAGACGCCCGAAAAAAAAATGGACAAATAAATAGGACAAAGAAAATATAAAAATTTGAAAAATAAGGGAAATTTTGTCAGTAGCTAAAACCACTATGTATTGTATACATTATAATTTTGATGATTGCCATAATGTGATACATTTTATCATATGATTTGTGTGTTTGTGTGAAAGTTGAAGTTTAATTGTAACCCATTACCCATATAACATTTTATTTTAATGTAGCTCTAGTGTTTTGTTTGCTCCATTAATATTATGTTATTCAAGACCAAAATGTAGTGGACCGCCGGATTGTGGTAATTGGATTTTGATGATTAGAAATCATATTTGTGTTGACTTTTCCACTAAAATATTAAAAAAATAAACAATTCTAAATAGTTGCAAATTCCTATGATTCTTTTGAAACATGCTATAAATGATACAAGTCCAGTACACCTAAAACCGATTAGTATTAAGAAGACTATATCACTAACTAAGCTTGTTTAATTTCAAACTCTCAAGCGTGGAAATTTTATTCTTAACACCTTCGTAAGTACACTTATCTAACCCAGTTGATACTTTAACAACACAATAGACGATGAACATCTAGATCTCTTGTTGTAACAAGAACGATAAAAACGTAAAGAAAGACACGAAGATTTACATGGTTCACTAACGGTGTACTGTTGGCTACATCCACGAACAGAGAAACTGCATTATCATTAGGGAGGTTAATAGAACAAATTACAATAATAAGGCGTTTTATGTGTAGATATATCAAATCATGAAACCCTAATCAGATTATGGACCGTAAGCCCATAACATCGCCGTGGGACGTTGTCCCCCGGACCCCCTACGACCTTTGGTGTTGCCCCCGAACCCTTGGCGCGTACCAGTCAACAACAGATTCAAGACATATTAAAATATAGTCGAAGTCATCCCTAGACGGGGGCATTTCAGCCCCTTAACAGCCGAAACCAACCCATGCATAGAAAAACAGATCCATTATAAAGAGAAGTCGTTAGGCGAATATCGTTAATACCATATTAAATTTTCATAAATCGATAGGCTAAAGACCGCACATATTTAAACCCGATACATAAATTCAACAAGATTTTATTTTAAAACTAATTAAAAATAGGAGAATAACCACCAACTTATTCAATAAGCTTGTTTAGTTTTCAATTCTTTGATATGAAAATTAATTATATTTTCAACAAAAGCATGCTATAAATGATATACCACAAAATTCCATTTGCCAAATCCTTTTAAGATGAACTGAAATAAAAAAGAGTGAGTTTTTTTAGTAGAAAGTGAGATTTAAAAAAAAAAGAACGACATCGTAGTATGATTCATTCATATTTTATTTTATTTTTTTGACACCCGTGTGATTCATAATTCATTTACACATATTGTCTTATCTTTAATTTGTTTGCTAGTTTATTAGAAATACTAATAATTAATTGCTTTTCTAGAAGCTTGGAATATGATAGCGTCAAGTAGTTGAGGTAACTAACGGTGTGTTTGTTTGGTCTTAAAAATTAGTTGGAGTTTTTCAACTAGTATAAACGCTATTTGTTTGACCTAAAAACACTAGCAACTACTGTAGTTGAAAAACTAGTTATTTGAAAAAGCTACTTTTTAAAGTTTTTGTACTAGTTTTTAGTAGTTTTTGAAATAAAAAATAATAATTTTCTAAATAATAATTACTTTCCAAATACTCAATTATTATTAGTGCTTGTTTGGTTGTCTATTAAAATCCCATGATTTCGAAAAACCCAGGAAGTAGTATCTAATATATGCGTTTGGTTAAATCATTTCCATGGATAAAACACAGGAAGTTAAATTCCCATAATTTGCACTTCCTACATAATACAGGAATTACAATTACCTAGGTGGGAGTGGGTAAGATCAAATTCCTCCATTTTTTTTGCAAATATTTTTAATCTTTTTTTGTATTTAAATTGAAAATTTCCTATTTGCCCATGAACCAAACTCTAGATTTTAATAGATAAAGGTTATAATAGTAATAGTACGTAATTTCATATGAATTTATACATTCAACCAAACAAAAAGTGTGATCTTAATTACTAGGAATTTAATTTCAACCAAACATATTTTTTTAAATTCACATGATTTATAATATTCGGCAAATCAATTCCCATGAATTAAGTTCCTATGAATTGTACTTTCTGTATTTAACCAAACGAGCACTTATTTTATATGAATTTAAAATTACTATATATTATAATAAACTAGGTGAACATTATCAAACAGTGTTTATATATTTTCTTAAAACTCCAACTAGTTTTGTAACTCCAACTAGTTTTTTTAATGACTTAAAAAACATAGTCTATTCTTGATGTTCCTTCGCATGCTATTTCTTCTTTAATTGTTGATGATGTACGGAATTTAACTACTCCCAAAATTATCCCTAATTAGCCTCTTTTAATACATTCAGCGCATAGTCGTCTCTTTCCGATTAAAAAACAAAACAAAAAACAAACATAGCCTAACTACTCCAAGCGTGCAAGGTGACTGCCGCCGCCAGTTATAGTTAGTTTACCTAGAGTAATTAGTGGTTAATCATAAGCCTTCATTATTGCATTTAGAAATTTAGCAACGTGGTCAAAATTGTTTAGCTAAGCAACTGAATCTCCTCTCCTTGGAAAAATGATTTTGTTCAATGATTTGGTCTTTTGAATTCAACGTTTTTGAGAATCTAAAGATCATTGAATTAGACTTTTTGAAGAGAATTATTAATTAATTTCACTAGTCCTTGTTGTTTTTAAGGTTGCAATATTAATATTGAGCGATGATAAATAATTTCAGACTAATTGTGAAAGTCCGTGGACTATAACATGGGGTCGTGTGTACGTAAGCTCAATATACAAGTCTCATCGGAGAAGTAATCCAAAGGTTTATATAATAGGTATGTTTAGTCCCAACTTTTAGAGGTGGGAAAAGATTCTCAACACGTCTCCGCAAGTACAACTTACTTGACCCAGTTGACATTTGGACAAACGGGTCTAGCAATTCAATCTCTTTATTGCTAACCCAAAGAACGGGTGGTAGCATCTCAATCTCTTTATAACCAAACGCGACTCAAAGAAGCCACGAAACAGGCCCAGGACCAGACCATGAGTTCTGATAAGATGTGAAAGTCCGTGGGCCATAACAGGGGGTTGTGTTACGTAAACTCAACACACAAGCCTGGTGGGGTTCCATCCTAAAACCAATTGACAATAGGAAGAGTAATCCAAGGATTTATATAGTAGACATGTTTAGTTCCAACTTTTAGATGTGGAAAATGATTCTCAACATAAATAAGAAAGTCCTTTGCCTTTGTTTTTTCTTACATAGGAGACTCCTATCCGGGAATTTTACTGCAACGAATGGCCGGGTTAAGTAGAAATCAAATGGGATATCCCGACCCCTAATATCGTCAGAAATAAAAGAGAGAATACCCAAAAAAACTAGACAAAATGCATAAACTGATATGAAAGGAAAAAGCTACTTTTCTTTTAAATTTAATTTTGTAAGAACTAAATTACTGCAGTTTATTTGGTTGTATATGTACTTCTATGTCAATTTTTATGGAAATTTAAATTAAATTACTGGATTTTTTTTTATAAATGTCTGCTTAAGTATATCCAGATCACTAGACCTTGCATTGGTGCAAGATCGCGCAAGTATGAAAGGTATGGATGTACACACCGCTTTTAAATATGTTAGACTACATGTTTTCGCAGATCTAAAGATAAAAAGACGAAAGCTAAAACATAAGTGATAAAAAACCCAAAGAAATACTCCCTCCGTTAAGTAACACTTGTCATTTTAGGTTGAATTTTTTTGTTAAATAATACTTGTCATTTTATATATTTTGACAAGAATTTTCCAATTTTATCCTTACAAAAAATGTCTAGAAAGGCAACCTTTTTCCCATTTCCAAAAGTAGAATTAAACACATTAATTATAAAGGATATTTAGGTAAATTTAAATGGTTCCTAAATTTTTTTGTTAATTTCTATAACGACAAGTATTGCTTAACGGAGGGAGTATTATTTTTAGGTAAATATTATCTTTTATATCAAGTTAGTTTTTTTTAGTAGGCAAAAATTTGATTGACCAAACATGCTTGGTGCAATTGAGAGATCGCAAAACCGATAATCGGACAAGCCGGTGAAGACGAAATTAGAAATTGGCACTATCGAAAGGAGATGAACCAGCTCGGAAGAGGGTTGAAACCCCCCAAAGATTATTCCACCTATCAAGTTATTTATAGCTTTTCTCACTATTCTACCTTCCTCTAAAATCTATCAGCATTGCACGAGAGCTCAACTAATTAGAGATAATCCACTTGAACATCTACTAAATAACTCAAATCAGTCATACAAAACATACATTTAACTCATAATACAAGCATAAATGACTGCTTAACTAATTGGTTGGTCAAAACTATACATATACAACCATAAAACATTATTTGGTACGGATTTGTGCACGTATGTATTTGTGACACACACGTACATTGGATCCTTAGAGATTGAATGAACCTAAACTGTCCGCGTTGCTGAAATGCAGCTAAGCTCTAGGGCTCAACCAAGTTTATTACCGTTATCTTCCTGTCCCCTCATAAATTGGCAAACTTCCTGACTTCTCAATTTCAACAGTTGTACACTACAATGTACATACATGTCTTAATAAACGGGTTGCTCTCAGTGTTCTAAAAAAGCTAGGCGGATCTTAGACGGAGAGGTTCTACACAGAGTAGATGGTTTTCTAGACGGTCTCCTAACTAGACGGACCGGAAGGCTAGGCCGGCTAGTACCTTCCAGCACCTAGACGGAGCTAGGCGGGGATTTTTAGAACAGTGGTTGCTATGTAAGATTTAAAGACCATTTTTCTTAACGAGGGACGACCCACCACCAAAAGTGGTAAATTTCGGGTTTGTAAAATGCACGAACCAAGTAAATTGACTTGCGCTGACTGGCTCGATCTAATGGTAAAAGAGATGGTGAGACTCGGTTTTTTTCACCCAGGTGAAGGGGCGGAAGCAAGGATCGAACTTAAAACATCCCAATATCTTCTTATGCCTCTTACCACTAGGTCACCCCATGTGGTTTATAGAACATTTTTATATATAAGGTTGGGATTCATTAATCACTTTTTAACCAAAAAGTTTAAGGCTCTGTTAGGTTGGGTTGTCAAAGTGGCGGAGAGATCTAGTTGATACAAGCTAGTGGGGACAAGCTAGAGACGCTTGGGGTGGAGGAGGGGAGCTTATTGGGGACAAGCTAGCAAAATTCTGATGTCGAAAGCCGCTTCCACTAGTCAACAAGCTCGGTGCCGAACAGGGAAGTAGGAGCTTGATGCCTTCCGCTTCGAACGAAATGCTCCAACTTTGAAATTTCCACTAGTGCCGAACGAGCCCAATGCTAATGGGTATAACTTTCCCTTCATTATATGTTACTATTTTTTTTCTTGAATTGGCCGATGTGAGATAACCATCTTTTCTCCCCAACACCTCCCCTCAAATGCAATTGACTTAACCGAATTGACACTTGAAAGCGGGCCTAACATCTCATTCTTTTTTATAGCTAGCCCAATGACCAACGAGGAACATCTCAGTCTCTTATAGCTATAATCCTGCAGCTAGAAGAAACGTAACATACCGGCCAGATCGAACCTGCTCTAATATCATCTTAAATTCCAATAGGTCGTAGTTGATCGAGAGACTGTACAAGTTACATCGGTATTTATCGGGTCCACGTTTCAACCTAAAAACTAAAGCTAATGAGTAGATCGGGCTTGCCCATCTCTTATTGTGAAAGTCCGTGGGTCATAACAAGAAGTCGTGCATAAACAAGTCTAGTAAGATACCATTATAAAACCAATTGATAATAGAAAGAGTAACCTCATAGATTTAATCACCTAACTTTTATTACTTTTTATGCATTGATATTTATTACATTAATTTGTTTTGTTTCTTCAAAGAAAGAAAGCAACTCAAGAAAGTTTATCATCCAGAAACCTGCAAATGCATGCATATGTACATATATGAATACATAGTGTATATATGCAGTTGAATGTATCATCAATCTAAAAAAGTTGAACAGCTAAGGAGATCGATTGATACAGATTGAGTTGAAAACAACCCGTATGGATGTAGATTATCCGAATGAGAGAATACGTATACGCGTTCGATCGAGCGGATTGATCGATGGAGGAAGCTAGATAGAGAGGTGATGGACGAAAGAAGAATGGAGGGTGGCCCTAACCAGAAGTTTTCATGGGGATGGATGTACGGAACATGAATTGCATGTGCAAGAGGGGCCTCTTCTAAAGAGATGAGATGATGATCAGATTAATATTATTATTACTAGCTATACATATATTGTGTGTATATTATTGGGTGAGACAGCTGGTTGGTGTGAAGGTATGTCTCATATTTAACAAGTTATTCATATACTCCCTAAGTCTATATATCCTTTGAACATCTTACACAAATACTCTCTCTATTTCTCAAAAGTTGTACTTTTAGATAACTGCACGATTATTAATGAATGAGTTTTTTTACCCAAATTACCCCTACATTTGAAAAGATGTGTACTCTTTAACTTCTCCTAAAACATTGTTTAGAGTAATTATTACTCCTATAAAGTAGGGATAAATTTGGAAAACGGTGTAAAAAAAAATTAAACGGACATGTTTTATGAAAAATGAGTTAAAAGGACATGTTTCAAGAAACGGATGGAGTATTAAGACAATCACTATTCTTATTAAAATACCCCTATTAAATTATCAATACATATAATTAATTTTCCTCCTTTTTTTATTCCAATCTAATTAGTTGAGGGTAAAGCTGGAAATTATTGGACAAAATAACTAGAATGTCAAATAGAATTAGACAACTAATTGAGTCTAAAAGACCAAATAGACTTAGACGGTAGAAGTATCATTTAATTTCTCATAGTTTACGTGGAAGAAAAGAGCTTTTCACATTTAAAATATGAAAGATAAAACGTCTAGTACATAAGTATTTGAGTTATTCATAAGATTTTTCTTTGAGGGGACGGATAGGGTTGTCTCTCCTTTTACCAAAAAAATAATAATTAAATTACTTCTCCTATCGCCAATTGATTTTAAGATTAAATCTCATGGACTTATATGTTGGGACTAAATGCACATATGCGCATGAACGGGACGTGTGTAATTCCCACGTTATATTGGTATGTCGGACTTTAACCATTTAATTCGGGCGGAGTTGAAGAAATCTCAATTATAATTTACTCTCTATGTCCCATATTGTATGAGATTTTAACCAAATGCACACTTATTAAGAAAGTAGTTAATTTTGCATTTGAAAAAACAATTTATCCTTTGTTTATGTGAAAAGTGAATTAATTACTCCTAATACCAAGAGTGACAAAGAGGGATGAGAGAAGGAATTGAATGCTATCCGAATACCAAGAGTGACAAAGTATTAAATATGGAGTATGAAAAAACTAAGACCCCATAGATTATGGGACAAAGAATTTGAACTAAAAACCCATAAAATATAGGACGGAGGGAGTAATAGTTAAGTTTAACTTCTTTTATTTACATATAATTTTCAATATGTTTAGACTTCCAACTTTCAGATGTGAAAATTTATATTCTCCACAACCAACACTAGTGATGGATTTCAAAATAATGAAATCATTTTCTCTCTACTCTTCTCTAAACACACAAATAATAAAATCGCAAGTCGAGAAAAAAATTATCAATATATTACGAGACTAAACCGAACTAGATTCATTTCATTTACATTTTTATAATTTGCCACCAAACGGCCCCTTAGTTCATAGTTTTAAATTCCACTATTAGCACATAGCTCTTGCATTTAAAGTTTAATATATGCTTTTATGTGTGATCAACTTGGAAGTTTCGAAATTTCACTAGCTTGTCTATCAAATTAAAAACAATTTTTAAACCTTTTTTTTTTTTTTTATCATAAGTTAAGAACGTAACCTTTATATCTACCCAAAAAAAAACTAAAAACCTTTATATATAAATATTGAGATATTTGTTCATTTAGGTTTGTTTAATTTAAATTTTTATAGATTTTTTCAAATTTTATTACAAAATAAATTTGTTAATTTTTGTCTTTAAGACATAGGATAGAAAACTGAATTAAAAATTCTTTTAAATATATTTAGTCGGTATGGATGTTTATCTACAAATACTAGATTTATAAGGCACGTACTTCCAAAGTATTGCATCAATGCATTTAAATGTGAGGAATATGACAACGATACCGGCCTACCATCTAAATACAAAATCATTGGTTCACGAGTACAAAATAATTGTAATACTAGCTTTAATATTATTAGTGGGAATGAAGAGTTTCTTCAAATTTGTTTTATACTCTCTTTGCTTAAGTATAGTTGACCTTTAAACCTTAGATTTTTGTTTAGAAAAAGTGTCTTTTTAGATATTTTGTCTATTTTTTTTTTAAATTCACCCTATGTGTTATTCACTTATTCTACATTTCAATTAGAGTATTAGACAAAGTAAAAATGAAATGAAATTAAATTAAATTTGTTCAATTTTAAAGATAACAATAATTTAATAAATATATAAATAAAAAATAATTAATAAGAGTATTTTGGTAAGAAATTAAAATATCTTAATATGTGTGAAAATATCTAAAATGACAGCAAGGTCGAGTCATCTTGGGTTTGGGTTGAGTCGGGTTCGGAAGTACCGGATCACGAGTCAAATCGGGTTGGGTCGTTCTGGGTTTTCGGGTGGGTCGAGTCGACCCAACAAGTCAAGAAAATCGAATTTTTTACAATTATTTTAATAATAATCTATTATTTTTATATATTTTTAATAATATTCAAAATGTAATATATATTTTAAAAATATAATAAATTGGGTCAATCCAACGGGTTTTCGAGTTTCAACCCAACGGGTTTCGGGTCTATCAAGTTCGGGATATTTCGAGTCCGAGTTCGGGTTTCAACCTAATATTTCAATTTTCAAATGAGATGTGAGTGGGGCTGAGTATCGGTTAAAAACCAAATCGAATTAACAAAAATCGAACCGAATTCGACTCGGTTTCGGTTTGTCGGTTTGAGATGGATGAAAGATTATGCTTTGAGAAATTAGAATCAAATCGAAATTCAATCGAAACCGAATCAAACTGAAACTGAAATTTGAGAAATTTTCAACCGAAAATTAAAACGAGTAATATCAATTTCGGTCTAATTCGATTCAATCCCGCTTAAAATTTCGATTTAAACCGAGCATGGCCTAGATGTGAGCTTATGGGATCTGCATTGTGGGGTCATACTTGAGATTCTTCGCACGTGCATCCCACTGTACTTTTGCAGTGTGGCCTCTATTTTTCTTATTTAATTTAAAGCCTCTAGCTTATCACTGTTTCAACTATTCATTGTTACAAATACAGTATCAAAGAAGAAATCTGCAATTAAAAATTTAAAATCTCTCTTCAATTTCTTTTTCTAGGTGAAGAAATGTCCATTTGCATAACACTATATGATTTGCATCCTTATATGATTACTAAAATGCACCCTTTTTTTTTATTATCGTGATTTAAGGGAAAAATTTGCGGAAATATTGCTTGGGGGTTAATCGTTATTACTAGAGGCCCAATGGTGACTGGCCCAATTGTATTTGAGAGTTGGGCCAGCCCATGTTCCTCCTTTGAAGTGATTTTTATGTAGGCCCAGTTACCTTTCTTTTTTTTTTTAATCTCTCGCTCGGTTCGATTAGCCGGAGCCAATCTACGTGCGAACCAGGTACTGCCAGAGGCCCAATTACCTTTCTTGGGTTTGTCGTCTCCTTCAATATATATAGTTACAGTACCTTCGACCGAAAAAGATTATCGTTTGTACTCCCTCTAAAGTTGAACCAAAAACCCGAAATAAACTGAACCCGATAGATCCAAAACCCATTGGTTTAAAACTCGAAACCCGTTGGGTTGACCCCATTTAGTATATATTATAGAATGTATAAATTTTATTTTGAAAATTATTATATATTTTATTATTGAAATACTTAAAAAGTAATATATTATAATCAAAAATTATTATTTAATTAAAAGTTGTTTTTAATAATTATAAAAAATAATATTTTTGACCCGCTAGTCAATCCGATCCATCCAACAAACCCACAACAATTCGACCCGATTGACTCGTAACGATCCGAACCCGCAATAACTGAACCCAAACCCGACCCAATCCAACCCGATTGACCTACGTTTGTCATCTTTTATCCTTTGTCAGAATAAAAAAAAGGTAATCTATAAAAATTAGAATTCCTTACCAATTAGAATATCTTCAATCCGATATCTAAACCTAGCTAGGTTTCTTAATTACCCTCGAAAATCTTCCGAGCCCTAGCTCCCCGCCATTGTTCAATCTCTCTTCTTTGTTTGATCGATTGATTAATCAATGTACCGTCGTCGTGGACGTGTGATCCCTGTAGATCTATGGCCGGAGATCTTGAAGAGAATCCCGATCGCCATCCTCTTCCGATTCCGACTCGTTTGCAAGCTATGGAACTCGATCATCTCATCGGCTTTCTTCATCGAACTTCACTCCACCTTCAATCTCTCCGCCACGCCTCGCAACCTCAAACCCTATCTCCGCCTCGCCAATCTCCCCAATGACGACAAACACTACGCTCTCTGTCGTCCTCCCCTCGACGACGTCGTTTTCAAGCTCTATTTCCCGCCAAAAAACGCCGGGCTCAGCTCGTTCCGACTCGTCGACGTCGTCCGTGGCGTGATTTGCACTGCTTACTACGACTCGGGGGCTTTGTCCTCGAACCCCTCGGTTATTCTTCTGAACCCGACGATTCGCAAGTATGTCGTCGTTCCTCGCCCTGGATTTATACTGGATGGTCGTTTCGTTGCTGTAGGGTTCTGCTACGACGCTAGCATGAATGATTTTAAGGTTGTCATGATAGTTTCGAGGTCGAGTAGCGACCCGACGACGAAGAAGACGTTTTCGTATCGGGTTTACTCGGCTATAAAAGGCGCGTGGAGTCCTCTCCTAGCGATGAATATGAACCTCCTCGGATCGTGGAGCTTCATTAAATGTTTTAGTAGCGGATGTTTCGCGAAGGGAACTGTTCATTGGATCCAGTCACTCTGGACGCCGTGTTACGTTAATGGCGTGTATGTACATAATGAGGGCTCACTCGAGTATTCCGTGCTGATGTTTGATTGCGAGAGCGAAGAGTTTAGGAGGATGCTCGTACCCGAACGCGTGGTTCGGGTGAGCTCGCATCGCCCGACGAGGATCGAGATTCTGGAGTATGGTGGCATGCTCGCGGCGTTGGTGGTGAGGGTGCACTATTGGATTAATGATTGTATCGAGTTGTGGGCGATGGAGGAGCATGGCGTGTCTAGCTCGTGGAAGAAGCTTTATACGATTCCATACGAGGGTCGTGTTGTTGTACACGACCCTTCGTTCGAGAGGATGACTCCTTTTGGCCCTAGCCGCGAGTGGAACAAGACTCAGAAGGACAATAGGGTTACTCGGATATTGAGTGTCCATGTTTATGACGAAAGCATGTTTCTGATGCATCATCCAGAAGCTCAGTCTTTGACGGAGGAGGAGATTATAATGTAGCTTCCATCTTATCTTGTACCCGTTATTCATTATAGAAGATCGTTTTTCATTAGCTAATTACTTTTAATTAACATGCATTGTATATAAGTTGGGTTTATATTAAGGACAGTTAGTTGATTGGCTTCTTCGATTAACCTTGATTTTTTGATTCATTCTTTGTTGTGTTAGGCTACTGATTAATCAATCTTGTATGCCAATGAACACATAGATCTCTTAGTGGTATAATTCTAGGTGAGCACAGTATTGAGGACAGCAAAAGTAAGATAAATTCATTGTTTAACCTTAAACTTATGTTAATGTTTATGTTTCATTGAATTTCAGTTAAAAGTAACTAAGTCTGGGGTTACATGTGAAGCAATCATATGTATGAATTATGATGTTAATATTTCAAGATCTTGGACGATAAATGTAGGTTAATGAGCTCTTTTTCCTAGCTAGCTTACGATTTGATCAAAATAATTATTTGTTAATTGAGCTAGCAAGTCTCTTTTATCGTTATCGGTTTTTTTCCTTAGCGCACTTTTTCGATCTCGCTTTCTACCTCCCTCTAGTTTCTCTTTTCGTGTCCTTTTCCTTTTGCTTTGGGCTCTCCTTAGATACCCTCCTGACTTCGAGTTGGGATAAGGGTGCGTACATCTCGACCCCCCAGATCCTGTCCATACCGGGTTCCACCTGGGTAGATATTGTTGTTGTTGTTGTGTGAGCTAGCAAGTCTCCTAATTAAATTATATAAAAACGCAAATAAATAAACTTTCATGATGCTAAATAAAAAAAACTTCAATTTATCCCCTTGCAAAGTTAATAAACTTACATAGCAATAAACAAACGTCCTAGTGTCCCACTATTAAGGTAACAAAAGAGCAATAGGCTAGTACTAGGCTAGTACTCTACGGCCTAGGCGTCCGTCTGAACAGGCCTAGGCGTCCGTTTAGGCTGCCTAGGCGCTAGGCAACCACGAGAAATCTTCACTCAACAAATCTTTCATACGGTAAACAACAAACAAAATTTCACCTCCATTGCAACCTCGTACATTGGTTAAACTAGGCGTCGTCAGCAGGCCTTGAAGAGGTTCTCAAGCCAAATAAATTTTCAAACAAAATCGAGGCCGTGGGAGGAATGTTCATGGGCTTAGGAGCCATGAAGTTGACGATTTTTTCATGCACGTCGTACCTATACAAATGTTATTTTGAATGATTTATATTTACACTATAGTGTTATATGGTTCAGAAAAAGGATCAACAAAGGAGAAATTATGGTGCAAACCTGATTTTACGGCTCTTGGAGGCACGCCGGTCAACAGTCTTTCTCTTCTTGGTTTGCAGCCTCTTGATTGCGTAAAAAGCCGCCTCTGCACATAGTCACACACAAGCATAGGTCTTAGGAAAAGACAAGGGGAAGAAAAAAGCTGGCCCGAAACAAAATGATCAATAATTTTAAGGGCTTAGTAATTATATGATATTGTGCAGGGAGACTAATGTATGAGTAACTGATTTATGTACATTCAAGACAGACAATGAAACCTCAAAAGAGATTTAAATTTTACACTGGTGGAGTACCTGAAGCATTTGGATCAATCGTTTCAAAGAATTCCTTGAACAGTTGCTGATAAAATTCAGAGTCATCAAGCAGCTCAGGGTCACCCTCAGCATTTGATGTTGCCTGACATAGTAAAAAGAAAAATGAACTAGACAAAAGGCAATTGCTTGAAAGAACTAGACAAAATTCATAGCACATAGTTTCCCAGACCATCATATCTCTTTACAAGCAAGTACAGGTTTCATATACCTGTTTAGTTGTTGCTACTTGCTACCATAACAGAAAATGTGCAGTAATTTCCCAAGGGGGAAATCTGAGAGTTTCAGAAGTTCATCACACAAATAAAAAGACATGTATACAGTTAATAATTCCCATAGTTCACTGATGGCAATATTTGACATATCGTAAGCAAAAATAATCTAATTTTTTTTATATAAAGAGTATTGTCATCTAAGAACACTAGGCCTGCATCAAAATACTGGAAGGATTTAAGTAAGCAGTAAATAAACAGATAAAGGTTTGATCAACATACTTTAGTGTAAACAGTGCTAATATAGTTAACTGGTAAGACATGATAACATATAAGTGATGGGTACAAATGTGCAGATGCTTTATAAGGCAAATGAATTTTTACTTGACACAACTTTTTTAAGTAGAAGGCGCGCTCTGCAGAATCTATTGTGAAAAGAAACTCCAAATTACACATAATAAGAATTAATGATTGCTGACAACATGGTTAAAAATCTTGTTCAAGCCGACTAGCTATGCAATAATCAGGCATGTGTGCACAGGGGACTAGAAAAACACAAGGATTAACAGTGCTAACCTCTTCCTTGGTCCCAATCCCGGGTACCTGCTCAGTAAGGAGGAATAGAGGTCACATTATGTCATGCAATAGCAATTCAAACTTAAAAGCATAATTAGCAAGAGTAACTTACAGAACCAAAAACCTCAGCAATTTCCCTCCTCATTTGCATACTCTTAATCATTTTACTTGGATCCCTCATATAAGTAGCAACCTGATCACTAATATTCTGCAACCAGAAGAAGATGTAAGTTTGCACTCATAAATCATTATGAATAGCAAGAGTGAAGAATTCAATCCGAAATGTAGACCTGATTAAATGCATGTAGCTTCCCTTTTTTGACAGCAACACCCGTGCTAACTTCGTTCTTTCTGTGCCACTTATCCACAGATTTGTTTCTAAATGCTGCTATTCTGTAAATTGAAATGAGAACAGATTAGTCACTCCAGAATGCTTAAATCTAGAAGCATCAGCAGTAAACGAATAGATAGAACTAGTAAACTACACCCTAGACTTCCAGTGACTCAATAAGCAATTAGTGAAATAAACCATACAAGATCTTCGCCTCATTAAAAAATACAACTCAATGGTTGATCAGTTTACTTTAATACAAACAGGCTTCCCACAACATGAAAAAAATGTCCTTTTTTTAACCCTTGAGCATCTAATTATGCATGATATATCCAACAATATTTTATGCATGTGGGCATGTTTTTTTTCTCTCTGAAAATAAGAAAATTCTAGATCAAGGCTAGGGCTGAGGAGATTCTAGTGTTGGTTTACTACTGTCTGTAAGGGTGAGATGGTCAATTCACACCGCGGTAATTGCAGCGGATAGTCTCACAGTATAATAAAGGCTGTGGGTCCTAATTAGGCATTCTCATGTTTGCCGGAGAGTGGTTGATGCACCTGAGGCTTAGTGGAATCTGCAGCCCATGAATCATCTGGATTTACCTTTGCTTATGTGATTTGTTCCTGTGCATCTGAGTGCTCTGTGTGCTACCTGATCTAAGCTTTTACTATAATATAAGTACTATAGCCAATGCAGTACATTGACAAGAGATTGGCAATTTAAGCCATATTTAACCACAAAAGTCAAAACTTATAGGCAATAAACACAGCTTAGTCAGAAAGCAAGAAGGATGTCACCTATACAGAAAACAAAAACAAGACCGAGATGTTCATGGTACCTTGCTTGCATCTGCGCTATTTTCAACCACTCTTCATCATTTTGAAGATCTTCATTAATCACCTCTGAATGCTTAACAGATGATCCAGAACTACCTTGAGGAATAAACAATAAAGTAATAAATTAGAGCCACATGCAACCGGGCAAAAAAGAGAGAATAGTTCAACCAGTATGAAAAGTGAAAAAAAAATTGCACGTGAATCACATATAAAAAGTAAAAATTTTCTTTACTAGATCATGATATGGACAAAAATACAAAAGGGTTTATCATTAAGAAAAACACTGAAATATCAGTAACAAAATATTAAAGTACAGAAAGCTTTGAAAAGTGAAAACTAAGTGCGCAAACTCCATGTTTCCTGATTTCCTTGAACATTGCACCTTCAATGGTTCTAGAAGATTTAGACACAAATCTACTTTCCATCATTAATGCACACTCTTTAAAAGTTGAAATCTAGGGGAAATGAAAATGGACATCTAGATGATGAGTGCAAATCATGCAGCTGGTTTATGGCAATTCAGCAGGAAAGAAAACAAAATCTAAATCATGAAAAAATGAAACTTACCTTCTGCTTGGATGATTGACGGATTGTTCTCCAATAAAGCCTGCAAGTGTGAAACCATCAACTCCATCAACGGCATTATCAGACAAGTACAAAAATGAATACAGTTAGTAAAAGTGGATACCTCTTGAAGCTCCACAAAGGAATCTACTGTCCTCTTAGATGATTCAATCAAATCCATATATGCAACATGTACTCCTTTATTGAACTGGCAAAAAGATGAACGAACTGGCTCCTGCAATAACATGCGTTTTTTTATAAGAATCCTTCTAAAGGTAAGAAGAACTATGACTGAGTGTATGATAACAGAATCACAACAACAGCAAACCTGTGGTAGCCGATTTGATTTGGAGAAAACCTTTTGCAGCAAGATTCTAAACTCCAGATTCTTGTCCCACAAAGCCTACGAGAAATGAAGGCAAATGATTCAAACACACATCCAATTGCATTCCCTTATGTTTGCTGAGATGTCAGGTGTGTGAATTAGATCTCTCCATTATATGAAGGCAAGGGTACAATCATCAAAATTAAACAAGCTTTATATATGGATCAGAATAATCTTTAAATGTACAAAAATCTTTTCAAATAAAAAATAAAAATAATAGAATCATGCATATTAAATGAGTCAGCCATGAGGCAAATATATGGCTAATGAACAGAGAGCATGTAGGAAGAAACAACATGAGTAAGATGAAGAACCTATTACCTTTTGGTTCCTCATCGCCTTCCCTTTAAGAAGATCTTCATCTTGATGATGCTTAAGATTTTGAATAAGATTTCTAGATGAACACCAGAGAGAAATTATAATTAATTCTCCATCATAACTCATAAAGGGAAAACCCACATGTTGAATGTATTTGAAGAAAAAATTTATATGCCTGCGCATGGACCAGTAATAAAAAGACACTAGAAAATTACTAGCATGACTAGAGGGAAATGGAATTAGCTATATATATATTTATTAGATATAAGGAACAAGCATATTCAGATTATGAATCAAACTATCAATGAATATAATCAGCAGCATACCATCATTCATAGATTGCCAAGCCTCCTTACAGAGGTTTGAATAGGAAGATAGACAAATTATCACCAAAGCCAATATATCATACAAAAGAGAAAAAAACATACAGGTGCAACTCACATATTAGGGACAAAGAAGCTCTAACAAGTTATATCATTTTTGTAACATATTAAACATATTGTTGAACACTCACAAGTCATGGAGTTACTAAATTTTTCTAAGATTGCTACAATTCAAATACCAACAGCTTTCATAGGAAAGAAACATTAGATACCTATGAAAGGCCATGAAATTCCAAGAACAGATGTAAATTAAACATTTATCTCATTCAACTCCACCTTACTTTTAGAACATATCCGTAAAAGTATTATCATAAAAAAAATTCTTCATCAAAGGTAAGCTTACTGCTCCTGCTCCATGTTCTGAATATCCATATATTGTTTCTCAAGTTCTTTCAACTCCTCATCTTTATGCTGACCATTTTGCTCATTGTCCTCTTCTTCTTCTTCTTCCTCGTCCTCCTCTTCATCGTCTTCTTCTTCTTCCTCCTCCTCGTCCTCCTCTTCATCGTCTTCTTCTTCTTCTTCCTCCTCCTCGTCCTCCTCTTCATCGTCTTCTTCTTCTTCTTCCTCCTCCTCCTGATCTTCATAATCATCAGAAGCATGCTCAGACATGCTATCATTGTCTTCGTCACTCATGGCCTATGCAACAAACATTCCAATCAGTCTCCCAATCGCTTCATATTTCGATACAAATCAGAGAATAAGTTCTAATAGAATGAATATAGGGATATACAGTTTGGAGGTCCTCATCAGTAAACTGCTCATCATCTGATTCCACCTTGCTAGACTTTTCTCTTTTCAATTTCTTTGCTAACGTCCCCATCCTCGAAACCTACAACTCGCACAATCATATTTTCATTACAGCTTTCAAGCAAAAAAACAATTGATGTTACCAATTATAATCTTGAATTTGCTAACAATATCATAACATCCATAGACATTAGGAAACAAAATTCAATTGACAACGACAAGTTCAAACCTATGAACTTTGGAGACGAATTTGTAGAGTTTGACGAGGCAGAGAAGATATGCCGGCGGTGAAGAATTCGAATTCGAACTCCCGAGTCCGTCGTTCCGTCCTGTTCTCTCTCTGGTTTTGGTTCCTTCCTAGGGCTGTTTGTTTTTCAGTTGAATGCACTTGGGCCTGTTTATGGCCAGGCCCGCTGGACCAAAAAGAAGAAGAAGAAACGCTGGTGATCGGCCCGGCTATTTGGTCATTAGTTGTACAATATAATAGTGGCTTAATTTATTTATTTTATTTTGATTCGGTAAGGATTAGGAGCCGCTCCTTCACGGAGGGCGTCTTAACGCATCCTGTTAGATGAGAACCTTAAGTTCTAGATAATTCCGAATGTCATTGACAAAGAAGTTGTGGCTCAGCTTAGCAATTTTATCAGTCACAACATTTGAGCCTTTGTTAACGTGGAAAACTTTGATATTCTGGAAAGTTTGGAGTTAAACCAGATTATCAGTCATGATCATTTCAATTTTCTAATGATAGTTTTTAGCCCCCTTGAGCAACTTTGATGACTTGTATATTATTTCCTTCTATTTCTAGATTCTTAAATTTTCACTGCCATGCCAGTTTAATCTCTTCTCTAAGTCCAAGAGTCTCTGCTTTAATGGTCAATATGTTCCAAAATTTATTTGCCAATATATCAATCATATTGTCATTGTAGTTTCTAAGGATAACCACTCCGAAAGTCCGGATGCTAGTCCATTGTTTATTTTTCACCCATCAAAGTTACATTTAATAAATCCAGCCTGCGGTTTTTTAATGGTTTTTGCTTTGAAGTTTGTTTTTTCGGTCTTCTTTTTTATTTCTCGCCTCCGCTTTCATCTTCGCTCCATTTCTTTGCCTTCCTCCATGGTTCCATATGTGTTCTTATATAAGAAGGTAGATTCACAATGATCTCGTTTGTTGTATGTTGGAACGTGTTGGAGGGTTTCTTGAACAAATAAATTTATAATCAAGACCCCGCTGTGTATAACAGAGTCAGGTTCGTCTGCAGGGAGAAAGTTAGTATCAAGTTTTGTAACTTATTACGCAAGCAATCAAACAAAGCAAGGGTTTTTTATCAAGTAAGAGAGAAAATCTAAGGTAAAGGTATCACCACAACAATAATCATGCAATGCTAATACTCATGAAACATAAAGATCATGCTTTTATCACATAAAGGCGCTAACTTTCGTTAACTAGAGCAAGTAAATCAACTAACTTTCGTTCAATTAATAAACTTATTATCTAATCTCTTCTACTTCAACTAGGATAGATCCACTTTCGCTTCAAAACCCTAATTTGACTATTCTTATTCAAAGTTTCCACTTTCGCTTCAACTATGAATGAGAAATTTCAATCCACTTTCGCTTCAAGGATTAAGAGCAAGAGAATAGATTCATGCAATAAAAACAATCAAATCATGATCAAGAGGAAGCATGCACAACCATTGTTGGGTTCAACCCCAACCTTAGAGAGGAAAACTACTCACTAAGCATAATAATTGAAAACAAAACTGAATTAAAAAGGAAAAGCTTACAACTTTGAATTCAAAACAAACTTGTTCTCCAAGCAACACCAGTCTCTACTCTCTATCTCTATCTATCTCTCTCTTCCTCCTCCAACGTGCCCCTCGGGCCCTAGACCGGTGTTGGTTGGCTCCCCCCGAAACAAAGGGTTTAACCTCCTTTTATAGAAGAAAAGGAGTCCTAATTCAACTAGGAAACAAGATAAAACAACCCTCCTAAAATAAAAAGATAGAATATCTCCTAAAGATCTCGGAATATGGCAAAGTCGGCGCCATGATCGACCCAAATGGGTCGTGCACGACCCTCTTGGGGTCGTTCCTGAGAGCATTGTTCTTCAAATGGGTCGTGCACGACCCTCATAGGGTCGGTTCTGAGAATTCCTCTCTTTGTTTGGGTCGTGCACTACAATCAGCCTTGAGTAAAACTTGCGTAGCGGCTTCGTTACAACTCCGTTTGAATCGATTCTTTTTCCTATGTTCTTGTAACGAATTTCTCTATCTCTTTCCAAGCTCAAACTTGATCTTCAATGACTTTACTTGAGCACTTAATCTTCATCTTCTCTTCATTCTTGAATGCTATCTTCACCGGCTTTGCTCCTTTCTTCAAAAGTGCTCCAAATAGCTCCAAAAATCTATAAAACACCATCAAAGCTTATGTAGACTCCATATCTTAAGGAAATACGAAAATCTACACAAACGAATCAAAACAAAACACAAAACTAAAGAAAAAGACTCAAAGACACTAAAACACACCCTAAAAACACGACTAAAAAGGCGGACATCAGAACGCCAATTTGTTTCTTTGATGCCATAAACGCCACCGTGTGATTGCTAGCTCTGTAAAAAATAGGAATGAATTTTGTTCGTTCCTTCAACAAAAAATTAAAGTTAAAATTAAATTTTCATTAAATGGGAAAAAAATCTACACGCGTATTTCCCGAATTTTTTGAAAAATCTATTTATGAAGATGCGCGCATCTTGTGTTTCGGTTTTGCCTTAGATGTACATCAAACTAACTTTATGTACATCATACTAACTGCTTGTGTATATATATTTTGATGCACATTAGGCATCAATTTCGAACTTTTTATTTTTTAGTTTTAACCTTTTAGCTATTTATATGAATTTTATTTTTAGCTAGTTTTTTTATTAACATCTCATTCATTTCGAAGAACATGCAAAATGGCATGCACTTTTTTGTTGTTTTGATGCACCTATTGACGTGTCAATATATTGTACAGAGTGGTGAGGGCATCAATGAGGATATCACTTTCGCGTTCAAAGAGGTTGGCAAAGGTGAAGGGTAGATTCGGGGATTTTGTATGACAAGAAGGTACCACTCAAGCTCAAGGGTAAGTTTTACATACTAGTTATGAGGTCCACCATCCTATATGGTGTAGAATGTTGGCCGTCCGCGAGAGCATAAGAGAAGAGGTTAATGGTAAGTTGGTAACAGAGATGTGGATGATTAAATGGATGTAGGGGGTGGCCATTATAAAGGAAAAGTTGCGGGAATCGAGACTTCGATGGTTTAGGCATGTAAGGAGACGGAGCTATGGGAATTCGGTCCGTAGGTGTGGGAGATTGATTTTTGGATACTTTCGCAGAACAGTAGGTGTTTGAAGAAATGTTAGAAGGATATCACGAAGCAGGATATCAACTGGTTAGGGATTTCAACAAGTTGGTTGAGTGTAGAAACAATTTGAGAGAGAAAATCAGGGTGGTGGACAACTGGGCATCAGGGCAGTGGGTTCCACTAATCACTAGGTTGTTACAGTATTGTTGTTTTGTTCGTTTCGTCGTTCTAATATTGTCCCTTTTTTGTGTTTTAGTTTGTTGTCATTTTTGCTTGCTTTCTAAGTTGATGTTGTTTGGTTGCGCCCATCGGGTCTTTCATGCGCACTCACCCGCGTCGGATAAGGGATGTGCCTATCTTGACCTCCTAAATTACGATGTACTGAAATTCCACCGAGTCAATGTCGTTGATGATTATTTTTTTTTGTTTTCTTGAAAGACGTAGGAGACAAAACTTTATGTGCAACACAATAAAAATTATTTTTTTTTGTCCACGTGAAACTAGGATCATCCCAGTTCTGACCCCAAATTTGTTAATCCTCGTTTTTCTATTTCGGTTCGGTTTCAATTTTAACCATTCCAGATCGGTCTTAACCGGTTTCTGTTCATATCCAATTCTGAGACTATCCTAGTTCAACTAATGTATAAGAGATCTTAGAAGTACGAGATTGATTGATATAGTCATATAGAGCCAATAACAAAATAATAATGCATGTTACAACACAATCTCGAACTATATTGCATCTATATGTTTTACATAATTAATTAATTAACTCAATGTTTGAACTATTTTCCACAATTTGTCTTCCATACACCTCTTTTTTTCATGTATAAAAGCTATACCGATGAGATCGAAGTGGACAATCATCTTTGACTTTTAGCTAATGCAATTTCCACTTACGAAGTGGGATTTCCCTATTTATTGTGCTAATAATGTCGTAATTACTATTACCCATAATTACTAAGGTGCAAAATAATATATCAAATTGCTATGTGTTTATATCAATATCTATAAAATATATTTCATCCTTCTCCACAAATCGATCGTTGGTGGAAATTTGGCCCCCTTTTGTCTCAAAATCATGACGGTGTAGCCATTTTCAATCCACTAGTAAACTTTATTCACATTCCTTCAATTATCTACCCACACATATATATTTAGTAACGGTCAATTTCAAACATTATTCTAACAATTTTATCTAGATTTTATTTAGGTCTTGTTTAAGTGTTGAAAGGTCCTGACTCGTCATATCTTTCAGTTTTTCTAAGTCGTATAGGCAGTCGTTTATATCGCCTCGTCTAGTCTTTCAGCTATGAAACACGAGTTTGAGGCAAGTCCAGGATTATAAGTTGGCTTTGGCTAGAGGATATGGAAGTACGAGTATCTCTACTCGTGAAGAGGTGTCAGTGAAGACGACCGACTTCAGGTTGGGTTAAGCTCAATACTGATGGGTCGGTTAAGGACGAGAGTTGGACGACGGTTGTGGTGTTATCCGTGACTATGATGCTCAATGGCTGATTGGTTTTTTCAATAATATCGATATTTGCATTGTCTCGATGGCGGAGTTTTGATGAGTCTTGCAAGACTTACAACTTGATTGGCAATAGGGGTACAAGAGGATTTATCTAGATATTGACTTAAGGCCGGTTGGTTGTCCTTTTCATAGAGAAATTTGTGGATCGTCATCACCCTCTCTAGCTTGGTTTCTCAATGCCAAAGCTTATTACGTAGGTATTGGCAAGTCCAATTTCGTCATATCTATCTTGAGGCTTCTGCTCATATTACTTAGCTTCTTTAGCCTTTTCTTTTAGTCTAGGTTTTCATGTATTTCTTGACTCGCCGGAGGGTATTTTAATTTTTATGTCTGATGATATATTTTAAGGGTCGGGATATCCCCCGTTTGATTACTAAATAGCCTTTTTATTTCATATTAATAAAATTTCCCCTTGAGGGACAAAGAGTATTGTCTCTCTTTCGACAAACAAAACAAAAATTTAGAATGTCTTAAAACATATCGAGTTAGTCAAGCCTTAGTATCTGAATTTCCCAAAGAATAACCTTCTATTCATCTTAAACCGACAAAATTGAAATCAAACCGAACTGAACTAAATCTATTTGGTTCGATTTTCGATTCACCTTAAACCAAATTTCACCTTTTTAGTTTGATTTTTTATCGGTTCGGTTTGATTTTTAACTCATATTCAACACTACTTTTTTTGGTGAGGGTACTGCCCATAAGAGTTGAACCGGAGAGCTCTTGTTATTACCCTTGAGGCTTAACCTCTGGATACTCAACACTACTAAATACTAATAATACATAACGATTGCTTACGTAGGAGATGAGTGAAATGGTAATTTCTAGAAGAAGAAAAAAAAGATGACTAGTAACCAAACAAAGTGAACAGTCGTTTTCAGTTTGCTCTATATTAAGCAAGTTATTCCTTTGCTTCCTCTCCCACAATCACAACACACACCACACATTTCACACATCAAAGTCCTCTTAGATTTGGTAAGATTTGATAGCTAGTCTTTTCTACCTAACAAGTACTAACATATATATATATATATATTTTATCATCTATATACTTTCATTTTTTCCATGTCTCTCTTACAATACTATATATATATATATATATATATGCTTAATTCATTTTGATATCTTTCTTTAATGATATGGTAATATTGTATCGCAGATCGATCAAGATGAAGGTATCCACCCATTA
Source organism: Fallopia convolvulus (assembly GCA_964016875.1). Classification (NCBI taxonomy): domain Eukaryota; kingdom Viridiplantae; phylum Streptophyta; class Magnoliopsida; order Caryophyllales; family Polygonaceae; genus Fallopia; species Fallopia convolvulus. Next base: position 1,237,264 of record OZ024722.1, on the reverse strand, counting down.
TATGCTCGTGTTAATGCTAGTAGCAGTGGTAGTGATGTCAGCAACAATGGACTCGTGCATGGCCACGACATCACCAAGGCGGGCCCTGTTTCATGTCATCGGGAAAGGTAGGGCTGACGTGGAAAATACAGACAGTAGCGGCCTCGAAAACCACCATAACATCCCTAGGCAATACTATGATGACTGGGGTGCCGGATCTCCTCCGGCGGGTCCCAGTGGCGGCGACGATGGCACTGGTTGAGTTTAATCTATATATAGATGCATATATTATAGTATAGTTCAATCATATGTTTGGATTGTGTTTTTTATGTGTTGCAAAGTTAACTATATATGAAGCTTGACTTTTGATGTGTGTGTATGTATATGTATATGTGTGTCTCTTGTGTAACTTCATGGTTTTATTGTTCAATATGGTATGTGTAATGTGTTATTCCTCAGTCAAGTAATAATATTGAAATGATATACATGATAAATGAAGATTTGTAGAAAACGGTGGTGTATGTACGTACTAGTTTCATGGAGTTGGTAAAAAATGTTGTATGAATAGTGTAAGGTATGATAAAATAAGGTATCTTTTTATTTTTAAAAATAATTAATTCATAGTGTATATTTTTTTGGAAAAATAATTTATAATGTATATAAGTAAAAATAATTAATTCATAGTGTATATTTTTTTTGGAAAAATAATTTATAATGTATATAAGTATATAAGTTCTGAAATATGTATGCAGGACAATGAAGAAAAGAAGAATCATATTTGATCTAACTTGGGCTTGACCCATCTTGTCTTTTGGATTTGTGGCCTATTTGGTGCTTTTGTTTCACAAATTTAGCTTTCAAGCTTTTATTGAGGCTCGGTTTTGGTTTGCGGTTTAAGATAATGTTTCGGTGTTGTTTAGATTGTGTGTTTTTTGCTTCTCAGGCGTTTTGTCACGCTTCCTCAAGTTGACTTCTTGTCGACTTACTCTCCGACAACTTTTATACATGTGTTAGGTTCTTTTTAACCCACGGAATTGCCTTTCTCCTTTCATATATCATGTCTCTACATTGGTGATTGATGCTTGCAACTGTGTTGTATGCTTGGTTCGTTGTTTTGTGTCGTTTTTTACTTCTTGAGTCGAATTCGACTACCATCTTTTGATGATCTCTCAATTTGTTATTGTCAAGTCTGTTTGACAAGCTGAATTCTTACCTTATCAAATAAAAATAACATGCATGTAAATTAGACTTGTCAAAAGCTAAACGACCCGCAAACCCGACCCGACCGGAAATTAGAACCCCAAACCTAGTTTAAGCTCGACTCGATTGACCCGAACCCGATTTGTTATATTTCAGAATACATAAATTTATTTTAGAAATTACAATATATTTTTATTTTTTCACTATTAAAATATATAAAAATATTATATTATTCTTAAATATTATTATTTAAATAAAATAATATTTTAATAATTACAACAAATTCGATTCTCGTGACCGGATGGGTCGACCCGACCCACCCATAAACCCGTAATAATCCGACCCCTTTTAACCCGTGACCCGACTCAACCCGAACCTGAAATGACCCAACCCGAGATCGACCGACCTTCCCATTGACAAATCTAAATTGTAGATACTCACAAACGCATTATCACTGCAAACCATGCAAAGATGGATTTGATTGATATAATGGAGCATTAATATTTATAAATTACTTTTTATTAGTTATACCCGTCGTACCATATACGACTATGATTCGATATTATAGAGACATTATTTATATGATATTAATAAATAAATAAAAATATAATTATATAAAATTTAATATAAGTAATTTGTTGCTCATAGAATGTATACTTTTTTAATTAGATATTATATTATTTATATTTTATTACTTTTCATGTAGGTAAATTTAGAGATTATCAAACATTTCAATATATCTATTAAATATTTTATTATCTATTTTTATTAATATTAAAAATTATAAATATTTATCTATAAAAAATCACTATATATTTATAAATAAATTCATCAAAAGGTATACGCTAAAATATTTATATTTATTATAAAATATTTTATCTTTAATTGTAAATACTTGTATAAGGAAGTTTTCAAAAGATATTGTTATACTAAATAGATATTGGTTTGATGTTAAAGATAGATTTAAAAAGGTAAAGAAGAATTTAATAGGAAAAAGTTAAAATATTTGAAATAAAAATTGATTTTGCAAATATAAGGTGGAGCCAGAATCGTTCTGTGGCTTGAAAAGGTATTGTTTTAATATATAGTTATAGATTACTCTCTTTCATTGGAAATAAGTAGACCTGGATCCGGTTCCGGAACCATGGAACCGAAACCGTAACCGGCCTTGGGCCGGTTCCCCGGTTCCGGTCCCGCTCCGGTTCCAAGGCCAGTTCCTCCCGGTTCCGAACGAACCGGAAATAATTAAAAAAAGCTTCATTTTGGTCCTCTGAACGAAAACCGCGGTCGCAGTCCAATGGGCCGCGATCGCTGTTTGGTTATTTTTTTATGGGGGAACCGACGGTTCCACCCGGTTCGGAACCGCCAGTTCACCAGTTCCAGGGGTGGGCGAACCTGAACCGTACCGGGAACCGGAATCGGCGGCTCCGGAACCGTACCTAGGTCTAGAAATAAGTGTATTTTTATACCTTTTTGATTAATATAATGGGATATAATTTTTTATAAACTATTATTAAATTTTATTTTATTTAACTAGTACGATGATAAAATATTTTTTTAAAAATTTAAGTAATAATTATTTAAAATTTTGTATCAAATGTTAAAATGATCCAATCACCCACCCACCATTTTTGTTACTCTCTTCCATTGGAGTAATTATTTTTGATCAAATGAACTAATTTTTTTTTTACTTGTGTAACAAGCTGTCAGAGCCATATCCTTTTTCAAATGCAATTTTTGTTTCTTTCTTCTTTTTTTCCCACGCCTTTTCCATTTTCCTGCAAGCTTTAATCCACCATTTTTGTTACTCACCATTTTTGTTTCTTCCACTCGCCATTTCTTCTTCTACCGCCATTAATCCTCCTAACCCTAACCTCCCTTGCTCTTCCTCTCTTTCCTTTCTCCAAAATCTCAGTGTAAGCTCAAGCCAACATGTCCTGATCGAACGGGAGCGCTCGCTGATTTCACGAAGTGTTCTTCCAATGTCCGACCTTATTCGTGGCTGATTTCCAGGTATAAGTCTCTGTTTGTATGAAAAGTTTACAAGTTTTGAACTTTTAGTGTGAGAAACGTGATGATCCAAACATAAATGACGAATTTTAAGCTCGAAATTTTGAATTACCAGGTTGTGATGCAGATTCATATGCTTTTGCCTTCGGACTGAACTCTTTGTGTACAGCGAGATGGGGATTTTAGGAAGCCTTGCGGATTTCGCGAAAAGGACTGTGAAATTGGAGGCGGAATGTGAGCAATTGGAGCATGAGAAAATCAAGTTAAGTCTCTGTTGTATGAAAAGTTTACAACTTTAGAACTTTTAGTTTGAGAAACGTGATGATCCAAACATAAATGACGAATTTTAAGCTAGAAATTTTGAATTACCAGATTGTGATACAGATTTATATGCTATTGCCTTTGGACTGAACTCTTTTGTGTACTTTGTTGAATCAGCGAGATGGGGCTTTTAGGAAGCCCTATGGAGTTGGCGAAAAGGATTGTGAAATTGGAGGCAGACTGAGCAATTGGAGCATGAGAAAATCAAGTTAAGGGAACAAGTGATAGATGTGATATGCAAGGAGGGAAAGATGAAGGGCAAGTGTGTGAAATGGAAGCGAATGTATGGAGAAATGAAGGATATGTTTGATTTGGAGGCTAGGAAGTGGAGGGATGAGAATGGAGAGATTAGGGAGAAATGCAGGCAAGTGGAGGTGCAGAAGAGGAAGCTTGAGCTTGATCTGAAGGCGGCAGCTGTGCACAAAGGAACGAGTAGGGCAGCGGATGCTGAAGTTGAGCGTTTCAAGGGTTTGTTGCAGGAGAGAGATGGCCGGATCGCGAATATAATGAAGAAGAGTGAGGTTTTGGAGAGGCAGAATGAAAGGCTAGAGATCAATTTTAAGGCTAAGATGGTTGAAGAAGCTAAAAGGCAGAAATTGGGAGAGCTGAAGATTTCTGAACTGAATCAGAAGAATTTGCAACTGAATCAGAAGATTGAAGGATTAGAGAGGGAGAAGATTGATGAAGCTGAGAAGAATAATAAAGTGATTAAGGCTTTGGAGGTTGAGAGAAAGAGATTGGAAGAGGTGGAGGGGAGGATGTTTCTGCTTGGGAGTAGGATTGGGGTGCTAGAGAGCGCGGAGAAAGCTTTGGTGGACAAAGTTTCCGAGTTAGATAGGGAGAAGAGTGAGTTGATTAAGAAGAGTTTGAATGAGAAGAGGGTGTGTGAGGAGGACAGTAAGAAGGAGGCTGTTGTGCTTTGTAAGAGGATTGAAGCCTTGGAGAAGGAGAAGAGGGAGATGGCGGCGGAAATTTCTCAAGTAGACGGGGATAAGAATGCAAAGATCCAAAGCCTTTTGAAAGAAAAGATGGCAGCAGAAGCTGAGAGTAAGAATAAGGTTATGGAGCTGAATAAGTCGATTGAGGCCTTGGGGAAGGAGAAATGGGAAATGGAGGTTGAGGTTTCTCGAGCAAACATGAGGATTTTGAATGAGAAGGTGGCTGCGGAAGCTGATAAGAGGGCCTTTGAGCAGGAGAGTATGAAGGTGATTGTGGAACTGAGTAGTAGGATTGAGTCCTTGGAGGAGGAGAAGAGGGAGATGGAAGCAAAGGCTTCTCAAGCAAATACGGAGAAGAATGCAGCATACGAGAGGATTTTGAATGAGAAGAAGGCCTTGGAGGAGGAGAGTAAGAAGACGCTTTCGATGCTAAGTATGAAGGTTGAGGCTTTGGGTGAGGAGAAAAGGGAAATTGAATCCAAATATTCTCAATCAAACGCAAAGATCCAAAGAATTTTGATTGAGAAGATGATTGCAGAAGATGAGAAGAGAGCCTCTGAGGAGGAGAGTAGAAAGTTGACCGCAGAGCTGAGTTGTAAGGTTGAGTCCTTGGAGAAGGAGAAAAGGGAGATGGAGGCAAAGGCTTCTCAAGAAAACATGAAGAGTAAGAAGACGGAGGTGATGCTGAATACGAGGATTGAGGCTTTGGGGAATGAGAAGAGGGAAATGGATTCCAAATATAAAGAGATCCAAAGAACTTTGAATGAGAAGATAAAGATTATTGCAGAAGCTGAGAAGAGGGCCTTTGAGGAGGAGGAGAAGAGTAAGAAGACGATTGTTGAGCTGACTAATAGAGTTGAGGCCTTGGAGGTGGAGAAGAAGGAAATGGAGGTCAAATCTTCTCGAGTAATCATGGAGAAGAATGAAGATATTAAAAGGATTTCGAAAGAAAAGAGTGTTGCAGAAACTGAGAAGAAGGCGTTTGAGGAGGAGAGTAAGAAGACGATTTTTGAGCTGACTAATAGAGTTGAGGCCTTGGAGGTGGAGAAGAAGGAAATGGAGGTCAAAGCTTCACAAGCAACCATGGAGAAGAATGAACATATTGAAAAGATTTCGAAAGAAAAGAATATTGCAGAAGCTGAGAAGAAGGCCTTTGAAGAGGAGAGTAAGAAGACATTCGTTGAGCTGACTAATAGAGTTGAGGCTTTGGAGGTGGAGAAGAAGGAAATGGAGGCCAAAGCGTCACAAGCAATCAAGGAGAAGAGTGAAGAAACTGAAAGGATTTCGAAAGAAAAGAGTTTTGCAGAAACTGAGAAGAAGGCGTTTGAGGAGGAGAGTAAGAAGAAGGTTGGGGCATTGCTTGAAAGGATTGAAGCCTTGCTGGAGGAGAAGAGGGAAAGAGAAGCTGAAATTTCTCGAATAGTCACGGACAAGAATGCGGAGATCGAAAGGATTCTGAAAGAAAAGATGGATTTGAAGGAGCAAGGAGAGAAGATGAGTTTGGAGAAGGATGAAGTCATCCAGGTGTTATGGCAGGAAAATGAAACCTTGGAGGCTGAAAAGAAGAAACTGAAAATGAAGAGAAACAACAGATTGGTTGTGAATATCCAGGAAGACAAGGATTTATCACATCAGGCGCATTACCGTAATGTTGTAGGCAACCTTGGTACTCATGCTGCAAAGACTCAAGGTACAAGAACATCATTCCTATCTTGCATTATTTGATTGGATTTTTGAGTTTTAGGCTTGCTTTAGTCAGTAATTAAGTATAACAGTCTATATGAAATCATTCCCATGTCAATTAAATAGAATAATAGCTACAGATTCTTTTAATTAAATGTTAGTCTCTTAGGGATGGGATAATGTTATTAGCCTCATTTTCTCTGAAGTGGAAATACACAAACTATGCATGTGCAGGTCAAAAATCTCTTGGCGTTTGTAAACGTAAACGACGTTTGTCAGATGATTCAAGTGGAAGAAGGATCTCTGACATTGTTAATGCAAGTAGTGTGGCTGATATTCAGGATGTGAGTGAGAATCTTGCTTCTCGTCGCCATATAAAGCCTAAAACATGGTGAGGTTGATCAAGATCTGTTGAATGCATTTGAGGTTGATCCTGAACTTTGCTTGGAGGCAGTTTGTGCTCTCTATAGACAACACAAATCATTACAATCATCACTTGGTGCAACTGAGAGAGGGTTGAAACCAGATTATTCCTCCAAGTAAGATTCATACTTTGTTGTTTTGCATATATTTAGTCATAGGTGGGTTCATATTGACATTTTAGTGTATACTTGTGCAGAGTGATTGCTTTGGCAGAGTATCTAATTGACGAGGATCCCGAGGGTAGGAAGAAGAAGTCGGTTGCTGAGCTGGAGCAGCTGGAGCCTGTGGCTGTAGTTGAGTGCATTGACATAGCAAAACAACACTACAAGCAAGTTTTTGAGATATACAAGAACAAAGATGATCCCTTGTTTCTCTCTTGACAGTGCAATCTGCCATTTTGTATAAATACTAATACTTACTGATTTAGCACACACAGTGCAATATGGATGGCTCATGTGACTGAGGACCAGGAACTGATGGAGTAGGCAGCAAATTCCACCAATGTGACTTAGCTTAGCTGACCTCTTTTGTAACTTATGGTAGCTGTTGTTTGTGTAAATATTAATTCTTTGCTTTAGCTTGAGGAAATTGACCCATCATTTCAAGGATATATTTATGTGTAGCGTTGAGCATCGGTTCAAAATGAACCGAAAAGCGGAATTTGTTTTAAGGTGTATTGAAAACTGAACGAACCGAAACCGAAATTTGAGAAATTTCTAAACTGAATAACATCAGTTTCGGTTCTATTCGGTTCGGCTTAAAATTCGGTTTGAACCATCCCATGCTCAAACCTATTTATGTGAAAATTTTCTCAAGGTTTTGGAAATTATGCAAATTTAAAGATCGAACCTGGTGGTAGGGAGAATGGTGAGACTTGATTTTTCACCCAAGTAAAGGAGCGGAGGTAAGGATCGAACCCGAGACCTCCCAACATCCCCCATGTTACCACTAGATCATCTCATGTGGGACCTTAATTGTTTACTTTAGCTTAGGAAATTGACCCATCATTTCAAGGATATATTTATGTGTAAGGTTGAGCATCGGTTCAAAACCCGAACTGAAAAGTGAAATTTGTTTTAAGGGGAACCAAAAACCGAAGGAACCGAAAGCAAAAATTGGGAAATTTCTAAACCGAAAATAGAACCGAATAACATCAATTTCGGTTCTATTCGGTTCGGGTTAAAATTCGGTTGGAACTGTCCCATGGTCAACCCTATTTATGTGAAAATTTTCTCAAGGTTTTGGAAATTATGCAAATTTAAAGATGGCATTTTGGCTGATCAATCAAAGTGATGAATCTTATACATGAAAAGACAATTACAAACCACTAGAAAATGTACTGACATGGAATTAACGTCACCCTGCCACATTTACAAGCTCTCATCAATCAAAAACAACAAAACAACAGCTAAAAATAATCAATCTCTAAACATCCAAGCAAAAATTACAAAGAGAATAGAACAATAAGCCTACACATGTATATAACTTCCTAAGTGTAAGATTTGTATAAGCAAAGGATTTCTCCTCTCCCCATTTTTTCCCAATTCTTTTCTTTCCTGTTTGTGCACTACTAAAACCTGCCAATTTGCAACTCATTTCTTCTGGAAAGTCACCATTAAAAAGAACGCGATCAAACGGCTACCTATTCCACACAGGAGTAAGTAGATCAAGCAATAATACCAGTTCCGTAGATCATAGCCATAAAGTTGCAAAGACCCACATCTTGTGATCAGCCACACTCCATAGTACCTGTTTCAGGCGATCAAAATCAGTCAAAAGATCAGATAGAATGTGGAAATAATGTGTGTTTGGTTTATGACTTTGAGTTTTTTGGCCAATTCAGAACAGCCCACAAAGTCTAAATCTCAACTGAAGATCTCCTTCACAACCCATTTTCATCTTACAATGCCATATGAAAGCTTTTCTAATAAGACGGAATTGAAATGGAAGCTTCTCTAATAATAGCCTTTTTCAGAAGAATACTTGTCAAATTAAAATCAAAGGATCTGGCATCTGTAAATTATGAAGTGAATCATTAGGGTGCGTTTGGATTACCACATTTAATGCTTCAAGTTGCATTAAATTGGTCATATAAAGCAATTTAATGCAACTTATTGCATTACATGTGGTAATCCAAACGCACCCTTAAAAGAACATACAAACCTTTCAGCGTTTGAAACAACGAAAGCTTCCAGAGCCCATCTTGGGTAGGTATATTTTCCAATCTCATACGCTATTCCGCTGTCTTTATACTGGTCTGCAATGAGCGTCAAAACAACAGGAAGAAGCACCGACCACTACAAAACATGTAAAAGGATATAAATAAGAACTTTCAAGGTTAAGAAGAGAAGATTAAAAAACAAAAAAACAAATTTGATCAATGCTCCAGGGTGGGTGCCATTTTTACCAGTTGAGCTGGGCCAGGTTCAAGGTAGACAGCGAGTGCATAACCAAGACCCGTCACACAATAAACGAGGCAAACCAAGATAATGTAATTGTCTCCAAAGCTTGATCTTGGATTGTTAAAGAAGTAAAACATGGATAGGTAAACCAAAGGCTTAATTAAAGTGTTGATCATATCGGTTGTATCCTTGGCAAGAAAATAAGCCAGACTGCTCATTCCAGCAGCACTCTCTCTCCAATACTCCAACTTGTCTAACGAGAATGATCTCAGTGCTGCAATCTTACATAACAGAGCTGCCACAGGAGAAAAATTGCTATCATTGTCCAGAAAAGCTCGAAAGCCGATCATTCAAAGAAGATGAAATATTTCTATGAGGAAAAACCCTAAGAGACCTTAAAAAGTTGTTTAATTATCATATGTACGTAAAGTGTATTGTAGGTTTTTTTGTATGAAAGATGGTATATGATACTTACAGACACCTATGACAGTGTATGTGTAGCCAAGGGAGCCGAACGACTCATCGCTCACTTTAGCAAGAGTTCCTAAGCAGGCTCCAGCCAGTAGCAAGATTAGATAATCCACTGCTTGCAATTTGGCTTCTCTTAACCTCTGTTTAAGAACCCTGAAAAAATATGAAGACTCTGTTAGCATAAGATACAAGTTAAATTATCAGCAATTCACAGGATCCTTCTGGGGTAATTTCTCTTTTTCTTCTTTTTTAAATGCACCAACAAAGAAAAGTTAGAGAATACCTGCCAAGATAGTATCTGTACTGCCTCAACAGCCCAGGAGTTACTCTCTCAGACAAGTCAACTTCATTCAAAAAGTTATGCATGACTGCATCGCACTTCTGTCTAGCATTAGACTTCATATCCTGCAAAAGATCTCTAATGAAAGAGTTCTCAACAGCTTTATCACCGCCACGTGTTGAAGTGCTAGGAGAAGATAAGGATTTTTCATCGCAAAGGTGCAACATATCTGAGGGCACCGCATATCCATTATGAAGCATCCATCTAACAGGGAGCTGCTCTCTTGTCACATTGGCATTCGTTTTAGTTATACCCTCAAGAATGTCTATGAAATGGTCTGGAGGGTTAACACGATCAGGTACTGTAATACCAAGCCCTGCAAAGTACTCTTCAAGTTTTTTCACTGATCCATGGTACACTGTGAGGCCTCCTTTTGCAAGCAGTATTAGATCATCGAACATCTTGAACAACGAATAGCTAGTGAACAGAAATTAAAAAATAAATAAACAGAAAATCAGTTATTAGATGATGGTAATACCAATGATTAAAGTGACAATAGATAAGTAGTATAACATAGCTCTTAGATTACCTAGGTTGGTGAATGACCATGCAAACATTTACTCCCTCCAAAGCTTCACGTCGAAGTGCCCTAAGAAGTAGGAGGGAGGAAGAGCTGTCCAAACCAGATGTGGGCTCATCTAAAATCAATAGGGAAGGTTCCATTACCATTTCTAGCCCAACGTTTACTCTCTTTCTTTGACCTCCAGAAATCCCTCTCTTCTCAACTGTGCCCACTACAGAGTCACGAATTGCTTGTAATCCTAATGATTCAATCACTCTCTCAATCACAAGAACCCTTTCTGCCTTTGCCATATCAGCAGGTAGTCTGGAAAATGCAAGAAAAATGACATTCTTCAGAATGGTCAGAATAAAAACAAAATTTAATTGCTCTTTCCCTTGGTTTCTTTTTTTTGCAATGTCAGAAGTCCAGGATGAGTTCCACTCATATTCAAAACATAAATGTAGGAAGTATTGCATACCTGCAACGTGCACTGAACACCAAATTTTCCTCCACAGTCAAGTTGCCATGGACGATATCATCTTGAGGAACAAAACCAATGATCCTTTTGTAAGAGTGAATAGATTCATCCTTGCCATTAATAAGGATTTGTCCAGTCATATGGCATCCGGTTATTTTTCCCGAAAGAGCGGAAAGGAAAGTTGTTTTTCCAGCTCCTGAAGGACCCATAACAGCTGAAACTCGGCCAGGCGTAATTTTTCCAGAAACAGATCTCATCAGATGTTTGTTCTTCCCTTTCAAAGTGAGGGTTAGATCTTTGAAAGCTACCTCCAACAAGGGCCTCTTTGAAACTTCAACATCTTGAGCCATTGAAATCACACCGGAGAATGTCAAATTCTTGTTTTCCTCCTGCATGGCTTTCTCCTTTTCTAGTTGCCCATAAGCGTACTTGAAGATTTGACTCTTGGTATGCAGTTGTTTAGCTTTTGGAGCTTGCTTCTTGATGTTTTTATCTCCAATCTCTAAGTTGAAACCCACATTACCATCAGGATTGTCCTCAATATCAAGCATCATCTTCTTCAACCCACTTTCCTTTTTCTTTGCTTTTGAATCTGAAGATGATGCACCACCACTCATGGTGTTTGACACAGATTTCCGCCTTGAAAATGTGCGGGATAGCTGTTCTTGCAACCCAGTTGCACGCTTCCTTGCACCGTCTTTTGCAGATTTCCATCTTTCACGGGCTTGTGCGGTTTCTCTTGCACTCCTTATCGCTCGTTCCCTGGATCTTGCCAGCCGCTTCTCCCGTGTAGTTAGAACGTGATCAGAGCAATTATACACGATAATCAGAGCCATGGTCACCACAATCTACAATCACAGTTCAGAGATACATCCTCAAATGCTGCTAAACAAAGTAAACATTCTTCAAGCTTTGGACCGGTTTTGTGTGAGCATTATCTTACAAAGATTGAGTACTTACAACAAGTAAGAGTCCGTACGCTGTAATATTTTGATTCACGGTTTTTGCTTTACACTTTGCCAAATTGAAACATGCTGTAAATAGGAACAACTGAATCAGTATCAGAACAACACAAGGTATCAATTAAATTTGAATGCATTTTTCTTACAAAACAAGCAAAAAGGGACATTAAGAAATTCCGACAGCAACTCAAATCCAGGGCAATGTCACATACAATCATGAGTTACAGCAAGATGATTCTTGCTGGAATGCAAATCGATGTCCCTTTAAAACATAATGTTGAAAACAAGATTACAAATCTCCTTTTCCATTCCCTTTTGTACAGAATACCCAGGGCTATATCATTTTTTACCTCCCTTGCATTGATCTTGTCTAGAGGTCAACACTCATAAGTCATAATGCCTTTCATTCACCATCTAAGAAACATTTAGTAGGGTGCTTATGGAGGCGCAGAATGAGTCTAAATCATTCTTCCACATAAAATATGAATGTGTTTATTATTAAGAGTTTATGAAATTGAACAAAATGAAAGGCTCACGCTTAAAATGAAAACATTTAACAAGGAAGAAATATGTCATCTTATAACCCATCAGAATAAGAACTTACGTGTTTCATCTGTAGAACCCAGTCTACAAAAGTGCCTGGTAATTCAAGGAAAATCAATAAAAAATATGTCATTACTAAATTATTACAAACAAAAGATTATGCCATAGAAAATTTAAAAGTAAAACATGAGTTCTTGGATCAAATTTCAATACCCTTCACCGCAATCAATTTTTTTATTTGTAGATGGACAGTATGATCCAGGAGAGCAGAATAACTCAACACCATTGACGACATCAGACCAAATATCGGCTCCACCACAAGTATGATTTGGCATATCAGGAGGAATTTGGTATGCATATCTGAAGAAGATACAGTTTTCTTCAACAGTGAGAATAATCATAACTCAGAAATAGCATGGATGAGGCAACAGAATAGTGAACTTAGTTTATAAACTTACGGAGTACATGTACCCGTGGTAACGTTGAGCTTCGACATTGGACAATAAGAACCTAATGGACAAGCTACATATAGTAGAACACAAAGAACACCAATTAGTGTGGAAACTAAATTGGGTGTAAAAATATGTCCAATCCTACAGGTGAAATTGGTATCTCTATGTTAAGGCAGCAGGACTTTTCTAGTATACGTACGGATCATACAGGTGATGCCCTTTGGGCAGAAGAAGCCTTCACAACAAGGAAGGCAAGTTTCGATTCTGGTAGGAATATTTTCCCTGTCCTTCAAATCAACTTTCGTCTTATTATCAGCACTACAAGCCCATCCTGGTTCACACCCATCATTCCATGAGCTCAAATTACAGTTTTTGTTTGGCTTCAAGTACATGGCATTCTTGCTCCCTGACTGAAAGAAATTGGTAAAATAATACTTGATTTCTGCTGCATTGCATATTCGCCTTGAAGCATCTGTTAAACCAAACTCTTGTTATGATAAGCATATACATCAAATACATTCATGTGATTGGCAATAAGGGAAAATGCACAGGAATAGATAAACAATCACAAGGTAATGAGAAATGACAAGATGAGCAAGTCAAGCTTCCTACCTTTATGTTTGTCCATGCATTTAGTCATAAAATCCGTATCCGACGAAAAGTTAAAAGCTCTATTCCATTCATAGTCCCTGCAGTGCAAATTCTAGATATGAGTAAGATAATCAGGATTACCTAACAAAGAAATTGTAGACATGTACTAAAAAGGCATTGATGTGAAAAGAGAATGGGGCAATTTATCTTTGAACATAAAACAGTCCAAACCACATGTCTCCCTACATCAGTTTTTAGTCTATTGAAGCACAGCTCCTAAATTTCCAAGTCTTGCAATGTGGAAATGAAACTCTTCTCCTTGGCATTGATTATGATCCTTTTGTTTTCCTGTTCAATTTTATCCATTTTGGAACCCAAAAAGACCAGTGATCCCAAAATTTCCTCAACTCCCAACAGCTATCAGAAGAACCACTAAGCCCCACAATCATCACAATGATACTCATTAAGGCAATTTTACGAACACAATGGCTACATTACAGACATAACAAAAGATACCACAGAAAAAAAGAGTAAAATTACGAATAGATGATTGATAGAGCAACAATAACAGCACATACACATCTTTTATGCAGAAACCGAGATACTTTTTGATATTAGGACCAAACACCTTGGTCAAATTGGCCATTTGGTTGCCCAAAAGCAGCGAAACGATGCGCTTAGCAGCTGGACTATTGTTCTGCCTATTATTCAAAGCATCAGTAATATTGTCTTCACATCTTATTTGCGACAAAAACCCTAGAATTACAAACACCCACAAAACATTAGGTCTGACCCTACAAGGATCAAGCTTCCTATGCACCCTCATTCTGAATAAGATTGCTTGATTTCACCAAAATCGACTCCAAACCATATCTCAGTTAAATTCCACAAATTTTGTCATCGTTTAACCATTGCAACGTAGTTGAGAGAGAAATTTTGCATCAGAATCGGCAATAGGGGTACCAATCTTTCTTCTTCTTTTTTTGTGGTTCGGTTTGTTGTGCTGGGGTGACAATTTGGGGGTGTTGGGGAAAGGGAAAGGCGGATTCAGAGGGAACGAGGAAAAGAGGAGAAAGAGGATTTGGGGATTGAAGGTGGTTGATTGTGAGAAAGCATGAATTTTGGGGGAGTGGGAAGCCATGGGAGGTTGAGAGAGCATCCTGGTTTTTTGGAGGGTGTAGAATGGTGAGGAGAAAGCCATGCCTACTTTCAAGATGATTGATTTATATAATTTAGGAAAATTACGGTTGGTATCCTTGAGTTTAAAGACATTTCAAATGGTGCCCTAAGATTATCTATTTTCCGGTTAGCATTCCTTAGGTTTTGGGTTCTCAAGATAATGCCTGTTTTCAATTCAAATTAATTAGATTCAAGTTTATCATTGTGTTTCTCACCCTCAGTAGTAGTATGATTCGACGGTTAAAACACTCAAACCATCCCGATTTAAAATTTTAAACAATTCCCGATTTTTTGGACTTTAAGGATACTTTAGTTGTTCGTCGCTTTCAAAACGCCTCTTGTCAGTGAGTGTCCTTTAAATATTTCCTGTCATATCATGAATCGAGCCACACTCATTCGAGCCTATTTAAGCCACGCTCGATCAACAAAAGGATCCCTTCCTAACCAGGATTACAAAGCAAACAAACTCAAACTCATATCATAAGAATATCGACGAGATTTTCAAAATAATTTAAGGTTGGGTATATATACACACGTATTTTCTTCTCCGCGCACAAGATTTGGCACGCTTCATGAAGCGAGTCGCTTCATAATGCGAGCCATATACGGATACCCGAGCGGATTTTTTACAAAATCGGCAAAAATGACACGCTTCACGAAGCGTGAGGCAATATTGTGAGATTTTCTTACCCAATCCAATATTTTTTTACATATATAGGTTCCTCTCGTCGATAGCTTCGAATTTATAGGTAATAAGCTCAAATCCGACACCCGAGCAAAAAGTTATGAACGTTTTAAGATTGGACATACGCATACTACTTTCAAACGTCGTTTATCTAGGATAAGATTTAAGATAAAGCATAGAATAAGATTTTTTGGTAAGTCTTAGAGTTTATGGTTAGGGTAAGGCTTTATGGTAGGGTTTGGGGTAAGTTTTAAGGTTTATGGTAAATATTATGGTTTAGGTTACGATTTGAATGAGGTTTAAAGTTTGGGTATGTGATATAGCATAGGGTTTGGATGTATGGTTTAAATCAAGGCTTAAGTGTAGGGTTTTAGAAAAGGTCTAGTGTGAGGGTAGCATTTAAGACAAGTCTTAAGGTATGATATTGAGTAAGGTTTAGGGTTTATTGTAGATTTTAGTGAAGTTTAGGATTTAGGTATATGATTTAGGATAGAGTATATATTTTTAGGGCTTAGGGTTTGGATAAGGGTTCTACGACAAGGCTTAAGTATAGGATTTTAAGTAAGGTCTAGGGTTTATAGTAGAGTTTGAATAAAGGATTTAAGATAAGGCTTAAGGTCGGATTTAGGGTAAGGTTTAATGTTTATGGTAGGGTTGTGGTTTATGTTTAAAGTAAGGCTTTAGGGTAACCTAACTTATATATGTTAAAATTTTGGTTTGATTAACCAAACTGATATTTTTCACGGTTTTACAGGTTGGTTACGGATCAACATATTCATATTTTCAGTTAACCGAAAAACCAAAATATAGTTTTTAATTTGAAAAAAATAAATAAATATATTTCGTCTTAATGGAATTACATGCTTATTTTTAGAATTTCAAATTATATTTGATTTTAAAAATATTACTTTATATTTCCATCATTGATTAGTTAAATATGCTTTTTTTAAATATTTAACTCCTAAAATGTTATATGTATAAAATACATATTGTAAAGACAATTTAAAACATAACCACCATGTAAAATAAAATTTATTTTGAAATTTTAACCGAGCGATAATATTTTTAATATAAAGCTGATAACTTTATTGTTGTTCAAGTGTATTCTTATAATATAAAATTAAATAAATAGTTATTGGTTAACGAGAAAACCAAACCTAAAAATTTGGTTAACAATCTCTCATCAACTAAGATTAAATGGTCGATTTTGATTAATGATTTTAATTAACTGAAATCATAAAATAAATAATTATTGGTTAACGAGAAAGTCTTGCCCTAACCATAAACCCTAATACTTACGATAAACATAAACCTTCCCAAAATATTATATACTAAGTCAAGACTTAAATGATATCTTAAATAAAACATCATGTTAAAGTAGTTTGCGTATGTCCAATCTTAAAACGTTCATAACTTTTTGCTCGGGTGTCGGATTTGAGCTTATTACCTATCAAATCGAAGCTATCGACGAGAGGAACTTATATATGTAAAAAAATAGTGGATTGGGTAAGGAAATCGCACAATATTGCCTCACGCTTCGTGAAGCGCGTCATTTTGCCGATTCTGTAAAAAAAATCTGCTCGGGTATCCGTATATGACACGCATTATGAAGCGACTCACTTCATGAAGCGTGCCAAATCTTGTGCGCCGAGAAAAAATTATGTGTGTATATAGATTTCCCGTAATTTAATGCATTGGATTAGATGGGGTAACAAAACATACTCATAGCATCTATACTACATATATAAAGTTGTGTATATGCCCACATTTATTGTATCTAATAAATTCTTAATCCCTAAATTACATGTCAACCCAATCAAAATATTTTATATATATTTTATATTTCCTATTAATAAATTGTATGTAATGAGCTTGCGATGCATTTCAAGTTTATAAAGATCATTTGACATATTCAAAATGTGTATATATAAAATGGATATATACCATATTATTACACATATCTTTTTGTATATATTTTATATTTTCCTCTTAATAAATTGTATGTAATGAGCTTGCGATACATTTCAAGTTTATAAAGATCATTTGACATATTCAAAATGTGTATATATAAAATGGATATTTACCATATTATTACACATATCTATAATACATATATATTTTTACCAATCAATTGACATATTATTTAAAAAAGAATTTAAAACTAAAGTCCTTTCATATCATAATTTACAACAATGTATATTTTATATGAAAAATTGTTAATTATGATATTCATTGCCAAAAAAGCTAAAATACAATATATTTGCTAGCATATTATACAATATGCTATGAGGGAGAGAGTTTTCACAAATAAGTACATTACAAATACGTAACATACATAATAATAATTATAATTATTATCATGAATCCAAAAATATAATAGAAAAAATAGAACAAAACAATATCACCCCATGCATATAATTATTATACGCATTAGTTCATTTTTACACATAAATCCAAAAATATAATATGAGAAAAAATAAGAGAAAAAAATTACTCCATACATATTAAAGTTCTTGAAGTTTGAGGTTGAACAATGTCATTTTTTAATATGATAAAAATAACAATAAATAAAACTATAAACTTAAAATAAAAATGAAAATAAATGTTCATATATTTATATCTTTTATAATTTCAATTCAACCTTATATTTTTATGTATACTATGCTCTTTAATAAATTAAATACTAAAAAACACTATATTTTTTTAGTAAAAGATGTTGACAATGAAAAAACCACTATGTTTTATTTATTTATTAGAATTAATTGATGATATATGATTACAAATATAATAATCGTTTTATTTTCTTATGAATGTTGACACTATTGTATTCTTGAAATCAAATTTATAACTCCAAGTCAAACCAAATTTTACTTTTTCATTACAAGGTTTAAATGCATTCTACAGAAAAAAGGAGGTTTAAATGCATACAAATATTATGTTAATTAATTTTGACCCTATTAATTCTCTAACATAACATTTTTAAGCTTTAAGAGGCTATTTATTTAATAAATAATGGTTGTGAAAAATGTTTCATAGGTAGATTAAAAGAAAAACGTTTATTAATTTTATGCTTGCACTATTAAGACTAATTTTGGTTAAAAATCATAGCTATAAACACTTAAACTTTCATTTTGCCTATAAGTAATACCATATAAGTGAAAGGAAACATCTTCTAGATTAGCTCTAACTCTTCAGTCAAGTCACTGATGCAAACATTCATGAGGTATGCATTCTTAATTTTTATTTCTTTATCATCATTGTTTTTTATTCTTATCAATTGTATATTACATAGTGTATCTTAAATATTAAGAATATTATCGACCTTTTAGTTGTATCTCGCTTCATTGGGCAGAAAATAGTGTTCAATGGCTAAAGCACTCAATCGAATCGAGCTCTCCATCTTTAATTATTGAAAAGGTAAAATATGGTCATCTTTTAAAATTATCTACTTATAGTATGGTTTCTATCTTTTTATAATATGATGAAAAATATAAGAATTGTAAATTCCGTATTATTATTTTTCGTTCCCGCTCCTACTTATGGCCATTGTAATGTTTGCAGTTTCATTTGAGTTGTAGATTCTCAAGGAGTCTTTCTCGAAAAAGGTTCTCTAATTTTTATTTTTGATATATTTTTTTTCAACAAAATTCCATTATATTACTCTTTAACCAAGTTATGTACATACTCCACGCTATTAACAAAAAAAAACCAAAAAAAATAATAGATTAACAAAAAAAACAAAGAATACATTACGGAAATTGTCATGAAAATATAAATGGGAATATAAAAAAATTGTCCCATCATATGCAATAAAAATTTATGAAGATCATAAAGTAGTCGTGTAATTACTATAAATTGATCCAAAACTACACAATAATTTACAAATACCCATAGGCTTATCTACACTATGGTTAACATTGTTTATCATTAAATTATTTTCCAAACGCTTTTGCAATCCATCGGTTAAGACTCTTCACCTTAATCGTTAGATAATTGTGGGTCGAAAAATTTATATAACTAATTAAATATAATTTTAGTTAGAAAATAGTTACATGGTTTTTATGAAATAAATTTAGTTGCAAATATTAATTTACGGGATATAATAGCAACCAACATTTTACAGTGATATATATACCTAAATAATAATTGCGTATATGTCATGTGCAATGAAAATTTATAAAGAACAATCTTGATAATCATTGTTGAAAAGAGCATTTTTAAAAAAATACACATGAAAAAACCTGTCCCGTGCGTATACACGGGTCTGTCCCCTAGTTTATGATAAGTTTTTGTGTACTTGTCAGCTGATAATGATATATCTAATTACTCCAATAAATTCTTTAACTGCATGCTAAAAGTCGTAGAAAATAATCAGTATTAATCATCTATTTTTTTGTATGTAACCTTCCTTTCAACATATTTTCAAGAATGTTTTGTTATTGTTTAATTATTGTGATAATAAATAGTAGAATATCTAATTTGATAAGCAAATTACATTTTTATGTACAAATTATTTTTTTAGAATCAATACGTGTGTTATTTGTCCACAACTCCACATGCTCTAATTTGATACTAGTCTTATCAGTCTTATTATATAAGTTCTAACCGACCACAACATTTAGTTCCTTTTGGATAATCCAATAACATTATCCATATTAAAACCCTTGATTATTTAAACCCTTGATCATTTATCTTTAGAAAAACCGTTAATAATTTACAAGTGATTTTGATTTAAAAGCCCCATTTTCATCCGTAATTGTGCAAACCCCTTGGAAAATTTTGCCGCGTCCCCAATGTGACGTCATTGTAGAGAAAGATGGGAACTTTCTACGTTGCCGCGTAGAATCTTCCGACTAAAAAACAGCTAACTTTTTGGTCAGAAGACTTCGTCCAATCGAGCTTAATAGGTGGACTACAGACCGTGGAATTTTAATTGAATGATTGATTTCTCTCCCTAAATTTGCTCAGCTTCTTCTCATTCACCAGGGTGGCTTCTACTTTACAAGAGAGCTTGAATTTGGTTGCAATAGGATGAATAATTAACTCACTTTTTAGCTGCCGTGTGTGGACTTTCCCGTGAATTTTGCAACGCAAATCGCTTTCCTCTCTCTTGGGCTGCTTCTGGGTAGATGAGCTTTTCGCCCAAAAAGGTAGTTTTATTACCTATCTTCTTGATTTCTCTTCTTCATCTTCTCATCTATTGCAATTGGGCGTTCTTGAGTTTCTCAGATACCCAGATTCAGAGGTTTGTAAGCTCTTATTTGTTGCTGTTGTTGCTTTAATTGCTTTGTGGTTCACGAATTGGAGTGCAATTTGAGCTGGTGGGTAGTTATGAATTGTGTTAATGAGGGGGTTTTGTTGCTATTGTTGAAATTGTGAAGATCTACAGATACCCAATTTTAATAATTAGGGTTTTTACCAAGGGACTAAGTATTCAAGAGGTTCTAAGGTTTTTAGGGTTACCTTTGTGGTCCTTGTGGATTTACATATTCCTTCTCGAGTGCTATTTAGTGCTTCTGTTCAAAACCAGTCTGTAAAAATTAGTTGTGATTCTTAATGGTGATGGTTCTGTGAAAGATTCTGTGTCTTTCTTTTGTGATTTTGATAGCATTTATAGTTTCAGGGTTTCTTACTGATTCAGAAATTCAGAATATCTTAAAATTGTTGCTAGCTTCCTACTGGTGTGAGTTTGTAATAACTCATGACTGGTTTTGAACTTATGAAAATGTTTATAATAATTATGATTCTTACATTGTAAAAAATTTCAGTGTATCTCAAAACTATGCTAGTTTCTTATTTCTGCAACTTTTCAAATATCATTAATGTGCAATATTTATGTGATCAGCCTTAACAATTGGGTGGTGACATGGGCTGTTTGCTATTCCAAAGCGGAGTAAAGAAGGATCCAACAACAAAGAATACTAAATCAATATCATTTCAGTCATCAGACTCCACTCTAGTAGACCCTGACTTCAACAGATCCGGGTCTGAGCTGAACTCTCAGACTGTTTCTGATACGAGCACAGAGTCCTCCACGAGAAACACCTTCTCTTTCTCGAGCATGTCACAAAGAGCCAGCAGCCTTAGAGAGTTCTCGTTTCAGGAAGTGAAGAGCGCTACTAAAGCCTTTAGCAGATCTGGCAGGCTTGGAGAAGGCGGGTTCGGGTGCGTTTATAAGGGCGTTATTAAGAGTTTAGAGGACCCGTCTATCAAGCAAGATGTAGCTATAAAACAACTCGGCAAACGAGGCTTGCAGGCAAGGATTTGAGTCTCTGCTGATACTTTTCTGTTCATTATGCTTGGTTGTTAAGGGTGCGTTCGGATTTCACTTGATAATGCATTAAATTTTGCATTATAATGCAAGATATGCCAAGTGTAATCCAAACAGGCCCTTATACTTACATACCAGAAATCAAGATGTCATCTTTTATCAAATGTGAAAAAATGTATCTGTTTTCTGATCATAACTTTGTGACTTCTGTAATCCTTATTTGAAAGAAGCTGAAAAATTCCCGGACATTAATTAATATCTTTGATTTGTGTCTTTTTCTTGTAGGGGCACAAAGAATGGGTGACCGAAGTGAATCTCCTTGGTGTAATTGAGCATGCAAACCTGGTCAAATTACTGGGTTATTGTGCTGATGATGATGAAAGAGGAATTCAAAGGCTTTTGATTTACGAGTACATGCCGAATGGAAGTGTTGAAGATCACTTATCCCCACGCTCTCGCACAGTCTTGCCATGGCCCATGAGACTCAGAATTGCCCAAGACGCTGCTCGTGGCTTGACTTATCTTCATGAAGAAATGGATTTCCAGGTGAAGTCAAAAGTCAAAACCATTTTTCTACACTTCATCAATCATTTACCTATAATTATGACTTGTTCTGATAGCCTTATCTTATACTTGCTGCAGATTATTTTTCGGGACTTCAAGTCTTCAAATATACTCCTGGACGAGCAATGGAAAGCCAAATTATCTGATTTTGGATTTGCAAGATTCGGCCCTCTTGAAGGAGAGTCCCATGTTTCCACTGCGGTATGCACATAATATTCATTCGTACATTAAGGATGCGTTTGTATTACACTTTATAATGCATTATCTTGCATTCAATTTCGCATTATGATGCAAGATAATGCATGTTTAATTCAAACGTACCCTAAAACTTTTCTTGGATTTCGGAATGATGTCTAGCATGAAACTTAATTTGGTGTGTTAGAAGAAAGAATAACACTAAATATCCCATTAAATTTGACCATTTGCAAAAATAACACCAACATGAGAAAAAAGTGGGTGTCATATTTTTCAAAATTTGACATGTCTACCCTTAAATGGGATTAATTTTGAAAATTTTCCAACTAAATGGCTTAGTTATGCAAACAACCCTTGACTAACAAATTGAAAATTTCAGCTTGTTGACAAGTCTAGTTCTTTCATTAGGTGGTAGGTACATTTGGATACGCCGCCCCTGAATACATCCGAACAGGACGACTCACAGCAAAGAGCGACGTGTGGAGCTACGGCGTCTTTCTCTATGAGCTCATAACAGGCCGGAGGCCCATAGACAAAAACCGTCCCAAGAGCGAGCAGAAGCTCCTGCAATGGGTAAAGCCTTATCTTTCCAACAAGAAGAAGTTTGCACTCATTGTTGATCCAAGGCTTGGTAAAAACTACCCTATCAAATATGTTCACAAGCTCTCTCTTATAGCAAACCAATGCTTGACGTCTCATCACAAGTCAAGACCTAAAATGAGTGAGGTCTTGCAAATGGTGACTGATCTTGTGGAGTCTACTGATTTGGGAAACCCTGAGGTTTTGTTAAGGAACCCGGGAGAGGGTGAAGATAATGAAGAGAATGTGGGTAAGAGGAGAAGGTTTGTGGAGCTAATGAGCGGCGAAAATGGATGCTTTTCGCGTATTTGGGCACCAAAACTTGTTAAAATTTGTTGAATTTGATTATCAAGGATATATGTATGTATGTATGCATTATTGTTGTGACTTGTGTTACCCGGAAGCTCTAATAGGACAGTGTTACCTGTTTCTGTTACATGTTGAACACTCGGAAACTCATTTCCTAGTGTCATGTTCAGGTTATGGGTGCCCCCATCTTGACCCGAAGATCCTGCTTGAGCTGGACTATACTGGGCAGTGATGTTGTCATTTCCTAGTGTTCAATTATGGTAATCATACTTTCCGGTTCCGGTTTCGTGTAACATAGGTTGTAACTTGTGAGTTGTGACAAGTTAAATATGAGTTGGATAGTGAGTGTAAGCTCCTTTCCTGTCTTTACGTGTAATATTGGTGTTGTACAAGTTGTTGATTCATGAATTTGGTGTTTGTAATTCAAACCTACCCAACCTGTAAATGATCCTGATTCAAACCTGTTGCTTTTGAATGTGGTAATCTGCAATTTTGAGTATCAGAGAAGTTATGAAGCTGGAAATAAATTGAATTAAAAGCCGACAAATTTTGGAAGAGATTATCAAAGGCTACCTTAAAAAGAAAACAAAGGTTCTAGCTTTTGGAGGATCTTGTCAAACAGTTAAGACTTTATGGTAGTACTTTAAGGTCTCTATTTCGACTTTGGACAATACCCTTGACTAAAAAAACGAGATTCTTAATTCTTAAATATATTTGTAATTTTTTTTTTATATTCATACCCGTCTTAGGCTTGAAATAGGGTTGAGTATGGGTCAGTTTAAACCGAAAATTTAAGCCGAAACCGATATTATTCGTTTCGATTTTTGGTTTAGAAATTTTCCAATATTCAGTTTCGGTTAAATTTGGATTTGGTTCGAATTTTCCAAAGAATAACCTCTATTTATCTAAAATTGACAAAAACCGAAACCAAACCTAACCAATTCTGTTCGATTTTCTATTCACCTTAAATGAAATTTCGGTTTTCGGTTCAGTTTTTATTGGTTTGGTTCGGTTTTGACCTGATGCTCAACCCTAATAAAAAAGTATTAAATAATAAAGAAATGAATACTAACCCTAAAAATTAACTCAACAATGCAATTATTACTTTGGTTTTTGGATGATCATTTCACTACAATGTTGTTTACCTCTTCCCTCTATTTATGAGCCATTTGGCTTAAGATGGGCATTTGCCTTTTTAAGACTTCAAAAAGTATGAAAAATATTAACCTATACTATTTCTTGTGCTAGAGGGAACTATTAAAACCATATAATATAGTCATATTCACATAGGCACATTATAAGACCAAAAAAAGGGGTTCATATTGATTATTTATAATGTATTAAGGGCTAAATCAATTTCTTTTCTTCAATTGGTGGTTGGTACCACCGTCTTTCTTAATTTCAACTATTGGGTTCTTTCTTCTAGCTAGTAAAATATACTTAATTTGGGTGGAGTGATGCATGCATTTTGGAATTCTTAGAGTTGCTATCGATTTGTTTTCTTTTTTCATGCATACGTCTATGATAAACACACCCTAGCAACCCATATTAAAAAAAGTGAAAGATACAAATGATTTTGATGAACAATTTATTTGAAAAACCTTTACTTTCCTTTGTAAACACAATCAATAAAATACACACTAATTATAAGGATTTTTTTTTATCAGGCATAAGATAAGAATCTTGTTTGCGAAAGATTTTATTAGGTAGGAATTTTACTAGCATAGAATAAAAACCTTGTTTGCGAAAGATTTTATTTATTTAGAGATTTTATTTTATTTTTCTAAAGGTTTATGACTTTCTTTTTAAGGTTTTAATTTCTATAAGAATGTTTCTTATCCTATGTCCTTAGGGGTTGTAACTATAGTTTATACATGATCAGGGATAAAAACTAGGAATTAAATTTTTGGTAAGCTAGATTTTCTCAATTTCTACTCACTTTTTAGACGAGGAAAGGAACTAGGGGCCTCCTACACACCAGAAGAATGCCCTAGAGCGTCTTTACAAATGAGGTTTCTAAAATCCGAGTCAAATTGTGAGCGGGACAGGAGAAATATGATGAAACGATCCAACAATGAAGTCTACCATAGAGTTGCACTCCCTGAATACGTGTGCGATGCTCCAACTCTGAAAGCGGGCCAGAAAGCAGAGAATGTCAAACTTGATCAACTCAATCTCCCATGGGCAGCGTCGGTCACCAAGAATAACATTAACCAACTGCAGATTATCACTCTCGATTTGGATGTGGGAAATGCCACGTCGAGTGGCTTCAAGAATTCCGTGTCGAAGAGCGATGACCTCAGTAATCCGAACGGACAATTGGCCAATAAGTTCACTGTTGAAATGGATAGGCGAGTCAGAGTGGTCATGAAGGATGAATCCGACGAAAGAGAAACCTCTGAACTAAGTGCACCATCAAAATTAAGCTTAATGAAGTTATGCTTAGGCTTTTTCCATTGTGCCTTTGATTTTTTTTTCCGTCCCCTTAGGGGCACCTAAACCACGAGAGGGCTCATTAGGTTCGTTGGCGATTTTCCAATCATTAACCTGAGAGCAAATAAACTCATATATGTTACTCTGTGTATGTGGGTTTCGTCCATTATTATTATCAAAAACTTTTTTTTATTCCTAAAGTACCAAATGCACTACCATACGCTGGCGAGCATTTCAAATTCGACTTTAGAGGGCACGAATAAACTCAAATTCGGTTTAGAGGGCTCATTAGGTTCATTGGCGATTTTCCAATCATTAACCTGAGAGCGAATAAACTCACATATATTACTCTGTGTATGTGGGTTTTGCCCATTATTATTATTATCGAAGACATTTTTATTTCTGAAATACTAAATGCACCAGAGGACATGAAACAAATTTTCTATAATAGTTAGTGTGGTTTTTTTGTTATCTGAGTTAATCTTGTTAATTTCTACTCATTTAATATTAAACGAGTCGTTTTCACTAAATGTACGTAGTTGTATTCTTAGTTGTTAGATCTATATTCTTGATAAAAATGCATAGTGGTCAAATAAAAAAATTAAATTAAGGGTGATTTTCGCATAAATTGAATTGCACAAGGAGTAGTATGAGATGAAAAGCTATTTATAGTAAAATTTTATATTAGGTGGGTTATGTTAGTGTATTGTGTTAATTTTTTTTTAATAGGTAAAAATTAGGCAGACTAGGTCAGTTTAGGGTATCTTTACGGATGAAGGTCAGGACCCCTCCATGATTAAGAATCTGATTGTAACTACAATCGTGGTGTAGCTTAGCAATCAAATCAGCCACAGAATTACACTCTCGAGGAATATGTTTGATAATGATCTCCTCGAAAGACTGCAATATAATCAAAGTGTCTGCTATTAACATGTCAATTGTCCAAGGGCTGGATCGACTTCTCTTAAGTGCATTGTGTTAATGGTATACCATATTTGTGACGTGTTTGAGTAGGGAATCCAAATTTTCAAGTTCCTCATTTATATATGGTAAGACGTAAAGGAACAATGTTTCACTTTCATCTCACACTAAAGTGAGCTCAAGTAGCACCTTCGTGGAAGCTTCGACTTGCATGGGCAAACATTTAAGTTAAATATAAAAATGAGATTTGTTTAATAAAAATTAAGAATACTCGCATTATACATGTTGTAGTAGACTCTACTATAGCAAGGAGTCGTAGTCAATAGGTAGACCTGTTAAACGGGTTTGTTCGATCGGATTCAGGTTCGAATTGAGTATGAGTTTGTGTCAATCAGACAACAGGTCAAATCAAATTGAGTTATAATTGATCATTATGCGGATTCGGATCAACACAACTAGTTAAGAATATCAACTTTTTTATAGTTGTTAAAATAATATTTTAATTGAATAATGTTATTTAATAATAAAAAAATATTTTTATATATTTAAATAATAAATATATTATAATTTTAGTTTAGTTTTAAAAATAATAATCTGGATAAACTCAACGGGTCTAGATTTCAACTCAATTATTTAATCGAACTTCAACCTCGAGTCGAGTTTTGACAACTTTACCACAAAAATATTAAAAATAAAATCCCATTAATAAAAATAATATTCTATAAAAAATTTAAATAATCTTAACCAATAAAATAAAGTAGATTCCTTTAATAAAGTTCTTAGCCTAAAAAACATAAGTTAAAAAGCATCTATATAACCTAGTTTTAGAATTTAGACTTTATATCTTCATATGTCATATTTGGAAATAATTTCTTAAGAACCAAAATATAATAAAGTAGATTCCTTTCATAAAGTTTCTTAACCTAAAAAACAAGTTAAAAAATCTACTCCATACAGTATAACGTAGTTGGATTTTTCTAATGTGTGCTCATCGACACACAATAAAAATTCTAATCTGGATATTGTTTATTAATTTTGATTTTTTAAAGGGTTCATTAATTCCAATTTAAGAAATAGTTTTAAAATAATTTTCTAAATTAACACTTTTATTGTGTACCCATGGGCACACATTAGCCGAATTGTACTTAGTTTTAGACTTTATATATCTATCATATGTCATCTAGAAAATAATTTCTTGCGAACTAAAATATATATAATTAATTAATTTTAAATAAATATAAATCAACTAAATATTTTTATTTTAAAAATATTATCCTATTCTAAGAATATAGGTTAACAAAATCGAATATAAGAACTAATGGTATCTAGGTGCATCTTTGAATGTAAGAAGAAACAAAGAGAAAAACGCTCTCTTTGAGTTATTCCCTTCGGGGGGATAACTTGCCCCACCTCAATGGCCTCCCGCCACCTCTAATCCCCACGGCCTCACCGCCAAATCAACCCCGTGGCCTCACCGCCATTGTACCAACACGACCTCTCTACCGCTTTACCCCCACGACATCACCGCCGCTACATTCCAATAGAAAGACCCACCACTACTCTTTAGGTGGTTTTGGCCGGATTCCTCTGGTGTTGGTCGGAAAACGCCGCCGCTTCACCCCATGGTCTCATCGGCACTTTGATCACCTCCACGGCCATACCACCGCTTCACCCTAAGGCTCCTCCGTCTATCTCTCTCGGATCTGGTCGATGCTCATCTCCGGTGTTCCCCGACGTCACCTTGCCTCTTGAGGCGCTTCTTGCAGCGCAATTTTGTCACCATTCTTGCGGCGCAAGTTTGTATTGCTTGTGACGCAAGTTTGATATCTTTACTTGCGGTGCAAGCTTGAAAACTCTTCTTGTGGGATGACTCGAGCTTATTTTGTGTATATTTTTTTCGAGGTCTTGGAGTTGTGTTTGGTTTTGGACTGAGTTGTATTAGGCTAGGTCGTTTGGTGCTTCGTGGCTTCTGAAAATCCTTCATTTCGGTGGAGGGAACGTCAACTGCCCTTTTGCACACCCCAAGATGGGTTGACCGCTTGCCTACGACGCTATGATTTTTAGTGCTTTACTCACTCTGATCCCAAACGCGTTATTACTCTTTCTTTTCGGGAATTTGTACTAATACTAGTCTATCATGCTTGTATTGTATTGTTTGTGACTCTTTTGAATCACTTAGCCGTTCTCGGTTGCCGTGTTTTCTTACGGCCTCTCGGTTTATCAAGTTTTTTTTGATTTGGTAAGATTTAGGGTAGCCCAAGTACTACTTAGACTAGCCTAGAGCACCCGTAAACGGATGATAACTGGTTTACTAACCAATTCTAAGAAAGAAGGGCAAACCGCCGCCCTGAATGCTCGAACCTGAGACCTCTTGCACATTGGCAAGAGGCTCAAACGTTGAGCCATGAGCACTTGCTCTCGGTTTACCAAGTCTGTTTGGTATTCCGAATTTCTACCTTATTTTAAAAAAAAAAATAATGGTATCTGATATGCGGCGCGTTTGGCATTTACGCATGATTAGACCTTTTGATTTTCCGCCGTTAAAAGGCAATTTACGCGAATAATTCCGGGCACACTAGTAAGCTCAAGGATAAAATCGTCATTTACGCATTAGTAATATTCCTCTTCTAAAAGCTCAAGGATAAAATCGTCATTTACCACCTGAAAAGTTTCCGTGCTACGCACACCCATTCCCAATAGTCCAAATCACTTGATATCGTCCGTAGGATTGCCTGATTATCGAAAAGATTCTCGCGAATCAACGGTGCTCAGTGCTTCTCTCTGAACACAGCTTGTGTTTACTGATAGGAAAGCGCTTCCAACTGTATATAAACGCACCCAAATCCACCTCTTACTTTTCTCTCTCTTACAAATCGCTGATTGTTTTGTATCCATCGCTCTTCTAGTAGATGAAATTGTTAGATTCTTCAAGTGGTTCGAGCATCTTTCATCGACGCCGAGGTGATTGCTTTTTGAATTGCTGTTTATGTTCTTCGCCTTCTGTTTGTTTCAATTGGATTCTTTCTGTAACCTCTTCGTGGAGTGATCGTTAATAGCTTAAATTAGTTGGTTGCTTACTTGCTTGATTGAAAAATGTTGTATTCATCGGGTGTTAATTGAAGTAATTTTGGTTTGAGGATGAATTCTGGTGATTGTTAAGCTTCAGAAGGATCAAAATGATGAGTTCTGGATTTATTTTTGTGTGATTTGGTGTTGTTTTTATTGGAATAGTTGATTTCTCTTGTCTGGATTGCTTAGGGTTTCTATCAACGATGTAGACCGTATCTGTTCGATTCTCTTTCTACTTGAGTATAATCTGGGGGCTGAAATTGTTAGTTTTGGTATTATTAAGTAAATTCTGTGCTGTTCAATTAAATTATTTGCATATGGTGTTCTTCTGAAGTTGTTCAACGATGTAGACCGTATCTGTTCGATTCTCTTTCTACTTAGGGTGCCATAAAGGACTTCAATTTGGCCGTGAAGTTGTTCATATGAGCTTTGTAATTTAAATACTTTCATCTCGTTTTTCTGCTAAAAGCAGTAAGAAGCTTGAACATGGTGATGCTGTATTATTTCTTCTATGGATGTCAATAATGTCATGTCAGTAATTACCTATGAGCATTGACCAAATATAATTATTAAGGAGATGATGTGCATGAATCACGTTATCCTTACTTTTGGTTGTGCTTTACCTTCAGAGATACTATTTAGATACTGTAAGCTGCTATAAAACCTTTATTGCTTTTATTTTTCTTTGTTTTGCTTGTATTTATGAACTCGGTGCCAGTTGAGAGGTGCTAGTGTGCTACATACTGCTTTTGTTTTGTCGCATAAATGTCCTTGGTACACTTGGATAAGTTGCTATCAATGTCTTTGTATTGTTATATTTTGAAGACTTGCTTTGTGGGTGGGAATTGAGATTCTAAGTGGTTAATTGCATTGTTGATTTTTAACATTTCAGTTTCCAGGTTGGCAGATTTTTACTCAACCAAAAGAAGATGACGACATTTGGGCAAGATCAGGATCATGGGAACCGTTGGAGCAGTTTTCTTGATTTTGACTCATTTTTTGGTCCAACTAGTTTCTGTGCTCATAATAATCAGGGGGGTGGGTGTATATATCATAGTCAGTATCCCGAAGAGTATCATTATGGGGATAGGCATTGCAGTTACATGGAGAACAATGAGCTGAATCATGAGCTGTCTCTCCAGGAATTTTCAAGATTAGCAGTTGAAGAGGCAACAATGTCTTCATGTGCTGAGGAAGATCAACTCCGGATATCCCATCCTCATGCAGATTGGATAGCTGCACCATATGCAAATTACTGGCCTGGTTCTGACCTAATACTTTAGCAATTAACCATGCGAGTTTTTCTGTGACTGTTTCATTTTGCTTACTGTTTTTGTTATCAACTTCTGTAGTGCACGAAGCATTTGAGGAAGTTATTGATGATAATGAGCCCTCTACTTCATGTTCTAGCCCTGGAGAAAGATCGTTTGATGGTGAAGACTATTCCTCTTACTTGGAGTTGACAGATGACTCATCTATTGATGGAGAATTAGGCAAAAGGCTAAACCCCTTGGTTCCTGTGCCTGTAAGTGATTACTTAGAGAACTCTTGTCATTTTTCAAATATTGTGATATTTGAATATAGGGTTACATGCTTTTCGGACCCATCATTGTTCGTCCGCACAATAATTTTGTCTCTCTCAAAACCGCATCATAATATAATGTTTTGCATAATTCATTATCGATGCACTGATGCACATATAAGAGGCTGAACTAGTAAATAATTTAATATGCAGAGAGAATTTGCCGTGCCATCGTTGGACTTTGGTAAAACATTTTGAACGTTGATTGACATAGATCAGAAGTTGCATGCCAGATAAATTGTTAGATGGGTACTGACATGTGCATAAGCACATCAAGAGTACATGTTCTGATCAACCACTAGACTAGTGAAAATACTAAATGATGCTGGATTGGAATTATTCATTTTTGGTGTTCTGAAGATATTCATGTCCTTTTGCAATTTTAAGGGAGTGCTGCTATACTAGATGCATTTTTAAGCAATGTGAAGTACTTTCTTCAAAAAATTGATCTTTTGAGCATGAACAATCTAATGTAAAGAATACTGAATTTTGCCAGCATGTTCCTAGAATAAATGGGGAAATACCTTCAGTAGATGAAGCGACTTCAGATCATCAAAGACTTCTAGATAGGTAAGGTTACTTAATCCGCTGGTCATTATATCAATCTCTCTTGCTGGAGTAAATGCCTTTCTAACCTACTTACCTTTTTTATGCACACATTTCCTCCCATGTTTGGCATTTTACCGGCGGTGATGTGATTCTTTTTTTTTCTTTTTTTCCCCTAAAATATCCTGAGTAGCTGTTAAAAGTTGAAAAACTGAAAGAGCTATAATCAAATACGTTTCCATTGTGATTGTGTTTTATTATCACTAGCAACGAGCAAGCTTTTTTCCCCTTTCCTACAGATTCTCTTCTTTCGGTTGTAAATTCAGAAGCTTTCCTTTTTAGATATTACTTGGCATTTGGTCATACAGATCTTATACTGTTGTCTTTATCCAAGCCATTTCGGTTTGTTATGTTTTATAAGGAAATGTTATGAAAACGAGCTCTTAGAAAAACAAAAAAAAATGTTCTCAATCAGAAGGCGTGTTTCCTTTCCCTTTCTCTTTCTTGAATATTCTGTAGGTGAAGTTATGTAATTTTTATCTGTGTCAAGTTTCATTTGCTGATTTGATTGGAATGTCCAGTCTTTTTGCCGGCAAACATGATATTCCTTCCGGTTTAAGCTTAATGAAAGAGTTGTTTTAATTAAAAAAAGTTTAAGGGTTTTATTTTGTAGAGAAAAGTGCTTTAATAATAAATTGACTGAATGACTCCTAGAATGAAAAAGAAGTCATTATTTGGCCCACTTTTATGTCATCTTGTGTTTACTTGCAATTTTTGAGTGAAAAGTTATGCATGTCTTGTCAGCTGATTCTTTGCTGCCAACTTCATCATTATGCCTTTTTGGGTCTATAATATCTGCAGCGCCAGTTTAACATATGTATATCTTCTTTTAGACTGCAGGTATATGATTTGGACGAGCGCAAGGTTCAAGGAGATGGCAACTGTCAGGTTAGTTGATTTCGCTACAATTCGTGTATTACAGAGTCCTGATAAATGATAATTAGCACAAGTGCCCCATGATGTTGCGAATTGGACAGGAAATGAGTTTTTTGAACTAGTTATTCCCTAGTTGAAGGGAAGGATCTGGTTTTGGGAGTGTGAAATGTTTGGGATTTTATCATATGTTGTCTTTTATTTATTCAGTTGGTACAGTTAGATTCTGGTAATGCAACACAGTTCTCATGTTCTACTGTATATGTACACGTGCTAAGTTTTTTTTGGTGTCAAATCCGCACGTGCTAATAAGTTATAGTTATCATGCTTCCAGTAATTATGCTGCTATATATGATATCATTTTTTATTTTAAATTTTACCGAAGTGATTAATTATGTCCTTTAAATGTGGTAACTACCAAAAAAGAAATTGAAACGCATAATTTAATCACCACATTCTTGAAACCCATACATTTAAGGCTATATGAGAGACCGGTCCTAATATCCTATATATTGCTCAATCTGCTCATGATTGCACAGTGCAACATTTCTTTGAAGGTTCTGTCCCGTAGGAACATAGTAAAATGGTCACTTGCATATTTGTAAGGAATGGATGTCATTTTATATTAAGAATGTTTCAACTATGCATCTCGTGCATTATCTGTTTTAAATTTTTTTTCCAACGTGCTAGATTTGGTATGAAAGTTCTGTTGAATACTATATCTGTTTCAACGCTTAATTGGCAGTGGCAGATTGTGCGGCTTTTCACAATATCTTACTTTCTTTCTAATACAAACTCTCTTTTTCAGTTTCGTGCTTTGTCTGATCAGTTTTACCGTTCCCCTGACCATCATAAGTTTGTAAGGCAACAGGTGTTCAATCAGGTTTGTGAATGTAAAGGAAATACAATCCTTTTTCATTTGGTAATATATTCTTTTGAGGAACTTTCGGTGTGCAAAGAGGAAGTACAGTTGATCATATTCGTTTTTTTTGTTCTTGTAAGCTTCTATCCTGTTCTGAGTTGCAGCTTTTTGTATGTTTCAGCTTAAATCCAATCCAGAATACTACGAGGGATATGTTCCTATGGAATATGATGAATATTTGGAGAAAATTTCCAAGTATGTTCCTCAATTTCCAGAATTATTTGTTGATTTTTTTTTTTGTTTTAGGTCTTTATTTCTATTTGTTTATGCTGATAAAAATGTTGTATGTAGGGATGGCGAGTGGGGAGATCACGTAACCTTGCAGGCTGCTGCGGACTCTGTATAGTTTCTTCCTTTCCTGTGATTATAGTACTATCTCTGCTTGATTATGTTAATCTTTGGCAAATTTCCACATTCTTGCTAATGTACTTCTTGGTTGTAAATTACATGTTGGTTATTTACTTGGGTCTTGAGCAAACAAATATTTGTCACCTTGATTAAACGTATTGTTGCCCATATTCTCACCACCAAAAATACCATATGGGCATATGGCTGAATTGACATTTTTGACATGTCTACCAATAATTTGAATTTTACCTATAAAATTGAAGAATTGGATCCCTTGACCAATGCATTTGCATTGCTGCTATAAATGATTGAGATGCATTATGGATTACGCAAAATTGCTTAACACATAATCTGATCTTGCAGTATGGTGTTAAGATATTCGTAATAACTTCATTCAAAGACACTTGCTATATTGAGATTCTTCCAAAGGTTGAAAGGTCAAAACGAGGTAAGCTCTTATTAGGCTTATTCAATTACGCTGTTTTGGGTCTCTCGGTCGCACCCACTCAGCTTTTAGCCAAGGGTGCCTCCATCTTGACCCCCCAGATACTCCCTTGAGGGGTACTGAACTGGGTCAATGTTGTTGTTGTTGTTGCTGTTTTTGCTTCAAAGTTTTCTGAATGTAATTGTGTTCATCAGCCATTTCCTATATATCATCTTATTTGCACAGGGATTCAATGAACTATCTTGTTTAATTTTAAGCTCTCTTCCTGTTATGAATGTTGTGGATGAAAATGAAATCCAAATATGTTCTATTGTATGAACTATCATGACGTCCATGCCAAATCAAGATTCATGTCGTCTTTGGTTGCTTATGAAAGTGATATTTGCTTTTTGCCATAAAATGCTCATGGAATCTTCATCGTCTTGCAGTCATCTTTTTGAGCTTTTGGGCAGAAGTGCACTACAACTCAATATATCCACACGGAGGTATTATCACTTTATCTTGCATTCCGTATCCAAAGCCTCGCTCTCAATACTTATGCAATAAACCACTCGGTTTTCTTGATAACAAGCTCCCATTGATAAGTTGTGTTCTTTTGGGAATGGGATCCAAATATCCAATGAAGTTGTGAATTAACTATAGAACTAGATTTGGTCAAATCACCTTTTTAATTTGGGTTTAACCTTTTAAGAGTTCACTAATTTCTATTAGGATATTAGTCACTCTGGCCATAGACTCATAGAGTAACTCCACCAGATTCAAACCCGATTCCATTTTAGCTACTTCGAGAATCTAAAGCTTTGTTCTATGCAGTTGATGTTAATCTAGAATCAACTCTAAATCTAGATTTGGTCAATTCACCTTTTTAATTTTGGGTTTACCTTTTTAGTGTTCACTCAGATTCTGCCGCCGCAGAACCCTACTGGGTCAATGTTGTTGTATTTAAACCCGATTCCATTTTAGCTACTCATAAAGCTTTGTTCTATGTAAAATTTGGTGTTTATTCATGACAGTTTGATCTCATTTGCAGAGCCGCCTCCTAGTGAATTTAGCAGGAGGAAGAAAAGGTGGTGGCAATTCAGGCATAAACACTAGACTTTTGTCTGGTCATTCTGGTTGTGTTAGCTTGTTGTGGATGTATATAATCTATCTGGGAACAAGGGTTTTTTACACCTTATTTACCCATTGAATTTATTATTTTTCTTTGTTTCAATTAAAAAAAATTGAAAATTCAGCCTCTCTAGTACTAATATAATAAGCTTCT
This sequence comes from Fallopia convolvulus, assembly GCA_964016875.1. Taxonomy (NCBI): domain Eukaryota; kingdom Viridiplantae; phylum Streptophyta; class Magnoliopsida; order Caryophyllales; family Polygonaceae; genus Fallopia; species Fallopia convolvulus. The sequence goes on along the minus strand of OZ024722.1, from coordinate 1,201,724 downwards.
GTAATGGTATCATTCCCGTGAGTCTCAATTTTGCATGCTACTACCATTTTACTACTTTTTGATTCATCATTCTCATGGAACAACTGTTTATTTACTGAGTCTACTATCCTTTTGCAGGGGTAAAAAATAACTCTGTATTTTTACCACCTTGACCGTTCAATGGCTACAGACAGGTTAAGTGTTCTGATTCTTCTGAATTAGACATTTTAACGACATTCAACCAAATGGATATATACAACATTCAAACTCAAACCAAACAAACACCAAACTAAAACAATAAGCAAAACTAAAAAAAAATACATTTTTTTTGGCGTCTGAGGGAACTTAGTAAAGACCACTTTTCACTGAGGGAACCTAGTAAAAGACTATTTTTACTGAGGGAGACTATTAAAAAAAACAAAAAATTCAAACCCTACAAATCTTTTTTTATTATTTTCTACAATTTCCACCCTCTTTAGTCTTTTCCTCTACGGCTCCTCCGCAAGCGCCTGCTCCACAAGGCGGCGCTGCTCAGTCTCGTCCGCCGTCGCCGGATGCATTAGCAGCGCCGTGAACGGCATGTGGCGGGAGCCATGGCCGGCGAACTCATTATCGGTGAACTCCATTCCCCAAAGGTCCAGCCTGCAGTTCCCCTCCTCCGACGCCGGCGCCGGCGCCGGCATCGTGGTCATACCTGCAGAAAAAGACCCAAAATCAGCATCGGCAGCGGGGGAGGGGTTAGGCGCCGGATTGGTGGTGGTTTCCGACTCCGGAGCAATGCCGTGGCCGGTGGCGGCTATGATGGAGGGCTCGGCGTGGCGGAGGAGCCACTCGATGGTCTCGCCGTCGGTGCGGTGGCCGAGCTCCCGGGTCAGCTGGAAGATCCGGGCGGCGCAGATCGGCGGAATTCGGACCCGCCGGCCCCGGCCGTCCACCTTGGTGTGCCGGTCCTTGGAGCTCCGCCGCCGCCCCACCGCCGCCGGTGGGTAGTGGTGGATGTCCGAGATGTCGGTGGATGCTAGCTGGGGGAGTTGGAATTGGGCGGCGGCGGTGAATTGTGGGTGGATTTCCGACGAGGAAGCCATTTTTGGGGGCCCGGGGGATTATTTTTTTAATTTTTTTTAGAATTTTGGGTTTGTGGGGACTGCAGAGAGAAATGGATTTGTAGGGTTTCTTTTCAGAGGAGAGAGAGGTGTGATTATGAATCTATGATGACCCCACACACACAATAGGTGGGGCTTTTTATATACACAGAAGTGGGCTCCACTGGTATGGGCCTGCTGGGCCCGCGCAGCCGGAAAGAGAAAGTGTGTTTCACCCTTTCACTTTGAGACGAAAATGATATTTTGTGGGGAATTGATTTTTATTTGTTTTGGAAAATCCTTATCCTTACTTCCTTATTCTTATCCTTATCCTTACTACTATAAAAGCAAACACATCTTTAAAATCCGAGCGTTGATTTTTATAAAATCCCCTTATTATTATCGTGCGGCTGTTATTAATTCATTATTCATTATTTCTCAGTAATAATTTTGATATTTTAATGTTCCTTGAAATTCGTGTCGTATTGCTTAGCTCTTAAGTAATCTCGGGATATATATTCTTGGAAAACCGTGATCGACTTAGGTGAAATTTGGATGTGAACGGGTAATTTTGACATGTCTCGAAAAACGTGTCCAAGTTACTTCGCTCGTAAGCAAGCTCGGATAAGTTTGTTTCTTAGTTGTGAACAAAGCTCGTATACGTAATAAAACAAGTTTTAAGACATTGGATGGCGTGAAGTCAATTAAATTAATACCAAAAGGTTTTGCCTAGCTCTTAGGTAATCTCGGGATATATATTCTTGGAAAAGCGTGATCGACTTATGTGATATTTGGATGTGAACAGGTAATTTAGACATGTCTCGAAAAACGTGTCGACGTAACTTCGCTTGTAAGCAAGCTCAGATAAGTTTGTTTCTTAGTTGTGAAGAAAGTTCATATACGTAATAACAAATTTTAAGATATTGGATGGCGTGAAGTCAAGTAAATTAATACCAAAAAAAACATGCCCCTTTAAATAAATTTACGAGTATGACATTTTCATATTTCTTTTCCAAAAAAACCATGTCCCTTTAAATAAATTTACGGAAATGACGTTTCCATATTCCTTTTGCAAAAAAAACAATGCCCCTTTAAATAAATTTACGAAAATGTCATTTTCATATCTCTACACTAATGAAGTCTCAGTCTTATAATCGCCGCGCAACGCGCGGCCTAATTGCTAGTATAAAAAAAAATGAAATAATTGTATGGTTTTTAATAGTTTTAAAATATGGTTTTGGGTAAAATTGTTGTATTGTTTTAAAGTGAAACAAAGCCTAAATGAGAATGGGTTAAATTGAAAAAAGGTATTAACATTAAAAAAAAAAGAGCGTATCAATGTATCATGTATATGTATAATATTTACTAATACGTATATATGTTCATTGTTTACTATATTTGCATCATCATTTTTATTGAAAATATGAGTTTATCTGTTTTATGTATTTTATGGTATGTATCTAACGTTTTCATGATCTCACAAGAGTGTCTTTACTCACTCAAAAGTGGACACTTTTTTGATAAGTGTTTTTTTTTCTCTTGGGAAGACTTATTCTAGTTTTACATTAAAAATACTTTTAGATTTAATTAAAGTTTTTGTTTTAATAAAATCCCCCTCGAAAAAATGAAAAATACTCTCTCCTTTTACTAAAAAATATACTTAAAATATAGAAGTAATTATTTTTTACATAATTCAATACTAACAAAAGTACATTTTGCTTAAAAAGTGTTTTTTTTCCAAAACTAAAACAAGTTCTTATCAAGGTTACCTATGGCTATGTTTATTAGCACAAAATGATGAGAAATCGAAATTATTTACATATTTTGGGTGATGGTCGGGGTACGACCTTCTTCTTTCGGTCAGTTTCTACTCTATTCTGACCTCACTCGGTCCACCTGATGACGTCATTCCTTTGCTAAAAATGGGGATGAACGTCAAGTACACATGTTATAAAACCTCTCAATGATAGGTGGGAAGTTTTCACCATTAACATGGGCAAAATTGTCAAATTGGATAGCAAGACTTATTGGACTTGTTGGAATAAAGTTTTGTATCTTGATTGTTTCATTTCAATGCAATATACGTCATGATCGAATACTGCAGAGGTCCATTGTTAGGGACGATCCTTTCAATTCAGTTTTTTACCGTACGCTCGTACATATAGTTAGGAAATTCGAAGTTTGAATCTCTTGAACAAACATTTGCGAAGCCTAGCACAATAACATATCGTCTCACTAGACCAACTGATTGTAGTAAAACTTTTTTATGGGTATAGGGTGGAATGAGTGAGGTCATTATAATTATTTGAGTGTGATCGATTTTTATGATTGTAGTAAAACTTTTTTATGGGTATAGGGTGGATTCAAATCAAATTTTTCTATCTTTAGGTTATTTATTTAGTAACTTTTTAGAATCTTTAGGGATTTATAAGTCGTTATTATGGTTTTGTTGTTATGACGGTTTGCTGGTTATTTGATTATGTAATACAGTTTGCGACAAAGAAGGAATGTTTTTTTTGTCGCTTTGATACTTTCTCGGGTTTTGTAAGGTAGTTAATACATTGACAATTTTAGCCTTTTTTTTGTCTCGTGTAGATGATATAAGATCTTTAAAAGCAATAATGTTTTTTGTCGTTTTGATGCTTTCTAGGGTTTTTTAAGGTAGTAAATACAATGGCAATTTTAACGGTTTTTTGTCTCATCTGTAGACGATATAAGCTCTTTAAATTAGTCATGTTTTTTGTCATTTTATTGTACTTTTTTTCTTCTTTTGAGGTAGTTAATACAATGATGACTTTTAACGTTTTTTGTCTCATCTGTAGATGATATAAGCTCTTTAATTACTAATGTTTTTTGTCGTTTTGATGTACTTTTCGATTCTTTCAAGGTAGTTAATACAATAATGACTTTTAACGGGGTTTTTCTCATTTGTAATACGATATAAGATATTTCGATATAAAAATAACTTTAATTATAAACATAATATTCCCCCACCATAAAAGCAATACTATTATTTTACTTAAAAGGGGATAATGTTCCATTGTCCTAATTTTTATAAAGTGATATAATAAATAATTTTTTTAATTTTAAGGCATTATACAACATTGTAATTAGATAAAAAAATAATATAAATAATGTGCAGGGTCTCAATCAAAATACTTTTGTGTAAAGTTACAAGTTTTGATGCCTTCGATAATAAAATTTTCTAAATGTATTCTTATTATGCAAACTATAGTCTTCTACTCATTACAAGATTACATTTATTCAACATTTAGAAACTTTGTATAGATTACCAAGTACCTCTTGGTCTAGTGGTAATTGACACTAGGTCGTTTAAGCATTTGTCCAGAGGTCTCGAGTTCGAGATTCTTTGGCGGTATGTATGCAGCAGAGAGGTTTGGGAGGAACAACACCCCTAACAGAGTCCAACTCAACTCCGGTCCGGACGTAGGCACAAAGTGTCGAACCGAACGAGGCCCAGTCCATTAAAAAAAACTTTGGATAGAGATTTTGATGTTTTTTACATTTTTGTGAAGTGTAAATTACTAAATTGTGTAATTGAAGATATGGACAAAAGAGGGGAGAACAAAAAAAACGGATTTGTGGGGAAATGTGTTGTTTGACCGGGAGACTGACACAGTTGAGTAGTTGACTACCTTGACTCTGTTCACATTGAGAATTCCATTTATACCCCTCTTCTTCCTTTGAGGACGTCATGGGCTGCTGGGTCAACCTTGGGCCAGTATCCACAACCGGGCCTTTCTTGTAGTGGGCCTATAAGGTGAAGGGGTAATTTATCTATTTTAAGTTGCATGTTGTGTTTTCTTTTTTTTTTTTTGAAACATGTTGTGTTTTCTTGAACAATATAAACTAGTTTTTTTTTTGATAAACACAATATAAACTAGTTGATATGGATAGTCATGGGTCAGGTTATGGATGAGTTGTCTTGGAGTAAAGTTATTTGAATCACATCTAATATCTCCCGTTGCTCCTTCACTTCATGAAAAATTGGGGAGGGATCGAACTCCAAACAACGCCAGACTTGCTCGGTTTGGCTTTCTTTAGAATGCGCTTTTCCCTCTGTGTGACGGTGGTGCTAAGACCACGTCACATAGAGGGTTTCAATGAAATTTCTCGAAGGAGGTGCTCAACTCTACCATGAATGGACTGGTATAGCCTGTTTTCCGAACAACATGCACTCTTGGCTTCAAATGTTTAGCAATAGTGAACGTTCAAAGAGCTTCACTTTTCGGCCGCGTGCGCTTGCTTTCACTATTGTTTACTATACTTGGCACACAAGGAACGTCAGGATCTTTGAGGGAAGAAACATTATAACTCACGGTTGTATCGCTCTCTACCTCACCAACATCAAACTAAGATCTACGATAATGTTTGACAAGAGGAAGCCCACGTCCAAAGGCGGTTCCTAGCGCTAGGAGTTACCTGAGTTTTGTTAACTCTTTGTACTGCCATTAGTGTTGTGCTCTAGCCTTTCTCTACTTTCTGATGACAAATTGAACACTTTTGTATACATATCTGAGTGCCACTTAAGTCGGCCTTTTGGCTTAATAGTTAGATTACTTTTATAAATGGTTGTTTTTCTAAGCACTTCTTTTTGGAAATATATTTTTACCTTTTCCCTCAAAAAAATATACGAAGAAAATAACAAATGCATAATGCCTTGATGTATAAGTATAACAAAAATAGAGAAAGTGGACAAGACCTAAAATACTCCCTCTGTTTCGCAAAAGATGTTTTTTTAGGTCATTTAGCATTTTTCATAAAAGTTGTCCTTTTGGTATTTTTTTCACTTTTTTCCAATTATGCCTCTAAAAAGTGGGTTTTATTTTTTCATTTCCCATGTAATTGACCACATTAATAAAGTAAAGTCATTTAATGAGGACATATTAGGTATAAAAAAAATTCCTTAATAATCGTGTAATTGTCCAAAAGGATATCTTTTGCAAAACGGAGTGAGTAGTAGTTTTAACACTTTTTTTTAGGTCCACCAATTAATGGTAGAACTATAAATAATTGGAAGGAAGTCTATAATGCGTTCCTATAAGTTCTAATATTATTCATTTATTCATATATGATGATTTATTTACTAAAGTTTCAACTTAAAAAGCAATATGTATTGTTTTTTTTTATATATAAGTACTTTAATAGTTTGTTTCAATATAGTAGTTTTTAAAGTTCGAATTTTTATAGTTGATAAAGAGAATGCATCTCATAAATAATTAATCATTGCCTAGACTAGAACTCAATAGTAACAAACTAATAAAACTGAAGAGTTAGAATGAGATTTTTTTTAAAAGGAGGTAGTATCTAATTTATCAGCTTGTCTTTTTTTTTAAGGGCTTGCCTATAAAATTTAAACTAGATACCTCTAGATATTATCTCGAAACTTATTTGCCATTGTTTATGAGAGTCGAACCGGAGACTTTTAGGTACTAATCTTGAACATTGTTCTAAAAATCATGTCTAGGTTCTGCCTAGGCGCCGGAAGTTAAGGTCCCAGCTCGCCTAGCCGTCTAGCCCTTCTAGGCGCTCGTCTAGGACCGCCTAGGCAACTGTTCTGGCCGTCTAGACACTAGACGGTTCCTCTCCGCTCAGAATCCGCGTGTCATTTTTTAGAACATATATTGTTTTTAAGCTTAACCACTTAACTGGATGTCTGAAGACATCTTGCAAATACACAAAAAAAACCTTATTTCTAATAAAAAAATTACCCAATTAAAAAAATCTCATTTTCTCATATATAAATATATACCCACTTACATTCACATGACCAAAAAACAACACTTTTTCACCCAAAGAATTGAACCAATTAACTCTCTCCCCTTCTTTTGCACCACCCATATACTATTGTATCATATATCCTTGTCCTTCTCAAATCACTTTTCTCCGGTGACCGTGGCGGTGGATAGGGTGGCAGGATGGCGGCGGAGCAGTCGGAAGATAAGGGTAAAAGTGTGAATCAATTGCCAGAAGAAGGGTATAATGGTAATCATAAGAAGATTAGTGGCAAGTCATTTGGAGAGAAGTGTAAGAGTGGTGTGAAGAAGCAAAGAGCAAAGCTTTACATTGTATATCGTTGTGTTATCATTCTTCTTTGTTGGCATGAAAATAGCTGATTTTTAATCATTATTCTTTTATGTAGTTCGATTAATTTCTTAATGTATCTATTTTTAACTTTTTTTTTGGTATTTTTTAAGCAAATGGTGTTGTAATATATTGTTTTTTAGTGTATTGTAATATATAATAAATATGGTTTGTTAAATATAATCGATTTTGCCATGATGAATGCTGGATGAACTAAGGATCTTAATCTTGATATACTATCAATTAATTTAGCTTCAATCTCAAAATATGTTTATACATCTTTTTTCCTATCATGGTCATAACGTCTTGTAAGTTGTAATAATACATGCGTCATGCATTTTTGTCAGAGATTGATGACAAAGAATAATCTAAGCAAGTCACTTACCAAAAAAAAATCCAAGCTATTTATTTGTGCACTTTCTCCGATTGAAACAAACACCTAAATTATATAACGATTTTTCTAACCTATGTCCTTAGGGCATATGTTAAGTATACTATACAAAGGAATTAACACCTTACTAGAAAAAACTAATAAATCTTTTTTTTTTAAAAATAATCCTAAATAAATAAAATCTTACAAAAAAATTGCTATTTCAAGAAGCTTAACCTATACCCTTAGGGCATAAGTACAAAAAATTCGATTATCTAATAAACATATCCTAAAGGTGAAATAATAAGTCCTTTTGAAAAATCATTGCAAATCCAAAAAAATCTAATCAAATCATTCTATTTGAGGATTCTTATAGTGTATCTTAAATCATAGGCACACACACATTAGGAGGACCGAAATCATTAATCTATTATGTTATTTTAAGTATTGTTTGACACTTGGATTTGATCAACTATATATCTATCAATCTATCATGGTAGGTTTTTAAGGCAAGTAATTAAGAGTTATGGAAATTCTTATTGATACTTTTTTTTTATCGACCTAAAATTTTCAATTTTCATTTATCAGTTTAAATGAGTGGTGAACATTTAATAGTTGTAAAAGTACGAAAATTTTAATAAATTATTCTTTTTTTAAATTTGTGTCAAATAGTAATATTGTGCTTAATTATGATAAATTGAATTCACACTGTCAAAGTAAAATCGATCTGTAGAACCTCTAGATATTCAAAGAGAAAAGGGCCTTGTTGAGTATACGTAAATTCTCAATAAATTTTGATAAGTGAGCACCCAATTTTTCTTTCTGATCGTGCTGAGTTTTACTCAAATTGTATGTTTTTTCATTACTACACGCAAAATGGTAGCAATTTAATTAATAAATTTATATAATCTACGTAAAAAATATTCAATATAACAGAAAAAAAAGTGAAAATTTTAAATTCTAACATGATCAATAATGCATATATACACTGTTAAATAACTAGCTAGATGAAGCCAAACCATCATGGAAAATGTCAATTCAAGATAAAGCCACAAAAAGAGGTTCATGTTATGGGAAAATCAGACAGCAACCTCAATCATATAACAACTAGAATTGAATCAAAATTATTTTCTGATTTTGTTTTTGATATAAAAATATGGACCATGCCCTATATCTTTCAAGTTGCAAATGCATATTTAAATAAAATAATGTCCATCTCTTTTAAAAATAATAATATGTATTTGCTGCACCCATTATTGAAAAAGATACTCCTCCCCCTTAAGAAAAGTTTTCGAGTTCGAGTCTTAATATGAATAAATCACCTTTAAAGTAGGTTAGCCTCTTGATGTTAATTGATCTTTTTAGAAGATTGTTCATTTCGAGTTTTGACGATGATAAATATTATATATTTTATGACATTAGGATGAATGGAATAAATAATGGAAATCAAAAAAGAAAAACAAATAAGTGATGTAGAGAGGTTGTCCGCACGCTTCGACCAAAAAATAAAGAGGTTGTTGATAACGCTTAATTTAGTCATATTATAGGGTCTAGTTTGCATATTAGTTTAGGTCATTTTCATGCATATTTCTCATATTTTTTATCTTTATTTTCTTTTATTATATATTCGGAATCTACACCCGTGCTTTATTTTGTTTCAGATATTTTTGGACTATATTAGAGGCAAAGTTTGGATTTGCAAATTGATATGGAGCTCTTGGAATTCAGTTACGTACAAGGTAGCAAGGAGGAGGAGATTTGATTTGGGCTTTGCTGAGTTTTGGGCTTTGTAAAAGACCTCATGTGGAATTTCCGATTTTATATATACATAATTAGATTTTGATAGAGGTGGGCCCGTGCGTGTTTAATGAATTGAGGAATATATATGGACATAAGTATGTACAGGGGGAGATATATATTATCAATTAGATTAGATTTTATTATTAGTTTAGGTTTTAGTTTTACGTAGTCTGAGGTTTTAGCTTTCGGTTTTAGAGAAGCCGCAGAGACAAGATTTTAACGTGGAGTTCCGCCCGTGATTTAAAGCTTTATCGGTTTTTAAGACTCTAGCTCTTATTTTGGATTATCTATACAATTAAGACTAAGTTTTCTTACTCTTTGTTTGTATTGAATAATTCTTGGCTAGATTATATATTTTGACTATGTCTTCAATCATGCTTGGCTAAATTCCTAGTTCTAGGGTTTTGGTGATCCATTCAATGTCTATTTAATTAAAGTTACATTCTTTGTCTGAATTGAAATATATTTGATTCGATCCTAGGTTGCGTTATGCCCTATTTGTTTTATGCATATAGGATTCCTTTTAGAGTTTGAGACCGAGAGGAGATAACAATAATAGGAGATTGATTAATTGAATATACAATTGTTTGTTCATGTTAGATCCCTAGGATTGGACTTGAGAATTATTTGTGCGAGAGCGACTTAATTTCTCTTGTGTGATTTCTTAACTATCGTAGTTGTTTTAGGGTTTGAGTAATTTCAGCGGAGCGCGAGAGTGGATGTTGTCTTTATTTTTCCCTAATTACTAAAGAGCCCAAAGGATCTAAATTAGACTTGCTTTGTGCGAGAGTGACTGCTAGTCGAGTTTAGGTACATGCACTTGTCGTCCGAGAGGAGTTAGTGTTTACTTTAGATAGTTGGTCCTTCAAATAAATTCAGGCAGAGTATAATTTTATTTATTGAAACATTGTTTTGGTGATCCTTAACCTTAGACACATCTATCCCATATATTTTATCCCTTTATTTGCATTATTACTAGTTACCTTAGTTATAGATTTTCCATTCTTCATTATATTTTTGGCCTAATTTAATAGTAGAGTTACAATTAATATTACATTGGTCCTTGTGGGATCGACACTTGAGGTACTACAATTGATCTCGTTCGCTTGCGGGTTGATTTTGGCTGCATCAGTTGTCCGCACGCATAGTGGAAGAATTCGATCGTCGTAACAGCGTCCTCGGCGGAAGTAATTCGGTCATCCGATGTTCGATTGAGCTCCATTATACCTTTCCGGATAGGAAATCGGTTCACACGTCAAACTCATTGCTTTGTTGTGACCTAAGAGTTGTTTTGAGTATTTTAGTTCGTTTCAGTGCTTAAAAAAGCATTTTAATATTTTTCGGATTTTTTCTACAACTTCAGTTTTTTTATCTTATATATTTAGGATTTACTTATATATATTTGTATATAGCCCTGAGATATCTATCTTATTATTCATAAATGTCAGGGAATTTTCTCTTATATTCTGGTTGATTTCCAATCTACCGTTCTAGGGTTTCGTCACTTGTGAAATCTCTACTTTTAAGGCTAGCGCTTGTTTGTCATCCAAGCTTTCTATTGAGTCCATAAGCTAAGACATGTTAAAATTCTAAGATTAAGAGGATAAAGTAGAGTCTTTTTGAAACTATGTGAGTTTTAAATGTTTCGAAGTCCTTGCTTGCTTGCTTGTAGTTTGCGATAAAACTTAATAGGTAGTAATTTTTTCCTTCTCGATTACTTGATTAATTTTTGGAACAAAAAAACTAGTATTTGGTTTGCTCGGATTTTCACTATGAGAAAATGTTTCATTAATAATTAATTTGTATATATTTCGGACCGTTATTTAATATGTGTATACACATACTTAAGCAATTAAGCAATCAACAATTAATTTGTATATATTTCGGACCCTATATGTGTTCCCCTCTTATATATGCAACATCAAGCAATTAATCAAATTGCAAGCACCTCGATCATGTCACTTACAAAGAGACAACAACCCTCGCTATATTAATGTGAAACAAGATTAATTCTTGCTACATAGTGATTGTCACGAAGAAAAGCAATATGAATCCTATTTGCCGACAAGTAGGTAATATGTAAATATCATGAAATTATATTAACTGCGAGGTGGCAAATTGGCAATTTCATTTTCATTTTTTTTTGAATGGGAGATCCATCTTTACTTCTTTAGTGATAAATTCTGAGTTTTGTAAACTAGTCAGCAAAACACATGAACCAGATAAATTGTTTTGCACCGACTAGTTTAATCTAATACAAAGAAAGTGACGAGACTTAGTTTTTCGCCCAAGTACTGAATGATTTGCCTTCTACCACTAAGCCATCTCAGACGAGGTAAAAATAGACGTGGGTCCAGTTCCACTGAAATCGGAGAACTGATCGGCCCGGAATCGGGACCGTACGAAACTGACGGTTTGGAACCGGATGGAGTCGCTGGTTCCACAAACATACTATCTCTTTCCAATAGGTGAAACCGCACTCGTGGTTCTTCAAAATAGGCCCACATCCGAGTTCTCCGGCTGAACATTTATTATTATTATTATTATTATTATGTCAAGTGTCCGAAACCATGGAACCATTTTTCTGAGGGGTGTTTACTGTCCTTGGTCCACCACTCTCGAAATTGTGGAGTACGTCAGCGGTTCGAAACCGGATGGAACCGCCGGTTCCACAAACATACTGTCTCTTTCCAACAAGTGAAACTGCGGTCGCGATTCTTCAAAAGAGGCACGCATCTAAGTTCTCCGGCAGGATGGTTTCTTTTATTATTATTATGCCCAGTTCCAAAACCGGAACTGGCCGAAACTGGCCAGACTCCGATTATGGTTCAAGTTCCATATTTCTGAGGAACCCGAACGCAAGTTCCAAAACCGGACCCAATTCTACAAAAATTGGCAATTTCATTTAATTCATTTGTCACCAATAATATGTGATCGATCTCAAAATGGAAGCACATGGAGATAGATCGATGGTGCTAGAAATGAATGGATTGACAGGACGAGAGATTCTTTTCCGTAGGCAAAATTAAATGGAGGGACATAAAATTCGTACGTACTAGAGATTAGATAAAGAAAAGAGGGATCAAATTGTTCCAAATTTTGCATTCCACCCCTACAAGTTAAAGTGCCCCTCGTGCGGTTTCCTGTCCCTATTCCCTCTAGGAATAGTAACAAATTTCAATCTTATACATTCACAATTATGATTGATCTCCTATTTACATTCTATCACTCGTTGTTACACTTGGCCCTTATAATTGTAAGAGAATAAGTTCATGCTTATCGGTATTGAAAAAGCATCAATCTTTGTGGAAAGTAGTATAAGGCTCTGTTCGGCATTTTCTAGCTGAAGCTTTTTTACACATTCAGCTAGCGGAAAAGCAAGAAGCTTGGGTGTAGGAGCTTCTTGAATCCGCTCAAAATTCCGCTATAGCTAGCTGAATCCGCTCCCATTCCGCTACTGCTGAACAGACCCTAAATAATTTGGTTTGGTTGAAGAATTTTTGATAATCTCATGATAAATTGATAACATGAGATATCGGAGCGTATATGATTTTATTCTGATAAGGAAAGATTTAAGATGTCGTCAACGACGTTAGCATGATACCTTAAGGCATTGATCATTGTGAATGAGAACCTTAAGTTCTAGGTCTTCAGAAAAATCCATGACCGATGATGAAGTTAGTGAAGCCAGTCAATTAATTGCAGAATTCACCTCTTGGAAAATGTGATATAATCGGATGTTCGAGAAACTCTAAATCTACAAGGATATCTGCAACATTTATTTCGATCTCCAATGGACAGGTTCATATTCCTCTCACTGCATTGATCAACCAAATATTACCCCCTCCATTTCAATAAATTTGAGGCCCTAACGTTCGTCTTCAAGGAGGCTTTTTTAAAAAGCTAGTATTTTTGTCATCAAGAGTGATATTTTTTCCACATCTTTCTGCATGTATATTAATGGTTTCCACTTGTACATTTCTGATGATGAATCTAAAAGACGCATAATCAAAGTTAGAATCTTGAAAGAGAAAGTGAAGAAGTGAGATTTTTAGGATTCCGCCAGCTTGTCCTCGATAAGCTCCCCCTTCTCCCTCCAAGTTTCTCCCACTCTGACATTCCAGTCGAACGGACCCTAATACAAATTCCAATAGGAGGGACCCGAGACTTATATACTTGGCAAATTTTTATTAGAATTTCCAACGTGGGATACATACAACTATCTCAATCATATGTTGGATTCGAGAAGGCAAAATGCAAATTGATTTTGAGATCCAAATCTTTAAGTTGTGAGTGATGAAAGTGGGTAGTAGAAACTAGAATGTCAATCTTGGCGGCCTCTATGAACATGTGATGAATGTTTCTGACGAGGTTCGATTCAAAACAAGTCTAGTGGTCCTTAGGTTCCGAGTTGGGAATTAAGAAAGTGGTAAATCAATTTGCGCTAACTAATTTGAACCAATAGAAGAAAGCACGGTGAAACTTAATTTTTTTAGTTTTTACCTAGGTGAAGGGACGAAGTAAATGATCGAACCCGAAACTAACCCTCCATCCCATGTCTCTTACACCTAACTCTATTTTTGGTATAGTAACTTCATTTCACTTTTTGTACAAGGATTAATGAAGTGTGACGTGTACTCAAATAGGCATATGAATATGATTGCTTTGCAGGGTGACTGTCGTACACTAACACTCTTTATCTCACCGGCAAGCTGAGGATCAAAGTCTTTCTGATTTGAAAGCGCAAGTTTGGACCTTCTTTAAAAATGGGGCCAATGTTTAGTTGTAGAGAACGTGTGTTTCTGACAAACCCCTTTTCCCTATTACATTTCCTTTTAGGGGGAAACACACAGTCTTTCATTTTTAAGGGAAAATGGGATAGACTCGGGTTCGGTTCCAGTAAAACCGTAGAACCGAACAAGAAAAAACCGGCGGTTTCGGAATCAGAATTGAACCTGTGGAACCGGGTGTCGACCGGTTTCGATTCTATGGAACCGGAGAACCGGCAGTTCCCAACGGTCAGAACCGGCCAAACGATAAAAGGTCGGAACCGAACAGAACCTAGGAATCGGGGTTTGCCGGTTCCTGTCCTGTTTCCATGGTTTCGGAACCGAACACACGTCTAAAATGAGACCAGGAAAAATTAGATACGGTTAAGCTGTGCAAAGCATCGGTTCAGACCGGTCTTTTCATAGCAAACCGGAACTGACCGAGGAAATATTGTTCCGGTCTAGAGTATGTTCAAAACCGGACCGGATCGATAATAATTTTGCACCAAGCCGGTCCAAGCGAGGGTGCCATTAGTATAAGACTGAAAACTGTAAATGGGCCAACAAACTGAAAAGCCCATAATAAGAACTTGGCCCAAGTCCACATACAATATTGTATAATGAAGGTCCACAGCCCAAGTTCAACACATCATATAAAAAAAAGGACAATATAAATAAGTAGGAGCAAATAAAGGTTTGGTTTAGGTTCTCATTGCCCTGGTGTCTGAAATGGGCAAAGCAAACCTCATAAAAATCAAATTCTGACAAGTACAGCAAAACATCCTTTTAAACCTTAAAAATGACAAAGTGAGAAACAACAGCAAGCAGAGAAACTCAAATCAACTGTAAAGGTCATCTTCATCAGCGCCGCCTGCAGAAGCGGTATAGGGTTGAGATCCTGTAGTTGCACCGCCAGTAGCAGCACCACTAGCATCAGCGAAGCGGAACTCACTGCCAAAGCCGCGGGATTGCTGAAGGGTCTGAGCGAAAGCCTGGTACTTGCGGATGTCAGCATCGCTGACACTCCTGCGTGCGTACTTCATTGACTCCTCGAAATGGGCGGCTCTGATTTCAGACACTTCGTCCTCAAGGTCTTCTTCCATGGCTTCTGGGTTTTCGCTTCTCCTCTTCTCCTTCTCAATGTCCTGCAAATGTTTTCAAATGGAGTCCACCATGAGTACCAAATATGTACACAACAAATTCATAGGAGACTATTTGTCAAAGTTTTCTGACAAAACCCTCATCCTCTTGAGTGAAAAATTATCAACTCAAACAGCCAAGAAAGGCAAGAAATAATAATTTGTTTGGCACACCATTTTATAATGACATATCTATGGTTTTATGGTAAAAACTACTCCCTCAATATGCATGTTCTTTTAGAATTTCACACATACTAAGAAATTTTTATATTGTACCAAAGTACTTAGTTTACATGCATACAGCATACAAAATTGGAGTGCAGAGAAACAAAAGATTTAATTAGTTATATATAGAGAAGAGTTTAGATCAAAGAAAGAGATTTGGTAAAGTTCGTCCATGAAAAATATATATGAACAATATTTGGAGTCTAAAAGGACATGTAAATATGAATGAAGAGAGTAGTTTTCAAAACTCTGGAATTTGTGTGGTGTTTTAAGCTTTTTGGTGAAAAGGAGTTACTTGTAAAAGATACTTGTTATATCAAACATACTGTTTGAAAATTAAGTATTTAACAAAAAATGTGATTATAAGGTGTAGTGATAAACAAGACGAAGCAGATAGCACCAATGTTTACCTTTTCAATGTTCTCTCTGATGGCATACTTGCAAGCACGCTGGCAGATTTCTGTGATGTCAGCACCACTGAAGCCCTGAGTGTACTTAGCAAGGGCACTAAGGTCAACATCCTTGGCAATGGGAGACTTCCTGAGGTTAGCCTTGAAGATTTGGAGACGGGACTCCTCATCAGGGAGAGGAATGTAGATCAACTGATCCAGACGACCTGGACGGAGAAGAGCGGGATCAATAATGTCGGGTCTGTTGGTGGCTCCAATGATGAATACGGTTTTCTTGGCAGACATGCCATCCATTTCAGTCAGAAGCTGATTCAGGACTCTGTCAGCAGCACCACCAGCATCACCTGAGCTGCTTCCTCTCTGCAATTAGAAAAAAAGACAAATGAATAGCCGTTTTCAGAGTGTCGTACTCTATGAGAACCCAAACGAGCAAAGACCGCAACTCAAGAAAATGAAAAAAATTCATATAAGCAAATCCTAGAGGTTCCAACTACATATGAACACTTGAGCAAATACTTTACTACCAAGTCCTTGTACACTGATAATTCATTATTACTTAAGAGAAAAATAAGAAGAGATAATTGAGATCATACCTGTGTGGCAATAGAGTCAAGCTCATCAAAGAATAGAACGCAAGGAGCTGATCCACGAGCCTTGTCGAATATCTCTCTTACGTTAGCTTCACTTTCTCCAAACCACATTGTCAACAATTCAGGTCCTTTGATACTGATGAAGTTGGCCTGACATTCATTTGCAATGGCCTTGGCCAGCAAGGTTTTACCACATCCAGGAGGGCCATAGAACAGAACTCCCTTTGATGGTGACATCCCAAACTTCTCAAATTTCTCTGGATGCTCCACGGGATATTGTACAGTCTGTTGTAGAAAAACAGAGAATAAAATAAGATTAGAGTTCACTGATTGCAAAAAAAAAAAAGCTGATAATGCAAGAGATGTGCTGCAGATTATTTACCTCTTGAAGCTCCCTCTTGACATTTTCAAGGCCACCAATGTCAGTCCATGAAACATTAGGCACTTCCACAACCTGGAAAAAGAACAGAAATATTATAGTAACTGACATAGAAGCATAAAAAGAAAATGCTGGCAACTATCTCTGCATCAATGGTATCATCTTCAAGAAAATGCTGGCAATTATTATAGTAACTCACAGTTTCACGCAGAGCAGAAGGATTGCTTTGTCCCAAAGCAGTTGAGAAGTGTTCATTAGTGACTGCCATGGAGTTCAATATCTCTGCATCAATGGTATCATCTTCAAGATCAATGACATCCATCTTCTCCCTGATACATTGAAGTGCAGCTTCAGTGCACAAAGCAGCCAGATCAGCACCAACATATCCATGCGTCTCTTTGCAAATCTTTTCTAGATCAACCTGTGACACATCAAATTAAACAATTAATCATCTGCTTGATACAAAATAGAGAGCAACGGTACACAAGAAGGCAAACATACATCCTCAGCAAGCTTCATATTTTTCGTGTGAATGCGAAGAATCTCAAGTCGCCCAACTTCATCAGGAACACCAATATCTATTTCCCTATCAAACCTGCCAAACCTCCTTAAAGCTGGGTCAATGCTGTTGGGACGGTTAGTCGCACCCATAACAATGACATGAGCCCGGGACTTAAGCCCGTCCATAAGTGTCAATAGCTGAGAGACAATTCTCCTCTCAACTTCACCATTCGTCTTCTCTCTCTTGGGAGCAATTGAATCAATCTCATCAATAAAGATGATGGATGGGGCATTCTTCTCTGCTTCCTCAAATGCTTTCCGGAGATTGCTTTCACTTTCTCCAGCCAATTTAGACATGATCTCTGGTCCGTTGATGCAGAAGAAGAAGGCACCAGTCTCATTTGCAACAGCCCGTGCTATTAATGTCTTACCAGACCCAGGAGGTCCATAGAGAAGAATTCCTTTCGGTGGCTTCACTCCAATTGATTTAAATAATTGTGGGTGCCTTAAAGGTAACTCCACAAGCTCTCGAATCTGAGCCATCTGTTTCCTAACACCACCAACATCATCATAACCAACCTCATCTAATCTATCCTCGTCTTCTCTTTTGACAGGCTCTCCTTCACAGAAGATCTCAGTATCCGGGGCAACAACACAGTACTCAGGAGGATCTGTCTCAATAACTTTGAATTCTACACTTCTCATGCCTCCTCTCACAAGGAAAAAGTCACCCTTTCGCACAGGACGATAAGCCTCGAGGAAATAAGCTGAAAATGCAAACAGGGACAAGTTGGAGTAAGTACACGAGCTGACTACAACATTAGAAATATAACAGAAAAGAATGTTTTTTCCAGCTTGTGTACTTGAAGCAAGCTCATTAAAGCATGTTATATGCAGCAAAACAACTCTCCTAACAAACAATGCAGGCAAAAAAATAGTACACAACTTTGTATTGCTTGTGGAAAGATTGACCATGCAACTCAGACCTTGCAAAGAGCAACTCACACAGAGGAATGAAGTCAATGAACAAATGAAAAAGTCCGTGAATTTTCCATAATCTTATAGGAACTCTCTTTCAATCAAAATCTAGAGCATATTATGAAAGCACACAAACACAAATGACTCCTATATTTTTAATTTAATACATAAAAAAAAGAGGATTTACCCAATAGGCAGTTGGCTAAGTTGTTTATTAGTAAGGGTTATTGCTTAAAATTAAAACATTTAACAGAATAGGTTTAATAAGATAAAGTAAAACATGGATAATGTTCATAGGAAACATCCCTCAAAAGAGAAGAAAATGGTCAATTCCAGACTCAAACAAGTTCAAATTAATTTTATGGACTGTGTTTCTAGTGTAAAATAATCATTGTTAGCCAAGCATAATAGAATAGGAAGATGCACAAGCAATTGAAAAGAATGCATTGAGAAAGACAATGCATCTTCAGTCACTTACGCTTCAAGTAGGCATCAAAGAGATTTCCAGTGACCCCCTCGATAGTGTCATCAATTGGA
Organism: Fallopia convolvulus; assembly: GCA_964016875.1. Taxonomy (NCBI): domain Eukaryota; kingdom Viridiplantae; phylum Streptophyta; class Magnoliopsida; order Caryophyllales; family Polygonaceae; genus Fallopia; species Fallopia convolvulus. The sequence goes on along the minus strand of OZ024722.1, from coordinate 1,182,860 downwards.
AGAATGTGCACTCGCTTCCCGTATTTTACATCAGGGCACTGGTGGACAGATACCACATCTCCGAGCCTAACCCTCAAATTTGATCTCACAACCTTGTTCATCCGAATCTTTGGCTCATCACACGTTTCATCAACAAGGGCAATGCAGATTGTATCTTTTCTTTTCTTCCCCTGAACAAAGTTGAATCAGACAAAAGATAAAGATTTAAGCATCATAATATAGTGGCATATGGTTACCAAATACTACATGAACTTGTTCCACACTATCTTACAAAGGCAGAGCATCCCGACAAACGTTCTTTTAATGCACAAGAATTTGGTATTTAACCCAACTGAATGACAAACTCTTTATCAGTAAATTTATTTTGAATTTGATGAGATAGGTAATGTCTTCAAATTACTATTAACTAGGACTTAAGGATGAAACACAACTCAATACGGATCGGTTACCAATTACGAATATATCATGAAGAACACAAATGGGGTACTTGATTAATTGATTTTACTTCCATGAAAGACTTAACAGGTATGAGCATTCCAAAGTTGGGTGCTTTCTTCCATATAGGGCTAAATTTCTCATCAACACACCGATCCAGTAACATAACAATTAACAACCACCACAATAGAATAGGTAATTTCCACAATCTGATACAGGAAAAATCCCCACACGAAACCCTAACTAATGGATCTCCAAATCACCACCAATCTACAAATCCTAAACATAAACTATGCATATCACACCATTCTTAAAGACAACACTTTGAAATTCGAATCCAATACCTTAATCAGGACAGTGTCACCACGGAAAAGCTGGAGTTTTTCCATGGTATCAGGATGCATAGAAACGACGGAATTGTCATCGTTGACGGCCTCGTCAACAACAAGGCGGTTCGCCGCCTTCTTCCGCTCGAGAATCGCGGTGCTAAAATCTCTCTTCGTCCCCTTACTGAGCAGATAACAAAAAAACATCCATAAACACAAACCATTAAAACCCTAGAACGCGAAATCGAAACAATGTCTGAAGAGTGCGCAATTAAAGATCTGAGATTTATTAAGAAAAATTGAAACAACAAGAGTGTAGAGAGATTACGGATCGGAAGATTCAGGTTTGTCCGCCATGGCCAATGCAGAAAAAGCAGATCGATCAGAGCAGAAGTTTGAGGAAGGAATAAGAAGGGTAGACGAGTGAAGATCAGGCAAGGGGGGTGGGGAGATTTTTATAGAGGAGGAGCAACAATTTGGGGGTTAGTCGGCTTCCTTTCTTGCTTCAAAAGAAAAGTTTATTTAATTTCCCTTTTCCTTTTTTTTTTATGTAATTATATTCGATAAACATTTAATTTTGAGAATTATTCGTATTTAAAAGAATATTTTTCCAATGTTTTAACGTAAGGTATATTATTCAAACCTAAATATATAATATCTTATATGATATTATATATGATATAGATATTGAACTTCCAAAAATAGAGAGCAACTAATTGTTAGATAGATAATATTTCCTTATATGTATAATTAATTTTTTTCTTTTAAAAAAATCATATATAAATATTAATCTTAATTTTCTAGTATTAAATTAAAATTTTATTTTTATCTTAAAATTATTATGTTAATCTTATTTTATTTTATTTATTTATTTGTATGTAATTATGTTCAATAAATATTTAATTTTTAGAATTATTTATATTTAAAATAATATTTTTCTAATGTTAACGTAAGGTATATTATTCAAATATAATCTTACGTGGTTATATGTGTGCTTGAGATATTGAACTACCAAAAATAGAGACCGACTAATTATAAGATAGATAATATTTCCTTTAATGCATAAGAAAATTGTATCTTAAAAATAATAATATATAAATATTAGTTTTAACATTCCAAATATTAAATAAAATAATTAATTTTATCTTAAATTTTTTATATTAATCTTTATCTCACTTTATATTAAAAAGATGTAAATTTATTTTTTAAAAGAATAACAAGAATCCAAATTATGATTGAGTAAAATTTATCTATCCAAAATTCATTATAGAAAATTTTTATTAGAAGTGTTAATGTGCCAATCTATCGTTGACCGGAATCTGTCAGGGGTTCGAGGATGGGGTTCGAGGATGGAGCCCCCGCGGGAGTCTAAGGTGTAGTGCCCCCCTCGGTGAGATAGTCGCCCCTTGGCTGAGGGCTGAGGAGTTGTGCCCACCTGCTAAAACGGTATATAATATTATTTATTATTGGTCTTCTTACGATCTGTTTCGGTCTACGGCTCATAAGTTGTAATAGGGTCTCCCGAGTCACTATATAAACTCTCAAAATATCTAATAATCTATACTTTGTAACCTACCTCCATAATAATATTATGTTTCTCTGTCTATGGACGTAGGTAACTCATTTATTACCGAACCACGTTAATTTCTGTGTCGATTCTGTTTATTATTTTTGTTCGATCTCTCGTTACAACAATAAGGATATGAGTGTTGTACGAAAGATGTTTTTCTAAACTTATATACACTTGAATTAAACATAATAAAATTCCCCCCCTTCAATCTTTTTTCAAAGGATATTATGTTATTATTATTATTTTTTTGATAAGGAAAGAAATTAGGGTGACCACTAACAGACTAATGGTCGCCCTAGAGCATCCTGGCGGATGAGGGTGTGGAGGCCCGAATCGACTGCAAGTGGGATGGAGGAGACGCGTCTGAACGATCCAACTATGAAGTCCGCAACAACATTGCACTCCCGACCAATGTGAGAGATACTCCAATCTTGAAAGCGAGCCAGCAAACAGTGGATATCCGCACGCAACAACTCGATCTCCCAAGGGCAGCGCCAGTCACCGAGCACGGCATTGACCAGCTGCAAATTGTCGCCTTTAATTTGGATTCGGGGAATGCCACGTCTGGTGGCCTCAAGAAGTCCCTGGCGCAAGGCGATGGTCTCGGATATCAACACGGACTGTCGACCAATCAGTCCTCCGTCAAAATAAATGGGGGAGCCACCAGAGTCCCTGAGGATGAATCCGAATGACGCCATGCCTTCAGCACTAACTGCACCATCAAAATTTAGTTTGACAAAATCACTTTTAGGTTTTTCCCATTTCGTTCGCTTTCTACACATCCGGCCCCGAGCACAACATTTATGGTGATCGGGGGAGGCGGCGGCTTTGGCAAGTTTCCAATCTTTAATTTGGTTTTGGATGAACTCAGTGATGTTGTCTGCATTGGTCAGGTTTGGTCCAGTGTGGTTATCAAAAACTCTTTTGTTTCTCGAGAACCAAATACACCACCAAATGTTGGTGAGGAGTTCAAATTCCTCTTTTGTCGTTATTTTCCTCATTTCGTCCAGGATCTCGTGTGATTTTTTCCCATCCGGTGAAATCTGGTCAATAAACCCCCAAAGTTTGGGATCGATTGAATTAATAGTTGCCTTAGTAAAGGGGCGTAACAATAATAAGTGGTTTATGTCCTCAACCGTGCAGGAACACGCTACACAGCCTTCGGTAACCGGGATGTGGTTCGCTGCAAGCCTAGTTTTAGTTGGTAGTCCGTTACGAGCAACTTTCCAGATGAAATTTTTCATTTTCGGCAGAATATTTAGTCGATTAATCCATTCTAAGTCTATTTTGGGTTCACCTTTCGATTGGTGGAGCCATTGCATAGTAGAATGGGTGGAGTACCAACCATTTTTGCTTGGTTGCCAGTACAACCTATCCGGTAGTTTATTAATGGGAATGATTATTTTGGAAATTCGCTCAAGGTCTTCATTTGGGACAACCTTATTCAGTTTCTCCAAATTCCAAGAGTTATCCTCTCGGAGGTAGGGCACAACATGTTCCTCCCAATTTATGAGGCCTTCCGCTTCGGGTTTTGGGATAATGGGGCCATTGTCGGTCCAATTATCTTTCCAAAATCGAATGGTTTTGCCGTCTCCCACTTGCCAGATTAGTCCTTTAATGAACAGGTCTCTTAGGCTGACAAGTTTTGCCCATTGCCAAGAGGTGTTCTGTTTTTTCTTGTAATTGAGGATACTTTTCCGTCACTATTTTGACCCAGGTGTTGTTCGGTTCCGCTAGGATTTTCCATAGTAGCTTCATTTGAAGTGCTTGATTCATTTCGGCCGCTTTAGCAATTCCCAACCCCCCATGGGCTGGCGGGCGACATATGGAGTTCCAGCTTATGAGTGGTTTATAGTTATTCTCCTTATTCCAAAAGAAATTTTTATTTATCTGGTCGAGTTCTTTCAATGTTGACTGCGGTAGTAAAAACGACTGCATGATATAGTTTGGTTGTGTTGAGAGGTTTGCTTTGATTAGTGTTTTCCGCCCTTCTTGGGATAGAGCGTTAGCTTTCCATTTTGATGGTTGGGCTTTAGTTCGCATTACTAGAGGTCTAAATGTGTTTTGGGTTACTCTCCAATTGATTATTGGGCATCCCAAGTATTTTTCGAGTGCAACTGTATTTGTTATTTGTAATATTTGTTTTATCTGCTCCTTAGTGTTGTTATTAGTGTTCTTGGACACTTGAAATGCAGATTTATGAAAGTTGACTTTCTGACCTGAGATCTGACAGTAGTCATCATTATTATAGTTCTAACTCCACTAAACAAGTATGTCAAACGGGATAGATGCATTAAATAAGTGTTCATGTCCCGACTTAAGTGATAAATGAGCTACTTAAAAAGTCACAAAATTCATATCTAGTAACATGTCTACAACAAACAAACAAAATAGAAAGCTACAATACGTTGTATATATCTTCTACAATTGCACTTAAACGAGAAAGATTTATAGATAAAGCATTAGTCCCCGAAATGAAAAGTATCGGAAATAATATCAGAAGCGCCCCATAAAAAGTGCCTAAAATAAACTTCTAAATTTGACATATGCCTTTTCGATCAGACAATTGTCATATATACTAAGAATTTCATTTATGGTTAGGCATTTGTGCAAAATTACCTCAGCGGAAAGTAAGATATTGTCGGCGAAAAGTAAGATATTCTCAAAGAGATTACCTATATAATTTCCAATTGCTCGCCCGATTGATGGGCTTCTCATACTTAAAGGAAGGCCATGGATTTGATTCCAAACTGCATATGAAGCGAAATTCAAATCAAAATCCAAATCAAACGGCTTTTGAAGACCGTGAAGTTATTTGGAAATGAACGAGCAGATTCGTTTGAACACCATCATGGACTCTCCAACATGGCAAAGTGCAAATGTGGATTAAAAAAGAGGAATTGGCTAAAAATCACCCATATAATATATGATATTTCACTTGTCATCCGTATTTTGAATAATTATTTAAAACCATCCATATTACAAGCTTCGTTAGTCTTTAACCACCCAATTGCATTCTTCGTCTGCTCCCGTCAAAAATATGGTGAAGAATTTCGCTTTGCCATGTTGGAGAGTCTATGATGGTGTTCAAACGAAGTCGCTCGTTCATTCCCAAAAAAAACTCATGGTCTTCAAAAGTCGTTTGATTTCGATTTCGATTTGAATTCAAATCGAAATCATACATTATAAGCAAAATAATAAACAAACAAATGTTAATATTAAGATAGGAAAGAAAGAAGGTAGAAAAAAGTAAAAATTATACCTCATAAGCAATGTTCTAAAAATCTCGTCTAGGTATCGTCTAGGCACTCAAAGGTCATAGTACGTCTAATCTTCTAGCCTATTTAGGCACCTGTCTAAGACCACCAAAGTAACTGTACAGACTGCCTAGAAGCTAGGCCGCTCCTCTCTGCCCAGAGTTTGTCTAGCGTTTTTTATAACATTGATTATAAGAATAAGATAAGAGTTATATACTTATATTGATAAAAACGTTTGTGAGTACTATTTTATTAAAAAAATAATAGCCCTCGCGATAGAAAAAACACAATTAGGGTATTTATTATTTTTGGTTGAAAGACATCAATTATCTAAAGATATTCACTAATCCGGAAATTATAAACCACTTATAAGGAAAATGTGAACATCTATGTAACCGATCCAATATTCCCATTAACTCGATTCCGATTGAACTCAATCGCTTCCTTCTTGTAACACCATGTCTGACATATACCTAGGGAATCACAGGGTTGTAGACCTCATAATGAGTCTACTAGATCAAACTGACAACAATTAACTCTTTTGGACCTTGTAACAAAGGCACGACGAGTAAATTCAATTAAACTATCCAATTTAGAAATTCAAAACTACTACAATAAAATCATATGCGTGCAAAAGCCAGAACTTTGTCAAACAACACGATATGAAACTGTGACTAGTCTACACGCAAACGCTCTCAACAAACATTCTAAAAAGGTGTAAAGTCAGAGCACAACATCTAGGAGTCTAAGAGAACCAAAAGACCAAATACTAGAGTCACTCTCCTAGGACACAACACATCAAGACCGAGTTCCACCATCCAGAAGGCAATCTCCTAACAAATTCCCCAAGCCGGGACTCTTACCTAAAACACCACAAGTTGTGCATGTTCTCCTACTGTTATCTTCACCAAAATCAAACGTCCACAAAAACCTAACCATAAAACACTCCTTAATCAACAAGCATTCCAAACTTTGAACCCAAAACACCAACCATGTCGACCGGAACAAATCTCAACAATCATATGAACAAAGTAGTATATTAAGTTGGACAAAAATCAGTCCACAACTGAAGTTCAACTTCATAACTAACATTGACCATAACTTCGAACCGAAAAAGATCGAATTCCCATTGTACACAACTAGCCCACCCATGTAAAACAACAAAAGAAAGAGGAGCTTGCGGCCGCAACTGGGCTTCTACGAGGTCACCAGTGGAAATAAGTATGATGGTTAATTACAATTACACACATAATAGTATTTGAAAATAATTATAAGTAAGATATCTTAATTAGTTACATGAGCGGTTTAAAAAATTACATTAAGTATATTGTTTAAGAAAAAAAATATACTCCATAATATTAATATTAGAACCATGTAATCTTTTTGCACTTCAATTTTTAAGTGAAAAGAATATAAGATGACTAAACATTTAGTTTTTAATTTTCTATATCATTAAATGCACTTAAAATATATTTATAAATAAAGTACGATAAATGAGCAAGAAAAAATGACTTAACTAAAAAAATGTAAAAAAAAACTCAATATATTTTTAAGAAAAACTTGTATGTGCATACACACGGGCATCATCATGAGTTAGTGTAATGTTTAATCCAAAAATTGCACGACTATTGTAGACGCAATTAGTGTTGTGCTACTAAAGCATACGTAGCATGATGAGGTATTTTTCAGTCGTTAATACCTACCAAAGAATCCTGACTTAACCAAACTTAGAAGAATGGTAAGCAAGGGTCGATCTCACAGAGACTCGTGTACTTGTGTTGTTACTTTGATGCTAAGTAATCGGGGGGGGGGGGTATGAATGATTTATCTAAACTAAGATGCAAACTAAAAAATAAATATGAATGCAAAGGTGTTTAAATCAAATAAGAGACAAGTGTGTTCAACTAGTTAAATCCATCATGACATTGCTTTGTTGATCATTGATTCTCTACTCGCTTAAATAATCTATTGTGGATTATGACCCTACTAAGCATTATGACCCGAACTTCAGATTTAGTTCATAGAAATACTAGTTTAACAACCCTGATCATTTAACAATCTAGAAGACCTTCTAGATTTAATTAGACAACAACATAACGATTCAAGTTATCAATAGAAACAAACACTTAGAGCAACCAGACATCTAAGTGACTTGTGAATTTATTTCCTTCTTTAACCAAGTAGTCCAGCCGGTACTAAATTGATTAAAGTATACTCTTGATCAAACTAATTCCGCCCGGTAATTAATAAGATTCAGTTATAACTAGAAATTCAATTAGGTGATCAAATCTAACAAAACCCTAGTTTAGATTCAATTAAGTACAAAGAATAAACTCAATCCAAGTTTGTTGAGAACCAATTAAACATTACAACTCATCAATTAACTAGTCAAACACAATGGAATTTAACAATGCATACTTGAATTAAAGAAAAACTTACAAAGGTTCAAGAGTTGCCTCTAGAGAGAAGAGACCCTAGCCTCCAAATTATGATCCAAAGTTATAAAAAGATAAAGCTAACATGAGTTTAAGTATCTCTTAAAACTATTAAAGATAATGAAGGAAACAATCCTCATACAAGACAACTCGGACAATTGGACAAACATAAAGTCAAGCCCAAAACTAAGCCCAAATCTCGGCCCAAGACACCTCCGTGTAAAAACCAATTGCATTGCTTGACATCCCAAAGCACCGCCACGCTTTTTACCTGCTACCACACGCTTTCACCTTCTATGTGGATTGCTCGGCTTGCATCCCTGCCAAAGCTCGGGTTGCATTATATACTTGTAAGCCGAGTCTTCCTTGTTCTTTGTCTTCATTTGATCTCTTACACCACCTAAATCCACTGCAACTTGTCCCGCTTTTTCTCATGTACCTAGAAACCTGCAAAACCAAGCAAAACAAGCTCAACTATCCGAAAACACAAGATCATAAAAACTAAACTAAAACCAACTAAAACTATGCAAAAACTAACATAAATATGCATCCTAATCTACTCCTAAATGCAAGCTATCATAGCAACACCCTCTAACCTTTTGTAGACGGCATACTTTACTTGTGATTTTCTTGTATTTTTTTATCGCGACCCTTTTGGTTGTTATGTGCAACCAAACTTGATTATCTGAGCCTTACTCCGGATATTTAAGCTTTACTCCGGATTTTCAAGAGCGTTCAACTTCGTGTTTCGGCACACAAATACCTCTGATTGTTTGAAACTTATTCATGAAGACTTGGATTTCCTAATCAAGGTCAGTGGTTAGTACCCTTAATCAAACCATGATTTCAAGAAACCAGATTGTCAAAAATCAAGCTCGGATTTCCCAATCCAAAACATGAAGTCTTCTATTCATGGCATTTCCATAACTGACACTTGACAGGCAAACAAACTTTCTGTAAACTGAAAAGACAAACTCTAAGAGAACTAATAAAGACAAGATATTCCCAATCAAAATAGAAGTATGCAAGCAAGATCATTAAACATTCTCAATTATATAGTCCTCAACAAACACCGGGTACACAACAACCCCTCCCACTCCACCATCGTTGGGTCCAAAAGCAACCTTTCTTATACCATCTACTCCCCACTCACGCCCCCAACTGTTTTGCGCGAGAAAATAGTTAACACCATCAAGGGTGGTCCCATCGCCAATGAAGAGAACAACATGATTGACTTTGCGCCTTGGGTTAAAAGGAGGATTATAAACTTCCGGTAATTTTAGGAAATAAATAAAATATTTTAAGTAACACTTTCAATTAGAATGCAAATGTATAATAATAAATAAAAAAAGAAAATAAACTTACATCTTTCAACTTATAAAATTTTCTTGTTGTACGGATGAGGCCTATTATTGGTTTTGTTATTAATTCCCTTAACATTGCATGTTGATAACTGGGATCAGTTGCCCTCTGCATCACCCTCTTTCATTCAAATTTAAACTTTGGAGCTCGCCGCCACTATATAATAAAATCAAAACAATCATTCAATCAGATAATAATTTAAAATATAAATTACATGCGTTGGATTAACATTGTTTGACAGAATTTACCTGGTATCTTTTGAACTTCATTCTCCTGTACTCATAATCGTTTTGGGGGTAACTTTCTATCGTCGTTACCCTTGGATAACGACGAAAGAATGCTAGTATCAAAAGTGTAGTGAGAACAGTGTCATCATCCCACTCGAAAGGATATCATATTTGAATGAGAAAATGCAAAATCTTGTAGCATTGAAGTATGTTCCACTCAAGACGCTTAAAAGTTATCTCCAATAATTTCCAAATACCGAGAGTCCTACCTTTGTGGAAGTTTTGAGAGGAGTTATTGGAGGTTTGATGAAGCTACAGACAATGATTATGCATCGGTTAATATTGGACCTTGGATAGTTATGGTCCAAGAGAACTATGTTGGAACTGTTTTATTGACAAGCTTGTCCAAATTCGATACCATCCAGATCAAGAATGAGAGATGCCAAGACCAGTTGAATGAATGGATAGGTATTATAAAAAGGGCATTGGAAGAGAATACAATACAAGCCTCTTATGACCTGACCACACTTTTCAATTGCATGGGTATGACGACAAACATAAGAAGGTGTCATAGACTCATGTCTGTAGCTTTCTTTTATACAAAAAAAAAAACAAGGTAAGGGGGTACATTGATTATTTGTTTGCAGTCGTGGATGCCAATCGAAGTGACAATTATCACTTTAGGAGAAAGTTGAAGCAAAATCGCGTAGGATGCTTAGGAGAGATTGAAAACAACCAAAACAAGGAGGCTAAGTTGGTGTGGAATGATGATAACTATTGAGTAACAACAAGATGCGTCAGAAAAAAGGAGAAGAAGATAGAGAACGACACTCATCTGATTCGATATCTTAGAAATGATGTACACCAAGTGAACGAGAAGTGAAGGAAAGAACTCAAAAAGTCTAGAATCTCTCTTTCATGGAACCGAGTGAATTCTTGACTTTTATTAAGGCTTTGAGCAAGGATGATGTCTTGAATCGTATTTTTGCGGATAACTTTGACCATACCATATTATGTAAGATCAATATGTTGGATGTTTAAGCTAGGATGGATGATTAGCCTATATTGAACTTATGTGTTTATTTTATGGTGGTGAGTGACTAAGTGGTGGTGAGCCCTAGATATATAACTTATGATGTTTAGTTTGTGTTTTGTGGTGAGCCAGTCCTCGTGGTATAAAAAATGCAATTAGGGTATTTATTATTTTTGGTTGAAAAATATCAATTATCTAAAGATATTTTTTTGGTTGAAAGATATCAATTATCTAAAGATATTCACTACTCCAGGAAATATAAACCACTGATAAGAATGCAATTAGGGTATTTATTATTTTTGGTTGAAAGATATCAATTATCTAAAGATATTCACTACTCCAGGAAATATAAACCACTGATAAGGAAAATATGAACATCTGTGTAACTCCGAAAAATATAAAATAGGAGAAGAAGATAGAGAACCACCAAGGTAACTACTCAGGCCGCCTAGAAGTTAGGCGGCTCCTCTCCGCCTAGGTATCGTCTAGCGTTTTTTTAGAACATTGATTATAAAAATAAGATAAGAGTTATATACTTATATTGATAAAAAACATTTGTAAGTACTATTTTTATTAAAAAAATAATAGTATGTGTTTTCATATTGTTAGATATACATTATTTATTTTATAAAAATTAAAAATTTATAATGAAATAATTTTACACACTTTTTTAAAATTTTAGAGAAAATTTAAAATAATACAAAATTTTCTAAAAAAATAATTGTATTTATTCTCGTACCTTAAACGATTTTTTATTAAATAAAATATTTTCAAATATATTTATTATCTGAAAAAAATAATCATGTAAATGCTTAAATATAAATTTTGAATAAATATTTAAAATCAATAAACAATAAAAGTTGTTTATTTGAAACAATAATATTTTATTAGTATTACAAATTAAATTAATATCAAAAATGATAATTTATTTAACTATGAAAAATTAAAAAATATCTTAATAATCTTCTTATTTATCATATCCAAAAATAAAAAATTATTTTTTTAAAAATTAAGAATGGGATTTTATATCCATTGATTATAGTGATATAAGATTGTACGTACATTACACTATATTTATATTAAACTTAATTATTTTGCCAAAAATTAGTTTTAATAAAAGTGGTGGTGTGGTCCAATCTAAAAGTGGCATGTGTCGTTTAATAATTTTTTTTAACGTCCGCTTTAGCATATAGTTATGAGTTATGACTTATGATTAGAGTTGTCAAAAGCTGACCCGACCCGAACTGCCCGAAAAATTCAGGGCCAAGATTCGAAAATTTGAACCCGAAACCCAAAATAAACCGAACCTGATAGACCCGAAACTTGTTGGGTTCAAACCCACAACCCATTGGGTTGACCTGATTTGTTATAATTTTAGAATATATATTATATATTTTGAAAATTATAATATATTTTATTATTTAAATATATAAAAATAATAGATTATTATTAAATATCATTTTTTAAATAAAATAAAATTTTAATAATTGTAAGAAAATCGATTTTCTTGACTTGTTGGGTCGACCCGACCCGCCCGAAAATCCACAATGACCAGACCTGATTTAACCGGTGACCCGTTACGACCCGAACCCGACTTAACCCGAACCTGAAATAACCGAACCCGAACCCGACCTGACCGACCCGTTTAACACCTCTACTTATGATAGATTGAATAAAAAGTTCCAAGTTCCAACCTATCATATCAAACCCAACCCGACCCGTATCCTTATTCGGCAATCGGGCCCGTAGCAAAACCTGACCCGGATCCGAATTACACTCGCCCCTTATATTTCCTTATCCAGCAAACCACATGAACAATCAAGCCAGACATCGGAAGAAAGCAAGCTTCGCCTTCGACGAGAAAGAGAGAGCAAAAATGGACAAATTCTTCAACAGCGCCTACAGAGGAGATCCCGGAGTTCCTCACTCGGGTCCTGATCGCTTCATAAACGTTTGGATAGGCTCAATTGCTTTCTCCGTCTTGTCTCACTTCAATCCCTACATGTGGCACCTCAACAATCAACAGAAGTGATGTTTCTTCTTCTCTTCTTTCTCATACTTTGATTTCGCAGTTGTGTGTCGTTTTGATTTCCTTCGAGTTACTCAAATTTTGTAGTTTGTTTCTCAAATTGCTTGAATTTGCGACTGTTTGTCTATTATTATGTCGATTGTGGCTGCAAATTTGGGAATTAGTTCCTGGAATAGCGAGATGATGTAGAAAGGAGATGACTTTTCTTTGTTTGTGCTTGCTGGAATGATCTTACGGAATGCTACTTCAAAATTTTGATTGTGCAGTTTGATCTTTCATTAGCATATCATTCTGCAATAGGCTGAAATTATGTAGTTTTGAAGTGTTCGAGTGCAATGTGTTGTCAAATTTAGGTTGAACAAGAACAGACAATGACTAAGAATGATAGAGTTTGTACTTAAATGAAAGAATAAATGTAGAAAGATTGTTTGCTATGCTGTTGCCAAGGCTCTGTGTAGTCTGTACTAGTTGATCAATTCTAAAGGAGACGACTGTTTGTTTCTCAAATTGCTTGAATTTGCGCCGATTAGGGTTCTCAGAACCAGACTGTAGTTTTTTGTTATGTCGATTGTGGCTGCAAATTTGGGAATTTGGTCCTGGAAAAGCGAGATGATGTAGAAAGGAGATGACATTTTTTTTGTGCTTGCTGGAATGATCTTACTGAATGCTACTTCAAAATTTGATTGTGCAGTTTGATCTTTCATTACCATATCATTCTGCAAGAGGCTAAAACTATGTAGCGTTGAAGTGTTCCATTGGAGTGTGTTTTCAAATTTAGGTTCCTTTGCAAATTCTTGTCATAAACCTCATGTGCTATGAACAAGAACAGACAATGACTATGAATGATAGAATTTTGTATGTAATGTACAAAGATTGAATGTTGTTTGCTAGTTGGTCAAGAACTTGAGTCCATTTACTTTAATCTAGACTGATCTTTGTATAATTGCTGGTTCATCTTGTATCCAAAAGCATCCTATGGGCTATGAGCTCTTCACTTTTATGTACATTCATTTTAATGGTGTTCTCATGCTTGAGATTCTACTTCTGCAGCTGGCATGATAAAGCCATGCTGTATGAGCAGTACCATTGGAAGAAAGCGATGGCTAAGAAGCAACCGTACAATTTCAAGGTTGGTTTTTAGTCGAGTTTCATCCTAAATACAATTTAAACTACTACTAATAGTAGTGGGTAACTAGTGATTTTGGAGATTGGATGTCTAACCTAGTTTTTTCTTTTGCTCTTATTACAGTGGAACCAGATGGATAAGGAGGTCCGAGAATCATACTACTTGAACTGGCCCGTCTACTTCCCATAGATATCAACGACTGAATATAACTACCATGGCTGAACTTTTTCTTATTATGATGCTTTGCTAAATTCTAATGGAAGTGTATCCAGTACATTGCTACATTGGAGACTACTAGGAGTTTCTTATCAAGGATGAAATTGTTTAGCTTTGCGCTACTTTATCTGTTCATATTGACATGATTTTATCAAATTAGCGAATTAAATTTCTTCCTCCATTGGATTTGATACTCCAATTCCAATCATGCACCCTTCTGCATTTTGCTTCTGAATTTTGGCATTTGAAGGTTGTTTGTTAGGAAAGGAAGTTGGTGTAATTCTGAAGAGTGTGAACTTGTAGAGTTACAGACCTTCTTCATGCTTGAAGCTTTTAGTATGGAGTCTGGTCTTACAGGTTGAACTGTTGAAGTGTAATACACACAGTTACTTACATAATTCTACTCAATACAGAAGAACTTGCCCAACGTGCTTTTCTTCCTATTCCCCCCATGGCGATTTGTATACAGGGGGAAGGAGCATGCAGTAGAAAAAGGAATCTCCGGGAGAGTTCCTTGCTGTCTTGTTTCTTCATCCATAGAGCGACACTCTCCAGCTTAAAATTCACGTCAATCTCCTCATCCTTTCGGTCACCAACAGACACCTTTCATCTTAGAAGTGACCGAAAGGGTGAGGAGATTGGCATGAATTTTAAGCTGGAGGGTTTTGCTCTATGGAGGGAACAAGACAGCGAGAACTCTTCGGGAGATTCCACTTTTCTACTGCATGCTCTTTCCCACTGTATCCGAATCGCCATGGGGAATATATATAGGAAGAAAAGCACGTTGGGCAAGTTCTTCTGTCTTGAGTAGATATATGTAAGCAAGTGTGTAATTCCCGGTTCCTGGTGTGAATAAATTGTGTGTAATTCCCGGTTGGGATCAGTCTGCTTTCTAATTAGTATGTTGCCGGAATTCTAGAGTTATATTGTTATGGGGATTATTATGAACTTGTAGGAGAGGAAGCTTTTAGTATGGAGTCCGGGTCTATTTTGATTTTTATTCTACCACGTCTTTTTCATTCCGCCGAAAATCGATTTTACGGCATAGACGCTTATGACCTCCCCCTCTATGCCTTGCGGTAATGATACCTCTGGCATTACAACTTTTACTACAACGACACTGTCTATAGATCAAATTATTTCGTGGATTGCATTTCACTTGAGTGTCTACAACCCTATTGCCTAATTTTAATACATTAGTTTGGGGAATAATGCCCTTAAATTATATGTACAGGAAAACCTGTATGAATTAATAGGATTAAGACCATGATATTTTATTATTTTATGGAGATATTAATTAATTAATATTTATTAATTTAAAGATTTAATAAGAGCTTTTAAGATGTACTTTTGTAGAAGATTTTATCGTGAGATTTTAGAAGGCTATGAATTGAGACAATCTTATCCATGTAAGATTAACGTTTTGGATGCTATCAATCTTGCAATCGACTTAGATGGTTAATGTTGAGCAAGAGAATAAAAAATTATTTTCGACAATGCAAAATTTGTTCATTGGGTAAAGTATCAAAGTTTGACAAGTGAACTTTTTTTTCCAACAAAAAAAAAGTTAAATATAATAAGAAAAGTTAGAGATGTGCTTCAAATAGACTTATGTTTTAAGAAAAAAAACAAGCAACTTAATTATGTCTATTTTAATTTATATAATTATTAATTTATCATATTAATAGAACCTTATATTTATATATAGCAGTTTTTAAAAAATATATTATCTTATCGAAATTTGTTAAATTTTCCACTTTACGAAGGTTTTACTGTATATAAACGTCATGTCGAATGCACTCTTTTGGCCACCAAACACACACTAAAGAGACTTTGTATTTTGCTATTCCGAAAGCGAAGTATATGCTATTCTGAAAGCATTGGCATCAACCTGGCTTGTATTTGACATTCAACAGCAAATAAAGAGGCTTCCCAAATGCCATCTTTTTAATTTAAAGTGCAGAATAAATACAATACAAGAAAAAGTTATAGGAGTGATTAGATCTATTACAAACACTGTCTATCACATCTTAAAGTAGTAGTCATTGCAAAAAGTTCTAAAAGCTTGAAAACAGTCAAACACCAAAGACATTGGTTCATTTCTTCACCAAGTGAAGCAGACCAATTGCACAAGATACTATTTAACTGTATAGGTCATCCTCATCAGCGCCACCAGCAGAGGCGGTGTAGGGCTGAGATCCAGTGGTTCCTCCACCAGCACCGCCGCTAGCTTCAGCGAAGCGGAACTCACTGCCAAAGCCTCGGGATTGCTGAAGGGTCTGAGCAAAAGCCTGGTATTTGCGTATGTCAGCGTCGCTGACACTCCTTCGTGCGTACTTCATGGACTCCTCGAAATGGGAGGCCCTGATTTCAGACACTTCATCCTCGTCGTCCTCTTCCATGGCTTCCGGGTTTTCACTTCTCCTCTTCTCCTTCTCAATGTCCTGCAAAATTACCAAATGAGTACAAATAGCACAAATTTTGATGTTTATAATAATAAATAGCACAAAATTACCAAATGAGTACAAAATTTGTACAGAGTTTTTCAAAGAGTTGATGTTTATAATAATAAATAGCACAAAATGTTGTTTTACCTGCTCAATGTTCTCTCTAATAGCATACTTGCAGGCGCGCTGGCAGATTTCAGTGATGTCAGCACCACTGAAGCCTTGAGTGTACTTGGCAAGAGCTTTAAGGTCAACATCCTTGGCAATTGGAGACTTCCTCAGGTTAGCCTTGAAGATCTGCAGACGGGATTCCTCATCGGGGAGAGGAATGTAGATCAGCTGATCAAGACGGCCTGGACGGAGGAGAGCAGGGTCAATAATGTCGGGTCTGTTGGTGGCACCAATGATGAACACGGTTTTCTTGGCGGACATGCCGTCCATTTCGGTCAAGAGCTGATTCAGGACTCTGTCAGCGGCACCACCGGCATCACCTGAGCTGCTTCCTCTCTGCGATTAATCATTGACATTGATTATATTAATCATTGGCTATTTATCTATGTTAATTAAAAAAACATGAGCAAATTCTTTCCCAAATTCTTACTCTATGAGAACCCAAATGAGCAAAGGCAGCAACTAAACGAAAAAAAACAAATAACTATGAAATGTGTGAAACCCTTCAGAATTCTAGGAAATCGAGATTGAAAACCAAGATCCTAGAATTTCTAAAGTGGGCAAGAACACTAGAACAGATGCATTTTCTCAACATTAAACTATGAAATGTGTGAAACCCTTCAGAATTCTAAGAAACCGAGATTGAAACCATACCTGTGTGGCAATGGAGTCAAGCTCATCGAAGAATAGGACACAAGGAGCTGATCCACGAGCCTTGTCAAATATTTCCCTTACATTAGCTTCACTTTCTCCAAACCACATTGTCAGCAATTCAGGTCCTTTGATACTAATAAAGTTGGCCTGACATTCGTTTGCAATGGCCTTGGCCAGCAAGGTTTTACCACACCCGGGAGGGCCATAGAACAGAACTCCCTTTGATGGTGACATCCCAAACTTCTCAAACTTCTCTGGATGCTCCACAGGGTATTGTACAGTCTGTTGTAGAACAATAAAGAAAAAAAAAGATTGGTATTTGCTAATGGCAAATCAAAAGAACAACTTATACTGCAAAGGGATATATGCCTTCAACTATTTATTACCTCTTGAAGTTCCCTCTTCACATTTTCAAGGCCACCAATGTCATTCCAAGAAATGTTGGGCACTTCCACAACCTGGCAAAAGAACAGCAAAAGTAAAACAACCGACACAGAAGTATAAATGAAAAGCTTTCAAACTAATGTACGCAAATCAACTCACAGTTTCACGCAGAGCAGAAGGATTGCTTTGCCCCAAAGCAGTTGAAAAGTGTTCATTGGTAACCGCCATGGAGTTCAGTATCTCAGCGTCAATGGTATCATCTTCAAGGTCAATGACATCCATCTTCTCCCTAATACACTGAAGTGCAGCTTCAGTGCACAAAGCAGCCAAATCAGCACCGACATATCCATGTGTCTCCTTACAAATCTTTTCTAGATCCACCTGTGACAAATTAAAATCATACAATTAATCATCTGATTACTACAAATAAAGATTGATCTCAGCAAGATAGTACAGAAAGAGTGAAACATACGTCATCAGCAAGCTTCATATTTTTTGTGTGAATACGGAGAATCTCAAGTCGGCCAACTTCATCTGGAACACCAATATCTATTTCCCTATCAAATCTTCCAAACCTTCTCAGAGCAGGGTCAATGCTGTTGGGGCGGTTAGTAGCACCCATAACAATGACATGAGCCCGGGACTTAAGCCCATCCATTAACGTCAATAGCTGAGAGACAATCCTCCTTTCAACTTCACCATTCGTCTTCTCTCTCTTGGGAGCAATTGAATCTATTTCATCAATGAAGATGATAGATGGGGCATTCTTCTCTGCTTCCTCAAATGCCTTACGGAGATTGCTTTCACTTTCTCCAGCCAATTTTGACATAATCTCTGGTCCATTAATGCAGAAGAAGAAGGCGCCTGTCTCATTTGCAACAGCCCGAGCTATCAAAGTCTTACCAGATCCAGGAGGTCCATAGAGCAAAATTCCTTTTGGTGGCTTCACTCCGATTGATTTAAATAGTTGTGGGTGCCTTAATGGCAACTCTACAAGCTCTCGGATCTGAGCCATCTGTTTTCTAACACCACCAACATCATCATAGCCAATCTCATCCAATCTATCCTCATCTTCTCTTTTCACGGGATCTCCTTCACAGAAGATCTCAGTATCGGGGGCAACAACGCAGAACTCAGCAGGATCTGTCTCAATAACTTTAAATTCCACACTTCTCATACCTCCTCTCACAAGGAAAAAGTCACCCTTCCTCAAAGGACGATAAGCCTCAAGAAAATAAGCTGAAAATGCAAAGAGGGAAAAAATGGACTAAGTACTTGACCTCACAGCTTATGTATTTATAAGTAAGCTGATTAAGGCTTATGCATATATAAGAAAGTTCATTAAAGCATGCTTTTAGAAAAACTGATCATGCATTTCAAAACTGGTAAAGACTATCTCACGCATAGGAATGAAAAATGAAATGAAGTAGACATTCTTCCATAATCTTGTCGAAATTTTCTTCTCTAATCATAATCTACAGCATACTATGACAGCAAAAAAGTAAAAACCTTTCCCAAATTTCATTCAAATTTTATATATTAAAAAAACACTGTTTGATGGTTTCAACTTTCAACCCTACGGGCAATTTGCAGAGTTGTTTATTTGTAAGACTCGGTTTCATAAGAACTTGTTGCTTGTGATAAAAACATTTAAACTGCACAAGGATCTGTAATGAAATAGTAAAGCATAAATAATTTCCATAGGAAAATCCCTCAAAGGAGAAAAAATTTAGTCAATTCCAAATCCAAACAATATTAACTTAATTCATGTTACTGCATCGGTAGTTTAAAAAAAAGATTGTTAGCTAAGCATTAATAGAACCAGAAGAAACATAATAGAACAAGAAGTGATGAAAGCAATTGCACGCAATGCCATGAAAAAGAGACAAAAAGAGACATATAAACACATCTTTGGTTATCTACTTACGCTTCAAGTACGCATCAAAGAGATTTCCAGTAACCCCCTCAATGGTGTCATCAATTGGAAGAATGTGCACACGCTTCCCGTACTTTACATCAGGGCATTGGTGGACAGATACCACATCTCCAAGCCTAACCCTCAAATTTGATCGGACAACCTTGTTCATCCGAATCTTTGGCTCATCACAGGATTCGTCAGGAAGGGCAATGCAGATTGTATCTTTTCTTTTCTTACCCTGCACAATGATGGATCAAAGAAAAGATAGAAACAGAATTAGGCATCATGATACAATGTCATGTTGTAAACAAACACTACATGACCTCGCTGTCTTATTCAGGCATATCTAAACAACATTCATTTTAGTGCATAAGAACTTTATATCTAATCTAACTACATGGAAAAGTCTTCACCGAAATACTTCATTTTGATTTCATAAGAAAAGGAGTACCTTCCACTGCTCCATTTCTATTAACTAGGAGTAAAGAAGATTAAAAAATAAAATAAACACTCAAATCAGAAATCACTGAAGGGGAATAGATCATAAATAACACAAAGGCAAGTTCACTTCCATGAAAAATTAACAATTTAGCCTATTCAGTTTAAAGCTATAAACTTTCTCAAACAGAGATGATGCATAATGAGCCAATGCATCCACAGCACCAGACTACTGCCAATAAAAAGCAACAAAGGAAGATAAACAATGTTATGCACCGTTACAGAAGGTACTACATTCAAAATAGTCTACACACTTGACTTCAAACTAGAAAACGTTATGCACATTCACAAACAGGTTATTTCATTCTAGATATAGAGCATGCATAATCAGACCATCAGAACACCAAATTCTCCATTACTAGAGACAAAAAGATGTAATCATGAGCCGTCTAGAACAAAATTCCTTTTCAATACACCACTGAATCACATAAGAACCATAAGCGAGTACCACAATCCAAATAAAATACCACCCATCAAACCCTAGATTTTCATCAAAATTTCTCCATCGAAATATTTCACTTGGAAGTTCGAATCCAATACCTTAAGTAAGACAGTATCACCGCGGAAGAGCTGAAGCTTCTCCAAGGTATCAGGATGCATAGAAACGACCGAATTGTCATCGTTTACTGCCTCGTCAACCACAAGGCGGTTCGGCGCCTTCTTGCGCTCGAGAATCGCGGTACTGAAATCCTTTTTCGCCCCCTTTCTGATAATCCAAAAGAAAAAAACATCAATCAAACCCTAGGTCGCAAACATCAAATAATGCAATCAAGAAGAAAACTTTGAACAGCGAGTGTGGAAAGCTTACGAATCGGAAGACTCAGGCTTGTCCGCCATGGCAGATGCAGAGAAGAGTAGATCAGCGGATATTTGTGAAGGAAGATAGAGAGAATTGAAGTAAAATCGTAGACGAACAAAGCAAAGAGCTTTTCCAATTTATAGAGAAGGGTTCGATCGGACTTCTAGCTTGCGTCAAAAGAAATATAATTTGCGGATAATTAAAAGGAAATATTATCTTTAAAAAAAGATATATTTTTTAATGTTTAATCAATAAAATAATAAATAATGTGCAAAGTGATTACTGGGCCGGCCTGTTCGTCGGTGGATACGAGGGAAGGGGTGATGATTTCACAAGGCCCAAATTTAATTCTATTTTCTTTTTGTTCGAAAGGCCCAATTTATTGTCAAACAGATTTTCCTAAGACATCGTTAATCTTCATGGAAATTTGGAATTTAGATTTTAGAATTTTAAATCACTTTATGAAATTTTTTAAGGGAAAATTTATAAATTAGATTTTTTTTAAATGTAGAGTTAAATAGTATAAGTTATCGATTTTTCTAACCAATGTCCTAAAACTCAATTTAAAAAAAAAATCAATGATTTTGTATTTAATTTTTTTTAAGAGTTTATTCTTTTAAAAATAGGGTTTTAGTTTTTAAATCCGAGTTCTTATTCTATGCCTTTTGGGGATTGGATAGAAAAAGACCCAATTATGCATAATTTTTTGCAACATACTACTATAGTTATACTTTTTATCTAACAGAGCTTGTTTATTTGTTTGGAAAAAATAGCGCTTTTCCTCCTCGTAAGATTAAGGCTCCGTTCGGCAACGCTTATCTAGATACTTATAAGTACCCAGTTAATTATACGGAAAAAATAAGCTTCGTTTTATGTGTTCGGCAAAATTTACTTATCTCAAATAAGTTACTTATATACGATACTTATCTGCTGAAAAAATAATCAGCCTCCCCCAACCTTATGTCAAATAAGCTAACTTTTCTACCAAAATATAAGTAAGCGGGGCCCACATGATTTCCAAATTAAAATTTATTTTTTATTTTTTTACCCTTCATTAAGCCATTTTTAGTAATTTTACACCTATTGCTTAAAATATCAGCAATTCAACTTACCGAACACATTCCGGATTATTTGGAAAATAAACAACTCATATCAGTATCCCATATCAGCTTTCACGATCAACATCAACAACCATAAGTATCAGCATCAACATCAACATCAGCATCAACACCGATAAGTACCGATTTGCCGAACGGAGCCTAAGTTAGGTAATACGGGAAGTAACTAAGTTAAAAGTTTAACCGACCTTGTTTAATTGTGTGAAAAAATAACATTTTATGTCTTCGACTATCTAGTCAATCAGTTAAGCCTCCAAGGGTAGTATCCGGAGGTCTTGGTTCACTAAAAAATAGCATTTTCTCTCCTCGTGAGATTAAATCGGGTACGACGCGAAGTAGCTAGGCTAAAAGTTTAACCGACCTTGTTTATTTTAAATTTATCTTTGATAGTTTCCTTCTTGTTTTAGGCTTGATTACCTTGATTTTTCATTAACCCATTTCATTATTAAGCCCTACTTCCTAATTATTGGAGGGAACCCAACAATTCTCCCCCTTCTCGACTATATGTTTAGGAAGTGTTATGAAGTCACGATTTTGGCCTTCTTGGTCAATTTCACTTGTCATTGTGTGACCAATTTTCGATGCATCCCTATGTGGATGCAATATGCTCAGCCTTGGTCAAAGCAAAACAACTTCAACTTTGATTGAAGAATCAACTCCCCTTCGTAAAGTTATCGACACAGCATGGCGTTAAACTCCTAAATCATAATCACCGACTTAGTGTACCTTTGCATCCTACACCACATGCTTCTCTTTTGCTATCTTCGTCACCTCATGATTGTAGTTCTCATTCAAGGCTCTTATTTCCTTTTGCATGGCTCTTAGCCCCCTAATTTTGTGACTTTTACCATAACTTTTTTATGACTCCGAGGCTCCCCTTCGTTCATGAGTATCTCATACCTATTTAGCGATCTATCTTTGGAGAATTGTCTCAATTGAGTTTTTTTTGCGGGTTTTGTCTCAGTTGATTCATCTGCCTGCTCTCTTGGTTATTTTGCCCCAAATAAGAGCCCTACCTTTAAAATCAACATCATTATTGTCGTTCCAAACTACTTTCAATCAATTGTGAAATTAAGATTCAATATATGTAGTTTTGCTTGTCAATTTAATATATCAGATCAGATTAGATCGGATATATTCGTTTGTTGAAATTAAGATTATGGGGCTTGTGGTGCATGTATGTAGTTTTACTTTTCACCATTTGTACTTTCACTTTTTTGATTCTACCTCCAATTGGACTTTATGCTGACATGGGCCACTTGGATTATATTTTTTTACCCACATGCACACGATGACACGAGGTGAGCGAGAGAGTTATATTATATAGTATTGCTTAAATGAATCGAGCACGTGCAAGAATGTTATAGTCAATTAGTCAAGGACAAAGAACAAAGTAGAACCAAAATTTATCTTAATATGATGAATGATCGGCTAAAGTTTTTTAATGAATTGTGAAATAAATAGTATATCAAGGATAAGGACCGAATTAAAATTTTCACTAGATTGAATTTATCTAATAAATATCTTAATAGGCCGAAATTTGCCTTATATAAATTAGAATTAAAAGATTTATTAGGCTAAATTTATCTTAGCCCACCCCTGATTACGTGCTTGGTCAAGGGTACAATTAAACGGGTGTGTCGGTAGAGTCGTAGGGATATCTAAAAACGATCTAACATGTGAAAATGGGAATAAAAAGGCTAAAACAAGGCTATAAAGATGGACATACTAGTGACAAATATGACTAAAGGATGGACATTTCCCTCTCACGCCTCTAAGTTTTTCTTTTTTTGGTCAAGTACATTGCCTATAGAAGTCAAAACGGAAATCTCGTGATATTATCCTAAAATTCTAGCCGCTTGAATGCCCGAAAGCACGTACCTTCTAAGTTCTTCTATGATTTAAGGAATATATAATGTGTATGTGCAATATTTTGTTGGTCGGTAAATATTCCAACTATATTAGTGAGAGAACAAGATTCTTTCTTTACTGGCATAATAAATTTATAACCAAGACATATTAATGGTTGCACACTAGCCCCCACAACACTATATATATGTAACACAAGTCCAAAGGCCATATATAAAAGGCATTGAATCATCAAACTTGATAACAAAACAAGAGAGACCAAGAGAGTTTATATACTTGATAGCAAATTTCAATAGAATGGCATTCTTGAAGAAGGTAGATAATAAGTGTAAGAATCAAGTGTGTAAAACTAGGGCATTCTTGCGAATCGATCCCATGGACATGGTTCGCGACTACAAGGATAAGTCATGGACGTATCCTTGCCCTTGTGAAGAAGACACCTTCGTTGCGAGAGATGAAGATCTTGTTTGTTCGAGGGAGAAGGATAACCTCCTCTTCTGCCATGATTGCAAATGCTACGTCTTTCTTGATGTTCCCATGGAGTATCGTCTGATCCAAAACCAAGATCTTTGTCGTCGCTACTAATTAATCCATTGTAATCTTAATTAAGTATGGCAATAATGGAATGTTTTTTTTTTTATCTTACTACAAAGTGAACAATGCTTAGTTGATTTGTCGTTACCTAGCCATGTGTTTTAACCTTTAAGCATAGTGATCAAACTAGCCACTTGTATTGCAGTATATATTTCACTGATGAAAATTTTGGTCATTTATGACCAATTGAGAATTAAGGTGAGAAATAAAAAAGTAATAAAAACTTATTTACTTATTTATGATAACTTTTTATATTCTTTAACTTTTAACTTTTGTAATAAAAATTCACCTCGCACTCTCAATATTTAATATACACATGTAATTATTACTAATTCACAATTAAGCTAAAGAGTAAACAAAATAAGGAAATGTTTTTTTTACTCATTTATCGACAACTTTTCGTATTTCTTAACCTCCAAGTTTTCTAATATAAAATGTCACCACATCCTCTTAATATTTACACCCAAATATACACACCCAAATATACACATACAATATCTCCTATCCCCATACATGTTCACAAAAAAAGTGAAAGAATGATAGATTGAAGGAGGGCTTGGCAAATCATGCCCTTGGGAAATTGAGATGAATATCACTGACACTTGGATGAGTTTACAGCTTTTTGAGGACGTTAAAATAAAACATGCCTCCTAAAAGTAACAAAGTCGTTGATACAATGGTTAAACTTCGACATTTTTCCACTTGCGACCAGATTAGACTCAACCCACAACTCCGTGCACTTATCCAAAAAAATACTATAATGAAACCTAGATAGTTTCCTTTACTCTTTACCTTGTTAAAAAAACGTGATTCTTCTTTCATCTCTACACATATTTATCATAATATATAATTAATGTCACTTTCTATATATTCTTTTGACCAATAATTACGACAATTACCATATGCCTAATGTATACATTAAAGTGATTCAGTTTTGGGACCTTGCATTAGGGCAAAATGGAAGATCGGCCATTAGCTTACTTACCCGGTGCATGTAAAGAATAAGTATCACATCATGACCTTAGAAGCACGTACTTTAAAATTTAAATGTCGTTGGAGACTATAGAGTTAACATCATTACTTAATTACAATGTATTCGGACAAATATGTCATCAATCATGACCTTAGAAGCACGTGCTTGGCATTTACAACTTGGGATTTCTTACTCTTGAAATTGACATGTTTTAAAGGTACATTGAATGACCGATTAGGGCCGGACATTATCCGTGATGACCGATCCATCCACTTCACCCGACCCAATTATACGGATGAAAAACCATAATGAAGAGGGTGAAGAGTGGGTCGGGTGACGGGTGAAATGGGTGGCGGGTCGGATATGGGTGAAATTTTACACCCGTTTAACTCGACTCCTCACCCACCACCTGTACGTTTCACCCGTCTACCACCCGTAAAAATTTATCATAAATTAAAATTAGGTTTATTTTTTTTCCTAAAAGAAAGTTTGGGACTTGGAGGCTTTTTTGTAAAAAAAGAATTGGGGTTTTAAAAAATATTAAAATTATATGGACCCTAAATGCTAAATCTCTAATGGAATGTTATTACGATAATCTAAACGTTTTTGCTAAGGCGTCTGAATGAGCTAGAAGCTTGTTTTAATGAGAGGAAGTTGAGGATTATTGTTGGAACTTAAGCAAATGAAAGAAATAGAAATTTATGGGTCAACATATGTTAATCTTCACGGATAAAAAAATGTTTGAGAATATTTGGGATATCACTTTAGTAAGCATATTGTTACATTAACTTTTTTTTATATTAATTCTTAAAATTTATAAATTATATTCTAATTTTAGAATTCACAGGTGACGGGTAGGTCGGATATGGGTGAAAGATTATGCGGGTGATGGGTGGGTCGGGCGATACAATTTATTTCGCGGATCGGGTGGTGGAAGTGCTCCATCCACCCATAACTCGACCCATGACCAGCCCTAGACCGACCATGGAAAATTGAAATTGTTATATCCAATGCTAAAATAAACTTTAATGTATGATTTTATATTAAATCTTGAATTTAATTAATATATCTAATATAATATATTAATACATTGTGCATTCAAATGCATCCTAAACTACATGTTAGTAGTACTCCCTTCGGTTCAAATTAAGTGTCGTTTTAGTACTTTAAGTTTGATCCAGTTTATGTTTCGTTTTAATTTTAGGTTTTATAGGCAATTGATTAAGAGTGAGTTATGAGAATTGTTATTGGAATGTGTTTTTATTGATTAATGTTATTCATTCATTGGTTAGAAAAGATGATGAGTGCTAAAATTTATAAAAAAAAATTACATTTTTGAGTTTAGTTAATACTTTTCTTAAATCTTGTGGTGAAAACTAAAACGACATTTATTTTGGATCGGAGGGAGTAATATTTATAAATTATACTTCTTTCGTTTAAAAATATTTTTTTTTAGAATTTATCTTAAAAATAAAAAAGTTATATTATTTAAATACCTTCAGTTTTGTTGAGATCTTTCCCTTTTTATTATATATATATACATAATTATTTTTAATTAACAAGGATAATATTAGAAAAAAATATGATAAAATATGTTAAATAATAAATATTATTAAATAAAAAAATTAGGTTAAAACGATATATATTTATGAACGGAGAAAATATCAAAGGATGGCCGATTAACCAATCATCTAGCTATGGTTCATTCTAATAGCTTCCTCTCATAAAAACCCCCTATCCTTTTGCATTATTTTGAGGAACGAGTTTCCTCGGTAGTTCGTCTATAATTGTGCAAATTGATACCTGCACTAAAATTTAGATCATATTAATCAAGCATTAAACCCATTTGCACGAGGTGCTTTCACTTAGGGTCCGTTTAGCAATTTAGTACTTATCAAAGTTGATGTTGATATTAAATGCTGAACTTAGGTATTTATTTTTCAGATAAATTTAGGGTGTATTCGGTAAGATCAGGGCGAAAAATCCTGATCTTCCTATCTAAAAAGGCATGGTGTGGCTCAATCAAACATTAGAAGGCCGAGATCACTTTTTCCGAAAATGCGATTTCCAGCTAACAAGTTCTTCTTCTATGCACACTGAAAACCAATCTACATCAAAATGTAGATAGTAAAAGCTCATTTTTGAAACAAAAAAAAGACAAAAATTTGTAAAATGTGACATCTCATTATATCAAGTAGTTAATAGGCCTTATAGCCCGACTCTTATTAATAATCTTGATGATTCTCGAAAAAATTCTTTGGTTGTACGAATTTTAAGAAGATCATCCGCTTAAATGATTTAAAAAAGCTAAATAACTGTAGTATAAATACAATTTCCAATCCTCTCAAAAAAAAATACAATTTCCAATAAGAAATATCTATTAAAATCAAACAACAACCAATTCAAACAAGTGTAGAAACAATCACCAATAATGCGTATGTAAAAATGTACAATAGTTTCAACATAAGTGGATCAAAACAACAAACAAAGGCTAAATATTCCAACAAGTGAGAACCGGATCCCTTCTTTCCTAGCTTTACATTAAAAAAACTAATTAATATGAATGGTTACACACCCATATATATATGTAACCTCTCAAGACCATGAGGAGCATTGAATTATCAAAGCTTGTTATATAAAAAAAAGAGAAACTTAGAGAGTTCATACTTGATAGCAAGTTACAATAGAATGGCCGGTGGAATGAAGAAGGCAAATACTAAGTGTAGAAAGGAAGTGTGCAAAATTAGGGCATTCTTGCGAATCGATCCCATGGACATGGTTCGCGATTACAGAGATAAATCATGGAAGTACCCTTGCCCTTGTAGAGAAGCCACCTTCGTCGTGAGAGATGAGGATCTTGTTTGTTGTAGGGAGAAGGATAATTTGTTGTTTTGCCATGGATGCAGACGCAACATCTTTCTTGACGTTCCTAGGGAGTACAATCTGCTCCGAAACCTTAATCTTCATGGTCGCTACTAATCAGTATTCTAAAAAAACGCTAGGAGAACCCTGGGCGGAGAGGGACCGACGAGCACGCCTAGGCGACCTGAACATTTACCTTGGCAGTTTCAGACAGGCGCATAGGCAAGCTGATACCTAGAAGAGATTTTTAGAACAATAGTATACTAGTACTAATTGATCGATTAAGCTTTGATTAATGCATTGTAATCTTAGTTAATTAAGTATGGTATGAGCTTATTATTTTATTACAAAGTGAACAATGATTGTTAATTTGTCAACAATCTAGAGAGTATACAAAGTGAACAATATCTTCAAACAATGAAATGAAAATTATAAAGTGATTGTTGTTTCATTTCTAGACAATGATAGTGCTAAATACTATAGCAAAGCCTAATATAATAGTCACTTTTAATTCTTCTGGCCATGCATTACAATGATTATCATATGTCTAATCTATATCATAAAGTTATTCAACAACCAACCAAATATTATTAAAAATATATAGAAAGTTCAAACGAAGTACCTTTCATGATTTTTTCACCCTTCGCTTTTAAACGAATAGTAAAAGAGGAAACAAATTTGTTTATTTACAAGACACTTACGTTTGTAAAATGTGAGTTATTACATCTTGCAGTAACTCTAAGATAAAGATCAAGAGGAAAATATATAAGCTTGTCCTATATATATATATATATATATATATATATATATATAGCATCTTTTAGAATGAGATTGAATCTTCAGTAGTAATTAATTAGTACAAATTTATTTTAGGAGAAAGGAATAGCATAAAGTTGTAATCTCTAGACACATGATTAGTTAATGATTACTAAATTATCTCATTTTATAATGAAATCATACATAAATCGAACATCTCTCTAGTTAGACTCATCAAAATTTATTTTGCAAAATTCATGATGAGATTTAGTTATGGCTTTTTTTTTTTTTGTAGTTGCAAAAGTCCCCTTTGAAGGGTTGTTTTCATTTTTATCTACTTTTTTTAATCGATTCCAATAAACAATATATTGTTGCTTGATGTAAGATTGTAACTCCAAAATACTATTTTTCATTTGTTGTTTGAAATTTTATTTTATTTCGCTGATGTCAAATAGACCACTAGCAAACGTGCTTGTTTGTTAAACATAGGAATTGTAATTCCTAGGAGGTTAAATCAAGGGAAGTTAATTTGTGGGAATTTTATTTCATGTGATTTGAGAAAAAGTGTTTGGTTAAAATTAAATTTGTAGGAATTAGATTTTTACATGTTGTTTGGTTTGATTTGAGAAATCGTGAGAATTTATATAAAGTTACTATTATAGCCATTGTCCATAAAATGTTATTGGTTTATTTATGGATAAATTAGAGATTTTATAATTAATAAAATTTAAAAAAAAAATATTTAAAATAAAAGGGTGGAAGTAGATCTTACCGACTTCCTATATTGTATTTGCATTGGAAATCCTAGGATTCTAACTTTCTATGATTTTTAGTCAATTTTTTTCACCCAAATACATATATTAAATGGTAATTTATGGAATTTTTTAAATCATGAGATTTTCCCATCCAACCAAACAAGCACTATATTCTTATTTTGAGTTATTGCATTCTCGATTGTTTGCTTAATCTCACAGTTAATACATTTTTGTATTGCGAGTAGATTCTCTATGCATTTAAAAAACATGTGTTGATAAATCATTGCACAAGTCTCCAAAGTTATTTTTTAAGGTGACTATTAACTTTTGACTTAAGTGTAGATTCCATAATCATATTAATCCAAACGTTAATATATTCTTATTGTACATGACAAAAGGTATCTTCTTAATTTACTCCCACAACCACAAAAAAGAAAGAAATTAAAGATTCTCTGCAATTTTTTAGTTATTTTTTCTTAAAAGGAGTTTTTTTTGTTGATGTTGTGAACACGTAATTTTTTTAAAGCAGTTAAATCTCCAAGGGTGATATCCTGATATATTTGGTTCGACTCTCACGAACATTGTACTTTATCAAAAAAATACATACATAAAATGTTTAAAACAAATATCAGGCAATTTTTGGACAGGGAAAGATCACTTAATACCTAAACGGTCTAAATAATTATCTAAATGTTCTAGATAATAAATATTTAAATGGATAAAAAAATAAATAGACGGAGACCTATCAAAATCTAGGCGAAACTTTTAAAACAATATATGGTAGGGACTAGGGACATATATTTCGCCAATATAATGCAACAAAAATGTGAGATTTTATTCAAAGAATTCATGGAGGTTGACAATAAAAGTCATATTCAACAAGCTTTTTTAGAGTGTTCAAGTATAACTATTTCTATTTATTTTTTTACCACCCACGTGATGAACGAGCCATCAAAACCAAATAATTATATACTCCGTAAATTTTATACCAAACCGATTAATGCGCTAAGATGAAACTTAGTTTCCTCCTACTCTTTAACTTGTTAAAAAAAGAAGTGATTTAAGTTTCATCTCTACACATATTTATTATAATAATGTCACTTTCTTTCTACCAAAAAAAAAAAAAATAATGTCACTTTAATTTCTATATATTCTTTTGACCAAGAATTACGACAATTACCATATGTCTAATGTATACATTAAAGTGATTCAGTTTCGGGACCGTGCATTAGGGCAAAATTTAAGATCAGCCATTAAAGAATAAGTGTCACATCACCTTAGAAGCACGTACTTTAAATATGTCATTGGAGACTATAGAGTTAACATCATTAGTTAATTACAATGTATTCGGACATATATAGAAGCACATGCTTGGCATTTACAACTTGGATTTTCTATACTCTTGAATTTGACTTTGCATTTTACACGTTTAAGGGTGTGTTTAGATCACACTATTAATATATTATTTTAAATTAAAATTTGAATTTAATATATCTAATATAATATATTAATAAATTGTGCATCCATCCTTCACTACATGTTAGTAATATTCATAAATTAATACTCTCTCTTTTCAAAAATATGGGTCGTTTTAGAATTTATATCAGAAGTTTAAAAGTTATATGATTTGACTTAAATATTCCCAATTTTGCATGTTGAGATTTTCCCCTTTCTATTATTATTATTATATATACATAATTATTTCAAATTAATGAGGATAATATCAGAAAAAAGTGTGGTAAAATATGTCAAATGAAAAAATTAGATTAGAATGACATATATTTCTGTACAGAGAAAGTATCAGAGGTGACGGATTAATCGATCATCTGGTTATGGTTCACTCTAATATATAGCTTCCTTCCTGGGTCTTGTTCCGGTGGAGTTCATTAGAAACTCTATGGGTAGAGTTCTAAAACCCTATTGTAAAATAGTGACCCCTAGGAGAAAAAAGAAAAAAAAATCATTAGTAGATTTGGAAAGAGATTAAACTAAATCTGATCGTTAACTTATATTTGAATGGTTGAGATTTAATCAAATCCATCGATAGAGTTTTTATTAAACTCCATGGTAACTAAATACCTTCCTCTCATAAAAAAACCTTGTCCTTTTGCATTATTGAGGATCGAGTTTCCTTGTAGTTTGTCTGTAATTCTGCAAATTGATACTTGCACTAAAATTTATATTAGTATTAATCAAGCACTAACCCCTTTTGCACGAGGTGCTCCCGCTTAGGGTTCGTTTGACAATTCAGTACATATTAAAGTTGATGCTGATATTAAATATTAAACTTAGGTATTTATTTTTCAAATAAATCTAGGGTGTGTTCGGTAAAATGGGTTGTTGATATTACAATTAATTACTTATTTAACAAAGGGTACAACACCTACTGAGTTTATTTTTTAGCTAGATAAGTTTTTTATTTATTGTATGGTTGATGGTGCTGATTATTTTTCCTCCTAAAAGTCTAGTAATAATAGAAATGTAGATAGTAAACAAGTATAGATTTTTAGAAACAAGGAATCGCAAATACGAAATTCTAAACACAAGAAACTAGAAATCCATCATATTAAAAGAGAAAACTTTGAATTATGAATAATATGATAGAAATGTTCTTAGGGCTACATACGATCATATATAAAGAAAGTCTATAAAGATAAAAGATATAAAACTCGAAAATTGCAAAAAATACTAAAACCCTAATTTAAGTCATGAAACGATAGGATAGGGCGAAAAGTCTAATCTTTCTATCCGAAAACTTATAGTGCGGCTCAATCGGACATTAGAAGGCCAAGATCACTTTTGCCGAAAATGCGATTTCCAGAGAATAAGTTCTTCTTCTATGCGCGCTGAAAACCAGTCTACATCAAAATGTAGATAGTAAAAGCTCATTTTTGAAAGAAAAAAACAGATTTGTTTTTGCAAGATAAAAATTTGTAAAATGTGACATCTCATATCAAGTAGTTAATAGGCCTTAGCCCGACTTTTATTAATAATCTTGACGATTCACGAAAAAAATCCTTTGGTAGTATGAATTTTAAAAAGATCATCCGCTTAAATGATTTAAAAAAGCTAAATAAGATGTAGTATAAATACAATTTCCGATAAGAAATATCTATTAGAATCAAACAACAACCAACAAGTGTAGAAACAATCACCAATAACGCGTATGTACAATAGTACCAACATAAGTGGATCAAAACAACAAACAAAGGGTAAATATTCCAACAAGCTAAGTGAGAACCGGATCCCATCTTTCATAGCTTTACATTAAAATAAACTAATTAATATTAATGGTTACACACTAGCCTCCCATATATATATGTAACCTCTTAAGACCATGAGGAGCATTGAATTTTCAAGCTTGTTATAAAGAAAAAGGAGAGAAATTTAGAGAGTTCATACTTGATAGCAAGTTACAATAGAATGGCCGGTGGAATGAAGAAGGCAAATGCTAAGTGTAGAAAGGAAGTGTGCAAAATTAGGGCATTCTTGCGAATCGATCCCATGGACATGGTTCGCGATTACAGGGATAAATCATGGAAGTACCCTTGCCCTTGTAGAGAAGCCACCTTCGTCGTGAGAGATGAAGATCTTGTTTGTTGTAGGGAGAAGGATAATCTCCTCTTCTGCCATGGATGCAGACGCAACATCTTTCTTGACGTTCCTAGGGAGTACAATCTTCTCCGAAACCTTAATCTTCATGGTCGCTACTAATCAATATTCTAAAAAAACGTTAGGTAGACCATGGGCGAAGAAGGACCGACTAGCGCCTAGGCGGCCTGAACAGTTACCTTGGCTGTATCAGTCATGCAACTAGACCGAATAAGACCTTCTAGCGCCTAGACAGGACCTAGACGAGATTTTTAGAACAGTAGTACGCTAGTACTAATTGGTCGATTAAGCTTTGATTAATGCATTGTAATCTTAATTAAGTATGGTATGAGCTTATATTGTTTTATTATAAAGTGAACAATGCTTAGTTATTTTGTCACTCCCTAGATATGTGTCCTAAGTATACAAAGTGAAGAATATCTTCAAACAATGAAATGCAAATTGTATTATGAAGTGATTGTTGTTTCATTTCTAGACAATGATAGTTAGTCACTTTTAATTCTCCTGGCCATGCATTACAATGATTATCATATGTCTAATCTATATCATAAAGTGATTCAACAACCAACCAAAAATTAATAATATTCGAAAGTTCAAACTAAGTACCCTTTTACTATTTTTTCACCCTTCGCTTTCAAATGAATAGTAAAAGAGGAAACAAATTTGTTTATTTACAAGACACGTACGTTTGTAAAATGTGAGCTATATCTTTTTTTTTGAGGGGAGGCAACACTCTCTAGTTTATAAAGGAGAATTTTATTAATAATTCAAAAGAGGACTAAGTAAGCACTAAATGAGAAATAGTCCGACCTCTTAAATCAACAGACAATAAAAAAATAATACACTCTGACGGGTCAATCATTACATGGAACCCTACACTAAAAGAAAAATCAAACGAAGCAAGAAAGTCCGCTACACTATTGGCTTCCCTATAAATATGACGAAACTGGATTTCCCAGTCTCTACGAATGAAGTCTTGGCATCTAGACACCAGACTATAGAGTGGATGCCTACGCTCTATAGGCCGACCTAGAAATAAAATCACCAATTGCGAATATATTTCTAAGAAGACCCTTATGTAGCCCTTGCTCCAAGCAAGACTCAACCCCTAAAGTACTCCCAGAGTTCCGCCATTGGAACAGTACAAATTCCAATATTGTGAACAAAACCAAAAATCCACTTACCATCACTATCCCGAAAACCTCTTCCAACAACAGCTAGTTCACCATCCCGAACAAAACCAAAAATGTGAGCTATATCTTGCAGTAACATCAAGATAGAAAAATAAGCTTATCATGTATTCAGGCATGTAGCATTCTTTCAGATGAGATCGAACATTCAATAATTAATTAGTACAAATTTATTTTAGGAGAAAGGAACAACATAAAGTTGTAATTAATTTATGGACACATAATTTGTAGGTATCATATAGAATCTCAACCTTTCATAGACATAATTTTGTAAAGTACCTATTAGAGAGTTAATGATTATTAAATTATCTCCTTCTATAATAAGATCAGACATAAATCTAACATCTTTCTAGTTAGACCTATCAAAATTTATTTTGTAAAATTCATGATGAGATTTCGTCCATTTCTTATTTGTTTGGGTTTTTTTATAGTTGCAAAAGTTCCCTTTGAAGGGTTGTTTTGATTTTATCTACTTTTTTTTAATCAATTCCAATTAATAATATATTGTTGCTTGATGTAAGCTTGTAACTCCAAAATAGTATTTTTTATTTGTTGTTTGTAATATTATTTTATTTCGTTGATGTCAAATACACCACTAGCAAGCAAGTTTGTATATTATATTTCGATAGCATAGTTTCGAGATCCACAAAGATAACTTTTATATTCTTATTTTGTGTTAGTGTATTCTAGATTGTTTGCTTAATCTCATAGTTAACACATTTTGTATGGCGAATAGTCTCTATGCATTTAAAAAAACATGTGTTGATAATTCATTACAAAGTCTCCAAAGTTAAAATTAATTTAACAACGTACGGAGTATTAACTTTTGACTTAAGTGTAGATTCCATAATCATATCAATCCAAAAGTTAATATATTCTTATTGTACATGACAAAGGTATCTTCTTAAGTTACTCCCACAAAAAGAAAGAAATTAAAGGTTCTCCGCATTTTTTTATTTTTTTTCCGAAGGAGTTTTTTTATTGGTGTTGTTGTGACTCGTATTTTTTATAGGGTAAGAACTAGGGTCGTCACAAGTACTATTTAGGCTCGCTTAGAGCATCCATCCACGAGAGATGAGAACTGATTACTAACCAATTCTAGTGAGAAATGGGCAAACCGCCGCCCGTGGGGTTCGAAACGGTAATCTCGGGGTATTACCCCAAAGACTTAACTGTTGAACCAAATGCCCGAAAACTTGTGAACTCGTAACTTGTTTGTTAAAGACTAAGGTTTAGAATACATATATTAAATGTTTTAAAAAATATTAGGCGATTTTTAGATGGAAAGGAATCACTTAATGTAGAAACGGTGCAATGTTCTAAACAACACTAGGCGGATCCTGGGCGGAGAGAGGCCTTCAAGTGCCTGGACGGTCAAAACGGTTGCCAAAGCGGTCTTAGACGGACGCCTAAACAGAGTTAATGACTAGATAAACTATGACCTTCCAACACCTAGACGAGGTCTAGACAAGATTTTTGAAACACTGAAGCAGTCTAAATAATTATATAGACGGTCTAAATAACAAATATCTAAACAAATAAAAAATCAAATAGACTGAAACCTTCCAAAATCTAAGCGACACTTTTAAAACAAAGCATAAATGGTAGGGACATGTATGTCTCGCCAACATATGCAACAAAAATGTGGGATTTTATAAAAAAAAATCATGGAGGTTGACAATAAAGTTATATTCAGGCATTATTGGAGTGTTTCAATTATATAACTATTTCTATTTTTGTTAATACCCACGTGATGAACGAGCCATCAAAACCTAATAATTAAATTTTATAGCAAACCGTTTAAGGTTTTGAATTACTTTCTTAGAACATGTGTGCAAAGTGAATACGCGTACACGCCTAGATTGCTAGTCAATGAGCTCGTAGAAAATGTGTCATCGTAGAAATTAATTAAAGTGGAGACACAGGTAAATAGATCCTTTTTGTGAAGATTTGTGGCGTGAAATCCAATATAGTAACGTATTTTGTCCATTCGGTTATGAGTTTGTCTAAGGTTCTATCGTTTTCGATATTCAAAAGATTTATAGTTAATATTTTTTATCAAAATGTCGTCGTTTTTGGGATTCTACAACGACGTTGTAACCTTGATTAAAAAATTTGAAAGTAAATACGATATAGGAAGAGGTTCTTAATACATATGGAACATTTGAAAGTAAATTAGCACAATACCCACATAGACAATAATATGTATATTATAATTCGTGTGTATTGGGTCGAGTGATGAGTGAAAGACCTTCATCTGTATCCATCCATCACCCAAGTTTTTTCGGGTTGTTACTCGTTCTTCTAGGTCAAGTGAGTCGGGCATCCATCGGATACGGGTAAGACGGTCATCCACGTGTCTTTAGAACTCGGTTTTGGTACTCTCCAAGTGCCCAGATAGGAAAAATCCATCTATATGAAGCATAATTGATCATACAATGTTGGAAAATTAATCCCTTTTAGAGCTAAAACGTCAAGATCGATCATACTAGGTTATTAAGAAACACTAAATTTGACATATACCTTTGATCCTGATGGTAATCGAACCTTTATGCGGAACTACGAACGAGAACCGTAGGTATGTGATCTTCCTCAGCCAAATCTAGGGTTAGTGTTTTCACTCTAATGGGGAGAGTACCGTAGAAAGTCTGAATGATTTAGCGTATTGGGGACCATAACCTAAAATCTCTATTTATTTAACCCAAGAGAATCTCATTAAGCCTATTGGGGTATCCACCCATTGAGCCAATACCATTTATTAGAAATCTAAGGATTTTTCACATAATTGAATCACTTAAAATAAATCCACTAATAATTAGCCATATAATATAATTGTTCTATTAAATATGTAAGCCCATATAATAGAGATTAAAATTCTAACCTACAATACTTGTTCAATACACCTAGTATTTCCTGTTTATGAATCACAACATAATCAAAATCAATTAAAAAAATATTGCTTATAAAATATTGCTTGTATAATTGAAAAAAATAAAGAAAGTCTTCGGGCACAGAGCACTTGGTTCGGTGATTTAGTCTCTGAAGTAGTACCCTAAGGTCACCGTTTTAAATTCCACGGATAGCGATTTGGCCTTTCTTCTCTTTAAAAACTTGATCAGTAATCAGTCTTCATTCTTAATGAATACTATAGGCGAGTCTAATTAATATTTATGGCGACAATAAACCTTACCCTATTAAAAAAATTTAAAAAAAAAAATCAGATTCATCCAAATTAGATAACCGCGTTAATTCATTGGTTAGCCTCCAATTTTGGAGTTTTTATGCTAACTTTGACCACGATGTATTACTCTCACTTGTGTGACACGAGAGTAATATATATCACGTGGTGCAAGAATATCATGAGACAACGATCGAGAACCATATTCCAATTTTTTTTGCAAGCTTTAATAAAAAAAAGTAATATATTTTTTAACGGTTGAATGTAAGAAAGTACAGACTAAAGCCTCCCATCACTATATATATGCAACGTCCGAAGTCATTAACTTATCAATCTTCGTAACAAAACAATAGAGAGAGTCCAAAATATAACAAATTAAGAAAGAAAATGGCGGGAAGTGGGATCTTGAAGAAGGTTGATAACAAGTGTAAGAATGGAGTGTGTAAAATTAGGGCATTCTTGCGAATCGATCCTATGGACATGGTTCGCGACTACGAGGATAAGTCATGGAAGTACCCGTGTCCTTGTGAAGAAGCCACGTTTGTTGTTAGAGACGAAGATCTTGTTCGTTTGAGGGAGAAGAATAATCTCCTCTTCTGCCATGGATGCAAACGCTACGTCTTTCTTGATGTTCCTAGGGAGTACAATCTGATTCGAAGCCAAGATTTTGGTCGCCGACGCTACTAATGGATCGATCGAAGCTTAGTTATGATTTAATGTAATGTTATGGAGTTATTACAAATTGAGTGAACAATGCTTAATGGGTTCGATTGAGCTATTTGTTCAAGCATAGTGATCAAATTACTTGTATTTATCTTATTAAACGTCATAACACGTTAATGAAATGCAAATATATATACATAATAACGTGATTCTTCTTTTAATTCTACACATATTTGATGTATTAATTAAGTGATTCAAGCACATCAATCTTAATAAGGAAAGATTATATTGATCCAACTCAAATCCTCCTACACTATTATTGACAACAACAAATAGAAGTGTTTTAGAGGAAGAGAAGTGACCATATAGAAGGGTAGCTAAATATGACTCCGAGACGTGCGCCAACACTTAGGCACGGGCAACCTCAAGTGTCGAGTGCTTGCATGGCGTGGCACATGCATGGTGCTCGGTAAGGGCACGCCTATGCTTGGGCCGTGGCGCGCCTAGTGCTAGCGATGGCACACGTTTCGCTTGGCAGCTGCGAGACCGGGTTATGGCGCGTCTATGCCTTGGCACATGGCGCCGGGTACTCATCACAAAGCTCAAACAAGCTAGGTGTGTGGGTTTTAAGCAAGGATAGTGTAATGTAAGCTTTGTGCATTACTGGTTGAATCAATGAGAGCTTCTTTAAGCTCGGTAAAGTGTCTTTGACAAGGATTAAGCTTGAGAATAGTTTGGCACATAGCTACGAAAGCTAGAACTTAGTTTGAAAGCTAGAAACTAGGTTGTAAGTTAGCTCCTAGCGCAAGGAACTAGCTTGGAAGTCAGCTCAACTAGATGAGAGTCAGCTCAAGTCAGCTCAACTAGCTTGAAGCCAACTAACTACACTAGCTCGGTGACCGAGCTCTATGCTAGCTTGGACCTAGCCCATGTGGGCCGTGGTGGGCCAGCCCTTTGGGCTGATTTAGGCCGACCCTATATGCATGATGTTGGGCCAAGTGGGATGGCTATATGGGCTTACAATTGGGCAAGAAGTTGGGCTATGCTTGGAGCATTTTATCCTACAACGGGCATGTATGGGCGTCTTTTCTAGGGTTGGTTGGAAGACACAAATTTGGTGGAAATTTAGAGAGATCAAAAGAGAGTTTTCTCACAAAAATTAAACATTAAGCGTGGAAGCAATCGTGGAGAGTTTTCTCAAGGAGAAATGAAGCACGAATCATTCGAATCGAACGAGGTATGTGTATACTTGATGGATTGGATTTGCCATCCTTTCTATCTTTTTTGTTTTTATATTTTTTATAGGATTTATTATTTTTGTGAGAGAGTTTATACATCTATATGTAGAGTTTTTTAACACAATTCCACCGAAACAAGACCGTTCTCTGCCTATATAAGTGACCCGAAATTCATCATTAGGGTTACGTTTTTCATATACACGAAATAAAGAGAGGCTAAGAGAAAGAATGTTATTTCCATAGAGTTACGTTTTGTGGTTCAACAGATCGAATCTCATCATCTTCGTTTTTTCAATCGCAATGTCTACCGATATATATTTGTAATTAAAAATATGATCAAAAATCCTAATAACTGATTAGGTTCAAGTTTACATCTTACATGTTTTTGGACCCGTCTCTCGTGTAACACCTTCAATACATTAATGTCGATTAGGGCATAAAAAGACAAGTCAATCTTTGCTATATGTCGATTTTATTCGACTCTTCGTACGTACTGATTGTGGGCCAGAAATATAAGATTATGGGCCACGTGGTGCATGTATATGTATATAGGAGTAGTTTTTACTTTTTGTGATTTCTACTGCCACTAAAGTTTGTTCTAAAGTGTAGAAAATTTTGATTCATCCTAATCACATAACCTCGTTAATTCATTGGTTGATTCCGCCTCCAATCATGGGGCTTTTATGTAACTTAATTTGACTCCTTCAAATTTACCCACGATCCACACCACTCTTGTTAATATACCTTGAATTTGTTGTTAATCGTTATTCACCAAAAGTTTAAGGTCGAAGCCTCCGGCAACATCAGAAGTCCTAGAGGGCGGAGTCCTCTAAAAGGGGATTGGGGGATAGCGCCCATGACGATAGTCTCACTAGAGGATTGGGGATCCAGGGGTGACGCTATATTTTCTATTAACGGGTCTATCGCATTCTGTTTTGGGTTTACGACCTATAATTTGTTTAGGGTTTCATAAGTTACATTGTTATATATAACATAAAACGTCTTATTATTATAATCTATTCTGTTTAGCC
Source organism: Fallopia convolvulus (assembly GCA_964016875.1). Lineage (NCBI taxonomy): Eukaryota > Viridiplantae > Streptophyta > Magnoliopsida > Caryophyllales > Polygonaceae > Fallopia > Fallopia convolvulus. The sequence continues at coordinate 1,142,134 of OZ024722.1, read as the reverse complement.
TCCCTAATAAAAATGACAGTTTCTTCACCCGTAGACGTAAATAAAACATTATTACCGAACTAAGTAATTCTCTTTGTCGTTTCTTTACTGTTTATCATTTTCGTTACAACAACTCTCACTCACTCGTGTGACGCGTGAGTAATATTACAGTGTTTCTTGAATATCATGACACTGAATTAACGAGAACCATATTCCAATTTTTTGCAAGCTTTAATAAAAAAGTAATACTAATTAATGGTTGAATATACGTACGTACACTAGCCTAAAGCCTCCCATGACTATATATATGCAACGTCTCAAGTCATAAAATTATATCAATCTTCATAACAAAACAATAGAGAGAGTCGAAATACAACAAATTAAGCAAGAAAATGGCGGCAAATGGGATCTTGAAGAAGGATCATAAGTGTAGAAAGGAAGTGCATAAAATTAGGGCATTCTTGCGAATCGATCCCATGGACATGGTTCGCGATTACTGGAATAAGTCATGGAAGTTTCCTTGCCCTTGTGAAGAAGGAAGCTTCGTTGTGAGAGACGAAGATTTTGTTTGTTTGAGGGAGAAGGATAATCTCCTCTTCTGTCATGGATGCAAACGCTATGTCTTTCTTGATGTTCCCATGGAGTATCGTCTGATCCAAAACCAAGATCTTGGTCGCGAGCGCTGCTAATTTGATTGATCCAAGCTTAGTTATGATTTAATGTAATGTTATGATAAGGCATGAACCTTTTTTTTTTTTTTATTACAAATTGAGTGAACAATGCTTAATGGGTTCTATTGAGCCCATCTTATGCCCAAAAATAATAACAACCAGAATAGTAGACATGCAAAACATACAGTGACAATCTTGGAGCAACTTCAATGAAAATAGAGGCATTATTGTCTAATTGAAGTGAGGTTATAAGGCATTCATTATAATTTGATGTATAGTTCCTGCCATGTTGATTAAACAGATTGAGCTTACATAATGCACCTTTACAAAATCTCCTAGTTAAGCAACATATCATCTGATGTAACAGTGTCATTCTTCACCAATTATTTTGATTCTCATAAAACTCAGTCACCAGCCATTACTTCTTTATTTACACAATAAAAATCAGATAGAAAACCTTCCAAGGTTACATATAAATCTGCAGCCTGCACTATAATTGAAAAAGAATAACTCACCTTTGTCTAGTACTGATGTGTTGTTAATTTGTTATGTTATCTTACTCTAACATAAATCCTCTTCTCAGATTACAAACTCAAAACCGAATAAAAATGAAGATCAGGCGACTAAACCTTGCTTGGCTTGAGGAAGCACGCCCGCCACCCGTCAAATGCCCCATACCGATAAAGGGCAGGATTCACGGTATTACCAGTATCAAATATAAACTTGTTCTTGACAGCAACACGCACGAACTCTAGCCGGACAGGTGGCCCATCCTCAGCCTTGCTTGCTTTTTCCACCAAGAGATCCCTAACCTTAGGTGCAGCACGCTCGAGCATCTCCACAGAGAATGTATTGACGAAAAGATGATTTTGGCGTCCACCATCTTGCACTAAGGTTCCGCTTACAATGGAGCACATTTCCCCCTCCACCCCGCCCTCAACTTGAATTATGGTATGCGTTGTTAGCACCTGGCAGGGACACAAACGTCCCTGAAAGAAATCAGGCAGGTGCTGATGGCAAATAACCCTCCCTGTCTTGTTCACAAGGTATGCTACCGCCTGCGTACCAGTGACGGTTTCATGAAATCTAAAGTCTTTCACAATTGCAATGAGCACATACACCCCCAACTCTAGAAATTCTCCAGCACACCTTGCAGTTCCAATACCAAGGATGTTCCAGACATGTTTCAACTCCAAGGCAGATTTCCATTCCAGCTCTATTTCAGTGCATCCTCTCCATTTCCGTGTCCTGGAGTCAAACTCGAGATAATAGTGGGCATCCTTTTTTCGCCAAGGAGTTATTGCATAGATGAGGTCACCGACGACCACGTGAGAGTATATGTGATCCTTATCCTCAATTGTAGAAATGACTTCCCATGTACCGCCTCCAAGTTCATGATCAACATCAAGGTTGCAAACCTCATGGGAAAAGATCCAGTCACGAGGGCCCTGGAGTAATACAGGAACGGTGTCCACCACATGGGCCAAACTTTAGGATTTTTCAATTCATCAGAGGCCTTTAGAGGCAGAGAATGTACCGTCTTCAGCCAAAGTCAAGCGACGAGTGACCTTTGAAGAGCCCTCAATGCCCCATGAACTACAGAGGGATTTGTAACGCTTGATGGCCACGGGAGGGGGAAACTCACCCTAGCAGAATCTATCGTAGGAATCAAGGGGCCCCTTCAACGAGGTTGGAAGATCTTGCCCGCCAATCATGTACACGTGCGACCCCCAATTGAACAAACCTACCGAGGCTGGAAGCTACTCTCCCAGCAAATTCAGACTAGCGATTTTGGGAAGGGGGACAACAACGCCTTGTCTCTGCTTGGACTGCTTTAGATCCAAGCACCAAATCTCATACCCATTCGATACACAAAGATACCATCCCTTGGTTTCTACGTTTCCCTTGTTGTCCGTCTTCTTCTTCTTCCCCTTCCGTCTATTTGCCCTAGTAGATGAGCGACCCATGTTTCAACTAAAAACCACAACATGAGAGATTAAATCAGCTAAGCAGTCGGTTCAGCTTTTTAAGTTCAAATTCCACAACATATAGCCATCCAATTTCAAGCAATACATATACCAAAACTCCAACACATGGACCGAAACCAAAAGTCGTGAGCCAGATTTTGATTTTCCATTCTAACCCTAACTACGCTAACCTTAACCAAGATAAGATCAAAATCAATTGAAGTCTAGATATCGGACGCAATCCTAGACCGAAACCGAAAGTCTGGAGCCCGATTTTCCATCCCAACCCTAATTACGCTAACCTTAACCAAGATAAGATCAAAATCGATTGAAAACTAGATATCGGGCATAATCGTAGAAAAATCAAGCAAGAGAGTACCGTGATTGGAAAGCACGAATGATCTATGACGCCGCGAAAGAGATCAAAGAAGGAGAAGAGAGGAGAGGCGGAAATATGCGAGCGCGAGTCGGAAGAAATTTTCATTTTTATGGCGAAATTTTAGTCAGTGAGAAATGAAAAAATGGGCCTCAAGCTCTTGGCCCAATATGATTTATGAACGAGTCCAATGTTTTTTGTTGCTGTATGTCAACTCATGGTCTCCTAAACCAAATCTACAGAGAGAGAGAGAGTAAGGTTAAGTGAGGAGTTTCTTGTGCTAAGTACAAAATCTTATAGTGAAGATTAATCATAATTATTGAATTTACTTTTTTATTATTACGGAAATTCTATATGGTAATCCCGATGTATGATATTATTCATGAGATGTACTAAAGTTTGACATAATCGAGGCGGCATACAAAACGATGTAACAGGCAAAATGAGGCAACATGTGAATCAAGTGTCTTGGCATCGCGCCCAATCGGCATCACAATTAGGGTTGTTCATCGGTCCAAAACCGAACCGAACCGAAAACCGAATTTCGGAATTTTCGGAACCGAGGACCGAACCGAATAAGCTCGGTTCGGTTTTTGTTCGGTTCGGTTTGGTTCAGGTAGGAACCGAAATAGAAGATTAGGTACAAAGCCGATCCAAAATATATAACATAACACCCTAAACCAAACTAGAACCGAACCGAACTAGAACCGAACTAAACCTATTTAAACCTAAAAAACCGAACTAGAACCAAACTAAACCTATTTAAACCTAAAAAACCAAATTAACATATGCTATTTTTATCATTTTGAACTAAAATCATTCAAACCATTCGAACTAAAACTTGCAAAATGATAAACAAAGCAATACGAAACTTTTAAAATGGGATTTAGGTTACATCCTTAAGGCTTAGTAAGGGTATTTTTTATTTTTTAATTTTTATATTAAAATAAATCGGTTTACCCGAACCGAAACCAAACCAAACCGAACCAAACCGAAAACCGAACTAACCAAAATCTTGAACCGAGGACCGAACCGAAGTACCTTGGATCGGTTCGGTTTTCAGGTAAAAACCGAATTATCCGAACCAATGAACAGCCCTAATCACAATAGGCGATATAAGTTGTGGTCGAGCTTTGGACAGGAAAAAAAAACCTTTATCTTGGTGTTCCCTTCACATAGCGAAGCACTTGGTGGGTTGCATAAAGGTGGGGTTGCCGTGGAGCACTCATATAATGACAACCTTGGAGCAACTTCAATGAAAATAGAGGCATTATAATCTAATTGAAGTGAGGTTATAAGGCATTATAATTTGATGGATAGTTCATGCCCTGTTGATTAACACAGATTGAGCTTACATAATGCAACTTTACAAAGCTAAGGAACCATCAATGGTTACAAATGCTACAACATATCATCTGATGTAACAGTATCATTCTTCGCCAATTATCTTGATTCTCTTAAAACTCAGTCACCAGCCATTACTTGTTTATTTACACAATAAAAATCACATAGAAACCTTCCAAGGTTGCATATAAATCTGCAGCCTACACAAAAATTGAAAAAGAATAACTCACCTTTGGCTAGTACTGATGTGTTGTTATGTTATCTTACTCTAAACATAAATCAGAGACCAACCCAGATGAGAACATCTTCCAGTCTCACCATCTCTCGTCTTCCAACCAGTTATTCTTCTCCTTCGGACCCGTCGGACCTTCCTCCTTATACAACTCCACAGGCAATTTATCAAAGAAACCGATTAACGACGTCCTAATCCCTGCAGGAAGCCGTTTAATCGATTTCTCCAACTCCTTCCTCGAATCATAAATCACAATCGGTCCCCATTCCCTCATATACTGCAACCACCGAGGCTCGATTACTTCACCCTCAAGATACTCTGCTGCCACAATCCGATACCGCCCACTAGACGACTCCACATAAAAGCTACTTCTTGCACAATCGTTTCTTATCCCAATCCCGAGCTTTGATGATCCCTGAAGATACATCCCGGGGTGTGGAAAGCTAGCATGACCGCTCTTTGATGAGTACACAATCGGTTTGTTTGTCCCTTCTGTATACTCTAACTCACAAGCATCTACCCAAACGCCGCCACTGTGTTGTGAGAAGTACACACTTTTAAGGTGTCCTGAAAAGTTGCTTATTCGTAGCGTGAAGTGCTCCCAGTCGCCTACGTGTTGTCCGACCTTGTCAAGAGGAATGTCAACCGGGCCTAGTTTAATGGTGCCGGGCCCGTTGAAGGGGCAAAAGACCCACATTGCTATGTCGGTGTGGGTCCCTCCTAAGGCCGGCTTGACATGAACATAGAGCTCGGCGGTCTCCAAGTTGCCTCGTTTGATCATTTCCCTCGTATCATCATCGCTTGGCAAATCTAACCAAAACTCGTGGTCGTTTGAATCACCAGAAGGAAGATTCGAGCCAGTGACCTCAACCGGTTGGGCTTTTGATTCGCCTTTTGCGTACAAAAGAGCCCCGTTTTCGAAAAACCACGAGACGGATGATGGCAAGAATTTCTCTTCTGGATGGAAGAAAAGGGTCGGGCCGTAATGGGTTATAAGAGCATGAATTTGATCAAGATTCGGCATTGCATTCCAGGACGGATCAGAACAATTCCTTAAGCAAACAAAACCCGGGTTTTCTCCGTTAGTCCAACAAAAGAAGGACCCGACACAAACACCTTTTCCTTCCATCCCTCTATGGCAAGGTCTAGTTTTGCAGACTCTTAAAGGAACTCCTAAATTAGGCCTCATTTCAAGTAACAATCCGCAGCTCTCACATTTATCAGTGAGATCCTCTCTTACACACATGACTTCTTCCAATTCGGGTTTCGAAGGCTTGCTTGTGACAACAAATCCCAACGCTTTGTATCCCCGAGGCGGTTCAGGGAGCCAAAAGTAGCCATGTAAGGACGTTTTCTGGCTCCCTCCGCCATCTGAAGTCCAGACTAGAGTATAATCAAGGGGCTTTAATAAAGCCGGTTGATGATTGTTGGTGATTACTCCTTGTTGTGAAGTTGACTCCTTGGCTACAAGAACGGAACCGTGAAGGGTTTTATTGGTTGACTGGCAATAATAACTGAGGCAGGAAAACCCGGTAGGAATGCCTACTGGTTTGTAGAAGGAAACACACTTTGTTTTGTTGTGTGATTGGCTGCAGCCCCAAACAAGCTCGAATTTGGTTGCTTCAGCGACTTCGAGCCCTCCTAGATCGATTGTCCCGGTGCTAAATCCTTGGCCTGCAAAAGATCAAACATAATGCAAATTTCAATTTTGGTGCATTCTAACGAAATTCAGTTATTATTGTCACATAGCTGAATTTCAGTTTCTCCCGAGTCTATCGGGCATACCCCTTTCCCTTGGGCAGGGGTACCCTCGTCTTGACCCCCAGATTCTGTTGTATCGGAACCTCACTGGGCCAATGATGATGATGATGATAATGCAAAATTCATGAAATTTTAATAGGAAACCCAGGAAGATTTCATTTGTTAAGTGCTATGGGAATTTCGGATTTGCAATTGCTTGCACGAATTCTTAGGGCCCGTTTGGTACCATACCTTGGGGATGAGGAATGGGGCTACGAATCACTCAAACCTAAACTAGTGTTTGGTAGAGCAACCGGGTTGGAAATCAACCATTCCACATCCCAGATTTTGCTCACTTTTCATGCCCTAGCATAGAGGTGGGTATGAGCCATTCCTATTTCATGCTCATCCCAACCCCATTCCCAATTCCAACCCCATTCCCACTATTTTACCAAACAGGCCCTTAAATATTGCTATTGAGTTTCAGAAAGAAGAACACTTGGGCAGGGTGGAAATTGGGATTATACCAGACTAATCAAATTGCAGAAACAAGTGATCAAGTAGTGTTTTTATTCAACATCTCATGCTCAAGCAATCAAAATAGACCCATATGATGGTTCATTCAAATCAAGTTCAGGAAATCAAACCAGGCATTAGGGATTTGGGTCACCTGAACACAAGGATCAAAGACATTTGCCAGCAGAGAACATAGATTTCTCTTTCAATTCAGAGCCCAGATAGCCCATCAGCAAGAGATTTAAAAAACACAGGATAAGAAAATGAAAAGACCATCAAATTGGGGCCAAGAAAGAAGAAATACCTGGAGGCCAGTTGGGAAGAGGAGCAGGCAAAGAGAAAGATGGGGATTCAAAGGAAGGGATGCCGGAGATAGTGCCCCAATAAAGACACCTGCAATCATCGGTCATCTTCTTCTTCCCCTATTCGCATTCCTTTCTCCTTCCCTTTCTGAACGTAATTGATTAAAGAATTGGGGAAAACCCAAAGATTGTTGTTGTTATAAATTATGTAATGGCATTAAGCTTTAATGGGTCAGAACTACAAAGGAGGGACAAATAACAGCATCACAATTCAGAATCGAGAAGCCTCCGGAACAAGCTTTAATGAATTTTTGTTTTCAATTGCCTATAATTCCTTGTTAAGGAAAATTAGAAATATACCCACCAAATCTTTTCTAATTGGATATATGTACACACCAAATCTTGATAATAGGATATATACCCATCAGGCCATCACATTATTACTTTCTTATGATTACTGGGGCTGAGCATCGGTTCAAACCGAACCGAACCGACAAAAATCGAATCGAACTGAAAACCGATATTCCATTTAAGGTGAACCGAAAACCGAATTGAATTGGTTTGGTTTGGTTCAGTTCGGTTTTGGTTTTTGGCGATTTTGTATAAATAGAAGGTTATTCTTTAGAAAATTCAAACCGAACCGAACCGAAATTTAAACGAAATGGATTTTGAAAAATTCCTAAACCGCAAACCTAACTGAAAAAATATCGGTTTCGGTTTGATTTTATTTGGTTTGGTTCGACCGATTCGGCTTAAAATTTTGGTTTGGACCGACTCATGCTCAGCCCATTTACCTAATTTATAAGTTATCTTACATATATAATATCGAAATTCCGATTCCAAAAACAAATTTATTAATTAACTTGTGTAGATTTGTGTTCATCTTCTAGACTCTTAATTTATTCATGCTATTAAATTTTGATAATGTCAAACCCTAAATATTTTTTTAATGTTATGATTGTAATCCTAAATGTGTTCATTTTCTAGACTCTCATCTAATTTTAAAATTTTAATGGACATATATCCAAATAATCAAGTTTTGATGGGTATATATTGGGCTGCTATTCGGCCTAATTTGTACTGGGCTTAAGAACTCGGCCCAAGTTTCAAGGATCCCAATTTTATCGAAACATAGCCTTTGGGCCGCAAAATATACTAGTATCATGCTATCACTTAGGGTGAGCAAAACATCCTATTCACCAAATTAATTTGAAAGAAATTGTAGGCATACCTAGAATTTTTTGTAATAAAATTTTTTTTTATAAAAAATGAGTCACCCTTCTCATTAAAAAAAAATGTACAAATTTGTAACCAAAAAAATATCCATTTTAACTTTTATCTATATCCGGTACAATCCGATTGTTCTTCACAAATATTCGAATCGGATACGAATCGATGTTTTTTTGTCAAAAGAATAGTGTAATATATTGATATATAATATGTGCGCCTTTATAAATATGTTTTTTAGCAACTGAATTGTTCGAATATTCAACTCGAATATACCGAAACAATGGATATCCAGTTCAAAAACCGAATATCTATCGATCCGGGATAATTTAACCAATATATTTTCGCTTATATCAAATCCGAATCGGAATATCGGATAATACTTACTGAATATCAAAGTTTTTTGGACAATTTCTTATAATATAAGTTATGGTTTTTCGTTAAGAATACTAAATATAAAAACTAAAATACTAAAAGGAAATTAATGAACCCTATAAAAAAAAGTCAAAATAACCCTAAACGATAAAATTTAATAAATAATTTCTTTTTAAAATTCTTACCCTATGCCTCAAGGGCATAGATTAGAAAAATCGATATAAATATATCTGATCGGATACATCCATTTTCAGTTCTGATTTTATAATATGGGCCTTATCCAAGCCCATATTAGCCTTGGCCCACTTTGTGAGCCCATGAAATCAAATAAAATGGATATGTATGAATTATAAAGTACAAAATTCAACGTTTTTTTTTGGTCATTGCCACCCCAGTTCAGCGGAGAGCTTTGCTCCATCAAACGCTTACGTCTGGAGTTCGAGTCTCGCGAGGGCCCCTTTATTTTTGGGTGGGATCTGCTCTCCCAACAAGTTCATTTCTCCTCCACTGAGAATCGAACACTCGACCTCAACGAAGGGAAGCGTAGCCCCTCCCACTACGCTACATGCGACCCTGAAAATGTGGTTAAAAAGAAGAATATATCAAATCCAAGTTTTCCTTCTTCTAGGTGTTGTTTTCTTAGAAGCCTCCTGATGGGACTTGGGAGAGCTTAAAGGTCAAACCAGCAACAAATCAAAGCTTCATAACTTTTTCCTTTGATTGTGATTTTAGGTCAAGATCAGGCTAAATTAGTTTCAATCGCCTGATTTATATCATTATATGTATTGGATTTCCTTTTTAATGTTAAGAAATAGAGGAGCATAAGAAAATTCAACATATGTCAAAGTTTTTCCAACTTACTACTAATGAGCATGCTATTTCGGAACCACGAGGTAAGAAGTTCAAAATAATTAGAGCTCGTTTGATCAAGTGCAACTGCTTGGTCAGACAGCCTCTGATATCATGTTAAATTCCGGTGGGTCAATATGACGTGCGGGGTACACACGTCGGTTCATGCGCATAAGCGCGTTCGGCCCACCACATAAACTCATGGGGTTCCATCCTAAAACCAATTGGCAATAGGAGGAATAACCCATGGATTTATATGGTGAGCAAGTTTTATCATAAATTCCAATGTGGGATAGCTTTTTTATCTCAACAGAATACCTTATAACTTCGGTTATTAGTTTCAATACGCAATATCAGCATCAACTAGTTTTAGTATCAACAACATTAGCTAGAATCAACCCAAATAAATACTTAGAGCTCGTTTGGTATTGATATCTCACATATGAGATATGAGTGTCGGTATGGATATCAAGGTATGACTATCCGACTATGAGTGATATCTAGATATCGGTTATGAGTATGGATATCAAGGTATGGGTATAACACTCTAATATCATCTTGATATCACTTAATATTAACTGATATTAATATCCTCATATACCAAACAACAAATATCAGTCTGATATTGAAATCATAATATATCAAACATCAGATATTGACATCAGTTATATACCATATTCATATATAATATCTTGATATGGATACCAAATAGGCCCTTAGTTGCCAAACGTATTATAGTCTAATATCATAAAATGAAAAGGATTTGCAAGGTACACGTGGGCTTGAATTATACATAAAAGTTATGTCAACAAAAGACAAACACACATACCCAACACCACATCTTCTTGTCTGGCTGCTCCCAATTCATAGTATATATCTAATTTCCCATATCTACTTTCCTCACCTGAAAAATTAGGCAAATTAGGGTTTTGCTAACTCATCACATGCAAATTTGACATTTCACTAATGCAAATATATAAACACATACTAGACGATCTCTAATTTCATGAGTCGTCCAAAATCCACCACCGGACACATCCTTATATATGTGTGGGCAATGATTTAAAAAATGTTAGGCGAATTTGTTAGAAGGTTCATCTCACATCTGAAAGTTGGGAATTAACTCAGCAGATTACTTCTCATATTGCCAATTGGTTTTAGGATCGAACTTCGCCAGGCTAATATGGTATCAGATTCATCTGCCTAATGGCATCTCTCGATCCTAGGCCCGCCCCGTTGTGTTGTTCAAGTGTCAACTAGGTCAGTTCTCCCAGTTGCACTTACGGGGGCGTGTTAGAATGTCCATCCCACATCTGAAAGTTTGGACTTAACTAGCCTAGAATATAACTCAGCGGATTACTCCTCCTATATATTGTCAATTGGTTTTAGGATGGAATCTCGAAGGGCTAATAGAATCTTGGACAAAGATGGACTGTGTAACGCCTAAATGGTCAGAACGGTTATCTAGATAGTCCTAGACGAATTGGGACCTTCCACCTAGCACTTGGGCAGAGCCTAGACAAAAATTTTAGAATTGTGTGTGTGTTGTGGGGGGGGGGGTGACAATGGCGGTGACAACTCGCCAACTCCAACCATCGATCACCGCGACAACACTCTACCCATGACCTCTGTCTCGATCTATTTACCGCTAAAATTTATACCCTACTTCTAATAAATCCAACGTCCACCACTTTTTTTTTTTTGGTAAGAATTAGGGTAGTCCAAGTACTATTGGACTAGCCTAGAGCACCCGTAAACGGGTGAAAAATGGTTACTAACCAGTTTTAAAAGTAAAAGGGGCAAACAGCCGCCCCGGAGATTCGAACCGAAGACCTCATAATCTCATACATAAGTGTTAAGACCTTAACCGGCCAAACCATGTGTCATGCGTTCCAACGTCCATCACTTGATATACCTCATGCACACCCTTAAGTAAAACCATGAACATTATTTTCCACTTCCACACTCAAAAAAGTTACCATACCAAAGCTAATTTGGGTGACTTGCGAAAATGGTAAATTTTTCTTTCGCCCACCGTAATTAATTAAAGAATGCGGGTGGGCGCCCGTAAATATAGACTAACCGCATTCAATAACGGCCATCCCGTCCACGTAAGGCTGACGTGTCTGTCCCCACAAAGTCGCCCTCATTTTCCGCTACCATTATTTAAATCGGAAACCCGTTTCCCACATGCGGCAAAATCGAAACATGTCCACATTCATCCATCATCCATCATCCATATATGCATGTATGGGCATGGCATCATGGCATGAAATGATATTTTATTTAATTTTTGATTGTGAGAATTTTTATTTTGTGTTTTGGTGGGTAGAGAGAGCTGAGCTGGAGGAGGATTACGGAAGAAGCCAAATTAGGAAGTCCAAGTCATAGCTGAGTCAGCCACCATCTGAAAGGAAAAGCCTCTCTTTCACTACGGGTTCTGGTCGTGGGACCCACCAATAATGTCCACGTCAGAATACATAAGAAAATGTATAAAACCACCGAGGATTTTACTTGTTCAACACATAAATCATTATATATTATTTTTAAAAAGTAAAACCCCCAAAAAAAAAATTTAAAAAATTTAAAAATTTCTATATAATTTAACAAATTATTTTACTTGTTCAAACCATTAAATCGTTCTATTATTTTTAAAAGGTAAAAACCTAAAAAACAAAAATTATAAAAAAAAATATAAAAAACTTTATATAATTTAACAAATTATTTCCCGTCCAAAGGATTTTAGAAGGAATATGTCCACATAGATAACATATTTTATCTTCACCATTTTTGTGCAGAACTTGGCCAGTTAGATAACCTTTAAAATCAAGACTATTCTAATAAAATTTGATATCTTTAATCTGTGTTTTTAGTGCTTATTTGGTTGACAAATAAGTTTTTATAACATTGAAAAATCTCAAAACTCTATTTCATACGAATTTATTTACCTATAAAAATAAATAGGATCTTTTTTGCTTATAATCTCCTAGGAAATAAAAATTCTAAAAATTAATTTTATAAAAATTTAAAATTTAAAGATCATACTTTCTAGATTCAACCAAGCACGAACATTGCTTCAAACTTTTAATTTACTTAATTATACTAATTAACTTTCCTTGTTGAAACAACGGTCACCTGCTGATTCATAAGAACGACCAACTGTAAAACATATAAACTATGGTCTAGGTTATACATAATCTTGTTAATTATACTAATTAAGTTTATCTCGATCAGTGCTAAGTGGTAGATAGGATCATATGTATATTATATTATCAAGGTCCATTTATATGTAAATTAATCAAGATCATGCATGCAAAGGGCCAAATTAATCACGCACAAATAGATGGAATTATTAGGTGGAAAATGGATTAGTCATGAGATATGTGGGTAATGGTAGGTCTATGATCACAACCCAATTGATTAGTGTTTTTGATAATCCATTATCTCCAATTATTCGTCATATTTTGATCGATCTTCCAAACAAACAAATTAATTAGGTGATTAAGATTGAATTGTGGTGTGGAGTGCAATGTGACTTCACAAATTTTGTCTTCATTTAAAAACTAAAGTCTAAAACCCTAAAGTTTGAATCATAAATTTAAAAAAAATCCTATTAAATATTCCATAGAATTTTATTAAATTTGAACTTTTATCCTATACTTAAGAAATGGGATAGAAAATTGTAATATTATTATTAGAGTTGTCAAAAGCTTACCTAATCCGCAAACCCGACCCGAACCGTCCGATAATTTTAGGGTAAATACACGAAAATTTGAACCCGAAATCCAAAATAAACCGAACTTGATAGACCCGAAACCCGTTGGGTTGAAACCCAAAACTCGTTGAATTGACCGATTTAGTATATTTATAGAATTTATAAAACTTATTTTGAAAATTATAATATATTTTATTATTAAAATACATAAAAAAATATTAATAATCATAAGAAAAACAATATTTTAGACCCGCTGGTCAACCCGACCGAACCGAAAACCCGCAACAACTCGACCCAATTGACCCGTGACCCGTAACGAACCGAACCTGAACCTGTCCGACCCAACCCGATTGACAGACAAATTATTATGCATAATTGTGTGTGTATATATATTAATTATATGATTTTTTATAATTATAATCGTTGATCTCATAGATGATACATTCTTCTAGCTCGTGCCCGAGCACAAATACACTTCTTCTAGACTTTATAATTTAATAAAGAAATAAAATTTATTGAATAACTTCTTCTAGAATTTATAGGGTGAGGAGCCCAGTCCAACGTTTGATCCTTCGGGAAGAACCTCGAGGTCACCGTTTCGACACCCACCGGCGACGAAGTTAAAATATTAATTTCTCAAGAATTGTTCACAGTTCTCACCCATTCATGGGTACTCTAGGCTAGTCCAAGTAGTACTTGGGCTATCGTAAATCTTACCAAATCTTAAAAAAAAAAATTGAATTAACAATATAATATAGTAGTAGACTACTAGTACATAGTAAATATATAGGGTGAGGAGCCCAGTCCAACGTTTGATCCTTCGGGAAGAACCTCGAGGTCGCCGTTTCAACACTCACCGACGACGAAGCCACAATATTAATTTCTCAATAACTGTTCACTGTTAGTAGTACACTACTAGTACGAAGTAAATATATTGTACTATATTGCTTCACCAAAAAAAAAATATTTGTACTATATTATATACTCTAGAAGATATTGCCAGTAGGAGTTAGGTAAATTGACTTGTCATTCATTTTGACATTTTTTTTAATTTTGAAACTTTATTTGACATTAAATGCATTGAAATTCTTGGTGGGAGTAGGGTAGTAATTAGATTCAAAAAAATTGAACGAGGAAGTAAAATGTCAAAATCAGGTGCTTTAAAAGGTGTCAAAGAAGTCGCTATTGAACATGCGGGGTGACGTAGGCAGATACGTGGCAAAACTTCTTTTCACTAAAATGATTCAAGATGATTAGCACCTTCCTTGTCTTGTTCAAAGGTTGAATCTTGATCACAAATTCACAAAATTAAAAACCAATTAAGATAATCTTACAAATCTATTTATATGTCTTCAGCTTTCAAAGATAGTACCCAGAGATTTCTGGTTTGACTCTTATAGGTAGACGACAACCACATTAATCCAGTATAATCCGCTACAATGGAATCTAGTAGATCGAGAGACTGAAATGAGACCCAGTAGCGAGACAAACCGTCAAGAAACGAAAAACAAACAAAAGCAATATTAGGGTTTGAGAGGTCATGGTTGAGATTGAAAGCAACATCATCAACAAATAGGATATTGGCATCTTAACATAAGAATCATCCAAACACGTCTTTACAGTATAAATCAGTGTTGTATCAAGAATGCCTTCAGTGGGCTCAATTGCTTATACAAGCACAAACATGTCCTAGACTCTTTCAGCCTCAAGACTCTCAATGCATAAAATTTACAGAAACTTTGCACATTTTCAAATTAACCTTTCAAGTTAGAATCCCCAAATTTTGGGATCAAAATAAAAAAAAAAAATTACCATCTTTAATCAAGATCTCTTGAGAGCAGTTGCAGCTGAGTCCACATGAACCAGCAAGCAAGCATAAACCCTCTTCTTCAGCTTATCAATCTTCTCACCCGTCTCGCGCTCTTCCTCATTCATATCACCTCTAAGCTTATCCAACCATTCATTTGAAAGCTTGAGATGAGATAGCATGACACCTATGCTCTCCGGGTCCATTTTCCGGTCTTTTACTTTCTTCTCCTGGCGGCCTTTATCGCCGCCATATCCAGCATCCAAGGCTGATTCCAGAAACTTCAAGAACCATGTTCTTGATTCCCTTTGTAGAGCTTCTCTTAGCTCTTTTATCTCCTTGAGCCCGTCCCCGGTAGCCCATTCTAGCTTCTCGGGCCCGCTAAGCTCTCCTCGCGGTTTTGAAGACTTTGACTTGGTTTTCGCACTCACATGTTGGTCAGTTGCTGACGTGGTGGCGCTTCGTTCGTCCCTGGCCTTTTGAGCTAAGTTGCTCAAAAGCTGAAGATCTTTGTCCTTTGACGGGTTTGAGAGACTTGATTGGTCCAGGAGATGGTTCATTGCAAAGAACTTGGCAAGGGAGATTTGCGGGTTTGTAGGGGAGGCAGAGGAACAGAGATCAGCAAATAAACTGTGGAGTGTGCAAATTGAATAAGCAACTGATATATATATATATATACTAAACAGTATGATAAGTGGAAATTTATAGACTAAAACTTACTCAATGCATTTCACTATGATTGAAGCCATATTTGCTTCCTTTTGAGCTGCAGATGCTACTGAGGAAGCTAAGTTTCTCCTCTTAAATATTCCCTGTGAGAAACAATTCAAGGTACAAACCAATTTAGAGGGACCCCAAGTTGCAAACTGAATTGATTCCAAAACCATTACTATTAAAAAAAAGACGAGTTCAAAAATAAATACCTTCCCGGGCTTCACAAGATTAGATGGAAGATAACTCCAGCCAACTGACTCGGGTTGAATCTTATCAATACCATTTAGTAAACTATTCGAGCTAACATTTTCCTGCTTACTCGTTCTTACTATAGTGAAACTCTTTGGTGGTGCCATTGAATTTTCTTTGGTCCGAGCAACAGAAAACTCTGGCCTTGCAGACAAAGAAGCGTCAGTACGGCTGCGTGAAGGAGTCAAGGACCGTGACTGCAATGTACCATCAGCAAATTCCGTCAAAATTGCCTAAATATGTGTTTTATTTTTGTGATGACTTATTAGAGCTTAAAGATATCACAAATTTGCCAATTTTAAGCAATATTTTGGGAAATGAATATACTAGGTATGACTAAGGTCTTCATTTGCTACTTTCCATATGTCATACCTGACCTTTGGACTCTTTGGAAGAGCTCCTTGGAGTCATAACCAGATTCTCTTTGACCCGAGAAACTGAACTCTCCTGCTTTGATGCCAATCCATTTGGCCGACTGCGAGTAGGAGTTGTTGTTCGCGTCTTTACTGGCTTGACAGATACAAATGAACAGCTGGTGGAGCTCTTTGGAGATGCCCACGCGTTCTCTTTAGTCATTGACTTTGTCTGCATTAAATATATAACACCAACAAATTGCTACTTATTTGCCACTTTTCGAAAATAATTTGGGAAATAAAGACCTTTTGAAGTGATTTCAAAATTTTGGCCCATGAAAAATACAAAAATTTAAGAAGTCACTGGGCAATACACCATACCTGACCTTTGGAAGAGCCCCTTGGTGTCATAACCAAATTATCTTTAGTCCGAGAAACCAAACTCTCCTGTTTTGAAGCCAATGCATTTGGGCGACTGCGAGAAGGAGTCACCGAACGAGTTTGTACCGGCTTGACATTTGCAAATGAACCACTAGTGGAGCTTCTAGGAGATGCCCAAGAATTTTCCTTCATCCTAGATGTGGTAATCTCAGCCTTCCTTAATGTCGATAAATCAAGGCTTTTGCGTGAAGGGGTATTTGGCATTCCCTACATTAGATCCATAACACCACCAAATTGCTTAATCTAGATTCAACTAAAAAAAACATCACAGAGCAAAAACGCACTTTTAGGCAAGTCGTAATGTGTTGCTAAGAACATTATACCTGAGTCCTCTGCTCTTGTTTGGATTTTGACAATCCACTTTGCCTAACACGGCCATTTTCACCTCCCCTTTCAGTGCTACTACTCACACTATCATTACTACTAATTCTACGATGTTGTGATGGAAAACCACCCACCACCGATTTCTCCTCCTCCATATTCCTCTGTTGCCCAGAATCCTCTAAACCAACAGGCCCTTTTGAAGGGTCAAAGATTTGCATTAAATCTGTAGGATTCCCCAAAAAAGGGTGTGTACCTGGTAAGGGCCTAACCCCTATCATAACAGGTACAGGAGTCGCGCCCTCCAAGCAGTCGACATAAAAGTGCTGCCCTAGTTTGAGCTTGTTGTTAAGAATGAGCTCATTGTCTTCCTTGGACAAAGAAACATACGTTGCATGAGAGGAGTCCGAGACTTTAAGGTAGAAACCTTGGTTAGGCCAGAGATCATCCCCGTTCAAGGCCGGGACTATGCTGATCACTTGCAGAAGGACAGAACGATGCTCCCCACGGACTTTTACATTCGTGTCCGCAGTTTCTAGAAGCTTTAGCAGCATTCCTGGTGTTAATGTTCCCATTCTGGCCAAGACTTGTTTTTACAAAGGAAAGAAAAACCGTTTATGTCGTCAAATCTTCCATATATACTCATTTAATATTGTGTATTTGCTAGCCCCTGATTCTAAGAAACTGACAATAGACAGTTGAGAAACAAACCAGTCTACATTTGCTACAGATTTATGACATCAATGTGCAATTCCATATCATGGCAAAATGGCAACTCGGTAGGGAAAGTTCCTAGCCTAGTACAGTAGCAAAGATAATGCATTCTGATTTTAGGTATGAAGAAGTATGAAAAAGCACTAAGCACGATGGGAGAATTGATTTCCGTGGCATCTTCACATCAAGCAAATTGACACATGGAGTACTATCTTGGCATCTCTATTCAATCATCCCAGTTAAGCTAACCTACTAACTATGCCACCTCTTCACAAGGAACGAGATAGCCCCTGATTCTAAGAAACTGATGATAGACAGTTGAGAAACAATCTATCTACATTTGCTACAGATTTATGATACCAATGTGCAATTTCATATCATGGCAACTAGAGGAAGGAAAGTTCCTAGCCTAGTACAGTGGCATAGATAATGCATTCTGAATTTTAAGTATGAAGAAGCATAAAAAAGGCACTAAGTATGAAGAAGCAAATGGACAAATCTTCAGTTGTGTACTTTCTTGCCCCCTCTATTCAATCATCCTAAGTTAAGCTAACCTACAAACTATGCCACCTCTTCACAAGGACCAACATAGCTTAACGACAATAAACTGATTTTTGATCCAGGAGTTTTGCACCAGCAATCCATGTACACCAATGTAATAGTTAAAAGTATCGGCCACTTCATGATTAAATCATTTCAGATAAAGGCCAATTTCAACCCCAAAATGACTCCTCACGGTATCAACAATCCAAACCCTAATCCCCAAATATGATTTACTACAAGCCCAAAACGCGCAAGCTTGCATATATGTAGAATCAGAGATTAAATTTAGCTTCGCGTACCTTTCACACGCAAATGTAGATGACGAAGAAGAAGAAGAAATCGTAATATCACAAAAAACTCGAGCAAAGCTTCAATCTTTGAAATTATACACTGCAAATGGAACAACTCCGCCTTACGATCTGGGAGTTTTCTCGGCTATCTTCAGATCCCTGCAATGAAAGTTCAATAAGATAGAGAAGAAGATCGATTAAACTAACTATCCATTCAATCTCCTATCACAAGATCTCTCACCTCGAAGTTTTGTACAGTCCCTTTGATCCAATAACTCCCAACTCTTCGATCCCATAAATCCCTAATTTTCCTCCTTTTCAGATCTTGCACCGTCTTTTCCCCAAATCTGGCTAGCTCTACACACCGATTTCGAATCCGGACTCGTTCACCGCCGATCTGGCTGCCACTCTCATTATCTGACGTTTTCTTTGGTTTGCGTAACAAGCTCACACAGCAAAAGCTCAGCAAAACAGAAAATGAATACAAAAGAACAATAATAATAATTTTTTTAAAAAAATAGTAATGGTAATTGGTGGTAAATTATGGGCTTTACGGCCCAAATCATTTTTTCGGTTGAATAAATTAGGGTAATTTTTGAAACTAGTATGAACACTACACGAGTAAAGAAAGGGTGAAAAGCTAGGGTTTTAACTTTGATGACTCCAAATTTGGGTATTATTACCAAAGCCTTTTATCAATATAATAATTTATAGCACACCTTTTATAACATTGGGAAATGGGAATTGCAGAATTTGTTTTTTTGGCTCTATGTGAACCATACACCGGTTATTATATAATAAATTAATAACATGATTTAAAAAATATATGATAAAGTTATGCAATAATTTTTAAACAATGCTAGAAAATATGTAGTATGTTATTTTAAAATGAGATGAAATGTTAAAATAATAAATATTATTATTTTTATTATTATTTAGCATATAAGAGTATAAAATATCCAAAAATTTTACAATAGGTGATATTACATGACAATTTTATTAGCTTTAAAAAGTTGATGTTATTATTTTACCCTATAGAAAATTTATGCAAAAATTGTACAATATATAATTTTTCCCAAAATTGTAATGAGATGATAATGGAAAAGTGGAGCCATCATTATGATAAAAGAAAAGATTAATAGAAAAATAAAAAAAATTAACAATAAATTTGGACACATGTCAAGTTAAATAAATATCATCTAAAAATTAACAATAGAAAATTGTTACTTATTTCCCTTTTTTAAAAAGAAAACAACCACATATTTCTATTTTGTTTTTATTGAACCACTCTCATTCCATTTTTCATTCATTATACCATCAAAATATAGTTAAAATACATAATTGCCTCTAGGTTAAAGTACTGAATTGATAAACTCCAAAAATTACCTATGCTCGACTATTGTTGCTGCTCGAGAGAGAGAGATAGAGGAAGGGTGGCCTAAGGGTGTTTCTTTATCGATGATCTTGTTGGGTGCTTAAGGAAGCTCGACTCGGCGCAGCAAGTGCCTACTAGGGATCGAGAGAGGGTCGAGAAAGGAAAGGTACTCGATGATGCTTATCAATTTCTCTTCCTCTCTCGACCCCTATTAGGCACCTAGCAAGATTGTCAATCATGAAGCACCATTAAGTCATCCCTTTCCCTCTGGGTGTTTATCAATTTGTTGCTTTAACCTAGGTGCAATTTTGTATTTTAAGCCTCATTTGATGGTATAATGATAGAAAACGGGATGGGGTGGTTCAATGAAAACGAATTACAAATAAGGGGGGGTTTTCTACAAAAAGTGAAATAAGGAGTGGTTTTTTTACAAACACTCTAAGATAAGGGGTAGTTTTCTATAAAAAAAAAAAAGTAAAATAAGGGATGCTTTTTTACAAACACTCTAAGATAAGAGGTTGTTTTCTGTAAAATGTAAAATAAGGGATAATTTTTGCAAATGTCCTAAAATAAGGGTGATTTTATGTATTTTACCTTTTTTAAAAGTTACATGAGAGATGTAAGTACAAGTGAAATTATAGATTATACCCTTTTTAATGTTTAAAGGTATTATAAAGAGCTCTAATAATAAGACGGTACTTAGTACACTATTATTGTGCAAATTACACATTTGTAGAGACAAAGTATCTTAACATTTTTATGCATGCAACAGAGCTTTTGCAACACACCATAGAATTGTTTATAACTTTATATTGTTGATATTTTTAAAGGCATGTGCATTTATTTCAAATATGGCCCTCATCTTAAAAAAAAAAATTGTGTGTAGGTACTAGTGCTCATTGGGCAAGAGCCTTGTTTGCCTTATATTACATGTGTACAACACTTTCATTCAATGCATTATACATGGGATATAATTTCTTAGAAAACAAAGTGTGTAGCTTAAAACTGTAATGTACTTCGTATGTAATACTGTTGTGAATATAGTCTCTCTCATATTTTTTTTTTGGGTTGAAAGTCTATTTTATATCTGGAATATAAAGAGAAATAGTCCAGTATATATACCCTTGTATTACTTCTCATATTATCAATTGATTTTACATGGAACCTCATTGGGCTTGTGTGTTGGGCTTACATATGCACGACCCCTGATCCATCGGCCCATGAAAAGTTTAATATGGTATCAGAGCTATCTGCCTAACGGCTTCTCTCGGCTAAAAAGAGAATGAGATGCCCCCACTCAGGGGTGAGTTGACTATTAAAGAGATTGAGATGCCACCACCCGTCACTGTCACCGGGCTAGCTATAAAGAGATTGAGATGTTAGACCCGTTTGTCCAAGTGTCAACTGGGTCAGGCCAGTTGCACTTGCGGGGGCGTGTTGAGAATATAGTCTATCCAATATCTGAAATATAAAGAGAAACTAGTTATACCCGTCGTGCCATGCACGACTAAATGAATTTAATACTTAATTTATTTAATGAATATGATTTTAATATAATATAAAAAACTTATTTATTAGAAAAAATTTATATTTTACAATTGGTGTCATGTGAAACGGGACCAAAATTATTAAGGTGAGCCTACTATAATTTTGATGGCTTAATGATAATTAATTTATGCAAAAATATAAATAAAATGTTTGAATTAGAATCAGTTAATTTTAAAAATCTTTTACAAAAAATATAAAAAGGTAAAAATAATCTAAATTCTTGTAATTTTTTTTATAAATTCTATTCTTGAAAAATTTTGAATAAAAATTAAAAATATATGTAATAAGAAATGATGAAAAAATATAAATAAAGAGTGAATTTTTTATTGATAAGAAAATAATTTATATTTACACAAATAATTCAAAAAAAATAAGGAAAAGATAATGTAATTTTTTTTTATCAAAATTCAATTTGGGCAAGTAATTATCTAGATTAAAAGTTCTATTTTTATCAAAATTATATTTAAGATAAATCTTTTACATAAATAGATAAAAAATAAAGATAAAATAATTTTCTTTAATTTTAAATAAATTTCGAATTTATTTTTTTCATATAAATAGATAGAAGTTTTTGGAAAAACTAAATTAATATATCTATGTTAATATATAATATCTAATGCTCTATAATTTATTGTAATTTTAGATAAAAAAAATTTAGATCTAGTAATTCCTAATATATAATAGACAACATCTTTATTTTAGATAGAATCTTTCATGGATTAATTTATACTATTTCTATATTATCCTAAAATAATATCAACATATATTAATTTCCAAAATAAAAAAATCCTATGGGGCAATATCCTAGGTGGTTTAACGTGGAAACGACACGTAGGAAAATCCTAGGTGGCGCAACGTGGTGTCCTTATTCCTTGCGTCTTTTATATATATAAATAGATTAATTAAGATACAATAAAAAAGACACGTATTAAAATCATTCAACATTAAAATCAATCTTTAAAAAATTAATACAAACAAAAATTAATTTTTTAAATATATGGTGGGGCTAGAATCAACGTGGTGGCTCAAAAACGGTCAGCTTTTATAATATACTAGTGTAATTCCCGTAAATTTACGGGTAGTTTTAAAAATTATACTATATAATATACTATCACAAATTAAAGAGAAAAAACAAAGATAATGTATATTTTAATAATTATTAATGATATTTATATAAATTTAATGTTTTTTTTTGTTTTCTAATCTTTAAGATAAAAACAAATAAATATGGAAAATATTTTTCTATATCAAACCTTCTACATTCACTTTAAAGTATAATAAATATAAATAAATAAATAAAATGAAAGAACCAATAAGTGCCATGTAGCGCGAATTTTATAGATAGTTTGTTTCTATTTTATAATATATTAGCGTAAATATAGATATAAATTTATATCGTTAATTTTTTTTCAACAATCCGATAAAAATATTTTAGCATAATCTTAAGATAGCATATATAATATTGCTTATCAATCAATATCAATAAACATAGATAGAAAATTATATAGATAAATATGAAGGGGGCTTTCTAAAATTATTATTTAGTTTTTTAAGTTCAAATTTTTTTTGCATTATTTTATTCAAAATATGCCACGTGGCGCAAATTTTTACACAGACTTGGTTTCTGCTTTATAATGTATTAGGGTAGATAGCTCAATATATATATCCTTGGATTACTCCTCCTATTGTCAATTGATTTTAGGATGAAACCTCATTGGACTTGTGTGCTGGACTTACATATGCACGATCCCCGATCCATTGGCCCATGGAAAATTTAATAAATACTATAAGGATTGCGGTCAATTTTATATCCCTGAAAAGGTAGAAATATTTCATTTTTTTTATAAATGTTAGTTATCAAAATCTCTCAAGGACACAAATGATTATAATACTTTCTTCCTAATTTTCCTAGATTACAATCAAATAATCAGATAATTTGCGCCATATACGTTAATTATTTGATATATGTGAATTGTGAACAAAACACCTTAAAATTGATTACATTAAAATTTTATTTTCATAATTCATATTATAGACTCTTCGATCAGTTAATTGAAAAAAGATCCTAGAGTTCTATATAAATATTCTTAATTCTTTTATCTCGTTAAACCTTCATCACCCTCTTTCTACAATGGACATTGGAGTTTAATTAGTTAATCAATACATGGTTATTCCACTAAACGACACTAGACATCAATACATCATTGCCCTAATGGTGCATTTGACATACATAACGTCCATTAGCACCGTGTCAATTATTTTATGTTAAATTCCGAGGACCGAAATAATCGAGTGCCGTATCGAGAGATTTTTACCACTTAGTATATTAGGATCCTGTTACAGTAGAGTTAGAGAATAACTCTATGCATAGAGTTGGTGAATTTTCAATCCTTGATTTACTTGAATGGATGAGATTTAATAAAAAAATACTAACAATAATAAAAAAAATTGAAAATTAACTTAACTAATATAGAGGGAAGAAAGAAGAGAAAATCACAACATATACCCTTCAAGTAAATCAAGGGTTGAAAATTCACCAACTCTACCTTACTTGAATGTCAATTATTTTACATTAGTATTTTTTTTTTATTAAATCTCAACCATTCAAGTAAATCAAGGGTTGAAAATTTTCCAACTCTATAGGTAAAGTTATTCTCCAACTCTACCGTAACAAGATTCAAAGTCGGAATCCACCTTTCTAATATAAAAGCTTAAGCCAATGGGTAGGGATGATTCACCCTTCTTTATATGCTAGTGGATTTTGGTCTTTATGTCCGATGTGGGATTGTTCAAGTTTTCTCCAACACGCCCCCTCAAGTGGTAACTAACCTGGTCTAGTTAACACTTCAACATTTTTTTCTAACGATTTTTATACCAGGAAAACCAGACCCGAATCGAACCCGCTCTGATACCATGTTAAATTTCGGGGACCGATTTATATCATGTTAGATTCCGGGGACCGTAATAATCGGATGACGTGTTGGGATTTTTACCACTTAGCATATAAAGTCGGAATCCATCTTTCTAACCCAAAAACTTAAGCCAATGGACAAGAATGATTCACCCTTCTTTATATGCTAGTGGATTTTGGTCTTTATATCCGATGTAGGATTGTTGAAGTTTTCTCCAACACTCTAAACAATATCAAGCTTTCTATTCTAGTTCACAAAATGCACTTTAATTTGTTCATATCCAATAAATCGCAAATTACTAAAACGCCTCCTTGAGGGGCCGGAGAGTACCGCCTCTCCTTCTACCAAAAAAATAAATAAATCGCAAATTACGGACAAAATAATAACCAAAGCAAGTTATTTTCGAAAATCTTCTATGAAAATCCCGGACAACCCTACTCACTACCTTTTTGTATACAATATTTGGCTCACTTGTAATTAATTTTTTTAAAAGCTAGACGGATTTTATGTGGAGAGGGGCCGCCTAGCACCTAGACGGCTAGAACGGTTACCTAGACGTACGTAGACGGGCGCCTAGACGGACTGAAAGGCTAAGCCAGGCCTAAAAGAGACCTAGACAGGATTTTTAGAACATGCAGTCGTAATGAGGCCATCTTCAACGATCGATGTGCCTCTCAACATCAACTTTTGCGCTCAAAGAACCAAGAAACATGTCTAGGAAATCCTTCAAGCAAATAAGCCGGAAAACATTTAGGGGGCGTTTGGTTATTGGGTATCAAGAATGGAGGTATCAGGCTAAATTTGGGAATGAAAACCCGATACATAGTGTTTGTTATGCTATTTTTTTATTTTTAAACTCATACCCTAAAGCCGATAGATATGGGTTTCTCAAACTCTACCCCATTCTCGGATATGAGATTTCATTAATTCCCACTCATCTACTGTTCATTATCTTCATCCTCCTCCTGTAACTCCTCCTTCTTCAACCTCCACGTCCTCACTTCTCCTCCCTCTCTTTTCCTTTGGTTTCTTCGATCTGGCGAACTGAGCGATCCGACAAGCCTTTGTCGTCTCCTCCCGCAACCCCTCACCTTTTCCCAATGCGTTGTGTGCATGGTTAATTGTATGTATCATCTTTGATTAGTGTTTGAAAAGTTAAAACCGAATCCGATCAAATACACGGATACAAAAATAAGCAATATAAAAAAATGTTGTGTACTCCATTTCCACTTTCTCTGTGTTCTCTGCTTTCTTTTTCACCTTTTTTTTTTTGATAAGCTATTGCAACAACAACAACCATTGGCAAAAACTAGGCTACCAGTAAAGGCTAGCCTAAATCACCATCTACTAGATGGTGATCTTGATACAACAACAACAAACCAAACCTAGTCAAAACAAAATTTAAAGTGTCAAATCTTCAAATCTTCAAATCTTGAAAACTTCGAATCTTCAAATCTTCAGATCTTCAAATCAGTAGTCAAAAGAAATTTCACATCAAGGGGAAAGCGCAACTCATAACCCACCAGATCCAATCGAAATCAGAGCAAGGGAGGACGACCAACGCATATAGATCTGGAATCGAGCGAAGGAGCAAGAGAGCAGAGATTAGACGCAAGGGTGTGTGGAAGGCTTACCATTACCCGACGCTACAATTCTCCCGATTCAGGCGAGACTCACGACCATCTGGCCGGCCCACCAGCGAAGCTACCATGGCCAGGCGTCTAGAAGGAGGGGAGCAGAGCCCGAGAAGAGAGAACAAGAGAGGCGGGAAGTGTCAGATCTGGATTTGGGTAGTTGAAGGGGAGAAGAGGAAGAGAAGGAGGAGGCCGGCTCCCTTGGGAGCGTTTTTAGGGCCGGCTATGTTTCTCTATTTGTTCTTTTTCACCTTTTGAACAATGAAAATCTATAAAATTTATAAAATGGGAGATGTGTGCACGTCTAAAGATTGAGCATATTTGTTGAATTTGGGGCAAAATGGTAGAATTTAAGATAAAAAAAATAAACCCTAATTTTCATTCTCAAATATAAGACAAACACTAGTAATCAGGAATGACATTCCATTCCCATACCTATTCAACCTGATACCTTGTTCCATTCCCATACCCGAATTTATACCAAACGGACCCTTAGCATATTAGCTAGATTAGTCGAATTAAAGTAATTTAGCATACCCAGAAAAATTCGAATCAGTAAAATTTAACATACCCAAATTTTAATATATTCCTGGTTTCGTCTCTAACTAGATTATCAAAAACTTGTGTTACTGTTTTTTGTAGATGGTTCTTGCATACTGGCCACTAAGATGGCATTTGGGCATGCCTTTATGGTATGATTATGCAGGCATAACACCCGTTACTAAATCATAATTATATATTAAGTGTTGTTCAGGAGATTCGAAGTTCGAATCTCATTGGCAGTATGTATAAAGAAACTGATATTGGGAGGGTCTCCCCCAAAATGAGGCCATGAAGTACAATACACAGTCCGGATATAGAGCGGTGTCCAACCGATCGAATCGGGCGAAGCAATTAAGCAAGACCAAAAAAAAATCATAATTATATATATGAGCATATGTATGCATGTATGAATCTAGTACTAGATTGATCATAAGACATTACTATTCTATGAATGTTTGAGACCGCAAAGCACAATTTAAATCTATGCAATACTTTATTATATTGTTTGACCTAAAAAATACTTTATTATATTGTATGTTGTAAATTAAACTTGGAAATCTGAGGAGGCATCAGTAGAAGGAAATGATCGAAAAAAGGCCAAGAATTGCATGTATATGATTTCAGACGTGACAAACACTACTTTAAAATTTTATTTTATTCCTTGTAAGAACCTAAAGGAATAGAATATTACACAAAACTAGTTTTCAAATACAAAAGAAAAAAAATATCAGTTTTGTTTTATGCTTGAAAATCACAATTAAGCACTCTCGAAAAGTCATTTTTAATGAATAAAACAAGAGATGATTTTCTCTTATCACATTACACTTGTCTGAGAGAGATGTTTAAGTGAATCATTGATTTTTTATATTCAAATGACCAACGTACGTGCACTTGTTAGGTAACAAATTGTGCAAAAATAATTAAAACAAATTGCAGCGACAATGCATGTATAATATGCAATGTCACCATTAGTATTATTTGTGTTAAAGTTCGGTTTGCCAATATAACTTAGAGGTCCAGATCCAAAGATATACGGAGAAATTAATTGAAGTGGGGCATAAATAAATAAGGTTGATGACGCGAACTCATGAAAGCATTAAGCGTCGAGTGCAGTGCAGTGTAGTAGCATTAGGCGTCGATATTCGACACATCTGAAGTTGACATATTTTATTAAAATTAAATGACGTTGTTTTAAGATTCTACAACAACGTTGTAACCTTGATTAAAAAAAATAATGTACCCTCTCTAACCCGATGAATCCATATATGTCTCGTAGCCTTAGGGACGGACCCAGGATTTCAAATTAGGGTGGGCTAATTATCATCAAAAAAATTTGGGTGGGTTAAATTACCTTAATTTAACTAATTTACTACTAAATTTACCTTATTTTTTTATTTTTTATTATTTAATTTACCCTATTTTTATTTGTTCTAATTTTTGTAGGGTGGGTTGGGGCCTACCCTAGCCCACCGCTCGGTCCGTCCATGCGTAGCCTTGATAAAGTAATATTAAAAGCCTTACAAAGAAGCTAGTGAAACTGGAAAGAAATGTGATCCTCCGGAAAAAAGCACAAAACTAACTAGATTAAAATTTTAAAAATAAAATTTAAAAGTCCATTCAAAATGGTGGGTTGGACAAATACAAAACTAAGGTGCGACCAATTGTAGTCAAATTCTGAATAAATCTTCCTATAATATATAGATTGTGGTGTACATAGTAAATAATTTGTAACAAAATTATTTTTTTAAAAAAAAATCACATGCCTAGATAGTTGTAATTGGATTGCAGTCCAGACGAAAGTGGGGAACCGACCCCTACTGACCCTCACTCGGATTCGTCTATGTCCACACGTCAATCATGTGCGCATATATGCGCATCATGCATGGGTTAGTACATAAATCCAGTGGAGTTTTATCCTAAACCAATTGACAATATGACTAATAACCCAATGACTTATATACTAGACATTCTTTCTTCGAATTTCCGATGTGAGAAAATCTATCTTCACATGACCCCTCAAGTGCAATTGTCTAGCACCGCAATATGCCAATTGCATTTGACGTTATACCTTTAGGTCGGTTAGCCCAATCAACCAAGAGTCACGACCCATGACAAAACCTGGCTTTGATACCATGTTAAAGTTCGATGAGCCAATGCAATACCGGAGTCCAACGTTCGTCTGTGCGCATATGCGCGTTGGGCCTAGCACATAAACCCAGTTGGTAGTGGAGTTCACCATGAGAAGTAATCCAAATATACTAGACATTCTTTCTTTTGAATTCTCGATGTGGATGTGGGAAAGTCTATCTTCACATTTAGGATAAAAATGTCGGATTAGATGTACAATGTATGTGCTATGTGGTTCATAACGTAAAATAATACTCTGTCCATCTCCGAAAGTTCGTTCAAAAGGACAACTTTCACACTTATTAAGAAATGGAGATAGAAGAAAAAGTAACGAATTAAGATATGAGAGAGGCTGTGATTGTGATGGGTAAAGATGAAGAAAAAGTGTAAGAGAAAAAAAATGACCAAAATGTTTATGAGAGTAAATTTTTAATCGGATGAGTTTGAAGGATGGTAATATTATAAGAAAAGTCTGATATAAAATCAAAGTTGAAAAGGTGGATAAACTATTCGTGACACCGAAAAAGAATACAAGACAAACTTTCGAGGACGGAGGGAGTAGGATTTTACAAAATAAATTTGATGGTTTTTCGATTCCATGCATTTTGGATTAAGATTTGAATTGACAATGTAACTAACTACCTACCAAATTTGGAATACATTTCGAACTAAAAATGCATGAAATTAGGTGAAATTAGTTTGAAAATGGATTAAGATTTGAATTTGGGTTTTTGATTTTTAAATTGAATGAACTTAATAATTCCAACATCAACTCAATAAAAGCTCATGTACAACCTGATTTGATCCGAAATCCGACTTAACTCGAAATTTAGTTGGACCGATAACCGAATAATCCAACCGAAATTGACCTGACTTTCACCTGATCCAAAATGGTCCAACCCGATTTGACCCGATTGTCAAAATATAAGAAATTGACCTGAATCCGAACTTGTTCAAAACTGAAATGACCTAACCCGACCCGACTCACCCGATTAACACCCCTATATACGAGTCATGTCAAACAAACCCTAAGTATTATAGGATAAGATGATCAGAAAATTGCGTTCTAACTGAGAAGCAAAAAAGGGGCAATATTAGGGCATATTTTTCAAAGCCATTTTTGGCAAGATTGTCAACTTACAAGCTAGGAAGAGAAATGCATCTCAAATTGGACAACTTGGTTATCCACATTGAAATTAAAGGTTGAATCTGAAAAGGAGGTTGCTTTGGTATAAAGGAATGCACTTTGTCTTAATTGTGATGTGGATTTTGATTTTGTTAGGCAGGGGGTCCCTCTCTATTGCTCTCAAAAATCTCCTCAATGGCCCAACCTCTTTTGGCTTCAATGTATAATAATTCTGATATGATATATGTTAGCTGATCTGATCTATATACCCTTTGAGCTATTTTTTTTTATGAAGGGAAGGAAAATTAGGTCAATTCAACATTGCTTATAATGTGTATCAAAATTTAGAGTTTGGTTTAAATAAAATAAACTCGATCTTATCCTAAAATTTGAGACAAATGCACTTTTTCTAGTTCGTAGTGCACTTTTCGTATTTTGCAATGTACTTTTCGTACTTTGTAGTGCATTTTTCCTGTTTCGGATTGCACTTTTTCGGATTACACTTTTCATATTTTATAATGCACTTTACTTTTCGTATTTTACAATGCACTTTTCATATGAAAATTAAAAGGCAATACGAACTAGGAAAAGTGCACTTGTCTCACGTTTTAGGATAAGAATTTGTTTCATTTGAACCAAACTCTCAAAATTTAATATAATTTGCGCGATAATTTTAAAATTCATTGGGAATTTATCCCATTTTATAATTTATTTTAATTATTAATTTTATTTTAAATTTCATAGTTATCACTAGAGCTGTCAAAAGCTGACCGAACCCGCTAACCCGACCCGACCCGTCCGATAATTTTAGGGTCAAGACCCGAAAATTTAAACCCGAAACCCGAAAAAAACCGAACCCGATAGAACCCGAATCCGTTGGGTTGAAACCCGAAACCCGATGGGTTGACCGATTTAGTATATTTATAAAATGTATAAAATTTATTTTTAAAAAATATAATATATTTTATTATGAAAATACATTAAAATAATATATTATTATTTAATATTATTATTTAATCAAAAATCTATTTTAATAATCATAAAAAATTCTATGTTTTTGACCCGCTGGTCAACCCGACCCGCCCGAAAACCCGCATCAACCCGACCCGGTTTAAATCGTGACCCGTAACGACCCGAACCCGAATCAACCCGAACCCCATATGACCTAACCCGAACCCGCACGACCCGATCCGATTGACAGGTCTAGTTATCACACATTTCGTATTAACCTCAAGATTACCGTGTAAAGTTCAAATTTTAGTACACCTTATAAAAACATCAAATCTTAGGGTTACCATGCGATATCTTATCGAAGTGTGGAGAGTATATATAGAATAAATTAAACATTTAAAAAATAAATTAGACACCGATAATGAACAATCCTTAAACATAGACGATCGTAGAGAATTAATTTATCAAAATCACGGATTAGCTCACATACGCGACATGGTCCAACCTATAACTTTTTTAACATTAATTATGAATTTATGATCGTATAATTAGTTGGAATTAAGAAGTGTATATACATGGTAGGGGCCTGGTCGACATGCTCTAGAAAAGGGCCAAATAAAGGCTAAAACATGATCGAAGCCATGCTTGTGTGTATTAATTTATACATTTTGAAGCGTCATATACACATAATCATTCAATAAATATCAATTGATTCAAAAGCTTGATGTTACAGAAATTAACTTGTTAAATATTCTATCTGTCTATAATATTTGTCTATTTTCCTTTATAATTGGAGTATAACATTTTATAATGTATGATTTGTGTTAGTACGGAGCGTAGTATTGACCGTCTACAAAAGCCATGAGCAAAATATGATAATAGCACAGATAAAGATGTTACGCTAATTTGTGTGGATATACGAGACTAGGCAAAGTCAAGAACGAGGTAATCCATAACAATGTCGGTGTAGCAAACATTAAAGATAAGATGCGTAAGTCGAGACTTAGGTGATTTGGGCACATGCAACGGAGGTATCAGAGCTTGAACTTGATGGACTTTTGCTGAGTAAGAGAGCACCAAAGACAGAATCTCTTGCAGAGTGACAATATTAATTAGAACAGTAGAGATTCGATGTACGTGCGTAGATTGTTTTTTTTCCAGCGAAATGAGTGAATAGATTGTGTGCTTATTTTTGGTCGAAAGAAGAGATGACGATCTCCGACCTTTTAACCCATTTTGTGTGCTTCTTTTAGTGAGAGTATTCCTCATTGCCTTATTTTAGTTCTTTCCTCTTTCCAAATTTATATTTTCTCTATTTTTTATCTTCCAAATTATTGTTCTTTTTTTTCCATTTAATCTTGTTACCCTAATTTTTATACTACCTTTTCATTTATCATGAGTTCCTTATTGTGCCTATGTAATCCACAACAATCAATGTAATTATAAATGAACAACTTGCATGCTTAAGTTATAATTAGTACTTGTGCAATATGGTTCATGCATTCACATGTATATGTGTGGCTCGTTGCATGCATGGAGTGGTAGAGCCAACTTCACATAATAACAACTAATATTAGGTGGCATGTCACTTACCCCCCTAATTATGATATACTTTCCCTAATTAAATTTTATGTGTTGTTTTAATATTTGAATTTTATCAATTTTATATGTCATTTTAGATATTCTAAACAATTAATAAAGACAAAGTTTCGAAAATTGTTAAAATTTATTTTTATTGATTATTTTTCTTCCAATCTCTTAATAATTCATATATTGGCTTAAAAGTAGATAGGTCAATCGGGTCGAGTCGGGCGGGTTCGGGCTAAATCGGGTTCAACGGAGTGTTATGGGTCACGGGTCAATTGGTTCGGGTTGTAGCGGGTTTTCGGTCGGGTCGGTTTGACCAGCGGGTCTAAAATATCCTTTTTTCTTATGATTATTAAAATCATTTTTTAATTAAATAGTAATATTTAATTAAAATATATTATTTTTTATTTATTTTAATAATAAAATATATTATAAGTTTCAAAAAAAAATTAAAAATTCTTTAAATATACTAAATCGGTCAACCCAACGGGTTTCGGGTTCAAATTTTCGGGTCTTGACCCTAAAATTATCGGACTGATCGGGTTAGCGGGTTAGTCAGTTTTTGACAGCTCTATTTAAAAGTAGTAAATATTTAATATTCCTATTATTTTCATAACTGTGTTAAATGCTAAAATGACAAATAAAATTGTTTGGATATAATATCAAGCATAAATATATCAATCTTTGACTTTAAATTATATAAAATAATTTTTTAAGTATTGATTAGTTAAATTTGAATCAACTTTCAAATTGGCCGTACTTGTTGGTATAGATTGATCCCTTGGAGATTCCATAGGCCAGGTCATTTCTTTTCCACCTTCTCGATCATCCTTTCATGAACACGGTAGTTAATGTTGCATGTAACTACATATATAAAACAATAGTTTAGGTATCTAAATATTGTATTGAGCTAATTTTCCTTTTAACTAATATAAGAATGTGTTTGTATTGAGCTAATTACCTAATTAACATCGAATAGGGTTCTAGATCTACGCGTCTATTTATGCGCATATGCGTATTAGCCTATCAGGTCCAACACATAAGTTTGATGGGTACGTATTCATCCTAAAATCAATACTCCATCCGTTTTACAATGTAAGTCGTTTCTAGCTCTAAAAGATATTTTATAATGTAAGTCATTCACTCTCTTATTTAATGTAAAGCTTTCTAAAATATGTCATTACACTATTTAATTTACTTAACACTCCAACAACATTCAATAACTCAAACAATTCTAGTGGTTAAAGAGTTAATATTGCATGTCATAAAAACAAACAATATTAAATTATCATCTTTTTCAATTTAAGCTTGTCTTAATTCCTGTGCAAAATAAAAAAACGACTTACATTGCGAAACGGATGTAGTACGTAATAGGGTGAACAACAAAAAACGTAACTCATATACTCAATAATTATTTTTAAATTTCCAATGTAGGATACACGCTTTCACATGTCCTTCAAGTGTGATTGTATGGTCCCACAATAGGTCAGTTGCACTTGACAACATGTCTTAAGGCCGACTAACTCAGTAAACTAGGGAACTGAACTGAACCGAACTGATCTAATACATTGTCAAAGTCTAATGGACCAATATAATATGGAGGTCCACAAGTCCGTCTATACACATATGCATGTTAGGAGAATTCATCATAAAATCAATTAAAAATAAAGAAAAGTAACCTAAAAACTTATACAGTACTAGACAATTGTTCTTAAAATTTCTGGTATAGAATACGCTCTTTCACAATATTTGATATCCTACCTTATACTGCCCTTTCAACATTTCTTCGGTAGTCCCCTCCTTCTATGTAAGTCGAGTGGTGGACAGCTAGTCGCTTGGACAAACGGTTTCACTTGGGGGTCTTTGCAGCTCAAGTGTCTTGTTTTGTTTTGTTAATTTGTTTCTACTATTTTGTGGTTGATGCCTTGTTCCGCGTATTTTGTGTTTCTTCGAGTCTTTCAGACGCACCCTTCTCCGTTAAATCAGAGATGCTCCCATCTTAACTTTTCAGATTTTTTTTTAGAGAATTGCACTGGATCAATGTTATTGTTATAGACGTAATAATCGTATGTATATATATATAATTTTTTAGTATATGAATTCACCATTTCGGAGTAGTTAAAGGTCAATTTTGACTAGCAAGATGCTAAAAACCATCCGAGTAAGCACGAGAACAACACTAATAATAGAATAATTAATTATCTCTAATCTTTACAAAAACATATTTAATATAATAAACTAACATGCATGCTTAGCAATGTGATATTCTCTGTTGTAACTATCAAGATTACTTCAAATTAATAACATGCTAATTGATGTCATGGTTTTAGTCGTCTTTCTTAGGGACCAAATTAAAGTTTGGCCTTTTCCTTGCAACATTTATATGAATTAATTCTTGAAAGATATATATTGTAACCAAAATTAATTTGCATCCATGAATTATTGTTAGCTAGGTTCCAACGATTACAACATCGCTCTTAATTTCTTATGCACATATATATGGACCACCCTTAATTTCGACCTTGAATTGTATATGTACGTTGAATGAAGATTCTCGATCCAATTATTTCTCGATTGCTAGCTTAGCTAGATAGCACCCAATTAATGTCTTGGACCGTTCAATTTTATTATTGATTTGATAAAATTTAGTTGTAGGAAAGATTATCTTTAAGATCTTTAAGGAAGAAAGATAGATTGTGAGAAGTTCATAAGGAAAGAGAAGAGAGAGACAAGGGAAGAAAATTCTGTTGTATTGATTGAATGAGTGTAAATTAGCCCAGCGATTCTAAAATCAATTGGTAGTAGGAGGAGTATTTCGCTGAGTTATATATTAGTCCAATTTACTCCCAACTTTCAGATGTGGGATGGATATATTCTAACACGTCCTTGGAAGTACAACTGGGGGAACTGACCCAGTTGACACTTGACAACACAACGGGGCGGGCCATGATCGAGAGAGGCTGTCAGGAAGATGGCTCTGATACCATATTAACCCAACAGGGTTCCATCCTAAAACCAATTGGCAATAGGAGGAGTAATCCGCTGAGTTATATATTAGTCCAATTTACTCCCAACTTTCAGATGTGAGATGGACATATTCTAACACAACTAACGTTTTTCCGCTAATTACAAACATATCCCTCACTTTCACATTATTACAAAGATTAGCCCATACTTTTACACTTTTCAGCCTATGACATTATCCTCATTTATATTAGTATTTAATTTTTTTTGGTTGAAAAATATATTATATTAGTATTTAATTTAATGTATGTATCGTTCACCCATCGATTAAAAAGTCCGATTTTATTACAAAATATTTATAACTCACATGTTCTCGGGCTTCGTTTGGTTCAACATAATAAAAAAATATGGAATTTGGTTACTTCCTATGAATTGAAGTTTTGCAAGAAGTATGAAGCTATGTTTAGTTAAAAAGTGTTTTATTTATATTAATATGAAACATAAGGATTTATTATATAAATATGTGAAAATAAAATCTTACCTATCTCAAATAAAATAAGTGTAATTTCTGACATTTAAAAGAATTGTAACTCCTTGAAAAATTAATTTCTAAAACTTTTAAATGAACCAAATTAATAAGACTAAGTTTTTAAGAAAATTATACTTCTCGGAAAATAAATCTTGACCTAATACTCTAATTTTGGCAATTGAATTGAATGTTAAATCTAAAATCGTTTTAAGATTTAGATAAGCACACTCTGTGATCAATTTTTACCTCATCGTTTAATTTTTTATTAGCCGAGTTAATCGGTGCATACCAATTTATCAAATTCGTGTACTTTATAATTAGTTCATAAACGTAAAATTTATCCAAAATATACGTAACTCCTCACAAAAATCTAATCATGTACACACGCGAGCTTTACATTAATGCAAGATTTTTTTTTATATAAATCATACTCGGTGGAACGTACGTGTATGTGTGTGTGCATCTCAAAACAAATATATATCATATTTATTTATTTTTTTATAAATAGGATATCAAAGATTTTTATTGATAAGAAGATATAAAAAGTGATTTGAAATTATACTGAAAAACAAATGACATCGAATCTTTCAGCATCTCACCATTATTGTGACTCTACGAGCCACATAATTATCTTACGTTTGAAATATGATAACTGAAAATGATACATTTGGATAACAAAGATGAAAATTAATAAAATTACTCCATGCATAGAGTTACTACTACTCTAATAAAAATTAATAAATTCTGAAAAAATAAATGAAAATTAGAAGACAAAAAATTAAATCTATTACATTTTAACGATGCATTTCACTAACTTTAGTTTACAACCGAGCACAATGAAAATTGACCCTTTTTTGTAAAGGAAGCTCAAAATTGGCATTATTATTGCATAATACTCCATTAAAGAAGCAACAAATCGAGCCCACCATTGACAATCTAGCTACCAAATTAACCCAATTAAACCCCAAAAGCTTAAACAAAAAACCCAAAATTAATCCTATCATCACTATTTCAACATTAATCCTTAATTTTTTTTCCATACACTAATCTCTCTTCTCATATATATATATTATATATATATAATACATTTACAATTTCAACTTTAATTCCCCATGTATCACATAACGGAGCACGCATTCGGATTCTCATCACTAAACATCTGGGGCGCGTCCACGTAAGACGGTCCAGGCGCGTGCGCGTACGACGATGGCCCAGCCATATACTGCTGAGGCGCGTGCATATACTGTTGCGACGCGTGCATATACTGCTGGGGCGCGTGATTGTAATGCGGCGCGTGCCAATACTCCGCCACGTACCCACTCTCGTGCGGCGCGTGGCTGTGAGTGTGGGCCCCATACCCATACGGGTACCCGTAATGCTCCATTTTGTTCACAATCTCCACCTTTCCAACATTTTCCTCCGCCGCCACCGGTTTCCCGCCGCCATCTCCGCCGCCGGGCTTCTTGTCTCCAGCGGCGTCCCCTTTTTTCTCACCGCCACCGCCCGCTGCCTCCGCCGCCGGTTTCGGTTTCGCCTCCTCCTCCTTGCCTTTCTTATCTCCTCCGTCACCGCCGCCGCCTTCCTTGGGCTTCTTGTCGCCGGCGGCGTCGTCTTTTTTCGGCGGCGGCGGGACCACGTCGATGGGCCTCTTCAACTTGGCGTTTAAATAGGGGAGCATCTCTTTCATGTTCATTGTGCCTTTAATTGTGATTTGGTCCTTGGAGAGGTCCACATTTACATCTTGGACACCTATAATTAATTCATTGCACATTTTTCGTACGTAAGACTCAATTATTTTTGCAACTCACAACCAATAAAATTTGGTTTACATGAATTGCCCATGATCAATTCAAACATGTCATATCTATTGCACAATTTTTCTCTTAACCAATATATCCAAAATCAAACAAACACAAATTAGCATATCATACAAAATTCTCTCACCTTCATATTTGGTTATGATTTTCTTCATCTTATTGGCACACCCATCACAATGCACTCTTGTCTTCAACACAACCGTTACTATTGGAGGAGGCTACACAAAATCAACAATAACACAACCAAAATTAATACAACAACTTTTAAATTTTCTTTAATAAGGAAAGAATTCGATATACCAGATTGGTTTTAATTTCTTTAATAAGGAAACAATAAACAACCAAATTAGTTTTTTTTTTTTAATAAGGAAAGAATTCGATATACTAGATAATATATGTTACCTCGGGTTTCTTTTCTTCAGCCTTTTTGGGCTCGTCAGGTTTCTTCTCCGGCGGCTTGTCATCGGGCTTCTTGGCGTCTCCACCGCCGCCGTCCTTGTCCTTTTTGGGTGGTTGGGGAGACACCAACTCCGCCTTCTTCTTGGTCTTCTCCTCGACTCTCGCTTTGACGGATGCGGGGTCCACCTTTCCTACCACGGTCACTTTGTTGCTTGTGTAATCTGCCTTCACGCTCTCCACACCTTCAACCACCAACAAACAATATTCAACAAATCAACAAGTTGCTTGTATCACAAAAATGGAGTACTCTAAAAAGGAAATTGTTAGTCATAGTTATGATAAAACGATTTTTCTAACCTATACGAAGAACATAGGTTTAGAAGCTTAAAATAAAAATTAATTATAAGTTTATTTACTATATTTGCAGTGTCATATTACATTAGAAATATAGCTTAGGAAATATTATAAATTAATTTTTTTATATTTTATAAATTTTGTGCATAGTACTATGGGCATTAATGCATTATGCATACCATAGAATGGTTTTTGAAGCAAGAAAAGGGGTACTTTAATGCTTTTTAAAGCAATAGAAAGCAGAGACACAGAAATTGACCATTTCCATGACATCCTTATCTAAATTGATCTGGATCTTCCAAATTGAATTTTGTAATTCCTTTTAAAATGATGGAAAGGATGATGAGGATAAGATCATTATTTTCTGATTATGGAAAGATATAGTTGGTACCAGCACTACTGATTAATCAGCTCAAATTACCTGCACTACTGATTAAAAATTCACGAATATTCTGCTAGCTAATTACACGATTAATCTGAGAGAAATGCAGATCTGTTTGAATCGAAGCAATTGATAAAGCAGATCGAAATCAAACTCACAGCAACAGAAGCAACAGAATCAGAGGAATGAAATTCGAAGTGTTTTCAGGAAGCAAGAGAATCAGAGAAATCGGAATTTACCGTTCATGTGCTTGAGCGATTTCTTGACTTTCTGAGCGCATCCTTCGCAATGCAAGTCCACCTTGAGCACCACCGTCAGAGGACCAGCTCCAGCTCCGGCGCCGGCGCCGCCATCGCCGCTCTTCTTCTCGCCTTCGTTCTTCTCCGGCTCCTTCTGCACAGAAGAACCAGCAACGGAAATCCGTTTGATTAGCAAACCGATTGTTGTTCAGAAAGCAACGAATTGAATGAATTGTGAAGTAGAAACATGAATTGAGGAAGAGAATGAGAGGATTTGAAGGATTTGACAGAGAAATTGAGATGAACTCACCTCGCCCATTTGATTTTGGGGATTAGGTTTCCGAATTGTTGTTAGTAGTGTGAGAGGATTAGAGGAATTTTGGGTTGGTTAGAGGAGGAAAATGAGAATGAGGAGTTGGAAATATATAAAGGAGTTTTCTACACAACAAATGAAAAAAAAAATAATAAAATAAAGGAGTTTGTTAGAGAGGCAATTTGGATTTGTATTCTATAAAAACTTAAAATGAAATTAATGCCGTCATCGCTCACTCGTACGAGTTGGATCTAAAAGGTAAAAATGGATATACTCACACCATAATTGCGAGGTTGCGTCTAATAAAAATAAATAAAATTCAGTTATGTGACAATAACAAGTGAATTTAGTTAAAATACATCAAATTGATATAA
Source organism: Fallopia convolvulus (assembly GCA_964016875.1). Lineage (NCBI taxonomy): Eukaryota > Viridiplantae > Streptophyta > Magnoliopsida > Caryophyllales > Polygonaceae > Fallopia > Fallopia convolvulus. Next base: position 1,102,235 of record OZ024722.1, on the reverse strand, counting down.
GAGACTATATCCATCTCAAAGGCATCGTATCAGCCAATGAGTTAGAGTATGCGTCCTAGAAATTATTCAACAACAACAATTACCCAGTGAGATTCTGCTACAGCGAAATTCAGGGATTAAGATGGGGTACGTCCGATAGGCCCAAGAAAAACTGAAATTCAGATATGTGACAATAATAACTGAATTTAATTAGAATGCACCAAAATTGATATAAAGACTAAATTTATCTCAAAAACAGTGTATAAAAGTCAACGTGCATAAGAACGAGGATGCGCCCTAGAAATTAAAATGAAATTAATGTGATATTATATATGTAAAGTTAATTTGAGAATAAATATATAATATTATTCAATGTGTGAGATTTATTAGTATTAGGAAGGAAATTGAAACTAGAAATACATTAATTAAATGTTATTTTTGAGTTAATTAACTGATTAAAAAGAGACATATATTGTGAAATAAGACTTTGAGCTAAAAAAAGATATATGGTTAAATAAGTTTTTGAGTTAAAAAACACATATATTGTCAATAAGAGGTAGTAGTATTTTTTAATGATTTAATTTTTTTAATATGGGTATGTATGTGTTATCATGCATATCATGATGATGATGATGATGTGTATGTTATCATGTATGGGCTTTATAATTTATTTTTTTTGAAAGAGAGGAAATTATTAGCTAGGGGAATGGATTGATGATGCTTCCGGATGCCGTCAAATCGGACCACCCAAAGTTGTCAGCATCGCACGATGAGGTTTTTAATTGAAATTGGAATTTACTAGATTTGTGGTTGTGGTTACTAGACTTTTGTAATCTTCTCTTTTGGTATTGTTTAGGCATAGTAGATTGAATAGTAAGATCATAAAAGCCACAAGAATGTACAATTTTTTGGATCTACTTAGGAAACTTCATTGGTAGAGGGCAAATTCCGACGAACCCGCGACCTTGTGGCCACGGATGTCGCTTTATCAGATGAACTAATAATGCTCGACTCAAATGTTTTTAGCTTTATTTTTATGTTTCCGATCCTTTCCTTTCAGTTGTTCGCTAAAAACTGTCTAAAGGTGGAATGAAGCACTAAACCGAAGATTTTATTTGTTATATGGAATGAAATGGAGAGTCCGATCTCAATTAATTTATCGCTAGCTAAGAGTTGGGCAATCCCAGATTAGAAAAAAGAAATAGCAACTTTAAAGAGTTGATTTAGTGAGTATGACAAGATTTTGGTTTGAGAGATCGAATGTTTGATTCCTCATTAGTCTTTGAGGTGAGACATATGTAAATCCTCTTGTAAGTGCTCTCTGTGCTCTTAACGCTCACACGTGTTTTTAGTTTTTTTTTTTATTATTTTATGTTAGTTTCGACTAATTTGTCATTAGTTAAGAGTTGGGCAACAATCTCATATTAAAAATGACTAATAATAACTACTTTTTGACTTATCGAAAAATTAATAGTGAGATAATGTGATAAATTTTTTTTGTTAAGCATCATAAGTTTTCATTTATGAAAAAGCGTAACAAAAAAAAAGGTTAGCAAGTTTTAACCTTGCACACGACCAATTCTGAATCTTGTTAATTGCTCGATGTAACAAGTTGTTGTCATCGTAAATCCTTTCATTCAAGTTTCGGATTTCATTATAAGAATTTAAGATGCACACATTCTTATTTCGTATATGTTGAGAGGGTGTTTCCGAACGACCTAAAGAACCAAATACACGACCAAAAAAGGTGCCAAAATTTAGGGAAAAACACGACATATCCCTCGCAAAACAAATAAACGGCGGAAACCCTAATTGATTATATTTATACCAAAATAAATTATTGACTACAAATATTTATATTTATACAAAAAATAAAATACAATGTGTGCAATCTTGATTTTTTTTTTGTTGGTAAAAGAAGTCTGCTAGCCCTAATTTAATACTAGAAGATAAGATATGACGATGGAGGGTAGACTGTGGCGGCTTAATACATCCAAAAAAGGTGATGTTGGATGAATGAAAAATGAAAACAATTGTAAACTATTCTTACGTAAACAATTTTCACTATTCTGATCAAATCCACATTTAATATTTGGTAGAACAGTTTTTAAGAGTGATGATGGGTTCATTTCAAAACGTTCACAACTGAATTATCTTTGAGAAGAAAAGTAATTGACTCTAATATTGGGCTTCTAGTCGAGGTTAAATGGCCCAATAAGATAATGCAATTGGGCCAACCAAGCCCAAATTGAGGAAAAAGTTCAATCTATTTTACTCCACACAAATGGATTTTCAGGACCTTGTAGACGAAAGTTTATGATTTCAATCTACTTCAACTTTTTTTTTTCAATTTGGGCCAACCGAGCCCAAATTGAAGAAAAGTTCAATCTACTTTAAACCTCGGGCTCGTAATCCAGCCAAGGACCACGAACCAGGTAAAATGGTTTGTGCCAACCGGCTCGACCCAATAACAAGAGAAATGGTGAGACTTGGTTTTTCACCCAACTGAAGGCGCGGAGGCAATGATCGAACATGTAACTTGTTTTTTTTTTTGGATTGAAGAAGAGACACTCTTCAGAGTTTTTATTGAAATGAAAATGGTTGTGCAGGAGTCATAATGCATGTGTTTATTAATTTACCCCTAACATCGTTAAAAAGTAAATGTAAAATGCCTTAGGCGGGTCAACCAAAATAGGTAAACAAAGATGAAGAAAAAACTAAAGAAGCAAGATAATCCATCATGATATTGCTTTAGGATAGACATCTAGAAATCGACCAATTTAGTCATTTTGAATGAAGCCTTGATATTGAGATATTAGACTGGGGCATATGGCGTGGTGAATGGGACTTCTCTCAATGTGCACCACGTCTTGGGTTCGAGCCTTGCCGGTGGTACATGTGAGTGTTCACCTGTGGGCAAGATAGCTCCCCTTGATACATACCTTTGTGTTGTGGTGCGGTTCGCAAGACCCGAAAACCTGTGACCCCCAACATATGTAAATCTTATGCAATACTCCCTCCGTCCCATTTTGTTTGTTCAAAAGGACAATTCACACACAAATTAAGAAAATGAGAATGGAGAAAAAGTAACCAATAGGGAGAAGGGAGAGCGTGTGATGGTGATGGATAAAGATGAGAAGAAAGAGAAATGAAAAGAAAAAGAGTAAAAAGTTGATTGAGGATAGATTTTTTATTAGTTAATGTGGGTAAAAGTGAGATTGGATAGGGATAATATACTAATATTGTAAGAAAAGTTTGATATAAAAGGAAATAAAAAGAGTTGGACAAATATTTTGAGACAAATAAAATAAAAATTAAACAAACAAAATGGGACTATGTCAAACAAATCCGAAAACTCACAAACATTACTTACACGTGGTTCCTGTACTTTTTATCACTGTGTGTCTTGACTCTAGCGCATATTAATTATTTACAGAATATGATAGATGGCTCATACAAGAAATGAAAAGCGTTTTCACTACAATTACCAGTTAACTTGATCGGTTATGACTGATCCGCGACGTTGAAAGTATTGAAGCCCTTGACTTTATATAATCCAATCATCAAGAAGTTTAAGATAAGATTCAGATAGTTTGTCAAATTATGGGGACCGAAAGAAACGGGTGGCGTGTCGGGAAATTTTACCACTTAATATATAAAGTCAGGATCCATCTTCTAACCCAAAAGCTTAAACCATTGGGTAGAGCTTCACCGTTCCTATATATGCTAGAGGTGTTTGGGTATATTTTCTTATGTGGGAATTGAGAATTTAGGTTCCAACACTGTTGAGAATCCTCTTTCCACATCGGAAGTTGAGAGTTAAATTAGACCAATATACAAGCCATTGAGTTATTCCTTCTATTGCCAATTGGTTTTAGGATGGAATCACATTGGACTTATGTGTTGGGCTTTCGTATGCGCACGACCCCCTGTTATGGCCCACAGACTTTCACATGGTATCAGAGTAGGTCTGGTCATGGGCCCGTTTCCTGGCTTGTTTGGGCTTGGGTTTCGCTAGGGGTGAGCAAACGGAAATATCCGATCTGATCCGATCCGGTAATTTTTCCCCTTAAAACCTCGATCCGTATCCGATCCGTTGTCGGATATCCGGTAAAAATATCCGTTTGGAGCGGATATCCGAACTATCCGTTTTGAAAAATATTTCCACTATTTTTTATTTAGGCCCAATTAATACGCATGATTGACGGATATCGGAACCGGATATCCGTCGATCCGTTTAAATTTTAATTGAAATTTTACATGGTTGAGGAGAATTGAACACTTGATGAGTTGAAATTTTACAAAATAGTCATTTAAACATCTATTCTACTTAGTATTAATGTGTATTTTCTAAAAAATATATATAGTACTGGATATCCGGTTGCTTGAAAACCCCGATCTGTATCCGGTTCGGATATCCGGAAAAAAAAATCCCGGAACGGATACTGATAAAAAATTTTGTGATCCATTCGGATCCGGATTTTTCGGATCGGATAGGCCGGATCGGCGGATCGGATTAACGGATCGGGCATTTTTGCTCACCCCTAGGTTTAGCGGTTGATGCTACCCACCCGTTATTTGGGTTAAGTTGGCTAAAAAGAGACTGTGATGCCATCACCCGTCATTGTCAGTGTCACCGGGCTAGGTATAAAGAGATTGAGATGCTAGACCCGTCACTTTGTCCAAGTGTCAACTGGGTCATGCCAGTTGCACTTGCGGGGGCGTGTTGAGAATCCTCTTCCCACATCGGAAGTCGAGAGTTAAATTAGACCAATATATAAGCCCTTGAGTTACTCCTTCTATTGCCAATTGGTTTTAGGATGGAACCCCATTAGACTTGTGTGTTGGGCTTAGGTATGCGCATGACCCCTTGTTATGGCCCACAGACTTTCACAGAGTTACCATATGAATATATAGATAAGAGATTACAAGAACCTTGAGGCTCAAGATAACTTGGAGCTCAAGTAGTCTACAAGATTGAAAGAAAAAACAAAAGATAGAAAGATATGATGCATAAAGGGATTTGATATTATCTTCTCTCATAGAATATAATCTATCTAAAAGTATCTTTTATTCTATCTCTAATACCCAAGCAAGCTCATGGAGGAGGACGAACATGAAGCTTGAACTAGAGGTCAGCAAACCAACGATACCCGAGGGGCTTTGTGAAGACGTCTACGATCTGATCATTAGCATTGACATGTATAGGGTTGTGCAAACATGGACCGGATCGTACAGTAATATTTGGACCGGACCGTCTCGGTCCGGTCCACGTTCCACTATATTTTAAAATTTCGGGTTACGGTCTGATCTAGGACTGTAAATTTACAGTCCAGACCAGAATGGACCATAATATATATATATTTATAAAAATTACATATAAAAATAATGTAATATATATATTTGAAATAGAATCTAAAATTTTAATAGTTATTTTTGACATAAAATCTAAATTTTTACGGTCCATTTACACTAGAAAATCGGATCGAACCATAATTTAACCATTTGTTAACATAAAATATTAAAATTTTATTATTAAATATGTAAACGCGGACCGGACCGTAATAAGATCAGACCGTATTAATTAATTCGGTCCAGTCCACGGTCGAAATGTTAAAAATATTACGGTCCATCGGTCCGAACCGAGACCGTATATTCCGATCCGGTCCGGTCTAAACCGGTTAAACACTCCTAGACATGTCGAACAAGCAGCTCATTTTTCTCGACCAGTTTTCGAATATAATGAAAATCAATATGAATATCCTGGTCATAAACATGACACATAGGTTATCACAAAATAGGAGTGGACGTCTCTTAAGAAGTTGTTAAAGATCAAGAAATTAAAAAAGTTATTCATATTATCTTCTCACATAGAATATAATCTATTTAAAAATATCTTTTATTCTATATTTTCATTCGTCAAAAATCTGTATTCGTGTGAACCTAAGCCCTACATTATCTAACTCTACACATGTACGATGAGCTTAGAACCTTACAAAAGAAATGAAATGGAAATAAACACGTACACTGTTTGTTATGCTGAAACACGTGGGAAAGCCTATGACAAGTCAGGTGGGCAAAGCCTACGTGGAGGCTTATGACTGGATGGAAGTGAAAATGCCCACGTGGGCAGGGCTCTCCACCCACGTGGTGTCCTCGATCCGACTTAAATTCTTTCACCAACACATCCAAACGCGACCTTAGATTAGCTTACATTAAAAGGCAATCTTCAAGCTAGTCATTCTCTCTATATATATTGCAAGCTTCCATTGTTTGCATTTGAATGAAGTTGTGTATAAAAATGAGGGTTGCCTAAGTGATGTGTCGGGTGACGTCATTCGTCTGCATTTGCACCTGCACCTGGATCTCTGCACCGTTTGCATGTTTTTTTTTTTTTTTTTGCAGAGACTGAGATCGAGGTGCAGGTGCATTTGCAGACGAATCATTGTTACCTAGCTAGTTATCTGATCAGCTATCATAAGAGTTCTTATTTCCAGAGATTGAAATCTTGCATGAGAACGAGGCCTCGTTACCTAGTTAGCAAGTATGGGGTCTAGTGCCAGCTTGGCTTGAGGGCGGAGTCGCCCCGATGCTGATGCTATGGGATATTTCCAGTTTGAGTTTCGGGTTTTTTTTTTGTTTTAGGGTTTCATGACTTGAAACTCGAGTTTAGTCTTTGGAAAAGGCCTATTTTATCTAAGGTTACAAGAATTTTATGAATTCTGCTTGCAAGGTAGATAACATCTTGTTAGTACACCACGTTAAACCTTTTTTTTGTTTTTTTTTTTTTTGTTATCTTTCGATCTCAATCTTTCTCTAATATTAATATGTAAACTTGAGAAAAAAAAACAGGGAAATATAACATGATCCAGTTAGTAAGTTTGGGATCTAGACTATGCGCTCCCAAGTTTAAGGGCAGAGTCGCCCTGATACTAACGCTATGGGATATTTCCAGTTTGAATTTCGGTTTTTTGTTTTAGGGTTTATTTATGGCCTATTTTATCTAAGATTTACAAGAATTTTTATGAATTCTGCTTGTGGAGGTAGTTAACATCTTGTTAGTCCACCACGTTAAACCTTTATTTTTGGATTTTTGTTATCTTTCTCAATCTTTCTCTAATACTCCCTCCGATTTAAATTAATTGTCGTTATAGCACTTCAAATTTGATCCATTTTACATGTCGTTTTAGGTTTTCTAGGCAATTGATTATGAGTGAGTTATGAGAATTGTTATTAGAATATGTTTTTATTAATTAATGTTATTCATTCATTGGTTGAAAAAGGGTGATGAGTGGTAAAATTTATAACCTTTTTGAGTGAGTTTAGTTAATGCTTTTCTTAATTCTTGTGTCGAAAGCTAAAACGACAATTATTTTGGATCGGAGGGAGTACTAGCTAACATGTAAACTCGAGAGAAAAAAACAGGAAAATATAACATGAACCAGTTAGCAAGTCTGAGGTCTAGGATGCTATGCACTCCCTAGTTTAAGGGTGGAGTCGCCGTGATACTAACGATATGGGATATTTCCAGTTTGAGTTTCGGTTTTTATTTTTAGGGTTTATTTATGGCCTATTTTGTCTAAAATTTACAAGAATTTTATGAATTCTGCTCGTGAAGGTAGCTAACATCCTATTAATCCACCATATCCAACCTTTTTGTTTTTAGATTTTTGTTATCTTTCTCAATCTTATCTCAGACCTCCTTTTTTTTGTAGTAGAGTCAACTCGGATCTTCAGATCGAAACCATCACTTCACTATTTAGCAAGCACGTATCTTAGTTGTGTGCTCTAGCTAGACTCTTGTTGAATTGTTTGCTCAATTAAGTGTGTTAATACGATATATACATGTTGAGTTGCCTTAAAATTCCCATGTTATTATTGTTAATACAATATGCTCATATTATAATTTGTTTGAGCTCTATATTCAATGATATTGTTCATCAAAGATCGATACTATCGTAAATTTAATGTTCTTATACATTATTTCCAATTCATCCAACTCAATTTATGAAACTTCCTAGTTCCTACCATCTAAGTGAAGATATAATAATAATAATAAAAAAATCTCATATGATATCCGATCCACACATCAAATTTCCTAGTTACAAAAAGACTATGCAAGCTTACTTAGTTACAAAAGTTCAACTAGGCTTAGCCTAGCCAACTTTTGTTCCAGTTATTGTGTTTCCTCCATCTAGTCTTAACACAATTTTTTATATTAATATGTCTTGAATCTGTTGTTAATCGATACTCGTTAGGTGTTCGAAGCGGAGCTCCCGACTATACTAGGGGGTTCGGGGGCAGCGCCCCACGATGGGGGCCCAGGGGGTGACAAGCCCTGGCCAAGGGGCTGGGGCCACCCTGAAAAACGGTATGCTATGTTTTGTATTAACGAGCTTATCATGATTTGTTTTGGGCTTAGGCCCATAATCCGATTAGGGTTTCATGAGTCGCTATAAATACTCATGAAATGCCTTATTCTTGTAATTTGTTCTGTTTCGCCTCCATAATAAAATATTCTGGTTCTCTACCCGTGGACGTAGGTAACACACTGTTAAGAAACCACGTAAATCTTTGTGTCAATCTTTAATTTTTATTGTTCTCGTTACAACACTTTATTAATAATCTAACTTAGAACAATCCTCCACATGCAATACACATCTCTTACTAGAAGATAAGCCTATTCCTAGCAAATCACACAAAGTAGGCAATTACACAATAACAAGCAATCCACAAAATAAAGGTGAAACTTCTCTTCTTTGCCATTCTGCTCATAGCTAAGGTCCATTCTTTAAAGGAGAAGTATCATCTTCCAATCCTCGCCCAGTTCAAGACTTTTCCAATACTCTATTAGAATACTTACAGTTAAACCACAAATGCTTACATGATTCGGGACATTTTTCAGTACACAAAACACACTAGTCTTCCTAAACCATCATGCCCATGGCTCTCAATCTGTCTTTCGTGTACATTCCCTAACTTGCAATCATCCAACAAGTGAGATTCTTAGGGCATTGATTTTGCCCCAAATCCTCCCTTGGTCCTTTGCTTCTCATGCTATCATACACCAATTTCCAATCAAATCTACCTTTACTAGTCATAATAATCATTGAACTTCCATCCGACTCTAACAACTCCTTAGAGCATCCACAACCATGCACTTCTATAGTGTCATGCACCCTTACTTTTTTTATTTCTCTCTCTGCCACATCAGCTATGCACTTTTATAAAATTTATTTCTACATCCATGCATCCCATGAACCCCTATTTTCTCATTTCCAAACTTTTCACTCTCCATATACAATTACAAATATACTCATTTCTCAAATAAAAATTACATATATACCTTTTGTTATGAATAATTTTATTCATAATTTAACTATAATTTTTTGTTTGTGGGTTTATTATGATCTGTATGGGCCTATGATCTGTAATTTGAATAAAAAATAATTTAGTTATGGGTAATTAAATGTATACAATGTTTAAAAAGATAATTATTCAACTCAAAAAATACCCTAAACAATCCAAAAATATACTATTAAATTTAATATAGTAAAAATATATACAATATTAATGTCTATGCAAAGATAAAAAAAAAATATTATTAAGTTATGATAAATTTTTTTACGTTGAAATTTCCCAATTTAAACAAATGAGGATTTAAAATAATACCCAAGCAAATATTGAAATGCAGTGTTTTATAAGTTTCACGCGCATAACGCGCCTATGAACCCCAGTTTGAAATCTGCTTTTACGGTTCATGAAATGTTCCCCAATTCTCTTGGGACATGCGCACTTTCATTTTTTTATAATTTGCCTGACTCCATGCATCGGGTCAAATGACCGATGTGGATGCTCTTAATCTCCTCTCTTACATTAGATGCCAACTCTCCATAGCACACTAGAGATATATTTGTTGTTCACTTCTTACAAGTCAACACTTATGAGAATGACAGTGTGCACCCTCTCTTCTATATAGTCTTTTTCAGTTAAAAGATCAAAGATAAACTCTTTTTTTTTTTTGATAAGGATTGGAATTAGGGAAGTCCACTCTACAGAGAGATGAACTGCCCTAGATCATTCTTGCGGATGAGGTCCTTGAGAACTGAGTCCAAGGCAATCGAACGGGAGGAGACACGTAAAAAAGATCCAGCGATGTAGTCCGCAACAAAGTTGACATCTCGGTAAACGTGAGAGAGACTCCAACTATAAAAGTGGTCGTACAAACTCTTTAAGGCCTAGACCTTCCTTAATAAGACCTCTTTAAGGCCTAGACCTCCTGAATAAGATGGGGGCACCCCTAGCTTAACGCGAAGGGGGAGCGTCCAAAAGACCCGACGTGACCACCGACCAAAAGATCAAAGATAAGCTCACTTTTTTTTGATAAGGAAAGGAATAAGGGAAGTCCACTCTAAAGAGAGATGGACCGCCCTAGAGCATCCTTGCGGATGAGGTCCCTGAGGACCGGGTCGAAGACAATCAAACGGAAGGAGACACGTCAAAAAGATCCAGCGATATAGTCCGCAACAGAGTTGACATCTCGATAAACGTGAGAGAGACTGCACCTATAAAAGTGGCCCAACAAACTCTCTAAGGCCTAGACCTCCCTGAATAAATCTTATTGGGTGACATACATACATCAACAAAAGAACATTGGACTCATTCATAAATCCTATTGGGCTTTTCTTGGCCCAATAACATTATTGACGGGTTTGGAATGGGCTTGAGGCCCATTTCGTCATTCCTCACCGAAAATTCAAATCTGGAAGTTGTTCATGAGCGTGCTACATACATTTGCATAGTTGTCCCAATTTTAGGATGCATATGCAGAGTGCAAGATCACTTTATAATTATTAATGTCTTACCTTTTAGTTTGTGAGAAACATTTTTTTTGAATTCGTGAAAGACATTCGTGCAAACTTCATCATTGTTTATTAATGAGATGCAAGAAAAAGCTACATTGTGTGTTAAGTTGTTGCCTCATGGAATGCATTATATATAGTGCGATTTGCATGAATTGAACTCGAATGCAAGATGGATTTCAAATCATTGCTTATTTTGTCTTCAGATTTTTGCCACACTTGTGAAAATTATTATAGAGGAATCAAAGCATGTTGATTTTGAAAACTGCCAAAATCCTATGTTAGAAATAACACGGATATACGAAAATGCATTACTTCTATAATTTTACACTAAAAAACGAGTTTCCGAGTTTTTATTTCCGGAATTAGAAACAATATGTTTATGAGGAGACATGCCATTTTCATAATTTTACACTAAGAAACGAGTTTTCGAATTTATGTCTCTTGGATGGAAACGAGGAGATGTATCATTTCCATAATTTTATACTAAGAAACTCGGAAACTCAAACAATATGGGCATGATGAGACGTATCATTTCTATGATTTCCCACTAAGAAACGAGTTTTAGAATTTATGTTTCTTGGGGCGATATATCATTTCTACATTTACACTAAGAAATGAGTTTCTATTTCCGAAAACATAAATGATATGGACATGGGAAGACATATTATTTCCATAATTTCACACTAAGAAATGGATTTTTGAGTTTTAGACACAAAACGAAAACGAAAACGCTACACTATTAGAGTTTTAAGGTAACATAGCCAAAATCTAGCCCATCATTGTGAAATTAACATTGTGGATTCTTGGGCATGTGTTTTAGTGTTGCAATTATTGTAAGTTTGTAGTTGTGTAGGAAATATTTTTATAAAGATTTGAGGGAACTTTTTTTCAAATATGGATTTGATGTTCACCAATCTTTACTTACTCCACTCACAAGTTGGATAATGTAGAGACTAGAGAGTGGTTAGTTAGTACATGTTCATAATTGTGGCATGTAATATATATAGTAGGTAACTAGGTTGAGTGAATGTCACATAAAGAAGATAGAAAGCCAGCCTTATTGGTTGGATTTGATTTGATGGATTAACAGAGGATGTGAATAAGTATGTAGTGGAATATTAGCTGGAGTTGTTCTTCTAGTTCATTGCAAAAATTGCTAATGAGAAGACAAAGAGATTTGAGAGGTAAAGTAAAGTAGACTGCTCTTTTGCCCCCTCTTTCATTGTTGTCCTTTTTTATTCTTCTCTAGTTCTCATTCTTATGTACAAGTTTGTGTGATAAATGTTATAGAAAAGGAAGTATGAAAAGGTTAAAATGAAATAGAGTTATATGTTATGAGAAATCACAAGGGTTTGAATGAAATGATCAAGTCTAAATAAGTTTGACATTTTACTTGGATCAATGTCCAATACCACCAAGATGGATTAAATCTACAATGCACATTAGAATGGTTGTTCTAGAGATTTAGTGTGTTGTAGTTATCTCATACCGGACATAAATTGTTTGACCATCTGAGGGTGCGCGGATTGTTCACGCTAAACGACAGTAAAGATAATTGAAATGGGTGAAGAAATCTGAAGTGAGCGGCCTTCGAGCATCTAGTCAAGCGATTAAGCCTTCAAGGGAAATACTCGGAGGTCTTTGGTTCGACTCTCATGGACAGTGTACTTCATCAAAAATAAATAAATCTGAAGTGAGCAAAATCGAATCTCAAATCAGGGCACACGACTCTAGTGGAATCACCTACCCACGAAAAACTCTCGTAATGATCGAAGCCTTCCCACCAAAGCGCATTTATATCCGAACAACGCGCATCATGAATTGAAGTGTAAAGACCAAGGATCTGACTAAAGCTCCCATAAATAATCAAAGTTCAAATAGCGCGCATATCAGACACGACAATCCAAATCCATGATGCTTAGCGCGTGTAATGGTCGAAGTAAGCAGGACCATGTCTCAAAATCTTCTAAGGAACGTACACTGCATGAAGTGAAGTCGTAGATTTCTCAATAAGGGTCTAGCGAGTAACGACATTCCACGTGTCAAAACTCAAACTTTATCCATAAATTCTATAGTTTATCCATAAACTCAAACTAAATGTTTTGATTTTATAGTTTCAATTTCATTTGAAGTGAAAAGTAAAGGACGTATGTTGGCCCAACATAATATAGAGAATTGGCTACAACATGTGATTGCTCAGCTTGAGAAAATTTGATTTGAAAGTGGTGAATGTGGGCACAAAAACACAATGATATGATTTTTACCCCCACCCAACATAAAAAGAAAGTTGGAGCAAAATGTCAATATTCACTTCCCCCACACCCACTACCTTTCTTAGGGTTCAAATGACCGAACAACCCGTAATCCGACCTGACCCGTAAATTACAGGTCAAATCATGGGTCAAAAGTTTAAGATTACGATTTACGAGTCTGGTTACGGGCACCTGTTTTTTTTTTTTTACAAGTCGACCCATAAACCGGATTACGAGTCGAATAACCCGTAAACCGGGTTACAGGTTAGGTCACAGACACATAGGTCGCCTTATGTTTTTTTTTTTTTTTTTTTTTTACGAATTGACCCATAAACCGGTTTATGAGTCGGGTCGGGTCTACCCGTTGAACAAGCCTAACCTTTCTTTATCCCCACAAAACACAACCCATAAAATAAAAATGCTGACATAGTAATATCACATTCATTAACATAGTTTCATCTTGGTGTACTCAAATAAACTAAGCATTCTAGTTTTCCTAACACATTTTGGCCAAGAAGAACAGCTTATTTAGACTGAATCTCACTCATCCCAGATTATCCTTCTGGGCAACCATAGATCAAAATAATAACATATATTATATACTGTAAAATTGCTAACATTAGATTCTTCACATACAAACCACAGTCAAAAATCAAGAATTTCAATGAAACAAGACAAGATCAAAGGCAAATTATATAGATTGATTTATCACAAAATCCTGATTAGTTTTCTCTGCCCTCATCTTCTCTTGTTCTCCCTGATGAACTAGACCCAGCCGCGGCCGCCGCCATCCCAACCGCCTGCCCATGCGTAAACCTCTGCAGCTGAATCATCCTCGAGTAGATCCCGTCCGGGTAGTTCTTGAGCAGATGCGAATGCGAGCCTTGCTCCGCCACCTTCCCGTCATCGACGACAGCTATCGAGTGCGCGTTCCTGATCGTCGAGAGCCGGTGGGCGACCACGATTGTTGTCTTTCCGGAGCAAGCCCGATCGAGCGCCTCTTGCACCGACCTCTCCGACTCTGTGTCGAGCGCGCTCGTCGCCTCGTCGAGCAGCATTATGGCCGCCTTCCTAACGAAGGCCCGTGCCAAGGCGATCCTCTGCTTCTGACCCCCCGAGAGCTGGACGCCACGCTCCCCGACAAAAGTCTTGTACCCGTCTGGCATTCCCGAGATAAATTTATGGGCGTTTGCCAGCGTGGTGGCCTCGACCACCTCGGCCTCGGTCGCGGACTCGTTCCCGTATGCGATGTTGTCGTGGATCGAGGTCGAGAACAGGCACGGCTCCTGCGGGACGATCGCCATGTGCTTGCGTAGCGACTTGAGGTTGAACTTCCGCACGTCTCGCCCGTCGATCATGACCCGGCCCGACGACGGGTCGTAGAACCGCTGCACGAGCGCGATCACCGAGCTCTTCCCGCACCCACTCGGGCCGACGAGCGCGAGCGTCTTGCCCGCCCGGGCCCGCAAGCTGAGGTCACGGAAAACCGCAATGTCGGGGCGAGACGGGTACGAGAAGTCGACGTGCTTGAGCTCGACTTCGCCACGAAGCCGCTCAGGGGCCGGGGCGGATTCAGGATCGTCTGGGTCGATCTCGGTTTTTCTATCAAGGAGCTCGAACACGGACTTCATGGCTTGGCCACCCTTGATGAAGTCCGGGGCGAGAGTGAGCGTTTCTGCAGCGCCATTGGCGGATACCATGAGGACCATGAAGACACGGATCGTCTTGGAGAAGTCTGAGATGCCGTGTTTCACAAGCCACGACGCGTACCAAAGGCCTAGAGCGTAGGAGGCGTGGAGCGCGAACTGAGCTATCCCGTAGCCACTTCCTGCAATCTGTCCTTTCCAGAAGCAACGCTTCAACGGAGCTTGGAGGTTCGAGGCGAAGAGGTTGACGATTTTCGCCTCTGAATTGAATGCAGCCACTGTTCTTAGATTCGACACCGCCTCTCCTGCTAGCTGTGTTGCCTTGGCATGGGCTGCTTCAAGATCTCCTGAGAAACCTTTCATAAACATTTTCTGTCACAAAAGGGAGAAAAAAAAACTCTTGTTAAATGGAATTGTTGGTTTATATATGACAATGCACAAGTTCTTTATAGGGTTGTTCAAAATGACCGATGACCCGTAATCCGACCCGACCCAACCCGTAAATTACGGGTGTGGTCACGGGTCAAGATTTTTGGGATTACGATTTACGGTTTGACCCGTAAAACTCATAACCCGACCCGTAACCCGTAATATTAATTTTTTTATAATAGATAATTATATTTATTCTTTATAATTAGATAATTAAATATTTTTTTTAATATTGTTTTACGGGTTACGGGTCGGGTCAACGGGTCAAATGGATCATTTTGACCCGTGACCCGGCCCGTAAAACCCGTAATCCGGGTCATGGGTCGATTAAATTTTTTTACGGGTCAACAGGTCGACCCGTAACCTGTAAACTGGGTTACGGGTCGGGTCGGATCGACCCGTTGAACAACCCGAGTTCTTTATACTGCATGACATCAAAAGAAAATCTGACCTGCAAAACGGTGGCGGCCACAACAACAGGGAAGACAGCAATTAGGACGAGAGCAAGGCGCCACTGCAAGACGAATCCTGCAGTGCAAGCAACTAGCATGAGAGCCGAGTTCTGCATGATCACAGAGATCCGGTCTCCAATGGCGGATCTGACATTGTTAGCATCCAATGCCAGCCTTGCAGCCACACGGGCGCTCTCGTTCTCTTCCTGATCGAACCAAGCCATCTCGTTCTTGAGCACTGCAGCGAGCATCTTCTCCCTCACCCGCTTGGTCAGATTCTCGCCTACAATGTCCCAGAAGAAGTGCTGTAGAGTGTTGAAGACGAGCGCAGCTGAGGAAACGCCTATCAAGAGGTAGCAGTATTTGGCTATCTCTTTGATCATGAAAGAGTGGTTCGGATTGTAGTAGACGCTGAGGACGGCACTCAGAACGTAGGCAAAGAAGGCGCTGAGAGAGCCACAGATGACCGAGCCTATGGAACCCACTAAAGCGTACTTCCATTCGGGCGAGTTCATCTTTGCAAGGCGCCAAAAGGAACTCGCTTGCTCCTTGAATGCAAGCTTCTCAAGACGGTAATTGGGATGAGACCCGTCAAGGGAAAGGCTGAAATCTGCGGCGGAGAAGTCTGAAAGACGACGCGAGTAAGGTGATCTGCCATAAGACGAGTTTCGAGCTATGATTGGCGAGCTCACAGAGTTTCTTGCACTTGAAGGCCTGGATGATAAGAAGATAAAATGATATCAGCAGTTGAATTTGAACATCATACATTGACCCAGTGAGGTTCCGCTAAATATTTAAAATTCATCATCATCATCGACCCTGTGAGGCTCCGCTACAGCGGAATCTGGAGGGCCAAGATGGGGGTACCCCTGCCCAAGGGAAGGGAAAGGAGGTACGCCCGATAGGCCCAAGAAAAACTGAAATTCAGCTATGTGGCAATAATAACTGAATTTAGTTAGAATGCACCAAAATTGATATAGGGACTAAATCCATCTCAAAGGCATTGTATAAAAGCCAATGAACGTGAGGATGCATCAAATTTTAAAATTGTAATTCTTAAATTATTATCAATGTAATTCTTTTTAAATAGTCATTAATAAGATTGATAGTTCAAATGAGGGTACCTAGCACTAGCACTGCTCTTCCTTGCATTGCTCATAGCGGTTTCGTGTGCAGCTTCCTGCATTTTAATAAGCTTTGCATACACACTGTTTTCGCCTTTGGCCATCAGATCATCATGTGTACCGATTTCAGATACACTGCCTTGTTGAAGAACAGCGACAAGATCCGCCTTACGAATGGTTGAGAGACGGTGTGCAATTACAAGAGTCGTCCTTCCTATCATGAACCGATCAAGAGCTTCTTGAACAAGCTTCTCCGATTCAGCATCCAATGCACTTGTTGCCTCATCCAAGAGTAATATTGCCGGGTTCTTCAGCATCGCCCTCGCTATTGCTATTCGCTGTTTCTGTCCTCCTGAGAGCTGTAATCCTCTTTCTCCCACCTGTCAATTTTTCCAAGATTTTGATTTGATTTCAAAAGAGATGATGATTCTTGTTACTTCAAATATAACAGTTCTATCATGTTCTTAATCAATTTATGACATTCAAAGCATATCTCAGATTCTTTTCTAATTCCAAATGAATAGAAAAAAGCATGATTTGTTTATCATTTTTATATTACAATTCCAACTCACATGTCTGACCATTTTCACTGGTACATATGTATAGAAAAAAGCATATGGAGAAGAAGAAATGTTTGTATAGTATATATCACAGTGTCATAGTTTTATGAAATGAGCAGAATATAATATCAAGCCATAAATGTCTGCACATGCAACTGTTTTGACTGGAAACATTACTATCCTCTTCTTTAAATGTATGACCAAACAAGTTGCCCACCTTTGACTTCATAGAACCAATGCAAAACCTTAGCTTTTGTTTGACCATACTCAACCTTAAACAAACATCTTTTAAAATGCTAATCAGAAAAGAAAACAACCTTATCCAGATATGAAAGGTCTCAAATCTCAATTGAATACTTGTTTGATGAAGTTGTTTGTTACCTGAGTATCGAACCCGTCTGGAAGCTTGACGATGAAAGAATGAGCGTTGGCGACTCTAGCAGCCTCTTCTATCTCAACTAAGGTTGCATCTGGTCTGCCTAAGAGGATGTTTTCTTTAATGGTGGTTGCAAACAAGGCAGGCTCTTGGCTTACTAATCCTATTTGCTGTCTTAGCCATCTCAGCTTTAGTGTCTTTATGTCATGCCCGTCGAGTAAAATCTGTCCTGTTTTCATCATCAAGTTCCAATTAGCAAATGCCATTTCTCCAACAAATTCAAGAATTCAACTGAACTACTTTGACAGGTTCACAGAATGATTAAGAATGTAACACCTCCAAATTATACCGGGAATATTACACGCCAGTGACTCATGAATTCGATGAAAGTTTCAATTTTTATATACCTGAAGTTGGATCATAGAACCTCTCAATTAGGGAAACAACAGTGCTCTTTCCAGAGCCACTGCTTCCAACCAAGGCAATCGTCTTCCCGGAAGGAACCGACAATGAGAAGTTGTCGAGGATCTTCACATCTGGCCTTGATGGGTATGAGAAATCAACATTTTTTAAATCCACCTGCCCAGTAACAGACTCCAATTCCAGCCCTGATTCATTGTTCCTTTCAATATCCGGCTTGTGATCGATTATCTGGTAAATCTTTGCAGCTGCAACTCTGGCCTTTGCAAAGGCACCTATGCTCGGAATCGATTGTCCCAAAGCCCTATCAATTCAAACAACCAATTTTTCAAATTGTGCATTTAGAACAAAAATTGTAAGGCTTTAGTGTGCAAAAGAGCAACTTACAATCCACCAATCATGACAGCAAACATGGTGGAAATGGCAAGACCTCCATTTGTATAATGGTGCCTGACAAGATAGCCTCCATACCATAGAAGCAAAGCATAGCAACAGAAAACAGTGAAGTAAGTTCCTCCTAAACCCAAACCCTTTGATAAACCACTTTTGTAACCAAGCTTCTGGACAATCGCCAGAGCCGAAGAGTAAGCCTGCAAAGCTCTCGATTCGCCCACAAAAGCGAACACCACCCGAATTTGAAGCACTGTCTGTAACAAAATCAAGAAGACCCATATTCAGAAAATGAAGTTTTTTAGCCCCAAACTGAATCGAATTGTACGAACTGAGCATTCTAATCTCATATATCCTGACAAAGATTCCGGTTTATTGGCAAAGAGACAACGAAATAGATTCACCATTCCATTTCAATCGATTCAAGAACGAGAGAAAGAATCAATGCCCACTTCAGGTATCTCAATTGAAAATTCCCATAAATGGCAGTTTCCAGAGAAAGAGTATTCTTGCTTATTTTGATGATCATAGATACCGAAGAGCTAGTTCGGATATTACAAAATATGGGACCATAGAGGCGCATTCAATTATAAAAAAAAAAAGAGGGCTTGATCGAATATCAAGGAGTCAAAGAATTTAGAGCAAAATGCCAAATACAAATAGATCGGTTTTTAAGTTGAGGTGAAGACTGAAGAGTGTAATTGGTAGTGCACACTACCTGTTCGACGATATTCCCAGCTTGTGAGAGACCCTCTTGGCTTTTGCTTGAGAGCTTTGCTAGAGTTGCAGTGTGAATTCCCCCAATTACAGCAATTAAAGGAACCACAGCTAGGGTTACAAGTGCTAGTTGCCACACAGCAGTGAAACCCACCACAAATCCGGACACAAATGTAGCCATGTAATGAATGAAATTGCCCAGCTGTGCACAAAAACAAAATCAGATTTGGGGGAAATCATAATGCAAGAATTCAATGCAACCCAGTTGAGATTTTTAGCTAAAAAAGATAACCCATATGAGATTTTTCCTTTTTGGTTGTTGGGTATTTGAGTATTTGGTGGTTTTTCTCTCACCTTCTCACTAATGGCGTCTTGTACCATAACTGCATCTGTGTTAATGGCAAAAACGACGTCGGATGTTCTAACTTCAGTATCAAAGTACTGAATATCCTGATTCAATGCTGCCTCTAGGTACCTTATCCTCATCTTTGTAGATTGCCTCTCTCCAGTCCACATCCAACAAGAAATCTCTGCAAAACCCACAAATTTCATCTCACTAATCTCAAAATTTCCAAACAATTGGCTTTCAATTTTGTTGATTTCACACCTACCTGCCCATGAAGAAGCAAAAATTGCAGCCCCAACTACCAGAAAGTAAAAAGCATACTGCAAAACCAACAATGATTTAGTAACAAAAATGAAAATGAGCCAAATGGGGTTTAAAGATTCTACCTTTAACACTTGTTGCATCATCTTATCTGGGTCATTAGCATGAGACCCAAATGAATTGACAAGATCAGCAAAGAATCTGAGGAAAAGGGGCAAAGCACAACCGTGAACAAAAGCACCCACAGAGCCAATCGCCATTAAAATGTAATCAAGCCCATCTGCAAATCTGAAGAGCTCTTTAAACCCAACTGGATTTACAGCATTCTCTTTGGATTTCTTACTATCAGAGCTATTATTAGTATTAGTATTGTCATCCATTGCTTTCTCCTTTGTTTTCTCTTCTTTGTTTTCTGTAGTGGGAGAAGAAGAAGAGAGGAGCTCAAGGCCTTGCATTTCAGACCATTTCCATTGCTCAGCTGTTGTGTTTATCTCCTCCTTCAAATCTTGTGACATTTCACAGGAGAAAGAAACTATCTTTTCACCTATTTCTCTGAGTATTTATAACCAGACCCAAAAAAAAAAAACTTAAAAAGAAATTGAAATTCAGAGAAGATATAAAGAAAATTAGTTGCAAAGTAAATCTTTTTTAAGGTTTCTGAGCATTTCTGAAGGTGGGTTTTTATTTATTTTTTCTGGGTTTTACTCCAAGAACAGTAACATCATCAATTCATTATCCCTTGAAGAAGAAACCAGATGATGGGTATTTAATTTTTTTTGACTTTTTTGCTACATGTGCACTTTGTAATTATAAATGTTTGGGGAAGGTTTTTTTAAAAATAAAATAAAATAAAATTTGGTTGTTTGCTTGCTCTGTAAAAACCAACAGAAAATGACAGATCAGTGAGATGAAAAACACGCCATGGATGAGGAGTAAAAGTTTGTAAAGAGAGAGAGGGGCTTCCGACAGAGAAAACTGTGTCTGGTGTGTGAAAGGTTTTGGGGATTTGACCAAAGTCTGATTCCAAACGAGAAAAGTGGAACAAGATTTGATATTTGAGAGCATAAAAGGCAAAGTTTTTATTCCTCTGATTTATCTCAGTTTTCAGATTTCAGGTCTCAGGTAAATTCTACAGTATAATCTGCCATTTTTGTTGTTAGTTAGTGTAAAAAAAAATTACAACTATTCTTTTGCCTTGTAAAATACACATAGAAACTGTGTTTTTTATACAAAATTCACAGAATTAACTCTGGAAATGTTGTAATTTCCAGAAACTGTGTTGTAATTTCCAACTGAGTTACTAAACTGAAGCTGAAAATTTACTAGTTAAATTTTATAATTGAAATTTGAAACTTATTTTGGTAGATAAGTTTTTTAGATATTCAATTACGGCTGAGCATGATTTAGTTCAAATTGAAACTGATATTATTCGGTTCGGTTTTTGGTTTAGGAATTTTCCAAAATTCTGTTTCGGTTAAATTACGGTTCGGTTCGAATTTTCCAAAGAGCAACCTTTTATTTATCTAAAACCGACAGAAACCGAACTAAATTGGTTTTCGGTTCACCTTAAATAAAATTTCGGTTTTTGTCGGTTCGGTTTTGAACCGATGTTCATCCCTATATTCAATAGATAAAGTTGATTAAAGTTGTTTTTAAGGTTTTCATTTAAATTAGTTAATCAACTAGGGTCTGTTCGGCGTTTCAAACCTGATATGAGTTGATGTTGATGCTGATACTGATTTAATGGTTGAAGCTGATTTTACAAGTTAATTTTAGGAGTTGAAATTATTAGCTTATTTTTGTGAAAAATTATGTAGGTGTTCGGTAGACTAAATTGATGGAGACTGATTTTATAAAAGATGGATGTAAAATTACCAAAAAAAAATATATTTATAAATTTATAAAGAGAAGATTAATTTTTAAATTTTCCAAAATTAAATTAGTGAAGAGCAATCGAAGGAAATATATAAATTCCATAAGGCTGCATAAGGTTGGGAGGGGTAGATTAAATTTTGGGTGAAATATAAACTACCATCAACTCCCATAAGCTACTATAATCATCATCAACTCTCACTACCGAACAGATAATAACGACTTTTTTTTTCCATAAGCTTGAATAAAGTTGTATAAGGTCAAAATAAGGCCCGCCGAACGGACCCTACTAGTAACTAGTTGATTTTGACTTACCAAATACTATTATCTCTTTTTACCAACTAATAATACAAACACACCCTAAATGGCACTTGACATGCTTATAACAGGGTGCTAGCCTTTATATCCATTTTGATGCATTTGATACTCAGTTAACTATCGTAAAAAAAAATTAACTATGGTTATAGCTTGGTGAGCAAGGAAGTAAAAGTAATTCAGGGTGAAAAACTTGATGGATTGATAAACCAAAATCAATCTCTTTTTCCCCCCAATTACGGGCTTTTTAGGGTTTAAGCTCTGTTTAGTGTTCAATCCCTAGTTTCCCCTCTAAATCCGGCGCTTTTTCCTATTGAATTTACAACTTTCTTCATAAACTAATTTAGCAGTAGTAATGTAGCAAAAGGCAGTATTACTAGTATAGTATTTAATCAATACTTTATTTAGTACTAATAAAGTAGGAGTTTGAATTTCGTGCGGAATAAATGTTCTATGCGAATATGCGATAAGTAAGTGTATCGTAAAGTATTAAAAGTGTATAGTAGAATCTCAAAAATGCATTTCTAAATGATGTTATTACAGTGCATTGTAAAACATCAAAAGAAAATCGTAAGATGAATAACAAACCTTTATTCATTAATTCAAGTTTTTAGGTTAAAAAGGTGAATCCCGACTTTATATGTGAATGGTTAAATAATACTCCCTCCGTCCCCAAAAGATCGTCCAAAAGGGCGGATTTCACATTTTTTAAGAAAAAGAAAGATAACAAAAAGTAATCAATGGGAAGAGGTGAGAGGTTGTGATAGTGATGTGTAAAAGTGGGAGTAAAGAGAAAAATAAAGGGAATGACTAAAAGGGTGTTGAAAAAGTAGAATTTTTGTTGGATAATAGGGTAAAAAATGAGATTGGGTGAGGGTAATATTGTAAAAAAGGTTGATATAAATGGAAAAATAAAAAGGTGGACAAACTTTCCGGGACACCCGAAAAGGAATACTGGACAATCTTTCGGGAACGGAGGGAGTATTGATATATCACCCGTTTAATTATCGGCCCGCTGGATTTTAACATTGTATTAGAACATGTCCTATCCGACTCGTTAAGGGGTAAAATGCGAAAACTTAAGGGGGTGTGTTGGAAAAAAATGTTCATTCCTATATTGATGGGTGGATGAAAGATACTGCGAAACATCTACCCATTGATTTAAGTTTTTGAATTAAAAGATAAATTCCGATCTTACATATGAAATTAAATACTTAAATGATTCCGTTACATCATCCATGTAATCATCGGTCCACCGAATTTTAACATAGCTCAACTTTAATTACAAGTAATAACAATTCTAATACAGTACTATATATGAAACCAAAACTTTAATTACAAGTACTCATTAAATAAGAAGATTAAATAGGAAGGCATCTCTCTTTCTCAAAGCTGAAAAAATGAAATGGGAAGTTGTCACTTGTCAGCAAATCATTTTCCAAATCTGCTGATTCATATAGTGTTTGACAGCAATTAGTTAGGGTGTTTTGCACTTAAATTAACAGAAATATTGAATCTCTCAGGTTGAACTTATAATTAATTAGCCGTTATAAAGTACGGAGTGTTATGCTAGAAGCATCCAATTAAGAGGAATTTTCAATTAATTAAGTAGCCAGGTTCAGCAAGTGCAACAGGTGTTTAAACAGGTTTAATTTATTAACCACACAGAATAATTAAAATAGCATATTAAATATTTCACCAGTAATCTGAGGCACTTTAATCACGCTTGTTGGAAATCTCAATGTAATTATACAAAAAAAAAATTAAAAATGCTTCCCTTTTTTCTCATTAAAAATTACTGGAGTATTTATTTTTTAAAAATGTAATTTTGTCCTTGAAATACAAATAAAATAATTAATTTTTATACATTTCCAAATAAAAATAACTTTTTGCAGTGAAAAGCAGCAAATAATGGTAAATAAATTCTGGGGTTTGAATTATTAAAGTGTTCTTTTTTTTTTGCAGTAAAAATTGATGGGGTAAAAACAACCGGCATGTGTTTTTACCGGGGCGGTGTGTTTGGTTAACCATAATGACATTCGTTTCCTTTTTTCTTGCTTCTGTTCGGTTCAATAATTGAACTTTGCCCAAAAAAGAAAATCATGTATTTATGCTAAAACAAATTGCCATTAGTGGATAAACCAAATTAGGAGTTTACGAGTTTATTGAAGAATAAACATTCCGAAAAAAAAAAATATATATATATATATATAGGGTTGAGTTCAGTAAGGAGGTAATTTAGTGTAAATAGTTAGGAGAAATAAGGAGCGTTGGATTTAGGGAGATGAATGGTACTGATTTGATAGGATTAATGATTTAAAAGAAAAAAGAAATAATAAAAAATCTATCCCGTAAATTACGGTGGTTACCAAAATTATATCTTTTCTTAAAATCTTTTTTATCGTCGTAAAGCTTATAGTAGCGTACATTTGTATCGTATTATAAGTTGTTCATCAATTAACATAGAGTTGTTCATTACAATAAAGAAATTGTTCATTAAAAAAATCTTCGTACATTGAACTAATTTGTTCCTTGTTCACTATATATATTATGTTGAGGTATTGTTCATCAATTAATTTAGAGTTGTTCATTACAATAAAAAAATTATTCATTAAAAAAATTTACATACATAGAACTAATTTGTTCGTTGTTCACGATATTAGGGTTGATTTAATTTTGAAAAATAATTACTCTAATATAAGCAAAAAATCAATATGCTTCTCTCTCTTATAGTTTTCATGGCTTCTATATATAAGCGTTGATGAAAAAACTCTCTCTCATCCTATAGTACATATTGAACAACTAACATAACACAAATGAACAACTACTTGTTCTCAAATGAACAACTACTTGTTCTCGAATGAACAACTACAATCTCACACCTGTTAATAAAAAACCAATGAACAACTACTTACTTATGAATGAACAATTAGATATAATCAGAAGAACATCTAACTACCCTAGTTGTTCTTCTGATTATATATAAGTGTTCATTCATAAGTAAGTAGTTGTTCGTTGTTTTATTTATTAATCGGTGCGAGATTGTAGTTGTTCATTCAAGAAAAAGTAGTTGTTCATTTGTGATATGTTAGTTGTTCAATATGTACTATAGGAGGAGAGCGAATTTTTTCATCAACGCTTATATATAGAATCGATGAAAACTATGAGAGAGAGAATCAAATTGATTTTTTGCTTAAATTAAAGTAATTATTTTTCAAAATTAAATCAACCTTAATCCCTAGAATTACGCTCCATTTTTCTTTAATTTTTTAAAAGTTATTTATTATTTTAAATCTACACCATTAATTATATAAGATCCGATGCTTCTAATAGCTCCTCATTATTTACCGTAAGAAGGCTATTTACTTGAACTCGACCCTATATATATATATATATATTCATGCTTAAAACTAGAGTGATCAAAAGATGACCGAATACGAAAATTTGACTTAATCAACCCTCACTTAAAACTGACACGAAAGGGCCCAAACTCAATTTTAACACGAACACGATTTGACTTGAAAGTATACGACTGAACCCGAC
Organism: Fallopia convolvulus; assembly: GCA_964016875.1. Lineage (NCBI taxonomy): Eukaryota > Viridiplantae > Streptophyta > Magnoliopsida > Caryophyllales > Polygonaceae > Fallopia > Fallopia convolvulus. Next base: position 1,076,688 of record OZ024722.1, on the reverse strand, counting down.
CGATTCGTGATCTGATTCGACTGACTTGTAAATGTGACTTTTTATTAAAATATTAAAAGAATTTTATTTAATTTTCATATTTATAATATTATTTAATAATTTTAAAATAATTAATAGTGAAAATAATATTTAAAAAATGACGTTATTGACCCGTTGGTCAACCGAACCCACTTGTTAACTGCCATAATTCGACCCAATTTAACTTGTATCTCGTTGATCCAAACCCGCACTCAACCCGAAATAACCGAACCCGACCGACACAACCCGATCAACAAGTCTACTAAAAACCCTAATGCCACTAGAAAACTAATTCACTGTGTGTGGATTTACCTAGGTAAAAATATATGATTCTCCTCCTCTTATTTCCATTTTCTCTCAGTTAATCAACTTTAAGAAGGATATATAGATTGAGTTTAATCCTTTAAAAACCCTAATTTCATCCGGCCTTTATAGTTGTATAATTAAGTCTCGTGACATGCAAGTGAATTAACATTTTACCTAGGTCATCTAATCATCTATTCACCTTTCCGATAGTCACATCATACACTTTGATCTTTGTGAGTAGTTGTGACACTCTTTTACCGTGACTTATGGGTCATATTAAGGTATAGGTTTGCTTTTTTACCCTAATTAGCTATATATCAGTCATCATCTCATTTTTTTCTTAATTAATCATCTCTCAATATATTTTGTTCTAGCTATTAATTAGATTAAAATATATAATTTATTTTTTCGAGTCATATTCTCTCAATATATAATTAGATGTATATAATCTAATTAGATTAAGATATATAGGTTTGCGTTAGTGTACACAAATTCCGCCTTTAATGCACTAATTGAATGATCCTTCTTCCTCTTTCGTTCCAACTGCCTCTTGACATGTAACCTACAAAACAATGGATAAAGGGGGCGGGAACCTCCTAATCCACCTCTGATGCGGCGATGCCTAAGTTAAAAGAACAGTTATCAATTGAGCGTCGAGGAATAAACAAGAATGCTAGAGAATAAGCGAGTATGAATCCCCTTGAACAGTCGAGCTAAATGAATATTAGCTTGTCCAATGCTAGATTAGGTGTTTTCCATAGCCTGAGCGAGTATCAGTCTATGAATCAACATGCTTTCTCTACACGGTGAAGACGTGTATTTATATTGGAAGAAAGAGAGTTAGAGGGGCCGAAATTTCTATCATTAGGGCCGAAAATTCTATCCACTTGGACTGGCCAAATGCCTTAAAGCCCAAGCAAGGAATAATCTAACCTCTTCTCCAAGTAAATTCTATCTTTAATGAAAGATAAAATCTCCCATTAAATCGCATAACCACCATATTTAATATAATAGGAAAATCGATAAAAGATAATAAATACGTAATAAATAAAAATACCTTTATGGCGATGATAGAGAAAATATTACGGAGTAATATGGTAGTTATTTTTAACCGCTCATAGTTTGCTCCGTTTTTGAGTCATTATATATCTCTCAATCTACTAGACTTTTGTAGTACATTATATTATTTCTTATAAAATCTAATAACGCACATATTAGTACCCTTTAAATCGTATCTGTTTAAAGCCGATCTAGAGATTTTTTCGCGATAGGAGCTGATATGGGCTTAAATTGAGTTGTGTTTAGTCGAAGTCATGGTCATGTCAAGCTTGAGGCGCCTAAAGATCTCTCATTTAGGTAAGGGAAATATCATGGTGGTTCCGTTGTACACTCCCCAAATGGAGCTAACCCGTTTCTCCTGCATACCGACGATTCTACCTTCAGTATTGCTTAGCTCAACCCTCCTATACTGTACTTAATTCGTTACCTTTTGATTGTTTGTTATGTTTCTCTCTTTTTTTTTTTGAAGTTTTTATGTGTTTGTGCTCTCTTATTGACTTATTTGATTACCGAGTCACTTTGACCTTTCAAATTACTAAACCTGTCGCACTTTCAACAAATCTGATGAAATTCCTGATGCCAAACATGAATTCATCCTGGAGAAGGCTAGGGAGTATATTGCGCTGCTGAAGCAAAGACAGAGGGTCGGCTTGAACTGCAACTCAGCGCTGTCACACTGGACAAAGCCGGAGGAAGGGTGGGTGAAGCTGAACGTCGATGGCGCATTCAAGGACGGGGGAAATCGGATTTATGCTGGAGGCTTGTTTAGAGATCACAAAGGGGATTTTCTACGCGCTTTCGCTGTGAAGGCGGAAGGGACGTCGGCTTTAATGGATGAATTACTAGGTTTAATGCAAGGGCTGCAAATTGCGAGAGAGTTGAAATTCAAGAAAGTGGAAGTTGAATTAGATGCTCTTGAAGTGGTTAAATTGGTGTCTGCTGATCTCCGTGAGAACCTAATTAATCAAACCATGATTAATCAGTGCAGGAACCTGATTTTATCTACTGATTGGCAGGTTAAGGTCAAGCATATCGCTCGTAGCGGCAACCAGGCGGCGGACTGGCTTGCTGCCTTTGGGGAATCTTGTAATGGGGATTTTGTTTTATTTAATAACCCTCCAGATGGACTAGTAACCATCATGGAGATTGATAGCTTTATGAATGATAATATGTAAGCCTTTTATTATTATGAATAAATGGGTATAACCCTCCTTTTCTACCAAAAAAAAAAAATACTAAACCTGTATGATACATAGAAATTTCCTTATTGATGAAAATGATACAAAGTAATAAGAAAATCAAGTATGGGCTATGAAACGTAGTGTCTAATTTGAGTATTTAGCGGTAAGGAAGTGTACGGCCTCCCCTACTTTCACGCATACTTGTCTCTTCAACCACACGCAACCTTCATTCTTCAATTCTCCCCCTACCAATCTACCATACATTTGACTATTATTGTAACATCGTACATATACACATTGTTCTAAAAATCCCCGCCTAGTTCCGTTTAGGTCCAACCTAGACGCTGGAAGTTACTACCCCGCTTAACTTTCCAGTCCGTCTAGGAAACAACCTAGTCCGTCTAGATGTCCGTTTAGGCCGTCTAGGCGCTAGGCGGTCCCTCTTTGCCTAGGGGCTGCCTAGCATTTGTAGAACACTGCATATACACACTACTAAGTTCTACTCTCTTTGTCCTCTTTTATTTGTCTACTATTTCTTTTCGGATGTTCCGAAATGTTTGTCGTACTTTCCATTCTTTCCTTTTATAACTACATTTTTTTACTATATTACCCCTAGTCAACATCACATTTACCAACTCTATCCAACTTTTTCATCTACTTTATCTCTTTTTAACTTTTTACATCTATTAAATTACAAAAATATCCTCATCTAATCTCATTATTTACCCTCGTTATCCAACTTTCCCATTTATCAATATCACTTTATACATTCTCTTAATAAACGTGAAATTTGTCCTTGTGGACAAACAAAAGGGGACGGAGGGAGTACCATTTACTCACTAATACTCATTATTTTTACAACTTCATCATTTGTATTCATTTTTCAACTTCTATTTGATGTCAAGGAAAAATGTTTAAAAAATCTAAATAGTTGATGATGGTGTCGAGATAAATAAGTCCCACAATGTATATCATTTTATCGTCAAGGATGAAACTTCATTAGACTTAGGGCCCGTTTGGTTTTAGATGTGGAAAGGAAATGGTTAAGAAAATGTATCTAGCCTATTTTTAGTTTATGATTCATTGATACAAGTGGTAACTATTACCCCTTTTTTCCCAATTTTCATGTAAAATTTGAGCTAACTCTCCTCATCCATTTCCTTCATTTTGACATGGGGTAAGTATATCCCCTATCCTCCTCTAATCATTTCCCTTCTCCCTCTCTAAACACAAAAAAAAGAGTATCAACATCACTCTTCTATATAAATTTGTTTTCTTTCCCTTTCATTTCCATACTTTTACACCAAACGGGCCCTTAATGTATTGTCATCTTAGTTTCGTGGAAAATGAGATGGACTTGAAACACGTTGATTGTCTAAAAAAAAGGCAATATTGCCTAGTTAATTTTTGGGTCAGTTCATATACATGATTTTGTTCACTATCATATATTTAAGGGGTGTGCTCAGCGGCCCGACACTTTTTGCTCAGCGGCCTGGGTTTTATTTTCGTTAATTACAGTTCTTTCCCTTTTATTTGTAGTATATATATTTTATTCCCGTTATTCTTAGATAATTATAAAATTAATCATTAAGTTATAAAAAATAATAAAAAATATCCTTAGATTTAAAAATATTAGCTTTATCAAATATCTTTTTTCTTAGTTTATCTTAGTATCGCTTAATTTAATATAGGTCCTGTAATTTGGTATCAGAGCCATATTAAAAAGTTGACAAGTTGAAAATTATCAAGTTGACAAGCTGGAAATTTCCGATAAGTGTCCTAATCGAGAATCTCCACATATTAAACATCTAAAAATTGGCGAAAAACATTATGAAGCCATACTAAACACCATTGTCGACGACATCGCAGATTTAAAAAGTTGTATTTTTAGATTGAGTGAGAAAATCCAAAAAATTAAAGAAGAACTCACTCTAGTCCAACGAATCCACCTAGAAGAAAACCGAAAAATTGTTGTTGCACTTACTAACGAAATTAGACACCAAGGTGCTATTACTAAAACAGTAGTAGGTAAAAGACCGAGTCTGTTTCCACATAAATATCCTTTTCAAAATCAAAACCCATCAAAAACATTTTTAGTCCCCAATTTAAAAATTGAAAAGAAAATCGAACCTGAAGATGAAGAAACATGAAGTAGAGAATAACTCTAAGTTACTAGAAAATATCATGGAAGAATCAGGTATAACGAGTAGCGAAGAATCTGAATATGGTACTGAAGAAGAAGAGATGTACCAACAAATGGGATTAATAAAATTAAAAGATATGGAAACAATACCCATTAATGAAGTCAAAAGAAGAGTGGATAAAATTGTTGGTAAAAAGGTGTTAGATTTTAATGAAGTTGAGGAAGAGATAACACCTATAATGTTAGAAGAGACTAATGAGGCAAACAGATCCTACTATAAAAAATATGAAGAAGGATCATGTAGTTATCGAAGGCCCAATGTTAAACCTAAAGAGTTTTTAGAAAAAACGGCTAGATTTGGAGTAAGGATTATGCCAAATCATCGACCTAATAAAAAAGAACTCACTTTAGAACCAATAAGTGAAACTGGATATAAGCTAAATCTAGATGGAGTAAGAAGACGAGAAGAAGTATTAGATTTTTGGAAGAAAAGCATGATGAGTGTCTTAAACCTAAATACAGATTGGAGATCATCAAATTTTTTAAATTACATAGAACACAGTCTATATGGTATAGTAGCTGACATGTATGAAGGAATACCTGAAGAATATAAAGAAAATCTTAGAACAAAAGAATCTCCAGCAGAAATGTTTACCACATTATGTGAAGCTATAGACGAAGAGTTTGTAGGAGAAAGAGATGAAATTGACAAAAAATTTATTGAGTGGCAAAGAAAGTTAAACACTCTTGAAATCTGTAATATGAGATATTTGGATAACTATCTCTCTGAATTTGAACATTATTATTATAAGATAGGAGAAAACCAAACTAATCTTCAAATGCTCTTCGATAAGCTCCCAAAACCTATTAACGAAGAAATTAGTGATGGATATCATGAATGGAAAAATAGGTATAATTCTAGAGATACTTTGGGTAATAGAACGAAATTTATAAAAAGATGGGTAGAAAAGAAATGTCGAGAAGTGAAAGGAACACAACAAATGAAGAGACAATTTCTACCATGTTGGGATTTACCAAATGAATGGGGGTGTGATAGAAGGGATAATCAAAGAAGAAATAATTATAGAAAGAAAAGCTTCAACAAACAAAGAGGAGAAAAATATCATAAGAAGTATTATAAGAAACCGTTTATTAAGAAAAGAAGGTTTTTTAGGAAAGCCTCTTACTGCCCTGAAAAGAAATGAAATTGCAAGTGTTGGGCATGTGGCGAAACGGGGCATTATGCTAATGAATGCAAAAATAGGAAAAACAATAAGTTAGCAGAAGCATTAGGAAGTATGGATTACATTGAAATATCCGAGGATGAAGCTATTGAATTAGCTTTAAGCAACAACAAAGGAGTTGTTGAAGTAGTTGAGGAAGAAGAAGGTGAGGAGTCGGATTATGAGGAAGTCAATGAGATGATGCAAGGAGAGGAAATAGATTCTTCAAATTTCACCGAAGAAGCTTTCGATTCAGGTGGAGAAATGACCACTCTAGCTCAACTCCAAGAAGCAGAATCATCCATAGATGAAGAACAAATAGAAAACATGCGAAAATTAGGGGTCGAATTCCCGGTTATCGCTAAAGAACAGTTCTTCAAGAGACATTTCTTCCCAGCGTTCTCTAAATTCGTGTGGGAAGAAATGCTAGGAGATATAGTAATAAAAAATAACGAAAATCAAGCTACTGAAATCAACCTAATTAATTGGAAAAATATTCAAAAACACAACAAGGACAAAAAGTACAAATATATTTATGTGTGCGGAATCCAAATATTCATCACTCCTCTACAAGACTTTGGTAAAAATGTGCACTGCATTAACTTTGTGACACTAGGCACAAGAGATTTAGTGACCAAACTATTAGTGGAGTAGTATGTAACTTGAGTCAAGGACCAGTGTCTTGGATATGTAGGCCAAACTATTATGTTAGTTTAGAAGACCAATTTGCATCTAAGTTTTTATCGTTAAAACTGTTAACTGAAGAGATTAATATGCATAAGGGAACTTGTCCTCTACAATTAAAGTGGAAGGTAGTATATAAGTTAGAAAATACCACCAATCCTCCAATGAGAACTCAAATGGTAGAAGTTGATAAATATGAGATTAGTGGACCAGGACAATTAGCAGTACCCGTTAAGGTAAAGCCATAACAAATTAATCTAAAAACAGTTTGGGTAAATGCCTTTGAAAATCCTTCGACCACTAAATGTGAAAAGGTCTTAACAATTGATGAGGAAGGAAAAATCCATACAAACTCACAACCTCCATCAAGTTTAACAAGTAACAGGAGTCTTTCTAGGAGTCAAAGTTCTAGGTTCAATCCTAGTCTTAATCTTGCTCAAAGAAACCAGTTATCCCCTTCAATTAAAAGTGTTAAGGAAGAGAGTCCATTCCGAGTAGATGACGATATTGCTAGTCTTCTAGCAGCACTAAATAGGAAGTTGGAACTTAACAGCCTTGGAAGAACACTTCATGAACCAGCTAGACATAGTATAGATCTAGGATCAACATCAGTGTCTAGTTCTAGTTCTAGTGCTAGCTCAAACCCTTCATTTCTTCGAGCCACACCAGGAGAAACGTCTACTTCTAGAGCTGATAAAAGGTTAATAGGGTTTAAAACAAAAATTATTAGTGAACCTGTCTATGAAGGAGACGAGGAATCAAATATGCAAATAGAAACGTTCATGAGAGTCACTAACCCAAATAGCATCTACATCCCTATAACTATATGCATTGAAGGATTTAATGATTATCAATTATGTGCTTTCGTAGACAGTGGATGTTCCGTGTGTTTTGGAAAGAAATCTTTATTTCCAGAATTTATGTGGAAATCAGCATCCAAACCTATTCAGGTAAGAATTGCTGATAATAGTATCATGACTCACTCAGAAGTCATTCTAGATCTACCAATTATGCTAGGGGGTTACCCATGTATAATTCCTATATTATGGGCTACTGAACAAACATCTCATGACATGATATTAGGAAATAATTTCCAAAGGTTATATTCTCCATGTACTCAAAGTTTAGATAAAATGATATTTACTGTTAATGGAGAATTAGCTTGGGTAAGAAAAATGAAAGAAGCCTATACGCATCAAAAGATTGAATTCACGCGCAGTAAGCGTGGTGAGGAGCATATTGTTCCTACACAAAGAGAATTTGCACTATTAATAGACGAGATAACTATAAAAGAACAAATTATTAATCAACAAAAGGATTTGTGTAAGGAGTTATACTCTGAAGACCCTTTAAAGTTTTGGGATAAAGATAAGTCATTTGCTAAGATAGAATTAATAGATCCTAAAACTGTTATTAGAGTAAAGCGGATGGTTTACACCTTTAAAGACCAACAAGAATTTAAGGAGCAAATTGATGATTTACTAAAAAAGGGTTTAATTAGAGAAAGTAAAAGTCCTCATTCTAGTCCTGCTTTTATGGTTAGAAATCATGCTGAAGAAAAGAGAGGAAAGGCTAGAATGGTTATCAATTATAAGAAATTAAATGATAATACTGTCTTTGATGGATATTATATCCCTAATAAAACAGTTCTATTTAATAGAATACAGGGAGCCACATGGTTCTCAAAAATGGACTGTAAAAGTGGATATTGGCAAATTAAGATGGAAGAAGACAGTATACCATTAACAGCTTTTAGTGCACCACAAGGTCATTATGAATGGGTAGTTATGCCATTTGGTCTAAAGAATGCACCACAAATATTTCAAAGGAGAATGGATAAAATCTTTAAGAATCTTAAGCATTGTTGTCTTGTCTACATTGATGATATCTTAATATTTTCAAAAATATTAGAACAACATATGCACGACCTTAGGGCTATAACTCAAGAATGTGTTAATCATGGCATCATCTTAGGACAGAAAAAATGTATTTATGCTATGCCAGAGATTGAATTTCTTGGGTTGAAGATTAAAGCTGGACAAATAGTATTACAAGATCATATCCTAGAAAAGGTAGAAAAATTTCCTGATAAAATAGAGGATAGGAAGCAATTAGAAAGATTTTTAGGATGTCTTACCTATGCCTCTGATTTTATAAAAAAATTGGCTAAATTAAGAAAACCCTTACAAGTCAAGTTGAAAAAAGAAGAGGTTTGGAACTGGACTAATCAGGATACAAAAGTAGTCCAAGAACTTAAAAAATGTTGCATGAATTTGCCAGTGTTAACTCTACCCAATGAGGAGGATGAACTTGTTCTTGAAACTAATGCTAGTAATTATCATTGGGGTGCTGTTTTGAAATTAAAGAAAGATAACAAGCTTTGCAGGTACAACAGTGGAAGTTTCAACAAAGCCGAATGTAATTACACTGTAATGGAGAAGGAGATTCTTGCTATCTTAAAAGGAATTAATAAATTCATAATTTTTCTTGCTCCAAAACCCTTTATAGTGAGAACTGATTGTAAAGGAATATTGGGATTTATCCATAATAATTTGGATAATATGAAAGCGCAAGGGAGGCTCCTGCGTTGGCAATTAGCCCTTAACCAGTTTTCCTTTAATATTGAACATGTGCAGGGATCAAAAAACTCATTAGCAGACAGCTTGACACGAGAACTTGCAAGTGAGAAGAATGGTGAACAGAGTACCACCTCCACAAGGAATTTTAAGGATGTACCACGATTATGGGTACGAGAATTTCTCTCCAGAAGAAATGGTCCAAATAGCCCACAATTCCCTATCTCAGCGTCCATCAAACGCAGAGAGGAGGGAACTTGAGGAGAAAGAAAAGTACCACAAGGGATGGGTGTCACCTCCGAGTCAGTTTAAAATTTCAATAATGGAAGAAGTTAGTAAGAGTAGGTGTCGTTATGGGTATCAATTGGTGAACCATTTGATGACCTTACGAGTGTTAGAATTGGAAATAACCAATAAAATACTTCAGCTCCCTTGGGAGCTCCAAGAAAAGCTGAAGGGTTATTGGAAGTATAAAGAGTTTCCACAATGGTATTCTTACGTGATGAGCAGAGATAGATGTCCGTACTATGATATTTGGGAAGAATGGGGAACTCTAGTTCTCTTTCGTGATAATTCTGGAATTGGAGGAATAAACCTTCCTGGTAATCCTTCTGAAGATATGGGAATATTAAAGGCATGGGATTATGGAATGTGCAGCGGCATATATGGAAAATTTCCTTATAAATGGAGTCCAATCAGAAAGCATTTCACCAAGTTTCAGAATTATGTGTTCAACAGAGTCAAGCAATCAGGGATAGAAGAAAAGCTAATCTGTTTTGTGCATGGAGCAAACATGGAGACAGAAGGAGGAAAATCAAGAGCACCTCACTACTTGATTAGGTTTGTTAAAGACCAGTTCTCTACGGATCCAATAACATTAAGGCAACCAATCCTAAAAAATGCAACTGAAGCCAGAGCCATGGGACTTTTCTACATCTATGAATACATCAAGCAGTATCAAAAAACCGACATGCTAATATTCAAAGTAGGATTCACCACTGTTATAATTCCGAAGGAGCTTCAACCATATTTTTCAGAAGCAATAGAGTCATCTGATTCAATCCAGGATTACTTATCAGCAATAGAATTTGGGAGATATCTATCGCCCAAAGGTCAAGACTTTATATGGGATAAGCTTATGGATTGGGATCCAGAATATTCAGAAAATTTGATGAAGCAATTAGAGCTCGACTTAGATGAAGATGCTGCTGCAGGATGGGAGGATAATGTTGGAGAAGAAGGCATGTACAACATCGAATACTGCATGGATTATTAACCATCAAAGACCACATCATGATGCCAAGCCACGTGGACCACCAGAAGGAATCTCTTTAGTGTGATGTGTTTTTATTACTGTTCAGTGTGCTTTTTCTTTTCAGAGTGATGAACACTGTTTGTACTTTTTCTTTTCAGAGTGGTGGCACTGTTTGCCATGTGAGTGGATTCCCTAAGACTTTGTCGGTAGCAAGTTGTAAAGAGCATTGATAGAGCATCCAATGCTCTCCAAGGCTCTATAAATAGGACCCTTGTAAGCTGAAGGAAAGGCACCGAAAAATCAGAAAACAAAGTCTGAATCTAGAGAAAAAGAAAGAGAAAGTTTTGAACTTGAAAGTGAAGCGGTGTTCCCTCACTCTAAGAGTTCAAATCCTTCTATGGATCTTTCTAGTTTGAGTGTTTGAGTGTTTTCAGTGTGTTTGTGTGCTTGTAATCCTTTCAAATTCAATAAAAGTTTGTTTTTAAGTAAGGGAAACTACTTAATCGAAAACTATGTCTTGAATAAACCTCTTTCTTGAATACAAATCCTCCATCCACTAAAATTGAGAAATTTTAAGTTAGAGACTACGATCTGAGGTAGGAAACGAAACAGATCTGTGCTGTGCTTGAGCTAAGGGAGTCCTGGTTGAGGATTAGCAACCCCTAGAAATCCGGAAGCTACAGGAACACCGGAGGTCCAGCGATACTACGCTCAGGTAACGGTCAAACCTCTCTAATTTATAATTTTCTTTAATTACGGAGCATGGTGGGCTTGTGTTCATAGAAAATAGTTTATTCATGCTATAGTTAGTAGATTATGGTAGTTAGTACCATTTAAAGTCATAAAATTTATAAACCGTTTAAGTTTGGATATATTTGTAAAAGTTTAAAACTTTTGGACAGATCTGGTAATTTAACCTAAATTGAGGGCAAAATTGAAATAAAATTTAAAAAGCACTTTGTGTCAGCGGGGCGCTGAGAAGGAGCCTATATTTAATTCTTTAGTATAGATTATGTTTGGATTGGATCATTAATTTCATCAATAGTTCAAATTATTATATCCATTTTCCTAATACTTGTAAGACTCGGCAAGTATGTGATGTTTATAGCATAAATTTTCACAATTTCTCTTTAATTATTGGAATAATGTTAGAAACTGTAATTTTAAATACTAGAACAACGTTCTTCTATAAGTTTTAATAATAAAAAATATCATTAGAAATTAATGTACTTATCTAATTATTTCATGGAAATAAAGATTTAGATGAACTATATATAAAGGAAACAAAGTGCAAAGCAATGAAATCGTTCCCTAAAGAAGTCAGTCTTACATATCAAGCGAAAAGGGCAAAGAAATCATTTGTGGAACTGTCTTGCACATCACGTAAAAAAGGATTAGTAGATTAGCAACCCCTAGAAATCCGGAAGCTACAGGAACACCGGAGGTCCAGCGATACTACGCTCAGGTAACGGTCAAACCTCTCTAATTTATAATTTTCTTTAATTACGGAGCATGGTGGGCTTGTGTTCATAGAAAATAGTTTATTCATGCTATAGTTAGTAGATTATGGTAGTTAGTACCATTTAAAGTCATAAAATTTATAAACCGTTTAAGTTTGGATATATTTGTAAAAGTTTAAAACTTTTGGACAGATCTGGTAATTTAACCTAAATTGAGGGCAAAATTGAAATAAAATTTAAAAAGCACTTTGTGTCAGCGGGGCGCTGAGAAGGAGCCTATATTTAATTCTTTAGTATAGATTATGTTTGGATTGGATCATTAATTTCATCAATAGTTCAAATTATTATATCCATTTTCCTAATACTTGTAAGACTCGGCAAGTATGTGATGTTTATAGCATAAATTTTCACAATTTCTCTTTAATTATTGGAATAATGTTAGAAACTGTAATTTTAAATACTAGAACAACGTTCTTCTATAAGTTTTAATAATAAAAAATATCATTAGAAATTAATGTACTTATCTAATTATTTCATGGAAATAAAGATTTAGATGAACTATATATAAAGGAAACAAAGTGCAAAGCAATGAAATCGTTCCCTAAAGAAGTCAGTCTTACATATCAAGCGAAAAGGGCAAAGAAATCATTTGTGGAACTGTCTTGCACATCACGTAAAAAAGGATTAGTAGATTAGCAACCCCTAGAAATCCGGAAGCTACAGGAACACCGGAGGTCCAGCGATACTACGCTCAGGTAACGGTCAAACCTCTCTAATTTATAATTTTCTTTAATTACGGAGCATGGTGGGCTTGTGTTCATAGAAAATAGTTTATTCATGCTATAGTTAGTAGATTATGGTAGTTAGTACCATTTAAAGTCATAAAATTTATAAACCGTTTAAGTTTGGATATATTTGTAAAAGTTTAAAACTTTTGGACAGATCTGGTAATTTAACCTAAATTGAGGGCAAAATTGAAATAAAATTTAAAAAGCACTTTGTGTCAGCGGGGCGCTGAGAAGGAGCCTATATTTAATTCTTTAGTATAGATTATGTTTGGATTGGATCATTAATTTCATCAATAGTTCAAATTATTATATCCATTTTCCTAATACTTGTAAGACTCGGCAAGTATGTGATGTTTATAGCATAAATTTTCACAATTTCTCTTTAATTATTGGAATAATGTTAGAAACTGTAATTTTAAATACTAGAACAACGTTCTTCTATAAGTTTTAATAATAAAAAATATCATTAGAAATTAATGTACTTATCTAATTATTTCATGGAAATAAAGATTTAGATGAACTATATATAAAGGAAACAAAGTGCAAAGCAATGAAATCGTTCCCTAAAGAAGTCAGTCTTACATATCAAGCGAAAAGGGCAAAGAAATCATTTGTGGAACTGTCTTGCACATCACGTAAAAAAGGACATAAGTGTCCATGAGTAAAGCCAATGCATAGGAACATGAAGGTTATTATCAGCCCTCCAAAACTCTTATCCATTGGCTTAACTATTAGATTAAAAGGTGAAATTTGATCTTATATATTAAATAATTAAAAACCCGACACATGTCACTCGTTTAATATCATCCCTTCGAAAATTGAAAACATACTTTATATAAAGTATATAAAGTTTCAAATTTCAAGCATCTAAACTAACACTTATTTTAAATTGAAGAGAATGATAGATACATTAAACTAAAACATTTCAGTTGCTTGGACGAATGTATATATATATATGGGCAGAAGTTTTAATGCATATAAAAAGTGGTACAAGTTTGCAAATACCAATTGTGTGCAAGTAAGTGTAAACATTGACTTATTGGGGAGTTCAGATTTCAGAGATAGCTTCCTAACTCTGAATTATTAAATGAGGGCTGTTTGGACTTTTGATTCACCAAATTTTTGCCAATCATTTCATTATTTAATTAAAGAAAATTATGGATGTTATCCCATATTTTGTACTTTTTCGGATGATACCCCGAAAAAATTTATTATGCATGGTACTCCCAGGTTTTTAACTGAATTCGTCCCGTATCATTTCTTTGTTTTTCATATAACTTCCGTCACAAGGGTCAATGAACGGTGTTTGGTTAGATTTGAGAAGGAATATGAATTTCACGCTGCCCTCACAAGGGTCCATAAACGGTGTTCGATTGTTATTTGATGCTCAAAGTATGGCACATGGATTTTAATCTGTTGAAGCCGAGGAAGATCGGGGATGCGTTGAGTTGAGCGCACACATGCGCGGACGGGCCTAGTATACAAGCCCATGGGGTTCCATTCTAAAACAAATTGGCAATAAGAGGAGTAACCCAAGAGTATATATACTAGGTTGGTTCTGTTAGGATTTCAGATCCGGGATAGAATATATTTTCAATACGCCCCCTCAAGTGCAACTGGGTTAGCCAGTTGACACTTGGACATGGGTAAGAAAGATCAATAAAGGGCGGCGCGAAGGCCAGCCGGAAATGAAGAGGCGGTGCGAAGACCGGCCGGAAATGAGGAGGCGGCGCGAAGGCAAGCCGAAAATTAAACGGATGCGGTGGCACGAAGGACCGAACTGCTCTAATACCATGAGGAAGATCGGGGACGCGTTGGGGTTCCGTCCGCGCACGCATGCGCGGACGGGCCTAGCATACAAACCCATGGAGTTCCATCCTAAAACCAATTGGCAATAGGAGGAGTAACCCAAGGATATATATGCTAGGTTGGCTCTGTTAGGATTTTAGATGTGGGATAGAATATATTATCAACAGAAGCGACATAGTCAAAGCGTATTTTTTTTACTATGTGTACTCGTTTCGAACCATTGTGCTTTGTTTCACTTCCAACCCAAAATAAGATTATATGAATTTGAAGAGTTGTAAAATATAGTTTGGGGAATAATGTTTTTAGGTCAAAAGTGAAGCAAGATAAAGTTTAGAAAAAGTTGATCAAGGTACTATTGTTATATATGTTAATGCTTTTTTAAAATATCTCGTCTGGTTCAATTAGTCATAGCTAATCTATATTCAGTGCGAATACTGTATATGCTCATTTTTAGAGGCGATCCTTTCAATTCAGTATTTTTTATATACGTCGTCAAAAATATTCGAACTTCAAACCTCCAAAACATCTTACTAAACCAACCGATTATTAGTATTGTTATGTTAATGCTGAGGTGACCCAATTTTCAAACTCCTTCAAATCCTCCTACGGACATTGATTATTTTTTTTCACATAGAAAGAGAAAAAAAATTGAAAATTGGCTCAAAGAAAATCCCAACACTCAAGTGCTCACCTTGAAAAATCATTCACAAAAATATAGATTAAACAATTAAAGGTGATGGATGGCATGTGACCATCGCTCTCATTATGCCCTTCCATTGTCTTTTCTTGTACTCTATATTTATTCAAAAAAAAATATCTAAAAATTAATTATCTGCCATGTAGGCTTTTGCAAAAAGAAGAGAACAAAGGAGATCAAGTGATCAAACCTTGATTTAAAAGAATTGTTATATTACTATTAGTGGCGTAGCCAGAAATATATCCCACTGGGGACTAAATTTCTGTTTACAAAAGAAAAAAATTTATTTTTTTATATAAAAAAATTGCACAATTTTTTTTTGTATTTTTTTTATAAAATTCTGTATAAAAGTTATTATTTTATATATGAGAACCGTTTTTTCATAAAAATAAATTAATTTGGTTTTTTTTCTAGTCAAATAATTTAGTTTTTTATATTTAAAAAAAAATTGTCAATTGGAAGTTGGGAGCCATTTGACTGTATTTAACAATATATATAGTGCATGTTTAATTATTGATCTCTGTAATACTATTCCATCCGTTTATCAAAAGTTGTCCTTTTAGCCAACTACATGAGTATTAACTATTAAGGAATGAGTTTTTTCACCAAAATTACCTCTACATTTGGAAAAATGTGTACTCTTAGCCCCTCATAGGAAATTATTTAGAGTAATTATTACTTAGAGTAAATTAGAAAAATGGTGGGAAAAAATATTAAAAGACATGTTTTATAAATAATGGAAAATAGACTAAAATGACATGTTTTAAAAAACGGAGGGAGTAATACTTTATATACTAATAATATTTTATATATATTTTTTTTAATTCCAGTGGGGGCTGGGCACCACATCCCTCCGCCCCTGATTACTATGAATCTATCATCAAGAGTGATAATTAAAAGAAAAATAGAGAAAGTAAAAAAAAATCGGTTTCGATCTCTGTTTTTGTTTCTGCTCCTTTAGTTGCCATTTTTCCTTTTATTAGATAGTCGATCAACACAAACCGATTTATGTGATTTCTGATCCTTGCCCACTGGATCACAAGCCATGAATTTACCACCAAAGCATCAAGAAACAATTTCGGCAATCTTAATTATAGTGCCTTACTATATTAGTTATAATAGCCAGCTAAACTAATTTTTCTATTAGCACATTTATCTACTATAACATCAATTTATCCATATTTTCAAAGAAAAATAGAGAAATGGGTTCGATCTTTACTTTTGTCTCTTTACTATTTTTCTTTTCATTGAGTTAGTCGATCATCATAAGTCAATTTATGTGATTTTTGCTCCTTATAGATAGGGATGAGCATCGGTTCAAAACCGAACCGAATCGATAAAAACTAAACTGAAAATCAAAATATAGTTTAATGTGGATCGAAAATCGAACGGAATTGGTTCGGTTCGGTTCGATTCCGTTTTTATCAGTTTGAGATGAATGAAAAGTTATCATTTGGAAAATTCAAACTGAACCGAAAATTAACTGAAACCGAATCAAAACCGAAATTTGGAAATTCCTAAATCGATAAACGAATCGAATAATATCGAATTCGGTTCAGTTCGGCTTATTCGACTTAAAATTTCAGTTTGAACCGACCGTGATCAACTGAAATAAACCAAGTCATCGAAGGTGGGTTACTCATATCCTGCAACAGTGAAACGAATGCACTTTTTCTAATTCGTAGTGCACTTTTTCTATTTCAAAGTGCAATTTTTCGGATTTGCACTTTTCGTACTTTGCATTGCATTTTTTGTACTTTTTGTAGTGCGTTTTTTCGGATTGTACTTTTTGTATTTTACAATGCACTTTTGTATAAAAAAATACACTACGAACTAAAAAAAGTGCATTTATTTCATATTTCAGGATAAGAATTTGTTTCATTTAAACCAAACTATATCTTATACTATAAACATAAGTAATTTGCACTTTAAACACAAAACCATAGATTTCGCATCAGCTGACCAATTAATGCCATATACTATAGTCAAATTCCAAATTAATGAGTGATACATGTGAACAATTTGATCATTTGATTAGTTAAGCTCATAATATGTACTCCTTAGAGGTCAAAGAAGAATCATAATGTTTTGTTATTAGGAACAAGATTATTTCTATTGCCTTATAGGTCAAATATAGACCTCGAGCAGTGAACAAGAAGTTGAGGACAAATAGTTCATGATTTGCTTCACATAAGTCCAACAATTTTATTATTAATTTCATCTCCTACCACTAATCTTAGGTAATTAATTAATTAATTATCCTTCACTAGGCTATCTAAGAGTCTATTTAATACAATTATATGTGCCACCTAGAACGAAATTCCTAAGATGTTGCCACCCTAATTGGAAGCCAGATTTACAACTGCTAGCTTTAATATAAGTTGCTATTATTTCGACCAAAAAAAAAAATATAAGTTACTATTATGATCAATGTACAAGGGTCTAAGGAATATATTATAATTCAATAAAATATACTTGCAATATTTATATTATTCCATAGTAATTTGCTACGATGATCAATATACAAGCTATCTTCATTAATGCTATCTATTACGCTTTAATCTCTAATAATTCGTTTGATATAATTTTGAGTTTTTAATTTTAAAATATTTATATTATGAGAATGGATCATTTGAGAATGGAAACTAAGGATAGAAAAAGAGAATAAATCTCATTCATCTGTTTTGGGTAGAGCAAAGGCTCAGGTCGCGCGTGTAATTTTTTTTACCTCCGCGGATGCAAATTTTGATGAGCGACTGCCGACTCTGCATTTTCATCATTCTCGATTGTCCATTCACATCTTACCCATCTGTGCATTTTCACATTACTGCCTGTGTATGACCTTTTTCATGGGAGTGTGCATCTTTCTACTGACGGCTATGCATTTTCATCTTACTCGACTGTGCATTCGCATCTTACTTGTTTGTGCGCATTTTTGCATTACCGGTTGTGTATGACCATTTTCATGCGAGTGTGTATGATGGTGTTACAATGAATGTGCATCTTTCTACTAACGAATGTGTATTCTCATCTTACCCAACTGTACATTTTCATATTATCTGAATGACCTTTTCATGTTAGTGTACATGATGGTTTTATAATGAGTGTACATTTTTCTACTATCGACTGTGCATAATTTGTACAAGTGATGACTGTGTATTATCTTTTTTCAAATGAATTTTTATGATAAACTTATAATAACTATAGTTTACACACTTAATTACAATACTATACACATTAACTTATAAAAATATAAATATTTACTAACAAAATAATTCACAATCACTCACAAGAACCCCAAGGTTAATGAAAGTTTAATTGGCAAACAGCTAAACATTTCAATTGCATAATTAGAAACCAAACATATCAGATCAGTTCCTTTTTTTAAACCAAAAAAAAAAAATTATATGTGATGTGTATTTATAAGAATCCCAAGGTTAATGTAAAAGTTTGGCAAACAGTTGCACGAAGACGTACAAGCATGTGAAAATTTCTTCTATAAGCAATTTATAATTTATTACAACCTCAGTTTATACACATGCATTCTCTTGCTTTCTATTTAGAAAGAATAATTCCACTTTTGAGATTACGTATGTGTATTAATGTGCATGACTTTTTAAAATGAATAAATATTTATTTATATATGTACATTAATATTTTTTTAAGAAAGAATAATTCCACTTTTGAGATTCGGTATGTGTATTAATGTGCATGACTTTTTTAAAATGAATAAATATTTATTTATATATGTACATTAATATTTTTTTTATAAAGGTAAGAATTCAGAGTACCAAACATATTTCGTAATTTGAGAGGCCGTTAAAAAAGGCAGCCGTGAACGACTATGTGGGTAAAAAAGGAAGTCACCTTAGGCAAGCAAAAACGACTAAGGGTAGTAAAATCCCTCGAAAAGAAGAGAAAAAAGATACCGGAATGTGCGAAATGGACACTAAAGTAAAAGCTCCGATGGCAACAGGTCAACCTATCTAGGAGTGTGCGAAATGGACATTTGATATTCCCTCCACCGAGATGAAGGATCTTCAGGAGCCTCAAAGCACTCGATCAGTGACCTAGCCCAGTACAACTTATACGTACCGACCACGTACAACTCCAACTCTTCGAAAAAATAGTACACAAATTACGTGCGAGTCGTACTGAAAAAAAAAATTCAACCTTACATCGCAAGTATAAAATACTTGCAACACAAGTAAATCAAAATTGCATAATATTATTACTAAATATGTATTTGATGTAAGGTGGATCCAAGGCTTTGATCTTTTTAATATAACGACCTATAAATGTTCCCATTTTGCATAAGGGCGGCCATTCACATCCGAGCTCAACCATATGCATACATATTAGCAAAATAGTTTTTCTTGGGTGAGGAGCCCAGTCGGGCTGGTTGGGCCTTGGGGAAAGAACCTCAAGGTCATCGGTTCGTCACCCACCGGTGACGAAACCAAAAACATTAATTTCTCTAGAACTGTATCAGTTCTCACCCGTTCAAGGATGCTCTAGGCTAGTCCAAGTGGTACTTGGGCTATCCTAAATCTTACCGTATCAAAAAAAAATATTAGCAAAATAGTTTTTTAAAATGCAAAAAAAAATATATGGTGTAAATATAAATTTTCAATATAAAATATATTTAATTTAAAAATATGTCATCAAATAGAATTTTTACAATATGTATAAAATTCACTCTAATTGTAATTTTTACCTATAGAAATAATGAAACTTTATAAATTTATAAAATCTTTGGCCCACATAATTTTATAATTATAAAGTCAAAATTTTAGAGTTATTACATGCTTATGGCTAGAATATAGATAAATCTGTCAAACTTCACTAGTTTAGTTGGTAGGTGAAGGCTTTTGTGATTGTAACTTTGTAAGTCGTTAGATTGAATCCTGTAATGATTGGGTAAGATTGATAATTAGGAAATTTTTATGGTGTTCAGTGTAAATACTCGTAAATGAGTATAAGAATTTAGATCTCGTTTGATTTGTCATGGCATGTGAAAACGGAAACAAAATGAATCTAGACTATTTTTAGTGTCATAATACATTTATATAAAAAAATCATCCAACAAATTGTCCATTATAAAAGTGAGATGGAAGAGAGTAATTCCACCATTTTGTTACACTGCCCCTTGATGGAAGAATGATTGAGGTGGAGCAAGCTATTTTTTACAATGGTAAGAGGTTGTGCAAAATAAGTTGATTTTTTTTTGTCAATGTATCATATGACACTAAAATGGACTACATTCATTTTCATTCCATTTACATTTCCATGAATTGCAACCAAACGGGACCTCAGACTGGATGATTGTATTGGTTTATGGATGAAATGAATGAACCTTTCTGTATCTTCTTCTTACTCTCAACTTTCTAGCTCTATGAACTATCTCTCCCCAATCTTTCTCTTCTAATCCCTCTTCTTCTATCTTAATCTCCTTAATTCTCTTCCTCAATTTCAAATTCTTTCCCGGACATAACAAATCCCTTCTCCCATTATAATTAGCCTAAATGCCTTCTTAGCCGATTTCGGCTGCCACCTCATGTGGCCTTTAGATTTACCATTCTTATCTAGTTATTGAGTTATTATCTTTTTAAAAAAAATGGTCTGATCCAATTCCTAATGTTTGATTTTCAATTTTTCTTAATTATTCAAAAAATTATTAAATAGAATTTTTTGTAAATATTTGAGATATATATTTCATACAATTAATATGTATGATTACCCGACCAAGGTTTGGTGAAAATAATGGGGTGTCACATGGTAGTGGTGAGAAACCAAAAGCTTTTATTGTGAAAGTGATTATTATTATTATTAGTGGAGAGGATGGGAGAAAACAATGCAAGGAGAAAAATGCAGCACCGAATTAGAGATCATTTTCATAATAATTGTGATTTTTGATTGTGCAAGTATTTGTCACTTTTGCAACCATGTGGTACGTTTGTACTAGAAAATCCATTAAACATCTAACACTTGGATTTGGAAGATCGCTTAATTTTGGAAGTGTGTTGGGCAAAGTAAGGTGGTTTTTTTTCTTTTCAAAATCAAATAGAAATGGTTTCATTGGCTTTTGATTTTAGATTTTTAGTTTTAAGATTGAAACCCTTCTTGTAAAAATTAATTAAACGGAATTTGAAGATCACTTGTTCTTTGTTTCCATTAGTTATTAGTAGAGATATTAAAACTTGACCAGACTCGATCCAAAATTATAGGGTTGAAATTCGACCCGAAAATGAGTTGGTCAAAGAAAGACTCGAAATTGATTAACTCAAACCTAATAGGGTTGAAATCCGAAACTTGTTGGGTTGAGAATATATAAAATTTATTTTAAAATTTATAATATATTTAATTATTAAAATATATTTAAAATAGTAATTTATTATTAATGTATTATTTTACTAATAAAAAATTATTCGATATTCATGACCCTCTGGGTCGACTCGACCCACCCAAAAATCCGCAACGAGCCGATCAACCCGATTGACATGTCTAATTATTAGGCGTTTAAAAAAATAGATGGTAATTAGAGTAATTATATTCATGTGAAGAAATTGCTCTAAAAGTTATTGGATAAATTTGAAAATCTGTGATGATTACATATATAAAGAATTTTTTTATTTTCCACTTTTAGCTTAAGGTAAGATAAAAAATCAATTTGACCTTCATAAGTAGAAATAGACAAGTAGCTAATTGAGAATAAAACTTTATCAATTAGATGAAGACAAGAAGTAACCTAAATTGTTTATATCAATAATGAAAGTAATCCATACGTATAAGAGTTGAGTGAAGTTGATAAGAGACTCATTATTTTAATTATAAATCTCGAATTTGAATCCTGAAAATTAATGGAGCATATATCTTTAAAACTTGTGAGGAAGTGTTTTACCTCTTTAATGGGCCTACTCAACACGATAATTTTACCGTTGAAATTCTTAAAATAGGTGAAAATTTTATAATAATAATGAAAGCTAGCCCTGGAAAAATGGAAATAGGAAGTCCTTGCACCAAGTTTGGTAAACTATGAAATTGGTGACAAATAGAAAGTGATTGAATGAAAAGCTAATGAAAACTATCAAAATGTGAGTTGGATATATGTGGTGATGGAGACAACAAGTGTACATTTCAGCCACATTAAAAGGGCAATAGATGGGTAATAATCCATGTATAGTGTTGGTTACAATGTCACATTTCATCATTTTGCACGTACAATCCCTATAGTGTATTGGTCCCAATTAATTAAAAAAAAGGTCCTTTTTATAATAAAAAATAGGTAAGGGGGGTTAATGTACAATAGTGGAAAGGGAGAGGCCTTCGGGCATTTGGTTCAATGGATAAGACTTTGGGGTAGTACCCCGAGGTCACCGTCTCGAACCAACGGGCGGAGGTTTGCCCATTTCTCACTAAAATTGGTTAGTAATCAGTTCTCATCACTTGTAGATACTCTAGCGAAGCCCAAGTAGTACTTGTGGCAACCCTAATCCTTACCCTATCAAAAAAAAATGCAGAAAGGGAGAGGATTTGTGGAATATATAGTGTTTTTCAATACATAGGGTTTGGATTAATTTCTTATTGTGCACGACACATTCTAATTTTAATTTAAGCCTAATGCCTCATATTTGCATTACATGGATGACCAACCACTTTTTCTGGATCTACGGAGATAATTTAGGTTGATCCTATAAAAATTAGGTTTTCTAGTTTAAGTTCGAATCTTCTGCACCGAAACTTTTTACTAACTAATACTCCACTCTTGTTTTTTTTGATAAGGTAAAGATTTGGAGACCTTCTAAGAAAGGCGTCCTAGAACATCATTACGGATGAGAACCCGAAGTTCTGAATTATCCAAAAAGAGGTTGGTAGGGATGTTGTGCCCCAACTTAACAATTTTATCGGCCACAACATTGCAATCTGTACCCACATTTCGAACTGAGACACCGTGAATTGTTGGAGGGAAACCATAAGATTTGATATTAGCATTTCAACTTCCCATGGGCAACTTACCTTCACCGTTAATGGCATTTATCACAATGAGATTATCTCTTTCAATTTCAAGTCTTGTAACTCCTAGTCTCTTGGTCTTGGATTCTTTAATCCCTTCCCGGAGTGCGAGAGTTTCTACTTGTAATACCGAAATTTGTCCTTGTTTCCTCGTTCCCATTCCAACAACTTGTGCATTGTGATCCCGAATTACAAACCCCGATGCAGCTTGATTAGTGCTAAGTTTGGACCCATCAAAATTGAGTTTAAATATATTGGTAGAGGGGTTTTTCCATTTTTCCGTTATCTTCTTTCTCTTATGTCCAATTTGCTTCCTGATTTGGGCTCTTTTTTCATCCTCCACCCATTTCTTTGACCTCTCCCCTTGTCAATTTGGTTTAGTGTATTGTTCTAAGTTTTGGATAGTACTCCACTCTTGTTGTTGGATCCCTTGTCCACTTTTATCTGTTGAAGATCCTTCATTCTGGTGGAGTCAATGTCAACCGTCCACTTTCTTTTACCTACTTTCTCTATTTTATACCCGAATGCTAATAAAGGCATAACTCTTTTTATACCTTCACTCTCTCCACTACCCAACTCATTCTGGTTTCTTTTTTCGTTATTTGTACCTACTTTATGTGTTTTTCTTGTTTCATTTTGTTATATCGATTTTACGTTTTCCGTTTACATGTCCTCTTAGTTGTATCGGACTTGTCCAGTAAGCCTCATCAAAAAAAAATCTTTAATTAACAAGAAAATTTAGACACATGATCCAATAGAAAAGGTAAAGTAATCGATGATACAATGCTTGTGGAGCAGAAGATCCGAACTATTCTAGTTTTTACCTTATAAATTTCAAAAATAAATCTTGTGCTTGTAGTTTGGTGTGGTGCATGGCAACCAAACAAAACACAATAGATTGGAGTTTTTGAAGTGAAGGAAAAGAGAAGGTGGGTGTGCATGTGGATGTACAACTCCATTATTGAGAGCTTGTGGTGTTGCAATTGCATTGCATATTGCAAGTGCAACATGAAGCATCTTTTCTTTTCTATTTTGTTTCATTTCACCTTTTATTAAAGACGTTATAATTGTTTCTCTTGGACCCTATTCATGTAGCTAGCGTGTAACTTGTTTTGTTTGGCTATAGTTTCTTTTCCAAGCAAAAAAAAAGTCACAATTATAGGCATGTTAGGTTTGGCATGATGTACTAACTCTTGATAGATACTTATTTAGATTGGAAAAAAAATGCTCATATGCATGTACAAATTAGATATTCATAAAGTTACAATAATACAATGTGATCATACGAAGCTCAAGAGCATCTCCATTGTTAGGGTTGTCAATGGGTCGGGTTATGGGTGGGTGGAACACTTCCACCACCCGACCCGCAAGTTAAAACGTCCCACCCAACCCACCCGTCACCAGTTAAATGTTCTACCCGTCACCCAAACCACTCGTCACCCGCTGGTTATATGGGTGACCCGTTCACCCGTATAACCGATGTATTTTATGTCTATAAATAAATTGGCATGCCTAAACTAAAACAAATATCCATAATTCATACATAAATAAAAACAAATTCCATAAGCAATAAATATCAAAATCGAGTCAAAGATGGGTTACAAAAATATGGGAGACTTCAAATTAAAGTATACATATTAGAAATTATGGGTGAAACGGGTGATGGGTCGGGTTATTGGGTGATAAAATATCACCCTTACCCGACCCATAACCTGTTTCGCCCATCACCCGAACCTCCCGTCACCCGCTTTGTTTGGGTTTTCACCCGTTTATTTCGGGTCGGTTAAACGGATAAGTCGGTCACCCGTGAGTAATTGACAGCCCTATACATTGTGATATTAGAGTTATATTTGAAATATCTTACATTTTTTCAGCAAGGAAAATTAAAAAAAAATGTCACTTGAACCCATCTATAAGGAATTGAGCCTTTCAAGAATGATAATTTTGAGAGGAGCCAATGGTCCTCGGCAAAGTTTCGTTTAAAGAAAAGATCAAGTATGATGTCATTAGTCACTCCAAGCGTATTCCTGCGCGTTTGAGTGTATATGATGCATTGTAAATTTCATATGAGCTAAGGAGGGCACTTATCCAAAGCACTCATGGATCCCGAATATTATAAGGACCATGTTGAAGTCAATGAGGTGTCTTTGTCTCCGCCAAATTATTGTGTCGCATGCATGGCATGTATAACATTTTCTGATGAAGATCTTCAGTTGGGGAAGAGTATCACAATCGGCCATTATATGTCACGGGTCTCATCGGTGATACAAAGGTCAATCGTATCCTCTTGGATTGTGGATTAATGTCAAATTTGGGGAGTATACTAATGCTACGTTGAGAGAAGTATCATATAGGTTATGTTGCTATACTCATTGTTCTAAAAATTTCATATAGCTTCTATCTAGGTCCTGCCTATGGACTGGAAGGTCCCAACTCGCATAGCTTTCGAAGCTGACTTAGGCGTTCGTCTAGGCTCGCCTAAGTGTCTATGCGCTAGACGGTCTCTCTCTGCCCAGGATTTGACTAACGATTTTTAGAAAATTGGCTATACTCCATCCGACAAATATCCTAAAAAGCAATCTTTCAAATATTTATCATTTTATGATATTGTAATTTAGAATTTTTTAAATAGAAGAATTATCAGGGACATATTGGGTACGAGTGCACATGTATAGATGAGCCTATCATATAAGTCCATGAGATTTAATCCTAAATCCAATTGGCAATAGGAAGAGTAACTCAAAGTTATATATACTAGGTTGGTTTCTCTGTAAATATCTTTTGTAAGATAGATTTTATTCTCAACACGCCCCTCAAGTGCAACCGAGTTAACCAGTTGACACTCAGGCATAGGTAAGGAAGGTCGATAATGGGCTCGAAACTAGGGTGACGAAGCAAATGTACTAGCACAAGGGCGATTGATGCAGCAGCACAAGGGCGGCTGAGAATTAGATTTTATGTGACTGATGCGGTGACACAAAGGTTCACAAAATTATCAGGGACGTGTTGGATACGAGCGCGCATGTACGGATGTGTCTAAGCATAGAAGCTCATGAAATTCAATCCTAAAACTAATTGACAATAAAAAGAGTAACCGAAAGTATAGATACTAGCTAGACTGATTTGGCTTTAGATTTTACATATGAGATATTTTCAACAAAAATCTTTGAATAGCTTTCGGAAAATATGAGGTATTTTGTAGCGTAGTTCAATTGTGGAGGTGAGAACAGAGCAATCAGTTTAGATCATGGGGCCTGTATTTGGGAAACAAGTCAAAATGAGAGTAATGTATGCCTGATAAAGGAGAGGCATTGAATACTCCTATACTATAAAAGTCCATGCTTTTGTATCCATTCGTGTTATCACCATTGATAAATATATATATGTTGTATGATTGATATTGATATTGATATTGATATTGAGTTGGTTTCATTGCAAATTTGCAATACAGATAGCCATCGATTTGATGATCATCTAAAATTCTTATTGCCACTAAATGATTATTTTTTTTTGTTAAGAAAATTCTTTTATCCTTGGGAAAGATCTTTTATAGGGGTGTGCATCCGGTCTACATCAGAATGAAAATTCCGGTCTGGTCTAGACCGATAGACCTAATTTTTTGATAACTTGTGACCGGACCGGTCTGATCCATAATTTATTTATATTTATTTTTCTAAAAATAAAAAAAATGTTTTTACTGCTTTTCATAAACTTAAAACATATTTTTATTTATAAAAAATATTTCCTATAGGTTTATAATGTACCTTATGTATATTTATAGATAAAAATAACCTATAATATTATTAATATATATCTTTTTTTAAAAATAAATAAACTTCGGTCCATCCAATGGACCAAAAATTTCCAGGTTTAGGTCGAATCGAGAACCCGGATTCCTTCATTATGAAGGACCGGGACCGGACCAGTTACTTCGGTCCGGTCCGGTCCGGTTTTTGGATCCAAAAATTGCACAACCCTAATCTTTTTTGTCTAGTGGTTGTGGCTACATAACAAGAAAACAAAGAGGAGAAATAATTTCATGGGCTGTAGTGATGATGTATCATGCCATTAATATGCTTTATTTGGGCCGAGATATTGCAAATTTGTTTGGGCTTTGTTGCATGTAATTGGGCCATAAAGTTGATGCTTCACATAGTTTGCAATGAGAAAAGATTTGACAAGTCTTGGCTCCAAAATGGCCCAAGTTAATCCAACCAGAATTTATGAGCCCATCATCCGATTTTTCTTCCTTTAGATCCATCAAAAATAGTCCGAGGATGGCCACCTCGTTTATAATGTAAGTAGGGATGATAACGGGGAGGGGAATTTCGGTTTTTTATGTGGATTTTCTATCACATGAATTGGACGAAATAAGGAAAATTTTGATTTCTCGCATGAGAACACGGATGGGAAAACTGTCCATGCCCCACTCCCCTCCTTAGGGTTGTAAATGAATAGAGTCGTTCGTGAGTAGCTCGGGATTTGACTCAGTTAAGTTATGCTCGTGTTTAACTCAATTTGTAAATGAGTTGAGCTTGAGCATAATTTCGAGGCTCGAAAGATAAATGAACTAAGCTTGAGCACCAGAAAACACGACTCGTTTGTTCATGAGCAAACTCGATTATACACTCATAACAAACTTAAATAATTTTGCTAGTCTCTTTTAAATTACGTACTTTAATTTTTAGTTTCATTTTTTCGTATAGATGATCATGTAAATGAGTTGTCCACAAACTTATCTTATGAAGTAATTAAATGAGAGGTTCGCGAGCTAATTAAAATTGACCTAGGTGAGCATATTTTAATAGCCTCGAACAAGATTTAATTTTGAGCTCAAACCAATTTTACCTTCAAGCTCGAACTCACCTATTTTTAATCTAGCAAAACTTGAGCAATTTAAACCTCGACTCGGAATCAAAATCAAGGATAATTATCAATTCCCGTCAAGAGACAAGAATGAGAAG
This sequence comes from Fallopia convolvulus, assembly GCA_964016875.1. Lineage (NCBI taxonomy): Eukaryota > Viridiplantae > Streptophyta > Magnoliopsida > Caryophyllales > Polygonaceae > Fallopia > Fallopia convolvulus. Next base: position 1,048,512 of record OZ024722.1, on the reverse strand, counting down.
CAAGGTTTGAAACTAAGATGAAAATGATAAGGTATTCTAATTCCTCACCATATTGCCACCCCTATCTAAGTGCGAGTAAAAGTGAACTTAGTGTATCTACCAAAAAAAATTGAACTTAGTGTAACGCGGTGTTTGTTGTGTAAAGTTATATATTTAGGGCCCGTTTGGTTGTCTATTTCGGAAACGTAAACGGAAAGAAAACGAATCTAGTCTATATTAGTGTCATGATACATCAATGATAAATTTTCTCTTGCCTTGAGTCACCTCATTTTTCATGCAAAAATGTACCGCAAGCCCCCTTGCGGTAATCAATCCCTTTCCCTAATTTTAACATGGGGTAAGCAAATCTCCCATTCTCCTCTAACCATTTTCCTTCCCCCTTCTCTAAACCCATAAAAAATTTTTGTTGTCAATGTACTGTGACATATAAGTGGTCTATATTCATTTCCTTTCCGTTTACGTTTCCGTGGTTGGAAACCAAACGGGCCCTAAATGAATTGTGTAACGGAATGCGTGGTGGGTGGGTATTTAAGGTATTGACTCTTTAACGTAATTATTGATGAATCCACTTTTAATTTATGTTTGTGAACGAATCCTCGTGACAAGGGCCGATCGAACTGAACCGAAATAGATATTATTCGGTTTGGTTTTCAATTTAGAATTTTTTTTTCCAAAATTCGGTTTTAGTTCGATTTCGGTTAAATTTCGGTTCAGTTCGAATTTTCTAAAGAATAACCTTCTATTTATCTAAAACCGAGTTTTCGATTCACCTTAAATGAAATTTCGATTTTCGATTCGGTTTTTGTCAGTTCGGTTCAATTCCTACTCGTGACATTAATTATATACGTACACTTTTCATGTGTTTGGTTTACAAAAGAGTAATTCTTGTGCTTACTGGTTTGGACTAATTAACTATATTGTCTATTGGTGATACAAAATATATACATGTATTGGTGATTAAAATAGGTGTGATGTCTTATTTTATTTAGCTAGGTTGCTATATATATACATGCATGTTGTTCAATGATTTTTCCACAAGAACATTGATTGGGGAAAGAATCAACACAGGGAATAGCATAATTTCCTTGAAAACTATAGAGGTAGAAAATCATGTATGTGAATGTTTTTTTTTTTTGTGTGTTGAGAAAGTGATAAATATAGAGGTAGAAAAGAAAATATACAACACACACTTAACTAAACAAGGATTAAAGGGAAAATAACGTCTAAAAAAAATTAATATAAAAAATCCTCTAATCCACTTTTATGGTCAACTTTTTAGTCTATTTAATTTAATTTGGTGAAAAGTGAATACTTTATTAAAAAATGGTTAGTATGTTTTTGGAAACAATTAATAGAATAAACCACTTCATTTTTTTTGGTAGAAAAATAAATCACTTCAATAAATTTGGTGTGTTCTTGGGGTAAAATCGAAAATAAATTTAAACATGAAACAAAAAATAAACAAAAAAGAGATATGGCAACAGGAATAGTTGGAGGGGGAAGATTCGATTGGTGGACAGCCGGTCACCTAAATAGACAGGTTTACGGGGGCCTTGAGCCTTTGGCGCTATGTTTTGGTTTTATATTTTATGTCTCGTTTTTGTTTTCTTTATGTATCGACTTTGCTTTTGGTTGCCTTGGTTGCTTGCTATATGTGTTCAATGGTCTCGTCTGGTCTTTTGGACGCTTCCCTTTGCGTTAAGTAATGAGTGTTCTCATCTTGGCCCCCATAAACACACATCCAGGATTTTTATGGTTATAAGTTTATCTTATGTTTAAAATAATAAAACTACATATATAGTTATGAAAAAGCTTGTTGTGTAAATTTAAATCAAACCTCTCTAAATTATGGATCTGTTATGAAGGGTATGAGCTGGCTAAAAATATTAATTTCCTATCAAATATACTTACAGCTAATGTCAATTTTCCACTCCACTAGACAAAATCTAACCCATAAGGCTTATTCACATAATCATCCATTGGATTCTTAATTAATTTTTTAAAAAATATTAATTAATTTTGACATTAGCTGACAAATTAAGACCTAATAATCAAATTTTGTCCACATAAGCAAAGCAAAAGGATGAAGAAGAGGTCAATGCATTCATTTTTCAACCATATGTGCTCTTATTTATTTCTTCTGTTTGTGGGGGCAATGGGAGAAAAAAAATAGAGACAAAAATAATTTAATAAACAATTCCTTTTTTTGTCAAAACAAAACAGAAAACACCATCATATCATATGCATTTCAAATTCAATTATAGCACAAATTTGGAGTTTTTGGGCTGCTTTTCCTATGAGGATTTTCCATCAACCTTTACACTGCATTTTTTGTTGGAAAGTTTTAATGGCTTTAATGGAGACAAAAGAAATATCTCCTGTTTGTAAAGGGAATAAGGGTACCAATGTAAAGTGAGCTAGGGAGGAAGAGGGTTGGAAATTAGAGTGACATTGTTCATAGTTTTTTTTTTTTGACAAATTTATAAAGTTTGGGTAACAAATAGAAAATGGAGTTTATATTAATCATACCTGTTATTTTTTTTATAATTTTTTGATGAGGTAAAAATTAGGCAAAATCTACATGAGAGGTTCAGCCTAGCGCATTTTTACCCGATAGATGAATCACAAGCTGATTCAAGGAAACCAAGTGTTTTAATTTCATTCACAAATCACATATTCAAATTGTAGGATTTGAGTTTTTGTGTTTGAATGGTAAAAATTGGTTGTTTTAGTAGTGAAAATAATAAAATTTTGTTTTCTAACGGAAAATTTAATGTAATTATTGACTTGGGTGGTCTTTTGCAAACAGGATATTTTTACGTGTTTTTTTTTTTGCAAACAAAATATTTTTACGGATGATCGTTTGCTGAAATTTCAATTTTTACGGGTGATTTTTTGCAAACGAAATATTTTTACGAGTAATTTACTGGAGTTTTAATTTTTACGGGTGGTTTGTGCACAAATCCATAATTCGCAGGTGGTTTTAATTGTGAAATTCACCCAATAATAAAAGCCTACTAAATTAATTCCTTTTTTTTCCCATAATGTGATTTTAAGACTAATTAGATAGGGAATGTTCTTTTTATCTGTTATTTCTATATCTAGTATAAAGTCAAAAGGAAAACCTGGAAAAGAGGATTTTTTTCCCACTGTTTTCTAAAGTCCATGTAGCTTCAAAATTTCTCACAACCATGCTGTTTCTTCAAAGGGCCTTAATTTGTTCCTAGAATTTCTTAACACCAAATTAATGATCCCAGAAATCAAGCTTTTATTTGTCCTACATGTCCTAATCATGTGGCCATGAGTGATTGTAACTTGGCTCAACATAATATCATAAAAAGACTAATCAATATTTTAGGTCATTAAAAGATCATTTGTTTAATACAACTTTTTAAACCAAATATTGGACCACTCCCTTTTGTTGGGCTCTCTCAAATCTCAATTATTATTTATATATGTTGATTATGTTCACATGAATTGTAAAAAGCTTTTTAAATCAAATCTTTGGGTTTCAAATTGAACTTGAGTTTCCCTTATTTTTTTTACTTGCTAGATTGGTTGCCCCTCAATAATTGGATGTTTATTTAAATATGAGTAACAATAATTGGATGATGAAGATTACCTTTATTAAGCCTGGAGATAATATATACTACTAGTAGAAAGATCCAAGGTATACAATTAATTCATCTCAAACTTATATTTCATTTTTTTGTAAGAAAAAAATTTAGGATAGCGTTAATTACAGTGTATACGTTATCTAAAATATTTTTGCAGATGAGAATTTTCAGTTCTAGGTCTTTAAATAACTCTACAATCGAGGGTGAAAAAATTACTAAAATCAAACAATCGACAACACAATTTATCTCTCAGAACATGTGATGAATTCAGACGTCCAATAAACTCTAAAAGTAGGCGAAAATATCTACAAAAATTATTTCGATATTCCAACAACAAATCCATACCCCTTTGTGTTGCCCTTTATTTCAAAAAAGTTGAACCCAAAACAATTCACCTTTCAGAACCTGTGATAAATTTGAACATCCAAAAAACTCTGAAAATCGGCGAGGATATATGCAACAATCATCTCAATCTTCCAATAACAAGTAACAAGTCCATATCCCTTTAATTGCATTAATCAAGTAAAAATTACCTCCTTTATTTCAATGAATTTTGGGCCAAAACATTTGACTTCCAAGGAGGCTATTTCAAAGAGCTAGAACTTTAATTGTTAAAGTACTGTTTTTTTTTTCCACATTTTACTACTCCCAAAGAAATAAACATAACTATCAACCAAATTTAGGCCTTACTATACTTCTTAACAATAAGCACTTTTTATTAAAAAACATTGCTTATTTGACTTGAAATATGTGAAAAATAATTATATTTCACGTTTTTCAAGATAAATAAGCAATGGTTTTAACAAAAAAGTATTTATTTTTTAGAAGTGTAGCAAGGAGTAATGTCCATTATAAAACCAACAAATTTCAGATTCTAATAACTGAAAAATCCAAAAAGAGATGCTGGGTTCCTCTGTCTTCCTCAGTTTCCATCCACAGTTTTTAACTTTTTCCCAACTTTTTAAAAAGTTACAGATTTGAACTGCTGGAAAAATCAAACTTGTACTTAAAAAAGAACATGCATCATTTCCCAAAAAGAATTGCACAGAAGAGATGAAGACTAAGCAGAGCTTTTAACCAATTACCCATTTACCATCTAAATTAAAGATAAAAATAATAAATATTTCCCATCACATCCCTCATCACTAAAGATCAAATCTTTTTCCCCAAATCCTTGAACAAGAGCTTTGAAAATTTCAAACCCTAGCTTAGTTACAATCCAAATTACCACTGATTTGATTTTTACCCACAATCAATCAGCGTCAATAGTACAACATGGCCCTTTCACCCGCCTTGTTTTCATCAAAGTAAAAGTTACTGCTACAGTAATTAAAATCACCGTTAATTGGGGCAGTAATCACAGACGTATTACTGCTAATCAGCTGCTTAATCTCCTCTAATCCGTTATCCATTAACGGCGCCGTTTCCTCCCAAATCCCACCAGACCCCAAAACCCCACTTGATAAACCCATCTTCTGATCTTGATCCTGATCTTGATCCATTGATGACCCATTGTAGAAATAACTGTACTTTTGATCTTTGTTGTTGTAGCTTCCATCAGAGGAGCTGCAGCTGGGCTCTGGTGCACCGCCAAACACCAGATAATTGCTCTGAATTGGGGTCTGGAGGAAGGTGGGAGCTGATGCACACAAGCTGTTCGACGAATTGCGTAAGAGAGTGGACTGGTCAAACTCAAAGCCTGTGAAGGAAAAGGCTGAAGCAGGGGCATTCTGGTAATTTGATTCAGTACTATTGTAGGGTAGAGTAGGGTTGTTGTAGGCTGTGTTTGGTTTGATCTTGTGATGAGAAAACTGAGATTTTGTGTTGTTGCTACTATTGGCCATGACCATCATCAGCTTCTTCTTCAGCTTTGTGTTCCAATAGTTCTTGATGTCATTGTCTGTTCTCCCTGGTAACTGAGCTGCAATTATTGACCACCTGCACAAAATATGAATTGTTTTCATAATTGATGAAAATTGGAGACTATAATTTATGAGTAAAGCAAAAAAGATCCAATCTTTATGAGAAAAGGGCATAATTAATGTATACAAAGTATGAATTGTTTTCATAATTGATGAATTGGAGACTATTTTATGATAAAGCAAAAAAGATCCAATCTTTATGCTGTATACAGCTTCTTGGTAGCTAGCATGCATGCAAAAATGATCACAAAAGAGTTTGATTAAGCTTAATGATATCTTGTATTATTATTATTAATTACACCTTCTTTTATTGATTTGTCTTACTGATCTCCACTATCCTCATATCCAAAGTGAGAGAAACAAGAAATGAAGAGGAAGGTAGTGGTTTTGTCTTTGTGTTCTTGGGATGAGTATTATATTAGGCTAATTTTGAATGCAATACTTGAACAAATAATAAAGAAAAGAAGATGAGTTAATTGATTAATTAATTACCTGCTTCCAATGTTAGCATAGAGACTACAGATAATCCTATCTTCTTCATCAGTGAATTCTCCATGTTTAATGTTGGGCCTCAAGTAGTTCAACCACCTTAATCTACAACTTTTCCCACATCTCTTGAGTCCTACAAGAAATACCCACAAGTTAAAAATCACTAATTCAAAGCTAGATTGAAAGAAAAAAAAAAATTAAAGGAGATAAAAATGATATTTGAGTTAATTAATTAATTAATTACCAGCTTTTTGAGGAAGAGCAATCCAGTTTCCACCAGTGCCTTGTTTCTCAATGTAGTCTTTGAGTTGTGCATCTTCTTCAGGAGACCATGGCCCTTTCTTGACATTTGCCTTATCACAACAAGGTGCTCTTCCCATGATCTCTTCTTTGCAAATTGAGATTTGAAGCTTCAAAATCTCTTGTTTAAATTTCTGGGTTTTGTTTTTTGAGGGATTCTTGATGTGGGTTTTTTCTCTTTTCCAGCACAGAGTGGAGTTTGTTTGTGTTTCTGATGAAGGTGGTAATGGTGGGTGACCTTTGATTTTGTATAGGGAGAGACTTTATTTATATAATAATAATTCCATTAAAAAAAAAAAAGATTTCATCTTTGTAGACAGATAGAGAGAGAAAGATTGAAAAGAAGTCAAAAAACTTGAAAGTAAAAGGTTAGCTTGAGCCAAACCCCAATATTCAAACCCACAAGGGCACACTGATATATTATTTTTAGTCCGTTCAAAAATACATGTCGTTTAAGAATTTGTCTAAAAAAATTATATAATTTGACTTACATATCCAAAATTATCTTCAATCTTCTATTATGTTTACATAATTATTTTTAATTAATAAAAATAATATTAAAAAATGTGTGATAAAATATGTCAAATAACAAATATTATTAAATAAAAAAAAACAGGACAAAAGGACATACAAAAGAGTGTATGTATTACATTGATTTCTTCTCTCTTTGTAAAAATTCTTGTAATAAAGTATACACCAATCACATCACTGAGTTCTGATTATAGATAAAAGCAATGCCATAGAGAACTTTACATCATAAATAATTCTCCATCCCATCTATAAACAGTGTCAAAAATGTGTATGAAAATCTCTCCACCTATTTCCCCTTCTTTGACTATGCCTTCATGGTTTATTTTTCTTCTTACCCTCTCTAATTTAATTCTACTCTCACAAAAAGGAATCCAAAGTTTGAATTTTTCATGATTTACATGCATTTAATCTGTGAGAACTCTGACCCGACCTAACAATTCGGCCTAAATTATTGTTCGAAATTTTCAGGGTTGAAACCTGATCAAAAAATCAGTAGATTTGTCATCTGTGCATGCATGTATCGAGATATGTTTACAAGAAAGCATTCTTGTGAGCATACAAATTGGAGTTGATCTTGGGTGTGTATCGAGATGTCTTGTTTGATCCACATTTTATCGGCGTTATTTTTCGCTAGTGTTTCACTCACTCCGTTCTCAAAACTTACTTGGACTCCTTAATAATTTAGTTGTACTCTTCATGCTTATCTTTTCTCGTTTGTTGCTCATGCCGGTTTTATCCAACTGATTTACAATATATGTCACCAAATTCTTTTCTTGGTCATTGCCACCCCAGTTCAGCGGAGAAGCTTTGCTTCATCAAACGCCTACGTCTGGAGTTCGAGTCTCGCGAGGACCCCTTTATTTTTTGGGTGAGATCTGCTCTCCTAACAAGTTCAATATTTCTCCTTCACTGAGAGTCGAACATTCGGCCTCAGCGAAGGGAATCGTAGCCCCTCCCACTACGCTCCATGCTTATTGGTTATATGTCACCAAATTCTTACCTTATCCAAACATATATAATGCAATGTTACTCATACCACTTGGTAAATTCTAATATTATTTTGAAATTTTACATGTCTTGTTCAAGGGGTGCATAGGAAAAGGTTGGGTTTTTAGAATTAATTAAACTATTAATCAATTTAATTAGTCTTCTATGTAATTTATTAGTCACATGTGTTGGTAGATGAAGATAAATTCTTGCAAAACCGTAGTGCAATTGGCTTCTTATAAGTAATATTCTTTTTCATCTTCTTCTTCTTTGATTTTCTTCATCTTCTTCTTCTTGGAAGGTCAGTATGATTGAAGAAGCAAGCAATGTCAAACTCTTCATGATGTGTGGCCAAGATTATTTGGTCGGATAATTAAACTAGATTAAAAAATTTATTTAATGAATTAATTTAATGCCATGTAGCCTTCTAGGACGACTAATAGTGTGTACTAAATTCAACTTGTAGGATATACCTATTTCGTCAATGCAAAGAAAAAAAAAATTATTCACAACAATTAATAATTAATTAAGCTTAATTATCCTAATTAATAGAAGTCCAGCCACGTGTATTATTCTGTTTAATCTGATTTTTATACATATCCAATCTCTATCAATGATCATTTACATAATACGTTGTTGTGTATATTTATTTAATTACTAGTAGCTAGCTACCAATAGTACTTTTTGTCAATGTTGGATAATTATTTGTTTTAGGGTATAAACCCTTGTTAGATCTTTGATTACTGATTAATTATAAATTATTTGGAGAAAATTATAGGCAGAACACAACAACCATAAGAAACAAAATCAAGGAATTATAAATACATGAGTACGTATGTAGGTTTTTGTTGCATGATTATATCAAAATAGACATTGATGTAAGAATGCAATATTCTTGGTTTGGTATGATTGAGACTTTTAGGCCTTAGTTTAAAAAAATATCTTGTTTTGATAAAGTGTTACTTATATAGCAAAATTTAGTTGTACGATAAGTTTATCCTTATAAGTAGCTCCAATAATGATAATGTTAGAATAATTCACCCAACATATCGACCAAAAATAAGATACTAGATAAATTAAATTACGGTTTTTTTAATATATGTTCTAAGGGTATAGGTTAAGAACTTTTATTTAGAAATATTCAAATGTATTTTGATTGTTTAACATTTTCAAAATTATATTCCTAAGAGATTACTTTCTTAGGGTTTAGTTTCGATATTCGACATTCTTATTCTATGGAACATAGGTTAGAAAAACCGATTAAATTAACATCTTTAATATGATTTAAAATTTACTAATTTTGTTGGATTTCAATTTTTTCATTATTACAAAAAATGTAATTTTACAAACAGATTTTTTGCGAGACAACATGTGAATCTTTAACTTCTACATCAAAACATTCATAATAAATATCCAATAGTATAATTTACTACTTTGGGAACAATTATGTCATTAACTTCATATACAAGCCTTTGGTTGAGCCTCTTGCCAATGTGCAAGAGGTCTCGGGTTCGAGCGTCCAAGGCGGCGGTTTGCCCTTCTTTCTTAGAATTGGTTAGTAAACCATTTCTCACCCGTTTACGGGTGCTCTAGGCTAGTCCAAGTAGTACTTGGGTTACCCTAAATTTTACCAAATAAAAATATATATATATATATATACAAGCCTTTGGTGCAAGATTTTTTAAGATCATACTCATTCCATTGAAATAAATTTGTCATTCTAGCGTGATTTTTTTATTTAATAAAATTTCTCATTTAACATATTTTAACCCAATTTTCCAATAATATCCTTACTAAATAGAATTATTTACATAAATTTACAATAAAATGTGAAAGATCTTAATAAAATTGAGAATATTTAAACAAATTAAATAATTTTTTATTTTTAAGACAAACTTTAAAATGACAAATTTATCTAAATAAAAAATATATATTTTAATAATTTTAAGTGGTAATATTAAAATAGCCTCATATTTACTTTGTAATATTTATAAACATATAATTTTGAACCCTCAAAACCCAACCATATGATACTTGAGTACGTACGTAGGAGGTAATAATTAATATAGAGAGAGATTAAAAAAAAATTAACAAGTGGGAATATAATAAATTGAAATAACTTTTTATTTTGTCCACTTTGTCACCTTACTAGATAGGTATAGAAAGAATTCATAATGACTAACTTTTAACATTGACTTTTACAATACAACCATGTGATTTTCATACCATTAGTGCTTCTTAACTAAAGTCTTTGCCTTGATTGGTATCCACCAAATCCCTTTGTGTAGTTATGTTTAGTTCTATCTTAATTTGTTAATTAGCTCTTAAATCAAATGGCATTTTGCTTCCAAAATCAACAATGTCAAGTGAACAAAACTATAAACACATAAGTTACACATACATATATACACTAGGGAAAGTGGACCCTATACGTGCCCAACACTTTAACTCGTTCAATTTTAATATAAAAACATGAACAAGGCCCATAATTGATACGCAAATGATTCGCAAGTATAATAAATTCCAAAAATTGAAACTATGTAATATACAAATTATAAGCTTTTCTAGGATAAAAAGTAGATATAGGACAATTGCAAATTGAAGTGTATATTTATATATTTTGGGAAATTTCTTTTGTATATTCCTCAGCTTTTGCCTTTTTTGGGGATATGAAAAAACTTATTCCTTTTAATATATTTGAGGTTTTAGTTTTTTTTTCAGACAATGTTACTCTTTGATTCAAATTAGTTAAATTTAAGTTTATTATTGTATTTTTTACCCTAAAATTAGTAGAATTTAACTCTTAAAATAATCAAATTTTAAAACAATTTCCTATTTTAAGAGGTTGTTTAGAAATTTAAATTGAGATGGTTTGATTATGAATTTGGGTGTTTTAATAGTCAAATCCAACTAATTTAAGAACGGAGAATACAATAGTAAGCTTCAATTAAACTAATTTGAACTGAAAATAAACGTTAATGGGCCGGAAAAATTCAAATCCTTAAAGATACTTAAAAAAATAATTTTTTAGAGATATAAAAGAAGAAGCTAAAAACTTAAGCAAACACATTTGCCTTATATTTTATGTGGACTTTGGTAAAAAATTTGGACTGTTGAAAGGTCATAATTAGTACACGAATAAAATATATATAATCCATGAGAAATTTAGATTGGACAAGGGACCCATCAAAGTTATTTTATTTTCTATCTTTTAGTGGTTTTTGGGGTCCATTAAATATAATAACATGATTAATTTTAACTTTATTATAAAGAACCTTGATTGATCTAACTAAGTTGATTTTTCTTTGTTATTTTTGTTGGGTTCTTTTCTGTCTCCATCTTTTCTATGTCTTTATAGTAGTATAGAGTGAAAGGCATGGCGTTGAGTGTTGACTTATGTCCACCCCACAAAAAAAAGGTAAATTCAAAAATAAAAATCTATAAAAAAAATTGTTCTATGTTTTGTCTAATTATGGAATATAAATTACATGGTAAGTTACAACTATAATTATATATATATATATATTTCTATCGTTTTTTTTCTAACCTATGCTCCTAAGAATATCGAATATGAAAACTAAATTCTTATAAAAAGGTATAAATTTTTAGAAAATAATTTAGAAAATGTTGAATAATCAAAATACATTTGAATATAAGGTTCTTAACCTAATAGTTAAAAAAAGCGTATATCTATAAATATAAAAAATAGTACGTTATATACGTATTTCTAGTTGTCTAGTAAAGTCATTGATCTCTTGAAAATTTCACATATAAGGTATTAATTTTTTAGGTTACAAAATGATCCACAAATCGTGTTTTTATTCATATATTTTGATGAAATTAGGGATATAAATGACATCAAATCTCAAACGTTTAATGGGATTTCTATAATTTAATATGGAGTAATTTTACTAAATTTCAACGAATTTTTGGACAAGAAAAAAAATCAACGAAATTTAAGGACTTCTGACACCTGCATGAAAAATCCAGTGAATTGTTTATAATTTTTTTCTTCTAAATTTCAGGGATTATAAATGTCAATTACGTGAAATGTGTAATTAAGTCAAAATGCGGGTTTTCTATAGTTTAAAACCAAGACCGAAGCATTGTTTACTAAATTGTTAAAGCGAGATAAATAACTACTCCCTCTGTTTCGCAATATAAGTCGTTTCTACCTCTAAAAAGCATTTTATAATGTAAGTTATTTCTTTCCTTATTTAATGTAAAACTTTCTAAAATAGGTTATTACTCTATTTAATTTACTTAAAATTCCAACAAAATTCATTAACTAAAGCAATTCTAGTGGTTGAAGAGTTAATAGTGTATTGATAAAAACAAACATTAAATTATTATATTTTTTATTTTAAGCTTGTCTTAATTCCTGTGCAAAATCAAAAAACGACTTACATTGCGAAACGGATGTAGTAATAAATAATGGGAATGAGTATTTTGTATAGTAAGTTGTTTTTACAGGAATTTATTTATTCTTAACCAAATACTTTATGGTAATAATACCTTTAGTTATGTTTAACGTGTGAGTTGAGGTGAAAGAAAAATACAAGACAGAAAAAACGTGATCATCTAGAAATTAATAAACGCGAGGGAAAGCAAAATACAAGCCATGGAAAACGTGATCTTTCGAGAATAATTTTTCTTGTTGAACAAAGTTGGATTTTTTTTTTTATCATATACTCTATTTTTATAATTTTTTTAAAACACGTCTCATAATCTCCCATCAAGTTGGAGCATCTAGATTAACAATGCACAACTTACTTAACAAAAACTAAAATTATTGTTTCTTAAAGGCTTTGTAAAATGAGCGGATTGTTGAGAGGTCTTGATATAAGATAAATAAAGTGGCTTTGAGTAACTCGTTTCAAATAAAATGACAACGTTAACCTATTAATATGCTTAGTGCGCTCGAGAAAAATCGAATTTATTGTAATGTGGATAGCAACCTGACTATCATAAAATAGTTGTATGGGAGTATAATGATGCATACCAAGAGATCGAGAGGTAAATGTTTGAGCCATAATAACTCGACACAAGTAGTGCCATATACAGAGCGATATTCAACCTTAGTAGAGGTGTGGAAAATCATGTGTTGTTCCTTTGTTTTTAATGAAATAGAAGAACCACCAAGAAAAACAAAGAAATATGTGATGGAACGTCTGCAAATTAAGTGGACATGCATCCAAGTCGATATCACAAAAGGCTGAGATTTGAAGATAACTTGAAGCCGGTAACAATAAGACTTGTATTGGATGACCTTTAAAATAACGAAGGACTCAAATGGCGACGTGCCAGTGATCAATATGAGGTTGTTGTAAGAACTGAGCCAAGGTATGAACCACAAAACTGATTTATGGCTTGGAAATAGCGAGGTAAATGAGATGGTCTACTAGGCGTCTATACAACTCGGGCTAATCAAATAAGGCACTCTCATAAATAGCAAATTATTGATTTTGCTTCATAGGAAAATTACATGGTTTGCTAGTTTCCCAACTAGCAAACCAGACCAGAAAGAAGATCAAGTGTGTATTTTTGTTGAGAAAGAAATAAATACTTCGACGAACGGACGATTTCAATCCCAACAAAATATTTTAAAGGGCCCAAATCCCTCATAGAAAAGCAATAACTCATATACAACTTGAACTTGAAAATAACAAAGACATCATTTCCCGCAATAATCATGTCATCTACATGACTAGTTGACTACATATATCATCACATGATTTTATCAAAATCTCGAGCAAATATGAATAAAGAGTAATTAACATAACTCTATATAAAACCAAATTTGCCTAGAAGATCGACTCGATCTCTTATACATCCCAGTGAAAGTTTCATATAAACCTCTTCATCTTTTTTTTTTGATTAGGTAAGAATTAGGGTGCTCTCCCTACGGAGGGCGCCCTAGAGCATCCTTTCGGATGAGAACTAAAAGTTCTGAGTGAGTCTTAATAAACTCGACAGGGAGACTGTGGCCCAACTTAGCAACTTTATCAGCCACAACGTTACAATCCCTAGGAACATGGTTAATCGCAATGTCCTGGTATCCATGAATGGAGACCAGGGAATCCGCGATTAAGAGTTCAATCTCCCACGGACAATGGTTTTTCTTTTTGATCGCATTAACAACTTGGAGATTATCCCCCTCAATTTCTACTCGTTCAAGATTTCTATTTTTTATCTGTCTAATAGCTTCCCTGAGCGCTAGCACTTCAGCTTTAACAACCGACACTTTTCCAAAATTATTTGTCATAATATCTATAACTTGTCCCAAATGATCTCTAAATACTAGACCCCCAACCGCATTTCCATTGGAAAGCCTTGAGGCATCGAAGTTGACTTTAGTATATCCATGTCTAGGCTTTCTCCATTTTTTCGGGTTTGTTCCTATCCTCTTTGTTTTCCTCGTTTGAGTTGTAGATAAGATTTCCTCATCTTCCGTCCATTTTGTTGCTTTTTCCCAATTTGTAATTTGATTCCTAATATAAGTTGTCAAATCCGCAATTCCATCACCATGATCTTGTTGGAATATCAGCTTGTTGCGTTGGTGCCAAATACTCCACCAAACAACCGCTAGACTGGTGAAGTCTTTTTTTCCTAAGAGTTGGTAGATTTCGATTAGGATCGTTCTAGGCACTTTATTCCTGGAGTCATATGCTCTTATAGTATTGGCAATGTGTAAGTTCACTTTGTTTATTATGTAGAGAGTATATGGACAATTTATGAGTAGGTGATTAGTGTCCTCATTGGTACATTGACATAGAGCGCACCCTCCAGGTGTAATAACTTGTTTTTCTCTAAGTCTTGCTTTCGTTGGGAGTCCATTATTATCTACTTTCCAAAGGAAGTTTTTAACTTTTGGGTATGTGTCTAATTTCCATAGCCAATTATTTATGCAGTGTGTTTGGCTTTGTAGGTTTGTAATTAATTCTACTGCAGATGACGTGGAAAACCAACCATTTTTGCTAGGTGCCCAATAAAGTCTATCTTGGATGTGGTTGTCTAGGATCGAGGTATTTTGGATTTGCTCAACTATATTGTTAAGTAGAACTTGTTTTAGCTCATCCACTTTCCACCTCCGATCATTATCAATCCATTTATCGACCGTCATCGTTTCATCAATTCTCGTTGGATCCTTTGCGTGTGGGTGGAGTGGGCCTCCCGGAAGCCAGTTGTCAACCCAAAATTTTACCGTGTGTCCGTCTCTAATTTGCCATATAAGACCTTTATAGAATTCATCTCTTAGGTGCATGAGTTTTTTCCATTGCCAAGAAGTATTTGTTTTTAGTTTGTACGTAAACAAGTTGTCATTCCTGAAATATTTTTGTGATATTATCCTGACCCAAATATTATTTGGTTCAGCAATAATTTTCCAAAGTAGTTTCATCTGCAAGAGTTTGTTCATATGTTCCGTTTTCCTAATTGCTAGTCCCCCATTGTCTTGCGGTTTGCAAATTTTGTCCCAGCCCACCAGGGGCTTATAATTTCTATCTTTATTCCAGAAAAAACCTCTATTGATCCTGTCCATTTCTGTATGTGCATATGTGGGTAACATAAAACTTTGCATTACATAGTTTGGTTTTGTGGCAAGGTTGGACCGAATTAGTGTCGTTCTTCCTTCTTGTGACAACGAACTAGCTTTCCATTTGGTGAGTTGTTTTTGTGCGTTTCCAATGGGGTCCTTAAAAGTTTCCCTATTGACTTTACCATTAATAATTGGGCAACCTAGGTATTTTTCCAGGTTAGTCATTGTTGCAATTCCGAGAGTTTGTAGAGCGATGTTTTTTTGATGAGTAGTCATATTTTTGGATGTTTGGATAGCTGATTTGTTGTAGTTTACCTTTTGCCCCGAAATCTTGCAAAATTCATCTATAACGGTTTTAACTATGTTACACGATCCTTGGGATGCTTTTGCAAAGATGATTATGTCATCTGCAAATGAAAGGAAAGGAATACGAATTCCCCCTCGAGCAATCGGAAATCCAATAGACTTTTTATCTAGCTCACTAGTTAACTGTAATTTTCTTGATAGGATTTCAGATGCAATAACAAACAAGAAAGGTGATAACGGATCGCCTTGCCTAAGTCCTCGTTCAGGTTTGAAGGGCTCTGTTGGTCCATTGTTTACAAGTACAGATACTGATACAGAGCATATGCACTCTCGAATCCAGCCAATGAATTGCGGATGAAAGCCAAATCTTTGCATCACATCTAATAGAAAGTTCCAATCAACTCGATCATACGCTTTTTCCATATCTAGCTTAATAGCAATCCAACCTTCTTGGTTTTTGGTATTCCTAAATGAGTGAAAGATTTCGTGGGCTATTAGTATGTTGTCTTGTATTGCACGGTTTGCTATGAATGCCCCTTGGAGAGGATGGATAATTTTTGTAATTACTTTCTTCATCCTTTCTGTTATGATTTTAGAAATGATCTTATATATCGTTGAGCATAGGCTTATTGGTCTATAATGGTTTGTTGACTTGGGGTTCTCTATCTTAGGTACGAGGGTTATAAACGTATGGTTTATTTGTTGTAACATTTTCCCTGAGTGGAAAAAGCTTTTAACTGCCTTGATTACTGTTGGACCCACTATATCCCAATATCTCTTGTAAAATTCTGCAGTCATCCCATCCGGTCCCGGTGATTTATCAGACCCCAGACTCATTACTGTCATTTTGATTTCTTCATTAGTGATGGAGCTTGTTAACATGGTGTTGTCTTCTTCTGTTATTTCTTTAGTTATTAGGTCAAGATATTCATTCGCATTGTGAAAACATGTTGTTTGTTTGTTGAACCTTTTTTTAAAGTCATTTCTTATTTCATCTCTAATATTATCTATTCCTAGAATTTATGTGCCTGCGTTTGTGGTAATTTCCTTGATTATTTTCCGATTTCGTTTACCGCTCGCAATTTTGTGAAAGTACCTTGTGTTTGCGTCAGATAGTTTAATGTGCTTTGTCTTAGCTCTTTGTTTCCAATATATTTTGTGAAATTTAAGTATACATTCTTTTTTGTTCAATAATCGTAATTTTTTTTGGATAGCACTTGGTTGGGGAGAAATAAGGATATCTCTCTAGAGTTCGACCAATTGTTCATCTATTTCTTTAAGCTGCTCAAAAATGTTACCCAAGGTATGCTTGTTCCACTGTTTAGCATGTTCTTTAAATAGTTGTGTTTTCTTCACTAATTGAAACATATTCGAACCCTGAAACTGAACTCTCCAGGCTTGCCTAACTATATTCCTAAAACCCTTTCTATACATCCACATCTTTTCAACCTTAAACGGTTGCGCTTTAAAGGTTTCCTCGTTAGTAAATTCTACTGTCACTTTGCAGTGATCAGAGGTCGTAAAGGCATGGTTCTTAATGCTAATGTTTGGAAATTCTTGGATAATACTACTACTGACAAGGACTCTATCTAGTTTTTCGTAAATATTATCAACTTCCTTTTTTTTTCCTCCATGTGAAAGTATTGCCACAAGTTGGAATATCTTCTAGAAGGCAGTTGTTTTTAAAATTTAATAACCTTTCAAATCGCCTAGGTTCAGGATATACTCCCCCTTTTTTCTCATCTGCATCTTGTATCTCATTGAGATCCCCAATCAAAAGGATGGGTAGGTTTAGGTTTTGTAGAGTTTCAGTTAATTTTTTCCAAAATTCTTCCTTATCACTGGCATTAGGAGGGGCATAGACACAACAAATTGCCACAATATTTTTTGTAACCAAGTGATAGTATTTTATGATCACATACCTTGGTTCTTGTACGAGTACCGTGATCTCTTCATTGATGAGTTGATATGCTTTCCAGAAGATCGCAATTCCTCCTGCTCTACCATATGCTGGAGACCAAACCACATTGTCAAATCCTGCTCGTCTCCAAACCTGATCACTTGGTAAAGTTTCTGTTTTTGTTTCCGCTATTGCCATAATTTGTATTCATTGAATTTTAAAAAACGAGTCGATTTCCGGCCAAAACGATTTTCTCCCTATCCCCCTACAATTCCAAAATCCTATCTTCATGATAATATACTTTTTGTTTCCGCTTTTGTTCTATCATCCTGTTTTTAATCATCATTTTAGTCTTATCTATATTTATCTTTAAAAAAGGTTCCTTAAAATTCGATCTTGATTGCATCTGATGGTATTTTTGTAAGCATTTCATTCTTTGAATGGGATCATCACAAGGCCACACAACCTGTAAATTAATAAATGGCCCAACAAGAGGATGCATTCCAATGTCCAACAAAATAGTGTTGTAATCTAGTCTAATTTTCCTAGCCCTGCTTATGCCATATAACGATTTCAAATGATGTCTACAAACAAGGTTTTGAAGAGTACTCCTGTTTTGCCAACCCACCAATAGCATTATGCTATCCAGTACATGGTTCTTGTGATACCTGCTCATCATTACTTCCTTGTTTCTACATGTTAATGATATCCAAAGATAGTTACAATCATAGTCTTCAACTACATTCATTCTGCAGGCATAGTTGAGTGCTTCTTTCTTTTGTTTCCTTATTAGGGTCTTCAATTGCGTCATATATTTCTTTCTTCCTATGTTCTCCAACCACCAGCTGCACCACAACATTTTCTTTAATCCCTTAGTGTCATCTGCATTATTGATCTTATAGCAACAAATATCAACATCATTAACTTCAAGTCTTTCATCTGCAATATTGAGTTTAATACAACAAATAACAATTGATGAAACCCGAAATTAAGGCTCGCTAGAAGACAAGGAACGAGATTACTATATTCGAAAGTGCAAACACTTGCTTCTTTATTTATGACTTTCTCTACAGCGAGGTTACAAGCCTACGAGGCTAATAAACAATTGAGAAATACACCTAGACCTCCTGCGAGGTTCCGAGATCTCGACCTAACAACGTTCGAGATCTCCTACTCGCTAAGTGATTCTAACACCTAAGTATTGCGCGATTGATCTTGGGGCGAGGTGGACTTGGGAGCGTGGTGTAGAGAGCCTTGTGAGACTTTGTAGCGAGGTTTTTAGTGTGAGCGAGGTTTTTGTACGACTTGAAGTCTTTTTGTGGACTCCACTTGTCTGTAGCGAGGTCTTTTGACGATGTTTCTATCACGTCGATTTTCAACGAGCAAGATAGTTCTTGAGTTCAAGATGTTTTTCGACCCCTTCTTCTTACGAGGTCCTTCTCTATTTATAGAGGATTGGGGAGTCGAGTTTCGGCAAAGGTTCGATGTGGGACGCCCGAGATTGGGGACTTCTGATTGGTCCGGAGGTGAGGCAGCTGGTGATTGGCTTGGGGAGGCGGCATCAATGAGTGGTCCATGTGGGCGGGTGTCAGTAAGGTCGGTTACGAGGTCTAGGCCTCGTTCCGAGGTCTATGGAAGAATCGGTTACGGGGTCTGGGACCTCGTGGGGGTAGGAGTTTTGTTTAAATACATGAGGGATACGGGAGTGGGGCCCAGAGTCATCCGTTTGTTTTCTGTACCCCGGGCCTACTTTTTACTTTTACTACTTTGGGCATCATCACAACCCCATGGCTTGGGGATCTCGCCCCGAGGGCCGCAGGGCATAAGTTCCCTAGGGTCGCGGGGTACTGGTTTTTAGAGGTCAGGGGGGTATTTTGCGAGGTGTGGGGTTCTCGAGGTTGGGAAAGTGTTTTGCGAGGTGTGGGGTTCTCGAGGTTGGGAAAGTGTTTTGTGAGGTTTTCCTCTTGCGGAGCTCTGTACTTGGTTTTTTCTCGTTTGCGTGGGCGAAGCTTCTTGGGCCCGCTCTTCATGTCTTGCTTAATGGGCCGTCCAGGTGGGATGGGCCCAATAAGCCTTCCGGATGAGGGGGAGGCCCAAGCCTACTCTTTATAAGGGCGTTCTCCATACGCTTCCTCTTCATCTTCAACATTTTCGCCTTCCTCTCTTTGCCCTTTCGGTTTTCTATGAGCGGTTTTTCCAGACGGTTTCCGGCGAGCTTTCGTTACTTCCCAGTTGCGCCACCGCTTTTTCCACGCCGATTCTAAACAAGTAAGTTCTTGACCCTTCTCTTCTCGTCTTTCGGTGTTTGTTGCCTTTGATTTTTCGCCGTTTGTTTTTCATTCCGCGTTATGGATGGGCGACGGTGTGTCGCCTGGTGTTTTGCGTTGGCGAAACGGTGGTGGAGGAGTCGCATGCGTCTCTGTGTGTCGCCTCCGCCATTTTTCTTTGTTTTTTCCTGTTTTTCGTTTGTGTTTTTTTTGTGCCCTGGTAGTCGGTGGTTTGCCTTTTTTTTCGGTTTTTCTTCGCCGTCGTGGTGGCGGCGAGTCGGTGGTGGTGGTGGTGGTGCGGTGCCTTCGCCACTCCCTTTGCTTCTTCTTTTCCCTTTTCTTCTTGTCTTAGTTTGGTTCTTGGTCTCACTGGTGTTTATGGTGGCGAGACGGTGGTGAGACGGAGGGGCAAGGGTGGTGTTCGCCACGCCGTCGCACCCTTCGTCTACCGGTTGGTGGTCGCCCGGTTGCTTCTCTCATCATTTTTGAATTTTGGAGGCCTTGGGAGCCCAAACGCCATGATTAGCATTCCTCTTTCTCTTTCTTCCTTTTGGCGCTTCAAATTCTCCTCCGCCGTCCTATCTTGTTAGAGTAGCTTCTAGGGTGTCACGTGGCTTTCCTTCCTTATGATCTCGCGTTGTCTTTCCTTCCGAGGTTACGACCTCGTGCTTTTTTCTTCTTTGTCGTTGTGACCTCGTTCCGCTTTTTGCTTCGGGGTTATGACCTCGCGCTTTTCTTTTGGGATAATGACTTCGTGCCGCTTTTTGCTTCGGGGTTATGACCTCGCGCTTTTCTTTTGGGATAATGACTTCGCGTTGCCTTTCCCTTTGGTTATCTTGCCCGATGTATCATTGCTCATCTCTTTTCCAGGTGCTAGCCTTCCGCGGCCTGGACATCGCTCTTTCATGCCTATGAGAGCTTCTGTGAGCCCCCCACCTGGCTTCGTTTTCAAAGTTCAAGAGAGCTTTTACCAGGAGGTTTCCGAGTCCGTAGGGAGTGTAGAGCCTAGCGACTCCCAGAATCCGAGGTCTCCTTCATTGGTCTTCAGCGACCCTTCGTCTAGCGACTCCGCTACTTCGATCAACTCACTCTTTCCTCGACTTCGCGTTCATCCTGGTGTTGAAATGGCTTCCTCCTCCACCCCCGATGAGGTTGTTGCAGAAGTTGAGGTGCAGTCAGATGCGGGAAGGGCCTCGGCTTCTACCCCCTACGTGCCCCCGAGCTTCCCTGCGGCGTATATTACTAATGTCGTGTCTCGCGTTCCACCTGTTCTCGAAGAACGGATTCCCATGACCCTGGGTACTCCCGAGGCCTATCTGTCTGAGGGAATGGCCACTGATCTCAAGCATAAAGATCTCGTGAAGATTGCCAAAGACTTCGCCTGGCCCGAGGGAGTTGAGCTGGCACTTCCCGAATAGGGGGGCCGGCCTTTGGCGTCCTATGATAGGTGCGTGGTCGTGCACCTCTTCAGTCTTCAAGCGGGTTTCAGGCTACCTCTGGCCCAGCATATTGTCGAGTACCTGTGGGCCATGCGGATCTGTCCCGCATAGTTGTTCCCGAACGCTTGGCGGTTGCTGTGTGCCTACACGATTCGCAGTCGTGAACTCGGGGACGAGCCGAATCGTGATAACTTGTCGGCTTTATTCCTAGGGAGGAGGGAACCTCGGTCCTGCCTCATCAATCTTAGTATGCCTAACATTAAAATCACCACGGCCCAATCGAACGTCGGGCCGTGGAAGCCGGCCTGAGTCTCAGCCTTCCTCCCAGCGAGGGCAAAGAGGGTATCAAACCTTTTTCCTGATTTGTTCCTCTTTTTTTTGTTGTAGGGTAGCGAGGTCATAAACCTTGCTAATTCGTTTTTGTTTTCTTCTTAACTTGCTTTTTATGTTTTTTTTTCCTGACAGTGGATCTTCTGCGCGCTCTCACCTCGAAGTCATAGGGAAAGAAACCTGTGACTTCCGGCTCTACAGCCGAGGTTCCCTGAGCTCAAAAGGGGATAGTCATCAAGGAACCCAACCCCGCGGTGAGGCCGCCCTCCTTACAGCCAAAACCTACCCCTCCGCCGCCGAAGACGTCCGGGGAGAGAGCCTCTAGGGAGGTCCCTCCGAAGGGAGACGTCGCGAAGACGTCCTCCCAAACCTCTCGGGGCTCTGGTGACGAAGCCGGGCACAAGAGGAAAGGCGGGGGTTCCCCCCGTAAGGAGAGGGGGAAAAAGCACCGGTCGGACGAGCAGCGGGGTCCGTCGGGGATGGACGTCATCCCCTACTTCAACTTTGAGGGACGAGCAATCAATGCCGCTGGTCCTTCGCCCGCCAAGTTCCACTGCCCCGGCCCGGCTAGGGGTGCTTCGGTGAGGTGGCGCAAGGAGGAGTGGAAAGAGGAGGTCGCATGGGCCAACAATCTCACTGATGCAGCCCTCGACGAGGAGGCTGCCCGATACTCGGCCATGGTTAGTTTTGCTTTTGTGAACTTCGTTCCTGTTTTTTTTCTCTTTCTAATTATTTTTGTGAACTTTTTGCAGCACGCCTTCTTTGATAACTACAACCGCCGACGTATCAACCTCGCCCATAATCAAATGGAGAAGCTGGAGGCGGCGCTCAAAGCCCGTGTGGAGGAGTGCGAGAAGCAAGCGAGGGAGCTTGCTGCGGCCGAGAAACGGGTTAGGGCTGCAGAGGCCGCGGCCCGGGACGAGGCGAAGGAGGTCGCGGGGGCGAAGGAGGGGGAGAGCAGGGCGAGGGAGGTAGCGGACAAGGCAAAGGAGGTTGCCGAGGACTTGCAGCGCGAGAACGAGGTGCTCCGGGGTAAGCTCTCCGCTGAGCATGAATTTTTTAAAGAGAAAGAGGCGGGGATTATGAGGGTTGAGGAGGAGATCACCCGCCTCGAGAGGCGCGTTGTCGAGCTCAACGAGGAGGTGGAGGCCGCGGGTCCTAAATACGTGGCCTCGGCGGAGTATCAAGGGGAGTTGGTGGAAAGCGTGAGGAAGATGTTCCATCAGGCCGTCCGTATGGGCGTTAAACAAGCGGTGGCCAAGTATAGGCACGTCGATCCTTGCATCGTCTTCTTCAACCCCAACTATGACGAGACCATGGGGGAGTTGGACAGGGAGGAGCCTGAGGGAGAATGTGAGTTCTTTCTCAACGCGGATGGGACCGTGGCCAGCGAGGCTCCTTCCGTGGTGGACCTCGTTCGGGAGAGCCCGGAGGTGGTCGTTACGGGCCCTCAGCCCGCGGCCGATGCGCCTAGCTCCCAACCTTCCATTATTCCTCCTCCGGTTTTAGAGGCTTCTACCGCGCCCGTCGACTCGGTTGCCGAAACTTCGAGGAATGCACCTGTTGACCTCACCGGTCCCGCCGCCGAAGCCCCACAGAGTTGAAGGATGCGCTGTGTTTTTTTTTTAATTTTTGTCTTGCTGGTGGCCTTGCGGGGTTTGTAATTTGAACATCTTGGCCCTTGCGACCTTTATTTTGGTGGCCCTGTGGGGTCTGTAATTAAACATCCCGGCCCTTGTGGCATTTGCTCTATGCATATATTGGCCTTCTTGGCTTTCGTTTTATGTTATCTTTCTCATGGATTGTTTGTATGTTTTTGGATTGTTTGCTTTTGATTTGCTTGTATCCGTTTATCCTCGTCGATCCATCCATCCAACCCCATGGGTCGAGTGTCACAACTATTGTGACACCCGGGCCACATCGAGTGTTTATTTTCCCATCGAGGATACGTCGAGATTACGAGCTTTGCTTGGAACTTACACATTGATTATTACGATGGCGCTGTGGGCCTCGTTCAGATCTCATATGAATTAATCGAGATTTTCCAACACCGAGCGGGAAGCGAGGGGTGGAATGAACGAGATTCTCCAACCCTAAGCGGGAAGCGAGGGGTGGAACGTAACGAGATTCTCCAACCCCAAGCGAGAAGCGAGGGGTGGACTTTTCTTCCAAACGAGATTCTCCAACCCCAAGTGAGAAGCGAGGGGTGGACTAAACGAGATTCTCCAACCCCAAGCGGGAAGCGAGGGGTGGAACGAACGAGATTCTCCAACCCCAAGCGGGAAGCGAGGGGTGGACTGAACGAGATTCTCCAACCCCAAGCGGGAAGCGAGGGGTGGACTGAACGAGATTCTCCAACCCCAAGCGGGAAGCGAGGGGTGGACTTTTCCTCCAAACGAGATTCTCCGACCCCAAGCGGGAAGCGAGGGGTGGACTGTACGAGATTCTCCAACCCCAAGCGGGAAGCGAGGGGTGGACTTTTCCTCCAAACGAGATTCTCCGACCCCAAGCGGGAAGCGAGGGGTGGACTGTACGAGATTCTCCAACCCCAAGCGGGAAGCGAGGGGTGGACTTTTCCTCCAAACGAGATTCTCCGACCCCAAGCGGGAAGCGAGGGGTGGACTGAACGAGATTCTCCAACCCCAAGCGGGAAGCGAGGGGTGGACTTTTCCTCCAAACGAGATTCTCCGACCCTAAGCGGGAAGCGAGGGGTGGACTGAACGAGATTCTCCAACCCCCAGCGGGAAGCGAGGGGTGGATTTTTCTTTCAAACGAGA
Source organism: Fallopia convolvulus (assembly GCA_964016875.1). Taxonomy (NCBI): domain Eukaryota; kingdom Viridiplantae; phylum Streptophyta; class Magnoliopsida; order Caryophyllales; family Polygonaceae; genus Fallopia; species Fallopia convolvulus. The sequence goes on along the minus strand of OZ024722.1, from coordinate 1,024,110 downwards.
TTCTCCAACCCCAAGCGGGAAGCGAGGGGTGGACTGAACGAGATTCTCCAACCCCAAGAGGGAAGCGAGGGGTGGAACGAACGAGGTTCTCCAACTCCAAGCGGGAAGCGAGGGGTGGACTTTTCCTCCAAACGAGATTCTCCGACCCCAAGCGGGAAGCGAGGGGCGGACTTTTCCTCCGAACGAGATTCTCCGTTTTTAAAAGAGTTTCGAAAAGCCTGCAATCCTTTATTCATAAAAGTTTGTAAGGAACAAAGAGGTTTAGAGAATTTACACGTAATATTTTTTGAGTCGCACGACGTTCCATGTTTTGCTTAGGGTACTCTCCTCGCTATCCTTGAGTTTAAAAGCTCCGGGTGCGACCTCCTCCCCGAGGAGGTATGGGCCCTCCCAGTTAGGGTCCAGCTTGCCACCGTCGGTACGTCTCAGAACGAGGTTTCCCGTGGTCAAGAGACGAGGTCTGACCTTCTTGTCGTGATACATAGCCACGCGACGCTTGTACTCTCTGGAGCGCAGGTCAGCCACCTCGCGAAGCTCGTCTCGGAATTGTAGCTTGACCTTGAGGTTGGACTCGTTTTCTTTCTCGTCGAAGTTGAATACCCTCGCCGATGGGACCAGAGTTTCCACGGGAACCAGCGCCTCTGCCCCGTAAGTGAGGGCGAAGGGTGTTTCGCCCGTTGCGCGGCGCGCGGTCGTGCGATACGTCCAGAGGACAAGTGGAAGCAGTTCTGCCCAGCGACCCTGCGCCATGCCCAGGCGCTTCTTTAGGTCGGTCAGGATGCGGGCGTTGACATTCTCTACCTGGCCGTTGGACTGGGGGTGGGCCACAGAGGAGAACTTGAGGGTTATGCCCAGCTCAGAGCAGAAAGTCCGAGTTTCTTCGCAGTCGAATTGGGGGCCATGATCGGTCATGATGGTCATGGGAACGCCGAAACGACACACGAGGTTTTTTCACAAGAAGTCGCACACCTTTGCCCCGGTGATTTTTGCCATGGCTTGTGCCTCTATCCACTTCGTGAAGTAATCGACGATGACCAAGATGTACTGTACTTGGTCAGCTGCCTTGGGAAAGGGTCCTAGGATGTCCATCCCCCACATTGCAAATGGGCAGGGTGTGTGGATGGAGTGGAGGCGGGAGGTCGGAGTGTGCTGGACGTTCCCGTGTTTCTGACACCCTTCGCACCATTGGACGTAGGCCTTTGCATCTTGTCGGAGAGTGGGCCAAAAGTACCCCAGATGGACGATCTTATGTGCCAAGGCCCGCCACCCTAGGTGGCCGCCACAGACCCCCTCATGTGCCTCGTAGAGGATGTGGTCCGTGACCTCGGGAGGTACACATAACAGGTTGGGCTCGGCATATCCTCGGCGGTAGAGCTGGTCACCAGTGACGCAGTAGCGAGCCGCCTGCATTTTTAGGCCAGCGCGGGGTCTTCTGGGAGGACACCGCTCTGTACATGCCGCGTTATGGGGAACCTCCAGTCCTCGGTCCTTATGGATAGGACCTCGCCACCTACACTTCGTGAGAGTTTTCTCTCTACCATCACGCGGTTCCCTACCTCCAAGGGAAGCGCGGACCCCAACCTTGCGAGACCATCCGCTTTTGTGTTCGCGGTTCGCAGAATTGATTCTACCGCAAAGGTCTCCAGGCATGACACCAAGGCCTTCACCTTCTCTCGGTAGGCAGGCAGAAATCCTGTCCTGGTGTCGTATTGGCCATTGAGTTGGCGCGCCACCAACTCGGAATCTGTGTAGACCCTGATTTTGCGGGCTCCGCTAAGGAGCGCCATCTCGATCCCGGCGATCATGGCCTCGTATTCGGCGTCGTTGTTGGTGGCCTCGAAGGCGAAGTTGAGGGCATACTCCGTTTCGATTGAGGGACCAGCGAGGAATACGCCGACCCCGCCACCGACGTCACACTGCGAGCCATCAACGAACACTTTCCACTCCTCCGAGCTCGCGTCGGTCTCAGGGAAGGTGACCTCTACCATGAAGTCGGCGAGGGCCTGCCCCTTCATCGCGGTTCTTGGGAGGTAGCTGATGTCGAACTCGGAGAGCTCGACCGCCCACTTCGTCATGCGCCCGAAGAGGGCGGGCTGATGGAGGATTTGTCGGAGAGGGAGGTCGGAGAGGACCTGAATGGGGTGTGCATGGAAGTAAGGGCGCAGCCGCCTCGCAGCGGTCACGACCGCCAGTGCCATTTTCTCCGCCGGGGAATATCGTTGCTCCGCAGGTTGGAGCACGCGACTCACGAAGTACACCGGGTGTATGGCCTCTCTAGTCAGCACCGCGCTTACTGTCTCCAGGCTTACCGCGACGTATAGCTGCAGTTCCTCGCCTGCCAATGGAGGCGACAGAGTGGGGAGCTTTGTCATGAAGGCTTTTAGCTCGGAGAAGGCGATCTCGAGCCCCTCGTCCCAGACGAACTTGTCATTCTTTTTGAGGGCGGCGAAGAAAGGGAGGGATCTGTCTGCCAAACGGGAACAAAACCTCCCCAGGTAGTTTACGGCGCCGTTGAGCCGCTGCACCTCGGTTCTCGACCTCGGGGACCTCATCGAGAGGATCGACTCGACCTTGGCAGGGTTGACGTCGATACCTCGCTCGCTAATCATGAAGCCCATGAACTTCCCCGATGACACGCCGAAAACGCACTTCTCGGGGTTTAGGCTCAGACGATTGTGCCGGAGGGTGGCGAAGACTTCGGCGAGGTCCGCCAGGTGTTCCCCGGGGCTTCTTCTCCGCACCATAATGTCATCGACGTAAGCCGACACGTTCCTACCCAGGTGGTTCTTGAAGACCCGGTCAATGAGGCGTTGGAATGTGGCACCCGCGTTTTTGAGGCCAAAGGGCATGACCTTGTAGCAGTACGTCCCCCGCTGGGTGATGAAGGACGTCTCTTCCTCGTCACGCGAATTCATCGAGATCTGATTGTATCCCGAGTAAGCGTCGAGGAAGCTCAAGACCTCGTGCCCTGCTGTTGAATCGACGAGCTCGTCGATTGAGGGTAGAGGGTAGCTGTCTTTGGGACATGCCTTGTTGAGATCCTTGAAGTCTACGCACATCCGCCATTTGCCGCTGGCTTTTTTGACCAGTACGACGTTGGACAGCCACCTCGGATATTGGACCTCGCGGATGAAGTCCGCGGCCAGTAGTTTTGCCACCTCGTCATTTGCGACGCTCGCTCTTTCTTCGTTCATTTTCCTTCGTCGTTGCACCACAGGGCGAGTGGCGACGTCGACATTTAGGGAGTGCTGGGCTATGGTCCAAGGAACACCTCAGAGGTCCTTCGCGGTCCAGGCGAACACGTCGCGGGAGTTTGCGAGCAAGGCCTCTAGTGACGTTGTTGCCGTCCCGGCGAGGCATTCCCCCAGGTAGATTTTCTCGGACTTGTTTTCGAAAGGGGAGATCACCCTTCTTTCTGCCTCGGGGGTGGGGACCGTGAAATCCCGTACTTCGAGGTCGGCCTCGGCGGAAGACTCCACCATGAACACGGGCCATTTAATATCTTTAGCTTTCATGGAATATAGTTTTCTACACAGTAAAATCACAATCAGATATCCGTTTCGTTTCTTATGTCTCCAGTATTCATAACAGTAACAATTTGATTCATTTTTCTGATAAGCTGGTCCATTTTTGTTCAGACCCATAATGGTCTTATATGTGCAGCTCCACAGATTAAGCCTCCATTTATATGAATCATAATCATCCCTAAACTGAGTTTTCTTAAAAAATTGCACCACCATGACTTTGTGTTTGCTGCGAGTCCTTCTCATTGTTTCTTTATCATAATCACCATCATCTTTCACCCATAAACCAATTAACAAGTAATCTCTTAAGCCATAGACAAAGAAAAGCATATTGATATAGTTAAATAGACAGCAAAACAAAGTGTGCCTCCAATTTAACAATATCATCTCTCTCTTCTTACCCTTGCTCTTAATCTCAGTCTTTAAAGCTTCCCGCTCATACTTAGTCACTTTTATCATCCAGAAGCAAACCTGATCAATTACAGTCTTAGTCAACCATATATAGATATCTATTATAAAATGTCTAGGGTTTAGCTCCCTATTTTCTTTTGTTCTATTAATCAGATGATTCACATGGTTTATCATAGCATTAATGTTGCTTAAATTGTTAATAAATCTCATATGAGTACCTCTCCTCCTTTCATTCACATAAAACTCATCCTTAAGTTGCCAATCAATCCTAAATTTCTGTCTCAGCCAAACAAGTTCAATGGACTCACCCAAGACAGGAGCAAATAGGGATGTTTCTTTAAAATGGTTGAAATTTTCTCTAACATCTGACAATTGATCAAGGAATCTATTCATATCCATCTTTCCTTTTGATTTGTTTCTATCTTTCTTCGATCTCGAGGGACCAACCTCATTAGGCGCAAAAGAAATGCCACCCTTAAAGGCCTCAGGGGCCATGGTAGGCAGGTTTTCAGAAGTTTCATCAACATGATCACGCTTACTTTGTTCTTTAGAGAGGGAGGTATTAGCACAAAGTACCTTTATAGAGGATTGATTCCTCCAATTCTTCTCAAACAACACGAGAGAGCAGAAGCAGAATAAGATACAGTGAGTGAGTTTTTGACAGTGAGAAATAGCAATTCCAATAAGGTAGCAATTCAGATAAATATAGGCCAACATAAAGTAGTTCTCATATTCCAGTTTAAGCAAATGGATCATAGAGTAAGGGTAGGAATGGTAAAACCTTTGCACAATGCACCACTTCGCCATCGTTCTCCACCGCTTCCAACTCCAGGAAGGGATATTCGCCAGCATTCCTTTTGATTTAGCCGCCCAGAAAATGAACTGAGAGATCGAGCCCCCAGATCTCACCAACCCGTCCTCACCGGACCGCATCTTCCTGTAACGTAGCCGATCTAGCCCAAGCCTCCACAGAGACCTCATCTCTCTCCCAAACAACCCCTTTTTCTTGCCCCTTCGCCATATTACTAGATGCATAGACCTCCATCGCTCTCCAAGAGAGAGGGGAGATTTCTCGCTTATTTTGTTCGCCTCGCCGTTCGTCACATCAAAGGCGGGGTTTCAGAATTTTTTTTTGAGAATCCGCCGACGAGACTTCCAGAGATTAGTAAGGACTCCATAATAGCTTACAATTGCAGAGAAAGTGGCGAAGATTCGAACGATTTGGGCAGGATTTTTGGTTCTAGGGTTTCGACATTTGGGGCAAACGTGGGGGGTCGGGGAGAGAGAGTTTTCAGGACTCATTGTCAATATATAAACCTCTTCATCTAAATATTCTTATAATAAAACATTATGAATATTTATATAATTTAATTCATATCCTTTAATAGCTGCAATAAGACCCAAAATTCTTAATATACATCTTTTTGCAAAATGGGCAAACGTTTCATGATAATCAATATTTTGTAAATTTTTTTTAAAAAAAAAAGAAATTTGGAATAAAACTATTGGAGTGTAAGCTAGACTAAGACTGATCTTTTTTCCCTTAAGTGATGAAATATTGTGCGTTGGTTGCTTACCTAATAACAACAACAATATGGCTATATACATTTGCCCGAACAACGTACTGACAGAAGGATCTTTTTTATAAATAATTAAGTATATCTAATTAATGAAGAACAATGATACAAATAATAACTTTGTGACAACATTACGTATTTTTCTCTTCTCGATCACAACTTTTAAAACAATGGGTCGTAACTTAATGAGTTGCATGGTTCAAAACAAACTCTCATGTATAACATATCAACATGCATGATATTAATTATTTAATTTGGTTCATGTAAACATTCACAAAAATATGGATATTACCTCTTGATTATAAATTTCTTATTAGAATATCATTCAATTATCAGTCTTTTAATTTGCTATTTTCTTTCAAATTCCAATTCAAAAAGATGAAGCTTACGATTAAATCGGTGTTCAAAAAAAGGTTTAGCTATAAAGAAAGCGGTTAAAGAGAGTTCTAACGTGGGGCGACACATATTTATATTACTCTTTATCAAGTTCTTCAATCTATTCAGAACTAATTGTCATTTTAACAATTGACAAACATATTAAGAAATTATACGATTTGACTCAAAAATGCATTTTTCATCAATTAGTTGTTTCGAAAATTAAGTAATTAAAATAGTACTAGGTAAAGATGATATGGATGAGTAACTTAATTAATAAAGATAACTAGTTTTACCCGTCGTACCATGTACGACTACGATTCGATATTTTATAAACATTATAAATAGGATATTAATAAATAATAAAAATATAATATAAACTTTAATATAAGTAATTTATTGTTCGTAGAATGTTTATATAATTTTTTAATCAAATATTATATTCTTTCTATTTTATTACTTTTCATGTACGTAAATTTAGAGTTTATCAAATATTTCAATATCTATTAAATATTTTATTATCCATTTTTATTAATTTTAAAAAATTTAACTATTTATTCATTAATTTTTTATAAAATAAAATCACTATATTTCTATAAATAAATTCGTCAAAAGATATATGATAAAATATTTATATTTATTTTTAAATATTTAAATATTTTATCTTTAATTTTAAATACTTGTATAAGAAAGCTTTCAAAAAATATTGTTATACTAAATAGATATTTTTTTGATGTTAGAGATAAATTTAAATAGTTAAAAAGAATTTAATAGAAAGAAGTTATAATAATAGAAATAAAAATTAATTTTTTAAATATAAGGTGGGGCTAGAATCGTTCTAGCGACTCGAAAAGTTACAATTTTAATATATAGTTATAGATATTACCTATTTTTTATTTATAAACATTATAAATATTTATCATTAGTTTTTTTATTATAAAAGAAAAAATATACCTATAAATAATTCCGTAAAAGATATCATGCTAAAAGGTAAAAGATATTTATACTTATTTAAAAATATGTTAAATTTGTTATCTTTAATTTTAAATATTTGTATAAGGAAGTTTTCAAAAGATATTGTTATACTAAATAGATATTTGTTTGATGCTAAAGATAGATTTAAATAGTTAAAGAAGAATATAATAGGGTAAAGTTAAAATATTAGAAATAAAAATTAATTTTGTAAATATGAGGTGGGGCCAGAATCGTTCTGGTGGCTCGAAAAGGGACAACTTTAATATATAGTTATAGATATTGATTAAAAGTTATCAAAACATGTAAAATGACAATTATTTTTGAAAAAAAAAGAGAGAATAGTTTTACACTTATTTATGTAACAAATAACAAGCTTAGCTAGTTTAGTTGGTTGTTAATTAATTCCGTGGTAATTAAGTCATAGGTCCAAATTTTTTCTTTCTTATTATCATGGTTGATTTGGGCGCATCTTCTTATTCATTGACTTTTATACACTACTTTTGAGATGGGTTAAATCTCTATATATAAATTTTGATACTTTTTAACTAAATTTAATTATCATTATCACAGTTGAATTTCATTTTTTTTTTTTTGGATCTATCAGGCATACTCTTTTCCCTTGGGCAAGAGTATCCCATTTTGACCTCCCTAGATTTCGTTGTAGCGGAATCTCACTAGGTCAATGTTATTGTTGTTGTTTTTATTATTATGGCTGATGTGTTTCCTATTAGACCATTAAAAAAAATTATGCATAAAATAGATCATTACATTATTTTCGAAAGATCGATATAGATTGAGATTCTAAAACTACACTATAAACCGAATAAAGAAGAAGAAATTTGTGGCTTTTAGGTAGCCTGTTTGAACATTATGCCACTATGTATACATATAAATAAATAACACAAGCATTAAGGTCAGAATTCGTACCCAACTATTGAAGACAAAACATGAACTTTGTATTGGTATCAATTATGACCAATTCTGAAATTTAATGTCTAAATGAATGAAATGACCGTCACTTTTCTATTTGATTTGTTCTAAATTATATGTCTAATTAACTTTCTTCTTCTTCTTTTTTTCTCAATTCAAACCTTGGAATTTTCTTGCCAGCCGCCTGATATTACCCAATCGTCTTGTCATGATTAAATACAATTACCTTTTTCAAAAAAAAAAATTAAACTTTTGATTTTATTAGAAAAAAATAAGAGTTTTTTATGTAATATTTTCTTCTTAATCTTGGGCACTGTATGTAGGATTCGAAATGGAAATTTCATGTTATTACCATGAAGGCTATACTAGATCGGACAAAACGAAAATTAATAAAAGAAAAAAGTCATTCAAAATCCAATAACAATGCAACCTAGCTATATGATTCATAATTACATTACAAAACGAAAATCAAATAATTTATAAGATATGAAGTTTGAATACTCGTACTACTCTTTAACTTTACTGACGAATATTGTCGACCAATGTTAATTTTTATGGTTTAAAAAGTCCAATGACAATGTGTTATATTTTTAAATTGCGTTCATTTGCATGCATGTTCCCTTTATATATTGCGTACTATTTTTGAACTAATAGCATAATCAAACTTAATCTATATGAGATTAATTTATGCATCATTGATCACTAGTTATGTTAATTTCTTGAAAACTAAAAGAACATGCACGCGTTTGAACCATTAAAATTAAAAAAAAAAAAAATTGATTTGGTTGCATGCATATATACACTTATAATTTATTAGAATGGTCAACTAATTTGTGTAGATTCTAGGCATGGATTTTCGAATTGTCATTGATATAATCTCTCATTCTAGGCTACAATTTATCATAACTTAATTTTTATATTTAAAGCTCCCTTCGAATTACTCTAGGTGGAGTTACTTAATATTCCTTAATATTAATTAATAAATCTTAAAAAAGTATATTGAAGTGAAAAGAGTTAAAAATCTCAATAGTTAAATTTGTATTGAATGAATCATATCTTTCACTTTGCTTAAGGATTGAAACTTACTTTGGAGTAAGAGTTATGGAAGGATTTGTGTGAAAGTGGACTAGCAACTTGTGATTCTTCTACTAAGTTGCCTATGGAGTATAGTCATCCTTTAGCTAGCTTGGTGCATTAGTATCAAGGCTTTATCGTAGGGACTGACATGTCCAGTTCCATCATATTTTTAGAAAGGCTAATATTGTTGCTGATTACTTAGTTTTGTTTGCTTTCTCTTTTTAATTTGAACTTGGATTTCATGTATTGCTTGACCCTCTCGATGGTGTTTTAGATTTGGTTTCTGCTAATGTAAGGGGTCGGATTGTACCCCGTTTAATTACTACTTAACCTTTTTTTATTTATAACAAAATCTCCTAGAGGGGACAGAGAGTATTATCTCTCTTCCAACCAAAAAATGTAATTAATTCTATTGAGCTCGATAATTTCACTAAATTGTTAACAAACTCTAATTTTGTAGAATCTAGAGCTATAAAGGGGTCCTCGCGAGACTCGAACTCCAGACGTAGGCGTTTGATGGAGCAAAGCAATCCGCTGAACTGGGGTGGCAATGACCAAAAAATAAGAATCTAGAGCTATATTTAATTTTAAACACAAATATCTAAACAAAAATATATGACTAGCTATTAATAACTAGTTGATATGCGTAGTGAGATGACGTGATAGGTCCCTTAAGCATTTATCCAAAATATTCAGAGTTCAAATTTCCCTAACAATGCGTATAGAAAATGTTGAAGAAGAGTGCTAATAATTAATACCATATAAAATCATTCTTTAACCGAAAAAAGTGTCTCACAACCCATTTTCTTTTTTTTTTTTGGGTCGAAGGAGACAATACTCTCCGGCCCCTCAAGGGGCATTTTATTAATAAAAGAAATGAGCTAAGTATTTAGCAAACGGGGAATAGCTCGACACCTAACATCATCAGAAAGCAAGGGAAAAACATCTTCCGGCGGGTCACACAATACATGAAAACCTAGACTAAACGAAAAAGCTAAGTTTGCAAGGAAATCTGCAACAGAGTTAGCCTCTCTATAAATATGTCGGAACTGGATAGTCCAATTTCTACTAAGAAAGCCCTGACATTGCGCAACCAGGCTAAAAGGGGGGTGATAACTATCCACATATTTGCTTAAAAGTAGACACACAAGTTGTGAATCTATTTCTAAGCAAACCCTCCTGTATCTCCGATTCCAAGCAAGACGGAGGCCCTGCAACACTCCCCAGAGCTCCGCCATAGGAACAGTACACATACCAATATAATGAACAAAGCCTACCTGCCATTGTCCAGTGGAATCCCTAATAACTCCACTGGCAGCATAAATTAGAAGAATAGCTTCTAATAATGAGAGCACACCCAATGGTTGCCCATTTCAATGGTCATAGAAGGAGAGATAAAATAAACTAATATTAAAAGTGGAGAGAGGTTGAAAAAATGGTTGATGAACGGCCATCTTCATGACCAAAATGGAGTTTGGTTTTAAAGGATATAGTGACATGTGTCACATGAGAAAGAAGAGAAAAAACAAATATATTTTTTTAATAGGATGATAAAAAAAAAATTGGCCAACCAATATATATACTCTGAATCTTTAAAGTATATGAAAACGATTAGTCCAAGAGACCGTAAAGAACGACAACCATGAATAGCTAAGTGGGTCAACAACGGAACCACACACGAAGCTAGAAGAATCTATATATCTAATAGTTAAGCTTCAAGAATAATATCCAAAAGTACTCGGTTCGACTCCCAGTGCCCTAACCAAAAAAGAATCAATATATCTAAAGAGTAATAACCATATATGTAGGATCATTCTTTCACCTAAAAAAGTGTATCACAACTCATTTTCTATCTAGCTAGCTGGATTTGGAAATAATGGAAGCTAATCAAGAAAGCGGAAAACACGGTAATCAAACATCTAATACAGTACTATATTTTTTGGGAAAGGAAGCCAAGATCATGCCGGGACAGGGATTGTGTGCAGGGTCAACGTCAACAAGTGAGAGGTCAGTGTTCAATTTCGTAACTTCATATTTACAATAATGATTATTAATTGTAAAAATGTTTTAAATTTAAAAACGAAGTATAAGCAAACAGCCAAAAAAACACTCAACAGCAGTATCAAAGTAGTTGAACTCTGAGTAGTTGGGTTGAGTCGAGCTGAACTTTGAATTGTTGAAGCTCAATTTTGTTAAAAATAGGTGAGCTTAAATATGAACGCGAATTTGGTTCGAGCTTAAAATTGTATTTGAACTTGATTCATTTAAATGGTGACAGATTTCAAGCTTAGTTTACGTCTTTACGAGTCTCTTATTTAGTTTTATCGTGAGACAAGTTTGTAGATAACTCGATCATTTACTTAATTATTTATACAAGCAAATGAGACTAAAACTTAAAATACATAGTTTGAGAGAGACCCCAGAACTATGTAGTTTTACTTAAACTATACACATTATATTATATGTATTGGAGCTTATTAGTGAACATATAATCGAGTTTATTCATTAATAAACGAGCCGAGTTTTCTTGTAGTCAATCTCGATTCATGAACAAACGAGTCAAGTTTTTTTGTACTCAACCTTAGTTTATATATTTATCTTTTCATCTTTTGAACCTTAAAATTACGTTCTAGCTTAGTTCATTTATAATTCGAGCCGAACACAATAAATACTTAACCGAGGTAAACACCGAGTTGCTAACGAACGACTTAGTTCCACTACAACCCTAGTTGGGAGTGGTAGTGCTGTAATTTCGGGGAATATTAGGGGCAAATTTGTGCTTGTTCAAGACGAAGCAATGGTGTGTGCATCGAAACGTGGCAAATGGGTATGGCTCCTCTGCGGGCAGTTGCAATTGTTTAATCGTGCGCCTGCGCGTTGTCTCTGATGATTTCAGTTTTTATCGGCTCTGATTGTCTGGATTATGGTCTAGTGTCGAATCATCTGGTTTTTTTATTAAATAAAATAAAAGTAAAAACAATCACGAAAGATGATCTTTTTGGTGTTTTGTGTGGGTATGCGTATCAGTGTATGTGGGCTCAGGCAATTGACAGGCGTCCGATCAATCAGTCATTTTACTGTGCGGCTCTGATTCACTTTCAGTATTAAATGTGTGTTCGCTTGTTTTACCGCACGGTGCACGGAACATTTGTTTATTCCATGTCCTGCTGAGCGCTAGGCGCTCGCTAGCCGTAGCCCGTATGACTAGTCCTGTCAAATGGGTCGGGTGAGTCGCGTTCGGGTTTGGGTCAATCGGGGTCGGGTCAAAACGGGCCTCGAGTCGTGGGGTCGTAAAATTTTCGGGTTCATATGGACCGGGTTGTTACGAATTTGATATGGATTCGGGTTGATCCAACGGGTTATGATCGTCAATTTTGTTAACATTTATATTTATATTTATTAAAATAATTAATATTTAATTATATAAAATATTATTTTATAATAATAAAATAATAATTTTATACAAAATTTATAATAAAATATTGAATTTTTAATTGAAATAATGCTTTATCGGGTTGGCCTGGTCAACCCAACGGGTTGGTGACCCAACCCAGTTTTTAATTGAAATATTATTTATCGGGTTCGGGTTACTCTTGACCCATTGATTTCGAGTCGGGTTTGAACCCAAAAAACTTCGGGAGGGTAGGGTCGGTTTTTCGGGTCGGGTCAAGTTTTGACAAGTCTACGTGTGACCGTCTACATAGCTATTAAGTTAAGGGAAATTTCGGTTGGTATCCTCGAGTTTTTGGCTTTTTCAAGTAGTGCTCTTAGAAAAAAACTTATTTCAAGTGGTATATCTGAACTTTTTGCAAAATTCCGACCCGTGTCCTTACTTGTGAATTTTCGTTAGTTTATAATTAAATTAGTATGTTTTCTAATGAAAAAATATATTTTTGTATTTGATTAAATTAAAACAAAATTTTAATTTACAATTAAAATAAATCATATAAAATATTAAATTAAAAATAGTTTATATTTACTTTTCAAGTAGATTGTATATTGTATAATTTAAAAATTGTAAGTTTAAAAAATATATTGTATAATTTATATGACTTATTTTTAAATTTAAAAAAAAACTTATTTCAGATGAAGTAGTACTCCTAAGTTTGTAATTTGTACCAAAGGTGAAAGCAGGCAAGTTAGTCACACGTGCGGTGTCAGGCTGTCAGCTAGTTATGTTTTCGACTGAAGTCGATCAATCGTAGCTATAGCTACATCTACATATATAAACTTACTATACTCTATCCCTCTCGCAATTGTATATTAGTAACATTATGGGTAGGATTGTCAATGGGTCGGGTTATGGGTGGGTGGAGCACTTCCACCACCCGACCCGCAAGTTAATATGTCCCACCCGACCCACCCGTCACCCGTCAAATATTCCATCCGTCACCCAAACCATCCGTCACCCGTATAACCGATGGGTGACCCGTTCACCTGTATAACTGATGTGCAGGCGTGCAGTTGCGGTGCTATTCAGAGATGAAATTTTTTCAAGAGGCAGCCACTAGGGTTGGAGATTAGAGTTTGCCTCACTAATGATTAATGAAGTTACGGATTGAGGATTCAAGCAAATAGATGGACTGGAAATAAATGGGCCGGCTTATTTATCGAAAGACCAAAGTGATTTATATATATGATTTTAAGGGCCCATATATATATATATTATAAATTATAGACCGAAACGGGTGAAACGGGTGGTTTGGGTGAAATGGGTGATGGGTCGGTTGAACGGTCGGTTAATTGGGTGGGTTATTGGGTGAGAAAATCTCACCCTTACCCGACCCATAACCCATTTCGCCCGTCACCCGAACCGCCCGTCACCCGCTTTGATTGGGTTTTCACCCGTTTATTTTGGGTGGGTGAAACGGATGGGTCGGTCACCCGTGGGTAATTGACAACCCTAATTATGGGAAAACCTTTTTTACTTGCCTGATCAATCGTAGCTATAGCTACATCTACATATTAAGAACTAATTTTGTGTTTGGTTTCGATAAAAACCTTTTTTACTTGGTCTTACCTTGTGGCTTAATAGTTCGATCGATCAGAGTTCTACATCTTCACCAAGTACTTTTGTGGCATCATTTTGAGGAGACACCTCCAATATCATTCTCTCTAATTATTATAACAAAGGATTTGAACTCGAATATATTGGCCAATACTTTATACTTGGATCAACTAAGTAATAAGAGTAACATATCATTCTCAAATTCACTTCACATGCTAAATTTTGTGTAGTTTTGATATAAACCCTTTTGTTTTGGTCTTTCCTTGTGGCTTACTCGGTTCGACCGGTCAGTACTTTAAGCTTGTGTCAATACTTTTGAGGCCTCGTTTAGGAGAAATCCTCACAAAACCAGTGTCTTTAAATGTAACACCCCCTTCCTACCCTGAAGGTATTACCGCCAGTAACCCCGATTAAGACTAAACCGAAGCTACCCAAGGCTTTAAATTGACTGAACAAACTAAAAGAAACATTACAGCGGAATAAATACAAGTGGTCTTATACAAACCTTAACCCAAAAAAATAAAATAAATAGAACAACCTTCTAGTTGAACAAAGTCTTTAAAATGTCTCCTTAAGTTCTTAACTTCTTTTACACTTCGCTTTGCAGCAACTTAACCAAGAACTTTACTTTAAGTATAGCCATTGAAAACTTTTCTTCAACTTCTGGAGCTTCAAACATCTGAATCCGCCTCTTGAATCAACTTCCAAGAAGAACCTGATGTATCGTATACAACGGTGGACACCAGCCGACCATATAAAAGAAAAGAAGATGGACGGGTTAGTCTAATGATAGACTAGCAAGCGAAGAGTCTAACTTGGTTCTTATGGTTGTAACTAAACATATTGGCATCCAAATCCGATTAGACTCGAATTATGATCCAACAGTTAGCAGTCTTATAGAGAATAAGAAGGAGACTCGCATAATCAAGAGAGAGAACACCACCGCTTGTGGTTTCTTTAAGAAGCATAACCAATTGTTGGGAACTCATATTAATCACATCACGTTTTGAAAAGCCTCCATCGACTAATCAGATTGACTTAATCAAAGTTTGATTAAGAATCATTCATAACCGGAAACAAGAATGGTTATCGAATAGTTTAACCATCCGGGTACATTAATGTGCCTAACGCACTTATCTTATATTACTTAACTTTTTACAAACATGTTGGTAACTTTTAATCGACTGAAACCGCCGAGGATCCGCATGTACATGGAGACGTCAAGATGAGAGGGATGAAATCCATGATCATTGACGAACACCTAGTACCAATTTGCACTTAGCTAGAGTGCATAAACACCTCCTCCAGCGTTGAGTGAGGTATGAGTCATGACCCGAATGTTGGGATATGATAGTAACGAGCTAAACCTCCCAACATAGACTGTGTTATAAAGAGGTCATCGGAGACTCGGCTCCTACCCCTGAAAACTAATTTACTTCACAATAATGTCTCAGCATGAGACAACATACAAGGCCACACATAACAGACCTAAATCCAGTTCTATCGCGAAACTGAATAAATAACATGGTCATTATTTCTACAAATATAACGACCTATCATATTTTATTAATCATACAAGTTGTTCCCAACGCAAATATTAAATGGGATCCAATTCCTCATTTAATAACAATAACGCAAGAGAGAATCGTCGACTTGCCTTAGAAGGTGTGCTCAACGTCTTTAGCAATTCCAACAGTAATCTTTATCACCCTTCTGCCAAATATAACAAAAGGAGTTCTCAACAACGAGCTCACAGAAACACTTCTGAGTTGTATTCTCAACTCCTACAACTTCCTAATCGATAAATGATTTAATTTCCGAATATCGATATATAATAAATCCTTAGTTATCATGCTTTAAGGAGCCATCTTGGCGGAATTATAACTAATTATCCGCTTCACTTTTGAAACAATTTTCTAAATAAAAATTGTTCATTAGCAACAGTTCTTAAAGGTTACCAAATCTCGGATCAAACGGATTAACAACGAATCCTGAGTAATTATCCGAAGTCCCTTACCTGTCAATCGGTATCCAAAACTTGTATTCGCTATAACTGAAGATCCGGACGTCCGTTTCTCGAGCGGTTTGAACCTGTGGGATCATATCAACGTCAAGATTATAAAAACCATAAATTTAATTAGCAAAGCAGAACCGAAAGGCCCTTACGGTGGCTCCGCAACTAACCCGCTAATTAATTTCGATCGTATAAACCTTCACTCGAGCCCATGGCTCGTTTGGCTCGATCATGGCTCGATCCCCGAGCCCGAGGGTGGCTGGGCGTTGCCCGGTGGCAACTCTTGCCATGGGTGGTGTTCGGACAAGCTACCGATCACCGGCGGCGGGGCAGCGAGGCAGAGAAGGAAGCCGGCATGATGGACTTCACTTCTATCTCCCCGTCCGTCGTCGTCCCGCCATGATTCTCTAACTGGTTCCTTCTCTTTGCAGCAGCAACATAGCAAGAAGGAGAGGTGGAAGGTGGAGGTGAGGAGGTGGACGAAGAAGATGAGCGCCGACGGTGAGAATTGCTCCCGAGTCCTTCGTGTCCTGATTCCTCTCGATCTCGCTCCTTTCCTCACTTTTAGTGATCGAATTGCAGACTTTGACGAGGCATAAAGATATGCCGGTGGAAGACTTGAGCCTATCCTGATTCTTTCTCTTTTTTCCTTCTTTACTAAGCAAGAGAAGAATGATTTTAAAACTCAAAATCCGTCTCGGAACGGGACTCGCGTTAAAGCGCTAAAATTATGTACCTCGGGTGGAAAAACTCACTAACGAAAAACGTCCCGTAAATTATGTAGACCAATAAAACCAATTTTCCATGATTTTATCTTGCTACAATTAATTTTTAAGGCTTCCGTTTCGCATTTCAAATCCTTTCCGGTACATAATTAAAAGGACGACTTATCCAATAAATATTCTTTTTCCATTGAAAAATCCTAGAATTCACACTGATCCATAAAATCATTTCTTTGTGATTTTAGGATATCACCAAGAATTTTCTAGGATTTAATCTCCAACAAAAATATTGGATTAAGCGTTAAAACGAACAAAGAGGTTAAAAGGATATCCGAGAAAAATTCAAAAATATCCATAAAAACCGCAGTTATTACATTAGTACCCCCTTAAAAAATGGTTTCGTCCTCGAAACCAAGGAGAACTCAGATCACAAGGAAGGATAGCACAAACATACACACCACTACTACAACCTATACAGAAGTTTGTAGTACCCCCTTAAAAAACATGATGTTACTTCTGCACGAAGCACAAAACAATCATTGCTTGGTTACCAAACTTCTTCTTTACAACGTTCATTAACTTTGGAAAATGGCTCAACATTTCCTGTCTAGTTTCTCAAGTCTTTTCTTCACCTCCATTTTTAGGCCAAGGTAGCCTAACCGAAGGTATTTTTCCTATTCACGATTCAACTTGGCCCTTCTTCACAGGTGTCATTTGGTTGAATATCCGTCTCATTATTGTTGAGTACATGAGATATATTGAACGCATACTATCAAGGAAAACATTACGGATAGAATGCACTGAAGGTGGCAATGCCAACCGATAAACAAGCTTACCAGTTCTTTCCAGTATCTAAAAAGATCCAACATAGCGAGCATTTACGTTGTCTCGCTTTCCCCAGCGGAATACGCCTTTCAAGGCGAATACCAGAACAGAACATTGTTCTTTACAATGAACTTAACATGCTCTCGCTTTAGCACAACACACAACTGTTGTCGCTTTTGAGTAGTTAGCGCCCTTGAACGCGTTAGTGCAATATCAGTTGTTGTTCTCTTGGCCAAATCTGGCCCCTGAAGAACCTTGTCACCATTGTCATTCCAACGAATTGACAACCAACACTTCCAGCTTTACCAAGTCTTAAAAGAATCATTTTCTTTATCGTGAAATCAAAATTCTTGTATGTGAATTCACTCAACCTCAAACTACCATTCCAACTCGTGTGGAATCAAGAATACATGTCCTCGAGAGTTTGAATTTATTTCTTTACATGTTCATCAGTTTGATGAGGGAAGCCAACGCTAACATTCAGTTCACTCCATAAAGCTTTTTGTCACTCCCCTCAAAACTTTGGTATGAACCATCCATCTCAATCAGAGATAATAGTCTTTGGAGTTTTATGAAGATAAAAACTTCATGCATGAACACCTCAGCTAACTTCTGTACTCTTGAAGTCATCTTAAATGCATTAACAAGAACATTCTAAGGGAGTTTATTAACAACATCCATATGCATCCTTCTTTCATTAAGTCTTGAACGACTAATGACAAGAATCCATTGTAACATATTTCCACTTTCCTTCTGAAACAGGAAGAGACTATAACATTTCATCTGGTCTTCTATGCTCTATCAAGACTTCCAGACAAACCAAACATACCAAAACAAACTCGGTGACATTTCACTTCATGTCAATCCATCAAAAATTTTATATTTAATCCTTATACATTTACTTGTTCCATGATGAACTAATTAAGCAAATAAATATGCTTCTTTTGAATTAAGCTTTCATAGCTTATCAACAACAGATACACATGAACAGTTTCAAAACCAAGCAATCCATAAACTTGAATAACAAATCCCGGTGTCTTACCTTCTTGATCTTCTCCATTGATCTTACACAATATTACTTTCCCATACTACTTTTTCTTGATCTGTTCAACAGATTTTGAATAACATCCTAGGGTATTCACACAACCTTGTTGTCATCCAAACTAAACCTTTATTCCTTCTCAATTTATTTTCTTTACAAGGATTACTCAAAATCCTTACTCAATTCCGTTTTTGAGATAAAATCTCAGTATTACTTTAACCAAGAATATGAAACTTATCCAACACATGACAAGGTAATAACCTATCTTGTCAATCCTTTACATTCTTTTATCAACAAAATTCAGCTTGGGCATACTGACATTCAAAAGTAGTTATCTTACTCAACCACTTCAAACTAAACTCTTATGCATTACTATACCAACATATTGGACAATAATACCTTTAGTCCAATAATTTCCAACAAAATTGTCTCCATTGCCAAACTTTTAGTCTTTTTCATCAAAGAACTGTTTAAACTTCCCTTAACATTTTGACTTGTTGAGTAACCTAACTCTTAGGATTAAAAATGTATCCTCAAGTGTCCATTCTCTACATTCAACAATTTATCAGGCTGAGATTGAATATCAATACTAATTTACATATCCAAACTCCAGACCCATTGGAGTTCTGCTTAAAGTACTCACTTGACTATCTTATCTCAAAGAGATTTAAGTTTTCAAGACAACATGAAAACAAATAACAACTAATGGAGAAATTACTAGTACATCCTTTATTCCAAAGAAAGGATTACTACAATTTCATTCCTTAGAAAGGGTTCCATTCCAGGAGTCCACATCAACTTACTTTCAAGGACAATTCCGCTAAAAGGCAATGACTTTCTTAGCTCATGACGTCGACCAAGATGAATTACTAGCAATTGCTTAGATAATTCCAATAATCATTGACTAAAACAATCCCAAACTTTTAGAGAAGTACAGAGTTACTCCATGCTTTTCAAAGACCAACACAGATTTGTAAAGAATCTTACCAAATTTCTTTACTTATAATCGAACTGTTTTGGGAAGTTTGACCATACTCCTTAAATGGTATAGGGTACCAAGGATATACTAACTCAAAAGAGTTTTACCAGATACTAGATATAGAAATTGCTATAATGCAAAAGAAAGCTTGCATCATTTCATATCAACCAACTATACTTGCAAAACTCATATAAGTGCAAAACTTATATGATTGCCAAATCATACTAGAAACTATTCTTTAAAACCCAATGAATTATGTGATCTTATTCCACCATGTGATCAGGATGGGGAGATAAAATAAACATAATCCTTTACTCATAGGAATAAGACATGTAATCTTGCCTTACCATATGATCAAGATGGAAGACAATATACATTCTTACTCACCACTATGAAAACCGTAGAAAATTTTATTCATGAATTCCGTATATCAAATCAACATTTCTTTAAAAATAATTCCTACCAGAATTCTACAAAGTCATAAGATTTTTCTCAAAAGAGAAAATCACAAAACAATTTCAAATATCCCTTAAATCATAACAGCTTGACAGGAACTCGACATAGTCTACAAGCATACAGGCTTTAACTTTGAATGTCGCTGAAACAAAGATTAGTTACTCTCTTGAAGAATTGGGCACATCAAGCTAATGCATCAAATAAAATTGCTGACCTTATCTTAATGATGCTACTAACACTTTGTTCTAATTCTGTGATGACACTTGCACATTAGCTGGCCTTACTAGCTTGGCAAAAGTTTTGAATCAAAACCGAGTCTCAAAGGAGCTAAGATGCTCCAACTCACTTCTGATCCCCACATTTCCTTTCGAATGTGACACTTCATTTCCTCCTCAAGGTAGAACCTGATGCAATACCTTGACTTTTCTTAATTAGTCATACTACTAGGCTCTTCTATAATCCATAGTATTGAGTAATCTCTGCCTGATTTACTCATTCCTAGCCCAACTTAACTTCACAGGTTCAGTAAAAGAGTTGATCACTTCAATCCACTTACTTGCAAACCTTAGGGAAAATGTGATTCCGGCATCTTCATACTTATAGCAAGGATTCTTCTTCGATCATTCTCAACTTGTATGCCTCCTTGACATACTACTTTAAAGTTAGGCAAATATGACCCATTGACAAAATTTCAATACTTGAGTTCATCCATTCACAAACAACAAGCCTTCGGCAAGTTAATAGTCATTTAAATTCCGATATCCAAGTGTGACTATCAAACTCTTTTGACGGTTTTAAGGACTTTTCGTCATTTGATAACTTAATCCTCTCAATATAAAAAGTGAACTTTCAACCTTTGATCTAGTTCAAAACATTCAATCCTTATATCTCTCTACATATAAGGAAATTCTTTTAATTTCCAATCTCTTTTAGAGAAAATTAGGTTAGTAAAAATACAATCAAGTGCATACAAAAAAAAAAAAAAACTTTCTACCAAAAAACAGTGTATACAAAACAACCTTTTGCTAACACATTCTAGCTCCCAAAAGTTGAGGATAAGTAGTGAGTACACACCTCTAAAGCCCAAACTACTATGACCATCTTAGTCAAATACCTATTTGGGCCAAAAGCCCAATTTCACGGCCCATTAAAAACTTTCAAGATAACAGACTCACATTAGTTAGGACCCGTTTGGTATCCATATCAGGTTATCAGATATGGGTATAGATATGACTGATAACCATATCTGGTGTTTGATATATCCTGATATCGATATCAAACTGATCTTCTCAATGCCAAATTGTCAATTGAGGGCCCGTTTGGTATTGAATATTTGCCAAATTGTCAATTGAGGGCCCGTTTGGTATTGAATATTGATATCTTCATATAGATTTCGGTATCGGGCCATATCTTGTGTTTGGTATGGGAGTATATGAGTTTAGATATTAGTATTATGCCATATATTGTGTTTGGTATGAGAGTATATGGATATCGAGATATCCTTGATATTAAAACAAGACAAATTCCATGATATTTGATATACAAAAAATAGAGGCAGGAGAGGGATGAGATATGAATAATATCTCATATCCAATACCGATACCCGATACCGATATCATAGATACCGGTACCAAACGCAGGGCTCGTTATGCGGAGTTAGTTTTCTTGAGCAGCAGTTTATAAGATGGTCGGTTAATATTTATCTGGCTAGAACTTCTCAGATGATTGGAATTCTCTCCTCAGCTCGACTCGTTCTTCGCCGATGGCAATGGCCGCTCTCTCTTTCTTCCCCGCTACCTCCATCTCAGATCTATCTTCTCCCCATCGTCGCCTTCCTTCTGTCGTAGCTTGCTCTGCTCGCGCCGGAAAATCCAGGTAGACTTCCTTTCATGTTTAGATTTTATCCTCGCTTGATTTTTTTGCCGATTTTCCGCTTTTCTCATGATTTTTGGTGCGAAATTTTGATTCGTAGGGTGAGCAGGAAGGCAATGAGTGACTCGGATCTATGCAAGGGGCTTCGTGAATTCGTTTCGTCTGCTGGATTTCCTGACGGACATGTTCCCTCCACCAAGCAGCTCGCGGACCACGGAAGGTTTGTTTGCTTGATTTTAGAATTCTGATCGCTTTTCGATTTTGGTTTCGTTTGGTTCATCCAAACCGTAGTCAATATGAATTGGATTATTTGACTCTAGAAGGCTCCTCAGTAGATTGTTACATTTCTTAATTAGTTTGATTCGTCTTGTATGCTTTAATTGCATTTATTTCCGATCATGAAGAGCTAGAATTTTTGATTCGATGATATAGACTTGTGAGTTGTGGCAATTCTCTGTCGAAGTTTTGTCAGGAGACCTTATTGAGCAATTCTAATGGTGTCAAAGTATTTCTTCGGTACAATAATAGTCACTTGAAGCACATCTATGTCAACATTGTTGAAAGCTGAATGTGTTCCCATATTGTAGGAAGGACCTTGCTAACATTGTGAGAAGGAGAGGACATAAAGCTGTTAAAGAGCTACTTGCAAACGATTCTGAAATGGAGAGTTGCTTAACTGAAGGGCAGAATTTAGCCCGTTGTTTTGAAGATGATGCAACAGGTAAACTCTCCCATGCAATTACATGAATGAATTTATAATGTGGGATCAGTCTTACTGATTGATGTATATAATTGAAAAAGGTGAGAAAACGAAAGCGAAAGAACGGACTCAAAAAGCATTGGATGTGATGCAAGGTTTTTCTAGCTTTGTGAACGAATCCAAAATGAAATCGGGATCAGATTTCCATTTGGATGATAAATTTGGCATGCCAATTGGGTCACCAAATGGCTCATACATAGAAGAGAAGGTAGAGAAGTTTCTCAAATATGGAAACTTAGACCTGGACTTTAAAATTTTCTTTTAAAATCTATAGTGGATTTGACAGTTGTGCACTTGTGCTGCACAAATGCACAATACATGGAAAAGTTACAGAGAAATGGAATGATTTACAAGTTCTAATGACGTGAAACTGAATGATCAGTCATAGTTGATTTGTCACTTTAGTGATGAAATGATTGTTACACATAAATGGAGTGATTATTCTAATTTTCTCATCCATGATGTGATGTTAATTATATTTGTTATATTTTGGTTGGCTATTTTCTCTTGGAGCTCAGATGATATTGGTCACAACTTGAGGGTGAATGCTGCTGAAGGAAGTAGAGGATATAAGGAGAACTCAACTGTATACAATTCAGCAATCCATTACCAAAGGAACAAAAAGGAAACTTTGGTGTTGAATGGAACTGCTGTGATGTCTAATGGAATTGCCAACCCTGTAGCTAGTCAAAATAAAATGAGGTATTCTCTATCTACCATTTGCTGTGTTTTTTGTGAGAAATATCAAATATTAGACATGGAATATCTACTCCATTTTCACATATTATGTAGCACTTTATGCATGCTTGGGCATGACAAATGCAAAAAGTATAGCTTGCACCCTCTAGATACTTGTTTGCTTGATGGTGGCATTATTGTTACTTGAAGTGGTGTAGGATTCCAAAGGTTGACTTAGTTGTTTCATTCTACCTAACTTATTCGTTTTCTCAACAAAAAAAAATGCTTTGCATTACATATCTTGTTATTTGCTAAGTAACAGTTTCTTCTGCTTATCTTTCTAGAAGCAACTGAATTACATAATTTCAAGTAAAGAAGTTATATGATGAAGTTATCCCTTAGTTTTTTTTCAAATATATGTTTTTGTCCAGTCTTCTCTTCTTTAAGTGCTTCATAATATATTCAATTAGTTGACAATTCTCTTTCCTTGAATATATGAAGGGATAATGATGCATCTCTTGAGTCTCCAGCAGGTTCTTCATTTAACAGAGACATGAATTTTGAGGTGACTGCATGTTACTTACCTAATTTCCTTATATCATTGACTCAGTTTCAGCTATAACATCTTTGTTGTTTACATTTAGACACGTAAAATGGAGAATCAAGATGAAGTTGAACGCCTTAATAATATACTGGTAATAATGATGATATTTTATTGAATATATACTTCGGTTTACCTTTATTCTAATTTTTCTTACATTTGTAGCAGCAACAAAAGGAGCTTGAAATATGTCAACTGAGGGAGCTAATTGAGAAGGAAAAGGTACCTGAGATTTTAGTTTAACTGAATTTCATAGAATAGTCTTTGTAGTCATGTTAGTATTCTACATGATCTGAGATTCTGATGAACTGGCTGCTGCTTCTGTACAATCTTCTCTAATCTCTGATTTCACCTCGCAAAAATAAGTTATACTACGAGCTGTGCTGATGTAGTAATCATCCTTTTAGATCTGTAGCTCTTTCCTTGTTATATGTTTAGTATATTGAAGGTGTTTGATTATGTGGACACTCTTTAGTTGTACAAATATTTCATGCTATGAAAGGATATCAGCAGAATTTCCAGGTTCTGTATGATCATAAGCCAGCATGGTACTCTATTAAACCATATGCATGTACCCTTATTTCTTAAATTTATTAATATGCTTGAAGTTTGAGCTCATCTTTCATTGTTTGGGTTTGTTGAAGTTGAAAAGTAATATATGCTGCTGCTAGTAAAATAATTATAAAGTCTTTATCACATATTTGTTTTATAACACATGCTTCTTTTCAGTTTAAATTTACAGCTCTCCCAGTTTCTGTTTTTAAAAAGCTTTTTATGTAACGTGTATGACATGTATATGTAAGAATTATTAACACCAACTGGTCAATGTATACAAAAATTTTCATCATGATTTGCTTATCATATTTAATGCAGCAAGCTCTGTCTACATTGCAAAGTAAGGCAGAAGAAGAAATTAAAAATGCTCAAAAACTTATCTCTGAGATGGATGCAGAACTATTAGCTGCTGAAGAGACTCTTGCTGGGCTTGAAGAGGTAATTCTGGTGCCAACATTTTTTACCATCCTCCGTAATCCTATCCTTCTTTTGTTGTTGTGTTAAATAGAATATAAAATTCAGGCTAAGAACATTTTCATTTTGATATTTGGCTTTCCTAAACCTTCAGAATGGTGGGCATTCAATAGTACGTATCATTGATGAGCTGGTGGTCTGATATAATACTTTATATGTTCCTATGATATATCAGGTCCAGATTGAATACATGGAAGAAGCTCAAATGGTAGAAATAGCAGGTAGCTTCAATGGGTGGCATCAACCAATTAAAATGGAACCACATCCGGATACTAGCAAAGACCCTATCAAATCAAGGTGTTGGTATCTTCTAAGTCTATTATACAATTAGGCTAGATCAGAAACCAATGAATTTACAGCTTCTAGTATCTTTAAATTCTAAATTTCCACATCATGCATAAAAATCAGGATGTTTTTGTGTCTTTCACTTCATGTGATGTCTTTAACCTGAGATTCTCTCTAATAATCTTTGTCAGGAATCCTGGACTGTGGTATATATCATTGTGGCTCTATCCCGGAGAATACGAGGTG
Source organism: Fallopia convolvulus (assembly GCA_964016875.1). NCBI lineage: Eukaryota > Viridiplantae > Streptophyta > Magnoliopsida > Caryophyllales > Polygonaceae > Fallopia > Fallopia convolvulus. The sequence continues at coordinate 998,724 of OZ024722.1, read as the reverse complement.
CGTATATGTAACAAACCATTAATAATGCAAGGGTGAACACTGGTTTTCCCAACTATATATAGCTTCTGCATATAAGTGGAGTTCATATCTCGACGATTACACTTGTGAAGCAATTAAGCATGTTAGTTTCACAACTCATAAAACTAGATCTGATATGTGGATGCTTTGCAGGTCAAATTCATTGTAGACGGGGAGTGGAAAGTTGATCCTGGGAGAGAAATTACAACCAGGAGTGGAATGCATAATAATATCCTGCGAGTTGATGGCTAGTATAGTATATATATGGTCACGTGATTGCATGTGCTTAGGTTTAGGTTGTTGGTTTCTCTTAGAGTACATTCTGTACAGTTATAATTTAGCTTAGCTTAGCATTCTTTCATTTTTAAATTATGCACAATACAACAATGACAAGCCAATGCTGACAATGTTGGCTGGCCATTGATTGATGCATCTCTTATTAGTTAGTGGGCTGTGGACTTGTCCAACTTTTTTTTTTTGGTATTGTAACTCCAATTTGCATTTTAGTACCTTCACTTTCAGTTTAATCTTTGTATTTATGTGAGTAGGAGTATTGGGAAATTCGTGGACTTGTTTTGCTGGCCAACATTTATTTATCAAAATTGATTGCGCTAAGTTTCTTTTCTAATCAGTGCTGTATGTCTTACATTTTAATCTTCTGCTTGTTGGACCTCCATTTGTCTATTTTGTTACTGCAGAAGCTTTAGGTGATTTGCATAATGTTCTACTGCCAAAAGTGCAAAATACAGGTAAAATCCTAAACTTATGCAGAACATTTTCATTTAAAATTCACATAATACAATTAAGCTGTCTCATGCTGTTCATAAACTCTCTAATTTTGTTGAACACCAGTTGCTGTGGGTTTGAATATCCTCTTCTATAGTTTTTCAGAAAATACAAAAAAGTAAGATTTCACATATCAGCTAGAATATTCTCTAAATTTCATTTGGATTTTTATGCACCTTTTTGTGAAAATAATGGCTTTAATTCAACACTTCCTAACCACTATGCAACATAGTGAATTTGGTTAATTTTTTACTGTCAAAAATGCAAAATATAGGTAATTTTTTTTAAAAATAAGCAAAACATTTTATTAAATTTAGTGGTTTAAAACTTTAAATAATAAATAATACAATAAAGTTGTCTCATCTTTTTTCTATAACTTGGTAATTTTGGTTGAACAAAGGGTTTGAATATCCCATTCCTCTTCTGTTTTTTTTCGGTCAAGATATCCCATTCCTCTCCTATAGATTTTTATAAAATACAAAAAAAAATTGTTTGAAAGGATGCATACATGTACTAAAAAAGATTTTACATATCAGCTAGAATATTCTCTAAATTTCATTTTGGATTTTTATGCACCTTTTTATAAAAAAAAATTGGCTTTATAAAAGGGTCGTGTGGCGTTGGCGTGGCCACTTTCTCTGCCATTCCCAAACCCATTAATTAGCCACACTCCCTTTTCTCTTCTTCCCAAACAAACATCTCTTATCAATTAGCATGGCACTCCATCTTGGTTCTTCTCCTCTGCTATTGGGATTGAAAAGACCTTCCTCTCCTCACCTCCCTTTCCCTTCATGCCTGGCTTATCCCAAGCCTGCCAAGGGCATTTCCGTCTTTAGATCTTTCTGTGTAAACAGGGACACCCACATTGCAGCAAGAAGATATGATGAGTTGGAGGAAGAAGAAGAAGAAGTGAAAATGGGTTCAGAATCAGAGACCCTTTTGTACTCCATTAGTCCGCTTCCAGTTCTGCTACTAGCTGCTCTTCCTGGAGGTAAATAAAGTCTCATCTCATCTCATCCAAGCTTGTCCAATTACATTTGGAATTTTTGATATTGACAATTCAGGACCCTTTTTCCTAGTTGTTTGCAAATCAGGGTCAAGAAATCCTACATTTATTAGGGCCGAACATAAGTCGGTTCAAACCGAAATTCTAAGCCGGACTGAAATCAATATTATTCGGGTCGGCTTTCGGTTTCGGTTAAATTTGGGTTTGGTTCGAATTTCCCAAAGAATAACCTTTTATCCATCCCAAACCGACAAAACTGAAACCGAACCAATTCAGTTCAATTTATGGTTCTCCTTAAACCAAATTTCAATTTTCGATTTTGTTTGGTTCAGTTTTGAATCAATGCTCAACTCTAATACTTATATTGGCTTCTCAATTGTGAACTGTTCAAATTCACTTTAGTTTTGATGCTACTATGAGAATTGATGGATGTGTGATGGGCCATGGGCCAAAGCCCAAGCCCATTTAAGCCCGTAGAAGGCCCAATTACTATCCATAGGAAACTACTTGATTTTGTCAAGAAAATCTTAACTTGCCTGTTTTTAATTGTTGGTTTGGAATTGTTATTGTTTAGCCGGTGTTGTAAGATCCATATTTGGCCCATTTGCTGAGCTTGTGAAGACATTTAACCTCCCTGGTTGGCTGGTGCATTGGGGTCACCCTGGCAACATGGTAAATCACCTCATTTCCCTTTTCATCTAAATAATAATGCAAAATCATAAGCAATGATTAGTTATCAATCGATCATGCATCCCAATCCAATCCATGAATACATATATGAATTCTTTGGTTGCAATTTGCAGGCTGTTGTTCTTTTTGCTATGGGAGGATATGGCACTTACCTCGGTTTTCGAATACGGTTTGCGGACAATGTGGTAAGAAAATCAACTTCAACATGAACTTCAGTGATATATCGGCATCAACTCATATAAGTATAACGTTGTCGAACAAACCCGAAAGGGTGAATTAAATTTCAACTAGTTTAGATAAACACATTTCAATTCCATAAGGTCCTTACCCATCTTATTTTTTTCCTAAAATTTCAACTAGCATAAACACATTTCAACTACCACATTCGAACACCCATGTAGTTGAAAATTTTTCATTTCACGATTAAGGTTAATGATCAGGCTCTTGACATTAATCGATTTCTTGATTGCTAGGAAGAAAGGGCAAAAGCAAAAGACTTGCATCCAAAGCTATTAGCAGGAATGTTTTTCTTCTTTGCACTTGGTGCAACAGGCGGAGTTACATCATTGCTCACTTCAGACAGACCCATCTTCGAGAGGTAATTTGATCTTAATCCCTCTAATTCCAATTAGTCGATTAACCAAATTGGGTTAATCAGTTTTAGGGCCCGTTTGGTTTCCAACCACGGAAACGTAAATGGAAAGGAAACGAATATATACCACTTATGTGTCACAATACATTGACAACAAAATTTTTTTATGGGTCTAGAGAAGGGGGAAGGGAAATGGTTAGAGGAGAATGGGGGATTTGCTTACCCCATGTTAAAATTAGGGAAAGGGATTGATTACCGCAAGGGGGCTTGCGGTACATTTTTGCATGAAAAATGAGGTGACTCAAGGCAAGAGGAAATTTATCATTGATGTATCATGACACTAATATAGACTAGATTCGTTTCTTTTCCGTTTACGTTTCCGGAATAAACAACCAAACGGGCCCTTAATCTGATAATGTTTTTGTTTGTTTGTTTGAAATTCTCTCAGTCCTCATGCTGTGACCGGTCTCATCGGCCTAGCTTTGCTCACCATACAAACCATTCTGCCTGCATTATTTGAGGTTCTGAGAAACTAACTTACCAAATTAAAATTAATGAACTATTGTTATTTATATTAAGTATATTTTTTTGGTTTTGATTGCAATTTTATACGTCTGAATTTGACAGGGTAACCCAGGATTAAGAAACGTGCATGGAATACTAGGAAGTGGGATCATGACATTGTTTCTTGTTCATGCTGCTCTTGGTCTTCAGCTTGGGCTCAGTTACTAATCAAATGACAACATATAATGTGAAGAATAATACTTGAAGTTTAGGCCGATTAATAAGAGTTCATTCCTTGTTAAATGTCAATTTAACTAGTTTACACTGTACTTTTACTAGTTCAAAGTCAATTTTGTGGCTTTATAGTCTATGAAGAGTATCAATAAACACGATATTTTGTAACTCTGGATGGTCATAATTAAATGGAAACATATCAAGATTTGGCTTCAGCTTAATTTTGAGCTGAAATCTGGTTGAGTAAATCATCATATATGAGAAGAAGATTCTCTACAATTTTATAGGTTAAAAAATTAAAATTATACAAGCTAAGAAAATTAAATAAGTCAATGGTTGTCTGTTATAGAAGTGTGTCCGGTTCCAGAACTGGCGGTTCCACGGCTCCGGAATCATGGAACCGGCTAACCCCCGGTTCCTCGGTTCAGTTTCCAGTTTGGTTCCGGTTTCAACCCTTTACAAAATAACCCCGGAACTGCGGTCCCGGTTTTGCATTTCTAGGGGCTATTTTTTATTTTGTAAAAGGTCGGAACCAGCAGTTCCAATGGCTGTTTGGGACAGCCGGTTCCAGGGAACATGGAACCAGAACCGACCGATCCCCGGTTCCGCCGTTTTTCACTAGATATAGTATCATTTTGGATGAGAACTTGTAATTTTGTAAAGGTTCGGATCTATTTCAGAGTGTGTGTGGTTTAGGGATGCAATTTTATTTGCCACTATATATTCACTTTTCAAAAATCAAAATTAGAGATAATCATCATCTCGATTTCTCATAACAACAACAAATGTTTTCAAGTGAATTAATAACCATCAAACTATCTCCTTCAGAATTCAGATAGCAAATTCATTTTGAAATTACAACAAATTCTTCTACTCCCAAATTTTCTTCTTTATCTTGAGCCATAATTCGTGTTGCAACTTGCAAGGACTTTTCTCAAAAAGCCCTTCTTTTATCGTATACCCAATAAACTAATGTGAATTTTTTAGCCAGGGTGTTTCCATCCTATTCAGTGAATACAACTTCCTTTAGATTTTAATAACAAGGACAAAAGCATATATGAAAGTTAGCAACATTTATAAATGAAGATTCAGAACATAGAATCTATCGCTGAGGAGAAGTTTCTAGAACCTTCATCATCCAGAGCATGAAAATGGAAGCTTTCACTGATTTTCAGAGAGCATCCCAGGTTTGAACTTCTTGCAAAGGGCTTCCATGGCTGAACTAACCCGCGTTTGGTCCTACAACAGGATCTCAACCAAGTTTTAGATCAAAAAACAATCTCTCAAGAGTCAAGAGTTATACTGGAAAATGTGTACGGCTGTGCAAACATGGACCAAACCGGGAGACCGGACCGGTCCACGATCCGTTATATTTTAAAATTACTGATTACGTCCGGTCCAGGACCATAATATATATTTTTAAAAAAATTATACATAAAAAATAATTTAATATATATATTTGACAAAAAATCTCAATTTATACTGTCCATCTACACTAGACAATCAGATTGGACCGTAATTTAATCATTTTTTAACATAAAATATTAAAATTTTATTATAAAATATGTAAACTTGGTCTTCACAGTCCAAAACCGGACCGGACAATCATAAGACTGGACTGTATTAATTCGGTCCGGTCCAAGGTCCAAAGGTTACAAATTTTATGGTCTATTGGTCCGGACCGGGACCGTATATTTTAAAAATGTAGTTTGTGAAAATAGCTCTTATAGTTCATACCTTGCCTTCAATGGTGATCACAAGAGGCCCCTTCCTTGATTTACGATAGCAACCTTCATTAGACAAAAAGGAAAAGAGTCATAATTCATTCGCTGCTCACCCAACGTAAGCACGTATCAAATGTTCAACTGAATCTTGTGTTCTTACTGATAAAGATATCCGGGAATTGGGTATGCAATGCTGATAAAGGTTGGGCAACTTCTATCTGCATGAAATTGTCAAACAAGAACGAGAAGATTGAGATTAATCTTCCAAAACAGCAACAGAGTGATACTGATATACTGGTACGTACATCTGAAAGTGTTGTTGTCAAGCACTTTGATGTGAATGGTTCAGCTAACATCAGCAATCCGCTAGATTTTGCTAGTTCCGTTAGGCATTTCCAATCATTGTTGAGCTCAGACGGATTGCAGGCCCCGAGAATGATTATATTTTGACATTTGATCTATTTGAAAGAGACTTGAGTTAATAATTGCAGCTAGATGGTCAAATTGAAGGCATAAAATAGCAAGGGGTCAAAAAAATCAACTAAAAGATACTGATACCATAATGAAGACTTTAGTACATTAATGTTTTCTTTTAACCAAGTAACATACCAATGGAACTGATAGATCTGCATGATGCAGCAATTCTGTAATGCCCTCTGGTAACTGTGCCATCTGAAAATATAACTAGGCATTAGATTCCTTAACACTTGATGCAAGTATATGAATGAAAGATGTACAAGTCAACCATCAAACAAAATCTTGGTGCCAAAGTAATCCTGGAATCCATACAGAAATTCCTCGCATTGTCAGCTTATCATGACTGGGTCAAGTAATTGTCTATAAAATGAATCGGCCTTCAATATTCTTTGTAATTTAGAGCGAAAGTCTTCAATTCTTGAATAAGAAAAAAAAATTCTATGATGACCTACATTGTCAATACCCTACTGTAAATGTCAGCTTTGCTAACAATAATTTATAAGCCCATACTCTGAGATTCATGAGCACTTTAATTATCATCCATTAGCCAGTCTAGCTGGTTGCATAACCTGATAGATTTTCATCAGCAGAGGATTTTTGGTGCAATAGCAATATTTAGCAAACCTATCAAACTATAACGTTCTTTTGTAGAGTAATTATAAGTAAATAGAGTTGGCATTACATGCAGTCACAATGATGTCACTTTCCCAACAAGAGGATGGTAGACATCACTGGAGTCCTTCTAAATATGGAATTGTAGATCATAAAACCAACCTCATTGCGGGACCCATTACATTGATAGCCAACAATACTGTTAAGGTATTCTTCAAATTCTTCATCGGGTGCCTGAAGTTTAAACAGGTAAATATATGTTACATGTCAAACAAGTCATAATAAGCTTAATTAAGCATATAAAAGAAAGAAACCATTACAAATAGCCATAAGAACCAAATAACTTTTGTTCACTAGAGCTAGAACAACTTCTTTGATCCCTAAAGCAGAAGACATGCCATAAAACTTGTAGCAAGTCAATTGCTCTTTATGAAGCTAATTGAACCATAAGGATAAACTTCAAAGTTGGAAGTCGTCGGAAATTTTATCATGTAAAGTTATATCAAACAACTTTACTTTTTCTGTACGATGAAACTTCATCAATGCCAAGCGTTTCCATATATCATAATTTACTTCAGAAAATAGTGGCATTGCATATAAGACTATAAGTTCCATTTAAAGTGGCAAAGTGGAACAATGTAAAATTCTCAGAAAGTCTATGGCATTTTATAAATTTTAAACAAAGAGTTGCAACCATGAAGAAAGTCCCAAAACACAATGCCCCTAGAATTGCCTCTATTGTACATGAAGAACATTTTGATGTTCTAAACACACCTACCTAAACCATAAAACAAGATGATGCACATCAATTACAACATATGGAATACATACCAGGCGAACACCAAATGCTTTTGCAACACCTGATAAAGTAGCATCTGATTGTAATGGTCCAACTCCGCCATAAATAAATACCTAATATATACACACCAAGTATCCTGAGTTAAAAACTAAATAGTACCAAAATAATAAAATAAGGCTAGTAAAACTGACACCATGAAGTTGCTTCAAGTATAGTGTAACTTTACCATATCATTTTCAGATTTACGTCTTTCAACTGCTTCGGATACAGAATCAATCTGTGAGCAAAATTAAATATTCAATAATAATGCTAGTAAAACTGCCACCATGAAGTTGCTTCAAGTATATTATGAATTTATGATCAATCCCTTTCCCACCAATCATTAATTTACTACAGTCTACAGGCATTTGTCTGCTAGTCTTTTGTCTTTCCCTTCATTAGATTTCATTTTGGGGGGTAGAGGGTGTGTGTGCGTGTGTGTAGGTGGGGGTGAATTCGGAAGATTAATCATCATTCCAATTACTTACATCATTCTGCACAATATCCAACTTTGTCACTGACCAACCTATGGAATGGAGTTTTTTACACAGCAATGGCCCTAACAAGTCTTCAACAGCTCCAAATCTGAGCTATCAAAAAGACAAGACAATAGGCAAGAAGCTAGTTAGCAAAAGTAATCAGGAAAGTAACGAGTACTAGAAAGAATAATGATGCTGGTTCAATGCAAGCTTAAGTTAAACTGATTATTCAAAATGGGGCAATTGCTTAGAGATCTGGAATTGAAGTAGTAAGAAAAAAAAAAAAGGCACATACAGAATTTCATCCCCGACCCCAATTATTGAGGCTGTTGGTACAGAATTACGCTGTGTATCCAAACTGTCTAAGCCATTATTAAGCTGAACATTTCCTTGCACTTGAAAAGGTTTTTTCACTCTTCCAGCTCTTTCTAGTCTTCCATCTGAAAGCAGATACGCTGGCCTATAATTGTCTTTGCTGGTAGTGGGATTGCTGATGGACAATCGTGCATTTGGTACCGTATCATATACGCTTCCAATGGAAGTATATCTGTTAAATTGCATAATATTTGAATATCAAGATTGTGCATGCCCTCTCTTGTTGCAATTTCACCATCAAAAAGTGAATACATATGAAGACGTGCCAGAATCAATCAACTGCATGTCTTTCCATACAAACTTAACAGCTCAACTCATAAATTCATTTCCCTTTTCTCTCTTCAGCTAAATGAGTAAAACTATATGCTTAATTACCCTTGATCATAAAGGCTGCAGTAGGGAACTTTGCAATTCAGCAGGAAGGCCCATACATCCCTGCAACAGAAAATAGATTTCATGTTCTCAATTACATCGGTTAGTAACAATGAATATACTTATCAATTAACAGGAAGGTAAAGGTATGGTAGATATGTGTTAAACAATTGACATCTAATCAAGGGACTGTGCTTCATAGTTTCGCTAGTTCTATTAATTGATGTACAGAAAGGTAACTTCTAAATTTTACATCGTTATTTGCGGTAGATAGCTCCAAAAAGACAAAAAATAGTATACTAGGAAATAATGGAAAACATTTAAAGCACCTGTATGACCAATCCAGGATGGGATTCACTCTCATGAAAGGAGGCCATCCAGGCGAACTGGGTGAGAACTGTTCTTGACCTACCTGCAGCATAAAAGGCAATTGGTCTTCAAATTTTGACTAAGAAAGCATTTAGTATTGGATTTGAGAAGAAAAATCTAGCTTAATCTCTTTTAGAGAGACCTTCAAATAGCACCTTTCTGAAAGGATAAAAAAAAAAGACATTCACATTTGAAATTTAGAACTTTTCATACAGCAGTAGGATCTCCAATTCTGACACCAAGAAAAATGGCTCTTATAGGATTACTCTTCAACAGAGCCTCCAGACCAGACTTGAAATCTTGACGAATGATGTCCAGTTGCAAATTATAGCTGCTCGATGAAAAAATATAATAAATTAGAACTCCTGCTATTATATGGACACCGAAATTCCACCACCATAATAGTATTTTCCAGCCGAAAGTAAGGGCAACCATACGAATGTCAAAAGCAAGGAAACATTAGATAGGTCATAGTTTCCATGCTTACGTGGTAGCTGTTTCATAGGTGAATGAATTGATTTCAGGAAATGCAGAAGGGCTCTCAAAGTATATCGTTCTTATCGAAAATTTGCATCCGCTGTCTGCAAGATTCCCATTGGACTGTTTTCTCTCCTTCTCATGCAAAAAATAGGCAGCCCTGAGCAGGTGCAACAAAACCTGGAGGGGCAACCTTGTCAAAACTAAATAGAACCAGAAAAAATGGTGTCTCAGATGATGTCCATCACATGAGTGCTTACAGTTGAATCTTTTCCACCATTAAAGCTAAAGGCTAACTCTTCAGTGCTGCACAATAAGAAAATTGAAGCTGTTTTACAACAGAGAAGAAGTAGATGGAGCTGTTTTACAACCTAATTTCATCATAATACAGCAATTAAACAAAACAGAAAGAAAATGGAGCAGTTTTTTACAACCTAATTTCAGCATAACATCAATTTCAATGCCTATACTTCTTCCACTAGTCTCTATAGTAGTTTTTTGCATAAAGACACACATTACAATTCAGTACTCCGAACAAAATCACGGTTCCAAATCGATGAAGTCGGAAGGAATGAAGAAAACAAAAATTCTCAATCACGTCAAGGATAATCGATTAAAGCCCCAATTTAAGCATAAATCCAGTACTAATCGAAGAGATAAACACAGCTCCAAGTAGACGAAGACCTACCGATAGAGAGCCAAAGCTCTTTGAATCACATAGACAGCGTTGTTATACTTGGTGATTAGCCTTCGATCGTCGCATACTTTAATGGCTTCATCGATCTCCATTTACTGCAACATCAGATCAAAATCGGAGAAACGGATCAAAATCTCATCAAGCATAAACAATTTATCGAAAGCTAGAACAAACTTTTCAGAAGAAATAGATTTTTGTTTCGAGATTTTGTACACAGAAGTGTTTTCTGATGGCCGTAAGAGAATCAGCAAATGCGAAAGCTTCTTCTGGCCTTAGCAACTTCTGTTAATGGAGACAAAATCAGAAGGCAATGAAGAGAAGGAGGAAGAAGAAGGTGTTTGAATGCCACAGATTGTTTATCCCTCTCTCCAATAAGGTTTTAGACTATTCTCTTGCATATTTATATACTTTGATGCATTTTCTCTCTTCTTTCTTGTAGTTTATATTTATATTTATATTTACTTTTAACAAAATCTTTTAGAGTTGAAATATAGTTATTTAGTTGAAAAAAAAAACATATATGGCGCCGTCGGTAGGACTTGTTCGTGGTTGTTGAAGATCCTTATCTCGGTGAAGGTAACGTCATTAATCGCTTCTTCATATCTGATTTGTCCGTCAGGACCCGAACGCTAAAGGTGTTGTTCTTTACGTGTCTTTGTTTTTTTCTGTCGGTTCTAGTCGTTTTTCGACTATCGTTTACTCGGTCTCTCGGTTGTACCAGGCATGTCTGGTAAACCGAATTGTTACCTGCTAAAAAAAAATGTATAGGTTTATCTTTTTCTCCGCCTTTGGTTCACCTGATTTGATAAGTCAACACCGCTCTACATCCAAAACGAATACTTTGTAGATCCATTTTTAAATGGAGACCCTTTCAACACTAGTTTCTTCGTACATGTTATCGGGAAAATTCAAGTGTCAAGGGATTTGAGCTCAAATCTCCTAGACAACAATTAAAGAGTTTACAACCATTGTCCACTTACCACTAAATCAATACTAGGTTGGTTTAGTGGTTCATTTAATGGTAGATCACTTTATGACGAATCTTTTATAAAATTTGAAGTTATTTTATTTTTAAAGCTCAAATTCGAAATCTTTAATTAAAAGAGTTAATTCCTTACCAACTTCATTTTCCTCTTATAAATAAAAGTTACTTGAATTATAAATATTCAAAGTTTAATAGTATGATTTTATAAATGCAATACGATTTTGTTAATGCAAAAATGTGATTTGGTTGAAAGTTCACAGTCCAGGTTTGATCTTTCATTAATTATAATTATTGCCAATTTTAGGGACCTCTCCTAGGCTCCTAGCCATTTTTAGCATATTTTTTCCTCTTTTAATATTTTTGGTGCTGAAATTTTATGCAAATGGTAATTTCTATGGTTATGACTTTTGGGTGATGATGCAAGTACCTTACTTAAAAGAATTGTAAATTTCCATACATACTAATTTTATTTTCTTTCTAAATAATACCTCATTCAGTAACTAAAATCCTTTAGTAAGGGTCCGTTCAACGGGCCTTATTTTGACCTTATAAAACTTTATTCAAGCTTATGGTAAAAAAATAAAGTCGTTATTATTTGTTCGGTAGTGGGAGTTGATGGTGATTATGGTAGCTTATGGGAGTTGATGGTAGTTTATATTTCACTCAAAATCTAATCTACCCCTCCCAGCCTTATGCAGCCTTATTGAATTTATTTTCTTCGATTTCCCTTCACTAATTTAATTTTGAAAATTTTAAAAATTAATCTTCTCTTTATAAATTTATAAATATATTCTTTTTGGTAATTTTACATCCATCTTTTATAAAATCAGTCTCCATCAATTTAGTTTACCGAACACCTACATAATTTTTCACAAAAATAAGCTAATAATTTCAACTCTTAAAATTAACTTGTAAAATCAGCATCAATTATTAAATCAGTATCAGCATCAACATCAACTCGTATCAGGTTTGAAGCATCGAACAAACCCTAAGTCTTTTGTGACCTCTCTCAAAATGAATGAATTACCTACCCATTTGAAACCAAAAGCATTTCACACAATGTAGGCGGATCATATATGTGATGTGACTGGGTGAGAAGCCCAGTCGGGCTGGTTGGGCCTTGGGGGAAGAACCCCAAGGTCGTCGGTTCGACACCCATCGGCGACGAAACCAAAAACATTAATTTCTCTAGAACCGTATCAGTTCTCATCCGTTCAAGGGTGCTCTAAGCTAGTCCATAGTGGTACTTGGGCTATCCTAAATCTTATAGGATCAATATATATATATATGATGTGACTTGTGAGTCCTTCACAAATTGTGCAAATTCAAGGTAAAATTATGTGACATTACATCAGAAAACGGCAGGGATGCATGCTTATTTGAGTTTGAGTGACAACACAACCTTTTGATGCAGACCAAATTAAGATAATGCAGGTATATTCCCCGTTAAAAGATGGGATAATACCCATAAGTACACCTATAAACGGGTCGGGCGGATCGGGTTTGAGTCAAGCGGGTCAACCAAATAAGTCGTGTGATACAATCCAATCAAGTTCAGATCAATTGAATTTGAGCCGATCTTCTTTAACCCATTGATTTCGGGTGAGTTTTTGACAAAAAAAATATTGGACGGACCAGATCGGATCGAGTTTTGATAGGTCTATAAACTAACAAATATCAATTCTAAATAATGGTCAATTTAGATTCCACATTAAAGTGCATCTTACATTAGCTATCCAAACTCACTTTATATTTGTGAAGAAGTTTATCCCACATCGGAAAATTAAATAATAAATTGCCTAATATATACTCCCTCCGTTTCGCAATAGATGTTTATAGAGATTTTTTTCTTGTTTCACAAAAGATGTCCATATAAGAATTTTGTCCATTTTTTTCCATTTATACCCCTAATAATTATACCACATTAATACTATACACTTCTCCCAAAAACAACTTTTAAGAGTAGGAAGTATTTTTTAATAAGGGTAATTTTGGGAAAAAAATTCCTTAATATATGTGCAAATTTGTTTATGAACATCTATTATGGAACGGGGGGAGTATATCATTGGGTTACTCCCCTCCGTCTGCATTTAGCCCGCCGGACTTTGATAATATTTAAGAGGTTATATATAAAAAAAAATCTTCCTAATGTATGTCCTAAAAATATAGGTTAAAAGATTTGTATTTAGAAACTAAACCTGTAAAATCATAAACCAATATCATAATGATATAATAGATTAGAAAACCTGATATATAATTTTTTAGAAAAAAAAACGATATATTAATTTCCTTTCAAGTATATTATGCCCCCTATTTCTTTTTGTTTTGTTCAAATGCTTTATTTCTTTGCAATTTCTAATGTAATCTTGGAGGGGATAATGATCAATGGGGCTAAATTTGATGCTGAAAGGCCCTAAGATTAGAATGGCCCAATAAAGATTCTACCAAACCCAAAAAGTGCAAGACAAAATCGCTATAATATATAAACTTGAAAATTTCAAGCCCAATTTGTTGGGTCAGTTCAAATAAAAACCAAGTTCGGGTCATTAAAATTATGGTTCAACCGGGTCAGTTTGTCACGAGATTGGTGTGGGTTGGAGTTGGGCCAACATGTCAAAAGTGCCCATTTTTTATTTAGTTATTATTAAAATAATTGAAATTCAAATTCATGACATAATGTTTGCAATTAAATTAATATAATGCTATTATTCAATTAAAATTAATAGTCTTATATGCCCATGTCCAGTTTGGTAAGACTAATCTCTTTAAGGCCCATTGCTGGGCCACACTCTCCATTCACTTTTTTTTATCACTTTTTTCATACATGTCGCCGGGTGGATTTAAACTTCGAACCTTTTGAACAAGCACTTAACGCTTATAAGATCAAGTGGTTATTCATTTTGTGTGCTAAATTTAGGGATGAACATCGGCTCAAGACCGAACCGAACCAAAAAAAACACAAACTAAATCGAAAACCGAAATTTCATTTAAGCTGAACCAAAGACCGAACCGAATTAGCTCGGTTTCGGTTTTTGTCGGTATTAGATAAATATAAGGTTACTCTTTGGAAATTTTGAACCGAACCGAAATCAAACCGAACCGAATTTTGGAAAATTCATGATCCGAAAACCGAAACGGTTATCGATTTCCGTTCGATTCGGTTTAAAATTTCGGTTTGAACATACCCATGCTCAGCCCTAATCAAATTTGACTCCTTTATATAGCTATTCCTTTTGCACAATCTTCTCTTCTCTTTTTCTTTCCTCTTTGGATCTCAATGTATAAAATCTCTTAAACAACAGAACCCATTTGTAAGACTTCCACATACATATCGCCATTCAAATCAAAATTGGAAATGACAATTTATTTCCATTTAACATGACATCTTCAATTATTTCTATTTATAGGATCCACTTCCAAACCCATCCTTGTTGTCAGGCAAAGAAAAAAAAAACACTTATTAAAGTAGCCATCAATCCCATCATAATCCTTGTGAAATCTTATTTCATATCTCAATTTTTGTCTATCATTTTTATCATTGATTGATAAACTATAGAAATCTACCTTTACTAAATGTCCAAATACGACTAATGACACAGGAAATGTAACACAAAAATAGGACAGACGATCAATGTTCTAAAAACGCTAGGCGGAGAGGGATCGCCTAGCGCCTAGACGGCCTGAGCGGTCCTAGACGGGTGCCTAGGCAGTCTGGACGGCTAGACGGGTTAGGACCTTCCAGCGCCTAGGCGGGGCCGAAACGGAACCTAGAAGGGATTTTTAGAACAGTGCAAACGATTAAGACTATTGAAACACATTCATTGTCAAGTAGCAATCAATTAACCTCATAGGATGCTTGCATCACAAAGTTTGCTATGCTAAATTCTGCACTAATTAGCATACAAAAAACATAGAAGGAGAAATAATTATACAAATGTAGTTGGGCGGATCTAGGTGGGGCGGTCGTCCCCACATCTGGTCGGTGGAGCGATAAATCTACATAGGGAGGTCTGGGAGCGAAAGAAAATTTTGGAATTTCGCCCCACAGGGCGGCCCGGGATGGGGGCGAAGGTGGAGGCAAGCGGAGGAAGACGAGGAGGAAGAGGTGGAGGGTTGTGTGCAAGTTTCTCGGCGATTCAATGGACGAAGACAAACTAGGTGAATATTGGGGGCGAAAATAACACAATGTTGTTTTGACCCTAATATTTTTTTTAAAAATTGACTTTAGCCTAAATTTTAGGGTGTCCGATTCAACCATTCGTACTCAAATCTTCATTGAAAATTAAGTCGCATTAGCAAGTAAGAGCTCGACGAGACTATCAACTAGCAGAAGCTTCTTATGCTAAACTATTTATCTATTCAAATTCCGCCCCCTCTTCCCGACAATCCTGGATCCGTCCTGATTTAACTCTCAACATGTAAATTTGTAACACATTTATGAGAATTTATTTTACTTATAAGATATGATAAGAGATTTCAGTGTCGGTATGCATTTACTATTTTTTATTGTTTTTTTTTTCTTTCTTTTCACCACATCTTTTTCCTAAGAAAATTTCTCAGGGGTAGGGACAATGGACACAGAATTGTCTTGCATAAAAATGTAATTTTTTAAGAAGTTGTACAACCATTTTGGCAAATTTTATCTGGCTTTCTTGCTGTTTTATCTTCCCAAACAACAACAGTGATCGTCGGCAAGGCAAAGACAAGAATCATATAACTTTTAACAAAGAATAAATTTGAATTTTGTATCATTAGAAAGCTCAATAACCCTAGAATTCAGACTTTTCATTCAATCAGAAAATGCATGAACCAATATGGAGTATTATAGCAAGCAACCAATTAAATTTGCATGCAGTTTTCTTAATTAATGGCATTGATACTTGCAATTATTAAAAGCCAATTATATGAAGAAGAAAACTCCAAGCAATAAAAATTAAAAAAATAAAATTTGAACCAACCTCAAGCTCCATACCTTTGAGAAGAAGTAACACGAAAAGTGATGACCCACACTTCAATTTGTGGCCCATTCTTATACTCTTAATACTACGAGAACAAATAATTTCTCAGAAAAATAAATTAAATTCTTTTTTTTTTGTTGAATAAATTAAATTCTTTTCAAATTTATATTTATTTAATATTTTAATAGAAATTCACATTTATAAGTCAATCGAATCGGGTTCGTATATTTTCGGGTCAAATTGGGATCGGGTCAGAATTGGATTTCAGGTCGGTTGGTTTGGGTTTTAACTTTTAAGTAAGCATCGGTCAAGTCGGGTTTTCGGTAGGGTTGTCCAACGGGTCGATCCCGATGACATGTAAAAAAAAATAAAGTTGACCCGTGACCCGATCCAAAACCCCTAAATTTCCAAACGGGTCAAATTGACCCTTTTTACCCGTAAAATTGACCCTTTTTACCCGTAAAATTGATCCTTTTCGACCCGTTTTGATATATTTGACCTGTAAAATTTTAGTTCTCCATTTCACTAACTACAACAAAATATTTTTAATTTTATTTTTTTAATATTACTGGTCGAGCTGTAACCCGTAAATTAAAAAAAATCAGACTAGTAAAATTCTGTACGAATAGATCGGGTTAAAAATCAATCTGCCCGTTAGACACCCCTAATTTTTGAGTTGGGTCATTTTTTGACCGCTCTACTCTAAATACTAAAAGAACAAATAATTTATAAGATACAA
Source organism: Fallopia convolvulus (assembly GCA_964016875.1). Taxonomy (NCBI): domain Eukaryota; kingdom Viridiplantae; phylum Streptophyta; class Magnoliopsida; order Caryophyllales; family Polygonaceae; genus Fallopia; species Fallopia convolvulus. Next base: position 981,792 of record OZ024722.1, on the reverse strand, counting down.
GTAAGTGGGTCCACAAAATTTACTCTCTTGGACCAACACAGAGGAAGGCAACGTCGGTTAACCACCTACTCCACCTCCATAGTCAAAACACAATTTCAGGGATTTCCTTTGTTAAATTTTATCTTTTAACATCCTGAGTTCTCATTAAGATACACAGTATACAGTTCTCTACTATAGTCTATCATTCTATTCATTCATTTATTACTTACCATGCTTTTTCTTTGATGGTGAAAGGGATGCTTGTACAAAGAATTTAAGCCTGTGGTCCTCGTTACGCAATCCACAATTACCGAGTGTATCCTGCATGATCAAGGTCTGGGGTGTCAAGGCGGAGAGGGGTTGCCTAGTGCCTAGACGGGCCTAAACGGTTGCCTAAGCAGCCTGGAAGGCTAGGTGAGATGGGATCTTCCAGCGCCTAAACGAGGCCTAAACGGAGCCTAGGCGGGATTTTTGGAACAACGCCCTTACCCTGAGGTGTTTTCGATAGACTCATAAGAAGCATGGCCAAAGTGAGGTAGCCTAGTGCCTAGATGGGCCTAAACGGTTGCCTAGGCGAGCTGGAAGGCTAGGCGAGATGGGATCTTCCAACGCCTAAGCGAGGCCTAGACGGGATTTTTGGAACAACGCCCATACCCTGAGGTGTTTTCGATAGACTCATAAGAAGCATGGCCAAAGAGAGGTAGCCTAGTGCCTAGACGGGCCTAAACGGTTGCCTATGTGAGCCTAGAAGGGTGCTTAGGAGAGATGTAAGGCTAGGCGAGATGAGACATTTCAGCGCGTAGGCCTAGATGAGATTTTTAGAACAGTGCTCATACCCTGAGGTGTTTTCAATAGACCCATAAGAAACACGACCAAAAAGCAACAAACAATACAAAACGCACAAACAAAATGAACACAACAAAGGAAGATCATCAATGAAAACCATAAAAAACACACACAAAACACTCTTTAAAGACCAGAAACTTAATCAAAACAAACCACACCCAAAACGCAAAATACTAAAACCCATCTTTCTACTTACACCACCGAGTAATACTATCCTTCTACAAGGCTCTATCTTGGGTCATATCCTCTATAACGATAAAAAATGTACAGTCTTGTCTAGATGGATAAAATTTTCTAGGACAAACTTTTGTCTATGAGATCTAATAGATGGATCGACGCGGTATAAGATCCTAATTTTGGATCCTATAGAGTATAGTACCCCGACATACATGAAGTTGCATTGATTATATCCATTTAGCTAAAAAGATCCACCTCTCTGAGCAAGGAATTCAGCAATCTTAGAAAGGACCCATTGAATTAGATCATGGGTCCAAACATGAATTAATGGTGTAGATTTGGTGTCTCATAAAATCACCCTATGGTAGGTTAAAAAAGAGAGTACATTTTCTAGGTTAAAAAGAGTAAGCTAGGTAAATCACTAAAACTCTATTCCTTCTTAGGGTTTTGCTTTCACTACACTTGAGAATGATTTTCAAAATCAGAGGTGTGCAATGTGCATAGAGGAAATTTGGCTTTTACTACACTCTAAAAATGAAAATGGTTTGAATAAAAAAATGAGGAAATGAATTGCTCAAATGATTAGAATCCACTTGGAATTGGATGTTTGTGTTCCTACCAGCATCCATTTGTGTATGTAGCAGAAGAAAAGTAGGTTTGGAGAATTGGGATCCAATTTATTCCATGTTCAATTATCATTCATCATTTTTTGTTTTTTAATTCAATTTTTATGGGAAATGAGCATGGAAGTAATAAATCACAGCTTGCTATATACCCATGTCTCTCACTCATTATTGATTTACTATTCAATACCCTTTACAAAGAATGGCCCACCAAATAATGTAAATTACTCTATATAGTATGATCAAAACTAGACAACCAAATCAATTTCTTTCATCACAAAATAATCAAAACTCTCTCTTTCCTAGATTGATAAGAAATGCAGTCTTTCATACAGCAACAACAACATTGACCTAGTGAGGCTCCGCTACAGCGGAATCTAGGGGTCAAGATGAGAATAGCCCTGCCCAAGGGAAAGAGGGTACGCCCAATAGACCCAAGAAAAATTGAAATTCAGCTATGTGACAATAATAACTGAATTTAGTTAGAATGTACCAAAATTAATATAGAGACTAAATCCATCTCAAATGCAGTCTAATAATATTATAAAAAAAAAAGAAGTGCAACGTGGCTAAAAAACCCAGTAAGTGGTGCTGAATGCAGTACCTAGACTAGAATTGAAGCTTCTCAAAATAATAGATAGGCCACAACCACAGAGTGGATTGCATGATAGAAAGATAGATAGAAGAATACTAATAGACAAAATTGATGAGAAAAGAGCCATATGCAAAAAAAGAAGATGCCTTTGGTCCCATAATCCCTTGTAAAGTTCATACAACAATTGAGTTACACTGTTCAAATTGGAGACTTCAGTGTACTAACATAACCCAATGATCATATATTCATATGTGGACATGCAAATGGAGCTTTCTCTGATTCAAACCACTCATATATGATATATAGATATACCTACTTAATTATATTATATTCTAACTTTCAAGGAGAGTATGTGTTGCCTAATTAAAGCTACAATTATTTTTTTGCATTATGGGAACTAATAATGTTCCTGTTTCATCACATCAAGCAATTGTATTTGTGTTCAATCAGCCAGCCAGCCAGCAGCCTAGAACCCACAAGTGGTCAAGTGCTATTTAAAAAGTAGCATAATTCAGTAAAACCACAGTCACTATAGCAAGGCACAAATTACTTTTACCTATCAATGTTACCAATAGAAAAATAGATTAAAGTTTCACACTTTCATTGGCCAAAAATTGACTAGAATTAAAGTGTGATTTCTCAGAAGATCCAAAAGCATAGCTAGAATATAATCATCATAGACCCAATACAGTTCTGCTTGAGCAGAATCTGGGGAGTCAATATGGAAGCACCCCTGGCTTAACGCAGAGGGGGTAAAGATCTAGAGAAAAGTAAAATTCAGCTACGTGACAATGATAACTGAATCTAGTTATAATGCACCAAAATTGATATAGGGGTTATATCCATCTCAAAGGCATCGTATAAAAGCCAATGAGCATGAGGACACGCCCCAAAAGCATAGCTAGAATAAAAACAGAAAAATACAACACCAATGACAAAACACCATAAAAAAAGGTAGAAATAAAAGACCCTTTATTGTTCCATCCAATAGCCTGATAAAAAACTGCATTTGTTAAAAAAAAAACCACTCACTAGGCTCTATTCTTGCACTCACCTGATCAATGTCACTCTCAGGAAGCCAGACTAATCTCCAACTGGGTATATCAAATAATTCCTCTTTTTAAAGTTTTAACCTTTAGAAATAGCCAAAAATAGTGAGTCCCTATTGCTTTCAGTGAACATTCAATTTTTAAAAGCACTTTCACTTCCATTGGCAGACTGAGAAGCATTTAAGGCACACCCATTTGCCCATGCCAATTCTTCATCAACCTTTCTTCATAAAAGTGAAAAAACTGTTAAGGAGTAAAGATTTTTTTTGTGCTACAGGACTGAGTTCAGTGAGTTCTCTATTTAATTTATTAATCACTTCAGCTATCCAACACAGAGTATTATTCCCTTTCCTGATTTAAGTTGAAGCTGATTCATCATACTAAATTTATTATGGCCAACTTCAATAAAGTACTAAAGCTATTTATTTACTCTAATTAGGATCAGGGCTTACCTTGATACCTTCTCAATGCCATGTCTAGACAATAGGAAGTGCAGCATCTACACAGAATCAGACAAGTAAACCAGGAAGTCAATTTGGAGACAATTGTATGAATCATCATCAGCACTTGTCAATATGCACATTTTACTAGTAAAAAACAAATCAAAGCATTTTCTTTTTTTTTTCTTCTTTGGATATAATATTACTCACACAACTACTCACAAGAGCACAGCCTAGGTTACATGTGGTATTGGGTAATATGCATTGCATTGGCAAACCTGTTTCTTTCACTTTCTTCATTGTCCATCAATGCCATGTCTGCAAGTGGGTCCCAGACCAAGTTTATTTATTTATTTATTTATTTATAAAGGTATTGTACTCTACTATTCCTCCATGTCCCTTTTCTACTGACTTTCAGCAAGTCACACTCCAACACAAGCCTCCAATTCTATATATTGTGCCTTCTACACTCTTCTTTGGCATATCTTTTTTCCCATGGCTCAATACTTTCTCCTTTTCCTTTTTCTTGTGATGATCACAGTTGTAACTCCAGCAATTGCATCATGGCCACCCAACCCTGGATACTATCCAACCACTAAGTTCAAATCAGTGAGGTTTAATCAGGGTTTTAAAAATCTATGGGGTCCTAAACATCAGAAATTAGACCAGCATGCTTTGACTCTTTGGCTAGACAGCAGCTCAGGTTAGTCACTCTAATTACACTTCTTAATTGCCATTTCATTAATTAAACTCAAAATTATTATGTTCTCAAATCTTGAACTTTCTTCTGATGTTTTTTATGCATAGGGAGTGGATTCAAGTCGGTTAAACCCTTCCGTCATGGGTATTTTGGAGCCTCAATCAAGCTTCAAACCGGATACACTGCTGGAGTTATAACAGCATTCTATGTGAGAATTGCAGCAACTTTTGAGTTTAAAGGGCTTAATTTTGGTCATCATTTTTCCCAACACATTAATAGGTTTTAAATTCTTGCAAAACAGAAAGTTGCAACAGGCAAACACCTCACACTAAGCATGTCCAAAAAGGGAAAACAATGAAATTTCCAATAACATGTACAAAAAATGATTTATGTATTCTAGAAAAGTGTGTTATCTACCAATAACAAGCTTTAAACCTTGAAATTTTGCAGCTATCAAACAATGAAGCTCACCCAGGATTCCATGATGAAGTGGACATTGAATTTCTTGGAACCACATTTGGGAAGCCATATGTCCTGCAAACAAATGTTTATATCAGAGGAAGTGGAGATGGGAAGATCATTGGAAGAGAGATGAAATTCCATCTATGGTTTGATCCTACCAGAGCATTCCACCATTATGCCATCCTTTGGACCCCAAAGGAAATCATGTAAGCCTGCATAATTTCTATGGTCCGTGATCCTTCCATTCAGCAAAGAATGTCATTTTAGCCCTCTAAGAATTGTTTGTTAGTTTAGAAAGCTAATGAATGAATTCCTTAATAATTGTGCTAAATGCTAAAAAGACAATCTTTGGTGATGACAATCTTTAGTTCAACTAATGAATTCCTTGATTTGTTTGCCTTGTTTATCAGATTCTTGGTGGATGATATTCCGATAAGGAGGTACGCAAGAAAGAGTGCGGCCACTTTTCCAATGAGGCCAATGTGGGTTTATGGATCAATATGGGATGCATCATCTTGGGCAACAGAAGATGGTAAATACAAAGCTGATTATAGGTACCAACCTTTTGTGGGTCAGTATACAAACTTCAAACTAAGTGGCTGCTCCGCGTACTCCCCACTTTGGTGTCGCCCCGTCTCAGTCTCCCCCTATAAATCCGGTGGCCTAAGCAGACAGCAGTTTTGGTCAATGAGATGGGTTCAAAGAAGATTCATGATATATGATTATTGCAAGGATTCAAGTAGAGATCATTCCCTTACTCCGGAGTGCTGGTGGCGTTGAAGGGAGGAAAATTGTCTTGTTTCTGCTTGAGATCTGAAAATTGAGGTTTGCAAACATTAAAAACAGAACAGGATGAAGAAAATGTAAAAGTTTACTTTGCACAATTTTTGTTGCTTTATATTTATTTTTTTTGAAAAGTGGCCTTTGTATAGGAAGTAGCTTTGTGATGAATTCCACCTTGCAATAATAGATGCAAGAAAGAATGTACATCCTAACCTCCAACAAGGGGAAGATGTTCAAACAAAAATGTCATTCAGTATATTGTCTTTTTGCATGATTCAGATGCCAAAATGAGCCTCTAATAAAATTGTCACTTCACTGCTCTAAAAGGCCAGTCCTATCACTGGGTTTTCTTTCCATCATTTCTTGCATTTATTCTATTTCTTTCATGGTAGGATATCACTGTAATTTTTTTTTTTTTAACACTTCCATGAACTCACAGAATCAAGAGATCAATGAGGGTAACTTCAGAGAGCTTTATTTGAAGATCTCAGAAGTGAAAATCCATATCTACCTCTAATGATGCTTGATTTTTCAATATCACCAATCAACTCAGTTACTTGTATAGCTATTACTCCCTCTGTTGACTAAAGCTTGTCATTTAGGCTTTGACACATATATTAAGAAATACTAAAATGCAACAAATTGTTCTAAAATTTATAAATTATTAGCTACACATTTCATTTCTAACCAATAATAATGAAAATTCATCAAAAGACTCAACATGTGCATTTTTCAGTAACAAACCTAGTAATTCACCAATAAATCGTTACCTAAAACTCTAAAATGAGAAACATTTTCTAGCAAGATCTAAGGGGCTAAAATGACGATCTTTTCTGAATGGAAGTAGTAATTTTTATAATCAACCAGGAAGTCAATGTCTAGAGCCTTAATGATTTTCTCATCCTATTTAATATTTTTCTCTCACTTCATTTGGAATGAACGTGTTCGATTTAAAGAAAAACAAAGTATCTGGACAGTTCAATTTCTTGTACTTTTTGTTTTTGATGAACTCCACCCACCATATTTTCATATGAACAATCACATCATCATAAGAAAAAACAACAAATACATAAGATAGGAAGAGCATATCAATTTCATGAACCAAATTCCCAAATTAAGAATGTGTTGAGAAGCGTTTACACTGCACCTGAACTTAGATAAACTTACCTTTCAAATGAGCTTCCACAAATCAAGCTCTGGAACAAAAAAAAACATGCAATGAAAGAACAAAGGGTCCCAAATTAACGAGTCATTTGACACCACAAATTCGCAAAAAACCTCTTATCTAAAGTTAGTAGGACCATCAAAACAAATCAAAGTTAAATCAAATTCAGTTTTACATGCATCTCATTCAACCAGATATTAGTTGTAGCTGTATGGAGTACTCTCTGCTAGACCAGCATATTCATGCATCTGATTCATTACCTACCTAAGGAAATCATTAAATCGATCTAAAGTATTCCACAACATAATAAAAATAAAAATAAATTAGTTCCATTCGTCCTTCGGTGCATTCGTTGGTTCAGAGTCATCAGCTAGATCACTTCTTTCATTAGTGTCTCCCTGGATAGTATCTTTCACCAAACCAGCCTCAGCCTGAAAGCATAGATATTGTACAAATGGTGATGATTCATTCACTAATACAATGAGGTAGACAAAACCCACTTTATCTCACAAATGAAGGAAAATGATACACAAATGAAGGTTTTTTCAGAGAATCAAAAGTTTTATGCTAGGTAGCACATGACAGAAATACAATAGTTGCACCCAAGATGAAAGTATGAGTTATGAAAGGTACCTCTTTATGCTGGTTTAGTTGCTGCTGAAGATCTGCTTCCCTTTTCTTCCACTCAGCTTCCTTTCTCAACCAATCAGCATCCTACAAATTTGAAAGATCAATTATTAAAGAACTTGCATCAGTATCACAACTTCAATTAAAAAAGAGGTATCAGTGTATCACTGATATGCACATTTTCCGTTATTGAATATCATCTCATGGGAATGATGACTGCTCCAAGCTAGCTTAGGGTGTCATGGTAGTTGGCAATGAACCAGCTTTTAGCTCAGCTCACCATCTGGTTGTAACTGATGCTGAAGTCATCAACTAATTGGAAAAATTATAAATTAGTCCCTTCCATCAACTTACCGTTCCAATTCCATTACAAAACTTGGTTGTTTTATAGGACAATATATAGCATAACTGGAATAATCTTGTTATCTTTAAGACCTGACTGGCATTAATTAGTAGGAAAGAGTTGAAAAAGTTTTGCAAATCAGCTATAAGAAACTGCAGCCCAAGGCTTGTGACTCACATAAGTGCAAATCAGTGAAGAATCTTCATTCTTTTTTTAGGAGAATATTTAACTATTCATCGATTACTTGATTGATCTGGGATCCTCCTTTTGCTTTTAATTTGTTACTAGATTTACTCGGTTTTCTTGGATAATTTGTTCACTGTTGGTCATCCCATCTGGATTTCTGCAATTTCTGTCTGTTCTGTGCAGAAGTGTGCATAGTTACTCCAAAATTGATGGTCTTGCCTGATTGGTAGTTCGATTTGAAGTTGGGATTTGGATAGATTTGGTAGGGTGGATTTTAGATCTTTGTCCCTTCTGAAGCAAATTTAAATGTTTACTTCTTGCATTTATAGCTTGGGCGCGTCAAATTTAAAAGTCAAGCAGCTTCCAATGTCCCTTTTTTTATTTTGGACCAAGCACTAGTCGATCCCTCTGTCCCAATAATTCTCCCACAACATTACCAATATCGCCTTCATATTTGTTGATTAGAGTGGTTATTAGTTTCAAAACACACAAAAACTATGCCAAATATGATACATATTGTCCACTAGAGTAAGACAAGTTACGCATTTAACAGAAAGACCATATTCTAACCACTTTCTATTAGTTTGGACTTAAGAGCAATTAAGAGGCTGGGGACCCACATAGCATGATCATTAAGGACTTAACCGAGAGTTTATCATCAAAATGAATAACAAGGATAAAAAAAAAGTTACCTTCATCTCTAAATAAGCACATTTAGCTTCAAGGGACTCCACTTTCTACAAAAACATAGAAGTCATTAACTTGTATATTCATTGTCCACGGAGTACATATAACAAGAATCAGAAGAATATATTGACCTGCTGTAATTCTTCAACCTGAGTTGTACGCTGCATTTTATAAGGTTGCCTGAACATCCCTACCGAACATGGCACATCGCACTGTGGGCACTGAAATGAAGACCAAACACATTGTCAGACTAACATCATTAGCACACAAAATGAGGTCAAGTAATGAAGCTTTACATTAGAAAAACTGGATAAAACAAAAAACTACCTTCTGTGTATAAGGTTGTTCCAGCTGCTCCTTAAGGCAAGACATACCATAGATATTACCACGAGGACAACTGTAAGCATCCATTATATAGTTTAGTCTTGAAAGTTGAAATCATCTAGTAAAAATTAAAACCCACTTCTATGTATCTTTGACATTATAGTAACACTTCACATACAGCCAATAATACAAATCAGATAGCTACAACAAGAATGGAATCTTCTTATAATTTGTTTCATTCATCATAGAGTTCACAATCTAGCTGATACATCCTTTCAGCATCAAATGACTCTCCTTGTGACAATAGAAGCCAAATCAACAAACTGACACTACCAACATTTAGGTTAATATCACATAATTAAGCTGCAAAATATCCATTAGCATGTAGTCCTAGCCAAGCACTCATGCAATATAACTTTCATCAAGAAGTACCATAAAACAAGACTTGCTCACCTATGTTACATGGAAACCAATATGGAAACGATACAGACACGGGGAAATGTATAGTTACCATAGTTTTACACTAGGTAACATAGTGACTGACCCAAAATAAAGAAGTGCAGCTATGAAGCATATGATTAGTCGACATCACAACATTTCATAATCAAAATTAACAGCTTTATCATGTTTAACAATGGAGATTGAGAAGGAATCATTCATACCAAACACAATATTCGCTTCCGCTAGACTCATTGCTTCGGCCTCTCTTGTTCCTATTCCAATCCATACACAAATCGCTTTCAGAACCGTCGTCGAACACTCTTCCATCTCCGCTAAAATCCGACGATCCACTAACAGCATAAAGAGGTAGCGGCTCGTCCCAATAGTCATTGTCTTCTTCGTAATTAGCTTCGGCTTCGTGTAGTTCGTCTTCTTCACCCTCAAATTCCGCCATCGTTTCTTCTTCTTCGTCAGATCCACTAACAGCATAAAGTGGTTGCGGCTCATCCAAATAGTCATCGTCTTCTGCATAATATGCTTCGGCTCCGTATAGTTCGTCTTCTTCACACTCAAATTCGGCCGTCATTTCTTCTTCTTCATAATCTTCAATTTCTACTCCTTCATGTTCTCCCTCTATCTCCTCCTCGTCGTAGTAGCAATAGTCGTCACCGTATTCCGCAAATTGCTCTTCCTCTTCGTAATCTGCCATTTGATCATCCGTACGCTCTCCTTCGTCTTCGTCTTCTAGTACTAATAATTCTTGATCTTCTTCTTCCGGTTCGGAATTGAAGCTACCGGCATAGTAGTCTTCTTCTTCCGGTTCGGAATCATAGCCACCGGAATAGAGGTCTTCGTCTTCCGGTTTGGAATCATCACCGTCAGAATTGTTGGCGTTGTGAAACGGGAAGTCACCTCTGTCATACATCGCTGATGGATTGAAATTCGCAGAGATGTGTGCAGATTCAAGGTGAAAGAGAAAGCGTAGACGAACGAAAAGTTTTGTTGAAGCGGGGAAATTAGGGAAGAGAATTGGGGATGGGTCACGCGACCAGGGCAGAGTCAGTCACCCTTGAACTGCATACACGAACGGGCGGGAGATGAAGGGGGTGTGGGTCCCACTTCTAACCTTAATTTTTTTTTTTTTGATGAGGTAAAGATTCGGTTGATCGGACAAGCCCGATAACCGAGAGGCCGTGAAAACGGCAGCCAGAAAACTGGCTAGAACGGGCGGGAGATGAAGGGGGTGTGGGTCCCACTTCTAACCTTAAGATCGTATCAATTGATTTTATAAGATGTGTTTATCCAAAAAAATAAGTTCAAAATATTTTAAAATCAGCATTTCGATTTGTTGTATATATAAAATGTTTAAAGTTGCTAATAAATTTTAGGGAAATTTAAGTTGATGATCACTAGTAAGGTGGTGTTTTTTTTGTCTATAAAAGGCATATAAAACATTACAATAAGAGAGATTAATTTAAACTTGCGATCAGGGATGACATCACCAACCGGCCTAGATTGGTGATGCTTGACTCTATTAAAGGTGGTTTAGTTAGTATATCAAAATTAAATTCTTACTTCAAGTTGGTGTCTCTAAGGATTTATGTATGCTTGCTTCATTGTCTTGGTCATGACTCATGAAAGGGTTTTTATGTTGATTGAACATGGCTCAAATGGGCTCGTCTGGGTACAACTTCTGGTTTGACTGCAAGCGATAGCTCTAAAAATTAAAATGTTCGGGGTTATTCACAAGACCCTTCAAGGTTATAGATGACATATTGTTATAGTCGACTCAAAAACAATTTCCTAAGCGTATCCAAAATGGCTCTAAAATGGTTTGAAGTTATTCAAAATCAAGTATTTGTGATAGTGATCTCAAGTAGGGTATGAGCTTTTTTCGTTTAATTTATATAATTTATCAACTTAATCCATCTTCATATTTCTCTTATGGTATAAATATAGTGTCCTTTCATGATTATGTCAAGAGAGAAAGTGAGCTGTTAGGAAGTTTGATAAAGAATGGATTAATTTTTTTGGATTAGATTGGATTGTAATCTATACCAAAATAGATAAGCTAAAACAAAACAAATTTAGGGATTATGCATCAATTATAGTAACATATGTATACAAAGTACCTTTTAGAAATAATTAGAACAAGCTCCCAAGTATAAACAATCACATACTCATTTAAAAAAAAAAAACATAACATGCATGAAAGATGGGAAAAACATGTCCCAATTTCGTCAACTAAACTATCATACAGTTTAATATGAGTACACCATTAATCTTGACAGATTTAACAATGCATTAAGAAAATGTCCACACTAATTGCACCTCACTTTGGATAATCTGATGCAAACTGGTATAAAGAACAAAGGATCTCAGATAAACAATTCATTCGACACATTATCTTCGCAAAGACCTATTATCTGAACTTAGTTGGACCATGAAAACAAATCAAAGAATACCACCTTCAAATTCATTTTTACATGCACCTAATTAATTCAACCAGGTACACCTAGTGTAACTACATTTTACTTTTTGTTAGTCCAGCATATTTGTGCATTTTCTCCATGGCCTACCCTAAAGCAATCATGAAAATCAATCTAAGATAATTCACAGCATAATAGAAACCACTGCAAATTACAGTTTCATATGTCTGAGTGCATTTACAGGTTCAGGATCATCAACTGGATCAGGTCTTTCCCTAATATCCTTCAGGGGCTCAGTCTTTGCCTGAAATCATGTAGATTGTACAGATGATGATAAGTAATTCACTAATACAATATGGTAGATGATAACAACACAACAAAAATATTTTTCAGAGAATCAAAAGCATGCTAGGCGGCAAATGAAGAAATGCAATAGAAAAAAAAAACCATGACGAAAGCATGAGTTATGATACGACAAATTGATAGGTACCTCTTTATGCTGGTTCAGCTGCTCCTGAAGATCTGCTTCCCTTTTCTGCCATGTAGCTTCCTTTCTCAACCAATCAGTGTCCTGGATTATTTGAAGTGTCAATCAATTAAGGAAGAGCTTGCATTGGCATCTCAAGTTCAATACAAATCTGAAATCTACATCTCCTAGAGATAACTCCATCCCCTAGTAAAATAGGTGAATTGAACCATAGTTTATCACATTAAATATCCGAACTCTAGTCAATCACATATTATTTGATGAGAATGATGAACACTCCAATCTAGCTTAAGGGTGCCAATGACTCAATATTAATGAGCAAAAACTTAGGGGAATATCATACCTAGGCAAATGAGATGCCAAATTTTGAAAAACCAAAGAGAAAATGGATTTATGCTGATGTAAAGAATCATTATCCATTTGTGATTTGAAAACTTCCTTGGATTGCAGGTTAAGGTTCTTAAATTGATCTCATCTGTACAGCTCTCAATTAATAATGATTTAATACATCAATATCCACCCAGAAAACATGCATCCTTATTCTTCAATACAAGACCACGGGAAGAATGTCTTACACATCAAACTCCATAATGATACAAATTTAGGCTGTAATTTAATATCTAAACAGACCATTTGACAGGAAAGGGCAACTATTTGCAAGAAATTCAATGACGGCAAGAGACGTTGTCCAAAGACGCAAGATTGGAATTGGCAGAGACATCATCCATAAAAATTGAAATTAGCAGAGTTACCTTCAATTCCAAAGAAGCACATTTAGCTTCAAGACACTTCACTTTCTGCAAATATGTAGAATGCCAACTTAGAACCAACATTATCAAGTTTCTAGAGTATGTAACAACTTCTATAGATGTTTCCTAGTGGCTATAGACTACAAGAATCACAAGATATATTACCACACAACTGTTTCTAAATAGAAGTATAATTTACATCATATAACCAGAAGAGAGAATCAGAGCAAAGAACTCAACCTGTTGTAATTCTTCAACCCCATTAATTGCAAGCTGCAGTCCATAAAGTCGTCTCACATCAGCTAACTCACAAGCTGCAGTACACTGTGGGCACTGAAATGAAGACCAAGCACATTGTCTGACAGTATCATTAGAGCACCAAATGAGGACAGGTAAAAACACTTCACATCTAAAAGAATAGGAAAAACTACCTTCTGTGAATTAGGTCGTTGCAGCCACATCTTAATGCAAGACAAGCCATAGAGGTGACCACAAGGAAGGCAACTGTAAAAATTATATACCACAGTCTTGAGAACATTTCATGAAATTCAGAATCCAATTCTATGTGCTATTCAATTTAACATCGGCATTAAGCAATATATCTTGGACATTGTAGTAATACTTCACATAAACACATTAAAATCCGCATCAGATCGCTGCAATAAAAATGAATCTTCTCATAATTTGTTCCAATCATCATGAAGTTTACAATCCAGATAAATTATCATTTCAACATCAAATGACTCTCCTTTGAAATGAATCTTCTAAAGAAACCAAATCAACAAACATACTCTACTACCAGCATTTAGGTTATTATCTCATAAGCAGCAACATATCAATGGACATGCGTATTATCTCATAAGCCACTACATATCAATTAGCAGGCAGTCATCAGTCAAGCCCTCATGCAATAATGCAATATACATTTCATCACATATCTAAGCACCATACGTAAGAGACTTGCCAGATTTTCTCTGTGTTTAGTCTGAGTGATTGTGAAGATAGGGCAATTTTATCAATCATCAAAAGTAATTCTAGCTCTAGAGCATTTAACTAGTCCATATTACAGCATTGCACATTAACTCAAAACTAGTAGGGCTGTTATGGTCAACAATGGAGATTGAGAGAGAAATCTGTCATACCAAACACAATGCTCGCCTTCTCCAGTCCAGCGTTCGAAGCAAATAGGGCAATTTGTACCCTGAATTCCAGCCAAACTCGAATCATTGCTTCCGCTGCTCTCAATTCCCCTAGACGCAACTACCTCCGTTGTCCTGGACGCCACCACCGTTTCGTTCCGTCTCCTATCGCTTCCAGAACTGCCGATTCCTCCCCCAACTTCGCTCAGATCCGAGAATCCACTTTCAACATTATGAAATTGCCGACGAGGAAACGCCATACCTGAGGGAATCGGTGCTCGAGCTGTCCACCGCGGAACGTAATACGTCTCCTCGGCCAAAATTTCATTCTCATAGTCCGCGCCGTCTTCATAAGAACCTTCGTCTCCATAAACTTCGTCTTCGTCTTCTTCTTCCAACAACTCTTCTTCCTCTTCTTCTTCCAACAACTCTTCTTCTTCTTCTTCCATAAGCTCTTCTTCTTCTTCCTCCTCCTCATATTCCACCAGGTCTTCTTCTTCTTCTTCATCATCTTCTGCCTCGCCTTCTATTTCTACTCCTTGATCTCCCACTATCTCCTCGTCATCGTCGTATTGTTCACCGATTTCCGTTATTTCTTCTTCTTCCTCTTCGAAATCCTCCATTTCATCTCCCGCATCCTCGTCTTCCTCTTGATCTCCTCCTTCGTTTTCTTCATCTTCTTCTTGACCTTCTTCCTCAACTTCTCCCCCTTCTTCTTCTTCTTCTTCTTCTTCGCCGTCGTCCTCATCTCCATAGAACTCTTCGTCATCGTAGTCGTCTTCTTCATCAAAAACATCGCCGCCAGAATCGTAATCGTCGTAATCCGAATAGTCTTCGTAATCATCCATTGTAGGCAGACGGATTGGAAATCGAAGAGATACGAACGAAGAAGAGGGGGAAAGAAAGGGCGCAGAGAGAGAGAGAAAAGCGTACGGAAAACAAAGACTTTTCGTTTGGGCGAGGAAGAGAGAAATGGAGTGGGTCACCACCGCCAGTAATGGAATCCACAAAACTGTTTACATGGTTTGGGCGGGAGATTAGTGGTTGTGGGCCGGCCCTACTTGACAAGACTAAATCTAGCGGCATCCACAAGGTAGGTTTCAAATTTTGGATCTTCGTCTACATTTGTACTAATTTTTTTGTATTTTTACTTTTATTTTTAATAAGGAAAGAGTTAGGAAAATCCTAGCCTCGCTGTGAAAGCTTGGGGTATCCATAAGAAACCGAAACTGAAGAACCGAACCGAAAAAAAAAAAAAAAAAAAAAACCGATTATTTTTAGGTTAATCAAACCGATTTTTTTTTTGAAATTTTGCTTTGGTTAATCGAATCGAAAATATTTTCGATTTATCGATTCGATTTCGCTTCACGATTTTACATATAACGGTTAACCGAAAAACTGAAAATATATTAATATTTTTTCAAATATTACTTATCTTTGATTTATTTAGTGGTTAAACTCTATGATCTTCAGGTGTTAGTCTAGTTTGAGTCTTTCTTTCTCCAATTTTAACAATTTATACACTATTTTCCACTTCTCATTGATATAAGTGTCGTTTATTAAATATGATGGGATTAAAATTAATACACACAATGTTTGATTCCACACAATATAGTATTTACTCTCAATATTTGTTTACAACAACAAAAAGAATATGATATAAGTACATATTTAAAATAAAGTTTTGCTTGATCACATTTTTTATTCAAAATTTATTATTTTAGTTTTAATTATTTAAGGTAAAATTACATAAATGGTTATCTGTTAATCGATAAAACCGAACCGAAAAATTGGTTTACCGAACTACGGCTAACCAAGATTTACGGTTCGATTTCGGTCCATAATTTTAGCTAACCGAAATCATAGTTAACCGAACTTCGGTTAACCAGGTTTGGACACCTCTAGTGAAAGCCATCCTAGAGAATGTGTATGTAGAGGTGGATTAATAAAAAAAAGGGCAATAGCATTGGTGAATCTATCTCCGAGTGAACACAATGAAATCTTCTATCTCGTGTAATTTTTAGTCCGTCAAGGAAAACTCATTCTCAAGAGCACTACAAGAACCAATATGATTCACAAAACCGCATACTTCTTGTGCAAAAGTGCAACCACATAACACATGGAGGATAGCATATCTAGCTAATCGCCACAAGATGTACAACGAGCATCAATGGTAAGATGTCGACGAGCACAATCAATATTCGTTTAACACTCGCTCTTTAATCACAAGCCATATAGGGAAACATATCGCTTGAGGAACCTATAGTCGTCGAATTAAGGGTTTGTTAGATCCCGCGGTGTTGTATAGGCCCGTGGTCTCGGGCTCCTGATGATGTATGTCGGGTATTTGGGTCTCTCAATACACCGGACGCACTTGAACCCCGACGCTCAAAGAAAATGACAATCTCAAGTGACATGCCTCCACCTAGGTCCCGTGATGTTGTATGCCCGTGATCTCGGGCTCCTGATGATGTATGTCGGGTATTTGGGTCTCTCAATACACTAGACGCACCTAAACCCCGACGCTCGAAAATGACAATCTCAAGTGACATGTCTCCACTTCCGTGATGTTGTATGCCCGTGATCTCGGGCTCCTGATGATGTATGTCGGGTATTTGGGTCTCTCAATAATGGATTTGTTGGTTGAATGGCATGAGATCGATGCATTAATGGGTCGATCGGGTCGGGTTCTAGAATGTACGTTCAAGCACACCCATTACACAGTGCACCTTACACAATGCACCTTTTATCTTTTTTTTGACAGGGTAAGGAATAGGGTTGCTACAAGTATTGTTTGGGTCCGTCTAGAGATTCGAAATGGTGACCTTGGGATACTACTTCAAAGTCTTAACCACCGAATCAAATGCCCGAAGGCACAATGCACCTTTATCTTTTTTGGCCCAATTCTTGTAATAAAAAATATATTTTTTTATCATTATATCTATGAACCACTAATTGATAACTAACCAATTTTTTATAGTCATGTAGCTTTACAAAAAGGTAGAATATTATACAATTTTTTACAAGGAAAAGAATTAAAGGATTTATTGTTGAATCAACTAAATTTGGATTGGCTGAAAGGCTCAATAATTTACTAAAAATTATAAACATAAACATCTATATTTTCAATTTGCCAAGGCCATAATTGTTTGATCGGAATATCTAATCCGAACAAGAAAGAAATCCTTGGAAGAAGAGACACACACGTTTCTATCTTGAAAATAAAAAACAAAGACTGGATTTGTTGGTTGAACCAAACTTTGCAAAATCTGAGCTTTGGGAAGCCTATCCATATCTACTGGCAAGTAAGCCAGCCATTCACTTTCGGCTCGCTCTACATAAAAAATAATTCTTTCCTTTCCCACAAACCCCACGATTTCCCCAATTTGAATCCAATTCGTAAACCCTAATTATCTGCAAGGCAGCTTCTTTGATTCTGTGATTGAAAACAACAAAGAACCAGCATCTGGGTGTACAATTTAGACCCTCAATTTCATCTGGGTAAGTCGGATTTTATGTCAAAGAAAGGAGCAACTGCTCTTCAGAAGGATGCGCCATGGCGAGCTTCTTCCCCAGGCGCAAAACCTATCCCCAAAATTCACCTTTCCCCTATTCTCAGAATGCCTGAAACTCCTTATTCGAGTTTCGCCCTCTCAATCATGAAGGTACTCTCTTGTTTCTTCAATTGATTATTAAATTCAGGTGTTATCGGCTTTTTCCTTGTAATTTCGCGGAAAATCTCTTGGTTATGCAATAGTTGTGTTGATTGAACATGCTGCAAATTTAAGCTTTCTATGGTATTAGGGAATTTGTAACCTTATTCTTCCTATTGTGTAATTTATTTGGATTGGTATTATGCAGAATCCAGACCCTGTGGGAAGTGGACTAGGTGTGGATGCAGTGTTGGAATCAGCAGGACCAGATTGCATTGTTCCTGGGCAGGCTACACCCATTAAATTGCTTGGTCTGAAGGTACCCTTTTTCTTAATGATTCAGTATCATATTTTAGCTGAAGAATGGTTTCTGTGGTCTTGTGGACTAATATGTAATGTAGGTGTGAGATTCCAGTGCTCAGCATTTAACCTTTATTATTTGAATAATCATATGTTCTCTTGATTGATGTGGTTGGATATGTGGGAGCTTTATTTACATGTGAGGAGATGGTCTTTTATGTAGAATCCTATCTGTTGTGGAAAGTTTTCTTCTTTGCGAGTGATATGAGACATCAGTTTCATGGGATTCTTAGTCTTGTGAATAATATAATCATGGCTGCTTTTCTTATACTTTTTGTGGAGAAACTATAACTCTGCTGCGTTGTGGTCATTCAGAGTAAGCTAGCTTAACATTAACAGAGTAACATGTTCTTCTGTTTTATGATGAAACCTAGCTTGTGTTGGATGACAATCTAGAGTATATTGTAAGTGAGATGGATTCCTTTATGTTTCAGTTTGTCTAGTCTAGAAACGTTGCTATTGTGGCATATGTGCAGACATTATTCTTAGACTTTTGGAGGGTGGACAAGGCTTCTTATATCTAATGCATGTTTATGGAAAGTAATTGTTTCTCAATTTTTAGGTTCATTATACTCAAATTGAATTGTAGTTCTCGGCAATGGTCGCGATGTTCTGGCTGATCTTGTTGATTAATTTTGGTGCTATATCTTCTCTTCCTAATTGTCCTGATAACAAGCATTCATGCAGGTATGGCCTATTGATGTTGAACTCAAGTTTCTAGGTAGAGTTGGACGTGAACTTCAGATGGTTGGAAGGGTAAGACATCGTTATCTCTACATACATCTCTTTTCGCTTTCATTTTTCTTGGCAGAATTTGATGCTTTCTGTTGATTGCGGTGTTATTCCTTTTACGTGGGATTTGGTGTTATGGTTTCCTTGATCCTTCCTTAGAGCTCTGCGTAGTTGCTTTCGAATGCTTGAGCCGCCATTGGCAGATTGGCCTATGTTTCATGATGTTTGGATTACTTTGATTCCATGATCTGCAGAATCATTTAGAATGCCTCTTTAGTGGCTATGCAAATTTTGGTCTTAGTGAAGGAACTTTTTATAATTAATTTCGGTTTTAATCCTGGTTGAGAGCCTTCATGGTAAATATTTTCTTACTGCAACTGCATTATTTTACCACTGAGCTAGTCTGTTAATTTTCCTGATTTCATCAATTGAAGAGTTGGAATTGAACTTGTATAGTTGTTTTATAAGTTGTGACTGAGCAATGTGTTTGTGCTGGTACAGGTATTGGATTCAGCTGTGAACACAATGAACAAGACATTTGTAGATGACTGAACTGATCTTGCTCTACCAGTCCAAGAAGGGACCTCCAGTAATTCGAGCGCTGCGCTTTTTCTTCGGTTTTGTGGCTTATCAAGGTGCAGATGCAATGCCAGATAGTTATACAAGAAGAAGATGCCTTTGTTTTGTAAACTTTCTTCCCCCTTTCAAAAAATTCTCATCTGTCATGGATTTTCCTTAGTTCTGTGACAATAGATAATGCTTGATAATACCAAGTTTGAACTCGAAAGAGTCAAGAATTGTAAGTCATCAAATTAAGGGTGATTTCTTTCCCCACCTCTCAATTCAAATTGTTCACCTCTAAAAAGAGAAAATTACACTAGGAAACAAAAAAAGGCCACTTGTTTTGGAGAGCCTCACAATTTGCTGAGTCTTAGAAAAGGTGAGAAAAGGTGAACACAATTAAAACAGAACATGGTCAGTCCAAATGAAGAGGTCTCCCTTGTGGAAGGCTTGGTCATAGGCCATGGATGTCAATGAAGAAGAGGTAAAATAAGGATGAAAATCCCAACACAACTGGGAGAAGAATGCAGGTTATCAAAGATGGTCTCAACGATTCGCTTCCGTCTCCATCGTAGTCGTCGTAATCGTCCGATTCGGACACACCACCGGGTCCCGCGGCCCACTTGCCTTGGGTATGCCTCCTGCACCACCAGGTAAAAACTAGTATTACTTTTTACTGTTGTAAAAGGCTATATTTCACGAAAATGGAAACGACACAGACACTAGGGTTGTCCAACAGGAGGGTCAACCCGTAACCCTACCCGTAAACCCGTAATGGGTCGCAAGTCGACTTTATCTTTTTACGGGTCGTCGGGTCGACTTGTAACCCGTAACCTGTAAAACAGATTGTGGGTCGGGTTGACCCGTTGGACAACCCTAACAGACAGGGAGAAACATATCGTTTCCATAATGCTATCCTATTAGAGTTTTTCAGAGTAACATAGGTAAAAAGTTTGGGGTCATGAGGAATATGCAAATGCAACTACAATTGAAAGGGGAAGGATAACCCTTTTTCCTCAAAGCAGACAAGATTAACCCTAAATTGAGCTCAATCATGGCCATGATTGACTCTACAAAGCAAAAGGCATGGCACCATGTAAGGAGGAAAAGGAGATGGAGGGTAAAAAGTTTAAATGGGGTAATCTCTGGGCATAAAAGGGCAAAAGAAAAAGTAAAGAGAAGAAAGTTATAAATAAGTAAATAAAGGGGCCTAGAATTCAAACCTGCTACCAAACACACCGGAGTACATGGTGAGCTGATCAATGTTAGCTGCAGACTTAGGCTCTATACTATAAGCCTTCTCATATTTGGCTTCAAGTCCCTCCCCAGAGGCTGTGAAGTAGGCCCCATTTACCAAAATGTCACCTTCTGATCTCCAATTCCAATCCTTCCAATTATTCTTCTCGGTTTCCACCCTTTTCGTCACCTTAGGTTATAGGTTTGAAGTCAGGTGAGAAGAGATCATACGGTAAATGAGGATATGTAGATAGTTACATTTTTTGTATAGATGTGCTTTTTAGGGTTTTATACCTCTTTAGCATAAGGGTTACCCGGGGCGATGTAGCGGTTGCCCTGGCTAAGAATGGTGGGGCTCGCGCTCCCTCCGATGGCGTACATCTCCCACTGCGTAAAATCGTTGTTGACGACGTGGATGTATCCGTGTCGGCACCTCGGCATCCTCTGGATGAGATCCTTTCCGAAAACGTTGAACGCGATGGTCACCTGTTTTTAGGAGTGAGATCATGCGGAATTTCGATAACCGGATACCCGTTACCAAATTGATTTTTTGCTAAAAAAAGCACTTATTGGTAAAAACATCACTTTTTGATATGAAATACGTAAAAAGTAAGTTGTTTTCAAGTATTTTAAGATAAATAAGTAATGCGTTTAGGTAAAAAAGGCTTTTTAAGCACAAGTATAGCAAGGCCTATAACTTTATGCAAGTAAATATGCTCATAAACGGATATTCGAGTTTCGAAATTCCACAAATCCGCGATCTGGGTCGAACCCAAAATGTGGAACTTCGATAATCGGATATCCGTCTACGAATGTGAAGCCCCTACACATTAGCTTAAGACTTTATGCAAGTACATTTGCTCATAACCGAATATCCGAGTTTCGAAATTCCACAAATTCGCAATTTGAGTCGAACCCGAAATGTGGAATTTCGATAAACCGGATATCCGTTTACGAACGTGAAGCCCCTACACATTAGCTTGAGACTTTATACCTGCATGCCGGTGTCGGGCTCAAACGAGTCGCTATGACCGAGGAGCATGACCTCATTGTGGTGCGAGAAGTGGGAGTTGGAGACGGTTATGGCGGTAGAGCCCATGATGGCGTCAATGAGTCCATCTTTGCAATGCGAGAGGGAGCAATGGTCAATCCAAATGTCCTTGGCACCAAAGAGCGAGATCCCGTCCCCATCGGAGAGGGACCGCATTCCGTAATGGGTCGGGCTCGAACGGACCATGGTGTTGCCGGATTGGTAGCAATGGTGGACGTGGATGTTGTGTATGATTATGTTGGAGATGTATTGAAGAGTTATGCATCCTCCTCCTGTTATGTGTACTTCTGCTCCTCTACCATCTAGTGTCTTGAAGCTATTGAATATTAGCTCCTACATATATATGGATACAAATTAAGTTCCAAAGAATACAAATACAAACAATTTTAATTTAAGTGATCGATTGAGGGCCTGTTTAGATCACAGGAGATAATGCATTATCTTGTATTATTATGCAGGATTTGAATACACATACAAACAACTTTAATTTAAGTGATTGAGGGCGTGTTTGGATCACAATTCACAATGGATAATGCATTATAATTGCATTAAATTTTGCATTATAATGCAAGATAATGCATTATCCCCTACGATTTAGATTAGTGGTTAAATAGATTCTAGGGCTTATTGTTACCCTAGACTATCATTTTCAAGTTACTAGAGGTAGAGTCACAAAGTTAAGTTTCATCCTTCTAAACCAAAATCATTTAATTCGACCAAACAAAAAAACCAACATCATTTAATTTTGGACTTCCAGTTTCATATAGGTCGAGTAATTTCGAAATTTAATGTTATTTATGAGGTGGGTCTTTGGTTTCAGGTTACAAATTATTGGTCCAAACCAAATCAAAATAGATAGGACACAAAACTTTATAAAAAATCCCATTTGAGCTAATCCTATTAAAAAAATCTAATTGATTCCAAGTTATGAAAACATATAAGAATTGAAATTTAATCACTTGATTTAGTTTCGACTTCTTCACTTTAAGGGTGCATTTAAATTACCACATTTAATGCATCATTTCGAATCGGAAATATTCCTAACTCAAACATTAAAAATGAATTTGAACTTACAAGTTTTTTTCCAAAATTTGGATTGCATTTTGATTGGTAGCAAGCATAAGCTAGAATGTTTTACCTCCTTAAGATGGATGACCATGTTGGAAGAGAAGACAATCCAAAGAGGCTCCGTTTGGATAACGGCGTAACGGAGTGTCCCTGGACGAGGGTTGACGGCGTCATTGTCCGAGGAATCCGTTACAACGTAGTACTGCCCGCCTTTTCCTCCGAGAGCATATTGTCCGAACCCGATTCCACAATCGGCTAATCGTTGGCGGTTGTTATGCCAATCGGGATCACACCGCCAGCAATCATCGATCGGGTTGCCTGTCAGGCAACCCGATTCATCCTGCAACTGTCTTCTCGTGATTGAAACATTCACCTTTCTATACAACAAAAATATTGCACCAAAATAATTATTTTTTACGTATTTCAAGAGTTTTAGAGACGAAAATCGAAGATAGCAAAGCAAAAAGAATTCCTTATTTCTATTTTTTGTTTGTCTATTTTTTAAGGGCTTGTATGAGTAATATATGCACTTTAGGGGGGCCATAGGATAAGAAAAAGTGGATTTGTATTTGCATGGGAGATGATTATGGACAACATTTTTCAATGCTCTTTAACTTTAGGTGGAGGGCTAGCTTTATATTCAAGGAAGCTAAATTGCAATTTAGGGCCTATTAATAAGGTATTTGTGAATAAGGATTCATTATAATGATAATTAAAAGTGAGGACACTATCTCTGAAAGGTTTTCAAAAAGTACCTCAGCCATGAAAGTATTTACCTTTCCCTATTGCAGATTTTGCAAATACTTTGGTGGAAAGTTGCAAAGATTCAAATTTTACTTGTGTAAAAATGTTAGTAAAACCAAATGCACTAATCCAATTTGTCAAATTTTAATAGTTTTCGGGTATCTAATCAGACGAATAAGATTTCATAGTAATATAATAAGGTTTTGGACTCACATGAATAAGATTTCATAGCGCCCAAGACTTTTAATTATTATTTTTTTTGTCAAACTTCACTAAAAACCCACAAAAATTTAGTTTTGTTCGGTGTAGAATTTGTCAAAATTAACATGAAAAAATGCAAAAAAAGAAAAAAAAAAAGAAAAGAAAAGTAGTGCTACAAGAAAAAGAGACACTGACAAAGCAAAAGCATTATAGAGAGGAAGAAAAAAGGGAAAGAAACAAAGAAAAAAATGAACGCAATAACCAAAACAAAATGCAGCACAAATGTCGAAACTGTCAAGACTAGAAATTTCTGCACAAAGTTGAATTTTTGAGCCCCAAATTACAGTACTAGTGTCTGCTAGGGTTTACTTACCAGCAAAATAATTTACTTTTTTCCTTAAAAAAAAAGGGAAACAGAGCAAAAATAACCGCCATTAAAACACTGAAAATGGAGGGTAAATGTAAAATTCCAACATGGTCATGAGAAACCCAGATCAGAAATTAATAAACAAAAAGAGGGTAAGAAATAATTTACTGAAAATAGAAGAAAAATGGAGGGTAAATGTAAATTCCTTTATAAAAAAAAGGAAAACAGAGCAAAAAAAATAACCACCATTAAAACACTGAAAATCGAAGAAAAATTGGAAACCCAGATCAGAAATGCAAAAATAAAACGTGGGTAAAAATCAGAATCAAGAGAAATGTAGTACCTGTGGAGTTGAAGAGCAATGGATTCAGGATCAGGGTGTTGGCCAGGAAGAGTGAGGTTGAAATAAGCTTCAGACACAAAAATGGAGGTGAAAAGAAGAGAGATGAGCACAATGTAGGTTCTTTGAAGCTTCATATTCTTCCAAGCAAGTAAGTTTCTTTCTATGTGGAAGAAAGAAGCTTTTTTGGAGGAGCTAGAGGAGGTGCATTTTGAGACAAGGTTAACTGGAAGTCTTGAAAATGTCTTAAGTCTTGTGTTGTGAAAATGGGTGAGGAAAAAGAAGTGTGCTCTCTTCACTCTTCACAATATTCACAATAGAAAATACTCCCTCCGTCCCCGAAAATTTGTCTTGTATTCCTCTTTGGGTGTCCCGTAAAGTTTGTCCACCTTTTCAACTTTTCTTTTATATCAATTTTTCTTACAATATTACCCTCATTTTATCTCATCTTTTACCCCCCATTATCTAACAAAAAATCTACCCCTTCAAACACATTTTAGTCTTTTCCTTTCTTTTTCTCTTTCTTCCCACTTTTACCCATCACAATCACAATCTCTCCCTTCACCTTATTGGCTACTTCATCTTTTCTACTCATTTCTTAATATATGTGAAAGTTGTCATTTAGGACAAACTTTCGGGGACGGAGGGAGTAGAATAGTTCACTCACTATCCTAATGCACTATGAAAGGGGCTAAGGGAGTGTTTGGCAGTCCAATTAGAGTGTAGATTCATAATCATTTGTGTTTTAGACTTTGGGAGAGATTGAGGGCCCACTTGGTTATAACCATAGTTCTAAAAAACGCTAGACGGCCCCGGAGAGGAAACAAGCGCCTAGATGGACTAGGCGGTCTCCTAGATGGGCTAGGCGGAGCACGACCTTCTAGCGCCTAGACGAAACCTAAACGGAACTAGACGGGGATTTTTAGAACAGAGATTATAACGGGTGTAAATGTAAACGGAAAGGAAATAAATATAGTTCACTTTAATGACATGATATAATCATTTTTTTTTAAATATGGTCTTACATCGGAGAAATGAATACATTCATCGTAGTGAGTTACACAAATTCACAACTACTTTTATATCGATTTTTTCTAACTTATACTCTTAATCTCTTAGGTCATAGGTTAAGAATATTAAAAGATAAACTATTTATTAAATTTTATCATTTGGATTATTTTGATTTTTTTAATAGAGTTTATTAATTTTCTTTTAGGATTTTAGTTTCTATGTTTATTAATTTTAGTTTTTATATAAGAAATAAAATGTTGTGAATCAGGGAAAAAAAATTTAAAAATTATTGGGTAAGGATTAGGGTCGCCACAACAAGTACTACTTGGTCTCGCCTATAGCATCCATGAGGGATTAGAACTGATTACTAACCAATTCTAGTGAGTAATGAGCAAACCGTCCATAGGGTTCGAAACGGTGACCTCGGGGTACTATCCCAAGGACTTAACCGCTGAACCAAATGCACGAAGGCAATTTTAATCATTAATGTACTTTTTTTGATAGGGTAAGGATTAGGGTCGCCACAAACACTACTTGGACGAGCCTAAAGCATCTACGAGCGATAGGAACTGGTTACTAACCAATTCTAATAAAGAATGGACAAACCGCTGCTCGTGAGATTCGAAACGGTGGCCTTACGTATTATCTCAAAGACTTAACCGCTGAACCAAATACCTGAACTCTCATTGTATCAAAAAAGATTATGATATTTTCTTAATTTATCTTTTGCAAGCTTTAAGTAAATGGGAGCCTAGAGAGTGGTGTAATAAAGGTGAGAAAGCTGTTTAGGTCTAGGGGAAGGGCCCAACTCCAAAGTTTGACTGTTTTGTGCGTTATCCATAATTTTGTTGGATTAGCTTCTATATATGGAATCCGAGTTTAAACTTTATCGAGGGTTTTTCTTGTTAATTAAAAAAACAAAACAAATATCTATATAGGTTGAGATTGCAAAATAAGTTGAAATACACTTGAGCCAACTCAATGATTGGTTCATTTGATTTGTGATTAATTTCTTTAAGAAATCTAAAAAAGTTCTCTAATTTGGTAAAGATTTTTATAACAATTTTTCTATTCTATATCCAGTGCCGGTCCTAACATATTAAGGGCTCTGGGCAAAAAAAAATGAGGAGCCCTTTCTTATGTATTATAATATTAAAAAATTAAAAAATATAATAAAAATGTATAAATTATCTTAATTTTCATATATTATTAAAAATAAACGAAAAATAATTTTTTGAAAGCTTTATACTATAATTACACTTAAATTCTACTAAAAATCAATAAATGGCGGGCCTATATTATTTGGTTGACAAGTAGAGTAATAATAAAAATAAAAAAGATACAAGATTTGTACACATGACTTCTAGAAAACAAAAGAAGTTTTAAATGTACTTTTCCACTAGGCAAACACATATTTGTATGCATATTTTCACTCTTTTAGTTATATTGAACATTAAGAATTTTGGGCCCTAAAAAATCATGGGCCCTAAGCCTGCACCCACCCTACCCTTGCCTTTGGGCTGGCCCTGCCTATATCATAAGGACATAATAGGTTAAGAGTCTTAAAATAAAAGTATTTTATTGAATTTTATTAATTTAGATTTAATTAATTTTTCAATAGGGTTTATTGATTTTCTTTAGGGTTTTAGTTCCCATTAACCATTTCTATAATACAAGTATACAACTAAACAAAAATGAATTTTAAGCAAACATGCTTTTCCACCATTTAGGAAGGTTATTCTTTATGCTTAAGCATATTATTTAAAGGAACAAAGCCCCTATAAGAAAATTAATAAATTCCTCTAAAAAATAAATTAATGTAAATTAATAAAATATTGTCATTTAAAAAAGTTTGAAAGCATAGATTAAAAAAATTGTTAAACATATATGTGGCCAAGTTAATATGTGATGACATATATAATCACTAAGTAAAAAAAAGAAGACATATTCTTATAAGCTTAGTTAATCATCATGATAATAAAAGAAGAAGCATAAGTCATCTTCATGAGTAGGGTTTAAAATACATGCTTATATGGGATTGGAAAAGAGCAAGAAGCGTAAAATTATAGCAATGGTTTTGCATGGCACTAAAAAAAGTAACAATAAGCATATAAACTACAAAAGCAATTGCTAATTGCATGTTTAGCTTGAGAATCATAGTAATGGTGTCTCCTTGTTGTAAGGTAATGCCGCTTAATTGCCACTTTTTAAACATTTGTTGGGCCCGAGATTAAGGCCTGCTTTCATTGGTTTTCTCACTCCTAATTTCAATTGATTATCTTTTTTTGTCCCCTTAATGCAAACTTTTTTCTCTAATGTATAACTAACTTGCTACTAGCTATTTTGAACTTTATCAATAACCAGTTGATTAGTGGATAAGATGTTAGGCTCTTTAAGTGTTTGTTCAGGAGATTTGTAGTTTGACTCTCATTAGCGACGTGTATGGAAAAAACTGAATTGGGAGGGTCGCTTTCAGTAATTGGCTTCTACAATATCTGATTCGAATGTAGATTGGATCTGACTAATCGAATTAGATGAGAAAATTAAATAAAGTTATTTTGAACTTTTCAACTATGTAGTGAATCATCCCATTTGCCATTAATGTGAGCGAATTTTCTAAGCTTATAGAGTTATAGGGTAAGATTTTGAAACAAAAATTATTAATTGCATTTGTTTAGGATTATTTGTTTATTTTCATAAAGTTTATTTATTTTCTTATGAAATTTAAGTTTCTAAAAAACAGTATACTTAAATATATAGGTTAGTAAAAAACGTAATTTGAAAGATGGTGCAAACATTTTTATTTATTTTTTATTTTTTGATTAGGTAAGAATTAGGGTGCATTCTTTCACGGAGGGCGCCCTAGAGCATCCTTTCGGATGAGAACAAGCAGTTCTGGGTGAGTATTGATACACTCAACAGGGAGACTGTGGCCCAGCTTCGCAATTTTGTCGGCCACAGCGTTACAATCCCTAATAGAATGGTTAAACCATCTAGTTCCTTATTTACACACTAACCAACCCTAATTTATCTAACCTTTCATCCCGCTTAGGTTTTAGACGGTCCTTTATCAATAGAGGTTGTCTAGTGTTTAGGTAGCCTCTTTTCGACTAAGGACTGTCTAATTAATGTTTTAACCTTTCATCCCACTTAGACATTTTTTTTGGGTCGCGGGTTTCCGGGGCTCGAACCTGCTTTGCAAGGAGCGGTGCCGACTAGTCTCGTGCCTCCCCATACCTTGCCCTAGGCCACGAGGAGGGGGTAAATCGCGGGATGCAGCAACGGTGGCGTGCCTCAACACAAAGGCCTGCGCCAAGGGGAGCTATCTTGCTCACAAGTGAAATAATTCACATGTGCCACCAGCAAGGCTCGAACCCAAGACGTGGTACACATTGGGAGAAAACCCAACCACCACGCCAAATCCCACTTAGACATTTGTCTGGTCTTTAGGCGACCTTTTTCTTGGTTAGGGACTGTCTAGCATTTTTTAGAACATTGATATAGCAATATATAGAAATACAATGACATTTAGTTTTAATCTTCTAACATTAGAGCATTGAGATGACCTTTTCCCTTTACGAGAGGACCAAGAAGGATGCACCTCTGGTGTAACGTTGGGTAGCTAAGTGCGGAGCTGATAAGTGCTTTTTCACATTTGTTCACTAAAGTTTGTGTGTAGAATAAGTAATATGGGGCTCATTTTTACAGGGTAATGATTAGGGTCACCACAAGTACTATTTGGGTTCGCGTAGAACATCCACTAGGGATGAAAACTTGTTACAAACCAATTTTAAAGAGGAAAGGTCAATCTATCGCTCGATCGAGAGATTCGAAGCGGTGACTTTAGAGTACTACCCCTAAATCCAGAGGATTAACCGTCGAAATAAATGTCCGAAGTTGGCTCATTTTGATACGAGACTGCAAGTATCATGAACAAATCTTTTATAAGAGTATTTGTAAGCGTAAATTACGGAGGAAAACCATGAGAATACTTGTAGTAGTATTATATTGGTAGTTTGTAATGTAGTTAATTAAGGTAATTGATTGAGACGTGAGATAAATTCGTGCAAAACTTGCTCTTCTTTTCATATGGTTGGGAGAAGATCCTCGAGACTAATTTTCTTTTTTCAGGTCCCCAAGTAAAAACAAATTATTAAATGTAAGAATAACTCATTTGGGCCTTGGATGGGCTCGGGCTGGCCCATTTTCTTCAACTTTTATCAGAATTATTTCGAATTTGGGCAAAAAACAAAGAGGGAAAATAGTTGATTCATGTAAGTTTGTTTGTTTGCCAAGGGTGGAATCTTTGAAATTTGGTTCAATTATAATGAGGACATGATGAAATGCTACTCGTGTAAGAATTGAGAACAACCATTCTTTGTTGAATTTATTCTAATAAGAATGTTTTTTTTTTTAAATAAGGAAAGGAATAAGAAAGTTCATATTAATGAGAAGTGGTCCGTCTTAAAGCAATTTAGTATATGAGGTCCCGAAAAACTAAATCAGCTATAATCGAAATGGAGGAAATATGTCAGAACGAGTGGGCACTAGAATAGATTAGTACATTACAAACTTCGTATTGAAAGAGAGATTTTAAAGGGATTTTCTCTTATTAGTTATTATTAATGTTAACCAATAAAATTTGTCAAAATTGTGTCCATCAAAAAGTTATTGCGGTATAATTATCGTCAAGTTGAATAGTGTCAAAATTAATAATAAGAGAAAATAAAAAAATTGAATATTTTGTATTATTAGAAGTTATTTTTCGTTTATGAATATTTCGTATTAATGGACACAAGTTATTTTGGTTTATGAATAGATTAAAAAAATTCATCAAAATTTTGATGGACACAGTTCTAATATGAAGCAGTTCGACCGAGCAAGCTGACCCTGAGCTAACTCCCTTTGGTTTATTAATTTTGGTTAAGTTTTTTTCTCATCCGAAGTCGCTCTACGTCTAAAAAAGGTATTGCGAATTTGCAAAGATCTTTAATAATGGTGATCCTTCAAATTCAGTCTCTCAATACACGTCTTCAAGCAGATTCGAACTTGAATCCCTCGTCCGTGATAACTTCTTCGAATTCGCCAAAGGACACAAATTTAAGAGAACCTAGGGTATTATCCAGCTATACCATGATGATTGGTATACCTTTGTTTTTGTTAAACGTAAAAGTATAAATCTTTTGAGATTTATGTATATTCATGGCTAGACCCCACCTCATCCAAAAGAAAGCTTTGTCAAAATTTTACTTGGATGATGTTGAAAATTGGGAGAGCATCTTTAGGACATCAATTGATATGGGCCATGTTTTAATTTCACCAAAAAAGTACTTTCTATCCCAAAATAACTTTTAATACTCTTGAAATTCGTGCAACTCACTCTACTTTTTACGTTTTTCGAGACACTAAAAATCAATTTTCACTCAAAAAACCCTTTCTATCCATAAGTGAGGGTGCTGGACTCTGTTGGTGTGTATGATATCTTATTATCTTTCTCCTTTCCCCTCTCTTACGAATTTTACTTTACTGATAACAAAATAACAATCGCGTTAGATTTTAAGTATTTGTTAACATTAACTCTAAGTTACACAATAATGTGGTATTTTTATTGCATTATTGCCTAAATATACTAGTATTTTTTAACTTTTCCCCCCCTTTTTTCAATAACACTTCCCATGACTAGATTTCCGAAGATGCGTAGAATTTTTTACTGAATATATACATGCATGCAAATGACATGAAAATATATTATAATATACATGGAGGGACCTAGGGGCAAGTTTGGATACGCCCCAGCCCGCCCTAAAAATACAAAATAATAAAAATAGGGTAAATTTAATTATAAAAAATAATAATAAAAAAAAAATTAGTGTTAAATTAAGGTAATTAGCCCATCCAAAAAATTCAGTGACAATTAGTCCACCCTAATTTAAATCATGGGTCCTAATATACAACACATAAATGTCCATTATGCTAAAAGAATATTGAGATTTAATTAGGGTAGGGTTTATGAATAATAATTTCAGTGTACATGGATACTCGATCACGCAAATTAATCAAGGAAAAAAGACAAATGCACATAGCTATATCTATTTCTATTCTATTATAAAAGCATACGTAACTTTCGATCTCGGCCATCCAATTACTTAAAAATGCGTGTTGCACTATCGTGTGGTTGTAATAATCCGATTTATTCCGGCCGCTTGATTTACTATCATGCGGCAGTTATTAATTCATTATTCATTATTTTTCAAGAATATTTTTTCACTTTAATGTTCCTCGAAATTCGTGTCGGTGTTGCTTAGCTCTTAAGTAAAATCTCGGAGAGACCGTAACAAATTTTTCTCTTGGACAAGCGTGCTCGAATTGTTATTTTAATGTTCCTCAAAATCCGTGTCGGTGTTGCTTAGCTCTTAAGTAATCTCGGGGAGACCGTAAAAAATATATTTTCTCGGAAAAGCGTGCTCGAATTGTTATTTTAATGTTCTTGAAAAGCGTGCTCGACTGAAGATCTATCTCGTCCCGGAATTCGTGTCGGTGTTGCTTAGCTCTTAAGTAATCTCGGGGGACTAAAAAAATATATATTCTTGAAAAGCGTGCTCGACTGAAGTGATATTTAGATGTAAATGGGTAATTTTTACATGTCTCGAAAAACGTGTCCAAGTTACTTCGCTTGTAAGTAAGCTCGGATAAGTTCGTTTCTTAGTTGTGAAGAAATCTCGTATACGTAATAAACAGAGTTTTAAACATTGAATGGCTAAATTAATCCCAAAAAAAACATGCCCCTTTAAATAAATTTACGGAAATGCCATTTTCATATTTCTTTTCCAAAAAAAACCATCCCCTTTAAATAAATTTACGGAAATGCCATTACCATATCTCTACACTTCTTAGTGACTGTTAAAATAAATTCTCCGTCTTATAATCATCGTGCAACGCGCGGCCTAATTGCTAGTAGGAGTATATGTTTTTGTAAGGAAAGATTACATACACCTCAAAATTAAGGTGTTAGGATTTTACTAGACCAGAAATTGGCTTAAGACATTTAAGTGTGAAATTGGTTTTGAAAAAGTCTACCCTATTTATCATTACCCCACTATTTCTGAGAATCTGAGATGGTGGTATCCAAGGCCAAAATAATTACAGAGGACCAGCACATGCATGCATTGTAGTAGAATAGTAGCCAACCGCAATTCAACTATCTTAGGGTTCGTTTGGTATTGATATCTAAGGTATGAGATATCGGATATCGGTATGGGTATGGATATCAAGATATCGGTATGAGTGATATCTAGATATCAAATATGGGTATGGATATGAGTGATATCTTTGATATACCAATTTCATGGGGTATATGAAAATAACACTCTAATATCACTCTGATATCCTTCTGATATCAGCTGATATCGATATACTCCTATACCAAACAGTAGATATCAGTTTGATATCGATATCTGAATATACCAAACATTAGATATGGGTATCAATCATATCCATACCCATATCTGATATCCTGATATGGATATCAAACGGGCCCTTAAAGTTATTAGACCATCTCCAACATATGCTCTAAATTCTTACATGTTGTATTTTTTGAGATTTTAGGCCTATTTTAAGGTCCAATAATTTCTCCATTGTAATCTCTATTTTGGATAAAATCTCTAAAAATTGATGTCACTTTCCTATATATATTTAGGAAATTCCCTAAAAACATTTAGGGAATGCATTAAATGTATATAATAAATTATGCCTTGTGCCTATTGGTCAAATTAGATTTTATAATACGGAGTATAATATTTTTATACATAAAATAATAATTATAATATAAGTAGGATTTTCTCAAAGAGAAATCGTACGTTGGAGTTGGAAAAAATAGAGAATATAGGTTTTAATTTTTTATTTTGGAAAAAAATATAGAGAATCTTTTATACATGCCCTAAAATCCTAGAATATTTTATTTTCTTATATTCAAATAACAAATAATTTATCATTTATTAGGTTAATATTTTATTATTATTCAAGAAAATATTAATTAATTTATAATTTATTAGATTAATATTTTAGAATCTTTTTTATTTTCATAAGTAAGATAATATTTACTTAATTGGAGTATTAAATATGTATTATAGAATATTTATATGTTAAAAATAAAAGCATTAAATGCATTGGTCTTCAAAATGGAGAATATGTTGGAATTAAGCTTAATTTTTTTAATTTAGAGAATATGATAATTGGTTTTCTATTTTAGAGAAACTTTTAAAGCATCTCTTGGAGATAAACGCTCATAAACCCACTTATCTAATTTTCATAAGCTATCATAAGCGCATTTCAACGCCATTACAACGATGTCGAACGGACCCAAAGTCTATTTATATGCACATGCACCAAAGTTAAACATTAAATGTATGTTTTAATCCAACTTAATGCATTAAACGTATAAATTAATGCAACTTAATGTATTAAATAAGCGATCCAAACAGACCCTAAACGCTCAATTGTATATGTAAATCGCGATATAAAGATCAAATATAAAAAAAAAATTCGGTCCATTTAATCGTGACCTATTTTGTGTCGGGTAGACTCATTAAGAGAGTAACAAAATTTAAAACTGCTCTATTTTCAGAACTCGAGTACAGGATATCGATCTAATTAAGTGAGTGAGTTTCTTACCAACTCAGTTCTTGTGAGTTCGGATACCAAACAAATTAAAGCATGTGTATGCGGTTGCTTTAGACGACGAAAGTCCAAATGGGGTATAGCCTTAGCAGGTTATGAGTTTCTTCCAAACTCCAATCATGCAACCAAGTAAACAACCATGCAAACATTTCTTATTTCTAGAAAATGGTCATTTTCCTTGAAATATTAAGCTGCATTCAGGAGAACAAATTATTAGGATAAAACAGGTTTGAAAGATAGAACTAATTGTGTCGTGGTAAAAACCACCATTCAATCTTCGAATGAGAAGTGTCTTCTACCAATCCTTATCCAATTCAGAACCTTATCAAGCACCTGTTTAGAAAACTTGCACTTGAACTACACATGTGATCTCTCGATCGACTCTGCATAGTCTTCATTGGACATTACACATATGTCCTCCTGAATCATCCCCATTGCCCTCAATCTGTCTTTCGTGTACATTTCTTTGCTTGCTATCATCCAACAAGTAAGGCCTCGTTTGGTTTGATTCCATGGAAATCGTGAATGGTTGATTCCAGTATATTGTTTGGCAGCTCAAAATCGGGAATCGATTTTATTTCCAGGAATGGCCCATTCCAATCCTGTAGGCAAAGTTGATTTCAACAGAAAATAGAAGGTATCATCAATTCTAAGAAATTTTAATTTTTCATCTTAAACCTTAAAACCCCCTGAACCTCAAATAATAGACTCTAATTAAAAACCATAAAACCTAACTTATAAGGTCTAAAAACCTAAACTTTAAACCATAATTCTAGGAATGGTTCATTCCGACAACATACCAAAACATATCACCGGATTGGTTCATTTCGATTCTTGATTCCAACAACATACCAAACGAGGCCTAAAAGTGATTCTTGGGGTGTTAATGATGCCCCAAATCCATTTGCCCCATTCCATCCTTGATCCTCTATATATTTCTCATACTATCATAAACCATCTTCCAGTCAAATTTGCCTTTGTTTGCCATAATAATCATTGGGTTACTACGATATGTCTCAAGCGACTTCTTGATTTCCTCTCTCACTTATATCACTGCTTTTCAAAGGGCACTCGATGTCGATTTACTATCAGCTTTTCAGAGATTAGCACCTCTGAAGTTTAACAATATATTATATGTACGGTTTTTCTAATATAAGAATTCTAATATACAAACTAAAACCCTAAATAGGAAAGTCTAAACCCTTTTAAAAAATAATCAAAAATATTTTAAATATAAAATTCAAGATATATATATATTTCTAAAATTGGATTCTTATAGAAAAATATGTTATACGTATACCCATCTTTTTCAAATGGAATCTTTTTCAGAAAAAAGATCGAATATTAGCTCAACAAAACTTGTCATATACTATCATAGAGCATCCTCAAGTTGAGTTCTGAGTTTTGAAATCTAGACCAAAACTTGGCTTTAAAAATGTGAAATTGGTTTCCAAACAAGAATGAAGAATATTATTCATCATTGCTCGGCCCACTGTTGTTGAGATGGTATCCAATACACACACATGCATTATATATATGGAGGCAAATTTCCAACAAAAGAAACAAAATTTTACCTTGGAGATTTTGACCTAATCTTTCACGAGATATTATTGTTACTCCAAATTCTAAGATGTGCATTCCAGTTCAACGAAAGTCCAACCAGTTTCTTCCAAAATTTTCAATCATGCAAGAGAGACTGAATGTTTTAATTTTCTTAAGAGGTTGAATGATGTGTCGACATTCTTCATGTGTTAACACATAGGTGAAATCAACATGGGACCAAACAATTTAAGAATTTGGTAGCCAGACAAGCTTGGTAAACTGAGAGGCCGCATGAGGAGGCAGTCGAGACCGACAAGGAAACGACAGACAAAAAAGAACAAACAACCAAAACAAAATGACCGAAAATGAATTTAGGTTTAGGATGAATAAGGCACTAAAAATAGGTTGATATAGTATTGATAGGACTTTCAAAAAATATTA
This sequence comes from Fallopia convolvulus, assembly GCA_964016875.1. Taxonomy (NCBI): domain Eukaryota; kingdom Viridiplantae; phylum Streptophyta; class Magnoliopsida; order Caryophyllales; family Polygonaceae; genus Fallopia; species Fallopia convolvulus. Next base: position 945,578 of record OZ024722.1, on the reverse strand, counting down.
GCTCAACTTTGTTGGCAAACTCAATTTCATCCGCAGCATAGTAAGTGAAAATAGAATTTGGGCCCAACAAAACTAAGAAAGAATATTGGGTCATATAGGCCCAATACTTGGTTATAGTGGTAATAATCATTTCAAGAGTGCGCCTAATGCTCATAACATCGGACTAATAAATTGTGTGCAATATAAAGGTGGAAATTGATCAACTTTTAGGTTGTTAACACTTTCTAGTTACCTTACACCTATAAAATGGGAACTCCATGTGGAAATTAGGTGAAGTTACCTATAAATATTCTTTAGGCATGTGGAGGCCGATTATAATACAAAATCTAGTGCCTAATGTCATATAACATCCATTAATATATGTATTAGCACATATATTTATATTATATTATCCTAGCTTGTACCACAAGGCACACTCTTGTAAATATATTATGTTAATGAGAAGGAGAACCCCAAGGGAGATTTACCCATATTCTTTTATGGTATCACGAGAAACCTAACCCTAACCCTAGCCCCCTCCCTCGCGCCGGCCTCCTCCTCTCTACGCCGTTGTCGCGCCTCCCTTGTCCCACCAGACGATCCTCGCGATTGCCGCTGCCCACCTTCCGCCACCCCTTGGCCTCAAATTTCCCTCCGTCTCAAGGACAAAGATCCCAAGAATCTCTCGCTCAAGGATGCTACGGCTCTTGCTTCGGTGTCAAATATCCAAAACCTAATCCTGATTGTCCTTGATCAGTCCAACACGAAATAAAATTCGTGATCGAAATTGTTCAAAATTGTTGCTCACGCACACCGGGTTCTTGATCACATCGATCATGTTATCCCTCGCCCGACCGATGTTGACGATGCACTATGGGATCAACTTGACGCCATTCTTCTCCAATGGATCTATGCAACTATTTCCTCGGAACTCCTTCTGACAATCCTGACGTCGAAGGCTACTGCTCTAGAAGCATGGACCCGTTTGAAAAATCTGTTTCATGATAATCAGGCAACGCGGGCTGTCTATTTGCAAAACGAATTCTCCCGTTGAATCATGGAATTGAACTCTTCTTACAATTGGAACATAAAATTCAATTATTCTCACAATTTATAAAAATTAAATCACATTGAATCTTTGTGGATTTCAGCAAATTTTGTAAAATGCAGAAATAGTTGGAGTGTAAATATTAAGGTGGTGGACAGTTAGTCGTCAAACCGACAATTTTATTGGATCTTTGCCATTTGGATGTGTTGGTGTGCAAAATCTCGCCTTCAATTCGTATTAAATACACCAATTAAGAACTCCTCCTCTTCCGCTCCTCTTCGATCTCTTGACCTAGAAAACCTGCAAAACAATGGACACAGGGGGCGGGGACCCCCTAAGGGGCGGGGACCCCCTAATCCACCTCCGATGCCTAAGTCAGAAGAGCAGTTGTCGAATTGAGCGGCGTAGTACAACAAGAGAGCGGTGAATCCCTGAACAGTCGAGCTAAGCGAATATTAGCCTGTTCAAGTTTTCTGAATATGCCGATGTGCACATGTGTCTCTCCCTACACGGCGAAGACGTGTATTTATAATGCAAGATGGAGAGGTAGGGGGGCGAATTTATTATTAATAATGCCGAAAATATTATCCTCCTAGGGCTGGCCAACTGCCTTAAAGCCCAAGCAAGGGATATTCCACCCCTTCTCCAACTTTAATTCTATCTTTAATGAAAGATAAAATCTTCCATTAAGTTGCTTAACCGCCATATTTAATATAATAAGAAAATAAATAAAATATAATAAATACGTAATATTTAAGAAAATACCTTTACGGCGATAACGAAAATAATAATATGGTAGCTATTTTTTACCCGATCACATGATGTTTTATTTTGTTTATTTTATTTTTTGTTTGTTATATTGTTTTGTGGTTTTTGTGTTCTATGTGGTGTTTTGGGTCGGTGGTTGATTTTCTTTGAGTCTTTCGAGTGCACCCTCCCTCCTGCATTATAGGCCAAGGGCGCCCCTATCTTGGGCCCCCGAATTCCGCTGAAGCGAATTACATTGCTTCAATATTGTTATTGTGAATCAAGTAAATTCATATGACTTAGAAGTTAAGAGTGAATTGGCGAGGAAAAGGACAAATTCATAATTTATTTCAATTGGAACAGCCAAATTAACTACATTAAAACACTCACACAACCGAATTAAAACCATCCAAATTAACCTTACACAAATCATACACCAACAAAATAACTAACCAACCACACAATCTCATCAATACTCGCCGGATGGAACTTGCTCATGGGTCTGGCAAATGAAAATAAACTCATATATCAGCCCAGCAAGCCCACCTCCCACTAATGGGCCGGCCCAATAAACCCAATGGTTAGTCCAGGTCCAGCTAACAAGGGCCGGCCCAAATGAAACGGCGGGGTTCATGGACGCGCCGTCGAAGGCCCCGCCGGCCAAGATATTGGCGCCGACGATGAAGCCGATGGCGATCGGAGCTAGAACTCCGACGTCGCCCTTCTTTGGATCGACGGCGGTGGCGTAGACGGTGTACACTAGTCCGAACGTCATCACTATCTCGAATACGAGCGCGTTCCACGCCGACACGCCGGCGGAGAATGAGAACGCCGACGTCGTCTGCCCATACAAAAATAAATAAATTACGGTGAAAGTTCTTGTACTATCAATCTTTATAGAAAAAGCTAGCACTTTGTTAAAAATTACACAACATTGCATAAGTTTTATTAGACACATTTCTCATGTTCTTTTCTTTTCTCTTTTTCCTTTTCATTTACAATATTTTTTGTTATTAAAGTCCAGAAAAATAAGTTACACTAGCTACATATGAATAATATAATTATAATCTATAGTTCTATACTCTTTTCATTTAAAATTAATTATCGTTTTCTAAATTAATAAAAATATTAAATATTAATGAGTTTCACTTAAATATTTTATATAATTTATTTATTTTTATAGCTAATATTGAGCGAAAGATTTATTATTATTTTTTATCTAGTTTTTTAATAATAAAATGTACAAATATTTGATAAGATATATAAACGACAACTTCTATAAAATAAAAATATATGTCAAAATGGACAAGTAATTTTGAATAATTTTTTTTTCATATTATACATAATTATAATGTCATAACATTACAAAATTTTATATAAAAAACGTGCATGTTATGTGAGTAATGTGACTAGTTATGTATGAATTTTCTATAAAAAAAAGTTATTTATGAATTGCATTTGACTTACGAGGCCGCCGGTGGCAAACTTGAGGAGGAGGCAAGCGACGGTGGAACCAAGAAGCTGAGCGATCCAGTAAAGGACTCCCCGGAGGAGGGTGATGTGTCCGCCGACGAAGGCGCCGAACGTGACGGCGGGGTTGACGTGTCCGCCGGAGACGTTGGCGGCGGCGGCGACGGCGACGAAGAGGGCGAAGGCGTGGGCGAGGGCGGCGGCCACGAGCCCCGCCGGCGTGGTGGAGCCGTTATCGGTGAGCTTGTTGAACGCCATGCCGGAGCCCTCGCCGGCGAAGACGAAGATTAGGGTGGAGATGAACTCTGCAAGCGCGGCTTTGAGCGCGTCCGGGTGGGTGGCTTCATTGGGATGGCCGATTGCTATGCGGTTGATCGCCATTGTTGGACGGCTGAGATTGAGAGTTGAGTAAGGGAGAGTGTGATGCGATGATGAACTAGAAGTGGGCGCGTGGGGTTTTATAGACAATTTTGGTGACCGGCTGGGGCCGGTCAATCAGCCGGTGAAAGCAAAAAGTAAGAAACTCGTTCGAGAGAATGAGATGAAACTCGATAGAAGAAAATTACCCAACAAGCAATTGGACTACAGACTATAAACAAACAAAGATACAAACAATAACAAATTAAGGAATCTAGAAAGTCATCGGATAGAGTCGAAGATACGTACAACCGCGGGTTAGGAAGACCTAATATGGTGTATAATGCCGTCGAAGAGAAGTCGATCGGCTAAAAAGAGTGATTGAAACATAAAAGTGAAATAGAAAATTTGCTCTCTAAAGATAAAGGTAAATCAATAACTCGTATGCATTTGGTTCAATGGTTAATTAAGACTTTGTGGTATTAAGCTGAGGTCACCGTTTTGAACCACTTGGGTGGCGTTTTGCCCATTTCTCACTAGAATTGGTTAGTAACCAGTTTTCATCCCTCGTGGATTCTCTAGGCGTGCCCAAGTAGTACTTGTGGCGACTCTAATCCTTATCCTATATAAAAAAAACTCATATGTCGAAAGTTGATTCTAAGATGATAAATAAAGTAAATACTCCCTCGATCTATCACAAATAATTGTCATTTTAGTAAGTTTTTATATTTAATAATAATAGTCATTTTATATATTTTGTCAATTTTTTTTAATTTTATTCTAAAAAAATACTCAAAAAGATATAAATCTCTCTTTCCCTAAAATCAAACTAAGCAAACTTATTATTATAAAAATATTTAGGTAAAATTAAGTATATTTTTATTATTTCATTTAATGATATGTATTTTTGAAAAGTACATGCAAACACATGCAATTGAAAATGTATTGAATCAAGATATGTTCAGTTCCACTAGTTTTTTTGAAAGACTTTTAATATTATCTATCAAGCCTTTAAAATATATCCGGATTTGTCGAATTAGAGTGAATACATCAATTTTTTAGAAACTCGTATGAACTCACAGGCGAAGGATGTAAAATGTGCCATTACACTCGACTCCACACTTAATTCTTCGTGGCTATAATCCTGTTTACTTCTACCCACTTTAATTAATTTCCGCGTTCATCTCTACTTTCAATGCTTAAAATTATACCTCAAACATTATATTATTACATGACAATTATTATAATCAAAGATGCTCAAAACATAAAACACATACTTCGAAGCAAAAAGCTAGTAAGTCGAATCTAAGGCTCCGTTCGGCTGACACTAGCCGGAGCTTTTTTTCTCATTCATTTAGTGGAAATTGAAGAAACTTGTGAGGAGGAGCTTCTTTAATCCGCCCATTTTTCCGCTTTCCCTAACTGAAAATACTCCCAATTCCGCTAGTGTCGAACGGTGCCTAAAAACGACCGGATTCGAACTTGGCCTAATTCTACCAGATTTGATGACACGTCTACTTCTTAATCACTCACTTTTCCTTTCCTTTCGGCTTTTACTACTAGTTTTGCATGCATGATGATCAAGTGCGAGTGGGCCTACTGTACAATATTATTAATCAATACTAAGATGACACGTGTAAAGAGCCCACATGGGCCACGTCTTCGGTTCCGGCACCTCCTCTAGAAAGCTCGAATTGCTACATAGTTTTTTTAAGCAAAGAGTCGAGTGAGTGTGCAGATTAGATTCGGTTTGTTTTGTGCAAATTTGTACTTATGTATGACTGGAATGTCAAGCTGGCTGTATTTATATGCTACACATCTATTTCCAGCCAGAGGTGGGTTCGATTCGATTCCAATGAAACCGGGGAACCAAATCGGAAAAAACTGCCAGTTATCGAACCGGAACTGGTGGAATCGGGGTATCCCGGAATCGGAATCGAATTGGAACCGGAACTGAGGAACCAGAGGTTAGCCGGTCCCAATTCTGGTTTCATGGTTTCGAAACCTGGAACCAAATAGCACACGAAAACCGAAATCCGAATGTTTCGGAATCGTACCCACGACCACTGTTCTAAAAATCCCTTCTAGGCCCCGCCCAGGCGCTGGAAGGTCCTAGCCGGCTAGCCGTCCAGACAGCCTACACACCAGTCTAGGACCGCCTACACTATCGTTCAAACTGTCTAGGCGCTAAGCGGTCCCTCTCCGCCCAACGTCCGTCTAGCGTTTTTTAGAACATTGCTCACATCTATTTCCAAGCAACTAGCCTAAGATAAAATTAAAAAAAAAAAAAGATAAATGTTTTCCAACATTTAGTTAAACAGTTGAAGCTTTATGGCAATACTATAAGGTTTTTGTTTCAACTCTAGCTCATGAACAATGCCCTCAATCAAAAAAAAAATGAGCAATAGTTTTTTCGGGTGAATTTTAATTTGTGCCTTCAAATTTAAGAGTATTTCGGTTGTTATCTTAGGTTTTTGAGTTTGTTTGTATAACATACCTTTTGTTTTCATGATTTGTATTTTTTGAGTTGATTAAATTAAGTTTATCATTGTGTTGGCTCTTAAAACCACTTAATTAATATTCGCATCATCGCGATTAAAATTCAAAAATAATAATCCAATTCCGTTAACATTGTCCATATTTCCAAATTTTAATTAATTTGAAACCATTTTTAGAGTCGTTGTTTGCCGTCCCCTGCTACCATCCGATATTTCCTTAACATCTTGTGAGCCAAGTCCATCTGATCCACATTCGAGACTACCGAAGATGCCTCCCCCACCAACTGGGAGGTTTTAGGGATTGGAGCAAACAAACCTAAAACCTTATTAGCACCAAACGAATAAAAAAGTATCTATAAGCCTTTGTCGGATGCTTCTTTGATATTCATGTTAGTCGAACCACACTCACATGAGCCCATCTAAGCTGCATTCGAATAGCATGGAAACCTCTACTTATAAACAATGAGTTTTTTAAGGAGTAAACAAAATTTTCCTTTTTCAGATCAAGGGAAAATTGTATGAGTTAAATTTCTATAGAAACAAAAGGAAACAATTAATGTATGTTCACTTTCCATAAATTATACTATATTTATTTTAACTTTTATTAGTTTTGCAAGAGGTTATACTAGAGAAAAGAGGGGATTTTTAGGAATTAAAATCCTAATTATCCCCATACCAATAAAAATAATATATATTCGACTAAAAAAAATAAAAAAATATATAATCAATTAATTTAAACAATAGAGTTAGTAAAAACAATCACTTGAAATTTATTACACATAGAGCTGTCAACAGCTGACCCGACCGAAAAACCGACCCGAACTGCCCGAAAAATTTAGGGTCAAGACCCGAAAATTTGAACCTAAAATCCAAAATAAACCGAACCCGATAGACCCGAAACCCGTTGGGTTCAAACTTGAAAAAATCGTTGGGTTGACCCAATTTGTTATATTTTAAAAATATATAATATATTTTGAAAATAATAATATATTTTATTATTTTTTTTGGTTGAAAATATATTTTATTATTAAAATATATAAAAATAATAGATTTATTATTAAATATCATTTTTTAAATTAAAAATATTTTAATAATTGTAAAAAAATCAATTTTCTTGACCTGTTAGGTCAACCCGACCCGCCCGACAACCCGCAATGACCCGATCCGATTTGACTGGTGACTCGTTACGACCCGAACCCGACTCAACCAGAACCCGAACCCGACCTGACCGACCCGTTTGACCCCTCTAATTACACATAAGATAATACTCTCTCCGTCCCATAAAATTTATCTTGTATTCCTTTTCGAGTGTTCCAAGTACGTAGTTTGTCCGCCTTTTCATCTTTTTTAATATCAATATTTTCTTACAATATTATCCTCATTTATTCTCATCTTTTACCCCCCATTATCAAATAAAAAATCTACCCTTTTAAACACCATTTTAATCTTACCTTTTTTTTTCCTATCACCTTTATCCATCATCATCATCACAACCTCTCTCGATCTTCTTCTTATTGGTTGATTTCTCTTCTTTCTCTTTACATTAATTTGTGTGAATTTATCTCGGGGACGGATAGAGTACTCAAGATTGTAAAAATTATGGGACCCTTAAAATGGATACGTGAACTATTTTTGATATAGAAAATCAAAGAACATGAATCATAAATTATGGAGAAGAAAACAATACAACCTATCAATAACAATTATCAATCAAACAGTAAAAAAAAACACAGGCCTGCACTTTGACCCTGCCTCTGGCCGGCCTGTGAAGTTCATTGTTATATATGTCAGATATGAAGTCGGTAAGAAAAGAAATGCGCCAAATTTAACATACCCGTGGTTTTTTTTAACCTATTCGATAAATGTGTTGAATGTTGATAAATAATTAAATTCAATAAAAAAAACTTGGCAATCTAGCTAAGCCTAGCTACTTGCAAATTTGATCGAGATGCCGACTTCGGCCAACTTTGAGTAGCACATGTGTGATCGATTTTTATACTGCAAAAGAGGGAATAATTTTTAGGATTTACCTAAGTTTTTGAAAACTACTAAACACAAAAATGTTGTCAACCTTAGTTGTTGGATAAATATTAGGAACTAATATTGGAATAATGATTCTCACCATTAATTTTGATTATAACAAGCATTATTAGGAATTAAATTTTCTATATACCAAGTGTTTTAGGAAACATAAAATCATACATGAATTATGACGGAAACAATGCATAACACCATGGAATCGGTTCCTGCATGCGTGGCATATCAGAAGGATAAAATAGTTTTTGCGGAACAAACTTGGACGACAAGTGAAAATGGGCAAAAGCGTCTTAAGAAGGAAATAGTTCCCAAGGGTACCCTGGTCATTAAGAGTTGTGTCTTGCATCCCAAGTAAAGAAGGACAGAAGAGTAATTTGAAAAGATACACCACTATAAGAAGAAAGCGATGAAACTAGGACAAATGGAATCACTCATCACATGAACAATACTCACCTGAAAATAAAGAGAAACTGAGAGTGATCCAAAGCAACAAGGAAAAATCCAAGAAGAAGAAGAAGGTCCAGAGCTCGTCGTTGGCAGGTGTGTGAACTTGACGTCGTCGTATGAGGCAGTTCCGGTGCTAAAGGGAACTGCACCAGGAAGCAGTGAGGTTTGATTACTTTGTTTAAATCATTTTAGCGTTCTTAGAAACTAGATAGGTAGATTCATTAGTATTGATGGAATTTGGTGATTGCTAGCAATAGAGAAGTTCAGATCTACATCTTGTAATTAAGGAACTATCGATCGTTTATATAGAGTTTTTATTTAAAATCCTCCAAGGGAGGTAGAGGTTTACCCATTCAACCTGTTGGTTGAAGTGGGGTTCCTCTATAAGGAATCATGTTCGTTGTTACTTCGTCGTTTACATTCTGCAGTTCCTTTGGGGGGCAAACTGGCAATGGTCCGGGCAAATTACACTTGTGGGGCATTTTTTTACAAGGAAAGAATTCGATGTACGATGCATGTCTGTTAGACGGAGAGGTCGAAGCAAATGGGTAGTCAGAAAAAATAGTATAAGTGCACAAATACAAAATACCCATGGTTATTAATGCAAGTTAAACAAGAACCGAATTCGGAAAATCGAATCGAAAAATGAGATTGTATATACTTGTTAGTATAACATATTTTCATTTTTTAAATTAGTTTTTGTTTCCATTTCCATAGTCTTGGTTTAACTCATGAATTGCCTAGTTTGAACTTTGAATGGTCAGTTTCACTCTACGTCTGAACGAAAATTACACGATTCTTTTTTGGAAAAAATACCTCTTATAATAAAGGTCTCTTCATACATTAAAGTTCGTATCCCCTCTAATTAACATTCTCTTATAATAAAGGTCTCTTCATACATTAAAGTTCGTATCACCTCTAATCAACATTTATAAAGTCTATGATCACTTTATCACTAAACTAACTACATAATAAACTGAAGCTAGCTCATTTATAAGCATTGAATATTACTCATGCTTATGTTAAAAGATAAATTAGTTATTTTTCTTCTTCCAAAATTACATAATGTATTATATTATACAGTACTAGGTGGATGGTCCGTGCTATCGCACGGATTCTCATTGTTTATGGTTTTTATTGTCTACGTGAAGTTATATTTTTTTATATTGTTGGTATATTCTTTTCGCTTAGTGGGATGTGTAAAAATATAAGCACACGGGTCATCATCCCTATATGAGCCTTGCATATATTAAAAATTAATTAATTTAATTAAATATATCATTGAAGTGTAGTTGATTAATTGAGTACAAAGATAATATAATATTAACTATAGTATGTTAAGTTAGAAGGAATAAAATTTTGAATGTAAAAATTAATTTATGTTAAAAAAAAAAATCTAAATTCTCACACCATATGACCGTGCAATACATTTTTCATTTTGCATTATATATTTAGTGATAGATTTAAGCATTCATAAAAAATCTAATATAAAAAATACATTGATATTGTACCTTGTTGTAAATAATCACTATCACTCTTTTTTTGGACATGCTCTTAAACATTAGAAATTTCTTAATATATATTCATACCTTGATACAAAGATAACATATACGCATCCATGCATTTTTGTATGTACATCCACATATTCTCCTCTTCTCCACTACCAACTTGGCTTCTTGTAAACACTTTTTAAATTTTCCTCTAATCTACCATTTTTTCACTTACTTGGCTTCTTGTAAACACTTTTTAAATTTTCCTCTAATCTACCATCTTTTCACTTGTTGTGAACTTGTATAGGGATAAGAGATATTACATTTAGTTACCAAACCATTTATAGTTGTCAATATGAAGAGGAAGAAATGATTTTTTATATTAGAAAAGTTGAAAGTTTTAGAAATGTGAAAGATTATTTAGGAATGTGAAAAGTTAGAAGACTTATTTTATATGTTACAATTGCGCTTTTAATATGAATATTTATTTGGTCATATTTATTTTCTTCTTATCTGTTGATATTTATTCTTATGCAATTTGTAATGCCAAAAGCCTATTTAAGGTGCAAATTGATGTTCTCATTATCATTGCAAGAGGACTATTTTTTGGATTGAATGACTAATAATACCATTAATTTAATTTGATAATTAAATTTCTTTTAATTTTTCTATTTTATAGTATATATAGATATAGATATAAATATAGAAGATTATAAATTATTTTTATTAATTATGTATTTGCATTGTTTTTTTTATAAAGAACATAGGTTAATTTATCAATTTCGATTCTAAATTTATTGTAAAGCTTTCTTAATCTATTATGAATTTAAAAATGCTAAATTTATAAGTTTATAATTAATTTTTTTATTACTTTTATGAGCATTGATGGAAAAATAATTCTCTCTATTTTATAAGATATAAATGAATTGAACTATTAACGAACAAATTATAATGAATCTCGCATGTTTTTAAACTCACAAATTCTATGTATTGGCGCTTCTAAAAAACTCAAAAAAATAGAATCACACCGTAAATCCTAATCGGTATTTAAAAGAGGAATAATGAACTTAAGAATTTGTATGGACATTTGATAATGAGAAATAAGAGGTCTTGGAATTTGTAAGGTCATTCGAAAAATTTTGGTGAATTAAAAACACCTTTTAATGCTAGGTCTCAATGTAAATAACCTTGGGTGTTTTTATATTTGTTTGATATTTCTTTAAATCAATGGAAAATCAAAAGGCATAGCCAAATCAACAAAATGATCACTACAATTGATGTCATTAATGGAAAACCAAGAGTCTATTTTTTGGTCAAGGAAAACTAAAAGTCTTTTTAATGAATTGTAAAATTAATAATAAATAAATAAATTTTTATACTCTTGCACCTTAATTATAGATTGGTCATAAATGACAAAAAATTTCTTCTTTATAATGTATATAGATAGATAGATAGATGGATAGATAGGTAGATCATAGATAGAAGATAGAAAAATAGATAGATAAATAGATAGACGATTATACATTACATTATTGATTCACATTTGAATAAATTGAAACATGACCAACTACAATTGGTGATGATTTTGTTGGGAGGTAAAATACCAGCTTAACAAATTTTGCTTTCAATTTCCTTGACATAAAAGTTTTGCATTTGAATAGAATTATTAAGTTGTATATCAAGAAATTAATCCGATTAACACATCCATCCATTTAATATATAGTCATGTACATCTATCGTTTTTTTAACATAATTTGAAGTTAGAATTCGAAGAGGTTGGTAATTTATGCGGGGGTTGAATTAATATTGTAATTATTCCACATTAATTCCGATGAAATTAATTGTTTGTAACATCTTTGTTATTATATCAATTTAATTCGAAAAAAATTACTTGTTGTTAGTAACAACCATTGAATATTTACTATATACTTTGACCAAATCAATTTCTATGCACCATTAGACTTGACCAATAGAAATAGATACATATTTAAATAAAATTTTGATCATCTATCTACTACTTAAGAAAAAAGAAAAAAATTACATTTATGATGGTGTGTTTTTTTTCCCTTGCTCGATCTTGCAAATGAGGCCACTATTCTTAGTTCCTATAGAAATGAGATTTTGATTTCATATTTGGTTTTACAAACAATGGAGCATAAGTGGATATGTTTTAGTGTAAAGCAAGATAATTTAAAATAAAAATTTAGTTATATTTTACTTAATAATAATATTATTTATATCATATTTTCTCATATCCTCTCATCACTCAAAATGAAAATACAACAATAAAATAAATGCATATTGGCAAATATACAACTAAAAATTTATGTAAACGATTATAACATTTTAGATCTCACCTTAGTAATCGTAATGAATTATCTCCATTCCATATGTTTGCCAAAAGACCTTCATCCTATGGGCATCAAAGTACATTGTTACAAATTAGATTGTCTCATAAAGCACTAAGCAACTCTTTCATAAAATTGCAAAATTATTTTACAAATGAAATGAAATAAAAAGAATCATATATTGTCTTTTGGTTTTAGAGGTTTCAAATTCGACCTCCCCATAAATTTATGTAATTAGTTTGAATTTCAAATAAGTTGAAAATAGGAAAAAAATATTGAGTGCGCAAAATGATAATTTATTCTATAAGTATTTTTACAAAGAGTTAAATCTATCTAAAATGTGAAAGAAGGGAAAATATAAACTGATATTGGTAAGAGCAAAACCCTTCACATAAATTAATCGAATTAATCTACCATCAAATGATTACCCTAGCGCATAACCTTCTCTTCTTCACATGATCATCAAATGACTCATGATGATCCTCATCCACTTTGTCAAGCATTCTGACATGAATGATGTTTTTCACTTACCATATAAATAAAATAATAAAATAATCAAAGTGTATCCAAATATAATGCTAGAATTCAAATGAAACAAAGGGATTCAACAGAGAAAAAGTACCTCTATTGAATTGTGTAAATTATTTGCTTTTGTCCTTCAAGTAACAATCACCAAAAATATCAACTATAAGATTTGGTTTGTAAATCATTTGCTTTTTTCCTTCAATTAACAATCACCAAATACATCAAATATAAGAGAGTGATGTAATTATGCAAAAGTGAAAGGCTTATATAGTGAGAAAGAGAGTGGAATAAGAAAGATTATATTTTAAATTTGATCTTATTTTTGTTTGGAATACCAAAGGTTGATCTTATCTTTTTTATTTTTATTTTTAATATCAATGGTCATAATTTAATGGGTATAAATTCATATTTAATACCAAGGGTTGTATGTAATATCAAGGGTTACAAAACTTGCTAAATGATCTTGCTAAATAAATTAGATATATGTTTTAGGCCAATTGAATGAGTCATTAATTACCCAAATTTTTCTATTTTATAGTATATATAGATAGATAGATTATTCAGTAACATTTCTCTATAAGATCCTTTTTTTTTTTTTTTGATAAGCTCCATAAGATCCTATTTGAATTAGAAAAGACCTCGGATTTAATAGATTGAACTTGAATGTAGTCGCTTATTACACGTTGGGCCAGGTTTAGACAATCTTGTGGACTCAAAGTTCATTAATTGGGCCACTTCATATGGGCCAGGCCCATGTATCCATCTTTTCTAGAGACTGTTTAAGGTGTATAATGATGGCTCAACTACTTCAAAAACTACGTAGACATTAATCATTAGTTGACTTAATATATGAATGAATACTTAAACGGATTCTATATATATGTAGTTACGTGTTTGGTAATGACTTTTCACGAAAAAAAGAATAAAATATGGTGCTCCGAAAATTCTGTTATGAATAATTCAAGTGACATAGCAAAATGATTAAGTAAACGTCTAAATGATAAAGAATTTTCATTGTATGTACGACTGATATTTGTTGTGTAAGTTAATCGACCTCTTACTAGCTATATAACGTTACTTAATCATTTTGACTTCCTAATATATATCATCATCCAATTAAGGTTAAGTATGAAATCTTAAGTATTTATCCATGAAGAAAGTTAAGTATGAAATCTTAAGTATTTATCCATGAAGAAAGTTTGTGGGTTGGTAGGTAGGTAGACGAGTCTACCACACAACTGACATAAGTTTATAGAGTTTTAATCTAAAATAATTAATAATACGAGGAGTAATCTAAGTGTATATATACTAGGTTGGTTGTTTTTAGACTTCACATGTGGGATATGTTTTATTCTCAACACGTCCCCTCAAGTGTAACTGCAATGTTCAATTGACAAAGCTTGCTAAGCCCAACACAAGATAGATAATGGGCCTGTGACCAAACCTGCTTTGATAACATGAAAAAAGTATATGGGTAGATAGGTAGGTGACGGGCCTATCAAATAAGTTCACATGGTTCCAACCTAAAACCAATTAACAATACGATAATTAACACTGGTTTTCTTTGGATTTCAGGTGTGGGATAGTTTTTATTCTCAATAAACTAGAAATTCAAATTGGATATGAAAAAATTAAATTAAGAAAGTCATCCATGCCTCTATAATATCCGATTCGGATTAGAGCGATTCTAGTCGATCAAACCGGATGAAAAACTATAAAAGGCAAATTGTGTGTGCAATTGACTTGGGACTTTATGGATTCCGTATGGGAACTTAGATTCAAACATGTATATTATCATTGAATGGGAAAAAAATCTAACAAACATATTTTAGTATAATAAATATGATTGATGGGATTTGAGAGCAATGAATTTTTGCCAAGTAGTATTTATACGTAATAAAAAAATGACTTATAATAATATAAAGTATCAACTTTAAACTAAAAATAATACGAACATTAAAAATCTAACAAACATATTTTTTTTTGATCTCTCGCTCGGTTCGATTAGTCGGGGCCAATCTACGTCCGAACCGGGTACTGCAGAGGCCCATTGCTGGGGGCGACCCTCCCAATTCAATTTTTTCCATACACGCCGCCAGAAAGATTTGAACTTCAAATCTCCTGAACAAACGCTTAAGGAGCCTAGCACCTTATCCCACTAGACCAATTGATTATTGGTCTAACAAACATATTTATGCATGTGCATGAATTTAAGGTGTATGTGTACACTCGAGCTGGAAAGGAATGCCTTTTTTTGGCTTTTTATCAGCTTATTCTCTCTATTTTGATTCAATAAAATAGTTTTGAGAGGGGTTTGCTTTGGATTTGGGATCACTAAGACACTAACTACACTACTTCAAATATCTTAGGATTCGTTTGGATATGGGGTAGGATTCGTTTGGATATGGTAATTTATAATGTTTTGAATTATAAGATAAAAGGAGATTCGTAATACACTTTAAAGTGTGGGTGCTCGGTTCAGACTAAACTAGATAAAATTATAATATATAGTCCCGGTTCAGATTGGTGAGCCATAAATTTTGAAATATTAAAACCGGGCTGAATTGATACGGTTCGGTTTTCTCTCGTAAAGATCGCTTTCATTTTTTATTCAACAACAACACCAATCGAGTGTCAATCCGTCTCGGGCGGGGTCTGGGGGGCAAGATGTACGTACACACCCTTGCCCACGACATAAAATCGAGAGGGTGTATGTGGAAGGCTCAAACATTATCATCATCGTCCGACAAATACAAGGAAAACTGAAATCTAACTATGTGACAATAATAACGGAATTTAGTTAAAATGCGCCAATATTGATATATGGTTTATATTCATCTCAAATGCACTATATAAAAGTCAATAAACTTGAGTATGCGCCCTCAAGTTTAATTTTCATATTTTATTATAAAATATTAATGTTTTTATTGTTAAAAATGGTCAAATTATGCCTGATCCAGATTAGGACTGTAAAATTTGAGGTTCTATGTCAAATATAAGTATTAAAATATATATGTTACGGTCTAATGTAGTCCGAATCGTAAATTTGGAGACCTGGACTGGATTGGACAATAACCCGAAGATCTCAAAAATAGCGGATCGTGAACCGGATTATAAATTTCCAGTCCAGTCCGACGTTGCACTAACCCTACTTTAAAGGGTGATCCAAACGGAAACTTAAAAACTTGTGTTTGACGTATGTGTGGATGCTTGTAAACAATATTATTTGAAATTTTGCCTTTTTATCCCATGAATGAACGTATTGTGTACCAAACATTGGTCTGAAACGATCCTAGGTTCTGAATGATGATCTTGTTGTGCTGAAAGAGTATATAGATCTCTTGGTCTGGATTCGTGAGTGCTTGAGTGGGGCTGCAAGGATCACTCTGATTTTAAAGGGATCAGGTCTCTAAAATTTGTCTGTGGGTTCCATTGATCGAAGTTACCGTCTCTAGTCCTGGCCTCGTAGCAAAAAAAATTATAATTTCTAGAGCGAATATAAACATCCTGGCATTCTATTGCGATCATTTTGGATGGTTGGTGTTTCAGGATGATTAGTTGAAGCTTCACTTTTCAGAAAAATCTGCAACCTTGCAAAGGAAGACATGTTACTTCAACAAAAAAAAAGAAGGCGAGTCACTTCGACCAGAAAAAAGGAAGGCAAGTTATTTGGCGGATACTAACCTAGAAGGGAAGAGTTCGACGAAACCGGATTCGAGTCAGAATCCATGGGACAAAGTTGGGGCGAAGTCAATGATTGCTGGTTTACAAATTATGAATTTTAGAAACGTAAAGGATGTCTGTCGTGATTGTGAGATATTCGTGGTGCATTTGTGTGAGGCTGCTCGTCTAAAGCTTGTGGAATTGGTTGTTGCTAGTACTTTGGTCCTTGTAGCCTGTCATCTTCCAAGTGATAATAATGAGTTTGACGGTGAAAAAGTTGGCAATCCCGACTCCATTGATATTTTCGACCTTCTAGCACCGTTTCGGATAGATCTCACTAAATCTGTCTTTTCTTCTTCCCAAGTTGGGCCTCCGGATATTTGTGTCTCCAGATTTTTTCCGATCAAAGGACGCCTCCAAAAATCAACAAAAAAGAGTCGCCTTAAGATTCGCACGAACCCTATGCAAAACCATGATCGAAAATGACACGATCCTTTTTTTTTGGAATTTTTTTATATAATTCTCTTCATACATACTACTAAGAAGATTAAAGTTCAAATCTCTTGATCAACACTTATGAAGTCTATGATCACTTTATCACTAAATCAACTAAAGACAGGTTAAATAATTTTGCTTATTGATTGATATTTCACATTTGTTACTATAACATCCCGTTCGGCATATACCTAGGGTGTGACAAGGTTGTAGACCTCACAATGGGTCTACCAGATCAAATTGACAACAATTCATTGTATTGGACCTTGCAACAAAGGCACGGCGAGTAAATTCAACTAAACCATCAAATTTATAAGTTCAAAACTCATGTCATAAAATCATATGCATGCAAAAGCCAGAACTCTGTCAGACATGATAAAAGGACTTTGTAGCTAGTCTAAATATCAGACAACACAACGCATACTCCAAAAAGATCCTCTATCACAGTAAAACATCACAAAGTCTAACAAAACTAAAAGACCAAAGTACTAGAGTTGCTATCTAAGACACGCCACGTCAAGACCGAGCTCAACCATCTGGAAGGCAATCTCCTAGCACAATCCCCAAGCCGGGATCCTTACCTAAAATGCCACAAGTTGATCAAATTAGCCTACAGTCCCGGTATACGCCAAACAAGCAAATCAAACATGTAACAAAACACTTTTACCAAAATAAACTCATATATGTATACATATACTTAAAGGTATGCACAATATAACCACAATAGTAGTACAATAGTAACTGGCATATTATAATTAGTATTGATAACATTAGTAGTATGACATTAAGGATAATAGACCATTCAAACAAAGTCCTCCTCAAAGATAACCACAACATAACCACAACATATACTTCATTAGGTCAACACCCAAGCATACTAGACTATTCAATACGAAATCCATCAAATAACAGGACAATCAACAACCTCCTCAAATATATGGCACCCTCCGACCTCTCATCCATGGCGCACGGTCAGCGCGCATAGCTATACACATGCCCATTTCGCCCATTCACCCTTCTTTCCCCAGCTAAACCTCTACTAGAGCGTTTGCAAAATAATTTATTTATTCTATTTTTAGAAGGGGTTACTTCCAGCCGCATGACCATGCTCGGGGGCCTCTTCATCTCCAACGTACCCGTAATCCATGACCATGCCGGTGGAACCCAATGCACGCATAGTAAAAAGTTTAAAAGTAATTTTTCATAATTTCAAATACATACATGAGCATATAATATGGAATTACTCCAAAATAAAGGTCACACATTCAATCCACTCATTCAACACATAACGGGTCATAAGTTAAGTAAGTCGACTTTTGTAAGTTAAGTAAGTCGACTTTTGTAAGGCCCGAGGCCTTAGAAGTGCTATCCCATGCCAACCTGAGGACTTCCCAGGAGGTCACCCATCCTGATATTACTCTCGCCCCTGCACACTTAACTTTTGAGTTCTTTGTCCTCACTTGAACCCATATAAAGGAAGAACTCTGGTTGGCATGGGGAGCACCTCAATCCATTATAAACTATCGGGGTGCTACAATCTCCCACACTTAAGCACTTGACGTCCTCATCAGGGTCCAAGGACCGCCCTCCGAGTCGAGTGACTGCCATCCGGGCCAAACCAACTCGTAACCCAGAGTCGACTCTGATACCATTTGTAAGGCCCGAGGCCCTAGAAGTGCTATCCCATGCCAACCCGAGGACTTCCCAGGAAGTCATCCATCCTGGTACTACTCTTGCCCCTGCACACTTAACTTTTGAGTTCTTTGTCCTCACCTGAACCCAGAAAATGAAGAGTTCATGTTGGCATGGGGAGCACCCCAATCCCTTATAAACTATCGGGGTGTTATAGTTACCTATTCTTCATAATTTTCAAATTATTAATCAAACAACCACAATTAATTCAAAATTACCTATGTATTTATATTTCACATAAGTTATGTTTCCTATCGCCACTTTATCACTAAACCAATCAATCGGTTAAATAAACCGAACCTAACTCATTTACAAGTTTTGAATATTGCTCATTTGCATGTTAAAAAAAAAATTAAATTTGTTATTTTCTTCTTCCAAAATTACATATGCATTATATTATACAGTATTATTCAATAACATTTCATAAGAAGACCCTATTTCATTTAGAAAAGACCTTGGATTTAATTAATAGATTGGACTTGGATCAAGTCGCTAATTTCACTAGTTGGGCCAGGTTTAGACAATCTTGTGGACTCATAGATTCATCATTGATTGGGCCATTTCATATGGGCCAGGCCCATTGATCCATATTTTTTAGAGACTGTTTAAGGTGTATAATGATGGCTCAACTACTTCAAAAACTACAAGATCATTGTATAACATAGACATTAATCATTAGTTGACTTGTATGAATGAATACTTTAACGGACTCTATATATATGTAGTAGTTACGTATTTGGTAATGACTTTTTCAAGAAAAGAAAATTAAAATGTGGTGCTCCGAAAATTCTGTAAGAATAATTCAAGTACTATAGCAAAATGATTAAGTAAACGTCTAAATGATAAAGAATGTTCATTGTATGTACGACTGACATTTGTTGTGTAAATTGATCGACCTCTTACTATATAACGTTACTTAATCATTTTGACTTCTTAATATACTTTTTGCTTAAGAAATATCAAGTGTTATCAAGAGTAACTCAAGTGTATATATGTAGTTAAGTAAGTTAGATAATAGACGGGTAGTAATTCGCTAACTGACAGATAACAGACGGGTAGCAACTCACTAACTGATAGATAACAGATGGGTAGCAACTTGCTAACTAATATTATGAAGAAAGTATGTGAGCTGGTATGTCAACGAAATTTCAACCTAAAACCAATTGCCAAGAAGGTGGTTTACCCGTGACGGATGTCAGCGATTCGAGTTCGTTTATCTCAAAGCTACATGACATATTGACATAATTCTTATTTCATTTTAGTAGGTTATGACTACGCTTTTCGGCCTAATCTTTGGCCCTCCTCCGTGGACGAATCTTGCAGAGGAATCCTTAGGTTTTTGGACGGAACAAAACAATTCTGTCAACCAGAATGTTTATTATCCCTGGTAATTTATTTAGTTTTTCGGTCAAACCAGTGATTCGATAATGGAGCAGATTGGATTAGGTTTTGTTTATCGTTGGATGAATTACATTGCGGATATTGACCCCAAAAAAGAAAGGAAAATGTCATTTAGGTTTTAAGGGAAATGATATATATATATATATACTAGGCTCATTTTTTTGGATTTCAGATGTGAGATATGTTTTATTCTCAACAGTCCATAAATTCAGATTCTAATTTTTCTAACTGTGGATATAATAAGACTAAATTAGAAGGGTCATTGCCGCCTCTACAATACCCAATTCGGATTAGAGTGATTCTGTTCAATCAAACCGGATGAAAAACCAAAAAAAAGTCAAAATTTTATGTTGTACTTCACTTGGGACTTTATGGATTCCTCATTCCTTATAGCAACTTACATTCAAACATGTATATAAGTATATTATCATTGAATGGGAAAAAAATAATCTAACAAAAAATATTTTAGTATAATAAATATGATTGATGGGATTTGAGAGCAGTGAATTTTTGCCAAGTACTACGTAGTATTTATATATATGTAATATAAAAAAAGTAAGAAATAGTAGTGTTACATGACTTGGTCTCCATAACTTGAACTAAATTATACAAAAAAATATATTTTCAGGATCATCGAAGAGTGGTGATCAAAGTGCAGAAGATGTAGTTTGTGTGTATGATCATTAGAGTTGTAATATTATTATTATTATTATTATTATTATTATATAGACTATAGTTGCTATGTATTTAAATATTATTAGTAGAGATATAGATTGCTATAGTAAGACAAGAATATGTGCATGAATTTGAGGTGTATGTGTACACTCGAGCTGGAAAGGAATGCCTTTTTTTTTTGGCTTTTTATCAACTTATTCTTTCTATTTTGATATAATAAAATATAGTTTTGAGAGGGGTTTGCTTTGGATTTGGGATCACTAACTGCACTACTTCAAATATCTTAGGATTCGTTTGGATTGGATTTTATGATATTTTGAATTATAAGATACTCATAAATTCATAATACAGGAGTGTTCATTCGGTTCAGACCAGACCGAACATAATTGTAATATATGATACTGGTCTGGACTGGTGATCCGTAAATTTTAAAATATATAGACGATTTGGCTTTGGTTTGTAAAGACCAATTTACATATTTAATTATAAAAAAATTAATTAATATTATTTTGTAAGAATGGTTAAATTACGTATGGTCCAGTTTAGAATGGTAAAACTTGAGCTTCTACATCAAATATAACAATTAAATTAATTTTATATATATAAGTTTTAATATACATATTATGGTTATATCGTCCGAATCGTAAATTTAGAGTCCTAGACCAAACCAGATTATAACTTGTAAATCCCAAAAATAGTTGAACGTGAACCAGATTGTAAATTTCTAGCTAGGGCTGTGCAAACGAGGACCGGACCGGAATCTAGTTTACTACCCAATCTAGTATTGCACAACCCTACTTTAAAGGGTGATCCAAACGGAACCTTAAAAACTTATGACGTGCCTCCTTCATCACCTCTCCAATCAATTTAATTAATCGGCCACCTCGCCTCCATGGCTCTGTTTGGATGCTTGTAAACAATATATTTAGAAATCTACCTTTTTTATACTAGAAATGTATTGTGTGCCAAACCAAACAGAACCTAAAGCAACACCAAGCAAATAGGAAAGCTCCAAGCTAAAGAAGAGAATCTCTGGCCACTCACTCCACGCCACCTGGAATTTTGCAAGTTCGCCGCCCACATAATTATCCTATTATTTAATTTCGTTTTTATTTTATCTTTTTTTATTTTAATATTTTTTTTTAATATTAAGTGTATATTTAGAGTATTGTTTCTCAAGTGAATATATGTGTGCACGCAACACGTTCTCCACATTCTCTATCTAGCTATCCTCTTATCTACCTTCCATCTCTATCTTGCTTGCCATTGATGGATGGTAATGTTGTCATAGAGAATTTGCTAGAAGTATGCGAATAAAATTTTTAGAATACGTGTCGAGGGTCGAGCATGGGTCGGTTTAAACCGAAATATTAAGTCAATAAGTCATATGATTGAATCGAATCGAACCGAAAATGACATCATTCTCAGTTCGGTTCAGGAATATCTTAAATTTCGATTTCGATGCGTTCGTTTACGGTTCGGTTCAAATTTCTCAAAGAATAACCTTCTATATATCCATCTTAAATTTCCCAAATAATTAGCCAAATTTCGGTTTCAGTTAAGTTGATAATTTATTTAACTTAAAAAGATTCTATTTAAAACAAAATAAACTATAGAAACATTAAATATTAATGTTAAATATTTTTAATGATAATTTATTTAAGTTACTTTTTCTACCACATTATAAGTTACATGTTATGTAGGATCTTACCAAATGTCACTTAGAATTTTGCATACATGTCATTTCCACGTTAAGCCACCTAGGATTTTGCCACATAGATTTATTTTTTTGGCAATTTACAAATGTTAAAAAGATTCCATCTAAAATATAATAAATCATATGAACATTAATATTGACGCTAAATATTTTTTTATAATAATTTATTTAAGTTAAAAGATTCTATATATGTTCGGTTCGCCTTAAATTAAATTTTGATTTTCAATTTAGTTTTTTCGGTTCAGTTAGGTAGGCTAGTGAGAATATTTGACTGAAAATAAAAAATACAATTGGTGTGCTAATTTATTACAAATTTATACATGTTCCTAATATATTTTATGTGTAACTAAATGAATTAAGCTATGCAATATAAAACAAAACAAATCATAAAGGTGATATAATATACAATTAAACATAAAATCACTTAAATAAAACAATACAAAAGTAAATAGTTATGTAGCTCAGGCTCAGTCACTAACTAATTAGACATTTTTACAAATAATCAATTGGTTTAGTGGGATGAGGTATTAGGTTCTTTAAGCGTTTGTTCAGGAGGTTCGAAATTCGAATCTTCCTGGCGGCGTGTATGGAAAAAATTGAATTGGGAGAGTCGCCCCCAGCAATGGGCCTCTGCAGTACCCGGTTCGGATGTAGATTGGGCCCGGCTAATCGAACCGAGCGAGAGATAAAAAAAAAAACTAATTAGACATTTTCATATAGCTTCATTGAAAATGTTGATCATGCATGTGACGCATTTGGATAACGGGTAAATACTTAATTGCATGGAATTAAAAAAAGAAAGAGGCTAAGTTAAAGTCATCACACTTATGTAAGCAGGGCTAAATTATTTTAGATAAGGAAGACTTTAGTTTCCAATACCTACAAACAAAGTGCCAAGTCAACTTTTTAACCATTTACAAACAAAATATTTACGTCAACCAATTTATCTTCTTAATTCTTAGTAAATTTATCAGGCGTAAAATCGCCTAAATAAGGAGTGTTTTTTAAATTTTATTATCTCTCCAGTGTCTTTCATAATAGATAATTTTGAGCAAAATCGCCTAAACAAAGTATTGTTTTTAAAAGTTTACTATTTCTCCAGTATATATCTTTTAAGATAAATGATAAATTTTGAGCAAAATCGCCTAAACAAGGAGTGTTTTTTAAAGTTTATCATTTTTCCAGTATTTTTCAGGATAAATGATGAATCGTCTAAAGGATGATTTTAACTTCGGATAGGTACTCAAGTAATAATGACTAAAAGATAATACCATACTATGAATTAAATTTCTAGTATGTTTACTTTCTGCGTTTAACCAAACGAACGCTAAGTGACTTAAAATATGATATCCTAGAATAAAAAAAAGATGAACTTCTAATCTGACGATTTTTGACATGTTAAAGGAATCTAATAAAATTCCATGCAATGGTACGTGAGTGGTTGTAGATTATAGAATAATATTGCATTATGCAATAGTATATAAAAAAAATACTCAACTAAAATCAATTTCTTTTTTTTTGGGTCATGAAACATGGCTAGGCCCTTGTGAGATTTTATTATAAATCAAGTAATTAATATCAATCTTGCTTTGGGTTTGTTGTGCTTTCCATTAACATTGCCACATGTGCCTTGTTTACTTGTTTGCATTTTCGTTCATACTAAATTATCAATGTTGGTACGGTGGTGCATGTTACTTTTAATTGTTGATTAGTCAATAAATAATCACATCAATAGCCTTTAATTGCTCTGAATTAGCAATGCCCATACTTCACAGTCCACAAACACCACATAGAATGCATAACATGCATGTTTTCTTATTGTCATCACAAAAAGTAATTAATCAAGTTTATTTGTGGCTTTAGATTTGTAACAATTTTTAAGGATAATATTGATTAGGGTTTTTTTAAATCTTATCACTGACCTTGAAAATATTAGGACAAGTTTGGATCGCGCATTATAAAGTAAAAATCTGCATTATAATGTAGAATTTAATGCAATTTTACATTAAATCTTATATTATAATGATGAATTTTGTATTATAATGCGCGATCCAAATAAATTTACCTCCCTTTAAGCGAATTAAAAAAAGCGAGTAAAATAGAAATAAACAAAAACAATTTTTATATTTCATTCCCGGTTAATTGTCTTGAAAAATTAAAATGATATAAATTTGATCAAAACATATTTACCTCGATCCTAAAATGACAAATAAACTTGATAAGTGATAATACATATAAGAAAAACCGTCCATAATTAATTAACGATTTTTCTATCCTATGTACCTAAGGTATAGGATAAGAATCCAATTTTAGAAATATATTTTGAATTTTATATTTAGAATATTTTTAGTTATATTTTAAAAGGGTTTATGTTTTCTTTTAAATTATGATTAATTAATAAATATACATACGACAGTGGCGGAGGCAATGCATGCCTAGCCCCCAGTGGAATTTTCAAAATTTCCTTTTTAAAATATAGTAAAAAACTAGGTTATTTGATAAAAACTAATTTATTTGGTCAGAAAAAAGTAGATTAATTTTTTTATATATAAAATATATTGAAATGGTTTTTTATACATAAAAATACAAAATTTTATGAAAAATAGAAAAAGTTTTATATAATTTTTTTATATATAGAGAAATACAATTTTTCCTTTATTTTTTTAAAAAATATAAAAAAAATTCATGACAAATATTTCTGTAGTAAAAAAAATGACCCAAAGGGAATTTAGTCCTCACTGGCATAAATTTCTGGCTACACCACTGGATACAGACACGGTTTTTTACTTGAAATATTTGTGATTTTAATAGATTTAATTCTCATTATCACCTACCTCATGAGTCATGATTAAGGTGAAGTAAATAGCTAAAGTTCACATTAACCGTCATATAAAAGTGGCAAGGCTAAGATAAGTCAACACAATACACATGAGCTGTTTCTATTAAGTATACACTAAAAAACAGGCTAATAACTTGTATCACATTAACATACATGATTAATTAAGCTACTTGATTATTATAAATGGTCACTTCGCCGCTAAACAAGCAAGCATAATGCCCCATAATTAACAGTTAATTAGGTCGACATTATTGGGATAATACATGCATGATTAGCTAGCATTTTCTTAGGGATTAGAGAAGCATTAAACTAAATAAGATACACACTAAATAGTGTATAGTACAACTTAATTTAGCTTAATTAATTAGTGGGTCACTAGCCTGGTTTGATGAGCTATTTGGAGTTGTCCATACACAAATGCTACTTGAACACTCAACACAACAAAACTAATCATGGCTAGCTAATTAATGTGTTCTCTATTCAAATGAAGCAATCCCCAAAAATTTACCAACCTAATTCCATGACTAAAAAAGAATATAACTATTAACAAACTATTGGACTTTGTTAATAGAAGAGACTTTCCTTGAATTGATTTCCCACTAGCTAGAGTTATATAAATAATTAAGTACAACTTTTTATACTAATAACAAAGATAAAATAGTTTGTTTTAATATTTTAGGCGCGATCTCAATATGTTTGGTGTACTCATAGCAGATTGATATAATTTGATGCAATCTGCAAAGCAACTTGATTGTCGCAAGCAAGTAACCAAATTGTGTAAAATAGCTTGTAATAGAGTAATAGAGCGCCGAAAGATAGCACATGAACTCCAATTTGAGTCACCGAAACGCAAATAACCTTGGCTAGGATAACTTTTGAGATAGTGTAAAACACATACAAACTTTGAGATATATAATGCAACACATATAAATTTCCTTGAATTTTGCATAAATTGTGCTAAAATGTGATCTTATAGCATAACTCAAGTTTAGTAATAGTGAGGTAAATAAGACGATCGATGAGTTACTTGCAGCTCTCTCATAGGGAATTTTGCATCTAGTAAACCAAACTTTGAGATGGTATTGAGAGCATACATTCTCTAAGGTAAATAAGAATGTAAATAAATACTCGAAGAATTTCTAGCAATTTGAAAAACAAGGAAGCACAGTTGAGAGTGTCAAGATCCTTTATCTTAAAACAAGTGTTCATCGAGATTAGTCTTATATTGAAAGATTGAAATAAAATCATTCCCAGTAATAATCAATACATCTACATAGACGAGAACATACAATATGATACCATGGCAATCTAAAGAAAATAAGATGGTCTGCAAATTCTGTCGAAACCCAAACGCACGAAGGGGGCAATGCGATTTGAGAATTTCTAGGTTAAGCAACAGGGTTAAAGGCAGGAATATTTGGTGCATGAGGCGAGAATAAAAATTACGTCCCATAGTTGCTTGCTTTGATACCATGTTAGACACTGTATATATTTTCCTTGAATCTGTTTTTTCCCATAAGGAAACAATAATATATAAATACAAGGCTATATACTTGACAATATAATTATTATTTACATAAAGTAATACATACTTTAACAAAATTTTAAACCTCGCCGATTAAACATATAACTTACAACCAAGAACTTACCCATAAAGCAATGGGGTGTGTACTTGGAATCCGAATCCTTCAAAAGACTAATAAATCAATACTTTAGGAAAAGGAAATTGCACTTTCATAAAAAGGGATATGATCTCTAACTTGATCAAATCAATCATTGAGTTCATCTCATAAGAGTGGTTCAATTGACAGTTCATAGTTCACACACAATTACTTCACCAAAAAGTCAAATCAATTAGAGAGCCAATTTTAAAAACACACCTCAAAGACTTGATTCACTTATTGAAAAATTGCACATATAAAATGTACATCTATTCTATACATCACTATTTTAAAAATCTTGTTTAGACCATGTATATGTTCCGTCTAAACGTTAAAAAATCCAAGTCTACCTAATCGTTCAGCCCGTCTAGAACTCCCCAAACAACAATTCTGGCCGTCTAGTGCTTAGTCTGCCCCTCTTCGTCTAAAGTTCGTTTATCATTTTTTAGAGCATTGCTATACACTATTCTCTTTTTTTAATAAAAAATTACAAAACTCCTAATACATAGGTTCTACCTAGACATTAAAAATCTCAGTCCACCTAACCATTCAGCCCGTTTAGGTATCCGTCTAGGACTCCCCAAGCAGCCATTCTGACCGTGCCCCTTTTCGCCTAAAGTTCGTTTTATCATTTTTTATAGCATCGCTATACACTAATGTATAGGTTCTGCCTCGGCTTTAAAAAATCCCAACCCACCTAACCGATCAACCCGTCTAGGACTCCCCAAGCAGCAATTCTGGTCGCCTAGTTCCTAGTCTGCCCCTCTTCGCCTAGCTAGCTAACGTATGTATATTGTAATTAAATAAAAATCCTATCTAGGCCGGCGCTGAAAGGTCCTAATTCACCTAGCCGTTCAGTCTGTCTAAGGCCGCCTAAGTAACCGTTCTGCCTTTCTAGACGCTAGGTCGTCCCTCTCCGTCCAAGGCCCGCCTAGTGTTTTTTATAACATTGCTATTCTATACACTAGTATAGTTTTTAAACTACAAAACTCCTAGTGTATGTATGCATGTATGTATATTGTAATTAAATAAGAATATTAGTAGTGAATGTGTGGTTGGATAGTCATAGAGAGGAGGCGGAAATTGCGTGAGAGCCAGGCTTGCACTCTAAACTAAAACTAAACTTGGAGAAAGAGAGGAAGTCGTTGAGGAGAAGTAATGGGTTTGCTTGAAAGCCAACCGAATCTCACTCGTCGTCTCCTCCCACTTTCATTCTCCTCTTCCTTAATCCATCCTTTCATTTTCCTTTTTTTTCTTCAATTCCAATCTTACTTAAAGTTATATCATATAATAAATACACCATGAATATATAGGATTAGTCTTCGATCCGTATAGAGAACCTCTCTGTCTTTGCCTTCGGACATCTAGTACGTTAAGCGGCTAGGGCTTCATGTAGTACTATGAACAATTAATTTCGACTCTCACGGACAGTGCAACCTTTGACAAGAAAAAATATCGGATACAATATATAAGCACAAATACAGTGCCCCTGAATAGAAAATGTCGAGTACAATATATAAGCACAAATACAATATACCACGAACATAATTAGTCATCAATCCATATAGACAACCTCGGTATTTGCCTTCAGGCTTCTAATTAAGCGGTTAGGACTTCATAATAGTATCATAAGGTCTCTGTTAACCTGTTTTAACTCCAACAGACAGTATCCCTAAACAAAAAATAGACACTCTTCGTATTTAACCTTGGACAAAAAAACATGGTATACAATATAAAAGCACAAATACTCACCTCATCTTCAGACTTTCATAACTTTTTAAGTCGATTTGTTTGTTATCTCATTTGAACTAACATTTCTTATATATTATAATATTTTATGCCAATTTGTTTGGATTTTGAGTTTTCGGTCACTTGATCTACCAAACATAATGGTATGTCGAATATTTTCTTCATCGTAGCTTTTTAGTTCGATTTACTTGTTATCTCATTCGAACATTTGTATTTTGTTTTATGATATTTATGTTAATTTATCGAACTAGCGAGTTTTTTCAGTCTATTGATCTACTAGACATACTGGTACATCGAATTCTTTTTTTAACTATTATACATAATAGTATAGTATAATATAATATAAATAAAACCCTATGAGCTAGGCTAATCCCATCCCATATATCTCCAACTTCCAAGCTTGGAATATTTGCTCACCAACACCCTCACCACCACCACCCTCCATCATCCCATCCTTTTATGTGCTTGTGCTCATCAATATAAAAACCACTCTCCCAATCCCCATAACACTTCCATCCTAAATTTCAACTCTCACTTTTGAGCAAATTTCCCTTACAAAAAATCATAACCACCAATCCATCATAATATGCTAGCCCAACAAGAAAACCACCACCACCACCAAGTGATGATGATGATGATCAAGGGCAAGCGAACAAAGCGGTCTCGGACCGCCTCCCCGCTCGCCCTCACCATGTCCACCACCTCCGACGACAGCTGCCTAGTCGCAACCTCCTCCTCCACCACCACCACCACAGGCCACGTCGAAGACGTGGCCCACATATGCAACAGCAACCCTAATAGTACTACTACTCCCTCCGTCACGGAGGAAGAAGAGGACATGGCCAATTGTCTTATCTTACTCGCCCAAGGGGCGAGTAAGATTCCGAAACTAACCCATACCCGACCCGGACCCGGACCCGAACCCGAACCCGAACCACCCGCCGAAACCCTCACCGTCCGCACGCCGCCGTCCACCGGTGTCTATGTCTACGAGTGCAAGACTTGCAACCGTTGCTTCTCCTCCTTCCAAGCGCTCGGCGGCCACCGGGCGAGCCACCGGAAGCCGAAATTACCGGCCGCGGAGTCTCCGTCTCCGGCGCTCTCCTTGGCCGACGACCACCGGCCCCACCAGGACTACTTCCCGTCAACCGAGACCAGCAAACTCAACAAGGTGGAAGACCTAGGACTCTCTCTTCAGATCGCTTGCAATTCGTCGAACACCTTGAGTGCAAGCAACATCAACACCACAAAATTGAGTAAAGTTCACGCCTGCGCGATTTGCGGCGCCGAGTTCGCCTCCGGCCAGGCGCTCGGCGGCCACATGAGGCGCCACCGTCCGATTGCCACCTCTCCGGCGGCGAAATCCGCTTCTTCTCCTCCGACTCCTCCTCCGGCGAGGAACCTGCTCTGCTTGGATCTGAATCTCCCCGCCGCCGACGAACAACAGGATGATCAGAATCAAGAAAGTGATGAATCGGCGAAATTCATCTTCCAATCGAGCGAGAAGACGCTCGTGTTCGCTAATTCTTTGGTGGATTGCCGTTACTAGGAAGAAGAAGAAGAACAGAGCAATGAAAAAAAAAATCCCCAAATATTGATTTGATTTGATTTTAATCTCATTTTTTAAAACAATTAATCATGTGAATTAATTTGTTAATTAGACACACCAATTGACATTCATAGTTCTTTTTTTTTCTTTCTTCATTGTTGTACACCATTGATTCAATTGTAATTTAATTATTACAGGAATATTTATATATAAAAGAAAAATCATATATTTGTAATTTGGGTGGTGCAAGTTTTATGACCCAATTTTTTTTTATTTTGGCAGAAAAATGAAATTATTGTAAAATAAAGGGGTGTGAAGTGTAAATTGTAAATGTAATGTAATTTAATTTTATGCGCAAAAAAATTAATCATGTGCCTCGTGACCTTGTCTTAGTAATACAATTGCTAATGTAATGGTTCAGTTATGTTATTCTGCCACTTCTAATTAGATTATACATAACTCAGAACTTCTAGTTCTCATCCGAAAATATATTTTAGGGCAGTTTTTTCATCCTAATTCTTACTTTCGTTAAAAAAATAGGGTAATGTTGAATATGAAAGCAATGTGTGAAGTAGGAAGAAAAAAGGGGGAAGTTGAGAGGTGGGTTTGTTAAAACACACAACTCCACAATGCAACCACTACTACCATACACCACAAATTAAGTAAGATTAGGTTCACTTTCTCTTTCTTTTTTAGGTTCTTGTTTAAATGTTTGGTGCAAATAATTAAAAATAAAAAATAAAGTATGAGCTTTTTCTTCTTTTTATTGTAGTACAAAGTTAGTTAGCAGTTGGCACTTTTTTTTTGTGTGTGTGAAAAATTAGTTGCCACTAGTACTCAAGAGTTCTGACAAAAGGGTTTGTTTTAGATATGGTCATGAGTTGGGATCTTTGGTTATATGGGGAAATATTGAAAAGTTGAATTATTGGCATTTCACATATTCTGACAAAAAACTAGGAAAAAGTAGTGAAAAACTTGGCTTTGAGAGTAAGAAAACAGTGTAATTATGATTTTACTGATTGCTAAGTATATATATTTATAATAAAAAAGATTAGAGGGGTGATTTATGTAGACATTGATCGTTCTAGAGCATTATTTTGAATGAGATTTGCGAGATTTGAATTAACTGTAAGGTTTTAATTGTTAATTTGGCGATTAAAGCGTTGCAATATGTTCAACTACGACATCGATATCTATGAGATTTCTAAATTTAAAACGGATGATGGTGAATTTGATTTCGATATCCTATGACAACTTCAGGTGTCTTTGATAAGATTGATAAGGGTTTTAGGTAAATAATCCGATCTAGAAAATTAAATTTTATCTTCGTAATTAAAGTTTTGAACTAAATTCAATTATTATTGTCACATAGTTGAAATTCGGTTTAACTTGGATTTATTTGTCGGGCGATGATGAATTGATGATAATGCTTAGGCCTTCCACATACAACCTCTCGATTTTATATCGGGGCAAGGGTGTGTACATCTTGGCCCCCAGATCTCGCCCGAGGCGGATTAACACTGGGTTGGTGTTGTTGTTGTATGTTTTTCTAAGGTGATAAGTTCCACAAATGGAGATTTAAATTTAACCTATATTCTTAGGATATACTCTATAGGTCAAAAAATTTCATAGATTAAAATTAAATCTAATTAAGAGTGTGGTACTAGTACCTTGATTTTGAGAGATTCAATATTAATAATAACTGTTTTTTAAAAGAGTTGCACTTTCTTAGGGTGATTCCAAGAGAACTATTTGGAGGCATGTGCAAGTATGCTTTTCCCCACACCTTGTCTATTCATACTCATCCATTTCTTATTGCTCTAACTATATACCAAAATAAATTCCATCTCTCAGCCACAAGTTACTTCATCTAAAACATGTGACTCTATTGGATTTAGATCCTTTTAGTGTATTTTCAAGCATATATATCCTTCCTACATTTTCTCTAATTTTTTTGTTATATATTTCCAACATTGATCTATAAAAGCAAAATAAATAAATAAATAAATAAAAATCAAGTGTTCACTCTTATTTAACCATTTAAAAAAAAATGCATAATAAAATCATGGAGCAAAAAAAATACTAAGAAAGAGATTAGGGAGTCCATTCATTTGGACATGGGTCGCCTTAAAATATTGTGATGGGGATTTAGTTTCGGTGGAGTTGGGAAAAATCTCATGGGTAGAGTTGAGTATATCCCGACTGTTAAAAAAATTTAACGGCTGAGATTGGGTTTTTTCAATTTTTTTCGACGAGTTCACTAATTTTCAATAGGATTTTAGAACTTCACCTATAGAGTTTTTAACAAACTCAGTGGAAACAAGACCGTTCTGACAGATGTGACTTTTTGGAGGTTTGGATCAGCTGCAATGTGGATGGAAATCGAGAAAAACACCCGTTCTGCTAAGTGGACTAACACCTTATTGACCTCCCAAAACACATATTGGACATCTCATTAATCTCATAAAAGATATATTTTCTAAACTAGAAGACTTTAGAGGTTAGGTGAAGATATTGTGTGTTTTTATTAAGTAGGAAGTAGAGTGTATCCTATGGATATGCAAGAATATCATTTGCAATTGTAGGTTGTAGTTGGGGACTTGGGAGTTCACCAGCCAAGCAATAATTTATTTTGGGGAAATAAAAATACAAATTGATGAATTAATTTACACAAAATAAATAAATAAAGAGTGGTAGTGTAGAAAGATCCAAACTTTCTACTTACTCACTATGTGTGAAGTTGTGGATCAATCAACATCAATACAAAAGCTAGTGGGTTTGATCTTGCAAATTGGTGATTCCAAAATTTGGCTATTTTTGTTAATTATTAATTATTAATTGAAATAAGATAATCATACATTATTATTCTTCCAATTAAAAGACGTCTTATCTCATGGCATTAAAGAGTGGTTGTTGCTTTGCCAAATTGCCAATTCCATCAACCCCATTGTGACTTTAAAGTGCATTTATTTACATATTACCCCATTTTAATTACGTCAAAATCTAATTAAATTTGCGATCAAAGATTTATCCTAATTGCTAGCTCGATCTACTTAGTTGTCTACTCATAGTTTCTTACTACTATATTAACTCAATTTGATTATAAAACTATTGTTTTTTAATAACGTATCCTAAAAATACTAATTTTAGAAACTAAACTTCTAAAAGAGAAATAATTAATTCATTGAAAAAAAATTGAATATGTTAAAAAATTACACCAATTAATTAAATATGCTTATTGTTGAGAATATAACTTTTCCTACATCGAAAATTGATAGTAAATTAGTCTAGTATATATGTTTTTTTTTTGGGTTAAGCGGAGGGCTCATAGACCCGTTTTATTAGTCTTTTTTTTGGTTGGAAGGAAAGGTGGTACTCTCCGGTCCCTCAAGGGGGCGTTTTATTAATTAATAAAAAAGGGCTAAGTAGTCATCAAACGGGGGATAGCCCGTCCCCTTACATCATTAAGAAGCAATAAATTAATCCCCTCCGGCGGGGCAGACAATACATGGAAGCCTATAGGATAAAGAAAAGCAAGTGAGGCAAGGCGGTCAGCGACCGTATTTGCCTCACGATACACATGTTAGAATCGGATGGACCAATCCCTACTAATAAATCCTTGACATTGTTTAACCAGGCTACATAAATGATGACATTTCTTAATATTAGAGCTAAACAAATTAATAATCTGTTGAGAGTCGGATTCCACCAAAACCTGTTTGAAGCCCGAATCCCAAGCCAATTAGAGACCATTCCGCATTCCCCAGAGTTCCGCCATAGGGACCGAACATGACCCGTTTTATTAGTCTAGTATATATGTTTGATAGACTATCTTTTTAAGCGTCGATTGATTTTAAGATAACTTTTTTTTATCAAACTTATGTATCGAACTTATATGTGTATTCTTTTTCGTTTATGACCCACAAACTTTCAAGTGACTGCGATCGAGCTATGAATATAACAATGTCAGTATTATAAAAGTGTTAATTTTAGGAATAATATAATATAAAAAGCTGGAATTTATGTGGGGGGAATTGTTTGTGAAGGAGTTTGCGTACAAAACCAGAAAATCCAGTGAAGACAGTTGTGTCATGTGTGCTTGTGTAGTTAACCTGCATATGTTATCCAGCTTGTCACCTTGAGTTTTTTTGTTCTTTTAGTTTTTAATTTTATAGTCTATAGTGCTGGATATTGATATATCTTGAATTATATGGTTGCAGAATTGCAGGCAAGAGATGATAATAATTTAATGTTTTGACTCAAAAGTGATAATTTAATGTTAGATAGTAGTAGGATTTAAGTCACAGGGAGCAAACAAAGAAAGTTTTTGAAAAAACACATTAAAGCAATGAACATATCATTTTTTTATAAGGAAAGAAATTCGAAATACCAGACAGACCTGGTAAATCGAGAAACCGAGATGAAACTCGGTAGTCGGACAGACCGACTAAACATAACACAACACCCGAAAGAAAAGGAAAAAACAGCACCAACCAAACAACAAGGTAAACAAGCAACAAAAACCGAACAAGAAAGCTAGAGAGAACAAAAATGAACATATCATTTGATTATGTGATTATATAGCGGGATCTCTCATTCTATACTAGACGTGTTT
This sequence comes from Fallopia convolvulus, assembly GCA_964016875.1. Classification (NCBI taxonomy): domain Eukaryota; kingdom Viridiplantae; phylum Streptophyta; class Magnoliopsida; order Caryophyllales; family Polygonaceae; genus Fallopia; species Fallopia convolvulus. Next base: position 910,576 of record OZ024722.1, on the reverse strand, counting down.
AGAATACAAGTTATTTAACCAGTTGTAGTTAGATTAAGTAGGTGAAAAAAATGAGTTCAAAGTTATGAAAAATGTGTTAAATAGAGCCCATTTCGTTACTAAGAGTAGATTGATAACCCAAAGCTAAAGGCATTCTGCCCAATAAGGCAGATACTTCAGATCCCCCTGGTTGCTGGTTGGGCCGGTTCAATGGCTCTATATGAATTAGCAGTTTTTTATCCCTCCGATCCCGTTCTTGTTAATTAAACTAACATTTAAACAATAGAAACTAGTTACTATTTTCGGTTTTTCTTAAATGCAGTTCTCCTTATTTCCTAATTCTCAATATTAACTAGTTACTAATTATTTTTTCCTTACCAAACATTGTTACCTATAAATTTTAACTAGTAATTAATAAAAAATTATACTTATATGTGCAAACTTTGATAACACCTAGATGTATTATATAACAAGTAGCATGATGCAATAAAATGAATATTGGGCCTGAACAAAAAATTCCTGGAGGCCAAGGCCCATTAAGAAGCCCAATAGAGTGTCTGCATAGTGATATTGTCCAATTATACATGATTGGGATTCAAATCTTGAGCCTTTTCCAAACCTGTTTTGAGTTCTTAATTAACTATGGATTATTTTTTGGCTGGTTGAACTTGTTCTCTTTTCTTAGTAGCAATATAAATTCAGAATTGCAATATATGATAGTATATGTTTCTTGCAGCTTTTTAGAATGTAGGATCAAAATTTTTTGTAGCACATGATTTGATGATTCTTATATGTTATTTGAATTTCTTTTAGTGCAGCAAACTAACATTGATGTTGGAACTGCATAATTTTTTTTTTAAAAGAATTTGTTCTTTGATAGAGTTGGCAACATACAGGGATAGCTGAAGGGAGAAGATTCGAGTGGCGGACTGCTAATCACCTGAATAGACATGCCCTTGAGGATTCGACACTTTGTTGTGTTTTATGCTTCGTTTTACCTTGTTTTATGCTTTATTCCTCTTCCGGTGTTGTTTTGTTCATGACTTTGCTTTTTGGTTGCTTTGTTTTTCGTACATGTGGTCTTGTCAGGTCTTTTGGTCGCTTCCCATTGCGTTTAGCCAGGGGTGCCCCATCCTGACCACCCCCAGATTTCTCGTAAGAGAAGCTACTCTGGATCATTGTTGTTGTTGTTCTTTGAATTATTCACTCAAACGTGCAAATCTCTTTATTTTAAATATCTAAACCACACACAATCAATCACCCGACTAAAAAAAAGACAAGCTGATATTATACACAAATCATGTTCCAAGGAATTATCATATACATGATGAATTTTGATTCCTGAATCATGTTGAGTGAGACAAACACATCAAGAGCAACATCCACCTTGAGGAATTTGTGCTTGTTCTTGTTTCTGTTTCAGGATATTTCTCTTCCCTGCATTTGATCCTTGCTCTAAGAGACCTGGAACCTCCATAATCTGCAAGCATTTGTGCAAACTGTCATGAACTCAATCCTCAAACATTGAACTTTGTTTTGTACTCATTTGTATGACTAAAGTGAAAGCTTTAGAGATTGCAAAAACCGACCCGACCCTAAAATCCTAAATGTTATCAAAATGCATGACCCGATAACCGACCCGAAGGCACAAAACCAACTAAACTTCTAGTGCTCATTTGTAGTTGTGGGTCCGGTTCCACGGTTCCGGAACCATGGAACCGGGACCAGCTAACCCCGATTCCGGTTTTTTCCGGTCCCGACACTTCACAAAAAAAAATAGCCGTTGGAATTGGAAGCCGTGACCACGGGTTTGGAATCACAATGGCGGTTTTGCATTTTGTTTATCCGCGACCGCGGTTCCAATGACAAAAAATAGCTGTTTGGAAGGTTCCGACTTCCAACCGTTAGGAATCGACGGTTCCATTGGTTTCCATTGGTTCGAAACCGGCGGTTCCACAAGGAAGTGGAACTGGGACCAGCCGACCCTCGATTCCACTGGTTCCGGAACCGCCGATTTTTTGCGGTTCTCTTCCACTGGAACCGAATCCACCACTACAACACTACTTATTCAGTTATTTGTATGACTTAAGTGACAATTTACAACTTGTTATTCTTTAGGTTTACCTTTAGAGCAAGCTCTTCAAAGCATTGTTCAAGATTTTGCCGAGTTTTTGCACTACACTCGGTGAACAGGCTACCGAGTTCCTTTGCAAGGGCGAGCCCCTCTTCCTTACTTACAACTCTTTCGGATTCCTGGGAATCATGAGAGAGTGCAGGAATGAATTAAATCATTGTGTGCTTGACAATTATGAAGCGGTTTAATGGATTTGAAAGAATTAACATATGAATTGTAGAGATGAAACCTACCATGTCGACTTTGTTTCCAACGAGCATCTTGACACAGTCTTGATTAGTGGAATAGAGGTCAACCTCCTTAGCCCAAACATCAGACAAGTTTGTAAAAGATTCTCTACTTGTGACATCATAAACTAGTATTGAAAAATCAACAAGATATAGTTTAATATGACAAAGACATTGCCATCTTTAAAATAAAGGCAGTGACACCAATAGAAGATTATACAAGTAGAAAGTAAGAAGCAACAAAGTATATAGGAGGTAGCAAAATAAATAATGATGAGCCTACCGAGAATGATTCCTTGAGAACCCCTATAATAGGAATTTGTTAATGTTCTGAACCTCTCCTGCCCAGCTGTGGAAGAAACCAATGGTAAATCACTCAAAAACCAACACAGATAATATGCAATTCTGCATAAACCATTTTACCACCACATAATCACAGGAATTGAAGACACAGATTACAGAAAGAACAACATTTCTTGTACTGAGCAACCCTAACAAACTTCCATAACATCCACATTGCTACATAGAGTCATCATACATGTAAATTTTTAAACAAGAATTTACTGGACTATTAGTTTAGTAGTTGGAATATAAACAATCATAGGTGATCTTTTTTCTACTACATTTATCAGCTCCTTCTTTTGCATTTACTATTTGAGTGTGTGAGATGCATAGAAGGTTAGTAAGTCTCCATCAACCAAAATTTAACAGTTACAGAATTCCATTAAAAAAAAGTACCTAAAAGTTTGATCAATATTTTGTCAATGCATCTAGTAGTAAAAGAATAGAACCAAAAGAATAAAACCAAAAGCACACTTTGACTTCTGAATGGACAAAAAGGGGGGCTTTTAGGCTTGTAGCCATAGGCATGTAGCTACTTACCTGTATCCCAAATTGTGAGCTTCAACCTCTTCCCTCCAACTGTTAGGGATTTGATTTTGAAATCCACTCCTGCATAAAGCCAAGACGATTGAAAATCATTCAACCAACTGCTTTCAACCAATTCAGAGCAACCAAAGCAATAATTATATCCCAACTGCTTTCAGATCTAAAATTAGACTCAAACTTGGGATAGCTCTTTCGTGTTCGTTCATCATATTTTTAATTGGCATGCACTGTTGTCTTAATCAATAATTTAAGCCTTTCAAATCTCAAACATATAAACAAATCTTTAGCGCCAACTCTGCAGAAATTAAACGAAAAGCCTAAAAGAAAAATCGAAAAAAATTGCGCTGAGATGCTCACAATTCACAAAAATCTCCAACAGGCAACAGAAAGTAACATGCAAAATGCAACAGCAAAGAAGCTTCTCCACACATCTCACATGGTAAGCTCGAAGGCACAGAAGAACTATCGATCGGTATAATTGAGTTGGCTAACACGTCAATTCGCAAGTCCAAATCAGCTCAATTCTTCACCAATTTTGTTTTCGAAATTTTCGAAAGCGAACAGTATTGAATAACACTATAACAGTAACAGAGCGAACGAAATCGGATTTCGAGAAAATCTCGGAGCGAAGAGAGAAAGAGGAAATTACGAATTCTCTCTCAATAATTCCTTCTGATCTCACATGGTTGGCTTACACGTCAGTTCGCAAGTCCAAATCAGCTCAAATCTTCACCAATTTTTTTTTTTAAATTTCGAAATCGAACAGTATTGTATAACAGTAACAGAGCGAAGAGAGAGTGAAAGAGGAAATTAATTACCAATGGTGGGAGCGAGATCTTCGACGGAATTGGAAATGAAGCTGACGAGCAAGCTGCTCTTGCCGACGGCGGAGTCTCCGATCAACAAGATCTTGAACGAGAGATCGTAGCTCTGGCCTCCTTGATTCGAAGCTGAACTCATCGTCGTCGCCTCGCTTTCTCGATCTTTCGCTTTGTGAGGTGGTGTAGTTGATGGCAGAGGGGAATTGAGAATGTGCGAGATATTTAAGAGGGCGGAAAAGGGGAATAAAAGGTAAAGGAGAGAAGGGAGAGAGAGGAAAGTCACATAGAATGAAACGGAAAGGAAAGGGAAAAGGGAAAGGGAATCCCTGTGAATGGGAGGAGGGAAACGGGGAAAACGGCGAGACGGAATTCGTTTCTTCTGGTTTTGTGTTTGAGGGCTGCTTTGGATTTTCAGATGGGTGTAGTGGGATTCGTTGCTCGCTTTGCCGACGCGCTCGGTGGCGTACTGTTGTGGCGCGTGCGGTCACGTCTTCCCCGACAGATAATTAGTGAGTGTGTGTGAGAGATTTACACAAAACTATCCTAAATTAAGGGGTTTCATATAATCTTTTTTTAAAAAAAACGAGGATAATCATTGATTATTCTAGGCGAGCCTTAAAGGGTTGAAACTTAGGACGCGTGAGATTTGGATGTCATGTCCTGCGACATTAGGAGTGTGACTCTCGGACAATTGTTGATCGAGATGAAAGGTTGAATGGCTTCAAGAGTTTGCAGTAGGATCGAAACATACTCTTGTTTGAATGTCGAGGCAAGTCGACTTAGTTAAGTGCGGAGAGCTTGTCCCTAATTTTGGACTTGACAGTGATGATGGAACCGTTACCTTGCTAGCCCAAGGCAGGGTGAAACCATTGATTGTTCCGAGCGATCAGGTTAGCCTTGCAAGATTAGGGGCGACTCGCGGACCTCAAAGGGTCAAAACTCTATGCCCGTGCCAGTAGCTTGTATTAACCAGCTCGACCAAATAGAATAAAGCATGATGAAGCCTATATTTTTCACCTAAATAAAAGATCGAGGCAAGAGTGAAAGATCAAACATAGGACCTCTCAACATCACCTCAACATGGACCGCGACCGCGGTTGCAGTTTTCGTTCGAAGGTAAAAAATTAGGTTTTTTTTTAATTTTTTATTATTATTTTCGGTTCCAAATCGGAACCGGCCTCGGAACCGCCCAGAATCGGAACCGGGCCAAGGCCGGTTCCGGTTCCGGTTCAATGGTTCAGAGGAATCGGAACCGCCGGTTCCGGAACCGGACCCAGGTCTAGTGCTACTAGGTTGCCGTATAATCATTATTCTTCGAAAATTATATTAAATTGTTCAGTTTCGAGACTTCAGTTGGAAAGTACCTCAAACTTTATTATTTCATCATAAGCATTTTGGTTAATTTACTCGATAATTTATACAAAAAATGGGCAGTGCTTTTTTAGAAAAAGATCAAAGTTGGATGATTTGATGTAACTTTTCTTTTCAAGACCACAAGAGTGATTTAATTAATACTCTTGCAATTTTTATGGGCTTGCTGTCCTCATCATCGAATGCCAATTAATTGCCCATGCCTGGTCTCCTCTAAAACAGTTCATCAGCTATTATTGTTAAGCAAAAGGGACCCCCAATTTAGCAATATTTTTCAAATCTGACTAAAAAGACAGGTTTTGTGGGATACTCATATTTGCTGATGTTGATAATACATTGGAGTATAATGACACACCCTCTTGACGAATACGACAGGAAATGGCAATATTAGAAACATAACTATGAATCCACATCCAAGAGTAGGGCAACCTTCAATTACAAGAGTCATTATCAAGAGTGAATTTATGAGATGCCATTTGCACAAAAATCACATGCAACCTTCATATCACATATTTTGCTAACTGGGTTCTAAGTAGGTTTATTTTATGTCATAGAACAGAAACTAAAAACCTGTCTAGGAGACCATCTAGCCTGTCTAGGCGCCCGTCTAAGTTGTCTAGGTGCTAGGCGTCCCTCTCCGCATAGGGTCTGCCTAACTACCATACAACTTTTTTCACAAACACCTCTCTATATCCAAAACAATGACACGATGCAAAGTGCAAATACTACGAATTGAGCTCACATCTGGCAAAATGTTGAAGGGATTGACCATGTGAATCTGACAACAGTAGGGACTAAAGGAGTGAGAAGTAAGACCAATGATAATACAATCACAAAAAAGCAGCTTCACATAATCCAGCTTGCCAAACTATATAGATTTTCTCATTTTAAGCGACAATCACGGAAATTTAAAACAAAAAAAAAAGCAAAGCATTTGCAGCAATGCATCACTGACCTACTGCCCCATATTGGGAGGTGGGGGTGGGGGAATGTGTTGGCCATGAAAGCCCTGAGGTGGCGGTGGTGGTGGCATTCCCGGGGTGAAATTGGCCATAGGGCCACCACCCATTGGTGGAGGCGGCGGTGCAGGAGGGGCGCCAGTTGGTGGCATTGGCCTTGGCCCGTTACCCATTGCAGGTGGAGGAGGCGGTGGAGGCAAGGACCTTGGTGGGGCCCCAGGAGCTGATGTGCCGTTGGGAGCGGGTGGTGGTTGTGGCTTGTTTGCTTCTGGTGGTTTGGTCTTGAAATATAATTGCAGCTGCAGAAGCATCCAAATGGAGCATGTTTGAAGGATTTAGATGAGATTTTGATTGTTTTTAAAATCTAACAAAATAGGAAACAAGACGTAGAGACAAACCGTGAACATTTTAGAGTCAGGGTCCCAGTGTGAAAAGAACTTGGGTGTAGATTTATCAATTTCTGTGCTGGGAACCTGGGATTACAGTTCCATTTTAGTGAATACACAGTATTTGCAATAGGCAATAAGCAGGAAGAGCAACAATGATGAGGGAATTCACCTTGAAACCAATGATCTCATATGGCTCAGCATGAAATAGAAGGTACTGGAACTTCTTGTCATAGCCTTCAATTTTCTGTAGTCAGCAAATATTAACCCAAAAGCCAGTTATTTTACGGGAAATATGTAGCAGTTTCAGTAAACTTGTAGTCATACAAGGTCATTCACTAAAAAATATATGTATAAATAAGAACATAAGCTACCTGTTCAAAGGAAGACATAAAACGGTGCCTTGGCTTTGTATTGTCCTCAATCTCAGGGTATTCGATCTGTTCATTAACAAAAACTTAGTATCATTACAGTTTTAGATTTTAAACAGTAGATAACAATTCAGTAACACGCACCTGGAAAAGAAGGGATCTCTGCTTTGTGTCTGAATCATATTGCTTCGTCACACGGTAACCAGGTCTACCAATTTTAGCTGCATACAACGCACAAGTAAAATTAACAAACTTTACTAAGAGAGATCTCCACAAATACAAGCATAGAGGAAAAAAAATGTGCAAAAGGAGTTTACTAAGAGAGAATTTTTTTCCCTTCATTCACATGACCCGAAGCTAAAAAATGAAATATCACATAAACAAGGGAAAACCCTTGACAAAGAACCAGTTCAACTTGATGAATGTCAGATAAACTCTTTTGTTTTCCTCTTCCAGCTTAATCTTAATGTATGTTGGATTATTAGGCAAGTTGAAGTTTCAATATTACATTATCTACCAAAATATTTAATTATAAGCAATCCCATTGACTAAAATGACCATAAACCAGGGAAACACCTAGACAGAAGAACCAGTTCAACTTATCATCATCATCATTGACCCAGTGAGGCTCCGCTACAGCGGAATCTGGGGAGTCGAGATGGGGGTAATGAATGTGAAATAAATTCTTTCTTTTACTCTTCCAGCTTAATCTTAATATATTTTGCCGGAAATGGAATGCATTATTAGATTATTAGGCAAATTGAAGTTTCAATCTTACATTATCTATCAAAAGATTCAATTATAAGCAATTCTATCCACTAAAACAACCATCAGTTTTGTCATCCTACCATTCCAAGTATTTCCTTAACTATTAGCAGTCAATCACTATTCCTAACCATGTCTTAAGGACTCAAAAAGTTGACACTATCAAACTGTCCACCCCTGCTATGAAACAAGACAGCAAAAGATAATATTATACCCCAATTACACTCTCCATCTTGGAAAAAACAACCAACTTACAATACAAATTAAGCTGATAAACCATTCACTAATCACTATATGTAGCTGCAAATAAATTATTTCCCTCAACCTGACTATCCTTCACAGTTCACCTCACACCCCCAATCACAACCTTTGCTTTTGTTTCTCTTCCACTCTTTCTATATCCCAAATTCGCTCTTCCTTCTATTTCTCAAGGTAGAGAGTAATCCGGCAACTCAATTCCTAAAAGGCTCATACTCACTCTTCATCGTTCCCCAAACCCATACATATCCAAAACTAGACCAAAAATCTAGCTATTGCAGTAATATCCTAGTTCTATGTTTTCAAAGCCACCTCAAACAGCACGCAAATTTACTAATAAGCAACAAAAAAGGGAGGCAGCAAAGACAAAATCCGCGGATAAATTCCAGGAAGACTGAGAGGGAAAGCCATAGACAAACCAGATCTCCGAGGAAGGACTTTGATTTTGTGAGGCTGAGGTTGAGCAGGCGCATCCTTAGCCTCTCGAGCAGCTCGCTTGGCCAAATTGGTCTGATGCCTCTTTCCCTGCGTGTGAGCCAAGTAGTTTCCTTCATTGTTGTGCAGAGTAAGACACAGCTTACACTCATAGCTGAACAGAAAATCAACCAACAGGATAAAACCAAACCCTAATTTACCGACCACAAAGTCGAATTGAACAGCGAAAACAGGCAATTGCGCAAGGAGAGAAAAGAGCGGGGCCGCGTACCTGCCGAGGTGATTGCGCATGAAATAGGGATCTTTGGCGAGATCGATGGTTTCGAGAGCGAGGCGACGGAGACGCTCCCGGCGATCGATTGCTTCGTTCTGGGCGGTGGCGGCGCCACCGCTCCCTGGCTTGGAACCCCATTCTCGATCCATGGTTAACCTCTTCTTCTCTCTCGCTTGCTCTAAGCCCTAGAATTCTCGAGCAGGATTGTTGGATATGAGAAGAGTGAAGAGTTTGTAGTCGTTGAAGTTAATGTCGAATAAAAATCAGGAATTATACATAGGAGATTTTTTTTCAAATTAAAAACCCTAATCATAATTTATAGCGTAAAATTATATCATTTGTCTCTAAACTTTACAATATTTAATTTATTGGTCTCAAGATTGTATTTCTTGTTATTTAGGCCCCTAAATTTTATAATTTTGTTTATAATAAATCCCAAAATTTCAAGTTGTTCACTTGTTCTAATTAGGTTCCAAACTATTAAGGGCTTGTTTGTTTGTATACCAGAAATCGGAAATGGTTATGGGATTGGGAACGTGGTTATTTCATACATAAATATGGTGTTTGGTGTTTTATTAGAATAGGAATTGGGAATGAGCTTCTTCTCTACTCCCATAACTTTCTAGTCATTGAAAGCTTTGTCAACCCCATGGCTTCTAGTCATTCAATAAAAGCAAAAATAGTGTTGCAAAAATATGGCAGTGGAAGAGCTTCTTCTCTACTTCCATGGCTTCTTCAATAAATTGGTCTTATAGAGAAATATTAGGCATTTCCCAGATCCGAGTAAGTAAAATTAGAGAAGAATGAAGCGATTCATTTCAAGATCTGGGTAAGTAGTGAAATTGGAGTAGTGAAATTGGATTAATTTACTTCAAGATCTCGGGGTTTTTCACGAATTCACCATAGTAGGGGCAAAGGGAGGAAGAAGATGAAGTTAGGAATGACTCAAACCAACCTCAAGAGTTGGGTATGAGGGAATGAAAAAATCAGGTATGGGAATCAATTTCATACCCATTCTTATCCCTACCAAACGCCGGTATCGGGTTAGGTCATTCCTAACATCAATGAATAAAAGGACCATGAATAAAAGGACTAAGTAAATGGGAATGTTTGTGCACATGATCGTTGGGAATGTTTGTGCACACGATCGTGTGATATTGTGATCCTTAACATCAATGAATAAAAAGGACCATGAATGCAAATATTTCAATATGTTAGGGATCTAAATATAATATAATATGGATTATAAAGTTTAATGATCAATAAAAAGAATTAGTTGTAAAGTTTTAAGGACTAAATAAAATGATTTAATCTTATAACGACGAGTCAATCAATAAGAAAACATCTCAAAGAAAAACGTTAGGTAAGCATGACACCTCGTGATCAGGAGCTCGCGAAGTTGAATCTTTCTCCCTAGTTTTAATAACCTACTTTTAGTGTTATTTAAGGGTAATATATATATATATATATATATATTACTTAAGGGTACTTTTATCTTTCTATGCCTTGTGTAAGTTACTTTCTAACCTTGACTTTTCAGCTTGTCTTTCTCTTCTCAATATGTAAACGCAACACCCATTTCCTTTTCATTTTCTTTGTTCTTCACTCTTGGATTCGTGGATTATATTAGCTACCCATGTGTTATCATGATATCAAAGAAAGCCTACAATGAAGATCCAATTGGTATGTGAATTTTGTGTGCATTGTTATACAATTATTGAGATTATGAATTTGGGGATCAAGGATTCATCCACTTGTGATTTTTATTTAGGGCTTTTGATTGAGTAAGCCTTGGAGGTTGATTTGTTTGGGCATTGACGTTGCCTTCTCTTCAAAAGGGTATCTTCTCTCTCAAGCAAAACCCTACTTTGTATCACACTATTGTTGACAGTTTGGTCTATCTCACTATCACTCGCCCTGGCATTGCATTTGTTGTTCACACTGTTAGTCAATTTGTTGCTTCCACTACGATTGTTCATTAGTCAGTTGTTCTTCGCATCTTGAGGCATCTTCGGGGTATCATTTTCTAAAGTCTCTTGTTTCCCTCCACGTCATCCCTGGAGCTGCGTGCATACTTTGACTCTGATCATGCTCGTGATCCTATTTGATAGAAAGTCCATTACTAGTTTCTATATCTTTTTGGGTGATTCCCTCATCAATATACTATAACTAAAGTCGAATCTCTCTATCCTACGTGTCGTCGTCTTAACTATGCCACATAGGCGTTCTAATTTTTTCATTTACCTTTTTTACCTTAATTTTTTTTAGTATTTACAATCCTTATATATTATAATAATATTCCTTATATATTATAATAATATTCCTTATATTACTTATAAAAAATATTATATTGACTATATTTGGAAGACATAGATTACTCCTTTACTTTATTAAAAGATTACATATATATATTTAGAAGACATATGATCCATATCTATCAAAATATTATAATTGGTTAAAATTTAATTGAGAAGATTTTAATTAGTTGAATCTCACATATATAATTAATTTATAAATCTTACTTTTTTATCTATCTTTTTCATAATTATTTTAAAATATCATGTTTTGCCTATTAATTTAATTCATAATATTAATAAATAATAAAATATTTATTATTTTAAATGATATATGACAACTCTTATAGTTTTTTAATTTTATATATTTATTCAAAATTTTATATATTTAGTATAAATATGATTATTCTCAAGAATGATATATTTAAAAACTTTTTATGATTAATATTTTATTTAAGCAAAACCCGTACAAGGTACGGAAATACATACTAGTTTATTGGAAGAGTAAAAAATAAAGTGTTGTCTCCCAATCTTCCACTAAAGCAAAGTATCGTGCTATGTCATCAACTACCAAAGAGATGTTCTAGTTACGATGGTTGCTTGTAGATATGGGTGTATGCCTCTATCAGCCCATTCCTATGCATTTTAACAATTAAAGTGCCATCGAGATAGCTCATAACTTTGTCTTTCATGAACACACCTAGCACATCGAGATCAATTGTCATCTTACTCGTTATCACTTGAAACTTGGCACTCTTATCTTGCCTTTTATTCCCTCTTCTCTTCACATTGCTGACTTTTTTACTAAGTCGCACACCATCTCTCATTTTCAATTTTTTGGTAGGGCAAACTCTCGATGCTCCTTGTAGTCACATCGTGAATTGGGAGGGGTATTGTTATTTAAGAGTAAAATAGATATTTTGCCTTAAAGATACTTTTATCTTTCTCTGCATTGTATAAAAAGCTTGTAAGTTGATTTCTAATCTTCTCTTCTTAATATATAAAATGCAGTTCGCATTTCCTTTTCATTTTCTTTATATTATAACCGAAAAAAGTATAATGAAAGGAGATAAAGAAGCTAGCAAAACCACATGTAACAGAATTTATCCTAGAAAAATGAACATAAATATACAGCAAACAGAATTTATACTAGACAAATGAACGTTTCTCTTGTATTGAAGCTGCCTAAAACGAGCTAAGGCTAGTGGCTTGCTTTCTTCTTACCCTTTTAAACTGGCAGCTCCATTCTGTGGGAAAACCTTCCTTATGAACTGCAAGAACCTCTCAGAATAAAATGTAGGGTCCACGGACGATATCGACAACGAGTCGAACTGAACCGACTTATACGCGTGCTCAATCTTCTTGGTCATGTTGTACGCCTGCAATATGTCAATGATCCCCAAGTATAAGACGACGTCGTACACCTCTTGGAATCCGGTTTCTTCGTTGTCGGGAATGTGCTCTGCTCTTGCTGGCATGTTAACTCCAAGCTGAATTTGAAGCCTATAGTACAACCACATTATAAAAAAAACTTGAGAGAATGATTTTATATTCACATTTTGGTCAATGACACCGTCTATGAGAGTCGAAACTCGAAACTGACTTCAGAAGTCAAATTTTTACAGTAATATGATTCCTCATTTACCTTGCTGTACCCGGAAGAAGCAGATCAACTTCCTCGGCGGCACCTGCAGCGGATGATGTCTTTAACCGGCTACCTCTTATGTGAGGGCCCACAACGACACTTCCATCGTCTGCTGCACGTGGAACGAGAACAAGGCTTTCTGGGTAACGGGAAATGTCATCCTCTAGAACATCTGCCACGAATCAAGAAACGAGTCAATATATTCATTTGCTTTGAGAAGGAAAGGATTCGATTTACCAGGACAAGTCTGGTAGATTGAGAAACCAAGAAAACTTGATAGCCGGCCAAACCGGTAAGAGAAGAAAAAACAAAAGAGCAACAGAACAAAGGAGACAACAAAAGAGTCATTTGAAGCTAAAAAATATTGTTGGTCAATTTTTCGTGTCTCATTTGTAAGTTTTAGCAAGGCATCATTAGCTGCACGCACCTTCTTCTGCAAGAACTCCCAATCCATCTGTGAAAACACCATTTTTGCGGGACATGAAAGGTTGAAGGTGCTGAGGAGCACGATAATGAACCCCTAGCAAAAGACTGTAGTCCATGATATGTTGATCCTCCAAAAATTTGCTGTCAATCTCAATCTGTCTGCAAAACAAGTTCAAACATAAATTAATATATTTTTATACAATTCATCCATCAGAAAGGAATCACTGAATCATTTATAGATGCTTAAGCTAGCAAGAAATTTAAAACTTATGCATGTCCTTTTTTGAGGAGCAAATCCGGATCAAGGTAAGAGATTAATAAGTACACTATAGAGTTGCTTACTCCAATAGAGCCTCTTGCCAAGAAGGTTCCAAGTAGAAGGAGTAATTAAGATCCAAGTCTTTAAGGATTGTGTTTTCATCGAATTCTACTTTATTTGTTGAGCGTCCAAGTGAAGAGCCTTTCAAATCAAATCTTCTGTGAATCCTCAGCTCAGTACAGAACATATTTCCCATCACCACAAAGCGAAACTGCAAAAATTAGTTTAAGACTGTCACAGTCTGTCACTCTGTCACAAGTGTACATCAACTAGGCGAAGAAGCAAAATAATACAGATCATCAACGAATATGAGTGACAGAGAAACAATTGTTTAAAGAGTCATTATCTAATAGTTAATGGATCTTGTAGCCTAGAAGGGGAAAATTTCACAGAATCATAGCCCAATTTTACATTATATACCTTTTGCCCACTTGATGGCTTGATTCTGTGAAGACCAAAAAACTTGGTTATAAGTGTATTGTCATAATTCGACACGTGGTTATAATAATCTGGAAGCATCCGCAAAAGGACCTGCAAAAAAGTAGAAAATAATTTTTCATACCTCAATTGTTCAAAGATGCAGAATAAAGGAAGCGCAAATATAACTCACCAAATTGATAAAGCCAAGTGCATAATAAAAAGAAAGCAAACCTTCACTTCAGATTGTCTGAGAGTCTTTATCATAAAACGGTCATCTTGTGACAGGAAAAAAACACTGCCACTTTTGCCTGGGGATGACAATTCCCTTAAAGTATCATTTCCACATATGGACATCATGTAATCAGCAGTATCAATTTTGAACATCTCTCTCAAATTCCTGAGAGATGTGACAAAATTAGCTATCTCAATTACAAAATATGTGTGCACAATTAATGAAGCATAAGAAAAACAAATATTTCTTCTTGATATAGCTCCGTTTGTTTGGTTTTCATATTTGTAAGATCATTTACCAACAGATGTAACAGAAAAACACAGGTTCTATACACCTACATGCATATCAAGAATTACACAAATATCACAGCAAACGAAGAATATGATACATAGAATGGAACACACCAGTAATCCCTTTCTAAGACAGTAAGAAGAACCACCAACCTGAACACCATTGGACAATAATCTTTCCATTTAAAATCATCTGACTTATGAGGCGGTGTTAGCTGGGACCCATCCTTGGGAAAGTTCATCCAAAAGCTGGCTTGTGGACCAAAATCTGTTCCTCGAACTTCTCGCTTTTGTATGGGCGTAATCTTCCCAACAGTGTATCTGACCAAGATCTAGTGCACATTTAGTATCCTTATCCAGCAAGGTCAATGATAATAAAAAAAAGGACTATTTGAACAATATTGTGCAAGTGATATAGTCTGAAACAATTATGTTACTTCATCACCATCTGATTGAAACCCTTTGAAAAACAAAAAGCACTCATATTGTACTAAACAAATGACCTCTTAAAGCAAGAGAAATAAGACTAAAAGTCCTGGTTGCGCACAAAGAAAAGGAATAAATACAGAGATGAAGCATAGTAGCATAATAAAACTCATATTCATATACAACGGATTCAATTTCAAATCTAGAAAAGGTATAAAAGATGCATGTACCTGATTCCAAGCTGCAAACTCAGCATTAAATCATAGCTGCGATGACCTTTAATAATTGCTTCACCTGGCCTTTTTACCTCCTTTGCTAGTCTTCTTTGCCGCCGTTTAGGTTTTCTTGGTGCAAAATTGTTATTGATCACAACCTCATTGATCAGAACACCTTGCATATATTCCCTTTCCAATATTGGCAGGTTTACTTGAGCCTCCTCTTCTTCTCTCCCAGAGAAAGATTCAGATAACCCCAATGACGAAGCATGTCCAATCACCGTTTTCTCAATGGACACTTCAAGGCTATAACGCCTGCCCAGGGAAACGTTTTTGTTATCAGATGAAAGACGACGACGAGATCCATGACTACCTCCCACTTTGATATTCCCCATGTCAACTGAAGAGGTGTGATGAATGTGAGACACTTTGCTCTGCCTTTTCAAATCAGGCAACAATCCTCGTTTTCTCAGAGCACTAAGGTACAACTCTTGTGCAGCTGGAAGCTTAGAGCAGTGAGGATAAAACGATCCTTTTCCATCTTTTAGCCCGCGTGTCCACGTTCCTATGTAGCAACTTCCATTAGGCCATGTGTACACTCCAAAACCATGCATCATGCCATTTTTCCATCTACCTTCAAAAACATCCCCATTGGTCCATGTAAAAGTTCCACATCCTGACATTTTACCGCCTTTCATATCTCCCACATAAACATTCCCATTGACGCAGGAATACTTTCCGGAACCTTCTGGCGTCCCTTGGATCCAAGATCCGTCAAAGATATCTCCGTTGTCATATTCTTGATATCCCAATCCATGTTTAAGATTCAATCTCCATCTCCCTTTGTATGTCAAATGACCAGGCCATGTATATGTTCCTTCACCATGCATATAACCTCCAGAAAACTCACCCTCATAAACCGCTCCAGAAGGAAACTCTAGCTTACCCTCTCCATGTCTCATCCCTCTTCTCCACTCGCCCTCATAAACGCACCCATCAGACCAGACATACTTGCCTGATCCCTCGGGCGTGTGGCCAAGAAGTGTCCCAGAATAGGACTCTCCATTAGGAAGTATTAACTCTGCAACTTTAAACCCAGAAGCTTCGGATGCTGAATCTCCATTCGCTGCTGAAAGCGAGTCCGCCTTTTCATAAAGGGAAGCATCTAAAGATCTTGATCTATCAGAAGAAAGCAGCATCCTTCCTTATTTTCACCAAGTGCCACAGGGCTAGACATGCATACTGCCAAAGAGGTCTCAGTTCACTTTGACAGAATTGATGCTCTGAAAGCTCTTAAATATCCCAAAAGACAACCTAACATGAGAATACAAACCACTTCAGAAGTCTCCCTTTTTGCTATGCAATTATACATAACAATAACATCAGCAATTTGTCAATAGCTATCACAAAAAGCAAATAAAGTCCAACAAAAAAAAGCCAAACATTTACAGCCATCCAGGGCATCAAGAACCACATATAAATACACTAAAAAACAAGAATCAGAAAAGTAGGGAAGACTAGGCATCGGCTGCATTTGGTGAAAAGCTCTTGGGAGACTTTAGAATAATTAAGGAACAGATATTAGCTACTTTTTTTAGTGCAAAACATATCAGATATAGAACTACACAGGAAATGGAAGCCCCTTCATGAAACATGCCTATAAAAAATTGAAACTTTTTACAGCAAAGGAGGTATAACAGAAGAATAAGCTAGAAAAAGTGCAAAACGCCAAAAAGGCAAAAGGACGAAGTGAAATAAGGTTTGAAGCACTAACTACTCGAAAATGGAGCACTATCTGCTAAAGAAATTTGAAGAATTATTTCCGACACTTGTCCACATTACTGTTTCAGATGTTTGACAAGAGAACGAACATTGCGATTTGATCAGACATCCACTGAGAGCCACGAATCATGAGAGCTTCAAAATTTTCAAATTACAACTGTTCAAGACCTGATGCAACAACAAAATTGGATCTAACCACTTCAATTTCAGAGAACGACTTGATTACCTAAAACAAGCACTCGTTCGCATTCACAGAATCACAATTTGGAACTCGATCATCAACAAGAGATGCACACTACACCTCAAATTTCCATAGAATTAAGATCAGAAAGAAACGAGGTATTAGAGATTCTAGAAGACTAAGAGAAAGATTACCTTTAACCCGGGAAAAGTAGCTTCCTTTTTTTTTCCGTTTTTTGCAGAAACCGCAAAGTGCGGCACCGATTCAAACGGGGAGATGCTTTGAAGTAGATGAAATTGCTATCTGGATTTTTGATTTTGACGTGCTCGCAATCCGAGGCGAAGGAAATCTATGGAAGAAGACGACTCGAAACGAGCTCTTTCCACTTCGGGGAGTTCGCCTCTTTAATGGCAGAAAAGTTGAATGCTCGAATGTAAAATCTGGCTCGTAAATTAAGCAATACAAGGTGATGCCCGTGAAATGACGAAACTGTCCCTAACTCGTATTATGTCATTTGATTGAATGATCCCTACGTGACTGTCCCTAACTCGTAAAGGGTATGCCAACTTTTAAACCTTCCACTTTTTCTAAAGTGAAGGCTTACAATTATTTCAATTTGTAAGTGAAAAGTTATGACAACAACTATAGCACAATTTGGAAGATCATGACTTTATATAAAGTCCAATATGTTGAGATGGTGTTTTTGATAGATTTAAAATAAATAGATGATCGGGAGGTGATTTTACTGATAAGAGGTATGAAGAGATGTTGATAGGTTTTAGTTTCGATTCGATTTTTTTTTTCTCCTTTACTTGGTAAAAAATTAAACTATTCTCCTTACCATTAGGTCAAGCCGGTCGTTGTAAGAGGTATGGTTTCAGGTTCGATTGTCGACCCTTCATCTTGTGGGTTAGTGATATTAAAAGACCTTTATTCTATTTTTATCTCTCCGTCAATTTTTATCTAGGGCTATATTTTTCGTGAGTGACAATTCGATGAGATCATGCCCAATCATCTTTTCTTCCAACTCTTTTTGGGCCTACACTTCTCTTTGTAAAAATCTCTAAAAATACACCATTTACATATATACATTGGGACATCGATCCTCTATTAGAAAATAAGTTAGAATTAAATAAGAAAATTAGAGTTGTCAAATAATTATATTTTGTGGAACTATGTTATTTTATGAATTATTCAATCATGGAATTAGATAGCGATATTTAGATAGCTATAGATATCTTAGTTGTATGTATGTAAACTTTGATGCCAATAACAAGTCAATAATGTTTAACATTAAACCATCAAGCTCTCTCTTTAGTACGGTAGAGTAGACTAAAAATTTCTATAGCTACATTTCTAAACCCTCTCACAAAAATAATAAATCCTTTAAAAATATTTTTAAAAACAAGATTTAAAGAGAGAATAAATAAATCTCAACTCTTTATTTATTAATTGATGATCATGATTTTTCAAACTATATCTATGCTAATTTTACCTTAAGCCAAAAATCCGATCGCATCTTATCACCAATATTTATCCTTTCAATTTTTTCTATAATGATTTTATTTCTAATATTGTCCAAAGACTTACATTTTCACATCGAAGCGTCCTCATTTAATTAAAATCTTTATAATATACCAACGTCTCGATCGTATATCAATGATGTCCTAATTTCCAAAACATATTTAAATTTTTCTTAAGAGGACTAGAAGAGTCTTTCCAGCATATATCATGAACAAATGTTAATAATATTAAAATTAAAACTATATATCCATACTATTTCTTAGATTAAAATGAATGAATTATAAAAAAAGTTAAAAAAATTATTCAAATCTAAGATTATCGCTAAACGTGAAATTCTTTATATGACCAATATACACTTTAAAAAACCTTTTTTTTAAGAAAATGACAAACTTTTGTCTTATTTTAGAATTGTTAGTATTAATATCGAAATATATTTACTCGTTAACTGGGTTACGAATCTTAAATAGTATTTTATACTGTATTTGAAAGCCTTCTACTCATCTCTAACCTTGATTTTTGTTTTTTGGTGTGAAACCCTAACCTTGATTTTATAACTACTATACACTAACCAAAGCAATCTATTCCTTTAATATCTCAACTTGGAAAACTAATATAAGTATATACGATGCAATAGTTACAAAGAAAGGCATCTTTTCACGTTTGAATGATTTAATAGTATTTCATCATCCCTCTTTCAATTCATTATGTCTCTTTATCGACAATTAGAATATGCAATAATTAAGTCATATGCCTCATATTGTTGTAATACTTAATTAATCAATATCTTGGGCCTTAAATCATGCAATTCAAAATTTATCCTCATTGTATTGTCTTTAAAAAAAATAGAAGATTCGAAGTAACGAACAGTCTCGATAAATCAAGACGTCGAAACGGAAACTCGATAGCCGGTCAATTTGGTGAGAGAACAGTGATCAAGGAACAGAATATGCAAATCAAATCAAGTAAAGATACAAACAACAACAAAGAATCTAGAATAGGTTTCAGACAAAATAAAGAAAGGCACAATTGCAGATTAAAAAGACCTAACACATAAGATGAGACTTTACTATCGTTGAGCTAGCGGCTTTTTGCAAAAAGATGAAGGCGGTTGATGTTTTTTCCATGCCCTGCCTTTCCCAGCTCCAAACAGTCTAATTAGTGGCTTTTAGCTTCGTAGAAGCATCTCTCTCTTAGGGAAGTGTAATAAAGCATCAATACAGGTTCATCTATTACTTTGGGAAGAGCGGACAGAAAGAGATCATATCAGATGAATCTACTGATTAAATTGAATACATTCTTTTAGAGGTGCCATATACCTTTCTTAATTTAGTTGCACAGTAAGTTAGTGCAGTAAGCCAGTTCCAAGTGAAGGGTTGGAGGCATGCCAGGTCAGCCACTAGCACATCTAGACTTCAGCTCCCGAGACGTAGAGGATAAGACCAATTACACATATGCCAAGCTCCTCTTAGCCCTATAGTCGATCTTTCTCCCTTCAAAATTTTGACAAATAGCATCGGAAACTCACCCAACAACTAGGCCATCCAAGCCCTAACCCTGCTAACGACAGTAAGAATGAAATTGCCTGAATGATATCAGTCAGATCCCGATCTACTCCTAACCTTCCTTCTTCTACATTGTATTGTCTAACTAATTAGCCACAAAATCATGTAACTATTCATTCAAGTACTTTATATATGACCATAAAACTCCACGGAAAAGAATTGAGGCGTGAAATTGTAAATTTGTAATATAATTTAGTTTGCATGACAAAGAATATGTACTAGTACAGTTTTAGTGGGTTTTTTTTTCTTTCTTTTTGTCTGCATATCTATTTTTTGTCTGCAGGAATATTTAAGTGATCGAATATATTTGGGAGATGGGCAAGCAACTTGAAAAGGAAGTTTACATGGAGTGTCAATTGTCAAATGTTTATCTCAAATAAATTATCATATCTTTTGTTAAGTCAAACCAGAGATAATATTGTATAATGCAAATCCAATACAGCAAGTCGAGCATCTTTAAGGACAATTATCGATAAAAATTTGTTAGTCATACTTGTACAAAATGTGGAATTGTATTTTTTTTTTTGTGGAAGGAGAAATGTAGAATTGTATTACCACTACGCTTAACATGTACCGAATGAATGAACTAATAACTTTAATATCGAAGAAAGTTTGTAGATCGATAGGTAAGGAAAAATTTAAAAGGTATACCGGGATGAATAGTTGACACGTGGATATCGATCGGTAAGTTAGTAAGATAGAAAATGAACAGATAACAACTTGCTAAGCCCAATTTAATGTAGATAATGGACACGGGATCAAACCTATTCTTATACCATGAAAAATGTTTATGGGTTGGTTGTGGTATTAGATTGGCCGGGAACGTTCCCATACGAACTCACATACGCGTTAAGGCTAGCACATAAGTCGATAGGTAAGGAAGTATTTTGTGTGTCCGTATAAATGCGTATGGATTTATCCGCTTATGCTTAAAACATAAAAGTTTAAATTCTACAAAAAAAAAACATAAAAGTTTAAAGGGTATACCGAGATGAATAGTTGACACGTGGATATCGGGAAGTTAGTAAGATAGACACAGGATCAAACCTAGCTATTCTTATACCATGAAAAATGTTTATGGGTTGGTTGTGGTATTAGATTGGGAACGTGCCCATACGAATGCACATACGCGTTAAGGCTAGCACATAAGTCGATAGGTAAGGAAGTACTTTGTGTATCCGTATAAATGTGTATGGATTTATCCGCTTATGCTTAAAACATAAAAGTTTTAAGGGTATGCCGAGGTGAATAGTTGACACGTGGATATTGGTAAGTTAGTAAGATAGATAATGAACGGACATCAACTTGCTAAGCCCAATTTAATGTAGAAAATGGACACGGGATCAAACCTATTCTTATACCATGAAAAATGTTTGTGGGTTGGTTGTGGTAGGTAGTTAGATTGGGAACGTGCCCATACGAATGCACATGCGCGTTAAGGCTAGCACATAAGCTCGATTAATGGGATTTCATCCTAAAACCAATTGACAATAAAAAATAACATAAAAATATATACACTAGACCAATTTCTTTTAAATTTTAAATATAAAATAGGCTTTTATTCTAGAAAATATTATCAACTATCAAAACCCAATCTTTATAGTATTAAAGTTATTACTTCTTTCTTTTAGTTTTTTCGTTTGGTACATGACTACATGTTAATACTAACAAAACCCAATCTTTAAAACAATGTACCATAACTCACTTTTAAGTTTTAATTCATTATGCTTAACAAAACCCAATATTTAAAAAAAAATAGCATAATGTACCATATTATCAACTAACAAAAAACAATCTTTTGGTACATGTTACTCAATTTTTCTTTTTTAATTGAAGAAGAGGAAGCAATTTCCAAAATTTTAATCGTTATTACTAATAAAAAAATGGCTAAATAGTAATCAAAACAAGACAAAATCCAACCTCTTACGAGTATGATAATACAACCTAATCTTTACAATTAATTCATTTAGTTTGTGTCAGCAAAACCAAATTTATCTCACTTTTAATTTATCTAACAATCCAAAGCGGTTTATAAAATTAATAAAATTTAGATATTTAAAACTATAATAATTTTAGATCTGATGATTATATAATACTAAATACAAAACCCTAGCCTCGATTTTTGTTTTTGGTGTGAAACCCCAACCATGGTTTTATTACAACACAAATCAAAGCATTCTATTCATTTTATATGTCAACTTGGAAATTGGAATACATATATGATGCTAAGCTACAATTATGGATGGATTTAAAATTATCTGGAAATGGGGCATCATTTAAGTAGATAAATAGTTTAATATATTAAATTCTTTACTTGTTGTCAACCTTGAGCTCTTTCTTGCTCCTTTCTCTCAATTTTCAACAACGATTTGAATACAAATTGTTGAATCAAAAACCTTAAAATTTGAACAAACTTTCCAAGTGCTTGTTTGGTTATAATTTAAATTCCCATGAATTAGAAAAACCCGGAATTGATGTTAAATGTATCATGTATGTGTTTGATTGAAAAAAAATTACTTTACAACTCCATGATTTTCAATTCCTTGGATTTTCAATTCCTCCATAATACATGAATTCTAATCACCTAGGGTGGGTAGTTAAGATTTTCTTCCTCCATTTATTTTATCATCGAATTATTAATTTTTTGGGTAAAATTATCAAATCTCTTATTTACCCTCTAACAAAATTATATTTATAAGGTTATAGATGTAATTTTATTTAAATACCTACAAACTTCCCGCATCCAACCAAACAAAAATATCATAAATTAATTTTTATGAATTAAATTATATCCAAACACAATTTTACATTTCCCATGAATTATAATTCGCGGGAAGTTACTTTCCAGGAATTGTATTTCCTACATTCAACCAAACGAGCACCGAGAAAACCCCCGAATTTGATCCCAAATTACCATTGTGGGACCTGGATGAAATGAAGGCCTAAACTAAAATTTGGGCCCATTCTCATTAAATTGTTTTGGGAGATGGGCTAGATAGTTCATATATTAGCAGCAACCCACTTGCATTATGATTAAGGCCCAATCGCAATGGGTGTCTCGGTGCATTAATGGCTATAGGGATGGATCTTGGTACCCATGGCACAACTATCAAAACTAATCCATACTCCCTCCGATCCAAAATAATTGTCGTTTTAGCTTTCGACACAAGAATTAAGAAAATCATTAACTAAATTCAAAAAGGTAAATTTTTTATAAATTTTACCACCCATCACCTTTTTTCAACCAATGAATGAATAACATTAATTAATAAAAACACATTCCAATAACAATTCTCATACCTCACTCCTAATCAATTGCCTAGAAAACCTAAAACGACATATAAAATGGATCAAATTTGAAGTGCTAAAGCGACAATTAATTTGAATCGGAGGGAGTACTTTTCTTGGTTTAAAGAGTCAATTGTGTACCAACAAGCATGAAGCGTAGTGGGAGGGGCTACGCTTCCTTTCGATGAGGACGAGTGTTCGACTCTCAGTGGAAGAGAAATGAACTTGTTGGGGAGCAAATCCCACCCAAAAATAAAGGGGCCCTCGCGAGACTCGAACTCTAGACGTAGGCGTTTGATGGCGCAAAGCTTCTCCGCTGAACCGGGGTGACAATGACCAAAAAAAATAAAGTTAATTGTGTAATTCTATTCAAATGCATAAAGACTACCCTTTATTTCTACTTATTTGCATGGAATCGGTTAAGATAAGACCTTGTGGAGGGACAATATTACAGGTGCGGAAGGGATAGACTTTTTGTGGTGTTTTGGGCGCTTTTCCTAGCGTGTAGGCCTAGGGGTAGGTAGTAGTCTTAGTGTCGTGGCCTAGTTTCATTTTTTTTCCTTTTGTTGTGCGGGTTTTGTTTGTTTTCTTGTGCAATTTCGTTCAGTTCCTTCTGGCCATGTTGTATGTTTTGCGTGATAGTCCTTTCTGTTTGGGTTGTCATTTTGATTTTGTTAGTTTGTGTTTTTGCCTTCTGCCTTTTAGTCTATTCAAAATACCACTCAACTAGTTCGGAAACGATGCCTACATTCAAACCTTGCCCAACGAGATATACTGGATAGTGTTTGTTTATTTGTTACATAAAATAAACTAAATCTCTTAGCTTAAATCTCTTAATTATTCCCCACCAATTAATATAAGTGGGGGCATGAAATGATCCAGTAATAAATAAAAACGGTTTTTCTAACCTATGCTCTGAGATCCCTAAAATAGAAATAGATTTGTAAATTGTATTTATTTAAAATTTATATATTTTTGACGAGTTTATTAGTTTTCAAATAGGATTTTAGTTACTAAAAAAACAATTTTAACCTATGCCCTTTGCACATGAGATAGAAAAACCGAAATAAAAATCCAAATAATTTGTCAAGATGTGGAACAATCTTCCACAAATACCATGATAAATTCAACATTGACTTATCAGTTATTAATATGCGTAAGCAGCCTAATTAATTAGTTAGGCAACAATCTACCTTGGCCGTGTTTGATCTGTCAATTGTGGAGAGAAATATCTGACTTTTGTTTTCAAATTTTTAATAATTAAAATTTATCATCTATTTTATTTCCAAAAATTTATACTATAAATTGGGTCAAGATCAAATGCAATTATAGAATATACTTCCTCCTTTCAGAAATACATGATGTTTTAGCTCAATTTTCTTGTTCAATAATACTTGATGGTTGACATAATTTACCATATTTTTTCCAATATTATCCCCATTAATTAAAAAGAATAATAACCATATAAAATATAAAAGGAAAGATCTTCACAAGATTTTGGGTATTTAAGTCAAATCACATCATTTCTTAATTTTAGAGACAAATTCTAAAATATCATGTATTTGTGAACGGAGGGAGTAACTAGTTTAAATTTGTTGTGTCATGTACGACGATAAGTTAAAACATTGAAAGCATTTTATTACAATATCAAGGCAATTTAAAAAAATATTCTAAAATATTTTTTTAAAATTATTCTAAAATATAAAAAATATTTTATTGTAGTATTAATTTAATTTTAAATATTACTCTTTAAAATATTGTATTTTCGGGGCTTTCTTAAATTAATCAAGAAAATTTGATTCCCATGTGGGAGGGTTTTTCAAAATGTTCAACACAAACCAAATTAGCAAAACATGATATCTCGTTAAGATATTATGTTTTGCTTGCCTCGTCAGAAGAAATATTTTCATTGTTGTATGATGATATTAGGGGTCGGACTATCTCCCGTTTGATAACTACTTAACCCACTTTTTTTCTATTAATAAAATTCTCTTTTTGAGGGGACGGAGAGTGCCGCCTATCCTTCGACCAAAAAAGAAGAAGAGTTTGACGATAATGTAAAATACATATATTTTTGTTTGGTGGAATGTAATATATATATATATATATTAAGATTACGAAACCTTCCTTTTCTGTTGTCGAGATCGCACGCTCGTCTTTGGGGACTTCTCTGGATTCTTCTTCTTTTTGACTTGGCTCTCTTTAGGGTTGCTTGATGCTTTTGCGAGAAGTTGTTTGCAATGTAACTATTCACACACACACACACAGATATATATATATATAGGCGTCTTAATCCTTGGAGTCTAAACCTTATCTCTTTAAGCGTTTGTCCAGAATGCCTTTGTCTTGCTCCCCAATGCTTTGTACTTTCTTCACATGTGACTCGTTTTGAATTTTGTCAACTCTTTAAGCTCATCAAGTTGTTGGATAATCAGCTCAGTCTGAGGAAGAGACTGCCCCTCTGATTTGTCTGGAACAAGCTTTCGTATTTCACGATGTGTTGTCTTTTGTAATGGCATGGAAGTTCCCTTGAGTAGAGAACATGTGACACTTGAGTTTCCTTGATGTGAACTCATGCATATGACTTTGTAATTTTTGTTTGACCTTGAAATGCTTAAACATAGCACATTAGTTTCCTAATAGTGTTTGTCATTATCAAAACTGGAGAGTTCCATCATTGTCCAGTGTTTTGAAACGTAAGTTGCAAAATGCTCCAACAATTTCTCTCTTTTTGATGATGACAAACCCATATCAAAATGACAAGTATTTCAATCCATGTGATAAGCAAAAGAATGTATCAATACAAAGCATGACATGATAAGTTACTCAAAGAGTTCCACTTCCATAGACATACTAGTTCCTATTTGACATTTTGAGCAAACAATTTCCCCTTAGCAAAAACTTTTCTAAGATAACTAACAAACAACGCATCTCACAAAATTTATATTGATATCATCGAAAAGGAAATACGTATAATGAGAAAAGCAATAGGAACACACATTTAAAATAAAGACTATATATTACTTAGATAAATATTGTACAAGTGGAACAAGAGACATTAAAGTACATAAGAGGGGGAAAGTAAGGGGTTAAGGGAAGAAGGGACCAAGTTCCACTTTCTTCATATGTGACTCTATTTGAATTTCTTCAACTCTTGAAGCTCATCAAGTCGTTAGATTAATCAGCTTAGTATGAGGAACATATTGCACTTCTGATTTTCTTGGAACAGATCGACTTTTGTATTTCACATTGTGTTGTCTTTTGTATTGGCATGGGATCGTTCCCTTGGACAGGGGAGATGTGGCACTTGAGTTTCCTTAATGATAATGTCTGCATATGACTTTGTAATTTCCGTTTGACCTTAAAATACTTGAACATAAAATACAAATTTCCTAATGATATTTCTCATTATCAAAATTAGAGGGTTTATCATTATTCTAGTATTTTAAAACATGAATTCCCAAAGCTATCTCAAAATACACTATACAGTATTAACTAACAAATGAATATAATTCTTCAATGTCACAGTTTACTACTCCCTCCGTTTCAAAATAGATGTTTATAGACAAATTTGCACATATATTAAGGGAAAAAAATTCCCAATTAAATGGTACCTCATACTCCTAAAAATTGTTTTGGGAAAATTGTATATGATTAATGTTGTGTAATTATTAGGAATATAAATGGAAAAAATTATTATATGAACATTTATTGTGAAACAAGAAAAATATTTTATATAAATATTTATTATGAAACGGAGGGAGTAATATAAAAGAAACTTCAATTCTCATTGCATGAGAAATACTTTAATACTTTCTTGAACAAATACTATATTGCATACTTTTCAATTTAAGCCTTGTATTACATTCAAATCGATCTAGATTTGAAGTAGTCTTTCAATTTAAGCCGCGTATAAATTCAAATCGATCTAGAATATTTGAAGTATTTTGATGTAGCTTTTCGATCTCGTTGCATGAAATTGGCACGTTACATTTAATGCACATATAGACTGACCTTTCTACAAAAAAAAATATAGCTTAATTGATTGACCTTCAATTTAATTTGAAGTGTATACAAATACTTCTCACATTATTTTGTGTTGATATGTCTTGAATCAGTCATTGATCGGAACACGTCAGGAGTTTGGGGGCGGAGCCTTCAACGACACCAGGAGTCTGGGGGGCGGAGCCTCCCGACAGTGAATCCGAGGGGCAGCGCCCCTCTGCGGTGGTCTCGCTGAACGGTCAGCGAGTCAGGGGTTTAGGGGGCGACGCTCCCTGGCAAGGGGCTGGGGGCAGCGTCCACCCAACCAAACGGTATACAATATTAATTATGTTTGGGTCTCTCGTGATCTGTTTGGGCCTACGGCCCATATTCTGTAATAGGTTCCTAAGTCTCTATATAAACTCTCGAAATACCTAATATTCTGTACTCTGAAATCGGACTCCGTAATAATATATTATTTCTCTGCCCGTGAACGTAGGTAACACACTGTTACCGAACCACGTAAATCTCTGTGTCGATCCTCTTTATTATTCTCGTTCGATCTCTCGTTACAACATTTTGGTCAATATATACTTTTTCAAGTCATAGTTATCCTACAATTTTGATCACAAAACTTAATTGCCATCTTCGATGCCTAATTTTTTTCAGCAATAGCTAGATGCACACCAGCCTACCCCCTTACTTAAGTCATGAATTTGAATATTCAACCTTTTATGCACTATATAATGCCGGTCGATCCTAGTTACCCAAGCATCCATAAACTAAGTGCAAATCAAGAGCTAGAGAGTTTGATCCATACATTAACAATGGAAGCTTCTTTGCTCCTTGTCATGGCCACCATTTTGGTTTCCTTTATTTCCGGTGAGTCGTAATTCTACTAGCTTTGTTTGGAAAAAAAAAAATTACCCTCTAATTTTGTTAGAAAATGTTTGTCATTCTCTAACTTTGTAATTAAGAAATATTTGTTATTTCAGAGTTTTAAGTAGGTTATGTAATGCATAATTTTGGATTTCTTTTAAGTACGTCAAACTTGAATATAATTTTGATAAATTTTTGTCACAATTTAATGGTTAATAAGTGTTTGCAACAAAAAACAAAAAATTTACTGCATTCATAATTGAAATAAATAATAGATTTATAACTTTATAACAACTGTTAGGTTCTTTCTTACTCGCAGAATTGCCTTTCTCCTGCCTAGCCTTAAATCTCTTTAGCTTCTTTGCTCAGTAATTGTTACTTTATTTATTTGTATGGTTTGTTTTTTTGGTTTTCGTGTCAATTATCCGGCTATCGAGGCCCTACCTCTCAATCTATGAGACATGTCTAGTACTTTGAATTCTTTCCTAATAAAAAAACTAACCCGTCATATAGTTTGTGTGCACATATTTTTCTTGGTTTGATTAACATTCGAACTAGGCACATAAATATACAAACATATCTATATATATAGTATTGAGAATACTCTTCATACATCTAAAAAAAATTGGGACTAAATATACCTATTATATTATTTTCCTATTGTCAAATAATTTTAGGATAAAATCTCATGGGCTTGTGTACTTGACTTACGTACACACGACCCTGTTATGGTCCATAAAATTTCACAAAATCTGGTTTCAAAATTTTGCAGGGATTGAATCAACAACTTTCACCATAAAAAACAACTGCCCATACACAATCTGGCCAGCCGCCCAAGACAACCCCAACGTCCCCTCCCTCGGCAACACCGGCTTCTCCCTAGACCAAGGCGCCTCCTCCGCGATCGGGGCCCCAGCGGGCTGGGCGGGCCGCTTCTGGGCCCGCACCTTCTGCACCACCGACGGCTCGGGCCGACTCACTTGCCCAATCGGCGATTGCGCGTCGGGCCAGGCCGCATGCAACGGCGCTGGTGGGACTCCGCCAGTGACCCTAGCGGAGTTCACCCTCAACGGCAACGGCGGCAACACCGACAACTACGATATCAGCCTCGTCGACGGGTTCAACCTGCCAGCGTCGATCGTGCCGAGCGGCTCGTGCGCGAGCACGGGCTGCCCGACGGATATAAACAGCTCGTGCCCGTCTGAGCTGGCGATAACGGACTCCAACGGCGGCGTGATTGGGTGCAAGAGCGCGTGCTTGGCATTCAACACCGACGAATTTTGTTGTAGGGGCACCTTTAACGACCCGAACACGTGTAAGCCGTCGAGCTACTCGCAAAATTTCAAGGCGCAGTGCCCGCAGGCGTACACGTACGCCTACGAGGATCGGAGCAGCCTTGCCACGTGTCCTAGCGGAGGAGATTACGTTATTACTTTCTGTCCTTAGCCTTCAGACATCTAGTCAAATGGCTAGAGTTTTATAATAGTATCATAAGATTTTCGTTTCGACTCTCATAAGTAGCGTCCTTAATAACAAATAGTGCTAATATGCTAAGATATGAAAATGCTATTATATACCATTACATGTAAGCATAAATAAATTAGTGCTAATATGCTAAGACATGAAAATGCACTATGTATTCATGAGTTACACCTAGCTAGCTATTGTATTAAGGAAATCTCAACATTGTGATTTGTGGTTGGAATTGATACGTACAAAATAAAATGATTTTCTATTTTTAGGAGTTGATTTGTTCGGATATGTCGGAACTTTGGGATGTATTGAATGGCCTCCATCTCACTTGTCAACTTAGGCTCCGTTCGGACGTATTAGCTGAAGCTGGAGCTGGAGCTGAATTTTGTAGCTGGAGCTGGAATTGGAGCTGGAACTATAGCTGGAGCTGAAACTGACATTACGAGCTGAATATGCTAATGAGTGTTCGGTAAGACGAGCTGGAAAAAAACTAAAGTTGGTTACAATTACTAAAATAGACTTCATTAATAAAATAAAATGACCAAAATAGACTTAGAAATAGAATAAATTACCACCACCACCACAACATCCTTCTCACGTAACTAGTGGGATAATTTTAGTTGTTTTTTTCTTTTTACTTGATAACCTTATAAGAATATTAAAAAAAAATAAAAACTAAAATCAGGCCCAACATTGAACATTCGTTCTTCTTCGGTTCTTCCTCCAATTCATTCCAGGTATCTTCTTCCCTATCTTCCAATTTCTTTCTTCTTCTCCAAATCCCACTTCTCCCCCTTATTTCTTTCAATTTCATCTCCAAATCGTATTTCTTCCTCCCCTAATTTTCCAATTTCTTCTCCACACCCCAATTCTTCCTTGCGCTCTTTCGTTTTCAACGACACCCACCACCGTGGGTTGTTGCCGGCGCTGCCATCTTGTTGCCACCCACTTCCGTCGCCGCGTTCTTCCCCAGCTCCAGATTTGTTACATCCAGCACCGCCATCAAGATTTGGGTTTAGATCTCCTTCCATGTTTGTATCGGGGACAAGTGTCATAGAGGAGTCGAACTTTCGAGGGGTATCGGGGGGGAAAAGAACAAATTATTTTAAGCTCGGTTCCAATAAGCTACTAAAAGCTGGGGGGAGTGAGGTGGAAAAAGTCAGCCTGATTCAGCTCCGTTCAACCTGATTCAGCTCCTCTGCCGAACAGACCTAGCTAGCGGGAAAAATTAAGCCCAGCTCCATTCAGCTCCAACAAGTTGCTTCCGAACGGAGCCTTATGCGAATTTCCATATCTCAGGATCTTTCAAAATTGTTGATCGATCGACTTTGCCATATTTTCTGAAATACAAAAGCTAAAGTGAAACAAAGATTAACACAACCACATAAACAACAAAAGTGAGAAAACAGTTCGGTTGTGTACTCCCAAATTTGTGTTGCGCACTCCCATATTGACGGATTCGTAACCAGCACACAAAAACCGGATTTTGGAAAAATCATGAACGAATTTAGAACCCGTACAAAAAGTAACACCCGATTCGGTAAAAAATCGGACTTCCTTGGTGGGTTCTCGCACAATCGAACCCGATTTTTTTAATTATGGGCGGTTTTTGGATCCGCACATCTTAAACCCTGTTTACAGAAATACATGTGCGGATGCTTAACCCACACATATTGGAGTGTGCATCAGAAAAAACAGAGTGCGCAAAATTTCGCCGCAATTTTATTGAAACAATGAGAATTTTAATTGGAACGCCAAAAATAAAAAGGGAAAGAAGAGAGCAAAGAGAACGTTGGATCGGTGTTAGTTCCTAACACTAGAACAATGGTTTCATCCATTCGATAACTCGAAATTTTGATAATGACATACACTTGTAACTAAATCCCCTTCAAGTGATTTCAAAAAAGACACAGGTTCACAGAAAAAGTAACGGAATTGTTCCCCGTATCTACCAGAATACACGACAAGTTAATGAAGGACAAAATGGTTTATTTGCACCTAACTTGGCAACAAGCACAAGAGGATAGGAGTGTCCTAATATGAAAATATTGCATAAGGGTACGTTGGTCATTAGGGATGTTGTCTTGCTCCCCAAGAAGAAAAGGACAGATGCATCATTTCAGGAAGTAGCCACTACTATAAGAAGAAAGCGATTGAGCTAGGTCAAGTAGCTCTCTGATCTGAATGAACAGTACTCTCTATAAGGAAGTAAACAATCCTGACAGAGAGAGTGAGGGCCCAGACAACACAAGAGCAATCGACAATCCGTCCTTGAAGAATGAAGTCCAGATCCAATCGATGAAGAGTATGTGATCGAGCTCAACATCGACTTGGGAGGCGGTTCCTATGCTAAAGGGAACTACACAAGGAATCTGTAACCCATATCGGCCAATGACTGCGGGTTGGGGCAAGTCCCATGCAATGGGAGAGGCGGAGCTCCGCCAGTCGCCCTGGCAGAGTTCCGCCTCAACGGTGATGGGAACAAAGACCTCTACGACATCAGCCTTGTCGACGGGTTTAACCTACCCGTTACGATCGCCCCTCGGACGGGCGGGTGCCCTATCGCGAGCTGCCAGAGGGATGTGAACGCCGCGTGCCCGTCCGAGCTGGCAATTAGGGCATTCGCGTGATTGGTTGTAAGAGCGCGTGCTTGGCATTCAAGACCGATGCGTATTGTTGCACGGGCAGAAACAACACCCCTAAGACGTGCCCTCCAAGCAACTAACTACTCGAGGTTCTTATAGTCGCAATGCCTACATGTTTATAGTTATGCATATGATGACAACACTAGCACTTTTACTTGCCCTAGCGGGGGAGATTACCTTATTACTTTCTGTCCTTAAATTTATAATATATATTATTTATAGTAACTTACTATGGTATACTAAAATAAGCCAATATATACACCCAAATTGGATAATAAAATTTCAAAAAATTATTAGAGCCCAACATGTAAGTGATGGCATGTGATCACTACTAGATAGGTCACGCGTGTGAATTTCTATTTTCTATTGTAATAGCTTAAAAGTCTTCTTTTAGACTAAAAAATATAAGTAAAATAAAATACACTAGGTTAGAGTACGTTCGGTTGTGTTAGAATGTCCATTTCACATCTGAAAGTTGTGATAAACCGGAGTAATATATAGTTAGTCCAGTGAATTACTCTTCCTATTTTCAATTGGTTTTAAGATGAAACCCGACCCCACTGAACTAATATGGTATCAGAACTATTCACTTAACGACTTATCTCAATCCTGGGCCTACTCTGTTGTGTCGTCCAGGTGTTAACTATGCTAGTTCCCCCAGCTGCACTTGCGGGGCGTTTTAGAATGTCCATCCTAAATTTGAAAGTTGGGATTATACTGAACTAGTATGTATATAACCAAGTAAATTATTTATCCTAATGCCAATTGGTTTTAAGATGAAACCCCACTGGACTAATAGGTTATAAGAACCAAGTGTGTAAGTGATGATATGTGATCACTACTAGGTTACGAAAGTGAATTCCTTTTTTTTGACATGGTAAGAATGAGGAGGTCTTTGAATTTTTTTTGGTTGAAGCAGAGGCAATACTCTCCGTTGATTTTAGTTAATCATTGAGGAGGTCTTCGAATTACAAGACATTTTAGAACATTTTTTACGAACGAGAACCTAAAATTTCGATAAACACAAATACAAAAAGTGAATTCCTATTCCCTATTGTTATAGTATAAAAGTCTTCTTTTAGACTATAAAATAGAACAAGACAAAATGCACTAGGTAACTAGTATCCACAAATTAAGTTGCAAAAACTACACACATAGACGTACGTGTATATATTCTGAAATTTTCAATATGCAAGTTGGAATTAGTACGTATAGGATCGAAAGAGTTTCTACTTTTACATTTTTACTCACATATAAATTGATTAAATTCATCATCGTCATCAATCACTTCCTCCTCCTCCTCAAAAATAGGGATATTTTTTGCTGAATTTACGAAAAATTAAGCATTAATATCTTCATGAAGACTTAGCTAACTAGTCTATTAGCTTTACTTCAAAAATAGGGATAGGCTTTGCTCAATTGTTACCTCCTATACGGGCAACAATTGAGAAGTCACCACCACTATTAGGGGTGTTCAAATAAATCCGATCCGATGATCCGATGATTCGACCCTTGAAAATCCAAATCCGTTGGATCATGGTCCGAATCCGATCCGATCCGAGAAAATTTTCCGGATCAACGGATCGGATCTGGAACAAGATTTTTATACCCCGGATATCCGGGGGTATCTTGCTATAATTATATATTTTCACAGTATATAATTTATATATTAAAAAATCTCGTATTAATTAAGCTTTCCATATTTTTTTGATTTCCTTCCTATTTTTTTGGTCCACTGTTTGATTTTTTTTGGCCAAAAAGACAAATTGGTATTTTAAATGAACCACATAAGACAGATTGCTATTTTAAAAAATTTCAAAGACATTAGGGTATTTAAAATGAGTCCCCACGGACAAATAAACCTTTTTCATTATCAATTTATGGGTTCACTCAAATTGAACCGATTTAACTTCGGTTCTACAACCTAAACCCAACTAAAATAAACACCCCAACTACTCTTTTCTTCTTCAACCTTCTGACCAATTTTTTTTTCTTCAACCTGAAACCCAAATTGTTTTATGCAATTTCTGCATCTACAACACCACCTTAAGAATTTGCAAAATTAGATTCAAAAAAGGAGTCAAGCACTGAAAATGGCAAATATGTGAATATAATGATCCAAAGCTAACGAACTGGATTATTACTTGTGCTAGTATGTGTGCGAAGATTTATGTTCATCATTTCCCTAATTTTAAGATTATGCAAGATTCATCTTATTCCTCTTTCTTTTGCCTTCAATGTCTGCAAGTTTAATTACAATCTACTCTCGTTTAATGGTATACTTGTTCGATTATATAGACTGAGGAAAATTGTTCAATAGGATCCTTGAAATCTGCAACTTATCTGTTACAAATACATTGCAGCTACACGAATTCGTTGTAGAAAGAGATAGTTATTGGAATCGGATCGATGTCTTTCAAAATTGAAGCAATTTAACTGGGTGCGAGAGGTAAGGTGAAATTGATTGGGTAGAATAATATATGATTAAGTATGGATTAGTTCAATAAAAAAAACTATATAAGCAAGAGAGCTTTGTTTTGAAGGGGAGGACAGCTAATGGGTTTCTGGTTTTATTTATTTGGATTTAGGTTTTTTTCTTTTGGGTCTAATATTTTAAAATAGATAAACCGGATTAATTTGAGTGAACCCATAAACCGCTAATGAAAAAGGTTTATTTGTCTATAGGAGCTCATTTTAAATACCCTAATGTTCTTCAAGTTTTTTAAAATACCAATTTGTCTCATGTGGTTCATTTAAAATACTAAAATGTCTTTTTGACCGATTTTTTTTTCCTTCAAGCAAGTTGTAAGTTCCAAAGGTAGACCCATTTCAATCTGAAGTTGTACGTTCCAAAGGAAGTTGTACGTTCCACTGTTTGTTTTCTACTATAATGCTTGGTTTGTATTTTTATATTTTTGCCAAAAAAAATAAGTAGGAAAATACTAATTTAATATATGCGGATATCCGGTTGGATATCCGGTCCGATCCGGGATACATGGATCGATATCCGGGTTTGCTTGGATCGGATATGGATGCCATATTTCAAGAAAAATAATTTAGGATATCCGATCCGATAAGGCGGATGGATCGGATATCCGTTTATGAACACCCCTAACCACTATACGAGGGCACAATAATAATAGATTGATCCAAAGATTTTAAATGTGCTTGGTGATAAAACTGGACAAGGCGCATGTGGTTCCATTGCAACTTTGTCAAAGAAGTTTTAGACAAGATCTTTGACTCGCCGACCGCTACACCTCCCGAACCTTCTCATTTGCAACCTCCCTCTCTTGTGGCGGTTACTCCGTGCCATGGTTCTTCGTACTCGTCGCCCCTCCTAGCCTCCTGCCTAAGCCCCTGTCCCAAAACCTTCACCCTATGACCACTCACGGTAAAATGGGAATCACTAAACCCTGTCATGTTCTTAATATTAGTACCATCACGACCAAATTAACTTGGTCCCGCCATCTCTACTTTACCTACCTCTCACAAAACAAACCTCAACTCAAATTAGTCTGCTTCCGTGACTGATGAATATTGTACTCTTATTAGTAATGGTACTTGAGTATTGGTTCCTCGCCTAAAAGGGGTTAATGTGCTACGTTTTATGTGGATCTTTCGTCGCAAATACCGGTTTAACGATATAAAGCTTCTTTAGTGGATTGTATTGATTGTGATGAGATTTGTAGCTTGGTTGTCAAACTGGCTACTATTCTGACCGTTTTGCATTTGGTAATTTATCATTCTTGGTCTATTTATCAGATGCCAAGAATGCTTTTCTTTGTGGCAATCTTAATGAAGTAGTCTTATATGTTTTAGCCTTCTAGCTTTATTGGTTTTACTTGGCCGAAGCATGTTTGTCTTCTTCATAAATCATTATATGGCCTCAACCAAGCCTCCTAGGCATGGTACAAACATTTTGCTTCCTACATATACTGCCTTGGTTTTACAAGTAGCAAATGCGACTCATCTCTTTTCATTCCGCACTAGGGCAACGACATTGCTTATCTCCTCTTGTATGTTGATGACATAATTCTAACAACTTCTTCCGAGTCCTTACAAAAGGACATTATAATCATGCTCAATATAGAGTTCTCTATGTCTGATATGGGTCCGTTATCTTATTTTTAGGCATCTATACTCGTCAATATTCTTCTGGCCTTTTTTTGACACTGGACAAATACACTTGTGAGATTAATTTTATTCATGCATGATCTGAGAGAACATCATTTTTTTCTTTAAAATGCATGATTAGATATTTCATGGCACTCTAGATTTTAGCATTACTATTCACCTGATTCCCTCCTCAACTTTGCTCGCTTACATGGATCTCAATTTTGCTCGCTTACATGGACACTGAATAATCCCATTCAAAATCCTCCAAAACTCCGATTGAAAACGTCGGATCTGTCCACTTTTGATTTTAGGTTTGTCACATAAAACTACCAAATACTATATATACTTTAAAAATAATGCAACGAACCTGGGTTAGAAAGCAACTTTCAAAAAGAAACAACTGGACTCCGGTATTTGTTAGAGGATTTAATTAGAACATCAAATGATCCATAATGACCTATAAGGTGTAAGGTGACACAAACATCATATTCAGAATCCAAAATATTAATTGGAAGCTCTCCAGATGGATGTGATTGTAAGGTTAAGATGCACAATATGGTTTTCCAAAATAGTTCAACATCAATGATCCGGTAAACTGAGTTCTCCTCTTCAGGTTCCTCTATTCTCATAATTTCTCTATTCCTCAAAAGGGTAGAAGCATCTCCTATCATATAGCAGTTGAGGCATGAATCTTTTCTGCAGCACAATATTATTCATAGCTGACTCCAAAAGAGAAGATGATGTAGCTATGCTTGTGCTTCAATCTGGCAAGAATTGGGATTTTCCTGGTTATTTGATGTTTATTTCTGTCTTTCTGATGCCCTAACTTCTGCATTTGTTTACAAATGGCTATGACACATGTATTGAGTTAGAATTGTCATCAACAGTTTCTTTGTGTCAGGTTGGGCCTTTTAGGGGATATAGAATATGACTCCAACTTGAAGGGGATATAGAATATAGGCTTTATCAGTTGTGTTTCTCAATTTGTCTTTAGATACCGAGTTGTGGATTATAATCATATCCTGGCACTTCCCAATGATTCTGCACAAAATAGAACTCATAACAAAGATTTGTATATTGTCATGTTTTTAATTGTTGTAGAAGACTGCCTCCTCTGAATTGGGCTGAACGTGGAGTTAAGCCTAGAGTTGCGTTTCAAGGCCATGGGTGGCATTGTATGATCTATGCATCCATGACTACCTTAAGCTGCAAGGGATGCATTAGAGATCAAAAGTGAACCATAATTTCAAAACAACATGTTTTGGATCAAAATGAGCAGACTTTAATCTGAAGGTCGTAGACATGCATCTTAGATTTTGTATTTCCGGTTTTTGCAATGGTTGCCTATCACTACTGAGGGAAATTATCCCTTCAATATAGTGGGGGATAAACTTGTAAAACAAAGATTTAATCCTCAAATGGTATGACTTATATTAGTAAATATTCAATAACATCAATTTATTATTTTTATAATAAATTCATTTTTTTAAGGTCAGGGAACCGCTGCTTGCTGCCACTTAGAGGCTAGTTCGAAGCATTGACGAAATGGAGAAGGCACTGCAATACGTCCCGATTGTTGGAATGATGTATGCCGACAAAAAGCTTGCGGGTCAAAAGGGGCGTCAAATCTTCAAAGATGCGGATTGGGAAGAGGAATTAGAAACCATACCGTAGTCATACTAGGTTATAGGACATCCATTAATGGTGATTTCTGGATCACATAACTCCCATCATAGGTGCCAGCAATAACTCCCATCACATAAACATTAAGGATGTAGATGTGAATATTATATGCACACAAGGATACAAAGTTATGTTACTAGAAAAGTGTGAATGTGACTCAACTTAGATAGCTCACTAACTCCAAATGAAACATCAGGGATTGATGAACATACAATGTACTCCTAGATGCATTATCCTTCTTTGACAAGTTTACATTTTGTTTCATTTTTGTAGGGACAAGTGATCGAAGTCAAGAAAAAAAACTCTCTCTTCAGTTATGTCCTCATCCACTTTACCGGCTAACCCGCCGAAATCAATACCCTCATGCAATAACATGCAGGTTGATAGTAGTTCCCGTGGCCGGCCTCCGGAGGATCCTCCGGATGGGAAGAGTTCTTGGAGGGATTGTAATAATCCTCTCTTTTAGGAGGGGTATTATTGTAATTTTTTGTTCATTTATTTTATTTTAATAAAGGATGAGCTTATTTTCTTAAAAGAATAAGAAAATATAAATAATAACTTATAATGGTTATTATGTCTTTTTGGACCTTACCCAAAAGGTCATGGGTATAAGAGGTACTATTGTAATGCTACTCTTTTTCAAAAACAAAGAAGAATATTATTATATTCTTCTTCTAAGTATATATGAACATTTATAATTTATTTTGTTCTCTCTTGTATACAAAAACATGAAATAAATATAACTCATACGGAAAAATAATTTAATAAATGATTTGAGCACTTTTATTAATGTATATAATTCAAATAATAAATTTTACATATATAGTATGGAAGAATAATCATAATTAAAAGTTGGGCATTTTTAATAATTACCCTTAAATACTGGGTACCAGTGTGTAAATAACTGAAATATATACAACCCCATTCTGTTTTCTTGTTCAAAGATGATTCGATCTTGTAAAGCCCGATTCGAACTCGTTTCTTACCCAAATTCAATCCTGAAAGAACTGGGATAATCCTCTAGAAATTATCTACAAAATTCCTCAACAAACTAGGTGAAATTTAGAGAAAATCCTATCTGAAGCGAAGCTAAAATATAAGATGTTCAGTTAAACACGTTTTCATGTTAAGATACAATTGGGATTTTTCTTGGAAACGAAGATATGAGAACCCTAATCCTCCCCTATAAATGGATATGAACACCCATTGCTTCTTCCCATTCAGGTCCGTCTCAATCATTTCAGGGGCCCTAGGGCGAAATAGAATTTGGGGACCCCTTAAACATAACAAATAAATGAGCATTTCTTCAGCATAATAAATAAATAGGCCTTTTCATACACTTTTTTATTTATTTTTTACATCAGATAATCAACGAGCCTTTTTAATATTATTGGACTTTTTTAACATCAATGGGCCTTTATATTTTGTGGGCCCATGGCGACTGCCACTCCTCGCCTACCAAATTAGCCGGGCCTGACTGAATAGACCGATTGTCCAAAATAACGCATTGGTACAGTCCACCCTAGGGTATTGTGTCTTTCTTAATGACAATTAGTTTCCTGGTTTGCTATGGGTCAGTCTGTTATTGAATGTGTGTGGCTTCAAAATCATCTACTCGAGCTTCACTATCTCATTTTGTGCTACTTTATGGCGGTTGATACCTTTATGGAGACTTCTCTTGAATCCTTGGTTCTTGACTTGCTCCTTTTCTTATTGCTTGAGGATGTTGTGAGAATTATCTTGCAGGTAAACTATTCATTGTCTTATATAGACTCTTGATGCTTGGGGTTAAATCTTCATTTTGCACTTGTCCGAAATACCCTGGTCTTGCTAGTCAAATGTGTACTTTCCTCACATTTGATTTCATTTGAATTTGTCAACTCGTCAAGCTCATCGAGCCATTGGATCAAATGGCTCAGTCTGAGGAACAGATTGCACCCCTGCTTCGTCTAAGATAAGCTTTCGTGTTTTGCGCTGAGCTATCTTGTCTTCACATGTGAGATCTCATGTCGATACATTGTAGTTTGTATAGTGTATCTAGGACTTGTTAGCATTATTCATAAGTGTTTTAGGATGTTTTTATAAGTGTTTTGTGAAAGTCGAAGGCAAGAGCTAAAGTGAAGAAATCAAGAGTATTAAGAAAATTTCGAAGTCAAGTGTTGATTTGGAGTCGTTTCGATGCCACTTTCTTGTGACACATCGTTTGGGAGTTATGGTGATCAGATGAAGCTGAATTTGGTATAATTGGAAAGCTAACTCGAAGAGATACAATTCATATTTTTATTGCGAGTTCAAATTCCAACTCTAAGTGGGTCAAAACAGTCTCTGAAAGTACCGCCAAAAACCGCGGATTCCCTACCGAGAGGCACCAACTACAAGTTTGTGACCGTTGAATATCATTCCTTGATCACGGAAGTCGCCGACTCGGGAATCAAGGAAAGTCAGATCTGCGATCACGGATCATAATTCTGCACTCGCGGATGCTATCGATAGCGTGATCCAAGACGGAGATTCTATCTATATTTTAATATTTACTGTCCTTTCTTATCTTTCGTGTATTGAGTTGGATATTTAAGCCTAGTTTTCAGACTCTGTTAGACGACTTCTACTATTCTTAGACCTTTTTACTAATTATTCTACTTTGGATTTTACATTCTCTCTTCATATGGAGAGCTACACTATTTTGATTCTATTCAAGTTGAAACTTTTGGATTCAAGTTTATTGTAAGATTCTCCTTTCAAGTTTATTCCTTATATGTTATTTCAATTTTCTTGGGCTTAATTAATACTCCCTCCGTTTCACAATACATGTTCTTAGACAAAATTTCACACATATTAAGTAAACCCCCCCCCCCCAACCAATTACCCCTATTAAATGCTTTTCCTATTCTCTCAATTCCCATAATTGTTTTGGGAGAAGTGTAGTACTTAAGTAACGTGGGATTGTGGGGTATACACTAGAGGTATTAATAGATAAAAATTGTATATGAACATCTATTTTTAAACAAAAAAAAAGTCTTTAAGAACATGTATTGTGAAACAGAGGGAGTATTGATTTATTGATTTCTACTTGATTGATCACCTTGTTGAAGTTGATACACGCTATTGCTAGATTTAAGTTTTCTTGTAGTAAAACTTGATCTTTGTAACAACTCATTGTTTTAGGACTCGTTGGACTAAAACAATTGAGAAAGAGATTTGAATGCATGTTTAATTGTTTGGCTCGTTGGAACTCAATTGCATGTATCATGCGTATCCTTGTTCTTATTGCTAATATCCCTGTATTTCATGATCGTTTCATGTGTTATTTGGATATTAAGTTTACATGTCTCATTGTCATATTCTATATCTGATCAGGAAATGAGTATCTAAAGGAAATAACTTGTTTGAATCAATGATCAATAACTTGATGAATTAAGTGGATACTTGGATAGAATTGATTTTCCCTATTTCAATACAAGCTCATCTTTGTTTGCTTAATTTCCCTAGTTTTAGAATTACAATTCAAAATCTTCCCTATGTTACTAATCTGAGTTGATATATAATAATGACTTGGAATACAAGTGTCTCTTACCCAACTCTGACTTACTAACTATACTAGTTAACTAACTAGAGATTTATTTTTGATTTGACATCAACAATATTCAGTCAGTCACATGTCTTGGGAACTTGTCTCACTTGAGTTTCGTTTTTGGGAAATGTTTCTCTCATTCAGTCTTGTCATGTTGCGTTCTTGAGTTCTATTAAGGGAATACCTGTTCAACGTGAAGTTCCCTTTAAATACTTGCACATAACACATTAGTTCCCAAATGATGTTTGTTACTATCAAAACCAAAGAGATCGATCGTTGTTCCGATATTGTGGAACGCGAGTTCCCAACACCGTCCAAATATAATTATTAATATTGTATTAGTACTGATCTTCAAGAAAATAGAAAATATGATAAATAAAATTATAATTGTATTTTTGATGACATTCTCATAGACAAGTATGTTGATTAGACCTGTCAAATGGGTCGGGCGGGTCGGGTCCGGGTTTGGGTCAATCGGGTTCGGGACAAAACGGGTCACGAGTCGTCGGGTTGTAAAATTTTCGGGTTCATATGGACCTGGTTGTTACGGGTTCGGGTTGATCCAACGGGTCATGATCGTCAATTTTGTTAACATTTATCTTTATATTTATTAAAATAATTAATATTATATTATATAAAATATTATTTAATAATAATAAAATAATAATTTTATACAAAATTTATAATAAAATATTGAATTTTTAATTGAAATAATACTTTATCGGGTTAGTCGGGTCAACCCAACGTGTTGGTGACCCAACCTAGTTTTTTCCGGGTCAATCGGGTTCGGATTACTCTTGACCCATTGATTTTCGGATCGGGTTTAAACCCAAAAAACTTCGGACATCGAACGGGTCGGGTCGGTTTTTCAGGTCGGGTCAAATTTTGACATGTCTAATGTTGATGCAGAAGTGCGATATATCAATTATCAATTTGTGGGCACAATCTTTAATATTCTTATAGAACTTGTCGTTTTTGGTCCGTCGATATTCTTATAGAACGCACCTAGTTATATCATTCGAATTTATTTCTAGAAATTTTTATACGCGTAAATCTGCACAAATTCAATATTAATTTTTTAAGCTTTAATTTGTACAATATTTTATATGGAATTTGGTTCCGTTACGTATAATGTTAATATCATCAATCTCTAAACAAATTACACATGGGCTGCAAAATCGTCGATCGAGTTGTAGGCTGGCTTACGTGCACATCATCGATCGATCCACTATACATATTCACATTA
The DNA here is from genome assembly GCA_964016875.1 of Fallopia convolvulus. Taxonomy (NCBI): domain Eukaryota; kingdom Viridiplantae; phylum Streptophyta; class Magnoliopsida; order Caryophyllales; family Polygonaceae; genus Fallopia; species Fallopia convolvulus. Next base: position 867,504 of record OZ024722.1, on the reverse strand, counting down.
TTAATTAATTACCCTTTGCTTAAATTCAAATTAATTGATCAATATACAGCTAGTGTCCATTGAAGAGAAGAAATTGTGTGCAAAAATGGACTATATGTACATTAATTAATTATGTGAAAGTGGCCCTCATTCTGTTGGGAAGTGGCAATCCCACATTGACTCAAGGAAAGAAAAATCAACGACGAATACGATTTGGTCAAGTCCTTTTAGTCTTAAGATTTTCTTTTGATTCTTAATTAACAACGTACCAGGGCTAACTACGGTTCAATTTTGTTTCCCAACTTTGGATTAGTTATACAACAACAACAATAACATTTACGGGAGTTTCCCTTACGGAAAATCTGGAGGGTCAAGATAGAGGCACCCTGGGCTTAAAGCAACGGGAGATTGACCAAAAGACCCAGCAAGACCACAGAGCAAGAAAAAGAACAAGGCAACAAAAAAAAAGCCGAAAACAAAGCTAAAACGAAACGTAAAGTGAAACGTAAAACCAAGGCATTGCTCCGAAGCCTCAAGGCCTCCGTGGGCCGGTCTGTCGAGGTGGCTCACTGTCCACCACTCGAATCTTCTCCCTCCAACTATTCTTGCATAATGCCAGATCCGTCGAAATCCCCAAATGGCTGACATCCTGCTTTAGTTATAAGAGAATGAAATGCTAAATATGTTGCTCATGTAGACACATTATTAGCGCACAAAGAGGAAGATATCGATCATCGGAACTCGCGTCCTTGATGGAAGTGATCTCGGTTGTTCGGGATTCAATTAAGCTCCATTATACGTTTCTGAATAGGGACTCGACTCACGAGTCAAATTCACCAATTTATCGTGACATAAGGAGTTTTTCGGACATTTCAATTCGTTTCCGGATTTAAATTAATATTTTGAAATTTTTTGATTTTTTTTCCTGTAATTTAAGTTTTTCTAACGTTTACTCTGCATCTTTTATCTTTAGGTTTTGTCTATATATTCGTATGTAGCCCTGTAAACAAATCTAACTTATTATTCATAATTTTTAGAGATTTTCTTTTTCTTTCTGATGGATTTTCAGTTTATAATTCTAGGGTTTCGTTGCTTGCGATTCTCTATTATTTTCGGCTTGCGCTTGCTTGCCTTTCAAGCTTCCTATTGCGTCAAGTTGCTTAGAGCTAGAACAAAAAGGGATCAATTGTCAACTAATTAGTTAGCTTTGAGCTATTGCACAATTGCACTTGATAATTGAAAAATAGTAGAATTTTTCTATAGGATCGAGTAAACGCGTTAATAAAGACATGGAGAGAATTATTCCAGGAACGGATCCCTAAATAGCGGAATAACAAACACGCATAATGTAAAGACAAATAACAACACAAGGACACGATTCCTTTATAGAGGAACCCCATGTTGACCAACCAGCCAAATGGGTAAACCTCTACCTCATTGGGAGGATTTTGAATGAAGACTTTAATAATCGAATAGTTCCTTAGTTACAGAGTACAAATTCAAACTTCTCCATTACCAACGATCACTAAATGCTAGCAATACTAACGAATCATGCTACTTAGTTTCTAAGCTCGCTAAAACGATTAATCAATGAAATTAAAGCTAACGATTTTCAAATGTAGTTCTCTTTAGCTTTGCAAACCCAAGTCAAAAAATTAATAAAGATTAGAAATTACACTAATATTATAACTAAACCGGTCTTACGGTCCGGACCGGAATTTTCCGGTTTGGTCCTAGTAATTCTCAAAAATCTGGATCGTGGACCGGACCGTCTCGGTCCCGGTCTTGGGCTGGACACGTAAAATTTCTGTCCGGTCTCGCGGTCCGGTCCAAGTTTCCACATCTCTAGGGTCCCTAGCCAAAAAAAAAGAAAAAAAATTTGAATAAAAAATTGATTCGGACTAAGGGTCCCTAAGGATTTCACATTTCTATTTTTCATTTGAGGGACTTTAAGAGACCTTGAAGGATCCAAAATATTAAAAAAATAAATATAATATTATTTTATTTGCGAGAAATCCTTTAGGTCTCTACTTTTATCATTATATATTTTAGGAGTTTTTCTTGGCGAGATATATTAAGGGATGATATTAATCAAGAGAGAAAAAAAATTAATATTTGACTAACAATTAACAAGACTGCCAAAAGAATTATGGTTCTTGAACTAAGTTGCCTTGTTTGGTCTATCAAAATTGTGAACTTAGTCATATTATCGAACTCCATTTTTCCATTTTCATTATCTAGAAATTCATCAATACATTGAATATCAATTCATAACATGGGAGAAAATCAAACAATGAATTGAGAACGTAGAAAAAGAGACAAGTCAAATACGACCGAAAAAGTGAAGAAGCGCTAGACGAAAAATGGAAAAAAAACGAACACATAAATTCTATAAATTAAACTCTAATGAATCTAATTAAATTTACGACGGAATCGACAACAATCGGATTTGTGATTCGCGATCAAAATGCACAGATTATTAGTATGGGAGCCAAAAACTATGGGAGTAACATAGTATTACATATTGTGACACTTGCGCTCCGGGACGAAATCTAAAAGTAGAGATTGTGGGTGACAACTTTACAATCATAAATGCATTCAAGGGATCTGGTAGCTAGGTGCCCTTGAGAAATTGAAATGTCGGTTTCGGATATCTTGATTTCACTCAAGAGTTCGAAATTGTCAAAACAGTCTCACATGTTTAGGGAATGTATTTCAGTGACTGATAAAATTACAAATTTGGATCACAATATCCCTAATGATCATTTACAGAATCACTTAGAACTTCAGGTTTTCATTCGAAAGAATACTTTAAATCGTCTTTCCTAAAGAGAACCTCTTAATTGTTACACTTTCAAGCAAAAAATAATTGTGTATTCTTGTGCAATTTTAGTTTTGTGTGTATTTTAATAATAATATCATGGTTCATGGATCACCAAACAAAACATCATGGGCTGCCAATAAAAATGAGTTGTAGAGTATTAGGCGATCTTTGATCGATCCATTTGATAAAATTGTGCAGTATTTTGAGTATATTATATGCACTTAAATCGATCTACAAGTTTTGTAAATATTGAAGACTTGAACTTAATTATTATTATTATTATTCATCATTGATCGATAAATTGTATTCACATACCTAGCTCAAATACTTTTCAACATTTTGAACAATTCAAGTAATTGGCATTTGGCATATTAATTTAGCTTTGTTTATCGTTGCTTAATTTTTCACGTAGAAGTATTATACATGTATTAATTAATTTTAGGGAAATTCCTTTTGGTACCCCTGAATTTTAGTATTTTTCTCTTGGTGTCCAAAAAAAATTTAATTTCCTTTTGGTACCCCGTTAATTTATCCAAAATTCACCACGTGCCCAAAAGTGATATATATCATCAACTCCGTTAAATCCGTAGTTAACACCGCTTCATTCTTTTCAAGCTCATGGTTCTGTATAATCTAGCAACATAATTCTCACCTTCAACAAGCTTTGTGGAATCTAATCATATTCGTTCCCAGGTACAACATTTTTGAAATTTCAAAACACCAAATCATGAATCATGAATGTTTTGTTTGAAAGAGCATATATATTTTGGGTTCTTAAAGCTCTAAACTCGATCTTTCTATTGATATGGTTTCAATTGTTGTTTCCACTACTTACAATTGAAGTCAATCCTAAAATTCAACATCCAATTGCACACCTCCAACAACAAGCTTCACTGGCTCGAATCAAATTTGTTTCTCTCGATCAGGTATAAATTGCATAATGGTTATTCTTGGATAAAAAAACCAAAAAATCTTATTTTTTAAATCAGATCCACAAAGCCTGTTTTTGAGCAATTCCGATTGAATATGGTCCAGCCGGTGCTCCAATCTGTATAGTCAAAAGCAATCCAATAAAGCCAGCGTTGAAGCTCTCAAATCCATCCACGTCCTCGGGATCTAACCAATTTTGGTTTCCTCCAATCAGTTGAAAGGAATCTGATAATGAAAACAACAAAATTCTCATATCAAGCTCTTCCTCAATGACCGAATCTGACTGTTGAAGCTATCCACAGATCTCTCGAGATTCGAGGCTGCAAGTTTTGGCTATGTTGGTGGACGAGGTGGAATTGGACGGTAATGGCGATTTGAGCGAGCGATTAGGGGATGTAGAGGAAATGATTTCGATCGAAAGCTTTCGTTCTGTTAATGGATGAGGGATTGCGAGTGCAGAGGAATTGATTTCGTCAAACAACGATAACAAAGGTTTGGGTATTTCTGAAGGATTTTTTGAGGAGCAAGAGTGAAGGAAGAAGAAATCATAAATTTTGGATCAACATCTCGTTTTTTCCGGCAAAGAAAAGAAATGGTCGACGTTTCAACAATCTGAACTGGTCTAGGGTTTGTTTTTATTTTTATTTATTTATTTATTTATTCTGACGGAAAATGAAGAAAATGGATGAAATCAGTATTTTAACTAAGTTTAGTTTATGGAAAGGAAGTTGTCAAAACTATAAGGGTACCAAAAGGAAAAGTCGAAACCTCGAGGGTACCAAAAGGAAAATCCCTTAATTTTAAATGGGAACGCATGTTATGGGCTAGAATATTAAGAAGATGCATGCCCATTCAATTCATTGATCAAATAGACTCATTTTATTTATAAGGATAAGGAAATTAGGAACTTAGGTTCATTGATTAGACTTTGAATTTCTAGAGTTAACGTACATCTTTGAATATACTAGTCGATGTTTATGTACCAAGTTTTCTATGCCACTTACATAATTACATGCATATATGTAGGAAATAAGTACCCATATAATTTTAAAATACCCATTTAAATTTAATCGTTATCTAGTCCGATTCGGATGATTTGACCGGATACCCGGACTGGATTATGAAGGCTTGAACTTATTTTTATTTTTACAAATTTTGCTAATTTCATTTAATAATTAACAGGCTTTTAATTTAGTAAAGCACTAAAAGAAATAGCGCTACAGACAGTAAGTCGACCCCTTCTAGGCGTGCGAAATGAACACTTGACGTTCTCTCCACTGAAATGAATGATCTTCAAACGCCTCAAAGCACCAAGCGACCTGACCCAATACAACTCGCTCCAATACCAAACTCAGCTCCAACTCCTCGAATATTAATACATAAAAATAAGCATCGAGCTATCATGCAAGAAAAATATCAAATCAATGGCTTTTGAACAATTCAAGTAGAAGGATGGTTTATGGCCATGGATTTTGTCGGTTTCTTTCTCAAATCAATGGCTTCCTAAGCCTAAATTTGTTAAAATTTAGTGGCTTTCTCAGCTTGAAATAAGAAAGAATGGCTTTTTCAGTCTTAGAAATTTGTCTTTAGTTATTCTATCTTTCCTCCAAATGTGCCTCCTTTAGTATTTGTGTATGTTGTGATGAAAGAAGATTTGATAAAGAATGGGTGATAGAAAATTGGGTGTTTTGTTTTGATTTTAGGCTCATAGATTTGATTCGGATTTCATTGGGTTTCTCACGCTAGATTTTTTAGAGAGAGGTGAGAGGGTTATATCCTTAGGGGATATGTTAATTATTCTTGTACGTTTTACAAATCAAAATCCTACAAGAAAATAAATAAGCCCTATTAAAAAAAACTAAATTACACTAAATAATAAAAACTCACAAAGAATCTTAACCAATATCATTAAAACATAGGTTAAATAAATTATTTAATAAATTATATTCGTGACTAGTTACTACTTACTAGCCTATTTCAAGTTTTAAAACTTTTTTTAGTTTTGGTCGAAAAAGAGATGACAATCTTGTAAGGTCTCAAGCCAAGTATGGCATATATAGCCGTTTATACTTTTAAATCTATACATATTTAATAAATTATATTTTTATTGTGTACGTAATCATATTTGCCCACCAATTCGAATGAATAGTACAATGGCAATGTGCACAATTTGAATTATTAAATTGGTTGAATTTCCTTCTTGACCGATCTTCAATTTGTATGCACAATTCGAGTGATATTTATCTACAACGTACGTAGTTCATAGCCCATCTATATCGACTTTTTATTTTCACGTCATGGCATGGGATTAAATAGAAATATTCAACATTTGAGGCACTAATGCACACTATAAATACCGGTTGATATCCTTGGCATATTTCACATCCATATACACACACAACAATCGTATTTGCTTAAATCAATTACTCCATAGAGCAAACGAGATAGTTCGATCGATCAAGCCATACATTATGAAAGCTTATACGATCCTCGTCGCGGCCACCATTTTGGTTTCTTTCTTTTTCGGTGAGTCTTTAATTTACGTACTTTCATTGTGATTACAGGTCTATGACACTGAGAATATACATTCTCACATCTAAAAGTTTGGATTAAACATGCTATTGTCATCGACCCATGGACTATAAACGACACAACGAAATAATTTTCTTATTTTTATTTGCAGGGATTGAAGCAACAACTTTCACCATAAAGAACAACTGCCCCTACACAATCTGGCCAGCAGCCCTAACATCCGCAAACTCTCCGCAACTCGGCAACACGGGCTTCGCCCTGGGCCAGGGCGCCTCAGCCTCCATCGGGGCCCCGGCTCGTTGGGAGGGCCGCTTCTGGGCCCGCACCTTTTGCACCACAAACGGGGGCCGATTCACCTGCCCCATCGGCGACTGCGGATCAGGGCAAGTCGCATGCAACGGAAACAGCGGGGCCCCACCGGTGAGCCTGGCCGAGTTCCGCCTCAACGGAGACGGAAACAAGGACTTCTACGACATAAGCCTCGTCGACGGATTCAACCTGCCCGTGACAATCGCGTCTCGGACAAGTGGATGCCCGAGCACGAGCTGCCCTAGGGATATTAACGCGGTGTGCCCGTCCGAGTTGTCAATTAGGGCATCGAATGGAGGTGTGATTGGGTGCAAGAGCGCATGCTTGGCATTCAACACCGATGCGTATTGTTGCAGGGGAAGCCATAACACGCCCCAGACGTGCCCGGCGTCGAACTACGCTAACTATTTCAAGTCGTTGTGCCCACAGGCTTATAGCTACGCTTATGATGATAGTAGTAGTACTTTCACTTGCCCTAGTGGTGGAGATTACCTTATTACGTTTTGTCCTTGAATAGTCGATCATGAATAATCTAGAATTACATGCCAAAATAAATGCATTATATGTGCATCCATTATGTGTAACGTCTCTATACGTACAAATGTTATTGTCTAAAATAAACTTTCAATATACAAGTTGAATTTAATGTGTATTCGTATATGAGTGTTTTTGGTGCCGGAGCTTGACTAGATTAGGAGAGTCCTGCTCTTTGTCTCTGTTACTTAGTTTTTTTTCGCTTGTTGGGTTTCCTTTACGTATCACTTTCGTTTTTGTTTTTGCGTCTCCCTTCAGTTTTCTATCCAGTTTTTAGCATGATGTTTTTCTTTTGTTTTGGGTCCGTATTAAATACCCTCCCGACTCCCACTCGGGGCAAGGGTGTCTACATCTTTGACCCCCCAGATCTTGCTCTTACCGAAATACACCTAGGTTGATGTTGTTGTTGTTGTTGTTGTTGTTGTTGTTGTTGTTGTTGTAGCTTGACTAGATTAATGGATCTTGACGAAGTTGGAGTTTGTCCCAAGAAAATCTAGGTGTGCCTCTCTTTAGTTCAAGAGCCACTAGAAGTGACTTTAGTCCTTTGATTCACAAGATACGGACCAAGATGAACTCCTAGTACGTAGCTAGAAGTTTGTCATATATGTCGATAGGTTGGAGCTAATTCGAGCTGTGTTGTATGGGGCTTTGAACTACTGGTGCAAGTTCTTCCTATTGCCTAAAAAAGTGAAAAAAAAAGATCATGAGCTTGATGAGAAATTTTCTCTGGCCAGGCGAAAGTGATGGACACTAAGGCACATGTGGCATGGTAAAATGTGTGTAGACCTAAGATGGAAGGGGGCTTAGGCCTTAAGGAGGTAATGTCATAGAACAAAACTAATTTATGTCAGTGGGAGCTAAATTTCTTTGGGTAATTTTTTGGCTACAGAAAAATTCCTGGTGAAATCAGGAATTTTTTTTGTATAAAATATAGGAAAAAATTATTTTTTTCTGTATATAAAAAAATTAAATAGAAAATTTTGTATTTTTTCATAAAATTTAGTAATTTTCAGTATAAAAACCCATTTTAATTTATTTTATATGTATGAAAAAATTAATCTGCTTTTTCTGACCAAATAAACTAGTTTTTACTCTCTCCGTTTAGTTCTATTTGTCCTTATAGTATAATGCACATATATTAAGATATGTCCTTTTCTTACTAAATTGCCCCTATTAAATTTATATTAATTAAAGGTAAATGGTGGATATATTTAATGTGTCTTGCTTTTGATTGGATAAACACAAAGGGTAATATTGGAAAATTTTGGACAAAATACCTAGAAGGATAAATGAAACTAAACAAAAAAATTAAGTCTAGAAGGACAAATAGATCGAACTAAATGGAGGGAGTATCAAATAACCTAATTTTTTTTTCTACCAAAAAAAATTAACCTAATTTTTTTACTATATTTTTAATTTTTTTTTTTTTGAAAATCCCAGTCTCAAGTGGCTCCGCCACTGCTCATAAAGGTCCTACAGTGGGCAGGTGTTAGAAGATGCTCAAAGAACATAGAAGATTGGCTACATGCTTCAAGCAGGTTTCAAGGTAAAAGAACACCAGTCTACAATCTGTGGAATACTTGCAACTGTGTTGCTATGTATTTCATTTGAAGTACTAGAAATAGATGTGTCTTTGAGGCAGAGAGGTGCTCAGTAGAGAAGTGTGTGAGAATTTGCATTAGTCACGTTAGAAATAGTGTGAAGGCAAGATGGAAGAAGAGGAATAGAGAAGCTAGAAAATTATTTGAGAGGATAGACTTACAATAGCTTTCTAACTGTCTAGGTTTGCCTAAACCAATCATGTAAAGTTTTTTTGTAATACTAATAAATAAACGATTTTTCTAACCTATGGTCTTAGGTTAAGAACATAAAAACGATAATACATTTTGGAATTGTAATTATTTAGGTGTAATTATTTTTTCAATAGGATTTATTAATTTTCTTTTAGGGTTTTTGTTCCCATAATTAGTATACTTAACATATGTCCTTAGGGTATAGGATAGAAAAACCGATAAATAATTCGATTGAGAGATCTATTTACATCCTAGTATCCTACACATTCCTCTATTTATTTTTTTCATTATATGTTGTAGGATCTTTTCTTGACCATGTTGTAGGAGTTTTTCTTGGTGAACTATATTAAGGAAATATCAATCAAGAGGATAAAATAAATTAATATTTGACTAACAAGACCGCAAAAGAAATTATGGTTATGCAACTAACTTGCCGTGTTAGTCATATCATCCGACTCCATATTTCCATTTTTATTATCTATAAGTGTAGCTAGTTGTACAAAATGTTTTATCAAGTTCTGTATTCTTGTGGAATTTTGGTTCTGCTTGTATTTTAATATTAATATCATTGATCACCAAAAAAAATCATGGGCTGCCAAAAAAATGAGTCGTAACTTATTAAGCCATCTTTGATCGATTCATTTGATGAAATTGCGCAGGATATCATTGTATAATACACGTACAATAGCCTCCTGTATAATTGTAATCAGCAACAATATTTTTATTTAATTATCGATTTTTCTAACTTATGTCTTAAGCTCTTTAAAATGATAATATTTTATAATTTATATTTATTTAGGATTAATTAATTTTTTTAAAGGATTTATCAATTTTTATGGGGTTTAAATTTCCTTGAATAGTATGTTTAATTTATGTCGTTAGAAAAATCGTTTAATTATTTGGATCACATACTTCTATCTTTTATCTATCTATATATTAAAGAAGAGACCTTTTGACTACATATCAGCCTAACGTTTAACTCACCTATGTGTCATTTTTTTATGTTTTTGAATTATTATTTTAACAATAGTTTGGATCTTACTATATTTTAACTAATTAATTTGTATACTAATTAAAATAAAAATACTTACTATTCATAAAATCTATGCATTTCAAGTTTTAAAAATTAAAATAATTATTTAATTAAGCTAATTTAAAAATTATTTATTTAGAAAAAAATAAACAAAACTACACGATACAAGAATTCAACTAGTTCATTATTGAATAAAGAACAAAATTTGGCAAAAACCCTAAAAATACAAAACTTGACAAAAAAAAACCTAACTCTAGTCCTATACTCCTATCTAATTTTTTGTTGATACGTCAGTATGTGTATGTAAATCTACTAGTTTTGTAAGTATTCAATAGTTGAACTTAATTATTCATTGATCCATAAATTGTATTCACATTTTGAACTAACTTAGCTCAAATACTTTTCAACATTTTGAACAATTCAAATAATTGGCATATTAGTTTTAAATGGTAACGCATGTTATGGGCTAGAGTATTAAGAACATGCATACCCATTCACTTCATTGATTAGGGGGTCTTTATTTATAAGGAAGTTAAGAAATTGGGTTCATTGATTAGACTGAATATATAGAGTTAACGTACAAATACTAAAACAAAAAGATCGATGACGAGTTTATAGGCGCAAGGTGTGTAAAGCACTAAAGTATAACGTCTGACATAAGTCAACCCAATTTAGAATGTGCGAAAAAAAAAAAGTTGACATTTCCTCCACTGAGATGAATGATCGATCTTTGAAAAGTCAATCGATGTTTTGGAAAAAAAACAATTATGGATATTTGATATCCCGATTAAATCGGATCAGAATATATGCATTTGCTCACCTATGTATGTGTATGCATAGTTATAAAATCATATAAAAATGTTGTTGTAAGGAGAAACTAGACCTGTCAAAACTTGACCCGATCCGACTCGTCCAAAGTTTTTTGGATTGAAACCCAACCCAAAAATCATTGGGTCAAGATCGACCTGAACCCGGTCGACCAAAAAAAAAACTAGGTTGGGTCACCAATCCGTTGGGTTGACCCGACCAACCTGATAAAGTATTATTGCAATTAAAACTAAATATTTTATTATTGAATTTTTATAAAATATTATTTAATACAATATAATATTAATTATTTAAATAAATATAAAAATAAAGGTTAACAAAATTGACAATCGTGACCCGTTTGATCAACCCGAACCCGTATCAACCCCGTAACAACCCAGTCCGATTAAACCCGTGAATTTAATGACCCGAGACCCGTTTTGACCCGAATCCGATTGACCCAAACCCGAACCCTAATCCGACCCGCCGCCCGACCCATTTGACAGGTCTACGAGAAACAAAAATTTGAACAAAGAACAGGAATATTGTACATAATAGAATTTAGTAGTTGAACAAAGAACAAAGTACATATACATAGGTGAGCAAATGTATATATTCTATTTGACACAATTTAGTAGTTGTAAGGTTTTGAATCCAAGTATGGCTATATACATACGTAATTATACATAGGTGAACAGGAATATCGTACGTAATTATATCGTTTGGCCACCAATTGAATGAATAGTACGATGGCAATTAATGTGCACAACTTGAATTATATTTGGCCACCAATCTTCAAATTGTATGCATAATTCAAGTGCATGATATTTATCATCAACGTAAGTACGTTCATAGCCATGAGCCATCTATGACGACTATTCATTCTCACAACTGGATTATTATATTGACATATTCAACATTTTAGGCACTATAAATACCTGTCGATCCTTGGCATAAATCTCATCCATATACAACAATCATACTTGCTAAAGCATTTAGTAAAACCAAGTTTTCCACAAAACAAGTGAGATAGTTCGATCGAGCTAGCCATATATTAACGATGAAGGCTTTTATGGTCCTTGTCGTCGCCGCCATTGTCGTTTCTTTCATTTCCGGTGAGTCTTTAGCCCATGTTCGGATCACTAATTTAATGCATTAAGTTACATTAAATCTTGCGATCCAAAGAAATGCTTAGTTAGTACTTTATTACTCCAAAATACACGTATCACATTCTTTAAAATAACACTTCTTTCATGTTTTTAACATAAATCGAGAGATCGTGCTGATATAAGTTCAATACACGAGCTACACAAGCACAATAGATCGAGTTATATTTTAAAACCAATTAGAAATAGAAAGAGTCACTCATCCAGTTTATATATTAGACATTTTTATTGTCCAACTTTCCATGTGGAAAGCTATATTCCAACTACCGATACATAATGTTTAATTTTCTCTACTTTATCGAATATCATTACTGCATTCGGACATCTAGTCAAACAGTTAAGACTATAAAATAGTATCACGAGGTCTTCGTTTCGACAAGTTTCTTATTTTTATTTGCAGGGATTGAAGCAACAACTTTCACCATAAAGAACAACTGCCCCTACACAATCTGGCCAGCAGCCCTAACATCCGCAAACTCTCCACAACTCGGCAACACTGGCTTCGCCCTGGGCCAGGGCGCCTCGACCTCCATCGGGGCCCCGGCCAGCTGGGAGGGCCGCTTCTGGGCTCGGACCTTCTGCACCACAGACTCGGGCCGATTCAGTTGCCCCATCGGCGACTGCGGCTCCGGACAAGTCGCGTGCAACGGAAACGGCGGGGCCCCACCGGTGAGCCTGATCGAGTTCCGCCTCAACGGAGACGGAAACAAGGACTTCTACGACATAAGCCTCGTCGACGGGTTCAACCTGCCCGTGACCATCGCGCCACAGACAGGCGGTTGCCCTAGCACGAGCTGCCCTAAGGACATTAACTCTGTTTGCCCGTCAGAGTTGTCGATTAGGGCATCGAATGGAGGAGTGATTGGGTGCAAGAGCGCGTGCTTGGCATTCAACACCGATGCGTATTGTTGCCGAGGAAGCCACAACACGCCTCAGACGTGCCCGGCGTCGAACTACGCCAACTTCTTTAAGGGTCAGTGCCCGCAGGCGTATAGTTATGCGTATGATGATAGTAGTAGCACTTTCACTTGCACTAGCGGTGGAGATTACCTTATTACCTTTTGTCCTTGAATAGTCGATTTTCAAATTACATGCACCAAAATAAGTGTAATCTAGAATTACATAACAAAATAAATGCATTATATTGGCATACTTTATGTGGTACGTATCTATACGTACAAATGTTGTAGTCTGAAATAAAGTTTAAATATAATAGTTGAATTTAATGCGTGTATGAATGATTTTATATTTTACGTAATATTTCCTACTTGGAAAAAATAGTTGAATTACAATGCTTTTATAGACTTTTTTCCCTACTAGTATGATTCAATGTACAATAGTAATATCCGCGAATTTTATGGATATTTTCGAATTTTTCGAATACCCTTGATAGTTCTTTTAGTTCGATACCGATGTAAAATGAAATGATTTTAATGGGAATAAAATCCTAGAAAATCCTCAGTGATATCGAAAAATCATAGAAAATTAATTTTATCGACGAGTTCACTTCTTAAGATTTTCTAATGGAAAAAGTATAATTATTTAATACGCGGTCTTTTTAATTATGTACCGGAAGGAATTTAAATACGAAACGGAAGCCTTAAAAATTGAAGGTAGCAAGATAAAATCATGGAAAATTGGTTTTATTGGTCTACATAATTTACGGGACGTTTTTCGTTTAGTGAGTTTTTGCACCCGAGGTACATATTTTTACCGCTTTAACGCGAGTCCCGTTCCGAGACGGGTTTTGTTTGTAAACCGCCTTTCTCTTGCTTACTAAGGAAGGAACCGAGATTGAGATAGAATTCTTATCCACGGCATATCTTTTTGCCTTGTCAAAGTCTACTATTTCATTTCCAAAGAAAGAAAGGAACCAGAACCGAGAGTTTGGACGAAACAACGGACTGGGAGATTCAACTCACCTTCACCGCCGGCTATCTTCTTGTCCAGCCACCTACTCCTCCTCCACCTCATCTTCTTCATCCTCTCTTTGGGTTCTTACTGTTGAAACGAACCAGAGAAAGAATCAGAGCAGGACGACAACGACTCGGGAAGGAAGGATTCGAATCATCACCGCCGACAATCTTTTCTGCCTCGCCGTGCGACGTCGCCGGCGATCGCTAGCTCCTCCAACCACCACCCACCGCAAGGGCCGCCACCGGGCATCACCCAGCCACCTTCGAGCTCTTGGGTCGAGCCACTATCGAGCCGAACGAGCCAAGGGTTCAAGTGAAGGTATTTACGATCGAAATTAATTAGCGGGGTGGTTACGAAGCCACCGTAAGGACCTTTCGGTTCCGCTTTGCTAATTAAATTTATGGTTTTTACAATCTTGACGTTGATACGGTTCCATAGGTTCAAACCGCTCGAGAAACGGACGTCTGGATCTTTACTTATAGCGAATACAAGTTTGGACATCGATTGGCAGGTAAAGGACTTCGGATAATTACTCAGGATTCGTTGTTAATCCGTTTGATCCGAGATTTGGTAACCTTTAAGAACTGTTGCTAATGAATAATTTTTATTTAGAAAATTGTTTCAAAAGTGAAGCGGATAATTAGTTATAATTTCGCCAAGATGGCTCCTTAAAGCATGATAACTAAGGATTATTTATGAATCGATATTCGGAAATCAAATCGTTTATCGATTAGAAAGTTGAGAATACAACTAAGAAGTGTATCCATGAGCCGTTGTTGAAGAATCTTTTGTTATAATTGGCAGAAGGGAGATAAAGATTTCTGTTGGAATCGTTGAGAGCGTTGAGCACGCCTTATAAGGCAAGTGGACGGTTCGCTCTTGCATTAATATTATTAAATGAGGAATTGAATTCCATTTAATATTTGTGTTGGGAACAACTTGTATGCTTAATAAAATATGATAGGTTGTTATATTGTTAGAAATAATGACCATGTTGTTTATTCAGTTTGCGCTAGAACTGGATTTAGGTCCGTTATGTGCGACCTTGTATGTTGTCTCTCGCTGAGACTTTGTTGTTTATTAAGGTAGCTTCAGAGAGGGGAACGTGGTTCCATATCCACTCTTTAAAAGAAAATTACATTAGGAGGGGCCTAGGGTATGTTCGGCACTACACGTATTATGCATAAAAATGTATTATAATGGGCTTTTTTGGAAAAAGAGATTTTAGAAATATGTGTACAAAGTGGAGTACAAGAGAGAAAGATCTGGAAAATCCGAACAGACCTTTTGCTTTTTAATATATTATAATACATTATTAGAAAGAATGAGTGTGCAACGAACGAACCCCTAATCATAATGGTGGGTCATGACTCTTCCCCTACTCTCCGTGTGAGAGGGGTGATGCGCACTCTAGCTAAGTGCAATTGGCACGGTGTAGTGTAGACGACAGGGTAATAGGCCTCTCTGATCTCTACCTCACCATATGCTAATGAAAGATCAAGGATAGCTTAAGTCCTGCGATCTTGGTACAGTGTAGTCGACCATGGATGAAATACGCCGATGATCTCTACAGTACCAAAATATCTCTGCAGTAGTTCGAGCCGATTAAAAGCCACCAACCTGTTTGTGAAAAGTTTGAAAGTAATATATGATAAGTGCGTTAGGCACATTAATATACCTGAATGGTTAGTCCAGTCGGGAAGCCATTCTTGCTCCCGGTTATGAATGATTCTTAATCAAACTTTGATTAAGTCAATCTGATTAGTCGATGGAGGCTTTTCAAAATGTTGTGTGATTAATATAAGTTCCCAAAAATTGTTCATGTTTCATAATGGAACCGCAAGTTGTGGTGTCCTATCTCTTGATTATGCATGCCTCATTTCTTATCCTCTATGGGACTGCTAACTGTTGGATCATCGACCGGTTGTTATTCGGATTACGATGCCAATATGTTTAGTCACTACCATAGGAACCGGTCATTTTCTCCACTTGCTTAGTCTTTCATTAGACTTACCCGACCACCTTATTCAATTGCATGGCCGGCTGGTGCCCACCGTCTGTATACGACGCATCAGATACTAAAGAAGTTAACCAGCGAAGAGAAGGCTAGCCAAGGAGTTTAGGAAGTCAAAAAGTTTTGAAAGTGGTCGCTTGAAGAAGAACAAGTTTGTTGTTAGACATTTTACTTTTGTTCAAGTTGTTGGTTATGTTTTTGTGTATTGAAGGAGGTGATACTACGGTTTATAATAAAGTGTTATAATACTTATTGTTGTTGTAAGTTTAAAGCCTTGGGTAGTGGTTGGAATATACTTTACCTATTCCAAAAAAAAAATCCCAAGTACTTTCGATAAAATGGAAACCAAACTCACAAGTCATTGATCGAACAAAAAAATATCACAACTCATACATTAAAAAATGGGAGATTCCATTTGCAGTTAGTCTTAGGGTATTAAATTAGTTGGTACCTAGGTTATGGGTTTATTTAGGGTTGTTTAAAGAATCCAATTAATGACTCATAACTTGTCCTAACACAAAAATTAAGGGTCAAATTATATGTCAATATTTTGAAATTACGGGTTACGAGTCGACCCGTAAATTAAATCCTTTAAAATTCTATCCTGGCGATGCCTTACCTTTGAAACAAAACATCGAATTTCCAAGCATCAATTTTTCTTGACATCATTTAATAGCTTGTCGTGTTTGATCCGTCAAAATATATAGTGAAAACAATTTGTTACATGACAAATCCTGCAAATGCATCATCAAAATTTTGGGTATTTGTTTGGCTCAAACTCTGGTCGAAGTTCGTGATCTATTCGTGGTTGCTCGAGATGATGCTCCGTTGTTGTCCGGTGGTGTGTATTATGTGTTTTTCAGGCTTTTTGTCACACCTCTTCAAGTTGGCGTCTTACTGTTGTTTTGCGTTCCGACGGCCCTATACACCTATGTTAGTCCTCTACTCATATGCAGAAATGCCTTTCTCTTGCCTGGATTGTTCTCTCTGGCTTCCACGTGCGGTGTTTGTTGCTTGTTTACTTTGTTATTTGGTTGCTGTGTTTTCCTTTGAGTGTGTTGTGTTTTGTCGGTCTGTCTGGCTACTGAGTTTTATCTTGGTCTCTCAATCTACCGCGTTTGTCTGTTTTTCGAATTACTTTCCTTATCAAATATAAATATAAATATATATATATCTAGAAAATAATAGATATTCATTTTCTAAGAGGCATGGGCCGTGTGATGTTGGGAGATCCCATGTTCGATCATTGCCTCCGCCTCTACACTTGGGTGAAAAACCAAGTCTCATCATTCTTTTTACCACTAGGTCGAGCCGGTCGGTGTAAGCCGGTTTACCTGGTTCGTGCTCTTTACCGATCGGTTCACGAACCAAGAGTTTACCATCACAGGTGGTCCCTCGTTAAAAAAAATTCTATTGAAAATGCTCTAATATTATCGATCTGTAAACACAATTAAACACTGACTGCAAAGCCAAATGATCGAGTTCTATACTCCTATAGGCAGCCACATTCACATAAGAAAAAATAGAAGTTGGGCAAAAGTGGACTTTTTGTACATTAATAATTAGGATGACGAGCATTCTGTTGGGAAGTGGCAATTCCACGTCGACTTTAAGAAAATGAAGAAAATTCAATGGATAATGTAATTAAGTTAGGATATGAACCCCTAGCCGGGCTAGCCTACACATTCATTTTAAGTTTTTTAATACAAATCCGACTCAAAAATTAATGGGTCAAAGAGAAATCCGAACACAAGTTAAAGCCGAAATCTAGTGGGTTGATCTACTCTTTGTTTTTACAAAAAATATAATATTTATTTTAAATATATGAAAATAAAATTCTATTAGTACTACTACTAGATAATATTATTTTATTTAAATTTTGTTTAAATAAACATAAAAAATTGACACTTAACTCGTTGGGTCGACACAAAACTGCATAAAATGTAAAGCGACATGACCTAATTAAGCTGTAAATTTTAATGATTTGAACACGTAGTCAACTCGAATTCGAAATTAATAGATCCAAACTGAACTGAACTAAATTGACGGGTCCAATCATTAGTACACTATAAAATTTATTGAAAACTGATACAATTATAGAGGTTGTGAGCGCCACATCTTGACATATAAGAGGATCTCCAACAATTTTCCTAATTTTTTTTCTCCAAAATAAGGGAAAAAAAATCATATTCCCTAAAATTTTCCGACTCCATAACTTCAACAACTTTTCTATTTTAAAGAATACATCATTTATTATTTTTATTCATATGCTATGAAATATTGTACAATATTTATTTATTTAATAAATAAATAATTTTATTATCCAATAAGAACTTAAAAATTACGCAATCTTACTCTAACAAATAATATATTTTTTATTTGACTAATAAGAAAATATGAAGATTATCTAATTTTAGTTCAAACGAGAGAAAATAAAATTATAGAACTAATATTCTTATATAAATCACAAGGAATCTATCCTACAAAATTTTCAAAGACTAGGGGTCTGTTCGGTGATTCAAACCTGATATGAGTTGATGTTGATGCTGATACTGATTTAATGGTTGATGCTGATTTTACAAGTTGATTTTAGGAGTTGAAATTATTAGTTTATTTTTGTGAAAAATTATGTAGGTGTTCGGTAGATTAAATTAATCGAGGCTGATTTTATAAAAGATGGATGTAAAATTACCAAAATGGGTATATTTATAAATTTATAAAGAGAAGATTAATTTTTAGATTTTTCAAAATTAAATTAGTGAAGGGTAATCGAAGTAAATAAATTTCATAAGGCTGGATAAGCTTGAGAAGGGTAGATTAAATTTTGGGTTAAATATAAACTCCGATAAGCTCCAATAAACACCATCAACTCTCACCACCGAACAGATGATAACGACTTTATTTTTTATCATAAGCTTGATTAAAGCTGTATAAGCTCAAAATAAGGCCCACCGAACGGACCCTAGATAATGATTTTCTAATCAAATGTACAAAGATGTGGGCAAAATTAAAATACATGTTTCAGCCGTAGTGTTCTAAGTGTGTGTTTATGAGGTCTAATATTTTCAATCATACAAGTATTTAAACTGATAAAATAACTTTTATATTTGAATTTATTTTTAGTTTAAAAAATAAAAATAGAATTATAGAGATTGAGATCTCTTCCCTAAATTTAGTAAAGAGACCTTATTTTTCTCCACCCCTCCCATTGAGAATGAGATAAAAAAAAAAAAACCTTTTGGGACAAAAAGTGTCACAGATTTTTCAAAAATTCAATTATCAAAATTTTGAAAAATCTATTGAACATGCCCTAACATCGTTGGAACTGTGTTGGGAATTCACGTTCTACAACAATGGAACAACGACCGCTTTCTCCGGTTTTGATAATGACAAATACCATTAGGAAACTAATGTGATTTATTCAAGTATCTCAAAATAACTACAACTCCATATGCAAACGTTTCCATCAATGGAACTCGATTAAGTAGCTCATATTCCCTACCCAAGGGAATACTCAAGTCAGTCTAAAGACAAATCAGTGTGGAATGCGGAGACCTGTTCCAAACAGAATAGAGACACAATATGTGCATCAAACGGATCCCATGCATCCAACGGCTTGATGAGCTTCAAGAGTTGACGAAATTTGAATCAAGTCACATGTGAAGAAGGTGCAGTTCCTTAGAGGGCAAGACAAGGACATTTCGGACAAATGCACAAAGGGATAAGAATTAAGCTACACTGTTGTGGTGTCTATAAATATGAATGAATAGTGAGTTTGCAAACCCCAAAGAGAGCCAATAAAGAAAGAAAGAAGATCTTTAGTAGTCACTGACGTCGAGTGTGCGACCTCGACGACGGGAAGAAAGGAGTTCACGAGTGCAAGAGAACTGAGTAGAGAAATTTAGGTGTAAGGTTTGATTTATCTCCTTTAGTTGAGTTGTTCGCTTAGGAACTAGGTTGAAAAGACTCATTAACGTTTCTAGTGTTCGGAAACTGTTAGGAACCGAGACGTTTGAGCCTTACCTGTTGTAACGAAGAAACAATCAACAAAAAATAAGTTCTTCAAAATCCTCCAACGGAGGTAAATATTTACCCAAATTGTTGTGGGATCCCTCTATAAGGAATTGTGTCCCTTGTCTTATTACTTTTATTTTATACTGTTTTGTGTTTTTATTCCACTACCTTAAAAACAGCTTAAACGTTGTTCCCAACTCAATACTAACGACCACCCAACCAATGATCCAACGATCCAACAATCTACACAATTTAACACAAAGACGTGATTTGTCAGCACTCAATTAGTCATGAGGATTAAGCCATCATCTACAAGCTCCATTTTCTACGTAATTTCGCCATTATTGTCATTATTATACAAGACTAGTCTTACAAATATCTAATAACTCTTACTTTCTTTTGTTGCAAAATGACCCCAAAGGCCAGAAATTTCAATTAATTCGTTATAAGTCATATTATGACCAGGACTCCAACGGAGTAACCTAGAAGGTCCTCGTGATAAAATCCAAAATTAGGGGCGGCCGGGCAAACTCAAGAGAGTTGACTGGGATGTAAAGCCACGTGTTATAAATAAACTATTCCAAAATAGATAAAATGGTAAATTACATTTAGCTACCCTTAATTCTACTTTTTCACTTAATTACCCTTTAGTTGGAGATGTAAAGAAAATAGGTTTTTTAGGTCGATCCATTACCATCAATGTTCTAAAACACGTTAAGTAGGCCCGGGACGAAAAAGGACTGCCTATCGCCTAAGTAATCTTGAACAACAGTTTATGCGGGCCAACTGAATGCCTAGAAGGACTGAAAGACTAGATGGCTAAATGGGTGCCTAAGCAGAACCTAGGCAGAACATAAGCATTAACAAATTCCTAAAATCGGCTAGACTCTTCTCCATTCATGATACATATGTATACATGGACAAATTACTTTTTTTTGGTCGAAGGAGAGGCAGCACTAGCCTTTTCAAATTTTTAGTCCATTTTTTTAATAATTAAAGTGAAAAAAGCCAAATAGGAAAAAGGCCGACCCCAACTCTAATAGATAACAAAGATAAAATATCCATAGGAAGGTTAAACAATGACGAATTGTATGTGTGGACAAATTCCTAGTATACTAGACTCTTTACTTTTCAAGCTATAGGTAAAAATCACAAACATTAATAAAATATTAGCTTGCATTTATGAAGAATATATTCTTTTTGTTATTTACGAATATTTATTTGCCAATACAAGAATATTGGAAAGTTCAACATTTGATGCATTATAAGTACCCTTCGGTCCGAGTCCATATTTCTTAAAACAGTTGTATGGTAAACGAAGTGCAAATTAAAACAAGAGAGTGAAATCATCCATAGTTTAACAATGGAAGGATCTTTGATCCTCGTCACCACCTTCATTTTGGCTTCCTTCATTTCTGGTAATTATTCATTATACATAATTTCTATTTACTCTAATTTTAATTATAATATTAGATCTTTCTATTTAATCTAATTTTAATTATAATATTAATTAGTTCTTTATATTATGCTACCTCTGTTTCATAATATAGATTCCTTTCAGCTCAAAATCTTATTTTTTATATCCTTTTTAATTAATTAATACTATTTTTAAATATATTTTTTAAAAATATGTGCATTAATTAATTGCTACATAATTTCGAATATTAAATAATTTCTACATAATTTTTTAAATATATTTACTCTAATATTAATCATAATACGATTTTAAGTTCCTTAAAATGGTAATTTTTTTATTAAATTGTATTTATTTAATTTTTATTTGTTTTTAAAAATTTTTATTAGTTTTCTATTAGGATCTTAGTATCTAAGTTAAAAAAACCGATTATAATATTAGAATTTAATATTATACCCTCTTTCACATTTATTTATTTATTTAAAATATGTGCATTAATTAATTTCAGGCATCGAATCAACAAACTTCAACATCAAAAACAACTGCCCGTACACAATCTGGCCAGCCGCCCTAGGCAACCCCGGCGTCCCCTCCCTCGGCACCACCGGCTTCTCCCTATCCCAAGGCGCCACGTCCACAATCGGCGCCCCATCGGGCTGGGCGGGCCGAATCTGGGCCCGCACCTTCTGCACCACCGACGGGTCGGGCCGGTTCACCTGCCCGGTCGGCGACTGCGGGACGGGCCAGGTCTCATGCAACGGCCTCAGTGGCGCGCCCCCAGCCAGCCTGGTGGAGATCGCCCTAAACGGTAACGGCGGGTCCCAGGACTCGTATGACGTCAGCCTGATCGACGGGTTTAACCTGCCCGTGACGATTGCCCCGGGCGGCTGCCAGAGCAGCAGCTGCCCGGTGGATATTAACGCCGTCTGCCCGTCGAACTTGGCGGTTACGGCGAACGGCGGCGTGATTGGGTGTAGGAGTGATCCTCAGTTGTTTAAGGCTCAGTGCCCTCAGGCTTATGCTAATCCGGATGACGTGGCCACGGTTACTTGCCCTAGTGGACGAGATTATCAAATTACCTTTTGTCCTTGAATGATGATATAGTATTTGATTATTCATGCATGGAAGAAGTTTATAGGCTATATGTAATGTAATAGTAAAGGGGCTAAATAAAAGTAGTGAATTGGAGAAGAAAAGAAAATGTACTATCTCCCTTTAATAAGTTGCACAAAAACATGCATGTTGTATTTGTGAAATTGATCTCAAGATATATACATGATGGAATTTATAGTTGGATTAATGAATTTTGGTTAGGTGTTTTTTCATACATGTAGCTAGAGACACTCGAACTCGAAAACTCTGGACAAATACTTAAGGTCGACATCAAAACCTCTGTACATTATTTTTGTGTGCGGACAAAGACGGCTGGTGTTAATAAGGATTTTTCTAACTTAATAATACTCTAAACAAATCAAAGATTGTTTTTTTGGTTCATATAAGTTACTTAGGCTATTACGACGAGAAAGGAGTATTCAAACTTGCGACCTAAGAGTAATAGACATCATCACGTACTAACTAAACTGGTTAGGCTTGACATTATAACACCAAAATTAAAACAACTACATAATGGGTTTTTTGAAGTACAAAATAATTATGAGCAAAAAAGTTGCACTAGTTGTGAAAGAATGTTATCCCACGTCGAGAATTCTTATATAACTTGTCCAACATATATACCTTTGGGCTACTACCCCTAAGGCATGACGTGAGGGTAGACGGCCTTAAGGCATGACGTCAAGTTGCAATTGACATATTGCGAGGTCAGGCAGTTGCACTTGAGGGGGCATGTGAAAGAATGTTATCCTACATCAGGAATTCTGATATAACTTGCCCAACATATATACCCCTTGGGCTACTCTTCTTATTGTCAATTAATTTTAGGATAGAACTCTATAAACTTGTGTGTTGACCTAACACGCAAATACGCATGAATGGATGTGTGTACCAAACATTCTATTAGCCCACCGCAATTTAACACTAGTCAAAACTTCAATAACAAAAATAAGAACAAGAAAAATGTCCAATGCCCAAAAAGAATTTCCAATGCCGTCACTAGTAATTAACCATCGATGGAGAATGGTTGAATTGGTCGTGGTTCCCTTTTGTTGACTTTGACTATTCAACTCACTAGTCAACCAAATTAAACAAAAAATTGGTTGTAGGCTTGTAGCAACCATGTGTATGTCCTTCCAAGCTGTGACCAATTAAGATCATTTTCCATGGATACAAAACTTCAGAAATAGATTATATATAATTTTGTACAATGGAGGCGTGTTTCCTACTACTAGTCACCGCCATCATTTCCGTTACCTTCATTTCCGGTAGTTACTAAATCATAATTAAGGCTAGCTTTCCATTAATTTTCTCTTTAATCATATGTGTTTTTTTTTGGTTGAATAATCATGTGTGTTTATGCAGGCACTGAATCGACGAATTTCACCATAATAAACAACTGCCCTTACACAATTTGGCCGGCCGCCCTAACATCCATAAACTTTCCGCCGATCGGCACCACGGGCTTCGCCCTGGGCCAAGGCACCGCGACCACCATCGGGGCCCCAGCCGGGTGGCAGGGCCGCTTCTGGGCCCGCACCTCCTGCACCACGAACTCTTCAAGCCGATTCACCTGCCTTATCGGCGACTGCGGCTCCAGACAAGTCACGTGCAACGAAAACGGGCGGGGCCCCACCGGTCACCGAGGCCGAGTTCCGCCTCAAGGCCCTCAATGACGAAGACGGAAACAAGGACTTCTACGACATAAGCCTCGTGGACGGGTTCAACCTGCCCGTGACGGTCACGCCCCAGACAAGCGGCTGCCCGAGCACGAGCTGCCCTAGGGATGTGAACGCCGTGTGCCCGTCCGAGCTGGCGATAACGGGCTCGAACGGGCGCGTGATTGGGTGCAAGAGCGCGTGCTTGGCGTTCAACACCGACGCGTACTGTTGCAGGGGGAGCCATAACACGCCTTCGACGTGCCCGGCGTCGAGCTACGCGAGCTTCTTCAAGTCGCGGTGCCCGCAGGCGTATAGTTATGTGTACGATGATAGTGATAACACTTTTGCATGCCCTAGTGGTGGAGATTACGTTATTACTTTCTGTCCTGATACTCAATCTGAATATATCGGAATGATTTGTTCAATTTGACGATGTACGCCATATATGTAACACAAAAATGTGAAAGAATGTAATCCCCCATCGGGAATTCTGATATAACTTGCCCAATATATATACCCTTGAGCTACTCCCCCAGTCCTCCTATTACAAATTGGTTTTAGGATGGAACCCCATGTGCATAGGTGTTGGGCGTAACACGCATATGCGCATGAATGGACGTATGTACCCATGTTGTATTGATCCGTCGGAATTTAATAAAAAACTTAGGAATGTAAGAATGTTATAAACTTAGGAATGTAAGAATGTTATATTGACCCGTCAGAATTTAATAAAAAAACTTAGAAATGTAAGGCATTTCATAAACGGATGTCCGATTCGATCCGACTTGTCACGTACAATTTTTTCCGGTTCGATGATCAGATCTCCTCCTCTGTTGGCCTTCTCAAATTTTCCGGTTGAAATTAGGCTTATAACGTGGAAGCTTGATTGAATACCGAACATGAAATTTTAATGGCTTTGTGCGGTCCATGACCATGATATGAGTTTGTAATGTGGTGCATGTTCAGAAGCTGATTTGGAATAGATTACAACGCTGGAGCAGAAGCACTTGTCATACAACATGCTATCCAGAGCCACCGATAAGTTTAATCCCAATCGCAAGTTTCGGCGCGGGTGAATACGGAAGTGCGAATTTTGGGCTTTATGACTTACCGATTCCCTGCGGTGTTGGTCGTCGACGTTTCATGCGGAAGTACGAAGTTTTGGCCACCACTTACTTGGTTTTTGGCTACGTGGACAACTTTTGTCCATTTCTTTTCTTGTTTTTTTTTGTGTTCCTACATTGGGTTGGGCCCAATCTTGAGTGTTTTTTTGTTGGGCTTGGGCCCATTCTTGTAGGCTTTTGTTTTTTTGTTGGTTGTGTTTTTTGGCATGTGGTTTCGAACTTGTTGGTTTTTCCATTGGTCTACGTTCGAGCACGGTTGGTACATCCTGAGAATTGGTTATGGGATTGGATGTGGTGTATTTGTGATTGGCGAGGTTGCTATGACGTTTTGTGACTGTTGATGTGGCGTATTTGTGATTGGCGAGGTTGCTATGACGTTTTGTGACTGTTGAAGATCCTTCATTCAAGTGGAGGCAACGTCAAGAGTCCATACCTCTTACCTATTTGTTTGATTTGACTCGAATGCTGAAGGGGTCGTTCTCTTCAGCCCCTCACTTTACCCATTATCCAACTAGTTCTAGTGCCTTTTTTCGTTAGTTGTACTTTCTTTACATGTGTTGTTTGCTTGTTTAAGTCTTGTTAGCCGGTTTCAGGCTGCCGTTCACGACCTCTCGATTTTTTTTTTGAAAAGGCAAATTTTGTATTAAAGGAGAGAATATACAACTGGAGTTCGCAATTACAAATAGACATCAGCTGAGGACAAAAAGCTCAAGGGACAGAGCAGCAAAAAAAAAAAAGAGAGCTCATAAGATAAACCCTCCTATAAAACGAGGATGCTTTAGCTTATGAGCAGCCAAGCAATGCTGAAGATGGGCAATGATTGATCGAGCACAAGAGCGAGGGGAGCTGATGTCATTGTTGAAGATAGCATCGTTGCGTCTTTTCCAGATATAGTAGACAAAAGTTGTGAAGGTGGCAGCAATCAGCCGGGAGGTGGTTTGGTGTTTGTTGTGGCGATGCAGGATCCATTCAAACCAGCTGTGAAGCGTTGGGGCCTTGTAAGCGATGTGAAGCCACTCACAAATATCATTGAGGACATCAAGGGTGAAAGTGCAGCAATTCCAAAGATGGTGCGAGGTTTCCGGTGCCTGGTTGCAGAGAACGCATGAAGTACTGGCCATCGGGAGCCACCTGCTGAGCCGATCCTTAGTGGGGAGTCGATGGTGAAGAGCCATCCAAGTGATGAAGGCACATTTAGGAGTATGAAGCCCCTTCCAAATAACCTTGCCCCACATCCAGTTGTTACCCCGGGAGCGTAAAAAATTGTAAGCGTTTTTTGAAGAGAAGCCTCCATCAGCAGAGGTAATATTTTCCAGGATGAGGGCATGAGAGCTGCTACTAAGGAGGAGATCACGCAGGTTAAGAATAGACCGCCATCCCCAGCAGTCACTTGGTTTTGCTACAACAGTCCAGATGTTCCAAGGCTCCGAGTATGTTGAGGATTTCCAACGAGTCCATATATTCTGCGGTTGAGAGCTAAGCTCGAGTAAGGTTTTCGAGAAGCAGGCTCGATTCCAAGCGAGCAATTCTTTGAATCCCAATCCACCCTCATCACGAGGCCTACAGACAGTTTCCCAAGAGATAGGGCATTTGTTGGAGGAGGTGTTGCCATTCCAGAGATAGGATCTTATGATGGATTCCACTTTGTTCAAGACCTCTTTAGGGAAAAGCAGAGCATTACACCAAAAGGTGTTGATACCATAGAGCACAGATCGGATAAGCTCGCACCTGCCAGCATAGGATAGATGTCTGGCCGTCCAAGATTGAATTTTGGAGGTCATCTTGTTGATAAGATCATCATAGTCCCTGCAAGGCAATTTACGCGATCCTAGAGGGACCCCCAGATATCTAAAGGGCAAGAATCCAGGGGAGAACCCAGAAACAGAAAGCATTTGGAGCCTCGTGTTCTCATCAACTCCACCAAAGAAGATAGAAGTTTTACTAGGATTGGATTTGAGGCCAGAGATCTCTTCAAAGACATTCAAAACTCTAAGGATAGCTGTGAGGGAGGATGTGTCACCTTTGCAAAAGATAATCAGGTCGTCTGCAAAGGCGAGGTGATTGATTTCAGCGTTTCTGCGGTTGGGGTGCCAGCTGAAAGCAGGGTCCTGTCCTAGGGTCTGAAGCATTCGACTAAGGTATTCCATAATAAGCACAAAGAGATACGGTGAAAGAGGATCACCTTGGCGGATACCTCTTCTACCCGGGAAGAAACCATGATGCTCGCCATTTACCGATACAGAGAAGGTGGTGGTTGTGACATAGGTGAGAATCCACTGAATCATGGTGTCGGGGAAGCCAAAGAAGAGAAGCACATGTTCAATGAAGTGCCATTCAACAGTATCAAAAGCCTTCCTGAAGTCAATTTTGATAGCACAACTTGGGGAGATGTTTCTTCTACCGTAGTGCTTGAAAAGCGCTTGGCACATAAGAATATTATGCCTAATGGAGCGGCCGGGCACAAACGCACCCTGGCAGTCAGAAATGACATCGGGCAGAAAGCTGCGAATGCGATCAGAGATGAGCTTAGTGATTGCTTTGTATATGGTGGTGCAGCAAGAGATGGGTCGGAAGTCTGATGTGGTTAGGGTTAGGAGTTTGGGGAATGAGGTGGATAACAGTGTGGTTAAGTTGTCGGAGGAGTCGTCCATTACGAAAGAAGTCATGAATACCCTTAATGACATCCTTGCCCACAACACTCCAAGCTTTTCTGAAAAAGAAAGAATTGTAACCATCAGGCCCTGGGGTTTTGTTTGGATCTATGCTAAGGATGGCATTTTTAATGTTGGCATCAGAGAAGGGTTGAACAAGAGAATTGGCTAGATGGGCTGAAAGGAGAGGGCCAGAAGTGAGGAGGTGGGCTGGGTAGGAGGAGGGGGTTGTGCAAGAACCCAAAAGATTTGTGATGAAATTGACAATATGGTTGACAAGCTCAATCGGGGCAGAGATTGAATTACCCTGGGGGTCAGATAAGGAGCTTATAAAGTTCTTGGAATGCCTCTTCTTAATTGAGTTGTAAAAAACCGAGGAACAATGATCCCCACCTTTGAGCCAGCTTAATTTTGCCTGTTGACGAAGTAGTGAGGAGAGAGAGTTGGTGTCATCAATAATGGCAGAAATGATATTGGCTTCAAGGGATAAGAGTGAGGTGTTAAGCTGCTGGCTTTGAATACAGACTTGGAGAGAAGAGAGAGCTGTCTTGTTGCTTTTTAAACGCTTAGTGATTTCTTCAATATTCCCATTACTGAAACGTTTGAGCTTGGCTTTCAAGATTTTCAGCTTAGAAGTGATGCAGAACATAGTGCACCCATTGATATGGGTGTTCAAAACCTCAGCAACAGTAGGGAGGAATGAGTCATGGCTGGCCCACGCATTACTGAATCTAAAAGGAAGCCTTTTCCTGGTCATAGTGCTTGGGAAAGAAACAATGGAAGGGCTGTGGTCTGAGATGCCAGGGGGGGCGAAAAGGGTGCTTGCCAGGGGGAATTCAGCAATCCAATCCCTGTTGACCAGAGTGCGGTCCAACTTACACCAAGTGCGAGTTCCATTTGTATGCTTGTTGTTCCAAGTAAAGCGTGCACCCGAGAATTTCATGTCAACAAGGCCAGATTGATCCAGACAGAGAGAGAGCTCATTGCTGATTTGAGAGGTGCACTGGCGCTCAGTAATTTTCTCAGAATGATTAAGAACGACATTGAAGTCGCCGATGAGCATCCAGGGCTCATTAATGGTGGAACTGAGGGAAATGATGTTATTCCAAAGATCAGATCTGTTTGTGGGGCTGTTATGGGCGTACACAAACGAGGCAAGGAAGGTTTTGGAAGTATTTAGATCATGAATTCGACAGTGAATGAGTTGGGGGGAGGTGGTGAGGACAGAAAGGGTAATCATGGAGGGATCCCAGAGAACGATTATGCGAACATAAGATCCTGAGAGAGAGTTAGAGATATAATTCCATCCATTGAGAAGGCTACTGGTGATGGATGAGAGATTAGCAGGAGAGATGTGAGTTTCTATGAGAGAGATGACATTGAGGGAGTGTTCACGAACAAGGTCAGCCACAGCGGCTCTTTTAGAGGCGTGGTTGAGGCCTCGCGTGTTCCAGCATCCAATTTTGGCTTTACACATGGTTAACCGATGGTTTTGGGGAGGAGCTCCTTGAGCGACCAAGAGATTTTTTGAAAGGGGGGTTTTCAATAGGAGGGGAAGAAAAGGATCGCAAACGCTTATTCACTTGGATGTGGCGCTGCGTGGGTAAGGGGGTTGGGGAAGACGAAGAATTTGAATTAGTGGAAGTTGAGTTGGGATTGGAGTTGGAGGGAGGGGGGAGCGCTTGCTCAGAAAAAGGAATGTTAGAAGTTGGTGGGGGAACACTGTTGGCATCTGTCAAAGAAGTAGTTAAGGGTGCCAGACTAGAGGAAGGGGGGGAAGGGGTTGTGACTGCAGAGGGGATGGCTTCAACATCAGCATTCAAAACGCGTTGTGGCATCAAGGTGTTTGGCGGTGTTGGTAGGAGGGGCGGCATGGTGGAACGGGGTAGCCGGGTTTGCATTTGTCGGTGGGGTCGCTTAAAGCCTTGAGTTTCCGGCCTATCCAAAGAGTGTTTGGGGCAGTCACCTGATTTGTGGCCAAAGATTTTGCAGTTCGGACAATGACTGGGAAGCCAGTCGTAAACCAGGCTTTGACAAATGATCTCATCTTTCGATCTCAAGGTGATTTCACGTCTAAGTTCAGCTTCAGCCGAAACTTCAACAAGGATTCGTGCATAAGAGACCCTGTCCTCATAAGCCGTAGGCTTATCCATTTGGATGGGCTGGCCAATTGAGGAGCCGATTTTTCCAAGCATCACATCCGACCAGAAA
Source organism: Fallopia convolvulus (assembly GCA_964016875.1). Taxonomy (NCBI): domain Eukaryota; kingdom Viridiplantae; phylum Streptophyta; class Magnoliopsida; order Caryophyllales; family Polygonaceae; genus Fallopia; species Fallopia convolvulus. The sequence continues at coordinate 837,481 of OZ024722.1, read as the reverse complement.
CGGACGTCTAAGTAGGGCAGGGTTACCCAAATAGGAATGGTATTGAGACAGCTGAGGTCTAAGGACATGCCAGGGCTCCAGCGTTTGAGAATGAGAGGTTTGAGACCCGGCAAAAACCAAGGCCCTTTTTCAAGGATAGCAAGAAGATCTTGTTCATTTGAAAAGCGAAATATGTAGAGGCCCTTATCATTAAGGGTGATTTTAGGGAGAATTATACCCGTCCAGTTGGTGGAGACATAGCGTTCCATGGCCCGGAAAGCCACTCATTCGCCCAGCGGGGCGCCCACCAGAGATAGACTCCACTTGAGGACTTGATCAACAACATCATCATCATCAAAGGCTATTTCTCCATTTTCAAAACCTTCATAGTAGTGCAAAGCCAGGTTTGATTTATGCTTGAGAAAACCCCCAGCAGCTTCCGCATAGGAACGTGAGGGACCCGAAGAGGGTGATTTCAAGCCTGGAGCCAGAGGGGCTAAGGGGGATTCGGAATCCATGGTGGCAGTGGCCGGAGTCAGGGATGGATCGGCATTGGGGTGAAGAAGAGAGTCAGAGGGGTTTTGAGGAGATTTAGGGTTTGGTGGGGGATTAATTGCCGAAATTGCAGGAGTAGAAGGAGATAAATTGGGAGTGGGGAGGGTGGGAAAAGAGAATGAATCCAGGTTTACACTGAGAGCATTAACTTCAGGTTGGGAGGAGAGAGTGGATTTGAAGAATCGGGAGTTATTGCTGCGAATGAGTTCATCAGGGATTGGGGCGAAGGGGCTTTCAGATTCGGTCGGAGAATTGGAGGAGGAAGCAGGGGTTGGGGGGATTGGTGGGGTGGAGCTTGGGTGGGGGAAAGAGGAAAGTTTCTTCGATCGCTGCTTTCTGCCCATCGGGCCGCCGGCGATGGCGAGGAGCGCCGTCACACCGACTCACTCTTTACTCGCTCAACAGAGAAGCGTGTGAGGCGCGTTCCTGCTCACTCTTTTTAGTGGACGATATAATATATATTCTCAGTACACATTTCGACCTCTCGATTTTACTAGGCTTGTCTAGTAAAACGAATCGTTTCCTACTAAAAAAACGAAGCAACCTAGAAGGGTCGATCATGATAAAATCCAAAATGTATTAAGTTTAATTTGTTCCCCGTTTTATATCTACTTAGTATTTATTGTTCCAAATGTATTAATTTTTTATAATTAGTATATTTTTTTATTTGTAAATACCATTATTTTTTATTTTTAATTTAGAAAACCTACCTACCTTTATACCCTCAAAAATAAATATGGACACAAGGAGATACCTTAAAAAAATTATACCCTCAAAAATAAAAATGGACACAAGAAGATATAAGAGGGCGACAGAGGATTTGGAGTGGGCCAGGCAAGGCCCAAGACTTGACATGGATGTGTACGTACCAGATTTATTGTGGGTTTATGTAAAGCAACGTGTTGTAAATAAACTATTCCAAAATAAATAATAGAGTAAATTGCATTCATACTAACTAGTAACTATGCAGCACTCCCGTTATTAGTTTGCAGTTTTTTTCTTAATAAAAATTACAAAATAGGCCCTTTTTTCCATTGCTTACAAAATAAAAATCACCTCTCATCTCCAAACGAGCACGAATGCAATTTTGCCTATCTGTATTATACAATTCAATAATGCTTGATCTTCTGAGATACGTAGGTTGATCAAATTTAGGGCACTTGTTCAGTATAGATTCAATGAATTTGCTTGATTTCTGTTGCTATTTTTCTATTATAGTGCTCCTCCAATAAAAACCCTAACCCCTCTCGATCACGCTCTTCCCACAAAAGCTCTAATTATCCATCCATGGCGACAAACACTCCTCCCATGGAAATTATCGATCATGGACTTCGACTCCATGAACCAGATTTAGTTCTTTAATCATTGGCTAACAATTTAGTTTGTCATTTTTAACAAAAAAAAAAAAAAGAGTCTTATTATCAATCTATGATGACAAACACCCATCAAATTGTGGACCTCCACTCCGTGAATCAAATTTGCAATCTTGATAACTATAATTAACAATCAAAACCAAGAAATCCTAATTTTACACTAACAACGACTTTATTCAAGAAGAGAATTCAAAGGTTTTAGGAATGGAATAGGGTTTGGAAGAGAGTGAATAGGAAAAGCAAAAAAGTTAATTTGGACTAATTTGGTAACATTTTATAAATTAAAAATTGCAAATTAATATTACAGAGTGCTGCATGACACCAGCCATTGCATTTGACTAGTGACTACCCTTAATTCTACCTTTTCCACTTAATTACCCATTATTTGAAGTTATAAAGAAAATAGTCATTTATGTCGATCCATGATTATCAATGTTCTAAAACATATGCTAGACAGACTCTGAACGAGGAGAGATCGTCTAACGTCTAGGCAATCTAAAACAACAAGCTATTTGAAATAGATGTGCATCTAGATGGACTGAAATATATGCAAGATGGGCTTAGACTTGGGTCCAGTTCCACTAAAACCAGGGACCGATCGATTCAGAATCGACCCGAAACTGGCTGGAACCGAGACCGTATGGAACCATTGGTTTAGTTTCGAAAACAATTACTGTCCCGGTTCCACCACTTTCGGAACCGTGAGATAGTTTTTTCCAATTCCACTATTTTGCATTTCATCTCTTTCCATCTAGTGAAACCATGGTCGCGGTTTTGAAACCGCGGTCCTGCCTGGGAGGCTGGGAGCTTCGGAATCGGGACTAAAACTGTGGAACCGGCCAGACTACATTTATACTTCGATTCCGAGTTTAGATCGAGAAACCGAACCCATCATTTCGGAAACAAGACCTTGATCTAGGACCTTCTAATATCTAGCGGAGCCTACATATATAGGATATATGCATGGACATCTGTACGTATATGCATGGACAAATTTCCAAAGTCGACTAGACATACTCTTACTTTTTAAGATATCACAAGCATTAATAAAATAACAATTTTTTTAATATGTGCCCATGGGCACACAATAAGAATACTAAGAGCATGTTTATCAATGAAAAAAAGAGCATCTCTAAAAATTTACTTTTTTATTATTTTATAATTTTTCTCCATTTGGGGTGCTAGATTTTCTAGCATCTCTCTAGTTAGGGATGCTCCATTTTCAAATCCAAGCATCTCAAAGGGAGAGATGCTAGAAAAATAAGCATCTCTATTTGAGATATATAATAAAATAATGAAAAAGTAGATTTTTTAGAGATGCTCTTTTTACATTGATAAACATGCTCTAAGTTTGGTAAATCTGAATATTGTTTGTTAATTTTGATTTTCTTAAAAGGGTTCATTAATTCCAATTTAGGGAATAGTTTTGAAATAATTTCCCAAATTATCACTTTTAAGAACCTTAAAATGGAAATAATTTATTGAATTTTTTTATTTATAATTTTTTTATTAATTATTTTATAGAGTTTATTAATTTCCGTTTAGAATTTTAGTTTCTATAACTAAAATACGCTTAATATATACCCTTAGAACATAGAATAGAAAAACCGATAAAATAATAGCTTCGTTTATGATAAATATTTGTTGCTTACGAATATTTATTTGCCACCACAAGAAATTTTGAAAGTTCAACATTTGGTGCACTACAAATACCCGCCGATCCTAGGCCATAATTCTTAAAACAGTTGTATGATAAAACAAGAGAGTGAAATCATCCATAGATTAACAATGAAAGGCTCTTTGATCCTCGTCGCCACCTTCATTTTGGCTTCCTTCATTTCCGGTATTATTCATTATACATAATTTCTATTTACTCTTATTTTCATTATAATATTAGAGGTTAATATTATACTACCTCTCTTTCATAATATAAGTTCCTTTCAGCTTAAAATCTTATTTTTTATATCCTTTTTAATTAATTAATGCTAAAAAAATTTATTTATTTAAAATATGTGCATTAATAATTTCTAGATAATTTCTATTTACTCTAATATCTACCTAATAAATTATAAAGCAGAAAACATATATGTTGAAAAAATTGTGTCACGTGGCATTTTTAAATAAAATAATGCAACGTTTTTTAAATAATAAATATTATAATTACCTGTATCATTCTTTCTGATATATTCAATTTCTATAAAATAATAACTTGATCTATATGTTGATATTTTTATGCATATATTTATTATCTTGTAACAAGATTTGGGTCCAAGTATATAATTTTTTTATCTATATGTTGACACTAACTTGATATAATATTTTTTATATTAATTTTATATATAATATTTTTATCTTTTAAAAAGACTTTGACTTCAAGTATATAATTTTTTTTATCTATATGTTGATAAAATATAGGGCACAATTCTAAAAGTTTTTTTTATAAATTTAAAATTTTTATTACGATATTATCCAGAAGTATTTTAAATTTTATATTAATAATATAATATTGTATAATCTAGTAAAATCTCGCGAAAATTTAATTAGTTAATTATAATATTGGAGCTTAATACTCTCGCTCCGTTCCACAATAGTTGTGGATGGACGGAGTATTATTCTCTCTTTCGCATTTATTTATTTAATGTGCATTAATTAATTTCAGGGATCGAATCAACAAATTTCATCATTAGAAACAATTGCCCGTACACAATCTGGCCAGCCGCCCTAGACAACCCCGGAGTCCACTCCCTCGTCATCACCGGCTTCTCCCTAGGCCAAGGCGCCTCGTCCACATTCGGCGTCCCATCGGGCTGGGCGGGCCAAATCTGGGCCCGCACCTTCTGCACCACCGACGGGTCGGGCCGATTCACCTGCCCCGTCGGGGACTGCGGGACGGGTCAGGTCTCATGCAATGGCTACGGCTGGACCCCACCCGCCAGCGTGGTGGAGATCGCCCTAAACGGCAACGGCGGGTCCCAGGACTTTTATGACGTCCGCCTGACATACGGGTTTAACCTGCCCGTGACGATTGCCCCCGGCGGCGGAGGCTGCCAGAGCAACAGCTGCCCGGTGGACATAAACGCCGTCTGCCCGTCGAACCTGGCGGTTACGGCGTACGGCGGCGTGATTGGGTGCAGGAGTGATCCTCAGTTGTTTAAGGATCGGTGCCCTCAGGCTTATGTTAATCCTAATGACGTGTTTAATGTTTGCCCGAGTGGACAAGATTATCATATTACCTTTTGTCATCCTAATGACGTATTGATGATTGTTACATGCATGGAATTAAGTTTATAGGCTATATGTAATATATAGTAAAGGGCCTAAATAAAAGTAGTGCGATTATGTAAATGGATTGATGAACGCATGTAAAGCTGTCAAAAGCTGTCCCGATTCGAAAAATCGACCCGAACCGTCCGAAAAATTTAGGGTCAAGACCTGAAAATTTGAATCCGAAATCCAAAATAAATCGAACCCGATAGACCCGAAACCCGTTGGGTTCAAACCCGAAAAAACCGTTGGGTTGACCCAATTTGTTATATTTTAAGAATATATAATATATTTTGAAAATTATAATATATTTTATTATTAAAATATATAAAAATAATAGATTTATTATTAAATATCATTTTTTAAATAAAAAATATTTTAATAATTGTAAAAAATTTAATTTTCTTGACCTGTTAAGTCGACCCGACCCGCCCGACAACCCGCAATGACCCGACCCGATTTGACTGATGAACCGTTATGACCCGAACCCGACTCAAACCGAACCCGAAATAACCGAACCCGAACCCGACCCGTTTGACACCTCTAAATTGAACGTTGATTGTATTTGTGGAGGAGACAACGTGGCAATATATGAGGCTTTTGAGTTGACATGTGATCGATAAGATGACTTGATTCCTTGGTTGGGCACTCGGCCAAAATTTTATCAACACACAAAAATTATCAACCTATAACACGTCCAAAATTTATTTTTCAGTGTGGACAAAGTTGGATTATATATTAAGGCCTTTTCAGACTTAATAATACTCTAAACAAACGAAAGATTATACATTGTTTGGTCCATAAAATGCACTTAAACTATTACACTTAGGAAATGAGATTTGTCCAATGGAGCAACAAGCTACCATCAGTCCATCACACACACACAGGAGAGCATCCAGAAAGCTCTAGCTCAAAAAGGAAAAAAACGACTATATATATGATCGGTTTTCTAAACAAAGCCCGAGTCATTTTATTGGAAAGAAAGAACCAGGTGGAACCAGGTCTAGGGTGATAAAGAGAAAAACTTATTTTTTCGCTCGATGTGGGAATGAAAACTCATGAGGAAACTTGACAAATTCCACGCCGTCTCTTCTGGGCTCCAACTTGACAAGCTTGCATGATTTGCAATTGTTTATTGCCCCCATGGAATTAAAGAATATATAGTTAATTTACAAGGTTATTAATGTTTATGATATTATCTTGTAAAGATTATTTTCTTATCTAAATACATTATATATTATTCTAATATTCACCCTCAGGTTGGAGTATCGGGATCAAGAAAATAAAAGTGTCCAACTTAACAAAGAAAAATAAATTGAGATTTGTCCAATGTCTTGGTAAATATGTCAGCATGCTACATAGAATGTAGTAGGAATGTGAGTCGTAGAAATGATACTATCGACAATCAAATCATGTACAAAGTGACAATCGACCTCAATATGCTTAGTCCTTTCATGAAATTACGGGATTAGAAGTAATATGTTATGCGGTCTGACTATCACAGGCTAAGTGATCGAACGAGAGTCTTGTGAGCAATTCCAAGAGATCGTAGCAATGATTTGAGCTAGAGAATTTCTTCACACGTAGAAGCCATGGAACAGTATTTCGCTTAGCAAATGAACGAGAAACCGTGACCTATTTCTTTGTCTTCCAAGAGACTGAAAACTAGTTAAGGTTGACATTATCACATCAAAATTAAAACAACTACAAAATGCTAACGTATGAAAAAAATACAAGTTAGTTGAATAGAAAGGACAAACAATTGGGAACAGTAGTTGGATCGTTTGCATTAGTTAAGAGTTGGGAACAGTAGTTGGATTGTTCCTAAAGCAGCGGAAACAAGTAAATTACAAGTAAGTTGAATAGAAAGGACAAACACAGTTCTGTATAGAGGAACCCCACTACAAGCGGCTAATTATATGAGTAAACATCTACCTCCGCTTAGAAGATTTTGAGTGACCTTCTTTTTTTTTATTGATTATCACTTAGCTACTATAAGGCAAAGTTCAAACGTTTTTGTTCTTAGCAGTCTCCGAACTCTAAGAACACTAATGAATTTTCTCCACCAAAGTACTAAAATAAAAACTCAACTAAAATAAGAAACTCAAACCTTACCACCTTTGCTTTTACTCTATTTAGTTCCTAGCTCCTAGGAACTTGCCTTTCACTGTCGTTAAGATCACAGACTCGGCGTCGGGGACTTCTCTGGGTTTCTTCTTCTTTCCTGAATCCATTATGGTTTGCTTGAGGCTATGTGAGAAGTAGTTTGCAAGAGCACTATTCACGAGTTTATATACTTGTGTGATGCTTGGGGCTCAATCTTATCTGTTTGTGCATTTGTCCGAAATGCCCTTGTCTTGTTCTCCAAGCTCATTTGTGTACTTTCTTCACTTGTGATTCAATTTGAATTTTATCAACTCTTGAAGTTCATCGGGCCATTGGATCAATCCGCTCAATTTGAAGAACAGACTGCGCCTCTGCTTTGTTTGGAACAGGCTTCCGCATTTCAAGCTAAGTTGTCTTTGTCTTCACAATTGAGTTCCCTTCTCTTGGGAACTTGTCACTCATGAGTTCCCTTAATGGGAACATCTTCATTCAACTTGGCAATTTTTATAAACCTGTAGTTCCCTTAAAATACTTAAACATAATATATTAGTTCTCTAATAATATTTATCATTATCCAAACTGGAGAGTTCGATCATTGTTCCAGTATTATAGAACTTGAGTTTCAAAATTTTTTAAGATTAAATATTTTTTTTTAACCGGATCGGATACGGATCAATTTTTTTTTTACGATTAAATATCGAATATCCGATATACCTCACTGAATCGGATCGAAAACATCTATTTGCTCACCCCTAAACGTAGGGTAATTCATAAACGGATATCCGATCTGATCCGAATTTCTAATCTAATCCTACCGGACTTTGATTAATCAAATTGGATTTTTATGAACACCCTTGCTAAGTAGAAGTTTATATACTTCGCCAACAATATAAATACCAAAAATAAACTCTATGAAAGAAAACATTACATAAATTCTTGCTAATATAATTAAGCCAAAACGCGTGACGTGTGTTACGGGCCACTCCCCGTAATCCACGGAGAATGAGAAGACACGTGTGATACGGTTTTAATTAACGCTTCGTGTATATATAGATCCTTCCCAGACCATTCTCCATATATGCATTATTCGAACATTAATGGATCCATGTTATTGTGCTCTCCTCCTAATCACCACCATCCTTTCAATTACTTTCATAACCTGCAAATCCTCAACAACTTTCACCATAAAAAACAATTGCCCGTACACAATCTGGCCAGCCGCCCAAGACAACCCCAACTCCCCGCCGCTCGCCACCACCGGCTTCCCCCTAGACCAAGGCGATTTGTTCACCATAGGCGCCCCATCGGGCTGGGCGGGCCGCATCTGGGCCCGCACCTTCTGCGACATAAACGAGTCGGGCCGGTTCGAGTGCCCCATCGGTGACTGCGGCACGGGCCAAGTCTCCTGCAACGGCAACAGCAACGGCGCGCCCGGGCGCGCCAGCAAAGTTGAGTTTCAACTCAACGGCTTCGGGAAGAGTGATTACTATGACGTAAGCCTTGTGGACGGGTTTAACTTAGCGGTGGCGATCGCGCCTCAGACGGACGGCTGCCGGAACACCAGCTGCCCGGTGGACCTGAACGCCATGTGCCCGGCGAATCTATCGATTAAGGCATCGAATGGAGGTGTGATTGGGTGCAAGAGCGATCCGCAATTGTTCAAGTCTCTTTGCCCGGATGTTTATGTTAGTCCTTCGGATCAAGCCACTTTTAGTTGCCCCGCCGGAGGGGGTTATGTTATTACCTTCTGTCCATCATCCTCGGATTCGAACACTCGATCGGAATATCTCGGAATGATTTGTATACTTTAGTTACTGTTGGGCATATGATCTTTGGGCCTAATTCAGCAAGAAGGAGAAGCCCATTACTCACCGATATTGGAAGACGAGGATGACGACCTGCGGAAGATGCGCTAGTAACGGTTCTCTCATTAAATGCAAGGGCGAGATCTCCGGGATCACTAGCCCGTAAAGGGCAACGGTACTCTGAACTGAATCGACTATAAAAGATCAAATGAACCGGAGAAAGGAACACACAAGATCTGAGTTCTAAACCTTCGATTTAACGATTCCTACCTTGTTCTAATATAGAAATCACATTACTATTGTCCGATTGCTCTCATCGTGCAAACTTGCAACAAAGCAATTACAGTTTAAATTCCTTATTCTAAATTAACGTTTCTTTCTTCAGTTGTCCATTGATTTGTTCATTATATTTTTCTGTGTATCCAACATTATTTGCAAAGTTAACGTGTTCAAGCTGGTTTTTGGTTAAGGTTCCCTCATTGTAGTAGATAACGCGTTAACGTGTTAATTATGTCCAAAACAGTTACCCTCGTCAGAATCCCTACAATGGAGTGCAATGCGGGCTAGTTGGGCAACTTTCCACCACATGATCTCTCTCCTTGTACAAAGTTTCTTTGTTTGGTCTAAACGGTCGAAATTAGAGACGCTAACCAATGGTTTAGTTGGTGTAGTGGTAAAAGGATGCTAGCCTCCTTAAGAATTGTGCAGAAAATTTGGAGTTCGAATTCTCCCGACAACATATATGAAAAACCTGATATTGGAGGGTCTCTTTCAAAATGAGGCCACAAAATATCTGATTCAGATGTAGAGCGGTACTGATCGATCGAACTGAGCAACCCAAAGGTAAGACCAAAAAAAATTAGAAACGCTAAAATGAATGCTCTAGGCTTGTAATTAGCCATTGTCAGTATTATACACGAAGCGAGATGGACTAGAAGCAACTGAGAGTCTAGAGTTTGGCTTCTAAAACTAGGGATATACGAAGGATACTTTTTTTGGTGAGGGCACTGCCCATGAGAGTTGAACCGGAGACCTCTGGGTACTACCTTTGAGGCTTAACCGTTTGACTAGATGCCCGAAGGCCATATATACGAAGGATACTATGTAATGCCTAAAGTAATCTAAGTCTTGTGTAAATATTTTATTTTTATCCTAAATCGAATGCATTATCATTCAAAAAGAATACTGACAATCGAACCCAAACTATTCAATCCTTTTGTCGATTAAAATTCGCATTGATGGCTTCTTTTCTTAATCCCAACCTAAATTTCGTTTCTTCGGCCCATAATCTGGGATTTTCCTACCAAACAGCTCCAAAATTTTTAATCAACATATCTTGTTTTTCGTTTGGATCCGTCATGGATTCCAGCCTTGGTTTCCAACGATTGTGGTGGTGGAGTGCCAGATTTGGCATTGGTTTTCGGCTTCGTCGACCTTCGTCCCGATTACACCGTTTTGGGTGGTGAGAGGAATTGAATGATTGTTGTTTCCAATTTCTTTCCTCTCTATATTCATACTTCGAGCAAATTTTCGATTAATTTTTTAAAACAATGTGATTTTTAAACAAGGTCGGCAATCTTCTCTTCAAGGGATGAGGAAGCAATTCTTGAGGTTTTGAACTCCTTTCAGCCGAGAAGGCATACATGACTAAATTGTAACCACCCTTTTACCCAAAATCTCGACCTGCTTCTTCATGGTCCCAACCTTCTTTCACGACTCATTTGGTTATTTCTGCTTGGCATTTGTGATGATGGTCTGGAACCAAGAATTATAGACCAAACTTAACAACACAAATCTAGATAATTTTCATCAGCTGGAGCCAATGAAAAAATATAAAGTATTATTTATCCTCCAATAAGAAATGAAGAACTTCTCCATGGAAACTAAAGGTGGATTCGATTAGATTGAGTTCAAATTTTCGAGATAATGAAACTTGTGGATTTCAAAATAGGAAAATAAAATGTCATTCTCACACCGCAAGTTTATATAAAAAATTTATTAAAAATCAATTTACTTACTTGCACCACAAGTTCAAATTTTTTTGCGGGATAAGTTAGCTTTATTTACGTTGCAAGTATGGCTTGTTTGCCTTGCATGTTTAATTTACTTGTGCTGTAAGTATGTTTTACTTGCGGTGTATGGTTGAAATTTCTTTTGCAGAATGGATCGTACTTAATATATGTACTAATTTTTCGAAGAGCTAGAGCGGTGGTCGACATGAATCAGACTGATCGAGTTGTACTAGGCGCCAGGTCACTTTGTGCTCTGAGTCTTCTGAATATCCTTCATCTCGGTGGAGGGAACGTCAACTGTCCATTTCGTACACTCTAAGTTGGATTGATATGTTGCCTGCGGCGCTTTTTAGTGCCTTACTCACCCCGATTTCGATCTCTTTTGCTCTTCGTTTCGAGGATTTGTACTATCTTTAGCCGTTCTGCTTTCCTTGGGTGTCTTCTTTGTTGACCCTCTTAACCGTTTATGATTGTCGTTTTTCAACAGTCTTTTCGGCCTACCATTCTTATTTGATACCCCGAATTCTTACCTGTTTAAAAAAAATTATTGATGGCGTGCGATATTATTGATGGCGAAATTCGATATTTCTTGTATATCTTTTGGAATTTGAATTTTTTCACCAATTTCTTTTGCATTTCTAGGTGCTTAAGTTTTTCATGCATATATTTTTATACAGAGAAGCGGACCTGGTTTTTAGATTCTCATGTCTATCACCGCGTCATGTGAGTAGGGTTGTAATGAAACTGAGTCAAAGCGAGCTTTGAATTGATCAAGTTCGGTTCGGTTGAAAATAGGTGAACTCGAGCTTTAACGCAAGCTTGGTTCGAGCTTCAAATTTCATTTCATCTTGGTTCATTTAAATGTTCGCCGAGCTCAAGTATAGTTTGCGAGCCTTTCATAATTTCTTCATGAGATAAACTTGCAAACAAGTTATTTATCTAATCATCTATATATATAAGCAAATAAAATTAAAAATTACACTACGTAGTTTGAGAGAGATCACCAAAATTATTCGTGAATATATAATCTAGTTTGCTCATGAGTGTATAATCGAGCTTGCTCATGAGTATATAGTTGAGTTTGCTCAGGAACAAACGAGTCGGGTTTTATTAAGCTCAAGCTTAGTTTATTTATCTTTTGAGCCTTAAAACTATACTCAAGCTCGATTCGTTTATAAATCGAGCTAAACACAAACAAGACTTAACCGAACTAAACACCGAATTGCTCATAAAACAGCTCCGTTCATTTACAACCCTGTGAGTTTTAGATACGCAAGACTTTTGAGATTTATTGATTAAGAATGAGACAAACAATTTCAACAAACATTGGGATTCAGTAGTACCCAATTTTACAGATTCATAACAAACCTCGGCCATCAGAAAAAAAAAAAGACAGAAACATACCCAATTATATAATGGGGACCAAACATGTACAACACTAACACACTTACAGGTTGACCAAGCATAGGTGGATGTTTAATATTTAAAATAAAAACTTTCACATTCTTTTGGCCAACTTACACAATGTCACCCTTAATTGTAACGTTTATTCAACTAATCATAATTGGTATACCATTTACCGATCACTACCCGCAAGCACGAAAATGGTTAAAAATTGTCACTTTTTTTTATTGAATAAAGATTGCATACTTTGTTAAGATAATGGGTTGCTCGCCTTAAAAAGGTCTGTTATTTTGTGGGGAAAAAAACGGACATGGTTAGATCAACGAAAGGTGGGTGGGTTTGATTTAAGGGTTTTTTTTTTGCCAATTACAATTTTTTAAAATAAGTGTTTTTAAGATTTTTTTTTTAAAAACGAAAACAGCTTTGATAATACAAACACTAAATTTGAACCATCCTAAGTTATTTTCCGTTGACATTTTATCCTAGTAATCGAAATGCCCATTTTAAATTTATTTTGCTTACATTTTTACATTTAATTATTTGTTTACACAAACTAATGAGAAATAAATTTAAAAGATATTTTGGTCTGACTAGAATAATTTTAAAATAAGACAGTTAAAATTAATTGTTTGTATTATAAAAATATATTTTTGCTTTAAAAAAATTTAAAAGGTGAAAAAAAAACATTTGTTTTAAAAGTTGGTTTATAAATTTTTTATTTTTATGGACTTGGTAAGCCGGGCTCATCCACGTCTAGATGGGTCAACGGCGGATCAGGCGACAAACCAAAACAAAGGTTGCAGGAGAAGCGCGTGAAGAAGCCATGTATGGCATCCGAGAAAAATGAAGCTACAAGTATCACAAGGTACACGCTCCAGAAGGCTTCGGATGGCACAAAGAGAGCGACCATGACCGAGAGAATAACGGGGATCGATAACTCCGTTTCTCCAAAACGGAGCTCGATCCGTCTACAATGAGCGAGAGGGTGTAAGAAGCAGCAGAACTGGATCCGAATCGACATCAGCAGGAAGAGGAGGAACAGCAAAGAGATGAACATCAGGGAGATCAGTTCACTGAAGAAGGCTCTGTTGCTTTTAACATTGGCTGTGTCTGCAACATAGATTTATTGATAATTAGTGTATGAATAATTAAGGAGAGGAAATTAAATCTACTTTAAAATTAAATAATTTAATACTCCCTCCATCCCAATATATATGAGATTTTATCTTTGTTCACATATATTAAGAAAATTTTTACTTTTGTTTCAAAATAAATTATTAATTCTCTTTTAATTTAAAAGTAAATTTTAATTACTTGAAAAAAGTGTCATTCTCATTTCCATTGGATGTATAGAATTATTTAAAATGATAATTATCAAGAAAAACAAACAAAAATAAACTCAAAACCCTATATATTATGGGACAAAAAATTTGGACTAAACCTCCATACAACATGGGACAGAGGGAGTATAATTTTATACATCAAATTTATAATTTAAATAAAAATAAGTTTTTATTTAAATCATCACATATAATATAAAATATTATAATTTAATACAACAGTACATCAAATAATAAGTGAAGGTTTACCGGCGGAATATGAATAAGATTTCAGGAAGCTCAGAAGGGGGATAACGGTGTATCTAATATCGTAGCAGCCAGCCATTTTGACTTTTGAGTTTTGAGAATTAAATTGGAGACACAATGCTGGGTATATATACGACTATACAAGTAATCAAATTAATTTGTCTCGTTGCCTAAAAACATCACATCACCGACAACATCACTATTTTATCTTTTTTAATTCTTTGTATACAGTATGACATACAATTTTATTAGGGGTGTATAAATGGATATATTTAATCTGATCCGGTCCGTTATACCGGATATTTGGTAATTTTTTTTATTAAAATATCGATCCGTATCTGATCCGTTATTTGGCGGATATCCGATAAAAAGTATTCGTTTGAAACGGATATCCGGTAACGGATATCCGAACTATCCATTTTGAAAAAATATTTTTACTATTTTTTATTTAGGCCCAACTAATATTTGTAATTGACAGATATTGGAACCGAATACCAGTTGATCCATTAAATTTTAAGAGAAAGTTTACATGGTTGAGGAGAATTGAACCCTTGATGAGTTGAAATTTTATAAAATACTCATTAAAACATCTATACTACTTAGTATTAATATGTATTTTCCAAAAAATATATATAGTTCCGGATGTTTCAAAACCCCAATTCGTATTCGGTCTGAATATCCGGAAAAAATTCCCGGATCGAATCGGATCGGATACGAATAAAAAAATTTTGTGATCCATTCGGATCCGAATATTATCGGATCGGATCAACGAATCGGGTATTTTTTTGCTCGCCCCTAATTTTTATCATTTTATGGTAATCATATTTGCCCACCAATTCGAATGAATAGTACGATGGCAATGTGCACAATTTGAATTATTAAATTGGAAGAATTTCCTTCTTGACCCATCTATATCTTCCACCAAAAAAAAAGTCCATCTATATCGACTTTTTATTTTCACGTCATGGCATGGGATTAAATGGAAATATTCAACATTTGAGGCACTAATGCACACTATAAATACCGGTTGATATCCTTGGCATATTTCACATCCATATACACACACAACAATCGTATTTACTTAATTCAAGTTTCCGATATTTATCATCAACGTAAGTACGTTCACAGCCATCTATGAAGACTATTTATTCTCACAACTCGTGGGATTATTAAATTGAAATATTCAACATTTTAGGCACTATAAATACCCGTCGATCCTTGGCATATTTCACAGTCATATACACAACAATTTCGATTCTTTAAACATCATCCTTAGGATGCTCTAAAAAAGTTGTTAATCTGTTAATAGTTGTCCTAATCTTTTTCCTTATAAAAAAATACATGATAATCGTATTTGCTAAAGCATTTAGTAAACCAATACATAACGATCCTCGATAAAGGAGAAAAAAGAAGGTGTGTCAAAACCTAGTAAAAAAACCCCTTAAATTTTAAAATATGTTTTTTTTTTGTTGGAACAGAAAAATAATTTCTCTATTCGAGTAATTGAAATTTTGACAATGACAAACAATTGGAACTAATTCTCTATACAAGTGATCACAGGAAAGATACAAGTTTACAGGAAATACAAGGAAAACATTCCCCATAAGTCATCTGAGTACATGGCAAATGAATTGAAGGATAATAAGGACATTTCACTATTGTCTTAGGCGGCAAGCTGAGTCCCGAGTAGAAAAGCATCCAAAAGGGTACGCTAGTCTTTTTGAATAGTGTCGTACTCCCCAAGACAAAAAGGGTAAAGGCGTCAAGTAAAAGTGAAAACCTCTATAAATAGAAAGCGACACAGCTAGGTTAAGGTAGCTCTTCAAGACGGAAAATACCAGATACACAGAGAGAAAGAGAGAGCTCGAGCTGATTCAGTGAAGACGACGAACCAGAATCGAAAAAGGAAGCTTCAGATCCAAGTGATGGGGACTGCGTGAAGATCGCCATCGACTTGGAGAGTTGGTTCCGGTGCTAAAGGAACTGCACACGGAACGAGTCAGGTTCACATATTATATTGATTGCGTTTAGATCTAGGATTCATGATGACTTAGTCGTTAGTATTGTTTGTAAGTGTGGTTACAAACAATAGAGAAATTCGTCTTTGTATTGTGTATCCTGAGATCTATCAATCTAAATATAGTACGTGTTCAAAATCCTCCAAGGGAGGTAGAGGTTTACTCTCCAGCTAGTTGGTTGTAGAGGTTCCTCTATAAGGAATCGTGTCCTTGCGTTTGTGTTATAGTTTGATTTTCTGTGCTGTTTTATTCCGCTGCGTAAGGGAACTGTCTGTGGAACAGTTCCCGATTTGACTTACTAACACAGATTTACGATCCCACAATTGGTATCAGAGCTTTGGTGCTCTAGATTTTCTGTAAAGTTTGCAGGATGTCTACGGAATTGTCTATCGATCTTAGCGTTGTTGGACACGGAAACAACAAACCACCTAGGCTGATTGAAGGACGATTTGAGCGATGGTAGGGACTGATGAAAGACTGGATGCGAAGTCACGATTACCAGGCATGGGCAGTAATCGAGAGAGGAAACTTCACCACCAATCCAGACATCGAGAATGATCTCACCAAATGGGGGCCCAACGAGCGGAAGTGTATGGAGGCCAATTTCAAAGCAAAGATGTACCTCAACAACGCCATGAGCGAAATAGACTCAGCCAAGGTTGGGAACCTAAAAACTGCTAAGGAAATGTGGGCTGCAATCGAGAAGATGCACATGGGAAGTTCAGATCTAAAGGAAGATCACCAGATGGATATTCGTCAGGAGTTCTATAACTTCAGGATGGAACCTGGAGAAACTGTATCATCTTATCAATTTCGTTTTGAAGGACTACTAACCAAACTTGATAACTTGGGAATTTCAGAGAATGAAGTCACAGAACGAATGAAAATCAAGAAGGTGATAGATGGTCTTTCTGGAGAATGGACTCATGATCGCACAACATTCAGAGAGAACCCATCCAACAGGAACCTCATGCTCCATGAGATCTTTGGGAAACTAAAGACTTATGAGAAGCGGAGGAACTCTGACAAAGCTCAAGACAAACTTGGAAAGGGAATAGCACTTAAGCTTGAAAAAGTGCTTAAGTTTGTCCATGAACAGTGTGAAGAATCTGAAGATGAGGAAGAGGAAGACATAGTGCTCATCACAAAGGCATTACGAAATCTCTACAAAAAGGGAAAGTTCCAAAAGAACTATGGATGGAACAGTCATTCAAGAGATTACAACAGGTCCGGAAAAAAGGATTCCAAGGATATTCCCTGTTTCAAATGCTTCAAAAAGGGTCATTATACTAAGCATGTCCTCTAAGAAATGACTAGTACGATGGCAATGTGCACAACTTGAATTATAAATTGGATGAATTTCCTTCTTGACCGATCTTCAATTTGTATGCATATTTTGAGTGATATCTATCTCAACGTACGTAGTTCATAGCCCATCTATATCGACTTTTTATTTTCACGTCATGGGATTAAATGGAAATATTCAACTTTTAGGGAAAATTTGAAGTCTAGTGTTAATGTATAAAAAATCGTCTATTGATTAAAGGCTCTTCTTGACTCGTCTTTTAATCTTTTCTTTTAAGCTCCTCTTTCACCTAAAACCACATATTCACAATATAATCCAAGGAAAATATTGAGGTAATCTATTTTTGAATTTTTAGTACTTTTTTATTCATGTTTAATTACATGATGACTACATATTATGATATTATTGTTTTATGCAAGAAAATGTAAAATAAATATTAAAATACAACTCCCAAAATGCCTTTTTTTTATGTAAATTGCAACTTTTAATATTTTCATTTCTATGTTTATGTTTGTATTGTGGTCATATTTTCTCCAATAGAATAGTGGATGACTGCAAAAAAAGTGATAACAATTATTTAAAACAAGGTACAATATCAATGTATTTTTTATATAAGTTTTTTATGGATGCTTAAATCTATTGCTAAATATATAATTCAAAATGAAAAACGTATCGCATAGTCGATCATATGGCTGAGAATTTACAATTTTATTTTTAACATAAATTAAATTTTACATTCAAAGTTTTATTCCTTCTAACTTAACATACTATAGCTAACATTATATTATCTTTGTACTCAATTAATCAACCACACTTTAGGGGTCTATTTAATTAAATTAAATAATTTTAATATTTGCAAGGCTCGTATTAGGAAAGATGACTCGTGTGCTTATATTTTCACACATCCCACTAAAGTACAAAAAAATATATGAATAATATACGAAAAAATTTAACTTCACCTAGATAATATAAAACATAATCAATGAGAACCCGTGCGATAGCACGGACCATCCACCTAGTAATAAAGAAGATAAAAGCTTACCAAAATAAATACCATATTTAAAGTAAAAGAAGCATAATAAATAAAAATATCTTTTTAGTGGAAAATAGGTAATTATTAAATTTTATCTGCTCACTAATGCCCCACTTGAATGTTAGTTGTTTTCGATAGCATTAGCGTCTAACTAAGACCCAAGTACTCTAGGACCTATTCGAAGTGGTCATGCAGATTAGTCGACGAGTCCTCTTAGCGCATTCGTATATTCGTATATTCGTACATCCATCAGCGATGATCATGGGATCATTCGCTCCTCTACATACGTGCATATGTAGAAGTTCGTTGATGCGACGAATTAATGTTGCATTTTTTTAATGCATGGCTCAAGCTAATGCAATAAACTAAATTCTATTGAAAATAAACCCGAATGACATGATATAAGGACAGAACTAATGAATGAAAAATAAAAACCTAAGGGCCTCATCAAAACCACGTGGAAAAAGAGTGTCATATTTACATGCATTTATGAAGCCACCCTGCCTAGGGTACCCGACTAGTCCTAGGCGCCCGAGACCGTGGCGTCCTCCTTGGATTAGGACTTAGTCCTATTTTATGTATTTTCCTATTTTAGCATATTTCTATTTATGTATTTCCCGTTTTGGTTGTTGCTACTTTTAGTATTATCTACTGTATTTATGATTTATGGGCTTTGGACGTTTGGTCTTGTTTGCATGCAAAGCCTAGTCCATTAAGTCTTGTTGCTTGTTAGGGTTTCGAGAGTCACATCTTTATAAAGAGTTCTCGAGCTCATTTATTATTTACGCATAATTATAATTCGAGATTACTAGTTGAGGATTGCTCCTACTATTCTCGATCGTGTGTCACTTTTCCCTGATCTCACTTCCTCTCGATCTAGACTCCCTTGTCTAGATATCACCTCTCATATCTAATTCTCTTCTGAATCCAGTCTAAAGAACCTCACGTTCATACAAATCGCTTCCGCGTCGCCATTCGAGTAGTGATTTGACGATTCCGAGGGACGAGTGATTGAGCGATGTAGTGAGTGTGACGGCTTCGAATCGGGTCGGGTTTTGATCGATCGCTGCGAGTCTCAAGGGCTTTGATCGATTGGGCTAGAGGCATATGCGATTTTGGGGCTTCGATCGCGAACGGCTCTAATGCGGGTGCACGGACTCAGTTCCTCGGGTAGAGCTAGCGAATCGACTGGTCTCCTTGGTCTCGCGATCGGTTAATCAGTTCGAACCCGGGAACGGCTCTTCAAGTTGAGTCGTAGTTCTCTAGGCCTTCATTTGTCTTCTCCATATGGTGAGCGCTGGATTGATCTTCTCTTCCCACAGATGACGTGAAATGTTTCTGCATAAAAAGTTAGAGCATAAAGGGATATAGATTCTATACAAAAAGTAAGAATAAGTTTTACGTAGAAGAGAATTCAACCCGCCTTTTATTCATGTAAAAATAAGTTTTAAGTTTGGGCTAGAGTTTTTTACCATAATAGACACTGGGCCTATCAATTCCGGACTCATTAATTGACAAAACCCCATTAATCTATCTTTTGCAGTAATATTTAATATATTAGTAAATATTTATGGATATAAAAAAAATGGTAGGAGGAGAGACGACCCTCCAATCTCTTTTGGGGAATTTTAACATTTACAACATTAATTAATTATGTGAAAGTGGCCCTGATTCTGTTGGGAAGTGGCAATCCCAACCTTGACGGAAGGAAAGAAAAATCAACGACCAATACGATTGGTCAAGACATTATAGTATTAATTTAAATGGAAATTCTACACGGTAATCCTAAGATTCGACATTATTTATGAGGTATACCAATATTCAACATAATTCGTGTGGTAACCTTCAAGTTAACTTGAAATTCACCCCATATCCCTAAAAGTTAAAATTAACTTTTCCGTTAACTTTAATTTATAAGCAAAAGGAAATTGAAAATTTTAAAATAAAAGACAACATTCTCTCCGGCGACCAAGAACCGTTCTCTTCCACAACAACCACCGCTGGTGTTTCCTTCCTCATGAAGAACGATGCCGCTGTTGATGTTGCTGCTATTGGCGAAGGAAGAAACCTCGACGTCGATGCCGTCGGAGGTCAATGAAGAAGCTGGCGACTTGGTTGGTCTGTCGGCAGTTTGGCTATGCATTTCGATTTCGTGCTATTTGAAAAGTTAGGATGTATGAATTAGTATAGATTTTAATTAGGGATTAGGTTTAATAATTGGATATAAGAATTGGATTAGCATTAGATTTAATCGATGTTGTGATATCAAAGATGGGATGTGCGCCCGAATTGTCTGTTTGTTGCTTTAAAATCAAAAGTGAGGGCATTATGCTCTTATTTCTTAGTTCATTCAATAAAATTTCTTAATTCAAATTGTTGTTGTATTTTGTCTTTGTTGGAATCTGCATTCATTACTTTGTTAGAAATCCTTTTGGTTTCAATTTTCTTATTTTTATAATTATGTTTCTACTGCATATATGTTTATCTCTGAAAGCATATTTATTTTCCTATTCTAATGATGATTGTGCAGGTTATTTGTTGTTCATTTAAGTCTTTTTGCGTACAAAGCTCTCGTAAATACTTTTTCTTGTTACAACTAGGATTGTTCTTTGAGTCTAAGTTTGTTTCTATTCCAATGATGATTCTGCAGATATAAAGACTGCTTATGAGGAATATTCAAGAGAAGGCAGAAGATAGCTATCAAGGGTATTTGATTCTTTGTATTAAGGGGTGTTTAGTGTGACAATAACATACTAGCTGTCTAGAAGAGGTACCTGGGGGAGTATAAATAGGAGATAGCTGGTTTCGTTTGAGGGTATCCATAAAAGTAAGAACAGGATCAGCTCATTAGCCTTGGGCTAGAGAAACAATCAACAAAGTGTTTAGGGTTCTAGTTCATCTTTTTTGTCTACTATAGGGTTATTTTCAAGCACACAAACGAAGAATCTAGCAGTGTGCCCGTACACAACTTGTAACTTCTATGTTTCTATTCGAGACTGAAAATTCTAACTTCAAGACGGGAAATTCAATAGTCAAGCCCGAAAATATGAAGATTACCGAAGGAGAATAGTTGATATAAAGACTGCTTCTATATTCTTGTTTTTTTTTATTGGTTTAACATTAGTTCTTGTTCATGTTCATAAAAGTAACCCAATTTTAACATTGGAGGCTAGTCTTGTATTGGTTGATAACACTAATCCTTGAAACTTGAAATTCTTGTTCATGATTTATAATGTGATGAATAATGAACAGAATTTACTCATTTAAGCTCGTAAACTTTGCAATGTTATTTGAATTTAGCAATGTGGTGAATTATAATAAGAGATGGATTTTGCATTTTCCATTTTTAAGCTTTTCACCAGCCACAACTTTTACATTACTCAACGAACAGTTGAGAGATAGAAATTTCCAACAATTCATAATCCAATCCATGATTAACATACAAACCCCAAAAAATTGAAAACACACACCTCTTATTCTATATTGATACTGCAGCAAATGGTGACAGAGAGAAGGGCTCTAGGTTGCACGGGCAACCTCTTTGCCAGCGTCTTCTGTGTCACACTTAGAGGCTGTCGTCTTTACTATTGAGGCCGAAGTAATGAAAATAAACGTGTTCTATCCTCCGCAATGTCGTTGGGAGGAGTTTAAAGCCGTAATTCCCTACCCTGCTCCGAATCCGGATGTAGTCCTGGGCTTAAGTCCGACCCGAAGCCACTGGGGTAGGGCGAACCGGATGGGAAACCAAAAAAAAAAAAACTTTTTCTGTTTTTATTTTTAAAATTTTCAATTTCCATTTTCTTATAACGTTAAAGTTAACGTTAGTTAATTTTAATGGGTAGGAGGTGAATTTCACTTTAACCACAAGGTTACCACACAAATTATGTCAAGCATTGGTACGCCTCACAAATAAAGTCGAATCCCAGGGTTACCACGTAGAATTTCCATAATTTAAAATTGGTTTTAAATCGTGGGTGAAGATTGAAGAGTGAATGCCAAACTTATAATAAGAAAATATACAACCCAACATAGTGTCATGTCCCAAGACATAAGCAATGTAATTGATAGAAAAGAATGGAGATTAGAGGTAAAGAAGAAGCATTTGAGAGAAGGATAGAGGAAGAAAATAGGAGAAGTTACAGAGAAGAGAAAGAAAGAAGAGAAGAAGACTTGTTTCATTAATGTTTTGGATACCAAGTTGGCTTATAAAGCCTTACAAGCATATTACACAAGACACCATATAATTCTCCTAATTACACTTTTTGCCCATATATTCTAATACATGACAATATGAATAAGAAAACCTCACATATATGAATAAGAAAACCTCACATATATGAATAACAAGTTACACATATATAAATAACAAACTACACATATTTTAATAACAAATCACGCTTATATAAGTAACAAGTCACATATATATAAATAACACTATTATATAACAACCGGTTTACAGTTCTACTATAACAACCATTTTACCTGAGCATTTATAAAATCTTTACACAGTTAAGTTTTTGTGTTAAAAATAAATCTTTTATTTGTTCTTCTTATTACTGTAAGAGCACCTTGGTTGGGGGACTCAAGAAGGATCCCTAGCAAAAAAAAAAAAAAAGAAGAAAAATTTGAATAAAAATTGATTTGGGTTTAAGGGTCTCTAAGGATTTCTCATTTTTTATTTGAGTGGCTTTGAGAGTCCTTAAAGAATCCAAAATATTAAAAAAATATTAATATAATATTATTTTATTGGTGAGAAATTATTTAAGTCTCTATTTTTATCAGTATATATTTTAGGAGTTTTCTTGGCGAGATATATTAAGGAAATGATATCAATCAAGAAGAAAAAAAAATCAATATTTGACTAACAAGTAACAAGACTGCCAAAAGAATTATGGTTCTTGAACTAACTTGCCGTGTTTGGTCTATCAAAATTGTGAACTTAGTCATATTATCCAATTCCATTTTTCCATTTTCATTATTTAGAAATTCATCAATACATTGAACATCAAATCATAACATGGGAGAAAATCAAACGATGAAGAGAAAACGCAGAAAAAGAGACAAGTCAAACACGATCCAAAAAGTGAAGAAGAGCTAGACGAAAAAATGAAAAAAAACCAACACATAAATTCTATAAATTAAACTCTAATGCATCCAAATTTACGATTGTGACCGCGCTCAAAATGCACAAATTATTAGTATGGGAGCCAAAAACTTTGAAGTAACATAGTATACAGATTATGACACTTACGTTCCGGGACGAAATCTAAAATTAGAGATTGTGGGTGACAACTTTACAATCATAAATGCATTAAAGGGATCTGGTAGCTAGGTGCCTTTGAGAAATTGAAATGTCAGTTTCTACCAAAAAAATAAAATAAAAACGAGTTGTAGAGTATTAGGCGATCTTTGATCGATCCATTTGATAAAATTGTGCAATATTTTGAGTAGGATTTTTCTAATGTGTGCTCATGGGCACACATTAATATTACTATGTAAGGAATGTATGAAAATTGTTTGTTAAGTTAATATTTTTTTAATAGGATTCACCAATTCTAATTTATGGAATAGTTTAGAAATTATTTCCAAATTTAACTTATTAATGTGTGCACATGAAAAACCGTTTTGGGTATATTATATGACGTAAATCTGTGAATATTGAAGACTTGAACTTAGTTACTACTAGTTGATGACCCGGGCCTTGCCCGGGAACTTTTTTAAATAAAAATTGTAATATATTAATTCAAATATGGCATACGTATTATAATTTCTATAATAAAAAATAATATTACAAATAGTTAAATTTTACATATCTGTAATTTATTTTAATTATAATAGTATACTTTATTATCGAAATGTATGCAAATATTATCTTTTACTTAAAAATATTATTTGTAATATTTATGTAATAATTATAAAAAAGTTGACGCTCTTAACTTGTATGGTTGACTCGAACTTGCACAAAAACAGTTGCTTCTTTGGATTGAAGTGCGTGTGTTATACTATGAATTGACTCAATCAACCCGTAAATTTTAACGATATGAACCCATACTCAACTCGAACCCGAAATGAATGAACTAAACTCAATTGAACTGACCCAATTAACCGCTTCAACATTAAGTGGTCAATAATTTTTATTTATTTATTAAGTGATCCGTAATATAAAAAATAAGCATACTTATGAATAGAAATGTAATATATTGCAAGACACAACATATCTATACCGGCATTTGTTAAAAAGTTGTCATACTTATTAATAAAAAATAATATAAAAAAATTAACATGCTTATGGATAAAAAATTTAAAAAGTTGTCATGACTATGGATAGAATATTATTAGTTGATGACATGGGCCTTGCCCGGGGACTTTTTTAAATAATAGAATAAATTTATAATATATTTTATGGATAGAAAATTTCCATTATATTATTAAGTAAGTGAGTGCATAAAATTGGAAATTCCATATGGTGATTGAATTACATAATATATAATTAATTAAAATTATTATTAAAAATAGTTTAATTGGGATTTAATATTAATCATATTTATGGATAAAAAAGTTATCTATTTTGCTCTAATATATTAAATTAGTATTTTTATTTGTCATACATATGGATAGAATTATTGTATTATTTCTTTGTATTTGTTAAATTTTGATTAAATTGATATATGTAAGGATATTTCTAAAAAAATTATACCAATCTTATCAACAAAAAACTATCATTTACAATATAATAAACATATGCAAAGATAAAAATAATGAAAACTCGTACCAAATTTTCAAATTGATAATCGTACCAAATTGATAATTAAATATTAGAATATAATGAATTTTTTTTCAAGATTAAGTTAATATCCGTACGACAAATCGTAATTGTTAAAATTGATCAATTTTAACTATACTTTTTGCAAATTTTGTTATCCATATAGTATAATTTTTATAAATATTGTACGTACAAACCGTAATCGTGAAAAAAATAAGCATACGATCAATTATGTAGTATATTTTATCTATATTATATGGACATAAGATAATTAAATATTACAATATAATGAACATGAACAAAGATAAAAAGAATGGTAGAGATAAAAAGTTATCCAATCTCATAGCAAATTGGAAAAAATATATTAATTCTTATATAGTATATTTTATTTATACTATATGGATATAAGATAATTAAATATTATAATATAATGAACATGAACGAAGATAAAAATAATGGATAGAGTTAAAAATTTATCCAATCTCATATAAAATTGATAAAATAAATTATTAAGTAAGATGAGTGGATAAACTTGGAAATTCAATAAGGTAATAGAATTACATAATATATAATTTATTAAAAAATTATTATTAAAAATAGGTTACCTAGGATATAAATTCATAATGACGAATCTGCCCAAAAGTGCTTCAGGTTTAAAAGATATATATATTGATTGATTATTATTGTTCATTGATCGATAAATTGTATTCACATACCTAGCTCAAATACTTTTCAACATTTTGAACAATTCAAGTAATTGGCATTTGGCATATTAATTTAGCTTTGTTTATCGTTGCTTAATTTTTCACGTAGAAATATTATACATGTATTAATTAATTTCAAATAGTAACGCATGTTATGGGCTAGAATATTAAGAAGATGCATGCCCATTCAATTCATTGATCAAATAGACTCATCTACCCTAATACATTATAAAGCAGAACCCAAGTTTGTTCTAAAATTTGTGTCACGTGGCATTCTAGCTGGTTCTCCCCGAAATGCGTTGAGGCGCCCTTTCTCAACGCCTTTTTTTAGCCAATTTCTTTTAATAAATTAATGTAAAATTATATTTTAATAAATTTTGTAACAACTTATAAGTATTCTTGCTATATATACTAAATAGATAACATGCTTATATAATTTTTTATGTATATAATTTTCTATCTATGGATTATGTATTAGTTTACTCCAATAGATAACATATTTATATAATTTTTATATACATAAATTCCTATGAGATGATATTTTCCATATTAATTTAATATTTTTATCTCTTAACAAAATTTAGGGTCTTAATATATTTTTTTAATCTTTTAACAAGACTTGAGCTCCAACTATAAAATTTATATCTATATAATGATATAATTTTAAATAATAAATTTTTTATGTTGATATATTTTTATTTTGAGAAAAAGATATAATTTTATGTTGATGACTAAGATTATATGTAAATGTCAAAAATAAATAAAAATTCGAATTTTAATTAAATTAATAAAATTAGATTTTCTTTATCTTTTATGCATTTATTTAAAAGATTTTTTCTTAAATCAAAGTTTGATAAAAAAAAATAGAAAAATTTACAAATCTTGATGAATACTTGCTTAAATTAAATTTTGATAAAAAAAATTACATTACATTTTTCTTAATTTGCTTTTTATTTTATTTATGTAAATATATAATTTTTTTTATCTAGACCCACCTTACATTTAAATTGTTTTATCTCTATGTTTTTTTTGTAATTTAATATGGATGATAGGTTGATTAATACATTGAATTTTGTAAATTTTGATATACATTAATTTCCTTTATATTTTATTTCTTCGTTATGTAAATTTAGTATGGAAAACAACTTTATAGATGGATTGAATTTTGTAAAATAATACATAGATAATTTTCTCTGTATTTTATCTCTTACATCAAGGACAATGTTCTCTTCTATACTAATCTTTATATTGTATTTTTCATATTTACAAAGATTCTTATTATTATAGAGTAAAATATAAGAACCCGAATATATAATTTTAATAAACTAACTTTAAAAAAAAATTAATAAATTATATTATGCTTTGTAGATAACCTATCATAATTATTATTATCTTTATAAAAATAACCAAGTATTTTATACATATTAGTGTCTAAAAAAATAAGAAAATATTATTTAAAAATATTCAATAAAAAATAAAATCAATATATTAATAATTTCAATCTAAATTTGGACAAGATCTGCACAAGTAATGGAAAAATATTTAAAAATATATTCAATTAAAATATGGAGTACAATCTAAAAATATAATTTGTCTATTGCATAATTTATTATGATATTATATAAATATATTTATTATTTTAAATTAATATCGTAGAATTGTATAGTTTTTTAGTAAAATTATCCCGTGAATATCACGGGACTTCAACTAGTTTTATTTATAAGGATAAGGAAATTAAGAACTTAGGTTCATTGATTAGATTTTGAATGTATAGAGTTAACGTACAACTTTGAATATACTAGTCGATGTATACCAAGTTTCCACTTTTACATTAGGATAAGTAAAATTCTGATTTGATCTGATCCGAAAAAAATCAATATTTCATAACTATAATCTAAAGCGGAGGTTAAAAAATTATTAAACGACACATGTATTTTTTAGATTGGACACATCACCTTTTTTTTAAAACTAATCTTTTATTTTTAGGTATGATAAATTCTTATCCATGTTTTTAAAATATAGGATAGAAAATCCCATTATTAAACAATCTTTTATTTTTGGATATTATAAATAAGAAGATCATTATGATATTTTTTTATGCTATCATACAAATTCTAGAATATTTATTTTATTTTTAGATAGAATCGTTTTTTAACTAAGATATCTTAATTGATTATTTTTAATTGTTTATATTTATATGTTAAATATAACAATCAATATATTAGTTTTTTTAAATATCTTTGCATATATTAATTTTTATTTATTATTTTTAGATAAGATATTATTTTAAAGATAAGATATGTATATTTTTTTAAAAATATTCTCGCTATATTAATTTATAATTATTATTTTTAGAAATAATATTTTTTTGTAGATAAAATATGTATATTTTATTAAAAATATCCTATATAAAATGACACATGTTAATCACACATTGAACCACATCATCCATCTTTTTAATATCCTTTATAATTTGACTATTTTTGATTGGTTGAAATCTAATTATAGACCAATGTGTAAATATTTTATTTATATCTTAAAAAATAAATTATTTATATTTATTTATTGATTTGTTAAAAAGAACAAAAAAACTGATTCACATAATTTATTTAAGATAACTTAATTTAATTTATTTTTTAAGTATTATTCAATTTGAATATTAATAATAATTAAAAGTTCTAAATTCTAGAAAAACTTAAAATATAATTTTATTAAAATAATTTATTTAAGATAACTTGATTTATTATTAATTTGGGATATTAGTATATTACTGATAAAAAAGAGTTCTAGATTCTAAAAAACCTTCTAAGTTTATTTTAGTTATATACAATTAAAAATTAATTTGCGTCTTAAGATTATGATTATTTGTTCCTACATAATTCATGTATTTGAAAAAACTATTATTAATATTTTGTTTAAGCAAAACCCGTACAAGGTACGGAAATACATACTAGTATTTTCTAAACCCGAAGCATTTTTGGGAAAATTCGTCATTAAGAATTTATATTATATCCACCCTATTTTTAATAATGATTTTTTTAATTTAATATATATTATGTAATTCAATCACCTTATGGAATTTCCAATTTTATGCACTCATCTTATTTTAAATTTTTTTTTATCAATTATTATGAGATTGGATAAATTTTTATCTCTACCCATTATTTTTTTTATCTTTGTTCATGTTCATTATATTATAATATGTAATTATCTTCTATCCATATATTAATAATGATTTGTTATCAATAAAAAATGAAAAATCTATCTATAACTATATATTAAAGTTGTACCTTTTTAGCTACTACACTAGTTGAATTCTCGTGATACTCATGAGATAATTTTACTAAAGATTATAAAATATTACGATATTAATATAAAATTTAAAATACTTATATATGATATCATAATAAAATATTTAATTTATAAAAAAACTTTAAGATTGCGCCCCGCATTTTAATAGAATATATTTAAAAATTATTTTCATTATTTGTTGAGATTTTAGCCCAAATTTAGATTAAAATTATTAAAATTCTAATTTTACTTAAATTGAATATTTTATCCCATATAGGATTTTATCCCATATAAGATTTGTGTATCTGCATATCTCTAAACGAGTCAACTAAAAATAGTAAAAATAAGCAAACATTTGCATAAGTAAAACCAACAAACATGTCCGGTCTCCAAAAAAACAAAAAAAAAGCTATTAAAACGTCGGACCGGACCGAGACAGAAAGTTAAAAAATCATAGACCGAGGACCGGAATATCCTCGGTCTGGTCCGGTCTAAAAATTTGGTCCGGATCGGATTTTGCCTAGCCCTACCGACTTGTGGCGGACAATTTTTTTTAAATTGTTTTTTTTAAAATTATATCTTAATCAGATCCGGTTATATGTCAATAGATATGCAATCGAGGGTTTCAATTGAAATGGGCCGGACCATCCACAAGGCCCAAGAAAACACAAAACAAAGAATTCAGAAGGGTGCAACAACAAATGAGATAAGGCCCAAGAAAACACAAAACAAAAAAATGTTCATAATCTTTTGTAGCTCCCTCGTATTGTTACATCAAGCTTTAAAAAAAATCATATGGCATTCCTATAGTGTAAATCAAATTAAGTATCATTCAGGACTTCACGTTCTCGTACATACAGATACGCTAGATTGATATCTTCTTTCGACCTAATGTTTACCTACTCAAAAAAAAAATCAAACTTTGAAAAAATGTTTACAAAACAATATCATGTGTCATCGCCTCAGACAAAGTCGTTGTTTCAAACAACAACTTACGCCATATGTCATCGCCTAATGAGAAAGATAAAGACCTTAGAAGTAACAAAGTGAGAAATATTTAGTATACACCTAATTGTGATTTATTTATATACACTAAATTTTGATGCATCCAACTTAATCATGGTAAGGTTTCTATTGATTTTATCATATGCTAATGGGTTTATAATTAAGATATGAGTTAAACAATGTGATTTCCATTCTATACTTCTAGCATAAAACAATAGCTTTAGGTATAATAAACAATGAGGACCTCTAGAGTCTAGAGTACTATTGCCCGCCTCCTTTCTTTGACTTGTATCATGAACACCTTCTAGGTTGCTCGGGTAAAAAATGATATTTATCCCACATTTAAATTCTAAAGAGAAACCAATCTAGCATATATACATTTGAATTACTACTTCTACACTCAATTGGTTTTAGGATGGAACCTCATATGCGTATGTGCTAGGTCCATCCGTACATGTGTGCGCTCAACCCAACATGTCCCCGATCTTTCCACATGGTATCAGAACGGTTCAATCCTTCGTGCCACCGCATCAGTCTAATTTCCGACTGCCCTTCTTTCGTACCACCACATCAGTTTAATTTCCGGCTAGCCTTCGCGCCGCCTCCTCAGTTGTCCTTGGGCCAGTAAATCTGCTTCGTCACCCCTGGTCTTGGGTCCTTTATCAACTTTCCTTACCTATGTCCAAGTGTCAATTGGCCTACTACCTGCTTCGTCACCCCTGGTCTTGGGTCCTTTATCAACTTTCCTTACCTATGTCCAAGTGTCAACTGGCTAACCTAGTTGCACTTGAGGGGGCGTGTTGATAATGATATTTATCCCACATCTGAATTCTAAAGAGAAACCAACCTAGCATATATACCCTTGAGTTACTCCTCCGGACCTACTGCCAATTGGTTTAAGGATGGAACCCCATGAACTTATGTGCTAGGGCCATCCGCACATGTGTGCGCTCAACCCAACACGTCCCCGATCTTTCCACAACTGGTCCTGGTCATATTTTTATTAATTAGCTTTAATGCTTCAATAATTTTTGAACCCTGGCCTTTGGCGTCATTTTGCACGAAATTAAAAACAATTCATATATTTTGGAAAATAATTTTAGGATATATTTTATAATTTTTATATTCAAATCTTTTTTTAAACGATGTTACTTATAAGAGTCGAACTAAAGTCCTTCTATATACTATACTTAAAAGTTTAATTGTTTGATTAGAGGTCCGAAAACTATATCTAAACAAGTCTTTAGCACGTAAATATTTTTTTTATTATTTAATACTCCATCCGTTCAGAAATACATGATGTTTTAGCTTGATTTTCTTGCTCAATAATACTTGATGTTTTACATAATTTACCATACTTTTTTCAATATTATCCTCATTATTTAAAAAAAAATAAAAATAGAAAATAGAAAAGTAAAGATTATAAATATTTAAGTCAAATCACATACTTTTTAATTTTAGAAACAAATTCTAAAACATATTGTATTTCTAAATGGAGGGACTATTTTTTTTAGCTGATTGACTTAAAATGCCCAAATTTTATAAACTTATCTTCATAGATATTTATTGATTCTTATCATTTAATAACATGCATACTCTCACAACTTAAGTGGACGACTTCCTAAATTCTACTTGACTCATACTTTTCAAAATTTTATTGATCTTACTTTTGAAAGTAAGGCATTAGTTATGAAGAATACTTCTTTCTAATTTACGAACAAGCTCCTAGTCTTATTTGCCAATTCGATCAAACATTTCATGCACTAGCTATAAATACCCTTCGATCCTAAGCCAGTAAGCCATAGTGTATAACAAGAGAGATCATCCATCCACCAACACTATAATGGAAGCTTCTTTGATCCTTGTCATGGCCTTCATTTTGTGCTCCTTCATTTCTGGTAATTTCCCTAACGTACTGTTAATATTTATAGTATCACACGTACACTATTTTTTAATGTGAAGTTATAACTATAACTACAAAGACCAGGGGCGGATCCACGATTATCTGGAAGGGGGTCGGGGCGGACTTTGTACAGATTAATATTATCTGCTCTTCCCAATTAATTCCACCCACACTCTTCCCATCTTCCGCCTTGTCCTGCCTTGGGCTGGATATGGGGGCGAATGCTCAATTTTTTTTTATCTCCCGGACTCTTTAAATAAAACTTATCGCTCTTCCGGCTCGATGTGGGGGCAGCCGCCCCCTCCCGCACCCCCCTAAATCCGCCCCTATTACCATTTCAATATACATAAGTGGATTTAGTTCCACTGTACCTAGTATGAAAAAACTTCATACGTAAAGTTGAAGAAGATCGTTAAATAAAATTTAACGGTTGAGATTAGATTATTTATCAGTTATCACACTATGTCAACTTAAATATTTATTCTTTTAATTTATCTTTAGTAAGATTTCGTTTTTTACTATAGGATTTTAGAACTTTATTGTTGTTTGATTGCAGGAACTGAATCAACAAGCTTCACCATAAGAAACAACTGCCCCTACACAATCTGGCCAGCAGCCGTAAGCAACTCCGACTCCCCAGGGATCAGCAACACCGGCTTCGCCCTAGGGCAAGGCGGTTCGTCCACCATAGGCGCCCCAGGAGGCTGGGGGGGCCGAATCTGGGCCCGCACCTTCTGCGGCACAGACGGGTCGGGCCGATTCGGGTGCCCCATTGGGGACTGCGGCACCGGCCAGGTGTCATGCAACGGCCACAGTGGGGCCACACCCGCGAGCCTGGCGGAGTTCCGGCTCAACGCCTACGCCAACAACGACTTTTACGACGTAAGCCTCGTCGACGGGTTTAACCTGCCCGTGACGATTTCTCCTCAAAATGGCGGCTGCCCGCGCCCGAGCTGCCACGTGGACATCAATAGTATGTGCCCGGGGAATCTGGCGGTTAGGCTCAGCAATGGCGCGGCGGTTGGGTGTAGGAGTGACCCGGGATTGTTCAAGGCTCGGTGCCCTGATGCTTATGCTAACCCTAATGATCAAGACACGAAAAGTTGCCCTAGTGGAGGGAATTATGTTATTACGTTCTGTCCTTGATTGGATTAACGTGCGCTATAATTATTACTACCAAATGTAGAAAAATAAAGTGTAATTATGTCTTAGAGAAAGAAAGTTGCACTATCAAGAAGAAAGTTTGTATCTTCACCAAAAAGAAGAAAGTTTGTATTATAAAAATTTCAACATACAAGTTGGAATTAATAGTTCCATTTTTGTTGGCTTTGAATTATCAGTCAATACTTGTATGGAAATATCTATCGATTGGGCCCAATTTTCTGAAAAACGCTAGGCGGAAGCTGGGTGTAGAGGGACCGCCTAGCGCCTAGACGGCGTGAACGGTGGCCTAGACGGTCCTAGACGGATATGTAGGCGGTTTGGACGGCTAGGCTGGCTAGGATCTTCCAACGCCTAGACAGGGCCTAGAAGGGATTTTTAAAACAGTCATTGGGCCTCATGCACGTGAATAGATTAATTGTTGTGTTGGTCCTTACAAAGACCATTCGATGTGAAATAAATTGAGGATATCCATATTAGTCCATCCAAGTTAAATTTCACCAGTCTAGCCGGTGGATGATGACATTTATATTGTCCCTAGCACCCTCTCTAGGGTTTGTCCAACGAATGGTGCTAGTTTCTCCGTTCTGTTCATCGTGACAATTATCATCGCTTTTAAGCGGTTTTCGGTGCTACTCTTCCCTTCCACTCTCAACAATCACCAATCTTTTATCCCGTTTAATTTCTCTTTGCCACTTTTTTCTTTCAATGTACAGTTCTTCTAATTTGTCTGCGAGTGCAAACACACCCATTGTTGTGATTACTCTCACTGAATATGCTCTTCCTTTTAGGGCTGTGCAAATTCCGGTCCGGACCGAAATTTTGGAACCCTCGGTCCGGTCCTCGGTCCATGAATTTTAGAACTTTCGGTCCCGGTCCGGACCGGACCGACTTTTTTAAAATATAAATAAAATTTTAAATTTATATATATAAATAATATTTCTTATGTTATAAAATTTATTTTTTATTATTTAAGTATCACTTTTATGTATATACTTCGTAACATTATATAATATGTAATTTTTTTTACTAAAAACATAATTTTTTCTTTGAAAAATAGTAATTTAAAAAATATATATATACAGGTCCAAACCGGTCCAAAACTGGACCGGACCGGGACCGAGACCGGACCGGGACCGAGAAATTTCGGTCCGGTCCTCGGTCCAAAGATTTGGAGGATTTCGGTCTCGGTCCGGTTTTGGACCTATGCCCAGCCCTACTTCCTTTACTTAGTCGAAAAACCCATTGCCTCCAAAAAAACAAATGTTAACGCTCTTCGGTACACGATTGGCACAATCTAGCGCCTTAGATCTATACTTGCGGTGCACGATGTAGGTAATGAATTTTTTGTATGTCATCGTTTTAATCAGGATGAAGGGCAAAAGATGCTTAACGATCATCCTTTGATTTTTGATACTCTTGTTCATAATCTAGGATTTCAAAGTTAGTGTCGGGCAAATTAAGAAGAATTGGTATCCTTACGGTTTGTGGTTACCACATGTGGTACGTCGGGCTCTTGTTCCGCCTGTCTATCGGTCTATTCTGGTTCAGATCGGCTCAAATCTTTGGCAAAATCGTTACTCAATGTTTGGCCAACCACAAGGTGATTATGCGACAATTTTGTAGCCCGGACTTTGAATAACATTAGTACATTACTCTGCAACAAGTTATTTCTGTTTTGATGGTTTCTAATAAGAATATAGTTTTATTTCTTGATTTCTCCAATGTAGTACCAAATTTTGTCCAACTAGTGTTATCATTTTTAATTACTATGGTGGTTCTTTCATGTAAATTACATGGTTCCTCGATCTATAGAGGTCCCTCTCCTTTATCCCATCTCCTATTTGGTAATGATTGTATCTTATTTGCTAGAGCAATGACAAGAGAATGCTCGGTTTCTTGCCATTGCTCGGTTTAACTAATTAATTTACTCAGTTCATATGAAAGAGTTTTGGGTCGGAAAGGACATATGCATAGTCGCGGATTTGCTTTACTCAAAACATGAATTTGATTGCCTTGGATTTTCACAATGACTTCAGCTTATCTAGTCTATCCTACTTTGGTGGTTTTATAGAAGATATTAATGTTTTACTTTATTCTTTATCTGCAGGATCAGTATGTATGTACTCGTGTTAATTGATCCGCTAATTTTATTGCATTTGACTTAGGCTCCGTTTGGCGCACCTAGCTGGAGCTGGAATTTAGCTGGGATTGGTAGCTAGATTATTAGTAGAAATTGAAACTGAATTTATGAGCGGAAGGGATAAAAAACTGTTTGGCAATAAGTAGTTGATTATTAAAACTTTTAATACAAAATGACTAAATTGCCCCTAAAAATAAATAATATTCTATCCCTCATGAGCAAGTCACGTGACCCCATTCCCAATTTCTTTCTTTCACGGAGAGCTGCAGCCTACCCGACGCTGGCGCCTTTCTTGCAAGTTGCTCGCTCAAGAGGGAGGAAGGAATCGAAGGCTGCTCCAAGGTCGACGCCGACGCCTTCTGCGACCATCTCCGGTAAGCTTCGAACTATTAACCCACTTTCGAAATTGTCTTCGATCTAGGGTTCGAATCAATACCCGGAGTTCACCGAATGGAGAAGATGCGTGTTCACCACCGACGACGTCGCCCTGGGTGCCAATCTCCAGTTGCAGACTCGCAGGTGTTGAAGACAAGGGTATCGGGTGTCCATATGTGGGGAAAAATTGAGACGCTAGGATAGCGGACGCTCGAGAAGCTGGGGGAGGAGGGGAGAAAAACTAGCGGAATTCCACTAGAGGGGGACCAAGACCCTAATCCGAGACGCTCGTGCCGAACAGTTCATTAGAAGCGGGCGCGTCTCAATTCCGCTCCATTCCGCTGGTACCGAACGGACGCTTAGCTTATTTATGTTCACAATCAATTCACGATCGAACATTTGTAATTATCTTCTATATCCTAATGTCTTATTAACTTGGTCTAATTAGATATAAAATCATCCACTTTTTACTATAAAAAAAAATTGTAGAATGAGAGCCAACTCCCTTTTGTTGACTTTTCTCTGTTGACTTTGAATATAAACTACGTTACGTACTCAATTAGAACTCTTGAATTATTCCTACCAAACAAAAAGAGACTCTTGAATGATCATTCGGCTTAAAATCTTCCTCCGCAGATCCAAAACAGCAGAGAAAATGAATCGATTAATGGATTCATGTCGTCTCCTACAAGTAGTCACCGTCATCATAATCTATTTGCTTGAGCCAGGCATCGAGTCCACGCGCTTCATCCTACAAAACAACTGCCCGTACACAATCTGGCCCGCCGCCCTAACATCCGCCAACTCTCCGCCGCTACCCACAACCGGATTCACCTTGCTCCAAGGCCTCTCCTCCACCATCAACGTGCCACCGGGCTGGGCGGGCCGCTTCTGGGCCCGCACACTCTGCGCCACCAACTCCTCCGGCGGCTTCCTCTGCTTCGTCGGCGACTGCGGCTCCGGCAACCTCTCGTGCGCCGCCGGCCCATCCGATACCCAACCACCCCCGACCCTGGTCGAGTTCTCCCTCAACGGCGCCGGCAACACCGACTTCTACGACGTCAGCCTGGTCGACGGGTTCAACGTGCCCGTGACGATCACGCCCCGGGACGGCGCGTGCAAGAGCGCGGCCTGTCCAAAGGATATTAATAGCGTGTGCCCGTGGCCGATGGCGATCAAGGACCCGTCTGATAACACGAGCGTGGTCGCGTGCAAGAGCGCGTGTGCCGTGTTCAACACGGAAGCGTATTGTTGCACGGGAAGCTATAGCAATCCTAAGAAGTGTTACCAGTCGGACTACGCGGCGGTGTTCAAGTCTCAGTGCCCGGAGGCGTATTCTTATACGTTTGACGACGCTAGCTCCACTTTTAGCTGCCCTAGCGGCGGAGATTACTTCATTTCATTCTGTAATGCGTCCGCCCAACCGCAATATATTGGAATGTTGTGTATAGCGTAAGCTCCGTTCGGCATTTTATAGCTGGAGCTTTTTTATCCATTAGGGGAAAAGCAAAAAACTTGTGAGTAGGAGCTTTTTTGAATCCGCTCCCATTCCGCTACTGCCGAACAGAGCCTTAATTAGCTCTTATTGTCTTAAGCTTTGACCTAAGGATGATCTATTGGTATATATATTGGAATGCTTGTATGCAATGTTCTAAAAAATCTTAGGCGAGGAGAGGAACTGCCGAGCGCCTTAACGGCCTGAACAGTTTCCTAGACGGAGCCTAGACAGGATTTTAGAATTGTAAGTGAGACAAGTAATTTTTGTCATGCCCTT
This sequence comes from Fallopia convolvulus, assembly GCA_964016875.1. Classification (NCBI taxonomy): domain Eukaryota; kingdom Viridiplantae; phylum Streptophyta; class Magnoliopsida; order Caryophyllales; family Polygonaceae; genus Fallopia; species Fallopia convolvulus. The sequence continues at coordinate 799,921 of OZ024722.1, read as the reverse complement.
GATTTGTGTAGTTTAAGAAATGGGAATTCATTGATCATGAATTGAATTTAGACTACTTGCATTGATATAAAAACCTTGCCTAGGCCCCAGCTCGTCTAGCCTTTTTTAAGTCCACTTAGGCATCTAACCGCCTAGAGAAACCATTTATCATCCTAGGCGCTAGGCAATCTCTTAAGGTCCGTCTAATGTTTGTTAGAATATGAACTAGACAATGCGAGCCTTCGCGGGTTTTCCACATATCATTTGTGTTGGTTTTATGATGTTTAAATCAGAGGCAGTTCTTTGAATAAATATAGTGACTCGGGTTTGTTAGACTGGTCTTGTATAAGTCTCTTTCTTCCTTTCCGCTGAGCTAGTTAACACTGTGTGGGTCTTTTTCCTTTTGGGGGTCTCCTCTCTTTAGTGTAGCTCAATCCTAGTTGAATCGGTTTCGCCGTTTGTGCAATCCATCTTCTTTGATCATTCTTACTTGATTTTAACTCTTGATCCACGAACTCTACACTATTATAGTGGCAAGCCTGTACGTGCTGCTTAATGTGTGTAACAATATTGTTATAGACCTTTTTCAGATCATAGTGGAATGCTTATGATTAATTGCTTAAGAAGCTCTAGTATGATACCCACATACACAAACTCATAACCCAATAGGCAAATGTCACAACTCAGTATCATCATTGCAAGCATCTAGCTAGCTAATTAGAAACATCAAAACATCAAATTAAATTCACTTCTAATACATTAGAATTGACTAGTGCTAAACTAGCCAATTAGTGGCAATCCTTGAGCAAGCAGATCATTAGCCAAAATCTGGTTAGCTGCCTCAGTTGGATGAAACCCATCCCAGAACACATATTGCGTCGCATTCGCACATGTTCCTACAGACCTTTCATTGCAAAGCAAAGACGTCTCTATCGTACCTGTCCCACAGCAAGCCTTCCTTGCTTCAAAGAACCCTGTTAACAACAAATTCCATCAGCCTATTGACAATTAACAAAGAAAGATTGTAGTTTTAAGTACTTAGTACTTACCATTGTCATTTGGTTTGGTTACCATGTCTAAGAGAGGCTGGTATATGTCAAAAGCCACTAGTTTGAGATCAGGCATGGATTTCACCAAGTTTTGTGATGTGGTACTGAGCTTGTTGTTGAAGGAGACGGCGTCTCTGTTTAATCTGTCTACGCATTTGTTGCTTCCTGCACCAAAGAGGGTTATGGCTGCCGGTAAACATCCCAATGGCGGTAGAGATGTTACTCCGATTCTCCTCACACCAATGCCGTAAAGTGCCTGTTGCATAAAGAGAATCATATATATTGGTAAAAATCTAGTCTCATACTCTCATTTCATGGCAAAAGGCTTGATTTAGCTCTAGAATTTACAGTAATGCTTTGTTTTTACATACACTGTCTTGTGTATTTAACCACATTTCCAACATTAGATCAAAAAAATGAAGAGAAATGATGTTAGAATATGCAGCCATTTCACATACTATTTATCAAATTAAACTATTTTGCCTAGTACAGACTGTCATTTATAATTTCACATTACATTACTTTGGCCTTGCAATGGTTTGCTTATTAGAAAGCAATTTTGACAAAAAAAAATCATGCTTTTATTTTCCAAAGCAAAAATACAACTACCATTCATGTATTTCAATGTAAAAAAGCATGATTTTTCCCAAAAATTTCTTTCTAATAAGCAACTATAGCAAGGCCAAATTTTGTCTATTCATTTTTGTCTGGATGATCCTCAATTAATCAACATTATATTGTAGCAGACAATCACTAAGAAAATGCTCATGCAAAGAGACAACAAAACTATGATTCAGAATAAGAGCACAACCAGGATTTCCATGCACATTTATAGATGCATTTCTTATACTATTCACTTTGTTTTTTGTTGCTCAATTAGTTTCAAAACAAAATCTTGATTTTTGGATGAGCCTAACATCATATTCTAGCAGAGAATCACACTAAGAAAATGCTCATATAAGAGGACTCAAGCTAGGATTCAGCAGAATACCTGAACAAAGCCAGAGAAGGATTTCATGAGACCATCTGCAAATTGATCAGGTGTGTACTGTCTATAAAGAATGGGGTTAATGTAATAATTCTGCAGATAATCACTACTTCCTGCACTTAGAATATGAATTCCTCCTGAAAACAAGTCCTTAGCCTTTGCACTTCCAACCATTTTTACCACTTTGCTTTGGAATTCCTTGTAGTGTGCTACTTGCTGGCTCAATGAAACTGCATGCTACATCAAAAAAAAAAAATTCAAAACAAAAAAGTCAAAAAATTTCAAGGGCTGTCACAAATTTGAGGGTGAGAAAGTTGGATTTTTTAAATTTTTACATAGAGTTGTGCTGTTCTGTCATAGTAACCAGATCCAGCTGAAGCAAAATTTGCACCAGTCAGAAGATTCTTTCCATTGGCTTCTTGGCTTAAGTAAGCTGGTGGATATGAAGTGAATCCAAGATTCTCAGCTGTCAAAACATAGATAAAAAAAAAAGTTACAAGTCGAGAGGATGTTTCTGATAGACCTAAAGATGAATAGACCAAAAGTTAACAAAAAAAAGATCAGAAGTTAAGAAAGAAAGAAACTTTATGAAGTATGAAGGTGGTGTGTAAGTATACATAAATACCACTTACCCTTTTGCTATTAAAACAAAGATAAAAAAGAATTACAAGTTGAGAAGATGTTTCTGATAAACCTAAAGATGAAATAGTCAAAAGTGAACAAAAGATAAAAAAGAAAGAAGCTTTATGAAGTATGAAGGTGTGTGTGTATATATACCAATGAAATCAGTGGCTAATTTTTCATTTCAATCAAAGATAAGAAAAAGTTGATGTTTCTGATAGACCCAAAAGACAAAAAGACAAGAAGTAAACAAAAAAAGATCAAAAAGTTGAGAAAGAAAGAATCTTTATGAAGCATTGCAAAATCAGTGGCTACATATAAACACCACTTACCAGTGAAATCAGTGGCTAACTTTCCATTGCAAAATCTACCAGTGGGCTTGTGGGAGACAAAATCTCTTCCATAAGGAGGAAAGTTAGACTTGATGAGTGTGTAGAGGTTGTTGTTGTTACCCACATCAGCAACTGAGTCTCCAAAGATACAAAGCATGGGAACAAGAGGCTGGCCATTAGTAACAACAGAAAGTAGGGCTGTAAAAGCTAGGAGAAAGCTCAAGAAATGGCTTGAAAGCTCCATTTTTTTTACTTGCAGGAAGAGAGAGTGATAAGTGGAAGGATGGAAAATGAGTTATAGGAAGTGGGTTGTAAATAGAATGGTAAAAAAATGAAGGGGTAAAAAAATACAGTTGGTGGTTGGGGAGTGAATTTAAGATTGGTCTGATGTTTGTATGGAAAACACTGTGATCAGTTCAGGTGAAGTAATTGCATTAATCCTTGCTATCAGAATAAATTTGACCTTTTTGCTTGAACAAAAAAAAAGAGTACGGAGTATAAATTTAACTTTTAAAAGAAGAAAAAAGAATGTTTTCTCTTAGGAAATTATGGCAATATCATAACAATTGAGATGAGAAATTTAACTTTTAAAAGAAGAAAAAAGAATGTTTTCTTTTGGGAAATTACGGTGATATCATAACAATTGAGCTCATTCTCATGTCGTTGACTTTTATACATTGTCTTTGAAATAAATTTAGTCCATATATAATTTTGATGTACTTTAACTAAATTCAGTTATTATTGTCACATACATTGTTCTAAAAATCCATTCTAGGCTTCGCCCAGGCGGGCTATTTTTAGAACACTGGTCAAATAGCTAAATTTCAGTTTTTCTTGAGTCTATCGGGTGTACCCCTTTCCCTTGGACAGAGATATCCCCATCTTGACCCCAGATTCCACTGTAGCGGAACCTCGGTGTGTCAATGTGGGGCAATATCATAACAAATTACACTCTCGGGGGGCTAGATACAAATTGCAGGCTCCGGACATGTGGCAAAATCTATACACATGAACAATTACTATGCCTTGGTAATGAATGATCCCTATTTCTTGTAAGAAGAGAACATAAAATTAAAAGTGAAATAGTATTTACTAAGGACAGCTTCAAGTTTACAGGGCATTTAAGAAATTGTGGTGTGAAAAGTTGAGCTTGTCTGAAGAAAATAGGTAAAGATCAAAAGAAGAGAGGAAAATAGAATTGTAGATTTGGAATGCAAAGAACAATCATAGTTTGTTGATCGTTACTCACTTACTTGCTCTACTTTGACCTCATATGAAGATGCCAACCATAATATTTGGGCTTTGATGATCCAGCCCATATTTAATATGGGCCTTTTCTGTATTACAAAAAGCCCGGTTGGAGCCTATTTCGGTTTTAGGCAGAACTCATATGATCAATGTTGTTAAAGCCCAACTTCGGCCTTGTTTCACTCTCTTTACAAAAACTCTTTCTACCCAAAATCTACTTTTAATACTCTTAAAATCCGTGCAATTATCTCTACTTTTTACGTTTTTTAAAACACTAAAAATCACTTTTCACTCAAAAACTTCTTTCTAGCCATAAGTGAAACAAGGCCGTCATCATATGATTCTAGCAATGCTACGTGTTAATATGTCTTGAATCTGTTGTGGACTGGTACTCATCAAAAGTTTAGGGGTCAACATCCCTATGAGGCGACGGGGGATTCGATCAGGAGACAATGCCCCATGATGATGGTACAGGGAGCAACGCGCCTATGGCGGGAGCTGAGGGGGCAATCCACCAAGACGATATGATATGTTTTTATTACGTGGTCTATCGTGATTTGTTTTGAGTTTACGGCAAATAATGTGATTATGGTTTCATTAGTCGTTATGTAAGTTGTTCTGTTATCGCTTCCATAATAATAATAATAATTAAGTTTCTCTGCTCATGGATGTAGTTAACACCTTGTTAATGAACCACATAAAATCTGTTTCTCTTTCTTTATACTTTTATTGTTCTCGTTATACCACTATGATTCAATATAGGTGTTGATTCTTTCTACCAGAAAAAATATATATAGGTTTTGATTCTTGAAAATTCACACTGATATGTCGGTCAAGGCTCTATACATAAAATTAGCTTTGTATAATATGTCGTGAGGACTTTACGTGATTGTTTTACAAGTTAAGCAAATTATTCCAATAACATAATATAAGTCTTTTCTAATGTTTTCCTACATGGAATTAGGAATATATTTAACTATATTTTGTAGTCTTACGGTTTTAGGATTTTATAATTTGATTATATGATCTCATAATCCATACAAATTTTACGACATGATCCGAAACTCTCGATTCTAGGAACTAGTACAAATGTATATTTCCAAGAGAAATTTCCATAAGAATTGCATGGCTTGGCTGGTCAACTCCCAAACCCTCAACTATAACCTACAAATGCAATTAAATTTTTTTTTTCTCTCGCGCCTGGTTCACCCGTACGGACTACGTTCAGACCGGGGTACTGAATGGAATTACAGCAGACCCCTCCCAACGACATTGCGGGGAATCGAACACACGGTTCGTCCTACCAAACGTAGCCCCAACGCCACTACGCCAATGCACTGTTGGTCATATGCAATTAATCTCTTCATTTACTAGTATAAGATACACTCTACTTCTAACTTGACAAAATATCACCCCACCTACACCAAGCTATTTTAATCTATAATACTCCATATATCAAATAAGTATACTAAGTGTTTTCCTTTTCATTTATAAATTCAAATTATTTATAAGCAAATTTGTTTCAATAAGCAAGCAAAATGTTAACATGTGTCTTGAATTTATTGCTGATCGATACAAATTTGTTGTAACACCAAGAGTCTTAGAGGGTTTTGGGGACACCGTCTCACGATAGTGATCTCGTTAACCGGTCAGTGAGTCAGTGGTCTAGAGGACGACGCGCCCCGCTAAAACGGTATGTTATGTTTTGTATTAACGACCTTATCGTGATCTATTTTGGGCTTACACCCCATAATCTGCTTAGGGTTTCACGAGTCACTATATATACTCATAAAACGTCTTATTATTATAATTCGTTATGATTTAGCCCCTCTAATAAAAACACAATTTTTTACCAATAGATGTAGATAACACAATATTACTAAATCACGTAATTTTTTGTGTCTTTCCTTACAATATTACTGAGAGTTTTTCCTTCTGGATCTCATTGATCTTGCTTACTCGATCTTTCTCTCTCTCGTAAGAATAATTGATTCTCTGATCAAGATACAGAGAATTTACATGGTATCAGAGTCTGTTCGGTCTGGGTCTCGACTCTTGGTCTATATGGGCTGGCCGGCCTAAAGGCATGTCGTCAAGTTGCAACTGGCATATTGCGGGGCCAGGCAGTTGCACTTGAGGGAGCGTGTGAAAGAATGTTATCCCACATCGGGAATTTTGATATAACTTGTCCAACATATATATACCCTTGGGCTACTCCTCCTATTGTCAATTGGTTTTGGAATGAACCCCATTGACTTGTGTGCTAGGCCTATCCGCACATGTGCGCCTGTACCCGACACGTCCAACATAAACCCCTTACCACATTATATAAAGCGGTTTATATATATTTTTTTTTATAGTATATATATATATAAAGCGGTTTATAAGAGATACATATCATGAACTTTATGTTTTGGCGACTTGTAAATTGTAACACGTATGGATATACCGATATACCACTATTCTTGGATGTGACACGTTAACCTCTATAAAGCATTTCTCCATAGTGACGAATTTAAATTTGTTGCTTACGATGTATACATTTCGACCGCCGAAATAAATATTGGAGTCTCATGCATAATTGTATGATAAATTGCTATTAAATACTCCTATTAATGCTTTTCTACATTAAATTAGAAATTTTATTATGATATGCTTTGAAAGTGAATGTACTATTTTTAGACGAATTATACTAAAATAAATGGTTAACGATAAGGTAGTACGGAGTATATGAATATCGATAGTATAATTAAAGTACACGCAATAGATTTCGACCAAAAAAAAAAGTACACGCAATAGATTCAATGCCCTTCCTTTTCTTTTCCTTTTTTTTAATTTACACAATTTCTATATTTCTAGGGAGGTGATTTCTCTCTGTTTTTTTAAAGTAAATTTAATTTACCCAATTTCGAGACGATGTTTCGGTGTTGTTCGATAGTGTATTTTCTGTGTGTTTTTAAGGTGATTCGTCACATTTTTTCAAGTCGGCTTTCTACTGTCTTGCGTTCCGATTAGTGGTGGGCATCGATCCAAGACCGAACCGGGGTCGAATTCCCCAAAAAATTAGACCGAGGACCGGACAGATCCATTTTTTTTTACCGATTTTGGACCGGACTATTCTTTTATCAATAAAAAATATTATTTTGAATAAAAGGAGTTTTTTATTTATCAAAAATATTAGTTTTATCAAAAATTTTAACATAAATTTTATAATATAATTATACATATTTTTATACAAAATAATTTTTTTTACCGCTAATAGAAAAAAAAGTCGGTCCGGACTGGGACCGGATCGGGGACCGACTTTTAATTTTTTGTGGACGGAACCGGACCACCTGTCTTAGTCCTCTACTGACATGCGAAAGTGTTTTTCTCCTACCTGAACTCAAATCTCTCCGACTTTTTTACTCGTTATTTGTTGCTTGTTTACCTTGTTCTTTGTTTGTCTTACTGATTTTTTTTGTTTTTTCATTTGATATCGGTTTGACCAGCTACCGAATTTCATTTTGATCTTTCGATCTACCAGATCTATCTGATACTTCGAATTCATGTCAAAATGTCCAAGGTGCTTCGAATACATTTTGACAAGTCTTAAGTCAACATACGGGCCCATTTATGATCAAGTACATTTCCAAAGTGTTGCAAAGGTAGTACAAATTTCAATAGGGCTGACTTTTCATTTCACCATTCAAAACTAATCAATGTCAACAAAGCCATAAATTGCATCTCTTTCTCCAACAAGCTCAACTCGGGACTCGGAGCATGCAAACACTTGTAGCTAGAAGCATGTTTGTTGGCATGAACAAGCGCCACATATCACGTAAATAACTAGGGGTGTCCAACGGGCGGGTTGATCCGTAACTCAATTCGTGAGCCCACAATTTTTCGGGTTATAAGTCAGATTTTTTTAGTTCACATGTCAAGTGATGGGTCGGGATTTTTTAGTTTCCGGGTTTTCAACCCACCGGATTACGGGAACCCGTAATATTAAGAAAATATGAATAAAATTTTATTGTTGTAGTTAGTAAATTGGATAAATAAAATCAAATGGGTCAAAAAGGTCTATTTTACGCATCGAAAAGTGTCAAACGAGTTAGATTTGACCTGTTTAACCCTTTTAGACCATCTTGACTGGGTCAAACAAGCCAACCCGTAACACAACTCGTAAACCCGTAAAACAGGTTACGGGTCAGACCACGGATCGACTTTATTTTTTTACGGGTCGTCGAATTGATCTTTAGGAGTTGCAGGTCGGGTCGACCCGTTGGCCAACCCTAAAATAACAGAACATTGCAAGGGCAAAATGGGAAGACCACCATAACAATCTTTTTTGCATGAAATACGAAATTTAAAGCTCTAGTAGAATAGAAACGAGGCGTGGCATGGTGGCGCAACCATTCATTACCAAATGTCTTCCTTCTCCTGACCCTCTTCTTCCCCAAAACCACTATCTAAAACCGCCCAATTTCCTGCAAAAAAATCAAAAAGGCGGATTCTTGTCTCTCCTTTGACTGGTTTTCACCACATCGTTGAAGAAAGATTGAATCTTGAATTGGTTTCTTCAAACCAAAAATGGCTTCTTCTTCTTCTTCTTCCTCCTGGTGTGTGAAATCCCCGTCTGTGAAACTCCTCTGTTACATGGTTTTGCTGGTTTTTGCTGCTGGGTTTTTCTGGGTTTTGGATCCTAATTCAATTCAATGGATCCCGAATTCTTCTTCTAATAGCTCAATTGTGAAAGAGCTTGGGAAAATTGAGCACTCTGTTTTGGTCAACCGTTGTTCTTCTGATATCTCCGCCGGAGATTGTGACGTGGCGCCGGTTGCTCAGCCGGTGATGGTGAGATCATCATTCCGTTTCTCTTTTTAGTGCTGTTTCTGTTTCATGCAGATCCTTTTCTGGGTATGTTAGCATGTCTATAATTTCAGACTTTCCATTTAAGTAATTTTTTTTTTTTGATTTGCAAGGTAATTCTCTGATTTGAAAATGAATCTAGTTTTGTTATGTAATTTTACAGTGACACGCAAGATAACGTTAATTAGAGTTAAAACTGTGGGTTAATTAAATTAAACAGCTGGTTACATTAAAAAATGTGAGCTGAACTTGATGGAAAAAATATTCTGTTTGAATTGATTTTAAAAAAAAAATTAGGCTGAAATCGGCGAACGACCGTTGGATTTTCCGGCGAATGTCTCCGGCGGAGGTTCTAATGCTCCGGCCACCTTATATGAAGCAATAGCGCCTTCGCCGGATGAGGTGAAACCGGTGCCGGAGCTGGTAAAGGTGGCTGTTACTGATCTCGATCGGGTCGAAGCCGGGCTCCGACGGGCTAGGGAGGCTATAAAGGGAGCGAAAAATGAGAAGGCAATGTATGATCCAGATTTTAATCCGATGGGTCCAATGTATCACAATGCCAATGCGTTTCACAGGTAAAAAATGTTTCTTAGGAACATGCAATGCATGCATGTTAATTAAATTCATCAAGGGTGTTATTTATGGTGGGATTCATGATTATGAGTTAAAGAGTTAAAGTAGTTTTGAATTTGGAATGTGTGATTATGTGCTATTTTGTGTGACATATTGTGATTTTGTTCTGATTTGTTACATTAATTTGTAAGCATTGTTGTTTGATTAGTTACGTTTTTTTTTGAGCTACTAAGTTTGATTATGTTACTTAGTAAAGTGATTGTGAGGTGGTTTGTGTGGCTTGATTTTATGTTTGGAACATTCATAGGGTAAGGTAGTTAACTTTAAGCCAAAACTCGGGTTAGGTTATTTTGTGGGTAATTCATTAGACCAAGGCAAAACCGGATTTGGGTTAGTTCTTTAGTTATTGTGTATTGCTCTATGTTTGGATTGGTTAGTTTGTGGCCCCGTTTTATTAGAGATCATCTTAATATTAGTCTCTTCTTCTTAAATGCCGTCTGGAGCTAGATTCGAACTCAAATCTCTTGGTCAACACTTACGGAGTCTAGTAACATTTCCAGTAGACAGAATATAATTCTTACTAATGGGATACTCGATCATTCAATTCTTGTTTGCATTGGCTTTTTAATCTTAGGGGTTTCACTTGACCGTAAATAATTTGTGATCCTTTTCGGGAAAGATGAATGATTCTTGCATGTCAAGCAATAAATTGTAAGTAAATAGAAGGGTGCTAAAAGCAAACTAATGTCATGATGTATTAATTGTATAGTGCCTAATGATGCAACTATTACATACAAGATTTTGGCCCATTGAGTTTAATTGTAGGAGTTATTTGGAAATGGAGAAGCAATTCAAGGTGTTTGTCTACGAGGATGGAGAGCCACCACTATTCCACAATGGCCCTTGCAAAAGCATATACTCAACTGAAGGAAACTTCATTCATCAAATGGAGTTAAGCCCTTTCCGTACCAAAAACCCCGACAAGGCCCATGTTTTCTTCTTACCCTTTAGTGTGGTCATGCTTGTTCGGTTCGTCTATGTAAGGGACTCTCATGACTTCAGTCCTATACGACAAACGGTGAGAGACTACACAAAGATCATCTCAACCAAATACCCTTATTGGAACCGAAGCCTTGCAGCGGATCACTTCATGCTCTCTTGCCATGATTGGGTAAGGCTTCTAATCGCACTCTAATTGGGTTTCATTTGGATTATACACTTGCATTAATTCTTACATTATAATGCAAGATAATGAATCATGACGATCTAGCGTGTTTGGATTACCTGCCATAATGCACTATGTTGTATTATAGTGCATTATGGCAGGTAATCCAAACAGGCTCCAATGGGGGACTCTGTGTAGTATGAAGAGAAATTGTATATCATTTGAAATGCTTGATCTTGTTTTGCAAGGGGCCCGAAACATCCTTCTCGGTTCCTTACTTGCGCCACAACTCAATCCGAGTCTTATGCAATGCCAACACTTCAGAAGGCTTCAAACCCGAGAAAGACGTGTCCTTCCCCGAAATCAACCTCCAAAAGGGCACCATACACGGATTCATCGGCGGGCCATCCCCATCCCATCGGCCCATCCTAGCGTTCTTCGCGGGCGGGCTTCACGGACCCGTTCGGCCCATCCTCCTAGACCATTGGGAGAACAAAGACAACGACATTAAAGTCTACCGTTACCTCCCACGAGGTGTCAACTACTACTCCATGCTTAAGAGGAGCAAGTACTGCCTTTGCCCGAGCGGCTACGAGGTGGCGAGCCCGAGGATCGTGGAGGCGATCTACACGGGATGCGTGCCCGTCTTGATATCCGACCACTACGTCCCGCCATTTAGCGACATCTTGAATTGGAAGGCGTTTTCGGTTGAGGTACGGCCCGATGAGATACCGAACCTAAAGAAGATTCTAAGTAGCATACCACCAAGGCAGTATATAAGGATGTATAGAAGGGTGGTCCAGATTAGGCGGCATTTTGAGGTTCATAACCCGCCAAAACGGTATGATATGTTTCATATGGTGTTGCATTCGGTTTGGCTTCGAAGGCTCAATGTTCGGGTTCAAGATCATCAGGAACTATAGAGCTCTTTTGAATGGAGTCATATATATGATTTGATTTGTGGTATATGATAGCTGAGGATAATGTAATATGAGAGGTCATGTGAAATGCAAATAAGGGCTTTGATATGATAGATGAATAATGATTTGAAGTGAAAGTTGTAAACTTGTAGAGTTTTGCAATATTGGAAACATCTTTTGTGGGGTGTGTATGTAAACCTTGAATGATGTAAATGAGAATAATCGTTTTAGTAGTGTGATTCTATTATTAAAATTTCACAAGTTAAGGACTTCTATTGTGCAAAATTCACACTCTGAAGTCAATTTTGTTCATCCGATCTTACTATCTAAGGAGTGCTTAATTTACATATGATGCTCCCTCCACACTAGTACTAAATACTATAGTAGGTGAAGACGCCTTTTGACTTTTTTTAACTTTTTTAACGAGGGACCCACCTTTGGTGGTAAACCCCGGATCTGTGAGTGCACGAACTAGATAAACCGGTTTACACCGATCGGATCGACCTAGTGGTATGAAAAATGGTGAGACTTGATTTTTCACCCAAGCGTATGGGCGGAAGCAAGGATCGAACCTAAGACCTCCCAACACCCCCCATACCTTTTACCACTAGGTCATCCCATTTGGACTGTCAATCCTCTTTCATTGTTATAGCCTAATACAAGTATGTATTTCCTTACTTTATACGGGTTTTTCTTAAATAAAATATTAATAATAAAATATTTTCAAATATATTTATTATCCGAGAAAAATAATTATGTAAATGCTTAAATATAAAGATAACCATTCAATTAAGATATCTTAGTTAAAAAAACGATTCTATCTAAAAATAAATAAATATTCTAGAATTTATATGGTAGCATAAAAAATATCTTAATGATCTTCTTATCTATCATATATTCATATCTAAAAATAAAATATTGTTTAATAATGGAATTTTCTATCATATATTCTAAAAACATGAATAAGAATTTATCATATCCGAAAATAAAAAATTATTTTTTTAAAATAAAGGGTGATGTGGTCCAGTCTAAATGTGACATGTGTCGTTTAATAAATTTTTTAACCTCCGCTTTAGGTTATAGTTATGATTCCGAAAAAATGTAAAATTAACCAATATTAAGACTCCAAAATAATGCTATTGTAAAATTAACCAATATTTTATTTCAAACGTAGCCTGATTTTGACTAGTCCACTGTTCTAAAAATCTTGTCTATGCCCATCTCCATCTATGTGTTGGAAGTTCCAAGTCCGCCTAGCCTTTCAGCTTGTCAAAGACTGTCTAAGAAGTTGTTGAGACTGATTAGGTGTTAGGTGGTCCCTCTTCGTACAAAGTTTGTCTAGCGTTTTTTAAAACATTATATTAGACCAGTATGAAAAACTGATTTGGGAGAATCGTCCTCATAAAGAACTTTGTACTCCCTCCGTCCCCTTTTGTTCGTCCTAAAGGACGATTTTTGTAGTTATTAAGGAAGGTGTAAAGTAGTATTGGTAATTGGGAAAGTGGGTAAAAGGTGAGATTGATTGGGGTATGTTTGTAATTTTATAGGGATAAAAGGTGTAAAGTAGTATTAATAATTGAGAAAGTGGTTAAAAGATGATATTAGGTATGGGTAAAATGGTAAGAAAAGTATAGATATAAAAGGAAAGTGGACAAACAAAAAGGGACGTCCGAAAAGGAAACAGGACAAACAAATGGGGACGGAGGGAGTAGTACTTATTGGAATTAGAAGTTTTGACTAATCAAATAAAAAATGGAATAAACAGAGCAGTATATGTAGGGGTGAGCAAAAATACCCGATCCGACCTATTCGATCCAATAAAATCCGGATTCGAATGGATCACAAAATTTTCTATCCGATCCGATTCGTGATTTTTTTTTTCCGGATAGTCGGACCGGATACAGATCGGAGTTTTTATGCAACCAGATATCAAGTATATCCGGTACTATATATATTTTTGAAAAATGCATAATAATACTAAGTGGTATAAATGTTTTAATGAGTATTTTGTAAACTTTTAAGTCATCAAGAGTTCAATAGTAGTCCTAGGTATTTTTACCCGGTATACAACTAACTGATGGGATATTTTATGGCATATATCTATTTGTTCAGCCCTAGGTATACTTTGTATACTGATACGTGTAAAGTTCCTTACACGTGTCAATCGACCTAACTCTATTATTTCTACATAAAAAGAAACAAGAAAACGATAGATTGCCAATGTAACAAATTTGGGTTTTCAATTTTGTCTCATCATAATTCCATACCACATCAGTAAAGCTAATGGCGAGTAGCCAAGCCGATAGGAGAGAGGATAGAGCCGTGGACGCCGCCGAATACGCCACCGGACATGTCAGCAAAGCCAGAAGCCTACCAGGCGAGCAGAAAAAGGAGACCGGTGATCCTGGCGCCGGAGCCGGCGCGTTGAGCTCTGTGCTAGGAGCCATCACCGGAAAGACGTCGGAGAGGAGGGAATCGGAGGAATCTAAGGGGAGGACGGCGGCGGGGATTCTGTCGGAGAAGAAGGATGAGATCAGGATGAAGATTCCGGTGGCCGGAGACTGTCCGAGAGAGGTGTTGGAGGAGAAGGGGAACGGTGGTTTGTAATTTGTGTTATGGACCTGAAAAATCTTTTGGGCCAATAAAAGGTTGTGAATTTGGGCTTGTCCATACGGCCCAATGTTGTAACGTTTTGGAATGTTGCGAGCATACAAGTTTCATTACTCGGTGTTCAAACTTAGTGTTCAGCTCGATTAAAGCTCAGTTAAATCTTGTCCGTGTTTGGCATGAATTGTAAATGAGTCGAGCTTAGCATAATTTTAAGACATGAAGGATAAATAAATTAAATTTTAGCACAACAAAACTCGACTCATTTTTATGGGCAAGCTATGTTTATGAATAAGCACCATTATATATAATATAATATAATATTTTGAGTAAATTTATATAGTATTGACGATCTCTCAATATACGTAATTTAATTTTTAGTTTTATCTATACCTATAAATGATAGGTAAAAGGAGTTGTTCAAAAACTTGTATATTAAATGAGAGTTTCGTGAACTAATCTTGAGCTCGGTGAGTAGTGTTGTAAATGAACAGAGTCGTTCATGAGAAATTCAATATTCAACTCGATTAAATTTTGTTCTGTGTTCGGCTCGTTTTATAAATGAAACACAATTTTAAGGCTCGAAAGATAAGCGATCTAAGCTTGATCACAAGATAATTAACTCGACTCGTTTGCTCATGAGCAACCTCGATTACACGCTCATGAGCAAGCTCGATTATATGCTTACAAAAAAACTAGATTATACGCTCATGAATAAGCTTTATTATATATATATAATATACAATATATAGCTTAGGTTAAGTTACATAATTTTGGTTGTCTCTCTCAAACTACATAGTTTAAATTTTAGGAGCAAGGTGGGAGTTGCCAGTTTAGGGGAAAAGCTCAGTGAATCAAGGCTTAGATGGTTCGGGTACTTGCAAAGTAGGCCGCTAGATTTCCCTCTCTGGAGGATCAAAAGTCCGATCGGGTGAGTTTCGTAAGGAAAGGAGCGGGACGAAAAAGAGTTGGAAGGAAATCATAAAGAAAGATCTCACCGTTCTGGCAGTTTCAGCAAAGGTGGCCATGAGCAGGGACCAGTGACGCGAGAAGATTACAGTGGTGGAACAGTAGAAGGAAGGCCAGAAAGGAAGACCCGCCTATGAGGGAGTACTCATTTCCCCCCTTGTTTTAGTGTTCTTTTTATCGCTCTTTTGGTCTACGCGCGCTCTTCTTCGTCTCGATTTTAGCATTGGGCCCGCCATAAATACCCTTCCGAATTTCCATTCGGGGCATGGGATCTTGAACCTCAAATTCCGCTCATATGGGGATCTACCACCTGGATAGATGTTGTTGTATAATTGTTCAAGTAACCTTTACCAAAAATTAATTGATCAAGTAAATGAGTTGTTCGTGGATTTGTTTCACGAAGAAACTAAATGAGAGATTCGCGACCTAAGCTCGAGCTCTGTGAGAATTTAATGATCCAAGCTCAAACAGCTCGAACTAAGATCACGTTCGAACTCAAGTTCGCCAATTTTTAACCGAGCCGAGCTTGAGTAACTCAAAGCTCGGCTCAGTTCGATTGCAATCCAATCGGTGAGCATTTAAATGAACTAAGTTCAAACAAGATTTTGAGCTAGAACTGAACTCACGTTCGAATTCAACTATTTTTAAACGAATCGAGCTTAAGCAATTCATAGCTCAAATCAATTCGATTTGATTTTAATAATTAACTATATTAATAAATGCATTAAATTTTACATTATAATATATATATTATAATTTTATATTATAATATGCCATTATTGTAGAGCATTAATTTTTGCATGAATTTTACATTAAAACAAGTCATTATAATTCTACATTCAAATACATAATTGAAAATTGAATGGGTATGGACCACTATTATGTAGTCTTACTATTTAACCCCATTACAAAAGAGAAGTTAATTGAAAAACCTAACATGTTTATCTTCAACAGTGCGGATCATCTACAACATGTTTAACCAACATATTTAATGGTCTTTGGGCATCTACTCAAGCGGTTAAACCTTAAAGAAAATACTTAGAGATTTCTGGTTCGACTTTCATGGACAATGCCTTTTATCAAACATATTTATCTCAAATAACTTATTTTTCTAAACTTTGCCCGAAGAGGTAAGTGTAAGACACAAAAATGACCTATATGACAATTTAGCAAGGAGAAAACTATACGTATAATCATATAGTAATGGCATTTCTACCAACACAAACAATAAATAAAATGGCTTTGATCATCATCATCTTAACCTTAACCCAATCTTTTCCACCGAAGTGTACAAACTTCGAGTACCGACTAGTTTGACCACCTCACCACCATACGCCACGAATACAAAACTTACACATTAAACCACATGAAATTATATATTTAAAATAAATTTAATATAAACTATATTTACGTTCCTTGTTGGCTAAGATAATTCGTACTTAGTAGTAAAACTCTATTCCTCTAAATTTAAAAGATGGACAACACGTGTTTGTATTGACGTCCCCGCTTAACACGTGTCCATTTCATCAGCCACGTGTCCCAGCTTCATAACACGTGTAATTCAAACTCCAGAAAGCCTCTTCGCATTTCCCGCCTTCAGTCTTCACTATATATCAATCCAAATTACATGAAAAATCCACACAGCAAACTACAATTCCAATCACATTTCAGTTTTCACCACACAAAGATCAAAACTTTGAATTCACAATCCTCAATTTCAATTCCAATTTCAATTTCCTCAAACCCTAGAAAATGTCGAGCAGGGAAGCAAAGGAAGCGAAAGGCGAGCAAGCGGCCCGATACGCCGCCGATCAGATGAAGCAAGCCAGGGAGGAAAGGGAAAGAGAAAGAGAAAGAGAAGCCGATCAACAACAGATCGGCGGCTATGGAAGCCAGCACCAGGAGGAGCGGCCGGGGATGATCGGCTCGGTTCTGAAGGCGGTCCAGGGCACGTTCGATCACGCCAAGGAAGCCGTCGTCGGTAAGCCCCAAGAAACCATGACGGACGCCTCCGAGCGGGCTCAGGAGCGCGAGAAGGTGGCGGAGTACAGAGAGTACATCGCCCCCGGGATCTCCGAGGAGTCGAAAAATCGTGTTTATGCCGAGAACAGAACGGGCGAATATTTCGGTCAGAAGGCGGTGGATGCGAAGGACGCGGCGGCGGAGAAGGCGAAGCAGGCGAAGGATGCAACCATGCAGAAGGCGGTGGAAGCGAAGGATGCGGCTGCGGATATAGTGGTGGGGGCGAAAGATGCAACAGTTGACAAGACGAGGCAGGTCAAGGATGCCACGGTGGACACGGCCGTGGGAGCGAAAGATGCAACGATTGACAAGGCGAAGCAGGCGAAAGATGCCACGGCACGGAAAGCCGGGGAGTATAAGGATTATGCTGCTGATACGGCTGTGGGAGCGAAAGATGCAACGGTTGACAAGGCGAAGCAGGCGAAAGATGCAACGCTTGACAAGGCGAAGCAGGCGAAGGATTATGCAGCTGATACGGCGGTTGGAGCGAAAGATGCAACGGTGGACAAGGCGAAGCAGGCAAAAGATGCAACGGCACAGAAAGCCGGGGAGTATAAGGATACGACGGTGGAGACCGCGAGGCAGGGGAAGGATACGACGGTTGGAGGGCTGACGGGGCTGAAGGATTCGGCGACGGATGCGGCCAAGAGGGCGATGGGTTACTTGTCCAGGAAGAAAGACGAGACGGCGGAGACGGCGAAGGAGAGGTCGGTTGAGGCGAAGGAGGCGGCTAAGGATGAGGCGGCGAGGGCGGGGCAGGCGGCTAAGGTACTCGGTCGTCTCTGAACGAAATAAATCGGATCTAGACTTGGTACTTGTGTTTTTTTTTATGTAGGATTTATCTTAAGTTCTTGATTTTGGAGTTTTTAAGATAAAAATTGTGTGAATTCAGGAAAGTGTGAAGGAGACTGGGGAATCAGCAAGGCAGAAGATGGAGGAGTTGAGGCTGAGAGGAGAAGAAGCTAGGAGGAGGGAGAGGGCAGAAAGGTCATTTTCTTACTTTAAAATCTGTTTTTAGTTGTGTTAGATATTGAGTTTGATTGTGTTTTTGTGTATTGTAGGGGGGAAGAGGGGATATTTGGCGCTATAAAGAACGCGGTGGGCGGAGGAGCAAGGGAGGCGCGTGAGTATAAGACGCCGGGAAAGGGCGAGGAGGTGGTGACGATTAGTGTGGAGGAGACGAGGCCCGGAATGGCAGCGGATCTTTTGAAGGCGTCGGATCAGATGGCGGGGCAGACGTTCAACGACCCCGGGAAGATGGGGGAGGAAGGTGAAGGTGCCGGAAAGACCGCCCGAAGCACGCGCCGCCTTCCGTGATAGAGGACTATGATCCTTGTTAAGTACTATGAAATATATGGTTGCTATAGCTCTTTTTGTTTGTTTTTAAAGTTCCTATTTTGTGTTTGTTTGTATGTGTAATGTGGAGAAGTATGCACTTTCTTTTGGTGTACTTAAAGTGACTGGCTTTGTGCTCTTCAAGTCTGTTCAAACTTCAAACCGGATATTAATTGATAAGCTTACTTTAGTTCTTGCACTGATCTATAAAGTAATGAACCTCCAATATCTACTTGGTTAGACCAACAGATTGGCTAAACGCTAGGCGGACTCTGGGTGGAGAGGGGCCGCCTAGTAGTGGGTGGAGAGGACCTCCTAGACGGCCTGAACGGTGGCCTAGGGCTAGAACCTTCCAGCCGGGGCCTATAAGGGATTTTTAGACGGCCTGAACGGTGGCCTAGGCGGGCTAGAACCTTCTAGATGGGGCCTAATAAGGGATTTTTAGAACAGTGGCTTTAGCCTGGTATTATCAATTCATAGGATTGGATGTCATTAATCCTAAAACCATGAAAGGCTCTGGTATAAGACATGCTTAAACAAAAACAACCCAATCACAGAAAAAATTGGAAGTATGGTTCTCATCATTATCAACAATCAAACCCAGCAAAAATAGCACGAATCAAATTCTACACCAGAATGTAAAACCCACAACTTTCTCAACTCTCAACTCTCAACTTTCATACAGCAACAAGCCCGGAAAATCATATTAAGAGCTGGTTTTCCCTCAAATGCTCATCATCCTCGGTGAACCCACTTTCACAGTTTTAAAGAATAATGGATGAGATCAAAAGAATGGACAATGCCCATTGCAGTTCAATCAAAAACCAATAGGTGTGTGTGTTGGTTAGCTTCCACAAGAAGATTCATTCCTTGAGCTAGTCAAGAAAGCTCACTTCGAAGGATCACTTACCAAAAATGGAGATTCTTTGACAGGTTTTGGTCCAGTGCTAATTGCAATATTCCCCATTCCAACCTCCACTGCTTCCTGTCCATCCTTTTCTTGCTTCTTACTCTCTGTGACTGCGCTTTCTTCGGGTTGGCTTTCAGATGGCAATGATGCGCGTGGGCCGGAACTCAGCCATGGATGCTGAAGGCATTGAGCAGCTGTGGGGCGTTTTTCCGGGACAAAATCTAGGATGGGAATAAGGAAATCAGCCATGTCGATTGCATCCTGCTCGCTGAATTCGTATTTTTCCTTTAGGACTTTGTTCATGGGCCAAAACCGTAAACGTCTAATGTGTCTCAAATCGCCGTATCTGTTGAAGAAGTCCCTTGAATAGCGTCCGCCCAATGCAATCTGGGAAGTACAGAGAATTATATACAAGTGCGTAAAATTGACAACTTTAGGGTTTGTTCTTCTCATTCATTATAAAATCATTTTCATATACACATTTCAAGATATAAAAAAGAATTTATAATGATTTAGAAGAACAAACCCTTTTGTTTGTTCACAAAAGGTGGAGGCTATGCTCTTACCTTGCGGGGCATCATTCCAAGAAGCTCCATCATTAAGGCCAAGTGATCCTACATAAAGTTCAAATGCAATATAAGCAAACAGCATTATTTTCGGTTCAGGCTTCTGAAGGAGAAGGAAGAGCAAGGCTAAATATGAACAGAGACACCCTCTACTAATTTTTAAAAATTATCCAGCCAGAACTCTGAAGAGAAAGATTGACAACGGGGGCTAGTTCTAACCTAGTATGAAAACAAAGCTAAAATACAAAAGAGACCCTCTGGCAACTTTACAGACAACCAAACAAGCAAAAGGCATCCAAATGAAATTTCATTCTATTTATTCAATAGCAGCTGAATTCATATATAAAAAAAGGTGAAAACAAAAACCAGACTCCAATCAGCAAAAAATGACCAGCATGCTAAGTTCTAGAGCGTATCTTTACATGCCAAAGTTTCTTTCATCTGTTGCTCCACTTATGGAAAGCCAATTCTTTGATTGCAACAGTGCAAACAATATAATCCTTCACCTTAATGTGGTCTTGCAGTGAACATACACAATTACACATACCAATTGCAATGCCCCAAAATTCACACTTGTTGTACCTAACACAAACTAAACTAAAATAATATATTCCTTATTTACAACCCCATCCACAATATTATCAATCCCCAAATAGACTAACTTGTAGATGGGTGAACCAACTATTCAACAACTCAATAACACAATGTATCAATCCCCAAGTAGAACATTGTAAACATCAAACAAATCTAAATAGCATGCAATTAGGTCAATATGAGGATGAGGCCCTATTATACAAAGTGCATCTTCTAGATTCTCAATCTATGAATCATAGTTAGAATTTGTCCCGAACTACGCAAAATTTCAGAAGTATAAATGTCATAGGAATCCTGCATGAGAATTGTACTTGGAAATCATACTTCAGATTGGAAATATGCCATTTAAAAGAGAAATCAAAAGCAACACAGCAAAGAAACATGGTTGTAGAACAAAAGATAATAACCTAGAAGAAAATTGAATGTCCATACCTCATCTCGATCATAATTCTCACCACTATGAGGATCAAATAGAACATCTCCGGTTGCAAGCTCAAAACATATGCAAGCAAAAGACCAAAGATCTGCAGAGGTTGAATACTTCGATCCAAGGATGACTTCTGGACACCTATATTGTCTAGTCTGGATATCATTTGTGAATTGCTTGTAAGTCCAACAAGCATTTCCAAAGTCAACCAATTTGCATCTGAGATCGAGTGATTCTAAGAGCTTTCTCCTGGTTGATCTTTTTCCTCTTTTATGACTAGAAGTAGCTCCAGCATCATTTGATCCATCAGCATCTAAGGATTTATTTGCACCATTAATAGTTAAGCACTATGTAACTTACCCATAAAGTCAAAATCAAATTTTTATCATTAAGAAGTCAACTGCACCTGCTATTTCCGAACCTTCCTCAGATCCCCCAAAGAGTTCATTACCCGCACGTCCTTGGACAGTGCGCTTAGCCTTTTTCCTGATCTTCTTCTTCTGGTTCTTTGTCAAATTACCATTAACAGCTCTAAAATCCTTCCCAGCTGCAGAATCCGGGACTGTTTTATCCTTACTACTTGTTGGTAGGATAGGAGCTACACCAGAATTTCTCAGATCCTTAGCTGGGTCAATCGTTGAGAACAACAAAATGTTCTCCGGCTTCAAATCAGTATGTATAATTGACAGCTTCCTGTGCAAATAATCCAAACCAACCAAAATGTGGTAACAAATCTCCTTCACCTTTTGAAGAGGCAACCCTCGATAATCTGAGTACTTTATCAGTGTCAAAAGATTATCCCCCAAATACTCAAACACCATACAAACATGCTGTCCATTTGGGCCAGAATGTTTAAAATGGTCCAAAAGCTTCACCACACACTTCTTATCTTCCGGATCTCCATCTGCAATTTGCTTCAATATTGTAATCTCATCCATTGCCGCTTCAGTGTAATGCTGTGCGCTCTTCTGTACTTTCAGTGCCACATACCGCTATCACACCCCCACAAACACAATGTACTTGTAAGTCATTGTAATCAATTATCAGCCACCAATTTAACTAATTAAGAATCCTATAAAACCTAAATCAGTGAACAATTAAGCATCGAAAACTGCAAGAATCATGCTTTCCACAATGGAAACAGGAATAGATACTGCTCAAATTGAAGCCTCGTCAACTAGGTCTTGTTCCAATACTACAGGAATTTAATCATACTAGATCCGGTAATATCTCCCACAAAAAATGAGCAAATCAAAACCAGAATTGTCAAGATAAGATACATAAGAAATCTTTTAACAATCCGAGCAGAAGATGATGAGAGACAGGGGAGAGAGACGCACAGAATGTTTGGTGTCCCAAGCAAGCCAAACAGTGGAGAAATGGCCCCAACCGAGCTTGCTCTGGACAACGTAGGTTCCATTCTTGAAGGTATCCCCAATTCGAACAGCATGGTAGCCGCCTCTTCTGTAATCTTCGGTTCCTTCGTCCTCCGATGTGTAATCGCTTCCGCTCTCGCTCACCTCTTCCTCCTCTTCAGCAACCGGAGCCGGCGCCTCTAGAATCTCCTCCGCCTTATCCGGCTCTGTGGATGCCGATTCCTTCAGCCGCTGGTCGTCCATCGCCGAAATCTCCGATCTGATTCCTGTGTTGTCGGCTTGTCGCTGTTGCGAATTTGCGATTGCTCCAGGGAGAATGAGGGTTTTCGTGTGATTTTTTTTTTTGGGTTTTTTAATTGATATTTGACCGTGTCTGACCTTTCTAACTTTCTTTTTACTCGTGTTTCTTACCTCTTACATACTATTTTTTTTCCCCCAATGACTTTCTTATCTAATTCTCTGCAGAATTCTCTAAAAGATTAAAGTGTTTTACCGTGTATACATGAAAACTTGTGATTGACTATATGAAATTTTATAAAAAAAAATATATATATTTATAAATAGAACTAATAAATGTAAAATTCTCTAAAATGAAGAAGCTGTTGTAGTTAAAGTAAATTTTATTTGGATAATATGATTTTTGGCTCTTCATTTTAGAGAAAATTATAGAAAAAATGTTGGAGATGGACTTATATCAAAACTACGAGTTCTTGATTATCAAAAGAAATAAAATACAAGTTCTTATCTGAAAAATCATGACAAAAAAAAACTTATGGAAGATGAGTGTCACGTTTGAATTCTTGAGATAATACATTAAACTTCATTATTTTATATTAAATTTAAGATTTAATGTAAAATAATACTAGATAACATAATTTAATATATTATATTTGGGGATCAAATGAACCCGAAAAAAGACTAAACTTGAAATCTAATTTACCCAAAGTTTAGATGGACTAAAATCCGAATAACCCAATCGAAATTGACCAAAATACTCGACTATGCCTGATTAGTTTAACACCCCGACCCTTAATGGTCTAACCTCATTTGCCTGATTGCCAAAGTATTCGAATATGACCCGAATTCGAACTTTTCCGAAACTTTTAGAGGTTTTTTTATGAGAAAAAAATTAGGCTATTCTTAAAGAATTAGCGTAGAGCATCCTTTCGGATGAAAACATTTAGTTCTGAGTGTGTCTTCAGCTGATCAGAAGATAACGTGTGTCTCAAACGAGCAATAAAATCAGTTGTTTCGTTACACGAGCGAGGCACGTGCTTGAATTCAATCGCATCGAATGCTCGTGTAATAGCCACTGAATCTGCAATCATCATGTCTATGATCCAGGGGCAGCTTCGACTTCCCTGTAGTGCAGAAATCACTTGAATGTTATCCCCGAAACTTTCAGAGGTTGATTATACTTGACCGAGTCTTAGTTTTGTGCTTGTCAGTTCACCATTTTGGATGAAATTTTAATTTAATTTTCAATATTTTGCTTTAGTTAGTCTTAGTAAAAGGGGATGTCAATTACTAATTGTTATATTATTAATAGTACAATACTCTTAAGTGTTACACTTATCTTAACAATTTAATCATAGTTTACTATGTTCACAAAACACACTCCTAACCAACGGTGCATTGGGGCTACGCTTGGTAGGACGAACCGTGTGTTCAATTCCCCGCAATGTCGTTGGGAGGGGTCTGCCGTAATCCCATTCAGTACTCCGGTCTGGACGTAGCCCGTACGGGTGAACCAGGTGCGAGAGCAAAAAACAAAACACACTCCTATCTTCTGATACGAGTTCATAGGAAAAATGGACATAATTTTGCCTTTACTACTTCTTACCTATCTTTTTGTTTCTGTTTTGTTTTGAGATTATTTCCATCGTCTTTTTTTTCCATCTACACAACGTCTACCCATATGGATCTCGGTATAAGCGGCACTCTTGTCCTGATTGAGAGTCGGGAGCGCATTTCTGGCACTCTCTCCGAAGCGGGTCTTCCAATCTACCGCTCTGTCACTGTAATCTTCTCACGTTAGGAAGACATTTCTGTGCTTGGGCAACGATGAAGTCAGAAGAATAATGCAGATTGTTGTATTCTTCATCGTTGTGTTTTCATGTATTTGAGATTTTTTGAGTGAAATGAACAGACTTCTTCTGTGCTGGAGGCAGCTTTTGTAGCTGATCAATCAATCATTAGTTCCATTTTATAACCAAATGAATTAATTCATGCAACTTGAAATGTTTGAGACAATCTTCAACTTTGCATCAACCATTTATACTTGTTGAAAGAAGTGGAGGCATGAACATTAGACTGTTCCTTCCCGCCTCCCGGAAATTCCAACTTTATATTTACTCTCCATCATACAAGTGAACTAGTACCTTAAGCAAAGTCTATAGCAAAATGCAGATTTCTGGATAAAAGGCTTAGGGCTAGAGATCAAGAATCATCTTTAAAAGTCCAAAACAGCAGAACAAAAATCTGACCTTGAGCACCTCATATGCAAATGCACACTGAAATTTGGAATTTACCATCAATCAAAACAAGTTCTTGCTTACAGATCAAGGGTTTTCAATCCTCATGCATATCAGGTCTCCTCTTAGACTGCAATGACAGTCTTGCATCTCTCTCTCGCTCGAATTCTCGGTAATCAGCCCTTTCCAAGAAGGAAACCTTGCCTAAGTACTGGTTTGAACTCTTCTTATAGGCATCCAACTCCTCTTCCACACCCTTGTTATCCTCTTTGAATTCACCCCAGTCCTTCTTTGTCTTGTCAAGTACACTGAGTTTCTGTTTCTTCTTAATTTGTTCCAGAACAGCATCCACAGCAGATGACTGTCCTGTCGATTGTTTTGTCGCCTCCCTTGAATTTGCATCAACAAACTTCTTTACTTCAATATCTTGCCCAGCAAAATCACGAACCTCGGTTATCTGGGATAAGAAAAATGTACATTTTAACATGCCTAATTTCAGATTCATAGGGAAATCAACAAAGCGTTATTTTGTGTCCGGCTTGTTTATAATATGGTTCTTCTAAAACAAGTTCCAGGTATACAAATCAAAGATATATTAAGCCACTTGCATTTTTTATTCAATCATAATGTAACAAAACTCCTGTCACAACATCAACATCATCACCCAGTAAAGTCCCGCTCCAACAGGATCTGGGGGTCAAGATAGGGGCACCCATAGCCTGAACATGTCAGGAGGATGCGCCTAAAAGACCCAATGAAAACTAAAATTCAGCTATGTGACAATAATAACTGAATTCAGTTAAAATGCACCAAAATTGATTTAGGGGCTTATATCCATCTCAAAGACACGAAACTCCTGTTAGTAGCTTGAAAAGCTAACAGCAAACTACTCACCTCAACCTTTCCTTGAGATGATGTATTAGAGAAAACAGAACCGTCTTTAACTGCTGCAAGAGCAGCAGCTGCAAGTTTCTTAGCCTCTTCATCAGTGCCATTTCGAGAAGTGTGAGGTTTCTTCTCTTCCACAGTTAGATCGGTGGGCTCTTTTCTTTTGGATGCCATGCCCAAATAATTCATCCAGCCCTGTTAAAATTAACAAAGAGAGAGAATCAGGATAAAACAACCAAACGACAACACCTGCATTTTTAAGGAAAAGGTACCAACTCACATGAGAAGTTTTATCCTTTGGTGATGATTTATTTACTGGGAGGCTAAGCTTGTCTTGTAAGGATTTCGGGCTTTTAGAAGGTACTCCTTTATTCATCAGCTGCCACATAGCATCTACCCGGGATTTCTTCTCTAACAAAACAAAAGCCAGGATCCTTTCAGTTTGAGAAAACATAAATCAGTGGGAAATATTTGCAGGGTAAATAACAAAATATGATCTTACCATTTTCTAAGGAGTTGGTCTGTGAATTACTGCACTGAGCAGCTTCCTCTGTTGATTCCTTCAACTTGTCATCCATTTCTTGTGTCATCTAACACGAAGTACCAACTGGCTTATTGAAAACTGCACAAAACATAAGATCTAGATTATACATCCTAATGACTAGACACAATAACATCATTTCGGGTCGAGTTACCTTTTACCAAAATCCCTCATGCTGCCCTAAATCTAGGAGTAAACTCTGAACCAAAGTAAAAGCTCGTTGGTAAAAAAAAAAAAAAAAGCATATGTCTTGACCATCTAATGAAAAAAAAATACATATTTAACAAGTACCAGGGCATCTTTAGAATAATCAATCAAGTCAACAGTGAAAATTCATTTACAATAGCTTCTACCTGAGTCACAGTTAGCCAAGATCCTTTATGTATAGGTACTAAAAACCCCGTCTAACAAGTTGGCTATATAATGATCATCAACCTGAGAACCATAACTAGACACAATAACAAAAGATCTAAATTATACATCATAATGACTAGACACAATCAGATCATTTCAGGTCGAGTTTCCTTTTACCAAAATCCCTCATGCTACCTTAAATCTGTAGGAGTAAACTCTGAACCAAAGTAAAAGCTTGTTGGTAAAAAAAAAGTGTATGTCTTGACCATCTAATGAAAAAAAATACATAATCAATCAAGCCAGCAGTCAAAACTCATTTACAATAGCTTCTACCTGAATCACAGGTAGCCTAGATCCTTTATGTATAGATACTAAAAACCCTTATTAACAAGGTGGCTAGCTAATGAACATCAACCACAGAACCATATCCAATTAACATTCTGAAAATTTTGGCTTGAAATATCAGACATTATTGTGCAAGTCAGATCACATCTTTCAGCAATTACTCCTTCCCAAACAGTTTTCAAACTGAATTATGCAGCAACTTTACATTCCAAAAGGATAAAGAAGCAAAATTTACTGTATTGGGATATACACAGAACAGAAATAATGAGCTAAACTGAATCATCAAAAAGATTAAATATGCTCAGACAATGAGGAATCATAGAGGCAAGCTCAGCAATAACTACTGTATTGCTACAAAGC
This sequence comes from Fallopia convolvulus, assembly GCA_964016875.1. Classification (NCBI taxonomy): domain Eukaryota; kingdom Viridiplantae; phylum Streptophyta; class Magnoliopsida; order Caryophyllales; family Polygonaceae; genus Fallopia; species Fallopia convolvulus. The sequence goes on along the minus strand of OZ024722.1, from coordinate 772,427 downwards.
TTTGCTAGCAACAAGCACAAACAAAACATACAAGAAAATCATACACGTCACTCCAATTGACCTCATCAGTGTACATCCAGCGGCGGAAGCAGGTGGGGGCGGGGGTGCAACCGCCCCTACCGGCGGCCGGGAGTTCTCAGCCAGGCGCCAGGTGCACAAAACAAGTGAAAATTTGGATCTTTCTCAATTGAGAAATAAGAACCATGGTTGACATAAAGACAACTAGGAAACGAAATTCAATTGAGAAGGAAAAGTTCAAACCGATCGATTTTGGAAACGAATTTGTAGACTTTGATGAGGCAGAGAAGATATGCCGGCGCCGGAGGTGCAAAATTTCTTTCTTCCGAGTCCGTCGTTCCGTCCTGATTCTCTCTCTGCTTCTCCTTCCTAGGGCTGATAGTTGAATGAACTTGGGCCTGTTTAAAGACAGGCCCGCTAAAATAAAAAAGGACACGCTTGTGATCGGCCCGGCTTATTAGTTCAACTTTTGGTCATTAGTTAATGTAACAATGGTTTAAGGCCAAATTGGTACTTTTGTTAGAGTTTGGAACGTGTCTGCTCTATTTTTGTTATTTTTTTCTAACGAGGGACCCACCTTTGGTGGTAAATCCCGGGTTCGTGAACTAATCGGTAAAGTGCACGAATCAGGTAAATCGGTTTGCACCGACCGGCTAGACCTAGTGGTAGAAAGAATAATGAGACTTGGTTTTTCACCCAAGTGGAGGGGCGGAACATACCTTCATACCTCTTACCACTATACCACTCCATGTGGGGCCTCTATTTTTGTTATTATCTCAATTATAATTTACCTCATTACTTCGTATGTCATTAGAAGATCGGTTGATTTGGCTTCCATCTTGTATAAAATCGACTTCATCTATGATTTATTCTTCTCAGATATCCTTTTCTTATGGATTTTCTTGAATTTTGAAACTGAATCTTCCTCCTAAAACTAAAAACTTCCTTTGGAAAGCTTGTGTTAGTTGATTTGGCTTCCATCTATGATTTATTCTTCTCAGATATCCTTTTCATGGCTCATGACCTTACTTTTACACAACATTTTCAATGGATTACTTGCTAATTTTGAAAATTTTAAAAACAAATCTCAACACAAGTGTAGACCGAAAAGGTGTTTGGATTAAAATCCGCCTCTTTTGTTAAAATTAAATATTGATGCTTGATAGAAAATATCTTTCACCTATGTCTACCTCAAAGGCAGAGACCCTTGCTCTCTTGGAAGAAATTATGTCAGCTGTCTCTTTGAATATTACTACTAATCTTATTATAGAAGGGAATGATTTAGTATTGATTAATTATTTAACAATTTTTCTAACCTATGCCCTTACTAATGAAGGAAACTAAAACCCTATTAGTAAAATAATGAACCCTTTTAAAAAAATTAATTAATTTAAAATAAGTACAAACTTATACAAGATTGCCATTTTTAGGAGCTTAACCTAACCATTTTTTGAAAAATCGATTCTTTAAAATGTACTTGGAAAGTTTCACGGGTAAAACAATTATTTATGGTATTCTTTTTTTTTTCTCTGCCATATTTAGCATTTGATAATTTTTTCCATTGTTATAGAGAATGTTACAATGTGGACATGTCGTGTAATTTTTAGCTTGAAGACATTTTTTTTGGGTAGAATTTAGCTTGAAGACATTAAACATGTCAACATTTATCTTCTTTTTTTGGTAGGAAAGGAGGGCTATTCACCCAACATTTATCTTCTTTAACAAGTTGTTTCAATATGCAAGCAGCTATGGTTAATTACTTCATACTTTTTTAGATTACATTTATATATTGGTCATCAACTATTGTTATTTGATTTCTTTAAAATCATCTTAGCTTATACTTTGTATTTTGATTATATGCTCAAACGCGAACCCGTTGAAAATTCGAATTATAAATGTTGAGAATACTCTTCTCATGTCAAAAGTTTCAAAGTAAACGAGCCTAGTATAATCCTAGAGTTATCCTTGCTATTGTGAATTGGTTTTAAAATGACACGTGAATTGGATGGGAAATGTATTAATCGTAAATTACAAGAAAATTTTAAATTATTTTTATTTAATAATTGTGCCAAATGTTAAAATAATAACCTTTTCGAACAGATATAATACATTATTAGTGATACTAATATCTAATCTACATTATGCAAAAAACCATAATCATAAACAAAACATAAAACATGACGTGGCCTATCTTTGTCATATATGGATTTAATTAGTTGACATATATGATTAATTATAGTAATTAATACTAACTAACTAACAAGGATAAGTAGTAGTAGGAAGAGCAGCCCAGTAAGGAGCAAGTGGTGGAGACACTAGAGTGTTATACTCTTCTATTCCACTAAACATGTAATTATGGCATTCTGCTACACCATTTTGTTGTGGTTGTTGTTGCGCGGCCGCGGATATTCTTTGGCCGCCGCACATGACGGCGGCTGACGTGCTCTCCACCGTCTCGTCCCCACCGGAGACGTCGGTACAGCCAATGGACACTTGCTTGGTGTTGTTGTTGTTGTTTCTCTTGGCTTGCTCTATTAGCATTGCTCTCAATTTCATCACCTGCATGCACATATGTGTATATTGCATGAACATACTTTATATAGGAAACAAATTAAAATTTACTCATGTTTGGGGAACAAAAATAAAGAAAAAAATAGTTTAATGAACCACCCTTGGGTGTATTTCTATTTATTTTCCTTCTTTGTATGGTAGATAAAATTTTAATAAATAAAAAAAACATTTATATACATCAATAAAATAACAAAATGTTCTACTATAAATTAAGAGGGTTTGTCTTGTGTGTTTATGAACTTGTGCTAATATTTTAAGTTTGATAAGTATATCCAAAGTAGCATTAAGATTTTTTTTTTTAGAAGACAAAGTAGTATTAAAATGGAATGTGTGAGCCCTATAAAATTAGTAATAAAATAGATATTCTTAGTAAATATGGATATATATATATATTGACTTGTTAGTGGGTGTTCTAATTTTTTGGAATAATATTAGGGTTTTTTGGGATTAATATTAGAGATTAAATTGGGTCATTCTCCTTTTTTTGACTACTATTTTCTTTTTCCTACTTCTTGTGACCTCTTATAGGATGTAATAATAATATATGTGGCGGCTAGTTCAATTATGGGTTTGCCTCAAGTACCCTAGTGGTGCAAAAAAAAAAAAAAGACTTTTGCTATCCTAAAGGACCCAAACAAAGATATGTGATTTTATAACAAATGAGGTCTTTAATTGTTAGTTTTTTTGATAAAAATCTTTCATTATAAATTATGGAATGTATACACATATGAAGGGTGCAATTAATACAAGGTATAATAAGATGAACTAACCTCATCTTGGAGATTTTGCTTCTCCCTAGAGACGGCGTCAAACTCGAGCTTGAGAGAGTCATACAACCGCTCTAGTTGCTTGGTCTTCCACCTAGCACGGCGGTTCTGGAACCAGACTGCCACCTGGCGAGGCTGGAGCCCTAGCTCCCTCGCTAGCTTCATCTTCCGCTCTGGCTCCAGCTTTATCTCCTCTTGGAAACTATTCTCTAAGGACTCCAATTGCTCGCTCGTTAGCCTCTTTTTCTTATCCCCTAGCAATAAATGACTGCTCAAACAACTGTCCAAGCTCCCACCACCGCCGCCACCATAGCCGCCTGGTCTCTCCATTGGTGGCGGCACCACCCCCATGTGGGCCCCTGCCGCCATCATTATCTCCGATTGCTTCACATCTAGACCTTCATTTTTCGTTTCACCGTCATCAAGGAAAAGAAAACATACAAGAGTTATGAAAAGAAACTTTTTTTTTCATTTCGAGAATCTGTCAAACAAACATTAGGTATCCGGTTTGGATTTCTTAACCTAGCCCTAGTACCTTAGGGTACATTAATTCTTGTTAAACCTCTTTCGCTTTACTTTCAATAATCTTACCTAAAGCTCAACTTTGACCTAAAAATCGCGCTAAAACCGGATCTACATACAATCCTAAAAGGTTATCTAGAGAAATTAAACTAGCTAGGTTTTCAACATGGCTTGAATTGGCATGAGTTAGAGAGCTAGAAGAAATTACCTTGGAAGGATTCAAGATTGTTACAATTAAAGAGGAAGTTGAAGGAGCTTTCGGCAGATCGAGGAACAAAGTTTGGCCTAATTAGGTTAGAATGCCACTCCATATTTGGCTTTGTTTTCCTCTCTATATTTCTATCTCTCTTGTTATATTTCCCAAAAGCATGAAAGTGTATAACACATATATATAGTGGGAGCTAGGGTATGGTATAATATCTCTGTGTATAGGCATTGTACGTGTCTCCTCATACATGAACAAGGGCATGCATCTAAATGGGGCTACGTTCGTACATATGACTTTAAGTCGATCACTAAATTAAGCATGAGTTAGTCAAATAAGGTTGACCCCATTTTATTTAACTTTTTGGGGATCGATGACCCCATTTCTAATTTAAAATTGTGTACGTAATTTCATTTTTTTTTTCCTTTAACGAAAGATCCACTTTTGGTGGTAAACTCCGGATTCGTGAACAATCTGATAAAATGTACGAACTGAGTAAATCGGTTTGCAGACCGACTCGACCTAGTGAATAAAAATTCTAGATTTGTGAACTAGCCGACAAAGCGTACAAACCGAGTAAATCGGCTTGCTAACCAGCTCGACCTACTGAAAGGAAAAATGGTGAGAGGCAAGAATCGAACCTGAGATCTCTCAACATCCTCTCATGCCTCTTACCATTAGGTCACCCATGTGGGGCGTAATTTCATTTTCTTATGAAAGAATAAAAGAAAAGAAAATGGTAATGCAACCATTACAAGTGGTCTAGTGAAAGGAATAATGACGAGATTTGGATTTTCATCCGGGTGAGGGCGATGGCAAGGATCGAACATGAGACCCCCCAGTACTCATGCCTCTTATGACCAGGTCACCCTATGTGGGGCGTAATTTCATTTTCTTATATAAGAATAAAAGAAAAGAAAAACGTAATGCAACCATCACCAGTTGGTCTAGTGAGATTAGGCATTAGGCATAATTTTTCAAGCGTTTGTCCAATGATTCGGGTTTCAATCTCCATGACGATGTTTATAAAAAAGACTGAATTAGAAGACTTGCCCCATTAAAAGGGTCTATGCAGTACCCGATTCGGATGTGGCTCGGTCCAATTCCGTGCTTTCCGAGATATTACAGTGATCCGGTCTAAATAATGATTCCGGTTTCGATCCCTATTAAAAGGGTCTCTACAGTACCCGATTCAGACGCGCGCGGTTAGGTCCAATATATCCTTTGCTTTCCAAATTCCAACATACATGTATATATGTATGTATATTAAAATTGATGTGTGAGAATTTAAAAGAGGCTTGTGTCACAATCTGGTCCCAAGAAATTGCTCCTTCAAAACGGACAACATGCCTTGTTCTTCTCACGCCTCAAGCTTCATTCTCCTAACAATAAAAACAAAGCAATAGATGGATAGAATTGGAATTTGGCATTTGCCTTCTGCAATTGCTGTCAACAAAGGAGCCCAACACCAGCAGGCTTAGCTGCACTGCAAACTGCAACGTTTATGTATTTATGTATGTACATACCTCGATCTATCTTTTCTCTGCCACCGAATTAAGATAAAGATATAGTACTAAGTACTACCCATTGTACATAGTGATGGAGGTAGAACTTATTGGAAGTGGTGGTACAAATTTCGACGATAAATGGGATGAGAGTCGTGGGTAGAGTGTTATCGTGGTGATCAATGGGTGGATTTGTCGTCTCGGAGAAAAAATGGGTTCAAAACGACATTCTTTTTTTCAAAAAGGGATTCGAAATGACTTTGCATTGACCATTTTCTAAGGAAAGAGAACAAAATGATCGACGGTGTTAACGTTTTGACTCCTTTTTCAAATAATAAGACCAAAATAACGTCGTTTTGAAGAAAGAATAAAATAACGCCGTTTTCTAAAGAAAGTGAACAAAATGATGTGTTAACGTTTTGATCTAGTCAAGCGGTTAAGTTTCCAAGGGTAGTACCCAGAGGTCTCTGGTTCGACTCTCATGGGCATTGTTTTGACATTTTTTAAAAACAAATCAAATATGATAAAAGTACGTTTGGATAGGAGATCGAGCGAACTATCCTAATTAATAAATCACATCGGCTCGCTAGATGGAAGTGGGGCACCACCCCCATGTCTAGGAATTGAAATGAGTCAGGTGATGAGTAGGTGGACCACTTCTGGCACACAATTTGTAAGATTAACACTTTACCCAACCCACTCGTTACCCATGAAATTCATCACTTGTTATCCATCAGATATTCAGGTGAGTTGGGCAAAATAAACGAGTGTACTCTTTCTTTCGCTTTCTCAATATAAACTTACAAAATGCGTATAAAATTGTCTTCTAACATATGAAATACCCAAAAAACAAGCATAAAAGTAAAAACACTTTACTAAAACCAATTATACAAAAGCATAAAAATAGTAAAAATTATAAAATCATTCACAAAAATAATGATCTACACCAAGATACTTATCAAAATACCCATTTATACCTATTAATAATATGGAAGTGAAATGGGGAAATTGTTGGGTCGATGACAGATTAAGTGATAGGTCGATCTATCATTGCCCATGAACATCCCACCCACCTAACATTCTACCCATCGCTATCCATCACACAACTTAGATCAAGTTTTTAACCGTTTATTCGGATCGAACGCTCGAATGAGACAGATAACCATGAATAATTTTCATCCTCTTGTGTCCGTCTTGACTGAACACATACAAATCAAAGAGATAAATGACTATTCTTAAACGCTTAACCGTTTGACTAGATGCACAAAGCCGGGTCAGTAACAGATTAAGTGGCAGGTCGATATACCATCACCTGTTTCCGTCCCACTCACCAAACATTCTACCTATATATCGCAATCCATCACTCAACTTAGACCGAGTTTTCAACCGTTTATTCGGATCAAATGCTCAAATGAATAGTGTAACCATGAATAATTTTCATCCTCTTGACAGATCAAAGATATCAATGGCTACCGAATTTATAAGAAAGCTGCAAATTAAATTCTTGAGTGGACCTTGTTTCCGGACACCTTGCAGATGCAGTGGTTGAGCCTAGCTAACAAAAAGCTGTACAAAAATCCCTCTCTTTTTGTTGTGCCCCACCCAAATTGCATTTAATGTTGTGGGGTGAAGCAAGGAATAGCCTTACTTTGTTTTGGTACTTAGGGTTGCAGACATGGAATTTAAATCCATCTACTACTTTGGTCAACTTGTATCCTTTTTAACTGGTGTCTCATTTGATCATGTATTCATCTTGGATGTGCACATAACAAAGAGTAACACATTTTCTACTATGTATTAATTGTAAATGTTTTATTTTTTGAAGGTATTTGAAAGGGTAGATGAATGAACTCGTCGGCAAAATTACAAATCAAGAAGATCAGTTTTTGCCGACCAACTCGACCCAATAAAAGAAAAGATGGTGAAATTTGGTTTTTCACCCAACTAAAGAGGAGAAAACAATGATTGAATATGGGATTTTTCGATATTTTTCCATGTCTCTTACTACTAGGCCACTCCATATGAGATTGGTTGTCGATCTCTTGTGTAAGTGAATATATATAGAGAGGCAGGTTCAGGTGCAACTGTGCACCGCTATGAATAACATAATATACTTCTATGAATAACTCAATATTATAAATAACTCTACATGATGTGATGAACAAATTTGCACTACATAACGATTAAAACACATGTAACATGCCAAATGAATATTAGTACTATTTGTTATGAATAACATAATAGACCTTTCTAAATATCTATTATGTTATTCATAACAAATAATATTGATATTCATTTCGCATGTTACTATGTGTTTTAGTACTATGTAATGCAGCGTTGTTCATCATGTCATGTGTAGTTATTCATAAGACCGACTATGATATAGAGTTTATTCATAAAAGTATATTATGTTATTCATAGCGGTGTACAGTTGCACCATAAGAGGGTGATTTTAATGAACTTAATTCCCTATATATATTTGTCTAGAAATATATTTTCTTGACAAGAAAGATTAAAAAATTAACCAAAAGTTGTAAGTGATCAAAATTAACAAAAATGAAATCTCTCTCATTTAGTAGATGGGTTCTTGGTTTTGTAAGAAGGTTTAATTTATATGAAATCAACTCAAGTCATGGATTACTTTCCCTTCTTTTGTCTTTGACAGAAAGTGGAATACAAAAAACTTATAGGCTGACACCAGAATAACATTAGACAAGCAAAAGTTTTCTAAAAAGAAGCAAAGGAAGAAGAAAAGTTGTTGTTCCTTTGGCATAAAGGAGAGACAAAGAGGGAATTTTGGTAGAAGAAGCTTCAGATTACTGTTTATTGAATTGACTAATTCTCGTATGTGTTTTCAACTTATCCCCAACTTTTGGAGTTCAATGGTTTTCTGGTCGTTATGTGCAGATATAAACAAACAAATGAGAATTTCAGCATGGTGAAACAGCCTTGTTAATTCTTGGAAAGTTTTAGTTTGTGCCCCTAAGTTTGAGAATAATCAAGCTAGTGTTATAAGATTGATTTTTTTTTTCAATTGGCGCCCTTAAGGTTTTTGGACTTGTTTGCTCAAGATGATTCTTTCCCACCAGATTTTGTATCTTTTTGGTTCGAAGTGCTCAAATCTAAGTCCACCATTGCATTTCTCACCCTCAAATTTTCGGAGTTCGACTCTTAAAACACCGAAAGCCATACAGGGACAATCTCAATTTAAATTTCGAAACAACTGATTTTCGTTGTTGAGATGCCCAGATGTCGAATTACTCGAAATCATTTTTAGAGTCATCATTCGTCGCTGTCATCCAGTCCTTCTCCGACATCTCGTGAGTCGAGCCACACTAAGACAAGCCAATTTGAGCCATGTTCGAGTAGTCCAAAGACCTCTTCCCGACCAATTGGAAGTTTGGTTACAGAGCAAGCAAACTCAAAATCTTAGGACCAGTAACCTAAAAAGAGTAATATGAGGGCCCCAACCGGAATTCAATCAAACTTAGGAATACCAACCTAAAAAATTTCGTTAATTTTATGCCATGATCTAAAAATCTCATCTAGAACCCACCTAGGCGCTAAAAAGTCTCGGGCCACTTTGCCTTCTAGCCCGCTTAGACATTAGACGATCCCTCTCTGCCTGGAATTTTTTAAAACATTGCTTTTATGTGAATACGACCTTGGTTTTAATTTTAGTTTACTCTATTGTTATGTACTCTAGTGTGACTTGTGAGAATACCTTTCGAGTTATGAAGAGGTGTGATCATTAATAAAGAATCCAAAAGGCCAGAGCTTTACCAACAATTGTGGCCTTAAATTCAATACCAACTTAAATGGTAAAAAAAAAATACAGCTAAAACTTGATACACAATAACCAAGTAGTAGTACACTTGCCTAATACCATTATATAGAACGGCTTTGATACAAGTACAAAGAGGTGCCTTTGGATTCAAATCTAAGGCAATTAGGTTGGTCCATACTTCATATATAGAGTGTGTACGCACTTCAAAATCTAAACTCAATACTACACAAACACTAGTCACATGACATGGTGCATTGATCACTACTATTCACGAGATTTATAGGGTGTTTGACTTTCACTTTTAAGAGAGCATTTGAACTTTGAAGTAGTTGTTTTTAACTTGTTAGCAATTTGAGTTGTCAAAATGTGAGGTAAAAAAACAGAAATAAACGGATGATGTCTCGGGTTTTAACCACTTTGCATATAAGGTCAGGATCTAACTTCTAACCCTTGCATTAGGGATCTCATTTCCGAACCTGCTATGATACAATGTAAGATTCCAAGACCGAAATAAACAGATGACGTATCAAGTTTTAACCATTTCGCATATAAGGTCAGGATTTACCTTCTAACTGAAAATTTTAAGTCAATGAGTAAGGATTCATCCTTCCTTATATGTTAGTGGCTTTTTTTATCTATGATTCTCGATGTGGGAAGTTCTCCAACAGTTAACAATTTGAGCTGTCAAAATTTGAGGTAAAAAAAAGAAATAAATGAATAACGTGTCGGGTTTTAACCACTTAAGGTCGGATCTACTTGTCGGGTCTAGCGTATAAATGCTACTATATACTCCGTATTTTTTTCTAACAAGTTATCATATAAGGTCAGAATTCACCTTCTAACCCAAAAGTTTAAGTCAATTAGTAGGTATTTTCCCTTCCTTATATGCTATTGATTTTTAATCTATGATTCTCGATGTGGGATATTCTCCAACAGTTAGTAAAAAAAAAACCTTTGATATTTGCAAAAACACCAATGGAAATCAATTTTTGGTAAATAAATGGTTGGTTATTATGTATAAATGTATCATGCATACGTAGATATTTTAAATAGTTTATACATTGAGGTGTCACACATTGGTATCACCCTATACAATAACAAATGAAATGAGACTAAGCAAAAAAAAAAAAAAAAAACCTCAACCCTAACACAATACAAATTTTGAATGCAAATTCTAGAAAACAGGACCATTAACACTACACTACTGACCACTCTCATTGTAATTGAGATTAATTTTCTTTTTAAAAAAAAACTATAGCTCCAACTATGCAACCTAAACTGTACAAAGCTTCAACGGCACCCCACATTAAAAACCCTAATTCATATAGCCACAAATCAGCCATCAATGACCTGAGGTCCTATTCAGAATTAGGGCATTTGCTTAAGGCCTGAAACCCAATAAAATACCCATCTCAGTTTCTGAAAGTAAGCCAAAAGTATTATTCACTAGCATAAAGGATAAGCTATTGGCTGACTTCAGTTAAATGGGGTAGAACATGCAGAGATCAAGGTTCTTTATAGGCTTGGCATTCAGTTGGAACAGAAAATTCATCAGATCCTAAAAACACTAGCAAAATAGTTTGTTTTCCCCCTTTGGTGCAAACAAAGGAGGTGAAGATATGCTTGTTCAATACCTAATTTGAAAAAAAGTTGCACCAAAACATAATTTACCAGTCTAGCAATGGGTAAACCAACTAGAGTAAAAAAATTGAATAGGAAAGGGGAATGACAACAGACAGAGTCCCAAAGGTTACTAATTAAGTCTACAGCAAAAAAGTGGCTGACTTCAACTACTTGTGTCGTCACGGTCACAGAATGAGCAAGCATTTTAAAAGGGAAGCAAGAAGCAGCATATTAACACCAAGTTTTGATTGCTAATTGCTACCTCAGCTAAATGCAATGAACACGAATTCAATTCGGAGAGTAAATTGCAGCTCTATTTAGATTCTTCAAAACACACAAGGGTGTGCCCCCCATGTTTTCACTGGCTACCAACAGTACCAGTATCATAAATGTCATGGAGGGTCAACACTGAGCTATTACACTTCATTTGGATTCCAAATTATGCATGATTTAATGCCATAAAATCTATTATAAACACAAGATAATGTTACATCTGGGGCGCATCCGCATGCTTGTTGGCTTTTATACACTGCCTTTGAGATGGATTTAGTCCCTATATCAATTTTGGTGCATTCTAACTAAATTCAGTTATTATTGTCACATAGCTGAATTTCAGTTTTTCTTGGGTCTATCGTGTGTACCCCCTTTCCCTTTGGGCAGGGGTACCCCCATCTTGACCCCCAGATTCCGTTGTAGCGGAGCCTCACTGGGTCAATGATGATGATGATGAAGATAATGTTACATCGTGTAATCCAAACGCGCACCCTAGAACTCATAGCTCAACCCCAAGTAGGAGGATTCCAAAAATAACCAAAAATAACCAAAAATCAAGCCATGCGACTAATCAAGTGGCTCTTCATATGCTTCCAGGCTTTTTTTTCTATGCTTATATGTGTTCTTACTATGTTTTAGTGACATGTTTTGTTTAAGCAAGCTAACCAGATATATCTACAACTAAAACGCAGCTCATGGAACAATATCTCAATGATTCCTTGTAGAGACCCATATGTTAATTTCAATGGTATCACAGCATAGAGGAGGGAATATAACATAGGTTCTACATAGCCTGCAGTAAAGTCTGACCTTATTCAAACTATTAATAGAGTTTATGCATCCAAAAGAAAAGAACAAAGTAAAACTCAACATTTGTTGTTTTCTATCCACTATCCAGAAGTAGTAAATTCACCTTTCAGATTCTCAGAATTCCTTGCTTCCATAGCAGTATAACTATAAATGATGGTCCAGAAAACTTACCTGTCATCAGGATTTCACAAGGGCCCCTACACTGTAGGGCTTCTCTCATCATCTCCTCATCCCTTTCAAGCTGGAGGGGTCGCTTTATTCCAAGACAACAGCATGATGTTTCAATTTAAGCTGGATTTTGAACCAAAAGAATGTAAAAAATATCAGTGAACAACCAGGCACAGGAATTGAGAGCATAAGTAAATGAGTTTCTTGAAATAATGACTAACAATTAATTGTACAACCAAGCTATCTTGTTTCCTGTGTAATGGATGTCAAAAATCTCACAATGGGGCAACCAAATTATACTGTATCTGGTAAAAAAAAGTGTGAACAACACTGTATCTGGTATCCCAAAATTACAATGAGCTAAAGAGGACATTAACACCAAATTAGGCTGACAAAAAACTGACTTAGATGAAATCCTCTAAACAATCCCAGAAAAAAAAGGACTCATCAAAATATGCTCTATGACTATATCCCAGTTAGGAATAATCTATTAAACTACATCATACACATGGTTCTTCACTCTATAGAGTAAACAGCTATATTCATCCAGATCGCCTTATTTGCTTCCTCAAATTGTTAGGGATGATAGACACAGAATCTACACAGAGTCCCCCTTTGGAGTGAGTGCAGTCTATTTGCTTGGCTGAGAATCTGATTTCAATGGCGGGTTTTGAGTTGGAAACAATAAATTCTCCAACCTTATAATCTATCCAGAGCCCACGCTTGGGACTGCCATTCATATCATATTGTTCAGTCTCATCCAGGCAGCATTCTGAAGATGCTTGCTGACCATCTGAAGTGGTCAGCTCAAATCGAACTGGCTTTATATCCCAACCATGTGTGTGTTCAAAGCTACAAACACGCCGTCCCCGTCTTTTAGAAAACTTTCCAAGATGTAGCCTGAAGGAGAGTGTATAAATGTCAGGAGGCAAGGGAAACTTCACAGCTCCAGCAACTTCGAACCACCATATTTGTTGCAAATAGGCCACAACGTGGAATCTGCATGGCGATGAAGAAATTGTAAGTCCTTTAGGCTCATATTCAACTAAGGAAAGATGAACCAACTCATCAACAGGCTTCAGAATATAAAATTTAGAATTATATACAGCTATGCATTTTTTTCAGTCTTGAACAGGAGAACAGTGAGTATTTTTTTTTCAATTAATATAATTATTCACAAATCACTACACAAAATTATAGAAGGATAATTAAAATTTTTAAATATATATCACATCTCAACAAGACTCAAAAAGACTAGCAGTAACTTGGATTTCATTAAGCACCAATTCCAAAATTATGCTTGACATAAAGTTAGCAAAAGAGTCAACTTTCTCCACACACTCTCAAAACAGTCAAGATCTTCTATCCCAAAGGACCCAAATATCTCCCATCTTCTGTATCGGACCCTTACAAATATGCCACAGATACCAATTTATTAAATTTTTAATCATACTTGAAAAGGCCAAAGTAGGATATTTTTATCATTGTGGTATACAAGATGAAACACCATTTTGGGACAAAGTATCTCCACAAAGACCTCCTGGGCTCTTCACTCTTGTCAAACTACAAGAATCCTTCCAACAAAGAAATAATTTAATTAAGAGTTACATACACCACCTTATGCTACTTGACATGCAAGCTAGAGCCCATGTACATCAACCCTCTTCTCCCAACTGCCCAAATCACAACATTGAGCACTTTCCACCTCCAAGAGCCACAATAACTCCAACCCCAAGATTTAATAGCAGAACAAGCTGATCGCTAACAGTTATGCAAGCATCTTAAAACAGTAACTGATTTGGTCATACACATGATATTCAACTTCAAGAAAAATGGCTTGCCAGTACCATACAACGACAAGACTCAAGAGTAACTTCAGACATAATGCACTGAAACAGATAATGTGCATGTATGTATACTGGGCAGTTGTACTAGAAGAATATTAATAGACGCTGACAATGGTTGCACAAGCTAAAAAAATTGTGAAAATTATTAAAGTTCAGCACAATTTTTTTTATGTATAACACAGCTTAGCATGCTTTCTTATTAGGAAACTTCAGTTTTAAGTTTTAACTTCACAAGTATGTTTGCTAAAGAATCTCAACGTGCAATTTACAATCAAAAGCATATCTTATCGAAGAATCCATTTGAATGCATCTAATATGACCTTTAAAAAGAGAGCATCCCCTATAATAATTAGGCTAAATAAGGGCCAACGGAAAAAAAAAACAATTGAAAAGGAGAAGGAAAGCAAGCTGGCTGATAGCAACAGGACATTTGAGCTGGAAGGGCAAATAGATGAAGTGTTAAGCCTTGTTTAAATGCCATTCACATAAGATGTATTTGGCACCATCTGGCCTCTGTTGAAAGGGACTTCATTCTGATTTAGCACAATTTGAACATGAAGAAAATTTTCAACCGCAAAAGAAATGTCATTGCCATATAATTCAACAAGATAGCTTAAAAGGGCAATAACTTGATAGATGGCCCAAGATGCTTGTTTGTATTCCACTATTCCCTAAATATAAAGTAAATGCCAAAAATGTGCTGGCTGAGTTCAAACTTCAAGGTTCAAACCAAGCTACCAAAACTATTCACAAATATCAAACAACCAAAAACCAAAGGTAGAATAGGATATCAACAGAAAAAGATGAGCGCCTCATATAGAGCGCAAGAGCTGAATTCCTCAATTCTGGTACATACAACTAAAGCCATTACAAGTATACAACTAAACTACTAAAAGCATGAACAAAAGTAGAACAAGTACAGGATAGTTTCTAAACGATGAAGGCGTAATGGATAGTACGATCAGTGTTCAGTAGATCCCTGGAACAACACAAATCCTCACTCAAAGAGAAAGAACCATGTAAGAGACTTCCTCTGAAGAAAATACAGCAGTTATCACATGAAAAGAACAAAGAAGTGAGAAATAAAACCAGAGATTTGTACCTGGATTCTTCAGTAGGAATCCAGTTCCAATACCTCCGATCCTCAATCCCTGTGATTGTCATCGCTTTTGCGGATATCGACATACACACTCTGCTCGTTATTCTATCCACCCACACTTCCTGTTCAGCCAAAATTCATCAACAAATTTACACAAAACCCTAAATAATCCTCAATTCAACACCATTTCCAATTAAATACCTTGTTGCCATCGTCGAAAGGAACAGGTCGAGAGAGGAGCGCGAATACATCCTTCTTGGAGAGGCTCCGGTAGATCTCCGGCGGCACTAGCTCGAGCAACTCCTGGTAATTTGGGGGAAGCTTGGTCTCCCACACGGCGTCGGAAGACGCGGCTCCGCGGAAGGCGCGGTTGAGCCTGGCGAGGTTACAAATCTCAGGCGGCGTCAGGTTGAGGAAGACGCACGCCACGCAGGCCTCCGGTATATCACCCAACCCCGGCTCGCCTCCCTTTCCGGCACCGCCTTTGCTCTCCGACGAGTTCGAGAGCGACGACCCCATGAGGTGGAAAGAACCGCTGTTGAATACTTCTCACATGCCTAATTGCGCTTCATCGCTCCGACGCCGGGGTGAATCGCCGGAAAATGATAGCAACTAGAAACGGCGGGGGAATTAGATCAGTGAAATGGAGGAATTAGGGATGGGGAGAGATGGAACATAGATCATTGAATTGGGGGAATTAGGGCTAAGATTTGGATTCTTCAGTGAGAATGTAATGGGGGGATTTTTCCGGTGGGAGAGGGGTAGATATAGAGAGAGGAGAATCGGTGACTCGGTGAGCGGGAACGTCGGAGAGAGAAAGAGGTAGCTGACGTGAGCGGACGTGGCAGTGGGCCCATGTGGTGGTGGGGTCCTTGTTTCGGTGGAAATATTCAACTTCAGATAGAAGAAAAATGGGCCGGGTCGGGTCAAGTTATTGGAGCTTTCTTTTGATTTTCCTGGTTTTCTAGAAGGGTTTAAGATGTCATTGGAATTTCAGACATTATTGTTAGTTTAATTAAACAAAAATAATATTGTATGAGTTACCTTGTGTCTATATATACTTTGAAGGAGCTTTCGGGCATTTGGTTCAATGGTTAAGTTTTTAGGGTCGTACTCGAGTTCATCGTTTCGAATTTTATGGGTGGCGATTTGCTCATTCTTTTCTAGAACGCGAGCCCAAGTAGTACTTGTGGCGACCCTAATCCTTACCCAATCAAAAAAAATATAAACTTTGAAGGGATAGACTTTATTTTTTTTATATTTAAAATTAAACGAGGATTTTAAAATAAAACATTTCACTTTTGTTTTTGTTTTTGCTTAAGATGCAAATAATAGGGAAAATGCAAATTTGTTTCATATGTGGCATCTCAATATATAGTTGGTAAGAGATTACTAGGGTGAACATCTGTTCAAAATCGAACCGAATCGAATCGAACATTGAATTTTAGTTTAAGGTGAATCGAAAATTAAACTACACTAATTTGGTTCGGTTTGGTTTTATAGATTTGAGAGGGATAGAAGGTTATCCTTTTGAAAATTCAAACAGATCTGAAATTACACCGAAATCGAACCAAACCAAAATTTATCTCTCTCTCTCGCCCACCGCTCGATCGCCATTCCCCTGCATCTCGTCTTCTTCCTCTGCTTGATCGATTCCAAAATTCCAGATCTGCGGCTCCACGTTTCGCCGGCCATTCCCGACGGCCGGCCAACCTCGTCGCTCACCCCGACGACATCGCTTCCCCTCACGACCGGACTACTCCGCTAGATCTTGCCCCCTCACGCGCACCTCCACACCGCCGGTCACCTCTCCTCCTCTACCCACGAGGAGGAGGATGACGGCGCCGACTTGCTCCGGCTTCTCCATGCCCATCACCTCTCCTTTCTACCTGAGTCCCTTCCCCCCCGCCGTCCACCACTCGTCGAACGACCCTCTGCCCACGATCCGAACTCCACCACGCTACCCTGTCTCGACTCCGACGGAATCGACCGCCCTCGATCCTAACCCGACGACCTCGGCTAACGACCACTTCGCTCACGGTGTCTACAACCACAGCCGGAACCCATCCCCACCCTACGAAGATGCGCATTGGACGACAACCAAGGGAAGGACACGAATGGAGGAAACTTACCGTATGTTAGTAGCAGGGACGGACCCAAGTGGGGGCCGGCGGGGGCCGGTGCCCCCACTTGGGTTGGGTGATCAGGGATACTCTTTCAAGACAATAGAGATATGAAATGAAGTTCCAATGTAATGCACAAAAGAAGTTTTAGACTAGCGTTCTCACAAATATGATTTCAATGCATAAAGTCCTAAACACTTGCAATCAACTTAACATAGCCAATCATTGGGGGAATATTAGAACGGGACTTGCTACTTAAAGGTTATCATCCCTAAGAGCAACCTGAGATGCTCATAGGGACGTCTATCAAGTGCCTTGGTAAAAATATCAGCTACTTGGTCCTCAGTTCTTACATGCTCCATACTAATCAGTCCTAGTTTCACATTATCACGCAAGAAATGATGTCTAATATGAATATGCTTTGTGCGTGAATGATGAACAGGGTTTTTAGCTATGTTAATAGCACTGGTGTTATCACATAAGATGGGGACGGTGCCAAGGGACGTACCATAGTCTTCAAGTTGGTACTTGATCCAGAGAACTTGTGAACAGCACGAGGCAGCAACAACGTACTCGGCTTCCGCAGTTGAAAGTGCCACAGAGTTCTGCTTCTTGGATCCCCACGAGACAAGGCAAGAGCCTAGGAACTGCGCCATTCTTGAGGTGCTCTTCCTGTCAACAACATGACCGGCGTAGTCCGCATCTGAATACCCTACAAGCTTCAGAGACGTCTTCCTTGGATACCACAAGCATAGATCATCGCGTCCCTTAAGGTACCTGAAAATCCTTTTCACTTCTTTCATGTGGGACTCTTTTGGGTTAGCTTGAAAACGAGCACATAAGCATACAGAAAACATAATATCAGGCATGCTCGCAGTCAAGTAAAGAAGTGAGCATATCATACCTCGATAGAGCTTTTGATCAACACACTTACCGTCCTCATCAACATAGAGGCGTTTGTTGGGAGAGATTGGAGTAGCAATTGGTTTGGACGTATTCATACCATACTTCTCTAACATTTCTCTGATGTATTTCTGCTGGTGAATGCGCGTCCCTTCCTTAAGTTGAGTGATCTGGAGTCCCAAGAAGAAGTTGAGTTCTCCTATGAGGGACATCTCGAACTCGCTACTCATCAAAGTCTTGAAGTCCTCTACAAGTTTCATGTTAGTGCTTCCAAAGACTATGTCATCGACATAGACTTGGACAATCAAAATATCCTTGTGGACTTTCTTTATAAACAAAGTTTTATCAATGGAACCTCTAGTGTAACTATTTGACAAAAGAAAGGATGCAAAACTATCGTACCAAGCACGAGGGGCTTGCTTGAGTCCGTAGAGTGCCTTGTCAAGATAGTACACATGATCTGGGTACTTCTCGTTCTCAAAACCTTGGGGTTGAGCAACGTACACTTCTTCCTTCAGTTTTCCGTTGAGGAAGGCAGTCTTGACGTCCATTTGAAATAACTTGAATCCCTTGTGAGCGGCAAAGGCAATGAGAAGACGAATGGCCTCAATTCTGGCTACAGGAGCGAAAGTCTCATCATAGTCGATCCCTTCCTCTTGCCTGAATCCTTGTGCCACGAGTCTTGCCTTGTTTCTTGAAACTCTTCCACTCTCATCAAGCTTGTTCCGGAAGACCCAGCGCGTCCCTATAACATTTTTCTTTTGAGGTCTAGGGACGAGCTTCCAAACTTTATTTCTTTCAAACTGATTGAACTCTTCTTGCATTGCTTGAATCCAGTCAGCGTCCTGAAATGCTTCCTTAATGTTCTTAGGTTCAACTAGGGACACAAAGGCATTGAAGGCACAAAACGCAAGATTTGCATCTTGGGACTTGCTTGCAGCTGACCTTGTCTGGACTCCTTTAGATCTATCTGAAATAATCTGCTCAACTGGATGACTCCTCACAAACTGGGGCTCCCTTTGCCTGGCGTCCCTTTCCTTAATGTTCTTAGCTTTTTCCTTAAAGAAATTTCCTTAAAGAAATTCTATATGTCTCCCTCTTTCAACAATTTGAACCGCCCTCATACGTGGATATGGGTGGGCCTCATTAGAAGGGAGTGGGAGTGCCACGTTGGTGCCTAACACAAATCTCGTGCCACCTCAGACTCTACTAACGGATCCAAACGGTAAGTGGGACGGGGGTGGTAAAATTTTAACGGAGAGCTTTAATAGGGTGGTTTTCTTTAATTTCGCATTAAATGGGTGGTTACTCGAAATATGTCATATTATAGGGGTGGTTTTCAGCTATTCGGCCAAAAAGTTAATATATAAATACGACATATTTTATACTTTATATAAATATTTGATTATATACAAGTTATATTATATTATAATCCAAAATATAAGCATCATTTTAAAATAAAGTATACATATAATAAAATTTATAATCATTATTGAGATTCATATACAAAAAAATAAATAATTAAACAATGACTCTTACAAGGTACACATGCATGTTGGGTCCTTTGCTAGTTTTTTTTTTAGAAAACTGGTAGCAATCTTGTAAAATGGCTTTGATTAGGCAAACACTCATTAACATATATGTTCAGATGGCACATGTGATGCAACATCATACTTCAATATATTCAGCAGCCAAGACATCAAAAAAGAAAGAATCTTTATCTATATTATTTGAATATAGTGCATACAGCACTAGTTACTATCATTGGTAGCATTACAGCAAGTCCGATCAACTATGTCCCAAGCACTCCTCAGTCTTCGCTAACTATTGTGCAAATTTGTTTCCATCGTGCTTTACATGAGACCACAATATTGAAGAGAATAAAAGTGCTACGTCAAAACATTCTGTACAATATAGTCATATGTGCATTAGTGAGAATATGAAATCATGTTTCAAGCGAATTCTAGCAGAGCTGCAGAGGATCAATTTCAACAGGAAAATCCTTTTCAGTGAGATGCACGTTTCCTGAGAAGGTCGCCATACACAGGTGCTTCTGACAATCAATGTAGTATCCCTGCATGATCAAACAAACAAATTCTAGAACAATATTCCAAAAAAAAAAAAAAAAATCTACAAATTTGACAATTTAATTTCTTTTTATACCTGTATTATGTTGTTGGTGATTAAAGTTTCGACTTCCTTTTCTAGGGTAAGAATATCACTGTTGAAATGGAAGGCCATGATGCTCAAATCAATTGACTTGTACGGTTCAGCATAATGGAGAATGAAATTCGTGCGGATATGGTTGAATAAGGCTTCCAAATGATCGTGTAGATATCACTGTTATAATGCACTTCTCCCAGCTTCTATTGTTTGCCTTCCTTTTTTGGCAACCATGAAACCGTCGCACATTATGTATTCATCAAGATTTTGGTCTGTGATAAAGTAAGCAACATTGACAGATTAATGTATAAAAGCTCTACAAAAAAAAACTGCAAGTCCAATTTCAGACTCCAAGAAAGGAAGTTGCACGAGTTAGGCTGTGTTTGTCATTTGATTTAAAAACTAGTTAAAGTTAACAAATTAGTTTAAGTGAAAAAACTAGTTAAAAATTTGGATAAAAAAATAAATTTAAATAATAAACTGTGTTTGTTAGCATAATCTAATTATTTTGTTTGTAACCTACATTTGATTTTAAAAATTCTTCTCCCCCGCTCCCTTTTCTCTCTCCTCTCCACTACTTTCTCTCTCTCATCTTTTTAGGTAGAAATTTCTTTTTCTTTTTATTTATCTAAATAAACTAGCATAAACTAGGTGATAAGCTTATTTTTTTAGCTTTGTTGTAAATATACCTTAAAGTTTCTAAGGTTGAATGTAACCTTAGGTTACTCTTTGACCAATTAACTCTCCTATTCCACTCTCTTATTAAACATACATATGTAACATTTCTTATTAAGTGTAATGGTGTAACATTTGTCACCACTAGCCTATAAATAGAGGCTTATGTAAAGAGACAAAAGAATAAGAAGAAGAAGAAAAGAAGAATAAGAATATATACAAGAATTTCCCTCTAAGTTTTATCTCACTTCTATATTGAGTTTAAATCTCACCATATTACAACACGTTATCAGCACGAGTCTCTATTCTCTAATTTGATTTTTGTTAATCTTCAAGGTATAATTTTCTATCTCTTGTTAATTTCAATCATGCAAAAAGTTTTACGAAAATTGTTTTGAGGAGTATGCTCT
Source organism: Fallopia convolvulus (assembly GCA_964016875.1). Classification (NCBI taxonomy): domain Eukaryota; kingdom Viridiplantae; phylum Streptophyta; class Magnoliopsida; order Caryophyllales; family Polygonaceae; genus Fallopia; species Fallopia convolvulus. The sequence continues at coordinate 750,958 of OZ024722.1, read as the reverse complement.
GTAGTTGCCCTATTCGGGATCTTCTACATCAGAAACTCATTTTGTCTTTCAAGTTTTTGGAAAGTTTTTTAATAAAATAGGAGCATGTTTTGGGATTAATATAAGATACAAAGAAAATATTGAATTCACCATATAAATTGTGAGAAATGTTTTACTCAAAATAAAATAAGTATGATATTGTTTTATAATAAGAACAAGAAAAAAACTTGTTCAAAACCGATCTTAATCTGTCTTAAGCCGACTCATATATAATATATGCATAATGCTAAACATATTGATTAATTCTTGTTTATAATCTTTATATGTAGTAACTAAATGGCAAGCATCACTAAAAGAGAATTTGACATCCTTGATTTTTCGGGCCAAAAGTACCTCGAATGGAGGGTTGATGTCATGGCTCACCTTAAAGCAAATGGCCTTGAAAAAACAATAGTGGCAAACAATGATGCCACCCCTCAAGAAAAGGCAAAAGCCATTATGTTTCTCCGCCACCATATTCACGAAAGTCTCAAAACTGAGTATTTGTTTGTGGAGGATCCAATAGAATTGTGGGATAGCTTAAATGAGCGTTATGGCCATCAGAATGAGGTCTTGCTCCCACAAGCACTATATGAATGCAACACTTTAAGGTTCCAGGACTATAAGTCCATCACCGAGTACAACAGTGCTATTCATAGGATCACATCTCAATTGAGACTATGTGGCCATATGATTACCCAGCAAGAAATGTTGGAGAGAACTTTCTCCACTATGCATGCCTCAAATGTGTTGTTACAACAACAATATAGAGAGAGAGGCTTCAAGAGATATGCTGATTTGTTGAAAGTATTGTTGGTTGCTGAAAAAAAACAATGAGCTCTTGATGAAAAACCACAATCTCAGGCCAACTGGCTCAATTGCACCTCCGGAAGCAAATGCTACGGATAAGGGATTCCAAGATGGGAATGAAAATGAACGTGGGCAACAATGAAGACGCCATAATGGTCGTGGACGTGGCCGTGGTCGTGGTGGTCGTGGTCATGGTCATGGTCGTGGACGTGGTTAAGACTATAATAAAAGTCATTATAATCACCCTGAGAATGATGGCAACAAGAGGGATGGAAAGCGAAAGGTCCAAGCGGATCAACAAGGATCTTCTCAGAAATCCAAAACTACATGCTACAGATGTGGCAGGGTTGGTCACTGGTCAAAGATATGCCGCACAGCTCCCCACTGGGTGAAGCTCTATCAAGCTCAAAAGAATAATGAAAAGGCTACAGAGACCAATTACATGGAAAATGAAGGCCCAAGTAAACCGCCAGTGACTAGTTTGGATGTCTCTGATTTTCTCAACCTTGAGAATAATGATGACTTTGCCTTAGAGGCCTAAATGAAGACAATAGCCTCTAAATATCTATATTATATGCCTTCTTAAATAAAATGTTGCAATGTTTTTTTAGTATGTTTTTTCGAACTTGAAGGACTTTATATTATGATATAACTATCCTTGTATGATATATATATATATATAGTTTATTATAATAATTTTTATTATTAATGTCTTGATCTTTTTTTCTTCATTTATATAGAAAACATGGAATCACCTAATGTGAAACCCGATGGGAAGGAGCAATGTCTCCTAGACAGTGCAACGACACACACTATTTTAAGAAATAAAGAATACTTCACACAGTTGAAAGCTTTTGAAGGCAATGTTACTACAATATCTGGTGTGTCGAACCTCATCGAAGGCTCAAGAAGAGCTATTATTCTACTCCCAAAGGGAACAAAATTAATAATAAATGACGCATTATATTCGAGTAAATCTCGAAGAAATTTATTGAGTTTTAAAGATGTGCGTCAAAATGGTTTTCATATGGAAACCATGAATGAAAACGGGAGAGAATATTTGTGCATCATAACACATGAATCTGGCTATAAACATATCCTTGAAAAAATGCCAGTGCAAGCCTCCGGATTATACCATACATATATCTATCCGTTTGAGGTTAATATAGCGACCAATAAAAGGTCAAATGATCAACCTACATTTACATTGTGGCATGACCGCTTGGGTCATCCAGGATCAGGAATGATGCATAAAATCATAAAGAATTCACTTGGACACCCATTAAAGAACATTAAGGTTCTTTTGCCTAGTGATTTTACTTGCAGTGCTTGCTCACTTGGAAAGTTGATTATCAAGCCCTCTAAAAATAAAATTGCAAGTGAGACTCCAGCATTCTTAGAAAGAATCCAAGGAGATATATGTGGACCAATTGTTCCACCATGTGGACCATTTCGATATTTTATGGTGCTAATAGATGCATCCACACGTTGGTCACATGTAAGTTTATTGTCAACTAGAAATGTTGCATTTGCTAAACTCCTTGCTCAAATAATCCGATTGAGGGCTCAATTTACGGATTATACAATAAAGAAAATCCGACTTGATAATGCAGGAGAATTTACATCACAAACTTTCAATGACTATTGTATGTCAATTGGGATTGATATAGAGCATCCAGTGGCACATGTACACACACAAAATGGTCTCGCTAAGTCATTAATAAAGCGATTACAATTAATTGCTAGACCATTGCTTATGAAATCAAAGTTACCATCATATGCATGGGGACATGCAATATTGCATGCTGCAAGCTTGATTCGATTAAGACCAAGTGCAAATAATGAACATTCCCCAATGCAATTGGTATCTGGTAAGGAGCCAAATATTTCACATTTAAAAATATTTGGATGTGCAGTTTATGTCCCAATAGCTCCTCCTCGGCGTACAAAGATGGGTCCACAAAGAAGATTGGGAATTTATGTTGGTTTCGAATCCCCCTCGATTATTAGATATCTTGAACCAACAACTGGTGATTTGTTTACAGCTAGATATGATGATTGTCATTTTGACGAAAATAGTTTCCCAATCTTAGGGGGAGAGAAGAAAAAAGTGGACCCAAATGTGAAAGAAATCACATGGAATGCAACAGCATTATCTCATCTTGATCCAAGAACAAAAATGTGTGAACAAGAAATCCAACAGATTATTCATCTTCAAAATATTGCAAATCAGTTACCTGATGCATTTACTGACACAAAGAAGGTAACTAAGTCACATATACCTCCAGCAAATGCTCTTGCAAGGATTGAAATACCCATTGGACAGTCAAACCTGCCCATTGCAAGTGAGTCTACAATGCGTAGAAAGCGTGGTAGGCCACTAGGTTCAAAAGATTTAAAGTCGAGGAAGTTAAAGAACCAAAAAGGGTATAGCAGGAGAAGCCACAATGGATCATGAAAATAATGATAAAGGCAATGAGATTGAAGAACAAAATTTCTCAAAAGAAGATATCCTAGATAACAATGAAAATATTGATAATTTTGATATTTCCATAAATTATGTGCAAACAGGCATACAGTGGAATAGAAAGGATATCATTATTGATGATTTATTTGCCTACTTAGTGGCTACTGATATTGTGACTGAAGATGATGACATTGAGCCAAAATCAGTGGACGAATGTCGATGCAGGAAGGATTGGCCAAAATGAAAAGAAGCCATTGAGGCGGAATTAAAAGCACTTGAAAAACGAGAAGTTTTTGGGCCTGTAGTTCATACACCAAAAGGTGTAAAACTAGTCGGCTACAAATGGGTTTTCGTACGAAAACGAAATGAGAAAGATGAAATTGATTATGAGGAAACCTACTCTCCAGTAGTCGATGCAACTACATTGAGATTTCTAATTGGCCTTACTGTCTTTGAAAAACTACAAATGCGCCTCATGGATGTCGTTACTGCATATTTGTATGGTTCACTTGATACGGACATCTATATGAAAGTCCCAGAAGGACTAAAACTGCCTGAGGCTGAAAATTATGGATCTCGACAAATGTTTTCCATAAAACTAAGGAGGTCATTGTATGGATTAAAACAATCCGGACGAATGTGGTATAACCGCCTCAGTGAATACCTTATGAAAGAGGGATATAAGAATGATGCCATTTGTCCGTGTGTTTTCATCAAACGATCCGAAAATGGATTTGCTATTATTGCAGTCTATGTTGATGATTTGAACATCATCGGAACTTCAAATGAAATCCAAGATACTGCAAAATATTTGATGAAAGAATTCGAGATGAAGGACCTTGGTAAAACAAAGTTTTGCCTTGGCTTACAAATTGAGCACCTAAAGGATGGAATTTTTATCCACCAATCTAACTATGTAGAGAAAATTTTAAAAAGGTTTTATATGGACAAGGCACATCCTTTGACCTCTCCCATGGAAGTCCGATCTCTCAATGTTGAAAAGGATCAATTTCGTCCCCGAGAAGAGGATGAAAAAATTCTTGGTCTTGAGGTGCCATATTTAAGTGCAATTGGCGCTCTAATGTATTTGACTAACAATAGAAGCCAGATATTGCTTTTGCAGTAAATTTGTTATCCAGGTATAGTTCTGCACCCACTAGGAGGCACTGGAACGGAGTCAAACACATATTCCGCTACCTCCGAGGTACACATGATCTTGGGTTGTTCTACCGTAACCAAAGGGATGCCACTTTGGCTGGATATGCAGATGCGGGGTATTTATCTGATCCACACAAAGCCAAGTCACAAAATGGTTATGTGTTTACATATGGGGGCACCACTATCTCATGGAAATCAACAAAGCAAACTGTAACAGCCACATCATCAAATCAAGCAGAATTGATTGCTTTGTATGAGGCAAGAAGAGAATGTGTAGCACTCCGGGCAATGATTCAATTTATTCAAAAAGAATGTGGAATGAGTCCCATCACCAATGATCCAACAATATTATATGAAGACAACTCAGCATGCGTTGCTCAGATGAAGAAAGGCTATATCAAGGGAGACCGCACAAAACACATACTGCCAAAGTTTTTCTCTACTCGTGAGTTAGAAGAAGCGGCACAAGTTGATGTCCAACAAATTCGCTCAAACGACAATTTGGCTGATTTATTCACAAAGTCTATGGTCCCCAAGAAATTTGGAGAATTGGTATCCAGGATTGGAATGTGGAGACTTCGAGACATACATTGAAATCAGGGGGAGCATATATTATATTCGTTGCACTCTTTTTCCCTTCGATCAGGTTTTTGTCCCACTGGGTTTTGCCTGACAAGGTTTTTAATGAAGCAACATCAAAGCATATAAGAGATTCAAGGTTGCACTCCTTGAAAGATGTTCGCTAAATTGAGGGAGAGAGTAGTTTACATATGTGTTGTACTCTTTTTCCCTTTATCTTGGTTTTTGTCCCACAGGGTTTTTCCAAGTAAAGGTTACTCTTTGACCAATTAACTCTCCTATTCCACTCTCTTATTAAACATACATATGTAACATTTCTTATTAAGTATAATGGTGTAACATTTGTCACCACTAGCCTATAAATAGAGGCTTATGTAAAGAGACAAAAGAATAAGAAGAAGAAGAAAAGAAGAATAAGAATATATACAAGAATTTCCCTCTAAGCTTTATCTCACTTCTATATTGAGTTTAAATCTCACCATATTACAACAAGCTTATCATTTAAACTATTTTATTAACCAATTACTAGTTTATTTATGCAAGACAAATGTAGTTTATGAATTTTTTTAAACTAGTTCAGGTTGATCAACTAGTTTATTAAGTTTGACAAACACAGGCTTAATCATTCATATATGTAAATAAGCCCTGTTTGATAAGTTGTTGTTACCTTCTTAGCAGCAGCTTTATACTTGTGTTCCTTAAGGAGCACCAAGCCTTCAACACAAGCCAGTTTAGCTCCCCAGACACTATATGTCAAAAATAAGGGAATGTCTTCGACTGATAGAATAACTGATTTGGCAAGATCGAGCTGATCCATGTCAACATATATTGACATCAGGTCAACGCACATATCTAAAGGCTCAAAACATATACAGCCCCCTGTACTTGTGCAAATTGGTCACTTAGACACCCCACCTTTGGTTTGGACCTATTGAACACTTAAACTTAACAATTTGGACCTATTAAACACCTGGTCGCTGACAATCTCGTTGAGTGTAACACACGCGCTGACATATTCCAAATTTTTTTCCAGATATGTGCCACATAAGCTTATTTTGCCACATAAGATGCCACATAATCTCAATGTTAACACCATTATTTTAATATAATCAGAAAATATAAAAAAAATACAAAAAAGAAAGAAAAAAAAATCTGTACATGTTCGATCTTCTTCGTCCGTCAAAGGTCGACCTTCATGAATGCCCACCCCAATTTTCTCGAGCACAGTAGAGCAGGGCAAATCAAACCCATTCAATCTCTTTCTCACATCGATAGAACAAACCAAAAAATTTCTTTCTTCTATCAAATTAGTTTCTTTTGTCAATTTAGGGCAAAATCCAATTGATCGGAATATGAACCGATTGCCCACTGCGGCATAATCGTTGCTCCACCAAAGGTCACGCCACCACCGCCCATCACATCGTCTCATGGAGCGGTGTCCAAAAATGTCGCCGCTGTGCCGAATCGCGCCATTCGCCCCTGCTCTAGTTTGCTCACGGGAGGTAGAAGATGAACGTGCCCGTCTCTTCCCGATCCATCTTTCATGCTTTTCCCTTTAAATTAAATCTAGATTTGGATTCCTTGTAAAAATTCCTACAAAAACCCCTTAATTTCCACCCTAGAATCACTACCGAACGACTTCAATTTTGCCGTATAAGTCATTACTCGTCGCTAGCAAAACCGAGCAAGCCCGCCTGTAGATCTGCGACTTCTCCCTCATTGCTCCACCAAAGGCCGCACCACCACCACCACCCTGCAGATCTGCGACTTCTCCTTCGTGCTGATTTGTCGTCGCCTTGCCTTGCTCTACTGTGCACACTCGCGGGAGGTAGAAGACGATCCTATTTTCCATATTTCTAATATGAAATCTTAATCTAATTAAGATAAATAAATTAGGTTATGAAAATAAATATCTTATGGGATTTAAATATGTAAAGTATGAGCTTTTTTTAATTTAATTTTTTAAAAACTTTCCACATCAGCCTATTTTATGTTTTTTTACTGTTTTCACTCGCTCTATATAGCGTCAACTACACGCGCACGGCCACATCATCGACCAGGTGTTTAGTAGGTTCAAATTGTTAAGTTTAAGTGTTCAATAGGTCCAAACCAAAGGTGGGGTGTCTAAGTGACCAATTTGCACAAGTACAGGGGACTGTATATGTTTTGAGCCCATATCTAAATATGTCACAGTCTCCAACTCTCGGCGATGTTGAGCAATTTGGCGATAGTACTTCAATGCCTTTCCTATGTCTCCCTTAGTGTAATTGAAGTCTCCAAGCTCCTTAAGCACCCTGCTCTTTTGATCGGCCAAAGTAGTTGATTGATAAAAATTGAGATCCTGCTCCAGACGGTGCTCCTTCTGCTGTGATCTAATCCCGACTTCTTCTATCCAATTCAAATCTAACTCATAATCAGGGTCATTGATCAGCCTCACAACATCCTTTAAATCCTCGATGTTCTCCCTTTTCTTGAGCTCTTCATATGCCATTTTCAGAGCCTCCAAACTCATCTCAGGATTTCCACAGTTTTCACTTATAAAGAGCAAACGAGAGATCTTGGTTTGGCCTGTATAACCACCAGCATACTCAGCAACATCCAGATCAGGGACAAACTTGATGGGCAGTCGGGTTTGATCATCGCTATTCAACATGTAATCTCAGGTAAGAGGGGAAATCTAGAAAAGGGGGGAAAAAGGACTATTCAAATTAAAAATTGTCCAATACTTGATGGCTTGCTCAGGATCCTCCAAGAATCTAACCATTCCATCATGATTGATTGTTGCATAAATTTCACCATCCCGTATCTGTGCATGAAAGAAAAGTACAAAATATGAAACATAAATGCAAGTTCATTAAGAAGAAAAACACATTTCTACCTCTTTCACTTGTAATACAGAAAATAAGTCAGTTACTAGAAGGCCACAAATACAGACTAAATGGGCTGCCCGCGTTTCAAAATTACCATTTTAACCACATGCATCTCTACCTCCTTTGCACTGTTGAGTTGTACAGAACTAGCTATATCTTGCATGGACAAAGTAAGGTTTGGCTGAGCCAATTTCTGGATATTTCTTTTACACATGGATAATACAGCCTCTTTGACAAGTCCAAGATTGTTGTCCTGACATAACAAAATGAAAAAGAAACCAGAAACAATGTCAATTAATTTGGATAACAGAAATCAAGTTACTGCATCCTGAAAAAGTCTAAACACTCTTTATAGGGATACTGGAAAATTGGATCAACATTCACATTCTCAATTACTGATCTAGTTTATTTCACTATTGCATGATCCTTCCAATTCGGAACCGCATGGAACCAGCGGTTCTCCGGTTCTTGGGGTGGGGGAACCAGAACCGTGATTCTAGTTCCGACCAGTTTCGGAACTGGACCGATGTCTAAGCACATAAGCTCATGGGGTTTCATCTTAAAACCAATTGACAATGGGAGGAGTAACCCAATGATATATATACTACTATACTAGGCTATTTTTTCTTTGAATTTTCAATGTGGGATGAGTATTTATTCTCAACAAAGTCCTTAAGCTTTTAACCGGGTTTGTTTCCTTCGTGATCGAACTTCTCTTATCAAACCTAAATGGATGATCTTTTGACAATAAGCATATGTGATAATCAAACCACGAAACCTTTCGCCCATGTGTTAGTCTAAAGGCTTGTGATTTCTCCATACAATAAGGGCAAGCTAAATTTCCAGCAGTACTCCACCCAGACAACATCTCATATGTTGGAAAGTCATTCACCATTCAAATAAGAGATGCTCGCATCTTGAAGTTTTCCTTGGAATACACATCAAATGTTGTGACACCTTCATTCCATAACACTAGAAACTCATCAATCAAAGGTTGCAAGCAAATATCTATTAGCCTCTTCGGGTTTTTTGACCTGGAATTATGGTGACCAAGAACAAGTAGGGAGATTGCATGCACATACTAGGTGGTAGATTGTAAGGGGTAACAATCACCGGCCATGCTGAATATGTCTTTCCAGTCTGACCAAAAGTAGAGAACCCATCAGAACATAAACCTAATCTCACATTACAAACCTTTGATGCAAAGTGCGGAAATGTGCGATCAAGCTCTTTGTCTCATAGAAACTTTTGGGAAGTTTGTTGTCTGGTGGTAAAAGTCTATGTACATCACGAACAATTTGATTATACCCAGCTTGTGACAAGTTGTACTCTGTCTTGTGCCTCAAAAAATTACCCACTACAGACAATAATGGCACAGGAAAACCAGAATATAATGGCTCATTTGCCGCTCTCAACACATCAAAGAACCGATCAGATAACAAGGAGATGTTGTCATGGTATTCAATTTAGGAAATTAACATTTTAAATATTTTAATCTAAATATGGGGCAAGATTTCAACAAATAATGAAAATAATTTTTAAGTATGAAAATATGTGGAATAATCTTAATTATTTTTTTAAATTACATAATTTTATTACGATATTATATACAAGTATTTTAAACTTTATATTAATATCATATTATTGTATAATCTTTAGTAAAGTCATCCCGTAAATATCACGAGAATTCAACTAGTTCAATCATAAAATTATTTTGTTTATTCAAACATGTCAAAAAATTTCAATTTTTTCCGTAATGAAGTTTTTATCTTAGCCATGTATTTATGTCAAAATTAGATGGTAAAAAAATATTCTCACTTTTCTTTATAAAAATAATTCTCATATAAATCCATTATAATTCTCATATTCTCACTTTTCTCTAAAAAAGATTCTATTGCTCCATGCAAATTACACATTGCACTAATATATTTAAGCTCATTATAATTATCATTTCTTTATTCATATCTCACATCAATCTCATAGGTTTACTCACTGATTTTGATTAATTAATAAATTCAACCGCTACTTGCATATTGCATACTTTATAATTGCAGTAATTAACGCTCTAAGGAAAAGTCATTCATCCGTCGTGGCCAATAAAATGATAATTGTAAATACTCCCGTGAATATTTTTTTTCGAGACTGATTGAGTAAACATGTGGCTCAAAAATATAATTTTATTGCCAATTTTATTGTATTTTTACACTACTTGTTAAATTACAATCAAATCCGACATAACTCAAAACTTTAAGCTTTCATCTTAAAAAATCTCTAGGTTAAACACTCGAAATTTTACCTAAACCTTACTTACCTGCCCAAAACAAAATTGAATAGACGCAAAATACTGGCAAGTGGCAACAAGCTGCCTCTTGTTGACAACTTATTAGCCAATTAATCCCTTTTCAATTGATTGTATTTCACTCAATTGCCCATCATTTTATGGGCAATCTCAATCCAAGTCAAACTCATAAGTAAGTTGATTAGTTAGCACGAATCACGTGTTTTTGAGTTGTTGTATCTCCCCTCTGGAGGGATCAAATTCAAGATCATTTTTTTATGTAAAAAGAGTGCAATTAATAAATTCAAGAACTTAACAAGAATATATTCAAAATTTTAAGTTGGCTTGGTTAGTGAAGAAGTGTCACTTCCTCATACTCTTATTTGTAGGATCGTTAGTAGTTAAACAAGTCGACGACTTCAGAAGTCGCCGACTTTGAATAACAGTCGAAGTCACCGACTTTGGTAAAGTCAGTGACCTTGAAATAAGCAACGAAATAATTAATCAAACAGAAAAGATATTAACAAACTGTAAATGACAAGCGATGTATAGCGGAAACTCTTCGTAAACCAACTAGTTTACTTAGAAAAAAACCACTCCCTTCCAAGCTTCTCACTTGGTCGGATTTCAAGAGTCTTTAGACTCGCTCTATTGATTTCTTGAGTGTTACAAAGCTCTCCCGTGTACAAGTTGAATCCCACAACCTTGAGCCACGCTCTACCTTTGTGCCTACACTCTCAACCTCACACTATGCCTAAGAACACTTGACTACACCACTTGTACGAATCTCACGCACAAGTCTTCTTCACTACTCGTACGAATCCCACGCACGAGTCTTCTTCAACCTAGAACTCTCTCTTTTCTTTTTCTCAAGATATACAATTATGCACGAAAGTTCTTGCTTCTAACCTAAAACAATGCAGTATTTAAGCTAGAATAAGGTGTGATTTCATGTACTATTATTTCCTATTCGGTTAAGGAAATAACATCCCACGCAATCTTACAAGATATTTTCTTATATAACAAGCACGCACATATAAAATATCTCAATGGAATCATATATCATCTTCTTCTGATTTTAGCACCCTTTTATGATGATATTCTCCATAAATAAACGTCACGGATGTCTTGCAAACAATCGCACACGATCTGTGTGTTCCTTCCATAAATAGTTTTCGTCACCAACTGGTCATGTCAGTGACTTTGCCAAGTCGCCGACTTAGCTTGCAAACTTGAAGTCACTGACTTCCTTGGAACCATCAAAACACAACTTTTCAACAATAGTTTGTTGCTAGTTATTCTTTGTCACTGACTTCTTCATAAGAACCTAATGTCACTGACTCTCCATGCAACTTCTGTGTCACTGACCTTTGGAACCATCAAAACCAGATCTTCTAACAATATTGTAGGTTCGATTCCTATTATCTATGTGAGGATTATATTTGTGGGCGACTTGTAAATGTTTTTATAAACGATTTTTCTATCATATGTCTAAAAATCATCTGATATTTATTAAGAAAAAAAAGGAAAATTATATTTATTGGGTTGAGAATTTTACTTAAGTTGTAAGATAAGCATAAATATTTGGCACAAGTTGAATAAATAAACTAAATTATTTGTGAAGTACATGATTTATATTATTCCATTCGAAAAAATATTTACTTTCTAGTAAAAAGTAATTTTTTTTCTTTTGTAAATTGTAACAACTTGATAAGATTCCTTCTCTTTTTAATAAGAGGAATTTATACCCATGTCCTACTTTGTAAATTACATATTTAATTCAAGTATTCACCTCATCACCTAAAAGTGGGACAATTCTTTTCACTAGTTTCTTTGTTGTCTCGATTTGCATATGGTCGATATTGAACCACGAAGCTAGGTTATGCACCATGCAATAAAATACACATGTATTGATTAAGTACATAGTTATCTATTGATCCCTTGAGCTAGACCTGTCAATCGGGTCGGGTCGTGCGGGTTCGGGTTCGGGTTAAATCGGGTTACGGTTCGTTATGAGTCACGAGTCAATCGAGTTGGGTTGTAGCGGGTTTTCGTTCGGGTCGGGTTGACCAGCGGGTCTAAAATCTTCTTTTTTCTTATGATTATTAAAATCAATTTTTAATTAAATAATAATATTTAATTATAATATATCATTTTCATTTATTTTAATAATAAAATATATTATAAGTTTCAAAATAAATTTAAAAAATTCTATAAATATACTAAATCGGTCAACCCAACGGGTTTCGAGTTCTATCGGGTTCGGTTTATTTCGGGTTTCGGGTTCAAATTTTCGGGTCTTGACCCTAAAATTATCGGACGGGTCGGGTCGGGTTAGTGGGTTAGGTCAGTTTTTTACAGCTCTACCTTGAGCGAACGGAAAGTATTGACTCTACATCAACCAAAAATAATAATAATTAATTTCTTCATAGTTTTGATTTATATAAAAAAATATCAAATATTTCTTCCTGATTTGATTTTTACGATGGAATTATTTATCATACTTTGTTAAACTTAAAACTAAAATTGGTACCATTTATTACATAAGTGCTTTTTCTAGTGACTAGTGTGGATCTTAATTATTTCATTATTAAAATTTAAACTAAAAATGTTGATTTATCTTTCTTTTAGTGTGATTATTGATTATCTAACAAACAACAACAAAAATATTAACAAAAAAGTTTTCATGGGTGGCATTTTGCTGATGAACCTTCCAAGCTAATGAACAAATTTGAAATGAAATAGTGCTGTGACAAATGGTATTTTGATAACGAAACTCAATAATGGGCAATTTTGTATAATTTTTTTTGGCTGGTTTTTTTTATGTCAATTAGTGGGCGGATTAGCTCGCATTTTTTTTTCCTTTATGGGTCAACTAAATATAGATAAATACAAAGATAATCATAAATTAGTAGGGTTGGACAAAAAAAGGTTCAAATCAGCATTCAAGCATCTAGTCAAACGGTTAATCCTTCAAGGGTAGCACCAAGAGGGGGTGACAAATTCTGATCCGACCCGAAATAACCGACCGAACAACCCGATTCGAGAACCGATCGATATCCGGAAAAAATTACAAAATGAAATCTGAAACCGACCCGATCTGACCGATTCTAACCCGAACCCGAAAGCAACCCGTTTAAAAAAGCAACCCGAAACCGATTATATCCGAAAAGACCAACCCGATACATACTCGAATCCGAGCTACCCGAACCCGATTGTACCCAAACCGGTTGTATCCGAAAACCGAAACAATCCGAACCCGATTACACCCGAAACAACCCGAACCCGATTATACCCGAGACCTGGAATAATTCAAACTGAATTATACATTTATACATGACGCCTAGTCACGCACATTGACACAAAGTAATACTAGTATGAAATAAACAAGATAGTTTTGTAGGAAAAGTTTAAATGATTTGTCCCTATAATAAATTAATAATGGTCAAACCATTAATTCACTACAATCAAATATAAAATAAGCAGTAAGTCAATAAGACAATAACCCAATTATGCTTCCATATTCAAATATGACACAATTTTTAAAAGCTTGACATTATTTTATTATAGTAATGTCACGTGACGCAATTTTTTCAACAGATATGGTTTCTGTTTTATAATGTATTAGGTAGATATCATCATTCATCACAAAAAGCTATATTTATTTAATAATAGTCTTTTAAGATCTTATTTATTTATCATAGTTATACCAAAATCAATATGAGATTTTATAATATTTATGTTTTGAGTTTTCAAAACTACTGGTTGATAGAATATAAGATTTTATATATTATTAATATATAAGATCATATGAATATAAGAGATTGTATAATCATTTAGTTATAAAATAGTGTTAGTTCTCGCATCTTTTACGAAATTTTATAAAATTATTGTATTATGTATTTGTACTTGTTAAATTTTGATCAAACTGATGATATAAACAAGAATATTTTAGAAAAACTATACATATCTTATCTAAAAAAAACTATCGTTTCTAAAAATAATCATTAAAAATTGATATAAGAAAGGATATTTTAAGAATTATATATAGCTTATATTCTTATCTAAAATATAATATTATCCAAAAATAAAACTAATATATTTTTTTAATATATATAAATATAAATATTTAGAAATAATTCGATTAAATTTCAACTAATCAGCTTGATTTAAAAAAGATGAATGATATATTTTAATATGGAATCATTTTATATATTATTTTAACCTCCGCTTTAGTATATAGTAATGATTGAATATTTTAATAACTTTAGAACTACTTACCATAGTCTCATAAAGTCATGGATTTAACCGAACAGTTATTTTGATCTCTTAATATCGTTTTAACCGAACACCGATTTAACCGAACTGATTTAACCGAAATCTGATTCAACCGAAATCCGATTCAACCGAAATCCGATTCAACCGAAAATTGCAAAAACTGACTCAACCCGAAATCGACTAAACCGAAATCCGGATTTGCTTGACCGATTTTGACCCGATAACCCCGATGTAACCGACAATTTACACATCCGACCCAATCCGATCCGACCCGAAATACCCGATTACCGATCATACCCGATACTGATCGAAACCCGAATGATCCGAAATCCGAATAACCCGACCGCAATCCGACCGATTTACCGAATTGCCACCACTCTCCGGTTCGACTCTAATGGGCAAGGCCCTCCACCAAAAAAAGGTTCAAATCGTTTTTTTTTTATCAAACCGGGCCAAGGGAATATCGGTCTATGATATTTTGTTAATCAGTTTTCGATTATATTTGATAAAATCAATTTTGTTTTTCTATATAAATTCAATCTTGTTCAAATTGTGGTGAAACCCAATTTGATGTTATATATTTAATAAATTTTAATTTTGTAAAGTAAAAAAAAAAATCCTTTAAAATGTTTTTCTAAATATATATTTGTTTTTAAAAAAGTTGATCTAAAACCAGACTGGACCAAAAAATTCTCATTATTTTTCAAGATTCGGTCCCGTTTTGATTTTGGACCGATGCCCGCCCCCTAAAAATTAGAGGGAAAAAAATATCCTGTGTGAGGACAATAATTTGTCATAATTGAAACATGCAAAACTAAAAGGCCCATTTTCAAGCTGTTGGCCTGTTGTGTGGGCTGTGCACCATGCACCAAATCTCTGAACTGACCAGCCAATTACTTATTTTGAAATATTTTTCTCTTTAGATCCTCAAATACATGCTATAGACCATTTGGCATACACAAGATCCTGCTGTAATTGGCTTATGTACTAATGTACATTCTAAAATCCTAGAAAAAAAAAAACAGATCATAACAAATTTAACCACAGGAACAGCACCAGAGTTCAGTAACTTCCATTATCACAGAAACTAACCAGATCATATAAGACCAAAGAAAGTGTACAAGCTCATACATTTAACAGGAAGCTTTTCAGTCTTCTATCACACATCATACATTCAACAAATACTCCATCCACAACACACTTTGGTGCTCGTGTCATATCTATATATACTACTACAATCCACAATTAAGCTCAGTGCAAGATTCATTACTAGGCTGTTTCTTACCATCCACAATTAAGTCTTTGCTACACCTGCAGAGATAATTCAAACCCATCAAGAGCTCCAACATAACGTCTTCCGTCTTAGCCTGGTTAGCAAAATGAAGCGTATGAACAAGAAGAACATTCGGCTTAACCATAACGTTTTGCTTCTCAAAGTTCCTCTCAGACTGCCACCTTATCGTGTTATGAGCAAGAGGCGAAAGCCAGTCCAAGATCCTGTTCATTGCCATACTCCACTCGGTTGCTAAGGTGGCGTCACACACGGAAGGACAAACGGATTTTCCATATTGTTTCAGTTTCGCCCTCAAGGACGTTTTTATGTTACTCGGTAACATGTTGTAGAGGTCGTCTCTTGCATCCGGGCCCACAAGATGAGGCAACGACGCGAGCTTCTCGATTAGTATGATGATGTTTGCATAGTGTAGGCTCAAGGCAGCACTTCCGAGTGTGCTAGCGGGAGTGATGGAGGACATAAACTGACGGCTCAAGATTGACTTCCGTTGACCCAAAATGATTCCGCCCCCCTTTTTACTCGTTCCGTCCTTAGGCCCCGTTTGGATTGGTACACGGGTGTCTACTACGGCTGAATCACTTCCACCTAACATGCATCCTTTGAAAGGCCCCGTTTGGATTGGTACACGGGTGTCTACTACGGCTGAATCACTTCCGCCTAACATGCATCCTTTGAAAGGACCCGTTTGGCCAAACCGCTTTGCCTTTGTGAGGGAATGTCTTTTAGAGAGTGCCTTTTGTTCATTTCTTCTGTCTCTACTAGTACTTCCAATACCAAGCCCCAATGTTGAGCTTGAAATAGACATGGGTCCAGAGAAAAAGATGGAAGCTTGGTTTTGTAAGAATATGGAATGAGGATTGATAAGAGAACGGCATCTAGAAAGGGTGTCATGGGATTGCATTTCACATGTAGCCTTCTCTCCAACAAATAGATCCTGATTGTTGATCCCAAATATGACCTTGATTCTTTCAATTATTGTAAAGAGAGATTTCACAAGAAGCCGAACAATGTAATTGTAATTTCGGCTCCAAGGAGACATATCTTGCAAATTCTTCACCTCCTGGCGCTGTCGTGAGACCTTTTGCTGATACTCAATCAATTTCACCCTGCCAGTATCTGGGTTGATCTGCATTCTCCTCAATGTCTGTTCTAGCTCCAACAACACTTCCATTTCATGATAAAGTTGAGACGTAAAGGCAATAAACGAACCCATTTTCTTAACTTTCTTCTCCATCTTCTTTTTGGTATACACCCATCCACACCACTCAATGCTATTCTCAGCCGGGTTACTAAAGAACGCTTCTAGATGATTGTAAATAGGATCTGAGCACCTTTTTGCAAGAATCATGACGGATTGTGCAACATAGCCCAAATTCTGGAATACTTCAGAAATTGCAAACTCCATCAGTTGGTTTTCGTCGTCAGAAACAAGCTTTAAGATCCCAAAGGAGCTGAACATGTCTTCTTTTAACATACTTATTTGTCTATCACTCAAGGTATTCCACATGTTGACAACCTTTGACATCAAACTTGTGACCTCAAAGGCGAGAATTCCAATCACGGATTTCTCTGATCGTAGTAGCGCTGATTTAGCACGAGGAGTCTTCCATAAGCTACTGAACCATGATTCATTCATGGAGTCAGCCCCCATCATATAAACTTATCCAAGTGATGTTGATTCTAGATTCTTAAAGAGTGTTTCCTTCCTGTAAAAAGAGATAAACAATGTTGAAATACTGAGACAACAAAGTGACAAAAAACAAGTAAAAAGAACACCTAAAGTTGCAAAAGTTGAAATTTTGAATCAGACATTAGTACCACCCCTCTTTTTGGTTCTTACAATCAAGACATTATGCTGAATTTATAATTTCTTAGGTGACAAGGGCCATACATAAGAGTATCTTGGGGAATCTAAAGTGCCATAAACAAACGCAAACTAAAAGCAACTGTTCTAAAGCTTCACAATTCCAATTTAGAATGCCCTAAAGAAGATGCTCAAATGGCTTACAGACTATCAAACAAAGAGAGTGAGCTCAACTGAAAAAGACACAAAAATTTGCGAAGTGTGAGTAGAATTTTGAAGAATGTATCCACGGGGCCAAACAAGGGCCCCGCCCAGAGCAGAAATCTCAGATTGGATTTGTAAGATTGGTCAAAATTATATAATCAAATGCAAGCACAAGTCTTTTTCATACCAAGACAAAATCTCACAGAGTTTTCTCGCATTCTAGGTAACAACATTGAGTCCAGAAAGTCAAACACGCAATTCGCAGAATTCAAATGGAGATGAGAGAAAAGGGAGAAGACTAACCACAATGACAAAGAAAAGGTACAATTTCTCACAGGAAAGCTTTGATTCTTCAGTATTCATCCCGGATCGAAAGCAGAAGCACGAGAAAGGTGGGAATTTGAAGAAAAGAAAGTGGAGAAGTTGACTGAATAAAAAGAACTGCTACCCAGAGTAGAGAGGCCGCAAAATTGCGCCGGAAAAAGGTGGAAGGTGGAGAGAAAGGTCGAAGCTTTGTGATTGTATGAGGAATTGATGGCCGGAAATTGGTTGGTTTTGGGGGGTTTGGTTTGATTGCTTGCACTGAGAAGTGTGAGAAGGGAAAAAATGGTGGTCGCTACAAAGGGTCAGGCAGGATACACTGTGACTGGCTGAGGATGGAATTTGTTCGAGGCAATTCGTACAGGGAAGTGACTCGTTTCGAACGTTCAAAGGTTAATACGACGCCGTTTCGAATTCACGTGTATGATTAACTAATTAGAAGATTGACTCGGTTTAGCGTGTAGTTCAAAATTCAAAATTATTGATTGAGGAGGATGATACATTGTTATAAGAAATTAGAAAGTAGAATCATGGATAAAGTCATAAAGAGGCAATAGTTTATACTTTATATGGTGTATTCTTTAATCTAGTTATAAGGATATCTTAATTTATAATGATTTTAAATAAGACAATTTAGAAATAAGAGTTAATCTTTCTTAAAAAAAATAAAATAATAAGAGTTAATCACCGCAAACCACCCTTATAATACACTACATTGTACTTAACCACCCATATAATAAATATTTATCAAAAAACACCCATGTAACTATCTCCGTTATCTCTTATATCGACTTTGAATAATTTCTTAGAGCATCTCCAAATCCAATGAGAGTCCTTTACTTTATCCCTGTTAAAAAAAATGCTTTTAATTCTGTTGGCCAATAAAAACACTAACATGAAGCATTTAAGGTAAAAAGAGGAGCTAAATTTTGTATTTTACTTAATTACAAAAGTAGATATACATAATTTATAATAGATGTATATGAATATTTTATTAGTGAGAAACTCATAGGAATTCACACCAACGGAGATGCTCTTATGCTCCCGAGCAATATATAATTAATGCAAAAGGAACAATATTGACCTTAATAACTTTAACAACTCATTGGACTACAAGACGTTGCATCGCAATAGTGAACAGAAGGTACGAACCCACCACACCACACCTGGACCCGCTCCATCACCACCGACAAAGTTGCATCTATTATTCACTTTGAGGACTCTTTCTCACGATAGCGGCCAACCTAAGAGCATCTATCATCAAGTCGAAGCAGCTAGCAAATGTAGCCTCCAACACAAACGATACCCCGCCACCATTTACTTAAAGCACCTCTAATTGTTAAAAATTCATGGCATGTCTGTAATACATTCTCATTCCTTAAGGTGCAAGCAAGAGACAAGATAAGAAAATCAATAATACTTCAACATCACAATTATTAAGCGTCAACATAGCAATCTCATGGAAATTGGAAGTAGTTGTTTCATTAAGTTTCAACAATATATTAGAAGCTTGCGTCGTATGTTGAGAAGAGGGACGAGAGAAAAGAGCATGCCAAATTGTTTCACCAACACTCGAGAATCGATCACAGAAGTCATTGCGAACCACCTATCGGATCACGAGAATTGTCTTAACACTTAAAGAGCACAAAAAAATGCACGAAAAGCGAAAACACATAGCTTGGGTGGCACTTAAGTGCCCAAACTTGCTTTCACAATTGAATCTCACTCTAAGCAACAATATGATTCTTGAGTTCTCCCTAAACCCCAAACCAATAAACATGAATTAACCACAAACACTCCATTTTTATGTGGGTCCACACTCGAACATCAGCTAAACGCCCACAAATAGGAATATTAAGAATATGACGAAAATCAGTCGAAGAAAAAAGCTCAAAAATCAAATCATTGTACCATAGTCGAATCTCCTACTCAATGAGGCCAAACACTCGCAAAAAATGATCACATTTAGATCAATCTTGTCGGAGAGCCCCTAATATGCATAAAAAAAGCTATCACTTTATAAATGCAATGAACATGTAACTTCAAGTCACCCACACAATATGATTAGTAATGTGAGCTATACATCTCTTGTGCACATAATGGGGATTATTAAAGCAAACAACATTTGTTCTCATAAACACTTTCAAAGAAGCAAAGTTGAATCATAAGCACTAACATTGTTAGCCGCAAAAGTAAAAACCTTATTAACTAAACTACATGGCTTTAGACAGTCATCAAGTCCACTAGCGATATCTTTGAAAAACCTTCTTAACAAGTCTTGAATCACTTCGATTCGACCTATAAAGATTCCTAGCAAGTTATTTGATTTAGAATTGGTATGGAAATTCTAAAATGTGTAAAACAACTACTATATTCCTTCTCCCTTGGAGTTTCAATGCACGAATGAATGCTCCTTTTTGAAGGGCTTATTTGAAAACATGATCTTTATGTGGACCTTGTATTCACATCATTCTCCTCTTTTTTAAAAACATTTGTTCTAAAATCGACATAGCCTTCAAGAAAAATAAAATAATGAGGGATCATAAACCTTTCAAAAATATTAAGCAATGCTAGATTTGATAGGTGATGACCCTCGATTGAATCATTAAGTTGTAGACTTGTAGGGATGGCCCGATCTTGCACTAGTTTGAACGATCTCTATTCTATTGATTGATTTCGTCTTTAGATCCGTAAAAGAACATGACTCGATAACTTGAATGGTTGGCACACCTCTCCTAGACGTCGAGTTGATGAGGAGATCGAGTAAACTTGAAATGAGAGCTTGTAGAACAAGTGCGAAGAAAACCTTACGAGATTTTTTATTAAAAGGGTGAAAACAAATAATTAATTTTCTTGAATTGAAAAGAGCAATACCTTAGTCAAGGTGCTCTCTAAAACTCAATCTACCTAGTAAAGAAGTCTTACATAGGTTTATAAAGCAGCAATGGAGTAAACTATGTTAAAAAGGGACCAAAATGAAATTCGGATTGCGTCGTGGAGGCGTCGCGACCGTGACGGGTGTCGTCACGACTATGATGTCTGTTCGAGAGGTCATTACGACCTCGGTCATGACCGTGACGGTTTGTCATGACCTAGCCCAAAAACCACCGCCTTTGATCATCATGACTCGTGACAAGGCCTTGGCTTTGTCACAATTTGTTCGACAGTTAGCCTGTGCACATTTTATGAGTCGGCCTAACTAATGTAAACTAGGATAGACGTACGTACGTGCTAGAACCTTTGCATGTAGGTATGATTTAACGCACGCAAGCTTCCTTCATTTTTCAATGTCGACTTGATAAAAGTTGCAGTGAGAGTAAAGTTGAATTGGTCATAGAATGACGAGTGTCAAACTACAAAGGAGGCGTTGTAATCAACTTCATATTATTCGTGTTAACATACTCAACATAGTCAAGCAAAGAGTTTTTGACTAAGTATTCTACTATATTCGACTAGTCTAGTAAATTCTTTATATATCGTTGCATATCTCAAATTATCGACTAAGTTTAGCAAAATGAAAATTATCGTGACCATCATTCACCAAGCTGTTCCTTGCTAAGTACCAAGTCTTAGTTTATGGAGGTGAAATTTTCTTCTTGTTCGGATCCGCGTAAGACTCGGTCAAGGTCAACTTAACTCCTTGTTGGAGCAGTTATAAGCTACCACGTGTACTACTAGGTCTAATCATGGTCCAACGATTCACATATGAGAAGTCTTAGTTTTTTTTTTTAGTAGAAAGTCTTAGGATTTTAAATTTACATTTTAGTCACTGGACTTTTGAATCTTACTTCGTCAATTGAATAATACATCGTCCATTCAGTAATATATATTGTTTTAGATTTTTTTCGAAAATTAAAAAATTATATAATTGAACTATAATAGCTATAATATTCTTATAAAAAAATTCCTTTTCTATTATATATCAAATGACAACTATTATTATATATAAAAAAATCAAACTAAAATGATAAATATTTACTAATGGAATATAAGAGTACTTTAGAATTTTAACAAATGTTAAACTACTAGTATTTAATCAAAGAAAATCTTCTATTCAACTTGTATGTTCTACTTTTATATTTCAATTATTTAAATAAATATTAAATTAATGTTAATTTTTTTTGAAAATTATATTTATATTTCAAACAGATATGTATGAGTGCAAATTTTTATCTTAAAAATTATATTTTATAATTTTTTAAAATTAAAAGAGTAATTTTTTGTACGTAAATCATTTTCTTAATTTTTAAATATTTTATAATATAATTTTTAAGATACAAATTTACACACATGTGTATATATTTTTATAATATAGGTATAATTTTTAAATATTTTTAATATTATTTTGACATTTAAATTTTAAATGGAAGAAAATAAAACACCAAAAGTGGAACGGAGAATTAATTTTATGATATTTAATTACCTCACCGTCCACCTGACTTCTAAGTAGTCAATGACCAGGTTAACTAGCTAGTACTTCAGAATTTAAGAGTCAATAAATATTATTAAAAAATTCATAAACATTACGAATAAAAATAGGAATAGCAAAGAAATATTCAAACAATAAACTCCATGTTCTCACTTCTCAGAAGGAACCCACCACCATCGTGGAAAATTCTACGTACATAAATTCTCATCAACCACATAAACTAAACATACTATATATATTCCCATTCTCTTATATCAGAAAACTATGTTCTTTAATTCTCCACATATTTTCCAAATTCAATCATCTCAATTCAAGGGCTTAACATATCTCGATCAGTACGTATGAAGGTAATTAATAAAGCCTACAACTTGTAGCATCTTAATTGTTTTCTTGTATTGATATCCTTTGTACTTGAATTCAATTAGAAGTTAGTTTTAACATCGATTCTAAAATTTGTAGCAGAAGATCGTGATTAAGGTGCAAATGAACTGTGAAAAATGCAAGGTGAAAGCCATGAAAATTGCCGCCAGCGTACCAGGTACGTTACCTATAACTATACATAACCATTGTTCTAAAAAACGGACTAGGCCCGTGTAGTTTTTTAGTCCGCTTAGGTATTTTTTTTACTGTTTAGGCGCTAGGAGGCATGGCCCCTCTCCGCCAATGGTTTCCCGTGTCAGGCCGCCTAGTAGGACTAGTCATGTGTGTGAAGTCATTTCTACCATCCTATCTGCACATTTTAATGGTTCATCCAACTTATACTCGTATCCCCTGTTGAACATTTCACTCTTATCCGATCCATCTGGTCGTCACTCGTAGGTTATTCGGGTGTCTTGTCAGTTGTCACCCTCGAACTTAATACATTTTGTTTGTTTTCACTATAATAACAAGGGAACAAATTGTACCAATTTTTCGCCCTTTGCACCACCTTAGTAAAAAGTACTTCCACAAGTCATATATTGTGGGAAAGGAAATACTTATAAATCTTGCATTTTACAAATGTAAGGAATGAAAAGTAATATATGCACACATACACATAAGGTAAAAAATGTGGATGATAACTGGTAACATGATGGTGGGTTGGGTTATATAAATGATAATCTCACCTATACTTGATTCACTTGAATTACCCATCACCTATTTTTGATCGAATTTTCGCCTTTTATTTGAGTCGGGTTATTTGAGTTTTCACCCATGACCCATCATGCGAAAATTTTTAATTTATTCAGCTTACTCCAATATAAGAGGTAATTCGAAAAATAATATAAGAAGTATCTGACCCCTTCCCTTTCTGTTGGTTATTGTTATCTAAACTAAATATATTTGCGAAGGTGTGAAGTCCGTGGAGTTAATGGGAGAGATATCGGAAGGGAAGATAAAGGTGATCGGAGACCTGGATTCGGTTTCACTCACTAGCACCCTGAGGAAGAAGGTTGGAAAAGCGACTATCGAAAGCGTGGAACAAGTGAAGGCGTCGGAGACTAAAAAAGATGAAATACAACCAAGTGTGCCCAAAATAGAATGCTTATACCCTTATTCGTATCCATTCAATTATCCATATCCATACAATTTTGCTTAGTGGTTGTATCATTTGAGTTGAATATGTGATCGATGTTTATAGAATGCAGAGACATTGATTTTGAGATCCTATATACATGATGTATCAATATTAATATTGTATTCGAGTTCTCATTAATTTTGGACAATGTACGTAGCTAAAGACAAATATGTAATTGGAAGTATCTAAGTTTTATAGGAATTTATTGTCAAGTCTTGGAAGATGAAAAGAATTAAAACATAAGAAATTTTGGAAGTATCGAGTTTTCGTTAATTTTAGTTTGCAGTATAGGAAGAGTACATGCGCGACAAGCCCATCACATAAGACTACGAGATTTCATCCTAAAACCAATAGGTAGTAGGAAGAGTAATTCATGGGTATATATGCTAGGTAATTTCATTCTCAATTTCCCGATGCGGGATAACTATCTTCACAAGGGGGCGGAGGCAAGCTGGTCGGCAGCGGGCGGTCTCGTGAGTCGTGAGTCACCGAAATCGAAGGGCGATCAGAACCTCCGGTTTTATGGTTCTCTAAAACCTTTAACCGGGACCGAAATCGAAGGGCGGTCGAAACCTCCGGTTTCGGGTTTGACCGCTTTGGTTCCCGGTTCAAACTGAACTGCTAGCCAAAGCTGTACTTACAAGATTGGGCCTGCTCAAAGCTGAATCCAATCCCATATTCATCATGGCCATATGAACTATATTTGGGCTATGAAGATCAGCCCAGTACTTTCATTGCCCTACATTTGAACCATCATGGATCAGGAAGTGGACTTTATACACTTGAAAAATGAAAATCAAATATATTTTGATAAACCGAACATAGATTATAAAGTTTATGCATTTCTGATAGTTGAAAAGGCCCTAAAAGCATGCGTGATTAGTGCTTACACATATAGACAACGACGTACGAGTGCTAATTAGTTACATAGTAGCTGGAGAATAAGGCATGGAGGCGTACAATAATGCTGTGTTTCAGTAATTAAATAAAATTCACGATGTATTGTTATGAACCTTGTAAAGACTTAATTCTGCTTAAAATTATTTGAGAAATCATACGTCATGTATCACACTAACAACTTCCAAATCTTGACGCCTCGAGCACTCCTAGGAACTCTATATTTTAATGTATCAATACTCAATTAGTCTAATAGCATGGTGACATGTATAAAAAAATTAATATTAAGAAGGTCTACTTAGAATAACAACAACATTTATCCAGTAGAACTTTCATTACGAGAAATCTGGGGGGTCAAGATGGGGCACCTCTGGCTTAGAGCAACGAGAGAGCGACCAAAAGACCCAACGAGATCACAGAAGGCAAGTAGAAAACCAAGCAAGCAAAGACAAAGACGGGGGTAAAACAAAGCCGAAGCGCAGAACAAAACAAAACATAAAACAAAACAAAAGCAACGAAGCCTCAAAGCCCCCGAGGATCGGTCTATTCAGGTGAATAGTTGTCCGCTACTCGAATCTTCTCCCTCCACCTATCCCTGCACAGTGCAAGATCTGTCGTAATCCCCAACTGGCTGACATCCTGCACAGTGCAAGATGGGTCTACTTCAAACTAAGGTTATAAAATATCTGATTCAAACGTGGAGCGGTGTCTGACTAATCAAACCAGGCAAGCAAAAGGCAAAAAACCAACAACTAAAATTATTCTCTTAGGCCACCAAAATATTTGATTCGAACGTAGAGTAGTGTCTGACTAGATACCTCGAGTTACTACCTGTTTTTATTCCCCTTCATTGTCTCTCATCGGGTTTTAGTCTAGAAGATGACAAAAGGGAAATAAAAATATTTTATTTATTTGTGAAAACACAGGATTGAACATGATTAGAAATGAGGCCGGTCATTAGAAACAAAGTTGGAGTGTGAAGCATAGAAGACAAGACACCATTGCGTAAGTGTGAAGGATGTACCAGTGCGTAAATGTGAAGGGTTAGCTTTTAAAGATTTTCGTAGCGAAAGGGGTAGAACGAAAAAAAAGTTAGAAGGAAATGATCATGCATGATCTTATAGGTTGTCACTTACTAAGGTTATAGCCCATAATAAGATGTGTGGAGGAATATAATTAACGTAGAAGACGCTTTGCTCATATCATTTTTATAGGCGTCGTATGTGGTGTTCTATGTAATCCTTTAGTACTTCTATTGCTTTTACTTGTGTGTGGTTATAATTAAAGTGAATCAAATTAAAAGGAGCATTTATTAGGATATAAAAGGTGAATTTGTGTACACTAACAAATATAATAACCTAATGTACGATTAGAAACTATATCTTCTATTATCAATTGTTTTTCAAATATTAACTATTCCACTCTAATTATGAAATGGGTTATGTACACGACTTTCAACCAAGTACTTCTTGGTGTAGTGGTAATTGGAACTAGATCGTTTAAGCACTTGTCCAGAGGTCTCGAGTTCGAGACTCTTTGGTGGTATATGTATGCAGCAGAGAGGCTGGGTCCAACCCAACTCCGGTCCGAACGTATGGGCGAGGCCTAGCCCATAAAAAAAAATGTACACGACTTTCAAATTTCAATCTATCAGTCCATGGGTCCGTTCGGCGGGACTTATTTTTTACCTTATACAACTTATTCAAGCTTATGGTAAAAAAATAAAGTCTTTATTATTTGTTCGGTAGTGGGAGTTGACGATGATTATTGTAGCTTATGGGAGTTGATTGTAGTTTATATTTCACCCAAAATTTAATCTACCCCTTGCAGCCTTATCAAGCCTTATGGGATTTATTTCCTTCGATTGTCCTTTACTAATTTAATTTTGGAATATTTAAAATTTAATCTTCTCTTTATAAATTTATAAATATATCCTTTTTGGTAATTGAACATCCATCTTTTATAAAATCAGTCTCGATCAATTTAATCTACCGAACACCTACACAATTTTTCACAAAAATAAACTAATAATTTCAACTCCTAAAATTAACTTGTAAAATCAGCATCAACCATTAAATCAACATCAGCATCAACATCAACTTGTATCAGGTTTGATGCGCCGAACAGACCACATGTATCCGTAAACTTTCAGAGTTAGAATTTGAAACGGAACAAAAAACCTTCAAACAAAGGTGAAATTGAGGCGTACGTTTTGGCTAGTATTCGTACATTTTTGATAGTTTCTTTTGATAAAGCATTACCAAACCCCTCAGTTAGGTGTATGGTATTCGTGGTAGGTTCCTACCTACCAATTCAACGATCAACATTTATGAAAAAAAATTGTAAAAGCACATTTTCAAGTTATAAAGCATGGACTGTGCTAACTAGTGATCAAACCGGGCCATCACTAAAAAAATGTCTTGCTATTCAAGTTATGGATCCAAGCAAAGAACAAAGCATATTCCATAACCGAATTACCCATATTACCCTCATCTCTATTATAGTTTGACAATTGTCATAAATATTAGGGAAAATTGCATTTAACCACCCTTTATTTTACACTTATTGCAATTAACTATCCTTTATATTTTTTTCTACACTTAACCACCCCTTATTTGCAACTATGTGCATTTAACCACCCATTTTAACTAAAAATGTCATTTTCTCCGTTAAGTAAAGTAAATTACGTTTTTTCCTTTTTAAAATTTTTTTTATTTACAATAAATAAATAATGGAAAAACCATAATTGACACTTTCAAGTTCCAATATGCCGATTTTTGCAACCCTGACCTAATTTCCTCCATAATAATTCCTTCCCTCCATCCAATGGCGGAGAAAAACCACGACTTCACCGATGCAAAGACCATGGGTTTTGGATCTGATTTTGACGACTTTGAGCGTCCTTTTGAGTCGATCGTGTCTAAGTTGATGGACGACGACTCGGGACTCAAAAGGTTGAGATGTAAGCCGAAATACATCTCCGGTCGGATGAATAGAGGACCGACCGACTCGGGTTTTCACGAGCGTATCCAATGATAATTACATTCCAAGCTCAATTTATTCCTAAATTCTTTTATTTATTGTAAATAAAATTAAAAAAGAAGGGCAAAAACGTAATTTATTTTATTTAACGAAGAAAATAACGTTTTTCATCAAAATGGGTGGTTAAATGGACATATTTACAAATAAGGGGTGGTTAAGTGTAGAAAAAAATATAAAGGGTAGTTAATTGCAACAAGTGTAAAATAAAGGGTGGTTAAATGCAATTTCCCCTAAATATTAACATTGATTTTATTTGTTTCACTTTTTATTAAAGGACATTGCTCATGAAAGTTAAAATAGAAATTTTAAGGCAGTACTAATAACCAGCTGGTCTGGGTGAGGATCCCAGTTGGACTGGTTGGTCCTCGGGGGAAGAACTCCGAGGTCACCGGTTCGACACCTACCGGTGATGAAACCATAACATTAATTTCTCTAGAACTATTTAAAGTTCTCACCCGTTCAAGGGTGCTCTAGGCTAGTCCAAGTAGTACTTGAGCTATCATAAATCTTACCGGATAAAAAAAAACAGCTGGTCTAATGGGATGAGGTGTTAGGTTCCTTAAGCATTTGTTTAGGAGGTTTGAAGTTCGAATCTCTCTAGCGGCGTGTACGGAAAAACCTGAATTGGGAGGATCACCCAAGCAATGGGTCTCTGCAATACCCGATTCAGACGTTGATTGGCTCTGACTAATCGAATCGGGCGAAAGAGCTAAAAAAGAGATTTTAAGATACTTAAAGTCTTAATTATTTAACTAAATAATTTAAGACATAAATTACAATGTTTATTAATATGGAGTAGCATATATTTCAAAATTTGGTGCGAATTAGCCGAAGCATAAATATTTTTCTAAGTGGGTTTTTCGAATTTTAAGGTAAAAATGCAAAACCGCTAAAGTAACTTTGTCTCTATTTAGATCACGCATTTAATGTATTAAGTTGCATTAAATTATATATTTAATGCGAGTATAACTTAATACATTAAATTCGATAATTTAAACATAATCAACAAAAGTATTTTGGTAAAACAATGCACAAAGTTGATGGTTTTAACTTCGTTAAAGGGTAATTCCATTGGAATTTCCAATGGTTAAAATCTAGGTGCTCAAAAACCAAAACTCCAATATAATGAAATCCATGGGCCAAAAAGCAAGAACAAGGAAAAAGGGCAAAAGCGACCATTTGAGTTCAAAGTACAAAAAACCTGTCGCCTGAAAAGCCGAAAGGCTACATCCAACGGACCAAATCAAACGGACAAATAGCCAGATCGACGGACCAGATCACACGGATGATTGGACGGCTGAGATCAACTTAAATCGTCACGTTTCAAAGGCGACGGCGTGGTATCGGACGCATCGCATCTCATTGACTCATTGGCATCTCCGCTTTCTCTTATTTAATAAACTTTTCTAGAACCCCAATTCCTCTCTTCTATCTTCTACTCCAGTTCCAAAACCCTATTCGAAAGCAGATCTCAGATTTCATCCATGGCGACCGTTACCATCTCATACGTCAAGGCTAGGCAGATCTTTGACAGTCGTGGCAACCCCACTGTTGAGGTATGTATCCCTTTCGTTTGTGTTTTTGATGATTCATCTGAAGTAATCGGAGTTCCAATGAATTAACGCTAGAGATTTTATCGTTGCTGTTCGTTTGATGCATGTTGATTATAATTAGCTTGATTGAAATTGAAATTGCTTGATTGTTGATGGAGAATTATTTGTCATCTTTTGGTGCACGATAGATCTTATCTTCTCTTTCGATAACTTCGTTTTTGTATTCCGATCTGGTGTTTATGTAGGCTGATATTGGTTTGTCAGACGGATCTGTCGCCAGAGCCGCAGTTCCAAGTGGTGCATCCACTGGTAAGTTGGCTCGTCTTTTAGATATTTTCATTTTCTAGTTCGGATATTGGTTTGATGTGCAATTCATTTTAATCTTATCGTGGTTAATTTCTACGAGTGTGATTTGGTGTAATTGCAGTCAAGATCTAATTTTTAGTGTGCTGAAATCAAATCAATCCAATTTGATTAGATCAGGTTGTGTGTAGATTTTTTTCATGAATGTCATTTGATCTAACAAATCTGTACTTTATTTTCAGGAGTTTATGAAGCTCTTGAGCTTAGGGATGGTGGCTCTGACTACCTTGGAAAAGGTGTTTTGAAGGTGAGTTTTTAAACTTGCAGTTTCTCTGTTCTGCTACCTTTGAGAAGCTGTTATGGCTAATGAGTTTCCTAATAACATTTGTAGGCTGTTCATAATGTGAACGCAATCATTGGTCCAGCTTTGATTGGCAAGGTATGTAGTGTTATTTTTTTTAATCAATACAATGCTAAGCTGCCTTTTGGATCTCCCTTGTCTAACCAAGCCATTTTCACTAAAAATCATGTCTTCAATTGAACTAATCTTACCAACCTAATCATTCATTTGATAGTCCTATTTATTTCTGTCTTTGTAGGGTGTTACTTGTCTTTTCACCTGTATTTGTAATCATCACTTGATTGAATTGTACAGGACCCATCGCAACAGACAGAGATTGACAACTTCATGGTTCAAGAACTCGATGGAACACAAAATGAGTGGGGATGGTGCAAGCAAAAGGTATATTAGTATACAACTAATTGCTACTTGGATTTTTTGGTTCTTGTTTCTTGTGTGAAATCAGGAATATTGCTTATATTTTGGGTTTTGAAGCAGACCCAAAGATCTGATGGGAGAATAATAACCTGTTTTCATTTTCTTTTCTCACATGGTAGCTTGGAGCAAATGCTATCTTGGCTGTTTCTCTAGCTGTTTGCAAGGCCGGTGCTACGGTCAAAAAGATTCCCCTGTACCAGGTATATGTTTATTTTATTCACAGGGTTTACTTATGCTGGATGTTGCACACCCAATTGTTATACCTGTGCTTTATTCCAATGTGCTATAAAATATGATTCATTTGGATTTTCTAACACTTATTTAGAGTGTTGTCTGATAAAATTTTTAAAGCAATGATAATGATTTGCAATTTTGTACCATTTTGTGTCAACCTCTTTGATTTTGCACCTCAATCTGAACTATTTTTTTTGTTGCAGCACATTGCAAACCTTGCTTGCAACAAGAAGCTGGTGTTGCCAGTCCCCGCTTTCAATGTTATTAACGGTGGATCACATGCCGGCAACAAGCTTGCTATGCAGGTTCAGCATTTTCACAGGCCACTGCTCTTGCTATGTATGTCTGTTTATTATCAAGCTTCTCATTTATTTATGCATACAGGAGTTCATGATCCTTCCGATTGGAGCATCATCCTTCAAGGAGGCGATGAAGATAGGAAGTGAAGTGTACCATAACTTGAAGGTAAGTTTTGAGCTTTCAGTATATGTGTATGTAAATGAAAAAAATAAATTAAGGATGCATTTTGTGATTAATATTGGTCAATAAAATTGCTTTTCTTTTTTCTTGGCACCTCATATGGTTGGGGTGACTGACATTCTTGTATACTGATGATCATTTTGTGCTGTACATCAATCAACTGTTGTTTATTTCACAAAATAACTTGTATATTTTATATGCAATTTTACTTATGATGAGTGTGTTTTTGTCACATGCTCTTAGTATAGAAGATAGTAAGTCTATGCTTTTGATAATTGATTTGCATATCCTATTTTTTTAGTTCGGATTATGTAAATACCCTTCTGGACTTACATTTTGACAAACTAGCGTTTTTATTATTTTTTTGGTGGAAAATTTATGGCTTGTATATGTATTGCAGAGCGTCATCAAGAAGAAATATGGTCAAGATGCTACAAATGTTGGTGATGAAGGTGGATTTGCTCCCAATATTTTGGTTAGTAAATTCCCTGGATTAATAGGGCAATTGGTTGTTATTAACAATTCACTTACATTTGTAATTTTATAATTTCAGGATAACAGGGAGGGTCTTGAGTTGCTC
Organism: Fallopia convolvulus; assembly: GCA_964016875.1. Taxonomy (NCBI): domain Eukaryota; kingdom Viridiplantae; phylum Streptophyta; class Magnoliopsida; order Caryophyllales; family Polygonaceae; genus Fallopia; species Fallopia convolvulus. The sequence continues at coordinate 719,023 of OZ024722.1, read as the reverse complement.
AAAACAGCTATTGCGAAAGCTGGATACACAGACAAAGTGAGTTCTTTGCCAGTATATTATTAATTGAGTTTGCACACCTGATGACCCTTTATAGCCTCTTGCAATGGCATTAGTTAAACTTCTTTTGACTTGTTTAGGTGGTTATTGGAATGGATGTCGCTGCATCTGAATTCTACTGTGAAGACAAATCATATGATTTAAACTTTAAAGAAGAGGTATACAAAATGACGTTTTTAAATACTACGAGCTTGCAGAGTATTACATTTGAAGCAATTTATGAACGTCAAGTATGTTCTTAACATTAAGTGCTAAATTTCTTTTCCTTCTAGAACAATGACGGTAAACAAAAGATCTCTGGTGAAGCTCTCAAGGATCTCTACAAATCGTTTGCAGATGAGTACCCAATTCTGTCAATTGAGGATCCATTTGACCAAGATGACTGGGAGCACTATTCTAAGATGACTGCTGAAATCGGGGAAAAAGTTCAAATTGTGGGTGATGATCTCCTGGTCACTAACCCTAAGGTACGTTAGATCTCTTTCATCTTATTTTGCCCCTCTCCTTTTGTCATGCACAGCGATTTGAAAATACATTTTCTTCGATTTTTTCAGAGAGTTGAACAAGCAATCAAAACAAAAGCCTGCAATGCTCTTCTCCTTAAGGTAAGGCAATTATCATCCCGTTGTACATGGATAGTTTTTCCCTTTTACATAATACTGAAATCAAAATCTTCAATTTCCTGGGGAACAGGTGAACCAAATTGGAAGCGTTACAGAGAGTATTGAAGCCGTGAGGATGTCCAAGCATGCTGGGTGGGGTGTGATGGCTAGCCACAGGAGGTCTGTAAAATAAAAATTCTACTTCTCATATGCCTTGTTTGTCTCAAGTACATTTATCTAGGAGTTGAAAATTAAAATGTTATGATTCTTTATTCCTTCCTCGAATTAGTCCTGCTCCTACTTTTTTTTCATTTACAAGTATGATTTTGATCAAGCCTGTGGTTTGCCATTTGCAGTGGTGAGACTGAAGACACTTTCATTGCTGATCTCTCTGTTGGTTTGGCCACTGTAAGTTATTACCCTCTCAATTCACTAGAGATTGTCATTTTAGACTTTGACATAACTTGTAAGAAATTTAGAAACCCATTAAAGAGAATTCGCATCAAATAGAGCATTAGAGCCACAATGTGCATTTTCAAATAACAAATCTCACAAGCACTGTTCTAAAAATCCCTTTTAGGCCCCGTCTTAGGCCCTTGAAGGTCCTAGCCCGCCTAGGCCACCGTTCAACCTATCTAGGCGCTAGGCGGTCCTGTCCACCCAATGCCTGCCTACCGTTTTTTAGAACATTGAGTGATCACTCACCAAAACTCTAAAATGGGATCACTCACCAAAACTCTAAAATGGGAACTATTTCCTAACATGATTCAAGGCTTAAAATGAATTAATGATAAGCTAACCATTTCTCTTATGTGCTTTGTTCTCAGGGCCAAATCAAGACCGGAGCCCCATGCAGGTCGGAGCGTCTTGCCAAGTACAACCAGGTTAGAAATCCTCAATGATTCATAAAACACAATTATAATGAACAAGATGCATATTATTGAGTGTGCTGATTGAGGGTTTTATTGTGTGCAAACTTTAGCTGTTGCGCATTGAAGAGGAGCTTGGAGCTGATGCAGTTTACGCAGGACGTGACTTCCGCACACCCGTCGAACCCTACTAAGGAAGATGGTGGACAAGGAAGGATGAATGAGCTCTGCTTGTATTTTGTGTGGGTTGAATTTCTGAGTTATGGTCAGAATTTTCCTTTTTGTTGGGTAATAATGAAGTCCTCGGAGAAAACTTGATTAATAGTAAGAGGCGTTTTTAGCTTTTATTAGTGTCTTTTGTACTCATTGTTTTGAGCACCTTTTTTGCTTTTGAAATGAAGGTATTATTAATGATACATGAATTTTCCAATTTACTGAAGTTTTCGTTGCTCGGTTCATGTGGGCATGTTTTTACCAATGGTTTTCAATGACCCGTGACATAAATTTTTTTAGCTTGATATAGGTCATAGTTTGGTAGCTCTTGTTAATTTTATCTGGTGTAGTGAATAAAAATTGAAACTTTTTTACTTGAAGTCGCTTTAGATCACCTTGAAATCTAACAACCCTTTATGAAATTTGAGACATTTGAATCTTGTTTATTAGATGTTGCCATGTTGGTAACCCCCGTTTTGAGATGGTGCGGTTCTAGTGGAGTTATTAAATAACTCTATGGGTGAAGTTACTAAAACCCTATAGTAAATTAATGAATCTGGTCGGAAAAAAAATTAAAAAGAAAAATTCAATCTTAGACGTTGAATTGTTATTAAAAAAATTAAAAAGAAAAATTCAATCTTAGACGTTGAATTGTTATTTAACGATCAAGATCTTCTCAACTCTATCGATGGAAAATCCGCTTTCGAGAGTGTATCCCTTGAAGATTATAGATTTTAGTATTATACATTTAAACAATTCCTCAATTTCTTCTTGTTCATTTGAAACAATTTGGGCACTTGCCAATTTGCCATCCTTCTTGTTCATTTGAAACAATTTGGGCACTTGCCAATTTGCCATCCTTGTAAGTTCTAAGTTCTAACCGTAGAGAAACATAAAAACATTTGTAATTCATATTAATTAAAAAGTTACGCTGTAAAAAACCACTATTTGACTATTTTATCAAAAAACCAGCCTTTTAAAATAAAAATAACAAAAATCACCCATTCGAGGAAAAACATACAATCAACCACCTATGTTTAGAAAAAAAAAAGGGATTTTCCTTTTGGTACCCCTGAGGTTTTGTCTTTTCCTTTTGGTACCCAAAAAAAATTCTTATTTCTTTTGATACCCTTCTAGTTTTGACAAGTTCCCTTCCATAAACTAAACATCCATTTTCCATCCAATCTTTAATTATTTCCGTTAAAAATAAAAAAGCTCCAACTTTGCTTTAGGTGTTGTTGTTCACTGGTGAATGCTGAAACAGGCAACTCAAAACGTTCATACAAATTGCATTTTTAAGGATTCAGCTAAATTGCACAGGAATAAGTAACTATGTTGTTTTCATTCGTTCTCCACAATTTGTCTTTTACAACCTTTCTCAAATGCCAAATTAATAAATCATGGTCATTAAACTTGAGCAGGTTCTGCACAGAAAATCAATCCAAGATTCTCAATGCCACAACAACCTGATCATTGCCATATAAATTCAAAATTCTGGACCATCCTTAACAAGAAATGGATATTAAAGCTTAATCCCATATTTGTCAAAAAAACATACCAACAACCTGCATTTCCAAAAAGTTGAAAAAAATCAAATTTTTCCCAAATTAAAACCCTAATTTCAGCTCAAACTGCTAATGAATCAGATTGGACCTTAAATTGGAACTCGAAAGTGAAATTACAAGTTTATAGCTCACAAATTGAAGCCAACATTGTCTGGAGGCTGATTATCGTACTTGCCTTGGAGAAGCCTCGTCGTCTCCTCCCGAGAAGCCTCGTCGACCAACCGCGAATCATCGTCATCCGGCGACCAACCGCGAATCCTCGTCGTCCGGCGACCACCCGCAAATCGTCGCCGCCGCTGATTTTCTCCCTCGTCGTCGCCGTCTCCAGTCGTCGGACTCCTCCCTCTACTGCTCGTGCTTGAACTCTCGGAGGCGTGCTCGTGCTTGAACTGCTCGTTTCTTTTGATTTTCTTTCTTTTTTTCTTAATTTCTTAATTGTGGGTTTTTTTTTATTTATTTTTTTGACGGAAGTTGATTAAAATGGTATGGCCGAACGACCGAAAACCACCCTTATAATATGCCATATTGCTCTAAACCACCCTTTTAATATCAATTTACCGAAAACCACCCTAATAAGGGCTTCCGTTAATAAATGACCACCCGCCCCCAACTCCCGTCAAAAAAACCGTTAGTGTTGTATGCACATGCCCCATTATTAATTTGTTAATGTGAAATAAAAGTACAAAAAAAGGAAATGGACCAAAAAAATGAATCTCAAGATCAAACGCTAAAATTCGAGTTCAAAGAAAATGAATCTCAAGATCAAACCCAAAAATTCGACGATTGGTGCGCTTAACCCTAAACAAAGGCGAGATTTGGGAATGGAGGGAGTTGACGGCGAACCAGTAGCAACCCAAACTGCACAAAGGCAAGCCAAATCTGGATTGGAGAAAAGTGAGCCCTTGATTTTGGTGGTCGAAGTTCAAGATCCGAATTCATTAATGTTGTCCCCGGCAAGGTCACTGGTGGCAATGAAGTCATTTGAGTTCAAAGAAAGGGTTAAATCGTGTTGGAATTTTGCTTGGTAGACGTCGAGGCTGTCTTTTTTGTGCAATAATTAGTTTTAATTTATTAGGTATATTTATAATAATATAATATAATGAAAAATAAAGGGTGGATTTGTAATTTCATACTTTAGACGGATTTTTTTTGACGGGAGTTGGGGACGGGTGGTCATTTGTTAACAGAAGACCTTATGAGGGTGGTTTTCGGTAAATTGATATTAAAAGGGTGGTTTAGAGCAATATGGCTTTTATAAGGGTGGTTTTCGGTCGTTCGACCAAATGGTATTTTAGCAAGTTTTGTCTACGGAAAGGAATTTGTCAAAACCAGGAGGGTACCAAAAAGAAAATGAATTTTTGTTGGGCACCAAAAGGAAATGACGAAACCTCAGGGGTACCAAAAGGAAAATCCCAAAAAAAAACGTCAGTAGTCGTTAAGAGGTTCTCATTGCATCATCTCGACTTGGTTAAAACCACTTAAGCTCTAATACTGAATGTGGTGCCAACAACCGGCTACTACCTTGTCGTATGAGGCACTAACTTTCGCATGATGTACATCTAAAATCCGAGCTTTGAATAGACACCTCTAGTTAAATCAAACTTTGATTTTGAAAATTTTCGTCTCCTTTCCTCTCTAAGTATCTATAGCTTCAAGTTTATAGCATAACCTGATGATGCTCAAAATAGCGAAGCGAGAGGTGGGCCCGGGGTATGAGGGTCAAACCAGGTCAAAGGGACCCCCGAGGATGATCCTGGGGCCCACAACCATACCCACCTTTTATTTTAACAAAATTCCTACCCCACGAGGTCCCCCGAGACCTCGGAGCGAGGTCTCGACCCCGTAACCGACTCTACTAGCGCCCGCCCACCATGACCACTCAGCGAGCGCCGCTCTTCGGGCCAATCGCCGACTGCCTCGCCTCTAGGCCAATTAGAGCCCTTGATCTCGAGCGTCCCACATCGGACAATGACCAAAACTCGACTCCCCCATCCTCTATAAATAGAGGAGAATTTCGTATGGAAAAGGGGTCGAAAAACATCTTGAACTCAAGAACTATCTTGCTCGTTGAAGATCGACGTGATTGAAACATCGTTAAAAGGCCTCGCTATAGATAAGTGAAGTCCACAAAAAGACTTCAAGTCTCACAGAGTTTCCGCTCACATCAAAGGCCTCGCTACACCACCTCGCAAGCCTCTTACACCTCGCTCTGCCTCCCATCAAAGACTCCGCAACTCAACCGCGCTCAAAGAGATCGACAAGTAACACTTAGAGCTAGCTAGCAACTAGGAGGTCTCGGACATTGTTAGGTCGAGATCTCGGGTAATCGTAGGAGGTCTAGGGTGTAATTCTCAAATAATCTATCAGCCTCGTTGGCTTGTAAACCTCGCTGTAAAGAAAATCATAAATAAAGAAGCAAGTGTTTGCACTTTCGAATATAATAATCTCGTTTCTTGTCTTCTAGCGAGTCTTTCATTTCGGGTTTCATCACTGGCGCCGTCTGTGGGAACTTCTTCATCCTAAGTAGTTCCTCGATTCGTGCAAACCTTAGCTTCGATTCCCTCAAAATGGCTTGCCCAAACAATTTCTTCCCTCAACACCCCGACAACATGCCAGAAACTACGCAATGGACAGCCGCGGGACCTCCGGGCTGCCCGTTCGTGGTCCCTCCGGGATGGACGTATGCCGCCCCGCAAAATCCATTCCCATTCCAAGGCCTCGAGCAGGGCGGCGCGCCCCCGAACCCATATCCCTACCCGGCTTATGGGCAATACCAACAGGGCTTCGCCCCTTCGTACGTCCCCTATCCCCCCCAGGGTGAGCCGCACTCCGAGTACGTCCCCGCGTACGTCCCTAGGCGTGCGCATGAGCCCGAGTCCTCCACCAACGGCTCGTCGATAGAGAGACCTCCCCGAGATTCCATGCAGATCTCGCGGTCTCGATCGCGTCGATCGAGGCTGCAGGAGCCAGAGTTGTCCGAAACAGCGGGGAGCGCGATGCACTACCCGAGGTCTCGATCGCATAATTCGAGGCCACCGCCCCAAAATCAGGAGGAAGCCAAGATCACCTCCCCATTCATGGACGCGATCCGGAACGCGCCCATGCCCAAGGGCTTCTTGAGGCCGCAGATGGGGCTTTATGACGGTTCAACGGACCCCGAGGAGCACGTAAAACACTTCGCGGTCCAGATGAACGTCAATGCCTACAATGACGCGATATTCTACAGGGTTTTCCCGACCACCCTGGAAAAGGCCGCGTTGACGTGGTTCTCGAGTAAGAAGGTCGGCTCCGTGACCTCGTTCGCCCAGCTGTGTGATTCCTTTGTCACGTACTTCAGCGGCTCCAGGAAGCGCAAGAAGAACATGCGGGATCTCCGCAGGATCGAGCAGGGGGAGAGCGAATCCTTAGGCGCTTTCTTCACAAGGTTCACGACCGCGGTGGCGGAGATCGCGCACGTCGACGAGTCGTCGGTGCGCGACACCCTCATGGGCAACCTGCGCATCGAGGAATTCAAAAACCGCATTTTTTATAAGAATCCGGAGACATACGAAAGCCTGTGCGCCCGGATCACGACGCAAGTATACGCCGAGGATGCCGCCAACCAGAGCTCGCGACCACGAACTGACAAAGAGATCGTCGCCGACGCAAAGGGGAAGGCAAAGGCGGCCGCGCCGGCTGCGCGCGATGCGTATGTGACGCAGGCACATAACCCCAACAACAACAACAACAACAGAAACAACAACAACAACAGAAACAACAACAACAACAGAAACAACAACAATAACCGGAACAACAACAACAACAACCGAAACAATAACCGCGTAGGCGGGGGCGGAGGTTGGAACTGCTTTGGCGGGAGACCGCGGGGTTACCGAGGCAAGGGGGGTTCCGCGTACGACCCAAATGAAAAGGGCCGTGCCAACCCCGCGTCAGGAGCCAACCTCGAGCAGCAAGGCCCAAGTCGGACCCAGGCTAACGACAACAACAACGTCGAGCAACAGGCGCCCGCGAAGCAGGCCCGGTCGGGACAGGCGACGACGCTCGATGGGTACATCCATACCATCTCGGGCGGACCATCACCGGCTGGGTCAAGCCAGGCAGAGCGGAAGAGATACGCGAGGGAAAGCCATCATGAACCCTCGGTATTCAGCGTCGCACAAACCTCGCGCGCCCACGAAGGTTTGTCCTTCTCGTCCGAAGATGCCGAGGGGCTTCACATGCCACACTCCGACCCCTTGGTGGTCCACGCGCAGATGGGCTCGAAGATGGTTAAGCGAGTACTGATGGACACGGGATCCTCCGTGGACATCATGTACTATGGCGCGTTCGAGCAATTGGGCATCTCCGAGACCTCCTTGAAGCCCTACGCTGGGAAACTCACCTCCTTCTCGGGAGACGAAGTCGACGTGGCCGGACTCATCGACCTCTGGATGACGCTCGGCACCGGGTCCACCAGGAGGACCGAGATGGTGGAGTTCACAGTGGTGCGCCTGCCTTCGGTGTGGAACACAATCATTGGAAGGGTCTCCCTGATGAAGTTCCAAGCGGTAGTTTCTATCTACCACTTGAAGATGAAGTTCCCCGTCGATGGCGGGGTTGGAGAGGTGAAGGGAAATCAGGAGGAAGGTCGCGTTTGCTACGCGACCTCTGCAAAGCAAAAGTGCCTGGTGTTCATGGTGGAATCTCCCGACGAGGCCGACCTCGAAGTCCGGGATTTCACAGTCCCCGCTCCAGAGCTAGAAAGAAGGGTGATATCCCCTTTCGAGAGCGAGTCCTAGAAGATCTACCTCGGGGAATGCCTCTCGGGGGCATCGGCGACGTCGCTAGAAGCCTTGCTCGCTGGGTCCCGCGACGTGTTCGCTTGGAATGCGAAGGACCTCCGAGGTGTCCCGCGGGCCGTGGCCCATCACTCCCTGAACGTCGACGTCACCACTCGCCCTGTGGTGCAGCGACGAAGAAAAATGAACGAGGAAAGGGCGAGCGCCGCAAATGACGAGGTGGCAAAATTGCTGGCTGCGGGGTTTATACGCGAGGTCCAATACCCCCGGTGGTTGTCCAACGTCGTGCTTGTCAAAAAAGCCAGCGGGAAGTGGAGAATGTGCGTCGATTTCAAAGACCTCAACAAAGCCTGTCCCAAAGACAGCTACCCCTTGCCCTTGATCGACGAGCTCGTCGACTCAACCGCAGGTCACGAGGTTTTGAGCTTCCTCGACGCGTACTCGGGGTACAATCAAGTCCTGATGAACCCGCGAGAAGAGGAGGAGACTTCCTTCATCACCCAGCGAGGCACTTATTGCTACAAGGTCATGCCATTTGGGCTGAAGAACGTGGGGGCAACCTTTCAACGCCTCGTCGACCGCGTCTTCAAGAGCCATCTCGGACGAAACGTGTCTGCTTATGTCGACGACATTGTTGTCCGGAGCAAGACCCCTGAGGAGCATCTGGTCGACCTCGCTAAGGTCTTCGCAACTCTCAGGCACAACCGTCTCAGCCTGAACCCCGAGAAGTGCGTCTTCGGCGTATCATCGAGAAAATTCTTGGGCTTTATGATTAGCGAACGGGGCATCGACGTAAACCCTGCCAAGGTCGAGTCGATCCTCTCCATGAGGTCACCACGGTCTCGCACCGAGGTGCAACGGCTTAACGGTGCCGTCAACTACCTTGGGAGGTTCTGCTCCCGCCTGGCGGAAAGGTCCCTCCCCTTCTTCGCGGCTCTCAAGCAGAATGACAAGTTCGTGTGGGATGAGAATCTGGAGCTCGCCTTCTCTGAGCTAAAGGCCTTCCTGACAAAGCTCCCCACACTGTCGCCCCCGCTGGCGGGCGAAGACTTGCAACTTTATGTGGCCGTCAGCCCCGAGACGGTCAGCGCGGTGCTCACCAGAAAGGCCACACACCCAGTTTATTTCGTGAGCCATGTGCTCCAGCCCGCGGAGCAGCGATATTCCCCAGCAGAGAAGATGGCGCTGGCAGTTGTGACTGCCGCAAGGCGTCTGCGCCCTTACTTCCATGCGCACCCCATTCAGCAACTGTCTGACCTCCCACTTCGACAAATCCTCCACCAGCCCGCCCTCTCCGGGCGGATGACGAAGTGGGCAGTCGAGCTCTCCGAGTTCGACATCAGCTACCTCCCAAGAACCGCCATGAAGGGGCAGGCCCTCGCTGACTTCATGGTGGAGGTCACTTTCCCCGAGACAGAAACAAGCTCTGAAGAGTGGAAGGTGTTCGTCGACGGCTCGCGATGTGACGCCGGGGGTGGGGCTGGCGTATTCCTCACTGGGCCCTCGATCGAGACGGAGTACTCCCTTAACTTCGCCTTCGACGCCACCAATAACGAGGCCGAGTATGAAGCCATGATCGCGGGAATCGAGATGGCGCTCCTCAGTGGGGCCCGGAAAATCAGGGTCTACACCGACTCCGAGCTGGTGGCGCGCCAGCTCAACGGTCAGTACGACACCAAGACGGGGTTCCTGCCCGCGTACCGAGAAAAGGTCAAAGCCTTGGTATCATGCCTGGAAACCTTCGCGGTGGAGTCCATCCCTCAGACCTCGAACACCAAAGCAGACGCGCTTGCGAGGTTAGGATCCGCCCTCCCCCTTGAAGTGGGGAACCGCGTGATGGTAGAACGAAAACTCTCGGGGAGTGTGAACAACGAGGTTCTATCTGTCACCACGGGGGATTGGAGGATCCCGATAACCCGGTATGTGGAGAGCGGAGTCCTCCCAGAGGATCCCGCGCATGCCAGAAAGCTGAAAATGCAAGCGGCGCGGTATTGCGTCATAGGTGGCTGCCTTTATCGTCGAGGCTACGCCGAACCCAATCTATTGTGCGTCCCGACCGAGTCTACGGAGCACATCCTCTACGAGGCCCATGAAGGGGTCTGTGGCGGCCACCCCGGATGGCGAACCCTTTCGCATAAGATCGCCCACTTAGGGTACTTCTGGCCCACCCTCCGGCAAGACGCAAGGGACTATGTCCAGCGATGCGATGGATGCCAGAAGCACGGTAACCTCTTGCACGCCCCGACCTTGCCGCGTCGCTCCATCCACGCACCGTGCCCCTTCGTGATGTGGGGGATGGACATCCTCGGCCCCTTCCCCAAGGCCCCCGGTCAGGTGCGGTATATCCTGGTCATCGTCGACTACTTCACAAAGTGGGTTGAGGCACAAGCAATGGCGAAGATCACGGGGACTAAGGTCTTCGACTTCCTGTGGAAGAACCTTGTCTGCCGCTTCGGCGTTCCCATGACCATCATGACCGACCATGGCCCCCAATTTGATTGTGAAGAAACTCGGACATTCTGCTCAAAGCTCGGCATAACCCTCAAGTTCTCCTCCGTGGCCCATCCTCAGTCCAACGGCCAAGTAGAGAACGTCAACGCCCGCATCCTGTCCGATCTAAAGAAGCGGCTGGGCATGCCACAAGGTCGTTGGGCAGAGCTTCTCCCACTCGTCATATGGACGTACCGCACCACCGCGCGCCGCGCCACCGGAGAAATGCCGTTCGCCCTGACCTACGGGGCAGAGGCCCTAGTCCCGGTAGAAACCCTGGTCCCATCGGCAAGGGTATTCGATTTTGATGAAAAGGAGAACGAAGCCAATCTCAGGGTCGAGTTGCTCTTCCGTGACGAGCTACGCGAAGTAGCCGACCTTCGCTCCAGGGAATACAAGCGCCGCGTGGCAGTCTACCACGACAAGATGGTGAGACCTCGGTTCCTGGCCACCGGCAATCTCGTCTTGAGAAGAACCGAAGGTGGAAAACTGGACCCCAACTGGGAGGGACCATACATCCTCGGGGAGGAGGTCGTTCCCGTAGCCTTTAAGCTCAAAGACAACGAGGGGCGAACCCTCAGTAAGACGTGGAACGTCGACCGGTTAAAGAAATATTTCGTGTAAACTCTCTGAATTCCGTTACTGCTTTTTGTGAATAAAGGGTTGTGGGATTTTCAAAATCTCTCTCAAAAATAAAAACTTCGGGTTAAAAGTCCAAACCTCGCTTCGCGCGAGGTGTTGGAGAATCTCGTTGAGTCCATCCCTCGCTTCCCGCTTGGGGTTGGAGATTTTCGTTAAGTCCAAACCTCGCTTCCCGCGAGGTGTTGGAGAACCTCGTTGAGTCCATCCCTCGCTTCCCGCTTGGGGTTGGAGATTTTCGTTAAGTCCAAACCTCGCTTCACGCGAGGTGTTGGAGAATATCGTTGAGTCCATCCCTCGCTTCCCGCTTGGGGTTGGAGATTTTCGTTAAGTCCAAACCTTGCTTCACGCGAGGTGTTGGAGAATATCGTTGAGTCCATCCCTCGCTTCCCGCTTGGGGTTGGAGATTTTCGTTAAGTCCAAACCTCGCTTCCCGCGAGGTGTTGGAGAACCTCGTTGAGTCCATCCCTCGCTTCCCGCTTGGGGTTGGAGATTTTCGTTAAGTCCAAACCTCTCTTCCCGCGAGGTGTTGGAGAATCTTGTTGAGTCCATCCCTCGCTTCCCGCTTGGGGTTGGAGATTTTCGTTAAGTCCAAACCTCGCTTCCCGCGAGGTGTTGGAGAACCTCGTTGAGTCCATCCCTCGCTTCCCGCTTGGGGTTGGAGATTTTCGTTAAGTCCAAACCTCGCTTCCCGCGAGGTGTTGGAGAATCTTGTTGAGTCCATCCCTCGCTTCCCGCTTGGGGTTGGAGATTTTCGTTAAGTCCAAACCTCGCTTCCCGCGAGGTGTTGGAGAATCTTGTTGAGTCCATCCCTCGCTTCCCGCTTGGGGTTGGAGATTTTCGTTAAGTCCAAACCTCGCTTCCCGCGAGGTGTTGGAGAACCTCGTTGAGTCCATCCCTCGCTTCCCGCTTGGGGTTGGAGATTTTCGTTAAGTCCAAACCTCGCTTCACGCGAGGTGTTGGAGAACCTCGTTGAGTCCATCCCTCGCTTCCCGCTTGGTGTTGGAGATTTTCGTTAAGTCCAAACCTCGCTTCACACGAGGTGTTGGAGAACCTCGTTGAGTCCATCCCTCGCTGCCCGCTTGAGGTTGGAGATTTTCGTTAAGTCCAAACCTCGCTTCCCGCGAGGTGTTGGAGAACCTCGTTGAGTCCATCCCTCGCTTCCCGCTTGGGGTTGGAGATTTTCATTAAGTCCAAACCTCGCTTCCCGCTTGGGGTTGGAGATTTTCGAACAAAATACGCGAGGTCCGAGCAGGGCTCGTGGCCTCGGCACAGTCGTTGTGCGAAGTCCGAAAAAGGCTCGTGAACTCGGCACATAATTAGAAACACCCGATGTGGTCCGAACACCACAATAGTTGTGACACTCGGACCATGGGGTTGGGTAGATATGTGCGAGCATATGCGAGAAAGCTAGAACAAACAAGTATTCATGAGGTAAGGAAAATAACATAAAAAGCGGGGGCACGTGTGCCCAAATGTTTAATTACAAGCCCCGCAGGGCCAACAACAAAACAACAAAAAAAACACGGCAGAAGCAGACAACAACATCCTTTACATCTCCGAGGTTTCGGCGGCAGGGTCGGAGGTCTTCGGAGGATCTTCAGGGGCTTGAGCAGTAGGGGCTTGAGCAGTAGGTCCTTGGGGAGTCTCCAGGGCAGGGGCGGGGATGGCAGAAGTCTGGGAGCTTGGCGCATCTTCCCGAGCGATGGCCGCCGAGGTAGGCGCCTCGTTGGCCACAGTTCCGTCCTCATTGAGAAAGAACTCGCACTCTCCCTCAGGCTCTTCCCCGTCAAGTTCCCCCATAGTCTCCTGGTAGTTGGGGATGAAGAACTTGATGCGGGGGTCGAGGTGCCCATACTTCGCGACCGCCTGCTTGACCCCCATCCTGACGGATTGGTTGAACATCTTCCTCACACTCTCCACCATCTCATCCTGAAAGGCCTCGGACTTCACGTACCTGGGCCCCTCGAGGTCCAGCTCCTTGCTAAGCTCAACAACACGCCCTTGGAGCCTGGTAATCTCCTCCTCAGCTTTCCGAAGCTCCGCCTCCTTCTCTCTGAAAAATTGGTTCTCCTCGGATAGCTGGCCTTTGAGCTTCGCGACCTCGTCCTTGAAGTCCCCGTTCTCTTCCTTCAAATCCTTGTTCTCCTCCTTCGTCTTCCTCAGCTCCTCCTTGACCCTCGAGGCGGCCTTGGCCTCGTCCGCTGCCGCAATCTCCGCGGCGCGAACGCGTTTCTCGGCCTCTGCGAGGCTCTTCCCCTTCTTCTCGATCTCGGCGTCCCGCTCTTTAAGCCTCGCCTCCATCCTACCCAGGTTCCTTTGGAGGAGGCCGACGCGCCCGCAGTTGTAGTTCGCGAAGAAGGTATTCTGAAGCAATAAAAGAGCACGTTAAAACAAGAACAAGAATAATAAAGCCAATAAAAAATGAACAAGAAAGAGCAAGACATACCATGGCGGAGTAGCGGAGGATCTCATCGTTGAGGGCTGCCTCCGAAAGATTGTTGGCCCATGCAACCTCGTCGGTCCAAGCTGACCTGTCCCAGTCTTCGGACACGCCCCGGGAAGGACCAGGGCAGTGGAACTTCTCGACAGGAGGCCCGGTGGCCGAGATGACTCGGCTCGGTGCCCCAGGGCGTTCGACTATCGCGCCCGCTTGGGTCCCCCTCTGCTCGTCCCCTTTGTGTTTCTTCCTTTTTTCCCCGCGGGGAGACCCCGAATCCTTCCTCTTGGACCCGGCTTTATCCCCGGACCCTCGAGGGATTTGAGAAGACGTCCTTGCAGCGTCCCCTTTGGACGCTGCCCCCCCGCTCGGCTTCACCTCCGATACCTTCGTCGCCGGGGCTGGCGCCTTTGGCTGCGAGGCAAGGGGCCTCGCCTGCGAGGTCGGATCCTTTATGACGACCCCATGTTGGCCCTGGGGTCTCGGAGCATTGGAGGAAGAAGTCACAGGCCTTTTGCCCTGTGACTTCGAGGTAAGAGCGCCGAGTAGGTTCACTGTCAACACAAAAAACGGGGACGTAAAAATTAGATAAGAAAAGCGAGAAACAAGTTAATGACAGTAATGAGACAAAATAGGCCAGCGAGGTTATAAACCTCGCTCCTCAACAACAAAAAGAAAAAATCAGGAAAAAGATTGAGTACCCTCTTTTTCCTCGCTAGGAGGGAGGCTGAGGCTTAGACCAGCCCGCTCAAGCTGGTCTTGAGAAAGATACACCTGGTGCGGTGCCTGACTCGCTGTGGCGTATCGGACCCTGAGCGCCTTGAGCTCATCAACCTCCAGCTGGGTCACACACCGAACAAATTCGCCCGGCGTTACCGGAAAATTGAGATATCTCCCGTTGGGGTCGCGAACCAAGAACCAATTCGGCTTCCACGATCCGACGTTCGAAGGGGCCGTGGTGATCTTGATAAGCGGCGTGCTAAGATTGATAAGGCCGACAGGAAGTCGAGTCTCGGTCCGTCCCCAAGTTCGCGACTGCGAATCGTGTAGGCACACAACAACCGCCAAGCGTTCGGAAACAACTGCGCGGGGCAGATCTTCATGGCCCACAGATAATCAACAATATGCTGGGCCAAGGGCAGCCTGAAGCCCGCCTGAAGGCTGAAGAGGTGCACAACCACACACCTATCGTAAGATGCCAAGGAGTGCCCCCCCTCCTCGGGAAGCGCCAGCTCAACCCCCTCGGGCCAAGCAAAGTCCTTGGCAATGTCTGCAAGGTCCTTCAGCTCAAGTTCGGTGGCCACCCCCTCGGATAGGCGAGCCTCGGCAGAACCCGGGGTCATGGGGATCTGTTCCTCCAGGACGCTCGGGATGCGGGACACGACGTCAGTAATATACGCCGCAGGGAAGCTCAGAGGCACGTAAGGAGGCAGCGCCGAGGTCGTTCCCACGTCCAGCCGCACCTCGACCTCACTAACAACCTCGTCCGGGGTGGAAGACGAAGCCATTTCAACGCCCGACGACGTTCGAAGATGGGCGAAGCGCGAATTAATAGAGACCTCGGAGTCGCTTGAAGAAGGCTCGCTGAAAACCAGCGAAGGGGGCCTCGGGTTCTGAGAGTCGCTGAGTTCTACGCTTCCCGCGGACTCCGAAACCTCCTCGTAAAAACCCTCTTGGACTCTGAAAGCGAAGCCGGGCGGAGGGCTCGCAGAGGCTCTCCTAGGCATGAAAAGAACGATGTCCAGGCCGCGGAAGGCTAGCACCTGGAAAAGAAAGAAGCGTTGAGACATCGGGCACTATAACCAAGGAAAAACAATGCGAGGTCACAACCTCGGAAGAAAAGCAATGCGAGGTCACAACCTCGGAAGAAAAGCAATGCGAGGTCATAACCTCGTGAGAAAGAGATTCCGGATCACAAGAGGCGAGGAGCCACGTGGCACTCTAGGGGCTACTCTGACAAGATAGGACGGCAAGAGAGAAGGCGAAGCGCCAAAAAGGAAGAAGTCGAAGCGCCAGAAAGAGGAAAGAGAAGGTGAAATGGAAGCCAGCGGTGGAAAACGGCGGTGGAGACTCTAACGTCCCATCAATCAGCCGTCAAGACGTTTGGGTTTCCAAGAATTTCAAAATCCAAAACCACCGAAAAAGAAAAAGAGACGGCCATTGGTTGGGGGGCGAGAGGTTCAAGTGCATGGCGTTCTCCACCCTCACCCCACCACTGTTTCGCCACCGTGACGCCGGTGCAAAACGCCAAGAGGCAACCGCTGCCCGCTACGGCACAAGGCGAAACAAAAGAGAAAAGAAGAGAAAGGAGCAAAGGAGAAAACGGCGAGAAAAAGCATGCGGAAACTCACGCCGACCTCACCACCACTGTTTCGCCACCGTGACGCCGGCGCGAAACACCAGGCGACACTCCATCGCCTCTCCAAAACACGGCACAAAAAACAAGCAGGGAGAAATCGAAAGCGAACAAAAAGCGAGAGAAGAAAAGTCGAAGACTTACTTGTTCAGAATCGACAAGGAGGAAGCGGTGATACAACTGGAAGGTGGCTGAGGCTCGCCGGAAACCGTCTGGAGAAACCGCTCGCAGGAAGCCAAAGAGACAGAAAGAGAGAATGCGAGAATTTTGGAAGAAGAGATAAATGGGGAGGCGTGTGAAGTGCGCACTTATAAAGGGCAGGCTTGGGCCTCCCCTACCCAGTTAGACTCATTAGGCCTGTCCCTCCTGAGCGGCCCATTAAGCGAAACACGAAGAGTAAGCCCAGAAAAGCTTTACCTTTGCCAACCAAAGAAAAGCTAAGTATAGAACCTCGCAAAAGGAGGGCTTCGCAAGATGCCCCCCAGGAACCTCGGAAACCCTTGAAGCCTCGCAAACTGCCTACCCACCTCTCAGAGCCTCGCACCCCGCGATCTTTGAGAGCTTATGCCCTGCGGCCCTCGGGGCGAGGTCCCCAGGCCATGGGGTTGTGATGATGCTCAAAATAGCGAAGCGAGAGGTGGGCCCGGGGTATGAGGGTCAAACCAGGTCAAAGGGACCCCCGAGGATGATCCTGGGGCCCACAACCATACCCACCTTTTATTTTAACAAAATTCCTACCCCACGAGGTCCCCCGAGACCTCGGAGCGAGGTCTCGACCCCGTAACCGACTCTACTAGCGCCCGCCCACCATGACCACTCAGCGAGCGCCGCTCTTCGGGCCAATCGCCGACTGCCTCGCCTCTAGGCCAATTAGAGCCCTTGATCTCGAGCGTCCCACATCGGACAATGACCAAAACTCGACTCCCCTATCCTCTATAAATAGAGGAGAATTTCGTATGGAAAAGGGGTCGAAAAACATCTTGAACTCAAGAACTATCTTGCTCGTTGAAGATCGACGTGATTGAAACATCGTTAAAAGGCCTCGCTATAGATAAGTGAAGTCCACAAAAAGACTTCAAGTCTCACAGAGTTTCCGCTCACATCAAAGGCCTCGCTACACCACCTCGCAAGCCTCTTACACCTCGCTCTGCCTCCCATCAAAGACTCCGCAACTCAACCGCGCTCAAAGAGATCGACAAGTAACACTTAGAGCTAGCTAGCAACTAGGAGGTCTCGGACATTGTTAGGTCGAGATCTCGGGTAATCGTAGGAGGTCTAGGGTGTAATTCTCAAATAATCTATCAGCCTCGTTGGCTTGTAAACCTCGCTGTAAAGAAAATCATAAATAAAGAAGCAAGTGTTTGCACTTTCGAATATAATAATCTCGTTTCTTGTCTTCTAGCGAGTCTTTCATTTCGGGTTTCATCATAACCATCACTGAACTTAGATGTTGTTCAAGACGACATGGGCAGAGGAAATTGAATGTGGCATTGATGGATTTGCACTCCTATCAAATGGTTAGATCTAATTTTCAGTTGATTCTTCTTTCTTAACGTGAATTTGTTAAAAGGGTGGTTTTTGATAAAATAGTCTACATTTTTAATGGGTATTTTTGTTCTATTGTTTTCCTTAATCAAAATGGTCTATACCGACTATACAATTAGATGTAGATTGTAGACAATGGAAATTTTCAAAATTTCTACAATAGGTGAAAAAGCCTAATATCATACAATTTGAAAATTTACTTCAATATTTTCCATATGTTTTTAGTGTTTTAACCATTGAAAAAAAATTAAAAAATTGTATATATAAAAGCACTATGATAAAAGATTTCAAAAATAAAAATAAGTGCAGGCTGTGGGGTTCGAACCCACGCGCACTTATGTGCAGAAGATCTTAAGTCTTCCCCCTTAACCACTCGGGCAAACCTGCTAATGTGTTTTATTTTTACACGCTTTATGTATTTTAATTATCAAACTTATTTTATTTCCTTTTTATTTAAAATGATTTTAAATACTTAACCGAAGCTTTTTGTATCCTGTTTTCTACCTCCGTCTTCCTCTGCCTAAACCCTAGAAAATCAGATCGAACGTGGAAGAGGAAGAGTGAAGAAAACATGGCGGAACATCTCGCTTCTATATTCGGAACGGAGAAGGACAGAGTCAATTGCCCCTTCTACTTCAAGATTGGAGCTTGCAGACATGGCGACCGCTGCTCCAGGCTCCACACCAAGCCTAGTATCAGCCCCACCATCCTTCTCTCCAACATGTACCAGCGTCCCGATATGATTACTCCTGGTGTTGACCCTCAGGGCCAGCCTCTCGATCCTCGCAAGATCCAGGAGCACTTCGAGGTTTCTCTCACCTTCTGAAGCTCAGTTTCTAGGGTTTATTACTTTGGTCTTTGTTTAAATCCCTCTTGATTTCTTCTCAATTGGTGAAAAATCTAAGCTTTATCGTTTTTCTCGATTAGTTGGAAGAGCTCCATATGTGACTTTTCAAAGTTAGGGTTTTTAATTAGGTATATGTGTTCTATGTTCCGGCATTATGATGGATTGCACATAAGAATTTTCAATTTGCGTACTGTTGTTTGAATGTGATTTCTTAAGAATTAGGGTTTTGAATTAGGCATAAAAAGGGAAGATATTGGTTTCAGATGGTTACTGTTCTGTTTTGGCTGACCATTTGAAGATGAATGATTTGGATTCAGGACTTCTATGAAGACTTGTTTGAAGAACTGGACAAGTACGGTGAGATTGAAAGTTTGAACATCTGTGACAATCTGGCTGATCACATGGTATATATCTCGTAATTTACTGCTATATTCTTTTGAGTCCTTGGTTTAGAACATGAATTGATGGTTTTTCTCGTCCATTGGTCAGGTTGGTAATGTGTATGTCCAGTTTAGAGAAGAGGAACATGCTGCTAATGCCGTTCAAAGCTTAACTGGGAGGTTCTATGCTGGTGCGTATTCTTGCTAATGTTCCTTGTGCATTTTATTAAGATAAAAACTGTATTGACTCCTATAATTTGGCATTCTAACTAAATAAGATGTAGGTTAATTAAAGATCATATATGGAAGCCTCGACCTTCAGACACAGGAATCCTTCTTAGAGTTGTAAAATAAAAATAGGAAAATGAAGCAGAGCTTCTTGTTGAGAAAATCCTTTCTAGCCTATTTGTTCTTCATGTATACCATCCTGAAAGGAAGGATGTACCCAATATTAAGTGGAAGGATGTTAATTAAAGATCATATTTTATGATTTTTGTTATATTGGCTTGTTTTGAACTGAATCTGCTACATAGTCCTGCTATGCCTCTCTGATGAGTTGAAATTAAATTATCCAGGACGTCCAATTATAGTCGACTTCTCTCCTGTGACGGATTTTCGAGAAGCTACATGTAGACAATATGAAGAAAATGTCTGCAATCGTGGTGGCTACTGCAACTTCATGCATTTGAAAAAAATCAGCAGGTAACTTCATTGCTTGAATTATTCTGTCATTCATTTTTCTATCTTGGAATGGTTTTTTTTAATGTTTTAACTTGTATTATTGTCTCAGGGAGTTGAGGAGACAATTATTTGGAAGATACAAGCGCAGGCGCAGCAGTAGAAGTAGAAGTCACAGCCCTCGTCCTCGTGGACATGGAGACCGCCCATTTGGCGGTCGGGGATATGGTAGAAGAGGAGATGATGAGAGAGGTAACCGCTACCAGGATAGAGGAAGGAGACCTAGAAGCCGAAGCCCGGGAAGGAGAGGACGCAGTAGAAGCCCTGGGGGTAGAAGGGACAGGAGCCCAGTTAGGGAGAGCAGTGCTGAGAGAAGAGCAAAGATTGAGCAATGGAACAGGGAAAAGGAGGAGGGAAATACTGGTAGCAAGGATAACAGTCAAGAAAGGAATGACAGGTATCCTGACAATGATGCACAGAACGGAGGAGATAGGGAGTATGGAGATTATCAGGAGGACAAGAACAGGATTGAGTAGCAATGCGTGTGGTATGTATATTTCACCTCTTCTTTTGAATTTTAATGTCTTTTCGTGCTTTCGGGTAAAAAAAAAACAATCTTCTTATTGTTAAAAATAGGCTAGTGTCAGAGTATTGTTCATCTTAACCACCATTTCCCACTGCAGGTGGAGTACAGGTTTTTCATGTTCTTTTGACTGTGAAAGTAAAAATATTTTGCCTTATTTTTGTTAGATAGTAAATACTAGAACGCTTTTGAAAAAGAACATACATTGTTTTATAAATGTCCTTTCAATACTAGTTTTTTACCCATAATGACCTATTGCTTTCAAAGTTATGTATATAAAACTAAGCTATTATTGTTGCTTTCCTTGACATATAAAACTTCCTCCTATGCAAAGTTTTCGTGATTGCTCTTTCCTTTGTGAACTAAGTATCTCATTCTACTCCTACTAGCTCTTCTTTTGATTTGACTTGATTGATTCACAAACTAATGGATAAAAAAGATTTGAAAAAAATCCCTTCAGCCCTGATCTTTGACGGAAGTCCCCATTCATGCCTTGAGTTCTAGCATTGCTGGTCACTTCAAGATGTTTCTTCAGGAAGCCTTTTGGTAGGGAGTTTCACTATGCTCTGATGAAAACAGGGATAATGGATTTCTCATTCAGCTGGAAGGCTATTTATCTCTCATATCCTTTCTTTTTCATTCTTAGTTAAATTTTGGAACAGTCTCATTTGTATTTGAGTTTGCAGGTCCAGGTATTCCTGCTGTGGGCTGAGACCTGGTGTTTATAGCAGCTTATGTTGATATTTGTATACAGGTTTGCTGTTTACCCATCTGCAGAGCCAGGTTACAGGGATTTTTAGGAATGTTCGTTGCAGAGTCCTGGGAGATTCTTTTGCTGAGTGTGTGGGCTTCAGAGATGGTGTTGGCATAGTTTTACCAGTATCTAATTTCATGTAAAAGTTTGCATTAAAAACTTAAGTCCTAAAATTTGTGTTTTCCTTCATTGTACTCTGGGTTTTTTGTATTGGATATATTAGTTTCTTCTATCAATTTCAGACAAGTATTTTATTAGATGATTTTGATCATGGTACTATACAATTTCAATTATGTAAGGTCTTAATTGGGTTTACATGTTCATCCCTGAATTTACCCTTTCCTAAATTGGAAAAATATAACCACGTTAACATTTGCTCGTGGTATAAGTAGTACCACGTTATTTCAACTCCACTGCCTAATCTTATAACGATTTCCTTTATGGAAACTTATTTGGAAAAAGATACAAATGTCAAATGTGGTTGTCTTAAAAAACTTATCAATTGACAAGAAATATGGATTTCAGGATATTATATTATAAATTATAATCCAGATACTGAACGTTTTATTTTATGTTCGAAAAAGATACAAATGTGGTCTTTTTAAGTTGAGAAAAACTTAACAAGAATTTTTTTAATCAAAAAACACTTGACAAATTGACAAGAACAACTCTGAGAATACTTGCGCTTCTATCAAGTCCTTGTCCTCGGAATCTAGCCGACTCTTCCTCTTCGCTTGGTCATCGACAACGACTCTTCTTCGCTTCAGTTTCGCACTTTTCTCCTCCGATTTTTTTGTACACCTCATAGGGCAGGCGTCAGAATCTTCGCCATCGACGAAGGACCCTCGTCTTGTGTCAAATCACATAGACCGAAAGTTTGGTCGAAGAGAGACTCCACATCTTCCTCCCCATTTCTTGTTTCTCCGGGCCACATTTTCCTCCCCCATTTCTTGTTGCTCCAGGCCAGGGCTAAGCCCTCGAGGTCAAAAGCGTCCATTGTTGAAACCCCAATACAATACGCGCTAAATATTAAATATCAACTCTTGGGTTTTGTACAATAAAACGGTTTTTGTACATAGATTATTCATCCTCCCCATTTCTTGTTGCTCCAGGCCAGGGCTAAGCTCTCGAGGTCAAAAGCGTCCATTGTTGAAACCCCAATACAATACGCGCCAAATATTAAATATCAACTCTCGGGTTTTGTACAACAAAACGGTTTTTGTACATAGATTATTCCTCCTCCCCGCCCTTCAGCTAATTGTTCTAATTGTTTTTGTACTCCTCAGCTAATTCTCTCCACCCTTTTAGCCAACCAAACGGTTTTTTTTTACATAGATTATTCCTCCTGCCCACCCTTTAGCTAATTGTTTTGTACTCCTCAGCTAACTCTTTCCACCCTTCAGCTAATTGTGCTATGCTAATTGTGCTAATTCTCTCCACCCTTGTTTTTGTACTCCTCTCCACCCTTCAGCTAATTGTACTAATTCTCTCCACCCTTGTTTTTGTACTCCACCCTTCAGCTGCCCTTCATCTAATTGTGCTAATTCTCTCCACCTTTGTTTTTGTACTCCTCACCCACTCTTCAGCTAATTGTTAGCTAATTCTCTCCTTCCTTGTTTTTGTACTAGAACTCTTGTAAAAAAGAACACACCATAGACTATTAAAGGATATTATTGTTTTATAAATGTGATTTCAAAACTAGTTTTCTACCAATATAAAACTGAGTTACAAAACTGAGTTATGATTGTTGCTTTTCATGACATATAAAACTTCATCCTGTGCAAAGCTTTTTATGACAAGTTTATGTTGATATTTATTTACAGGTTTGCTGTTAACCATCTGCAGAGCTAGGTTATGATGAGTTTGTTCGTTGCAGAGTCCTTGGAGCTCCTTTTGCTGGGTGTGGGCTTCAGAGACGGTGTTGACATAGTTTTACTGAGTATCTAGTTTCATGTAAAAGTTTGCATTAAAAGCATAGGCCCTAAAATTTGTGTTTCCCTATTGTACTCTGGGTTTTTTGTATTGGATATATTAGTTTTGGGTGAATTTCTTCTATGATCCCTAACCTATCACATAAAGTTCTTATTAGTCCCTAATCTTTATAAATGTTTTTTTAGGTCCCTAACTTTTGAAAAGTGTTACTATTTGATCCTTTTTCATTTTAGACTTTAAGTTTAATTACAATCAAACATCCAAACTTTATATTTATTTTAACAAAATACCAATATTTATTTATTTTGAAAAAAATACCCCAATCTACACATTTTAGGACAAAATAATAAATTGTAACTCCATATTTACTCCTTTTTTTCAAAAAATAGTACTTTTTATTAAAAAACATAATTTTAAAAATAAAAGGTGAGTTATAAATATTTATTGTTCTCTTATTGAATTTAATAGTTATTAGAAAATTATAAAATTAAAAAATTAAAAAAAAACAAATTTTCACAAAAAAAATCTAACTTCCCCTATTTACCCATTATTTATAACTTTTTTATAAAGTGATTTTTTAATCCATCGCTTTTTTGCAATTATTTTATAAACTTCATAAAAATTTGATAAAAGAAATTTTTATATAAAAAAAATCACCCCTTATTTACCCTTTGTTAGAAAAACTAGTAAAGTGATTTTTTAATCCATAAATTTTTTGCAATTATTTTATAAACTTCATAAAATTTTGATAAAAGAAATTTTTATATAAAAAATCACCCCTTATTTACCCTTTGTTAAAAAAAAACATTTCTAGTTATTTTAACAAAGGGTAAATAAGGGGTGATTTTATTAAATTCAATAAGAGGGCGATAGAAGAATTTTTTTAATTTTATAAAATACTTTAATAACTATTAATTTCAATAATATGGAAATAAATATTTATAACTCACCTTTTATTTTTAAAATTATGTTTTTTTTTTATAAAAAGTACTATTTTTTGAAAAAAAAAGGAGTAAATATGGAGTTACAATTTATTATTTTGTCCTAAAATGTGTAGATTGAGTTATTTTTTTCAAAATAAATAAATATTGGTATTTTGTAAAAATAAATATAAAGTTTGGGTGTTTGATTGTAATTAAACTTAAAGTCTAAAATGAAAAAGGACCAAATAGTAATAATTTTCAAAGGTTAAGGACCTAAAAAAGCATTTATAAAGGTTAGGGACTAATAAAAACTTTATGTGATAGGTTAGGGACCATAGAAGAAATTCACAAGAGTCTACTGATAAGATCAACAGCCACAACAATGCATATTTTTTTGGCATATCCAAGTAGCAAGATAATATGGATATCAAGACATGAGGATATTGTATTATATCCATATCTTGATATGGACCAAAATCCTCATTTTTGTACTAACTAGAAAAGTTAATTGTGAACCAAAACAGCTCTGAGGTTCCATTTAGGATTTACCTCCAATTAGAACCGTAAAAAACTGACCTAATCCGCTAACCCGATCCAACCCGCTCGATAATTTTAGGGTCAAGACCCAAAAATTTGAACCCGAAACCCGAAATAAACCGAACCCGAAACCTGTTAGGTTGAAACCCGAAACCCGTTGGGTTGACCGATTTAGTATGTTTATAGAATTTTTTAAATTTATTTTGAAACTTATAATATATTTTATTATTGAAATAAATGAAAATAATATATTATAATTAAAATATTATTATTTAATTAAAAATTGATTTAATAATCATAAGAAAAAAAGAGATTTTAGACACGCTAGTCAAACCGACCCGACCGAAAACCCGCTACAACCCGACCCGATTGACTTATGACCCATAACGAACTAGAATCCGATTTAACCCGAACCCAAAATGACCGAACGCGAACCCGCCCGCCCCGCCCCGAACCGATTGACAAGTCTACCTCCAATGCTCCAATGTATGTTTTAATGGTTTATAGAATAAATCTCAAAATCTTTTAAAAGAAAAGAAGGTGTCAACCCAACCAATCTTTATAGAATCTAACTAAAGTAGTTAATAGTAGCAATGCAAATAGAAATCATCATTCATAGCAAGTCATAGTATAAGTCAGCCATGGCCACTGGCCCATTGATCAGTACTCAATACCACCATTCACTAATGTCACCATTCTCAAAGTTTTTCAGTAAACTGCACAATAGCCAAAATAAATAAACCAGCAAAAGTTTAAAGACATTGCAATGCTAAGGTATTTGTAGAGGAGGTCAAGCACAAAACTGCGTCCAACAGCATCATTCCTCAATGTACAACTCTTGTTTTTTTCATTTTCTTTTACCTTTTGCCAGAAAGTAGAAAGAAGAACAAGTGATCAGCCCAGCATCTGAAATTCAACCAACTCGGTTGCTTATGGCTTGATAGAGCGATTTAAGCTGGGTGTTCCATTTGTCTACCGCCGCATACTTCTTCATTCCCTTGGACCTGCAAAGATTAGAATTTCCATATTTTACACATTACATCAGAGCATTTTAACACTGTAGTAGTAGTCGAAAGAAGAAAGAGATCCATAACAAGGATTGACCTGTCACTGCGTTCTAACAGTTTGTTCACTTGATCTATGTGCCCTTGGATCCGGTTGTCCAGAATAAGTGAAACAAGAAGCTGTTCGACATCTGCTTCTGGCACATTCAGCTCCTGGACAAATTTTATACACCACATACAAAAAAGAAGCCATATATTAATAAAAGAAAAGATTGAGCAATGGAACAGGGAAAAGGAGGAGGGAAATACTGGTAGCAAGGATAACAGTCAAGAAAGGAATGACAGGTATCCTGACAATGATGCACAGAACGGAGGAGATAGGGAGTATGGAGATTATCAGGAGGACAAGAACAGGATTGAGTAGCAATGCGTGTGGTATGTATATTTCACCTCTTCTTTTGAATTTTAATGTCTTTTCGTGCTTTCGGGTAAAAAAAAAACAATCTTCTTATTGTTAAAAATAGGCTAGTGTCAGAGTATTGTTCATCTTAACCACCATTTCCCACTGCAGGTGGAGTACAGGTTTTTCATGTTCTTTTGATTGTGAAAGTAAAAATCTTTTGCCCTATTGTTAGATAGTAAATACTAGAAATCTTGTGAACAAGAACATACTATAGACTATTGAAGGATATTGTTCTATAAATGTGATTTTAAAACTAGTTTTATACCCATAATGACCTACTTCCATCTAAATTGCTTTCAAAGTTATGTATGTATATAAAACTTAGCTATTATTGTTGCTTTCAATGACATATAAAAACTTCATCTTATGCAAAGCTTTTGTGATTGGTTTTTTCCTGTGTGAACTAAGTAATTTTCTTTGGTTGGAACCTAATTGATGCTTTTGAATTTTGTCCTGCTGTATATTTAAATCAGCTCAACACTTTGTGTAGTTTCTCATTCTATTCCTACTAGCTCTTCTTTTGATTTGACTTGAATGAATCTGGATAAAAAAGATTTGAAAAAAATCCCTTCAGCCGTTTAAGATCAGGTTCTTAATCGGAAGTCCCTATTTATGCCTTGGTTTCTAGCGTTGCTTGTCTTCAAGATACCTCCAGGAAGCCTTTTGGTAGAGAATTTCACTATGCTCAGATGAAAACAGGGATAATGGATTTCTCATTCAGCTGGAAGGCTATTTATCTCTCATATCCTTTCTTTTTCATTCTTAGTTAAATTTTGGAACAGTCTCATTTGTTTTATGAGTTTGCAGGTCCAGGTATTCCTGCTGTGGGCTGAGACCTGGTGTTTATAGCAGCTTATGTTGATATTTGTATACAGGTTTGCTGTTTACCCATCTGCAGAGCTAGGTTACAGGGATTTTTAGGATTGTTCGTTGCAGAGTCCTGGGAGCTTCTTTTGCTGAGTGTGTGGGCTTCAGAGATGGTGTTGGCATAGTTTTACCAGTATCTAATTTCATGTAAAAGTTTGCATTAAAAACTTAGGTCCTAAAATTTGTGTTTTCCTTCATTGTACTCTGGGTTTTTTGTATTGGATATATTAGTTTCTTCTATCAATTTCAGACATGTGTTTTATTAGATGATTTTGATCATGGTACTATACAATTTAAATTATGCAAGGCTTAATTGGGTTTACTTTTATCACATAATTTACATTTTCCTAAATTATAAAAATATGTTTTATTAAAATTGATTTTCTCCATATAAACTTATGTGATGCTGATTCACGACCAATTCCACTATCTGATAAGTCCCCGGACAAGGTTGCGGGGGAGAAGAAATAGTACCATGTTCCTTTACCAAAGGATGCTCTTTGGAAGGCGGGGAAAATTAGGGTTTCGTATCCAGATGAGGCTGCTAGGGCACCCCACGTTACTATTGATCAAGAGGTGATGCACTCTCTGTTTCAGGTTTGGAGTAATTCTGTGGTGATGAAGGTTTTAGGGAGACCGGTTTCTCATGCTATCATGGATCGAAGGGTTCGACAAATGTGGAACCTGAAGGGTCGAATGACGCTTACTGATCTTCCTAATGATTACTTTGTGGCTCGTTTTGAACTGGAAGAGGATTTTCTGTATGTGTTGACTGAGGGTCCTTGGATGATTTTTGGGAAATATATTGTGGTCCGTCAATGGGACCCTCTTTTCCGGCCCGATACAGATATTGTTCAGACGACGTATGTTTGGGTCCGTCTTTCTGGGATATCAATGGTGCTTTATGAAGAACATGTCCTGTTTGGTATAGCTGCTGCTATTGGCAATCCAGTTCGTGGGGATATGAATACCTCGGTGGCAGCCAAGGGGGAATTTGCCCGCGTCTGCGTGGAGGTTGACTTGACACAACCGTTAATGGGATCAATGTATGTCAATGAGGAGAATGTTTTTTTAGAATATGAGGGTCTGGATACTTTATGCTTCAACTGTGGGAGATATGGTCACTTGGTGGCTAAATGTCCGGAGAAGCCTGTTACACCGTGTTCTCAATCGACTGCGGTAGTCCAGAACGATGTACATGAGGAGAGCGTTGGGGTGACGGTAACTAATCTGGAGAGCTCGTCGGGGGCGACTCAGGGTGACAATCCGACGGCTAACCCAGATGTGGGTCCGTGGATGCAAGTTGCCCGAAAATTTCGACCACCCGAAGGGAAGGAAAAGATCTTACATGATTCTAGGGGCAATTCGGCTTCCAAAAATCATTTTATCGGGCTGGAGGATATGGAAATAATGGAAAAAGATAATGGGATTGACTTAGGAAGGAAAGTGGGAAGTGGTGAGAAATCTAGTGAATTTAGTCAAAATAAATCTAGTGCTATTTTGGGCTCCAATGTAGAGAAGGAAGCGCGTAAGTCTCGAGCTACAAATTCGGCTAAACGGGCTAAGGTTGAGATCCCAAAAGAGCAACAAATGGGCCAAATTGTTTTGCTTCATCGTCAGGAGTTGTTGTCGGTCCAACAAATGGGCCAAAATTCTTTAATACCAAATCAGAATCATTTGGAGCGCTCTGTTGTTCCTTTGCCAGGCATAGGTGGAGAAATTAATGCAGATGTTCAGGTCCGAGTCGGGTGAGAAACATGACGGGTGGAGTTACGTTGATTTAGATGGCCATGGTGGTGATGTGACCATGCAGGGGGGAATCCTGCAGCTTTGTCGACCGCCCACCGCCCAGTAGGGGCTTATTTGCCGACCCTCCTTCCTCATTTAGTTTATTATGAATTACTTAATATGGAATGTGCAGGATGCGGCCAGTAGGGGATTTCGTCGTGCTCTTCGTTACCTCCCAAGTCATAATAAAACCGATATAGTTGCGTTGCTTGAACCTAAAGTGTCAGGGGAGCAGGCTGACGAGATTTGTGCTCAGTTTAGTTTTTCGACTAATTTTCGCGTTGAAGCTACGGGTCTTGCGGGAGGAGTTTGGTTATTATGGAATGCCGATAGTATTGATGTTCAAATCATTCTAGCTCACGATCGTTTCATACATGGCCGAGTTACTGTTGATCGTCGATCTTGCCATTTAATTGTGGTTTATGCGCCTTCAACGCCTTCTGCTCATCAAGTTTTTTGGTGTGATTTGGAGGCGGTTGTCGAGGGTATTTCAGAGCCACTCTTTTTAGGTGGTGACTTCAACTGTATTTTGACGTTGGATGAGAGACAGGGTGGCTCGGGAGGTTTAACTGAGGATTTTCGTCCCGCACAAAAAAATGGCATAAATATGGGCGGGTTTCAAACTCGCACAACAAAATGACACAAATACATAGGCGGGTTTCAAACCTGCACAAAAAAGTCATATATTTATGGGCGGATTTAGGATCAGCCCAAAACCGGAGTGCGCAAAATTTCGCCGAAATTGCATGGTTTCCTCTGCTCTGTCCAGATCTTCCTCTACACGTAGCATCAATGGGACCCACTCTCTAATTTCAAATTTGGAATGTTGATCAACGTATCAAATTGTAGGGTAGAAATGAAAATGACATGTTTTTTTATTTATTTATTTTTATTTAGATCACTATAAATAAGGACTTGTTTCACTTTTACTTTCTACCCAAAATTGAAACAAGTTCTTTTTAATCTCAACCAATTCAGAGTAAATTAAAACATTTTCTCTATTTCTAAAACATATTATAAGATGGAATTTACATTGTTCTGCGAAATTTGCAAGAAGAACATGAAGGTGGTGTTAAACCACACATTAGACAACGCCTTATGTACCGAAGTGGTTTGGTTGCCCCAAAAACGCCTCTCGTTGTAGGCATCACGAATATGGTTGATAGGTGATGCATACTTATATATAATTTTCCCTTTAGTTTGCTAATGTTGGTTTTCATTCAATGTTAACTTTTTAGTTTTGTATGGTGTTATTAAATAATATTGAATGCAAATTTAATTTCAAGTTGACGTTGTTCAAGTGTCATTGGTATCATATCATTCTTATATCTTATATATTAAAGCAGATGTTAAAATACATTTAAAACAACCATATCTTAAATCACAAAATCTATTTTTTTAATTAATCTATTTTGTTTAAATTTAATTGGATTAATTTTTATTAGTTATATGTATATATAAAATAAAATAATAAATATATTAATTTTATTTTTAAATAGGGTAATTTTTTTAGATAAGCTACGTATAGTTTTTTTTAAATATCCTTACATATATCAATTTTCAATAATTATTTTTTAAAATGATAGTTTTTATAGATAAGATAGGTATAGTTTAAAAAAAAAATTACCTATATTAATTTAATTAAAATTTTACAAATACAAATAAATAATAAAGAGTACAATAATTTTATAAAACGATGTGCAAGACGTGATAACTAAAACTATATATAACTATTGAAAACAAAAAATGATAGGGTTCTCTTTTTGTTATAGGTTGGGTGTTGTTGTAGCTATACAGGTATGCTACTAGCTTGCACTTTGTTCTCAACTAATTTTAGCAATATCAACCGTAATAGTTAGAAATCCAACCTTTTCTTTTGGATGAATTGTTTTGAATATTTCCTCTCTTTCTTTCTAGGGCGAATTCCACAAAATCACTCGCAAATTATCGATTAACTTAAAAAATAAAATTACATTAAACTACTCTTAAAAAAATTCTGTTACTAGATGACTACCCATCTATCTAACCCGCTAGATTTTTCGTTAAATATCAAAACATTACACAAAAAACCCTTATGATAATGTAGGATAGGCTGCAATTGGAAAGGTTTAAGGAGCAAAGCCAAGATTGAATTGGGTTCTTCTATCTTACAACTTAAAAAGTTATCCTCAAAGACATAATAAATGTGAGCGCTTTTATTCATGAGTCACGATTATTTTATGGGCCTACTTTTTTATTTATGGGCCTAAATTATTATTTTAGCTAAATGGGCTTGGGTGTATTGCATACATAGGTGTAGCAATATGCAAAAGCCAATAGCCATGCCTGCAAAAATATTAAAGACGTTATTGATAACTACTGTCAAATATCTGGCCCAAAAGTCAATTTCCACAAATCCGCTTTCCAAGTGACCAAAAACACAAACAACAAGAAAGAACAGATAAAACAAATCCTCCAAATTGCAAACACAGTTGCCTTGGATAAATATCTAGGATGCCCGATAATTAATGGGAGAGTAACACAAAACACTTTTAAACCCCTAGTATTACGCACCAGATCCCAATTAACAAAATGGAAAGCTAACGCCCTATCCCAAGAAGGGCGTAAAACCCTAATCAAAGCAAACCTTTCAGCACAACCAAACTATACAATGCAATCGTTTTTGTTGCCACAATCAACCTTGAAAGAACTAGACGACATTAACAAAAACTTCTTCTGGAATAAGGAAAACAACTACAAACCACTCATAAGTTGGAATTCCATCTGTCGCCCCCCCCCCCCCCCCCCCGCTCACGGGGGGTTGGGAATCGCTAAGGCGGCCGAAATGAACCAAGCTCTCCAAATGAAACTACTTTGGAAAATCCTAGCAGAACCAAACAATATCTGGGTCAATATAGTGACTGAAAAATACCTCAAAACAGAAAGTATCCTAAATTATAAGAAAAAACATAACACCATCATGGCAGTGGTCCAAGTTAGTGGGCCTACGAGACCTGTTCATTAAGGGACTCATTTGGCAAGTTGGGGACGGCAAAACCATCCGATTTTGGAAAGACAATTGGACCGGCAATGGTCCCGTCAACCCAAAGCCAGAAGCTGAAACCCTCATTAATTGGGAGGAGCTTATTGAGGTGTATCTCACTGAGGATAACTCATGGAACATTGAAAAGTTGAGGCAGGTTGTTAATCAAGATGACCTCGAAAGAATCTCCAAAATTATTAACCTCGTCAATAAAATACCAGACAGATTGTACTGACAACCAAGCAAAAATGGTTGGTACTCCACTCACTCGACAATGCAGTGGCTCCACCAATCCAAAGGTGAACCAAAGATTAACTTAGAATGGATTAACCGGCTAAACATCCCTCCCAAAATGAAAAACTTCTTGTGGAAAGTGGCTCGTAACGGCCTTCCGACTAAAACTAGGTTTGCGGCTAACCATATCCCTGTCCCACAAGGCTGCGAAGCGTGCAATAACCAAGTTGAAGACACAAATTACATCCTATTTTCATGCCCCCTTACAAAAAGCAACCATTAATTCTATAAACCCAAAGATCAGTAGGTTTACTAACCAGGTATCCCTGGACGACAAAAAACCACATCAGGTCCTCGAAGAAATTAAGGAAAAGCTAACAAAAGAGGAATTAGAAATCCTTATAAACACTTGGTGGAGCATATGGTTCGCCAGAAATAAGCGAGTTTTTTATAACAACAACGGAACAAACCTGACTAATGCTGATAACATTGCAGAATTTACCCGAAACCAAATTAAAGAATGGAAAGTAGCTAGAACTTCGGACTCCCCTGGCCCCCGCAATAACACAACTGGGGGTGAAGCAAGAAGAAAGCATACGAAATGGGTAAAACCCAAGAGTGACTATATTAAACTGAATTTTGATGGTGCAGTGAATGCGGATGGCATGGCTTCGTTCGGGTTCATCCTCAGGGACTCTGGAGGCTCTCCCATCCACATTGACGGAGGACTGATTGGTCGACAGTCCGTTTTGATATCCGAGACCATCGCCTTGCGCCAGGGACTTCTTGAGGCCACCAGACATGGCATTCCCCGGATCCAAATCGAAGGCGATAATTTGCAGCTGGTCAAGGCCGTGCTCGGTGACTGGCGTTGCCCGTGGGAGATTGAGTTGTTGCGTTCGGACATCCACTGCTTGCTTGTCCGGTTCCAGGATTGGAGTATCACTCACGTCTATCGGGAGTGCAATTCTGTGGCGGACTTCATCGCTGGATCTTTCAGACGTGTCTCTTCCTTCCCGCTTGCAACTGATCCGGGTTTACTTACCCTCATCCGTCAGGATGCTCTAGGGCGACCACTAGGCTGTTAGTGGTCACCCTAATTACTTTCCTTATAAAAAAAAATAGGTGTAGCAATAAGAATTGTTAATAAATATTATATATTCATATATCTCTACAACTTGATCTCAAAAAAAAATCTCTACAACTATAAAAATTGTCTCTCTCAAGTCAAGTAAATGCTCCACATTTATGTATTCATTTTCATCAATATTGAAATAAAATAATTATTTATAGATTTATTTGAAAGACATCATACACATATTTATAAAATTGACTATTTATCTCCTTTAAAAAACTTGAGATTATTCTTTTTGAAAAAAAATAATAATAAACACTATGTATGATAAAAAAACATGTGAAGATACAAAGACATTTTTCTTAGAAAAAGACAAATTATTATTGTTCGCTATTCACAATTTCATATTTACGAACCACATTAATTTGAATTTGAAAAAAAATCATTATAAAAAATAAACTCGCAAAATCGATGGTAGATTGAGGAAATAAAATAAAAAATAATACTTTAACTTCCAACCAAATTTAGATGGAAAAGAAATTTATAATATCTTAAATTACTATGTAATATACCCCAATTAAATAATCAAATAGTTTATATATGTATAATTTGTAACGTTTTATTTTATTTTAGTTGTATTATTAGATGGAAAAGAAATTTATAATAAACTCTAATTTAGTACATACACTTTCATATGTTATAATTTCCAAAAACCTAGACATTTGAAATTATAACAAACATAGAATATAACATTTGCCCCCGTCCAACGGATGGGGTTAGCACTCTAGTAGCCTAAAAAGGTTAGAGAGAGAGAGGGGTAATTAAAAATGTATTCAATTTAGAGAAATTAGAATTAAAAAGGTAAAATAGTTGGATCTTTTATGACAATATATCTTTCCCCGAGTCTCTCATTCTCTCTCTCATTCTCTTCTTAGCCATAAATGTTGTTGCCTCCACCTTGACCCTTGATTCTCGGCCATAAAAAATATTATATGATGAGATGCAATTCCCTAATGTTGTTGGTGCTGGTGAGATCCACCATCATCCATGGTTTCTAGAGTAAAGGAATGAGTATATTGGGGGATTTGAGTCTTAAGATAGAATTGATAATGTATAGATATACATAAAGTTATTTTTGTAACTTCATTGGTTTTATTATGTGAGAGCTAACGAGTTGATAGACGGGTGGTCATATGCTAACATAATTATTTTAAGGATGATTTAATGCAATTTCAATTTTAAAGGTGGTTTGGTACACAAACCCGTAACTTACTGGTGGTTTTGTGAAATTTATCCTTCTCACTATGTATTTTTACCACATTAAAACAAAAATATAAGAGTGCTAGAATTAGCTATATACATTAATATGCACAAACCCAATTTGACATCTCTCATGTTCCCAACTTCCATTTCTTTCTACGTATTTTTACCACATTAAAACAAAAATATAAGAGTGCTAGAATTAACTATACATTGATATGTACAAACCCACTTTGACATCTCTCATGTTCCCAACTTCCATATAAAGTACGGAGCAAATGAGCTCTATAAGATAGTGAAAGAAGTTCAGAAGAGTAGAAGAAATGATGATGCAATCATGGTTGTGTGCTTGTTCATAGCTTGTGGTCAAGAGAATGAGTCGTATACTCTAAATGGTATGCTTAGTTGTACATGAATTTCTTTTGAAAAAGCTTATTTTTGAACTAGCTTTTGATCCCCTACATTTCTTTTAGAAATATGTTCTGTCTCAAATGGAATCACAAGGTACGAGTTGCAAAAAACAATGAATTGGGTAATGAATGAACTAGAAGTTAAGATGGGACGTGTGCACATGGGAACCATGAAAGCCGTAGACTTAGTGGTAAGTAGCGCCCTCCAAAATCTAAGTTCGTCGTCAAATATCATGTCATATAATTATGCTTTTTATACTTTGCTTTTAACTTATCAAAGCTCTGTTGGCACGCAGAATTTTAATGGAATTGAGCATTCTTTCATTACAATTTAGTAAGTGGTGCACCTACAATAGAGAATCATTTGACAAATCGTTTGTAGTATCCAACTATACCAAGAAAGATACGAACTTCTGTAACTATAGTTGGTGCTTTTCAGTTTACCACTGCTTCAAACTTTTTAGAATCAATCCTCTATACCTCTTTAGATACTATATGTCCTAAAAATACCATATGATCCAACCAGAATTCACACTTTCTCGGTTTAGCAAGCAACTGTTTTTTCCTCAAGACTTGTAGCATAGTACGTAGATCATCAGCATGATCCTCTGTACTTCACGAAGATACCAATATATTATGAACAATGTTATCAGACTCCCGATCCAATTCTACGATTCTAGCGATCCTACGAACCATAACACGTAAAACGATCCACGATCCCAAGTAGGATCTTATTGAAGTAGGATCTTAAATGATTTAGAATACAATCTCAATCCGATCTCGAATTTACATACGATTTTAACGATCCTATAAACGATTCTAATGATCCTACAAATGATTCTAACGATCTTATAAAATGACAATTTTAACTATATATTATTAATAATTTTACGATTAACGTATCATTTCCATTAAAATAGTTCACTAGTCCATCCTACAACATTTTTAATAATCAAATTAATAAGGTTTGTCATTTTCTTACTTCATATAAAACAAAATACACAATCTATTAGGTTATTCTTGCATACTTTTAGTTATAATGTAGGATCTTACGATTCAGCGATCCGATCCAAAAGACCCCCAACGATCCAACCTAGAATCCCGATCCTGATAACCTTGATTATGAATAATGATGATCACAAATCTGTCTAGAAAAGATTGAAATACTTTGTTCATCAAAGCCATAAATTCTGCTAGTGTATTAGTGAAATCAAATAGAATTACCAGAAAAATGCCCATATCGAGTTCTGAATGTTGTCTTGATAATGTCATCTTTAGTTATCTTTACTGATGATATCCTGATCGAATGTCTATCTTTGAAAATACCTTTGCTCTCTGAAGTTGATCAAATACATCATCTATTTTTGGCAATGAATATTTGTTCTTCATTATCACCTGATTAACCTTTATGTAATCTATGCAAAGTCATAAGATACACTAGCCCTAATGAATACTTTGTCCAACAAATCCTGTAACTGTTTCTTCAGTTCTTGTAACTCTAGAATAGCCATCCAATATGGAAGAATAGAAATCGGTGCAGTACTTGAGATTAATTTCATAGTAAACTCTGTCTCTCTATCAGGTAACAATCTAGGAAGGTCCTTTGGAAATACATTAGGGAAATCTTTAACAGCTGGAATATCTCCAACCTCATCACATTCAACTGTACAGTCTATAACATGGGCCAGATATAACTCACATCTCTATCTAATCATGCAAAAAGACGCTATTGCAGATATTAGGCCAGTGGCTACCATTTGTCTATCACCGTAGAAAACCACTATAGATTTCTCAATTGAGTCTATGACTACCTCTTTGGTATAACAATCAACTTTAGCATGATGTCTTGACAATCAATCCATGCACATTATAACATCAAACTCATGCAAGAATAACAAGATCAATCAGATGGTAACTCTATTGTATCCACCCGTATAATACATTCTCGATATACTGTATTTACCTTTACCATTTCCTCTGTACTTCCTCTTCTTATGGTTCATGTGTATGAAATGAATGTTCATGTAGTGTTGTATGATATGCTCTTATAAACTGACGTGGCACGGCTGAACCTTCTCTCCTTATGCATCATGCTCATGAATGCAATTCTAATGTCAATTACATATGCTTATGAATGCAGAATGCAGAATGCAGAACGCCCTTAAAGAATCATATCCTTGCTCTGATACCAAAAACTAGGTGTGACACCCTTATACCTTATGACGTATACTTCGTAAAACTTATCTCTTATATAAAGAGATAATTCACATATAATAATTATTCACGTAAGCACATAGTAGACATTAACAACCATAAAAGGTTGCACACACACATCTATGTTGTTACTTCTCATACTAAAACATCTGTCACTCTTAACTTATATTACAACTCATATGTCTAAGATGCAAAAATGAGGAGGAGAAGGTTGCATTGAGCTTCAGCCGGCCGACCTGTATGAATGTGACCTCTAAAAGAGACACACGTCAGAAAGTTCTAGCTGAACCTGAAAAATTATTTTGCGATTTGCGTGAGTCGCATACTCAGTGAATATAAACCATCATCAATTTTTTCACACAGAGTCAAACATTTATTCCATGTACATATACATACATATTATACATATGTCATATAGGAATAAACTATGCAAATGCAAATGCCGATGTATCCAATTCTTTATTCTGTGAACTGTTCAAGCCTGAATCTGCCCCGGGTTTCCATTACCGACTCTTTTCCATTACCAACCTTTTTTTTTCTTTTCCATTACCGACTTTTAGGCATCTTAGGCCTCATTTGCTCATATACCATCTCTTAGGCATCTTAGGCCTCATGTATGACCCGTAGGTCTCTTTTGTATACAAATTCAGGGCAAGACAGTCACAGATCCTTTTAATCTCATGCAATATGTTATGCAATCAATTGCATCTTGTAATCATATATCATATGCCATCTGCTAACATACTTTCTGTGCAAACAACTCTGGAAATTTCAGAGCTATCACATATAACACACATATCCATATAATCTATATAACACATATAGCACATATATCCAAATAGATCATGTAGTTCATATATCCGTATAGCACATATAGCACATAGGGTTGAATCTCCGGTCTATACTCACCTGTTCAAGACAGATACAATATTTCTTCCCTTTCACTTTGACCACGATCTATGACTTGTGCTCCTATATGTAACCCAATGCAAATTAGGCTATTTACTCTTACAAACTCTAACCCCAAATGCAATGAAATGTCAATATGCATTATAACTTCTTGTGCATAATTTCAAATCTTTTCAAACTTGATGACGATAAACTATATATATAGAAGAACATTTTTTTCTAGTTCAAACCTTTCTGTAAAAATTGATCAAGGGTCTCCAAAAATCATTACAAAGCAAAACCCTAAAATTACTCTGAAATCTTTTTCCAAATATAAATCCAATATCGAAAACACCCTTTGAGAGCTATAAATCAACTGATTTCTCAAACAAAAGCAACTGTAGATCTCGATATGGAAAAATTAGGAAAATTCAGATAAACCATTAACTAATTAAAAACTTCAGGATTAAAATCCGATAGAAGAGATCTTGTACCAGATCCAACCAAAAACAACCGAAACCTTAAAAAAAATTTCCTCCTCTTCTCTTGAACTCTCTTTGGATCTTTTTTTTTGTACGTGTCTTCACATGTAAGAAATGAAGACATCACATATATATACTTGTGGAAGGAAAAGTCGCCAA
Organism: Fallopia convolvulus; assembly: GCA_964016875.1. Lineage (NCBI taxonomy): Eukaryota > Viridiplantae > Streptophyta > Magnoliopsida > Caryophyllales > Polygonaceae > Fallopia > Fallopia convolvulus. The sequence goes on along the minus strand of OZ024722.1, from coordinate 680,969 downwards.
AGCTCACAAAGTCGACAAATATTTTTCTAAAATTGCGATTTCCACCCTCAAATCTCGTTTACTACAAACTTTACACTAAAATAATTATTAATTAATTTTTGGTTAAAATTTTTTTAAAATATAATAAACTTAATTAGAAAAAAATATTACTTTTAAAAATACACTATATATCATGCCAATATGCTATGCATATGCTCTTAATCTTATATGAACGCCGAATGACGTATGCACTTTGGTCGGGGATGTTACATCTCAAGAAGCTTCCTGAGCACAAATAGACTTGACCCCACAAACATCATGGAAGAATAGTCTTAATGATAGTTGATGAAGAACTAATACACTCCTGAAAGGAGAATTAGCGTCATTTAAATTGTTAGTGTTATGTCGGTAAGTTAGTTTCTATTTTCTAGTTAGGAGAATTAGTCAATTCAATTCCTTTTTTTAGAGTCAGTTTCTAATATTATGGGTTAGTGTTGATGGGTCAATGCAGATAGTGTTGTTTTTTAAATCCTCCCCAATTCAGTTGTAAGGATTAAATTTGAGTTTATAAATGAAAAGAGTCGTAGGATTGTTTTCCTACAAATTCCTCTTGTGCGAAAATCTAATGTCTTAACTTAAAGCTCATATTTTCTTACATCATCGTCGAATGCCTTTCGAAGTACCCATTTCTCTATTCGTCGTAAATCTGGATTTATCTGTATAAAAATGCACTAATTGTAAGCAGAAAAGAAGTGAAAGATTTTATGGAAAAACAAAAGGTTGAATATCAGCAGAGTAATACCATCTTCCACTCTGGTCTCTAGGTCAATCGACATGGCACATTCAATGAATTTTATGTCCAATAAAGGAACTCGAAACTCGAAACCTCAAGACCCCATGCAAAAGTCGCCTTGTTGGCTCTTAAGCAGTCATATTGATGAAGGGACTTTATCTATAAAGTAGGGAAGGACCATACACGCAGGGATAATTTCACTTTTCTTATAGTTTAGATTAACCTAAACTCTTCTCAATGGAAGAGTTAGTGCAAAACACAACCAAATAAAAAAAGGATGTACATAAAAGAGCGGGCATAAGAGACAATTGACCTTTCCCTTGTAGCCCATTCCACTTAACAATAACGTATTATACTAGGTAAGCACGAACAATTTATATGTATTCATTTTTGGTACTTTTTTATGTTACATGGGATCCTCTTGAGGCTTATCTAATCAACAGAAGTATTGCATAAGAAAGTGACTGAATAAGGAACCATACTTCTACATATCAACTCTACAATAAAAGAAAGTTCTCTGCTCTCAACTCTACAATAAAAGAAAGGCGACCCCTTGCGTAGAAGGTGTTTGTTGAAATGTCTTATTTGTGTTTAATCTGATTTTCTGCTCTCATGGGATGCTAGATGTTCTCTGCTCATGAGCTATATACTTTTGAGGTTTATTGTGGGAATTTTGTCTTTTAGAATTATTTGTTCTTTTTTTTTTTACTGTTTTATATGGATTTTAATGTTTTATTCAACATACACATTGCCAGGGAGTTCGTTTGTGGAGATAGGAATGTCGACCAAGAAGAGTGCTTTGGGCATGAGGTAGGTTGTAGATAGAGCTTTTCTGTTCATTAAATTGAAGAGCAGGTTTTTATTTTATTTTCAATTTGATGAATGTGTTAAATGAGATTGGCATGTTAAACATGTTAACCATATTTAGATTACAAATATTCTAGGAGAATCATATCTTTTATATTATCCTAGAATAGTCAAGCTTATTATGGTTACTCTCCTTGTATATATATTCTACATTCTACTTCAATAAAATTACACAATTAATTACACAAAATATCTCTCTATATGGTATCAGCCTAAAATAGTCAAGCTTATTATGGTTACTCTCCTTGTATATATATTCTTCATTCTACTTCAATATCTCTCTATATTCTAGGAGAATCATATCTTTTATATTATCCTAGAATAGTCAAGCTTATTATGGTTACTCTCCTTGTATATATATTCTTCATTCTACTTCAATATCTCTCTATTAATTACACAATTAGTCAAGTTGTTAACCCTTTATTGTCGTTCAACTTCCGAGCATTGTAAAGCTCACCCCCACAAATTATGTTGGTTGGAAGACCCAACTTCAAGCCACTTTGGAAGGCTATGATCTCTTCCGGTTTGTTGACGGATCTCATATTCTTCCACCAGCCACAATACCAAATACCGAGAATGTCTCCCGACCTCTCTCGAATCCTGCCCATCATACATGGAAACGCCAAGATCGTCTCTTGTATGGTGCGGTGCTTGGCACCTTGTCCCAATCGGTTCTCTCTTTAGTGACCCGAGCAACAACCACAAAAGAGGTATGGGACATCCTCAAACAAACATATGCGACTGCCTCACGCGGTCACATTAAACAAATCAAATACAAAATCAATCATGTTGAAAAAGGAACTCGATCCATTGCCGAGTACATGCAATCCATGCGTGAATCGGCAGATCTACTTGCATCCTTGGATTCTCCACTCAACAAGGAAGACTTCACCGATCATATCCTTAAAGGTCTTGATGAGTCTTACAAATCCATCGTCGATAGTGTCAACATGCGTGATACTCCTATCTCTTTCGAAGAGCTTCATGAAAAACTCATTATTCATGAACTTCGATTGAAGCAATCATCCAAACCAGAAAGCTCGGTGACTGCTCTTATTGCCCAATCTAAGTCCGTGAAGAACAAAGGTAAGTCCTCTACTTCTCAGTCCAATTGGCATCAATCTAGTCACTCACCACAAAACTCCTCCACCTCACAAACTTGGCCAACAAATCACCATGCTTCCTCAAATTCGTCCAACCCTCAGAATAACTCGACCCCTTATCAACCTAAACCATTTAAAGGCAAGTGTCAGTGGTGTCAAGGCCAAGGACATGTAATGTCTCATTGTTCTAAGCTCAAGGCCGAGTATCCCAATCTCCCGCTCCCTTCATCCAATCGGTTTCCAGCCCACACAAATGTGCCTCAAGCTAATATGGCCGTCCAAAACCACAACCCTAACCAATGGCTCTTCGATAGTGGGGCGTCTCACAACATCACTCACGACCTCTCCAATCTCTCAATGCATCATCCATATACCGGACCTGATGAACTCGTAGTAGGAAATGGATCTGGATTGCAAATTTTGAACCAAGGTTCTCTTTCTTTACAAACTTCAACGCATAATTTTAAATTATCTCAAGTTCTTCATGTTCCTCAAATTTCCAAAAACATTCTTTCGGTTTCTCAGTTTACTAAACAAACTAATCTCGGTGTTTTGTTTTTGGCTGATTGTTTTCATGTGAAGGATCTACAAACCTCGGAAACAATTCTTAAAGGACCTTGCATTAATGGTGTTTACGTATGGCCTCATTGCTCTCCTATGCTCCACTCTGCTCATCTTCAAGCTTCAGCTCTTTTGCATCACAAACTTGGGCATCCATCATCAGAAGTCTTTGATTTTTTAGCTAGAAATTTTAATTTGTCAAAGCACTCGTACAAGCAGTCGAGTTGTCTTTCATGTCAAACTAATAAGAGCCACAAGCTCCCATTTAGTCAATCTACTGTTGTTTCAACTCATCCTCTTGAAATAATCTATTCTGATGTATGGTCTTCGCCTATTTTATCTAATGAAGGATTTCGATATTATGTTGTGTTTGTCGATCATTTCACGAGATATACTTGGTTATTTACTTTGAAAAATAAGTCTGATGTCAAAAATGTATTTCCTGAGTTCCGTCTCCTGGTTGAAAATTTCTTTAAACAACGCATTAAAATCCTTTATACAGATAATGGAGGAGAATATGTAGGTTTAAGACCTTTTTTGCGAAAAATTGGAATTTCTCATTTCACATCTCCTCCACACACACCTGAGCATAACGGAATCTCTGAACGAAAACACAGACATATTGTTGAAACCGGTTTAGCTTTATTAAATCACTCTGGCATACCAAACACGTTTTGGCCATATGCCTTTCGACATGCTGTCTATCTCATAAATCGCCTTCCTTCTCGAGCAATGAGTAATGAGACCCCATATTTTAAACTCCTTAATCAAACCTTTGATTATTCCAAATTAAAAAGCTTTGGTTGTCTTTGTTTTCCTTGGATTAAACCTTATAATTCACACAAATTACAATCTCGTTCCATTTCATGTGTTTTCCTCGGATATTCTTTGACTCAAAGTGCTTTCCAATGTTTTGATCCTACTACAAGTCGAGTCTATGTGTCCCGCCATGTTCATTTCTTAGAGAACGAATTTCCGTTTCAAAATATAACCAAATATCCAATTACAAACCAACCCGCCAATCCAGACGTGGAATATGCCACTTGCTCCACAAACCCGATCAACTTGCCTATTTTATCTTCTACATATCTTCACTCCCTCTCTCCAATCAAAATCAAATCCATTCCCTCTCTCCTATTTCAACGCCTAATCCTATTCAATCTTCCAATCTGCCAACGTCTCCATCCACTACAAATGTGGCCCACCAAGTTAACAACCTCCCATATTCACCTCCTAATATCCTACCCTCCACCATAACCGAATCTGACCCCATCACAATTCCGCACGCGCCCTCACTCGGCCCTCCACTTTCGGAAAACCGTAACCCTAATCCACTCCAAAACCCACAAAACCCAAACCCGATTGCTGAACAGCCTCACCCGATGCTTCCACAAAATCCGCTCCCTCTGCCTCCACCAAATCAGGATGTACCTAGTCCTCCTCATGGAATAATCACACGTTCCAAAAACAACATCCGGAAACCTATACAAAAGTTAAATCTCCATGTTCAAGTCCTTTCCCCAAAAGAGCCTAAAACCATTTTACAAGCTCTCAAAGACCCTGATTGAAGACATGCAATGCAAACTGAGTATGAGGCCCTTTGTTCTAATCGGACTTGGAATTTGGTACCCGCACATCCGAGTCAAAATCTTGTTGGTTGCAAATGGGTGTTTCGCATCAAATATCTCCCCGATGGCAAGATAGATCATTACAAAGCTCGTTTGGTCGCTAAGGGCTTCCATCAACGTGAAGGGTGTGATTATTCCGAAACCTTTAGTCCGGTTATCAAGCCAGTTACCGTTCGGTTGATCCTCACTATTGCCGTTTCTCAAGGGTGGTGTTTGCGTCAACTTGACGTGAACAATGCTTTTCTTCAAGGAACGTTACAAGAAGAAGTTTTTATGAGCCAGCCTCCGGGATTTGTTGACAAGAACCAACCCTCACATGTGTGTCGCCTTAACAAAGCTATCTATGGCCTCAAACAAGCTCCGAGGGCATGGTACACCGAATTAAAAACATACTTGCAAAGAATTGGCTTCCGTAATGCAATATCGGATGCATCCCTCTTTCTCTATCAGCACAATGGCGTCATCGTCTACCTTCTTGTGTACGTTGACGACATAATCGTCACGGGAAACTCTTCAAGCTCGGTTGATCATCTCATTCACAAACTGGCAAAGCAATTCTCCATTAAGGATCTTGGTAACCTCTCTTATTTTCTTGGCGTTGAAGTCCTGCCTTCTCCTTCGGGGCTCTTTTTGTCGCAAAGAAAATACATACTAGATGTTCTTGACAAGGCCGGGATGGCTGACGTCAAGCCTGTTACTACACCGCTCACAACCGAGCCGCTGCGCAAGGATTCTGGTGAGCTTATTCCAAGCCCAACCGAATACAGGGTTCTAGTTGGAAGTTTACAGTACCTCTCACTTACTAGGCCAGATGTGGGGTACGCAGTCAACAAGTTATCTCAGTATATGCAAAACCCGACGTCTGACCATTGGCAAGCTCTCAAAAGATTGCTCCGATATCTTCTTGGCACTTCTGATCTTGGCATAACAATCTCGACAGTGGTATCGCCGGCCCTTCATGCTTTCTCCGACGCCGATTGGGCTGGGGATCACGATGAGTTTGCTTCCACCACCGGTTACATCTTGTACTATGGTAAAACTCCAATATCATGGAGTTCACGCAAGCAAAAATCCATAGCGAGATCGTCAACTGAAGCGGAGTACAAGGCATTAGTGGACACAACATCTGAGCTACTATGGGTGTGTTCACTGTTTTACGAGCTTGGCATTCCAGTCTTCCCCAAACATGTCATTTACTGTGACAATCAAGGAGCTCTCTATCTTAGCTCAAATCCAGTGTTCCACTCTCGAATGAAGCACATCGCTATTGCCTACCATTTCGTCCGAGACAATGTCCAAAAAGGTCATCTTAGAGTGCAACATGTATCAACAAAGGAGCAATTGGCTGACATTCTCACAAAACCTTTGCTTCGCCCTCGATTTGCTGACATCGTGTGCAAGCTTGGACTTACCCGCAAAGGACATCCAGCTTGAGGGGGCATGTTAACCATATTTAGATTACAAATATTCTAGGAGAATCATATCTTTTATATTATCCTAGAATAGTCAAGTTTATTATGGTTACTCTCCTTGTATATATATTCTACATTCTACTTCAATAAAATTACACAATTAATTACACAAAATATCTCTCTATAAAACATTGAGATGGATGAATATTTTCATAGTTTCACTGTTGACGAATTTCTTACTTGTTGCTTAGAATAATAGATACTTCCACACTTTTTTTCAATGAATTGCATTTGAAGGATCGTATACAACTGTACCATTTGTTACGTTTGAGTCCTCATTTTCTTAATTCGTAGACATCCCGGGCTTTGCTGATTGGGGAAATTGTGAAAAGTTCAAGTGCCAAGTTTCCATAATATTCAGAACTGCAAACGTGAAACCATGGACAAACATTTTGAGAAATGCCACAAGAAAATCTCAAAATAAGCAAACAAAGGCAAAAATTGGGAACGAACGGCGGCTTTACTAGTAATCTGTCCGAATCCCACCTTCTATACAAAGTTTTCGTATGCCTCGGAGATCAAAACGAATTCAAGTCTCCATTGCAATTAATGGGCGATAGAAAACTTTATGCGTCTAAATGTTGCAGGGAATTCCTTATGGGAGAATTCCCACATTGGAAAGTCATGATTTCCAATGTCCAATGTATGGTGTATAAGTAGGGGGTTCCCACCCCTATTGGCTAACTTTTACAACATGTTTGGTTGGAGGGATTTAAGGGATTTTAATGGAGGGGAGAAGAGGGATATAATTTTTCTGGTTTGGTTTAACTTTTAAGAAGAGAATTGGAAGGATTTCTGTTTGGTTTAAGTTTTAAGAAGAGAATTGGAAGGATTTGAGAATTAATTAGGTGAAAATAAGGGTAGAAAGGGAGGGGAATTGAAAATAAGGGTAGAAAGGGAGGGGAATTGGATCTTTCCAATTTGGATGGAAAATTTTAAGAAGAGAATTGGAAGGATTTGAGAATTAATTAGGTGAAAATAAGGGTAGAAAGGGAGGGGAATTGGATCTTTCCAATTTGGATGGAAAATTCTACGTAAGTTGAACTTGGTTCAGAATTTGAATAAAAATTTTAATTTTTTAACCCATTTTTCCTTCCTTTCTTTCAAAATTAAAATTTTATCCAAACAAAAGAAGAGATTTCTCTCCCCTCCAACCAAACACATTCTGAATTAAATTCTTTCCTACCCTCCCCTTCTCCTCTTTTCCTAATTTTTTTATTTTCTCCCTCCCCTCACTTTCTCCTGTTAACACTTGTACCAAACAGGGAGGGGTGGTTATTCCCCCGCTTAGATATCCTGTAATAGGTGGTTTGCACTCGTTCGCCGATGCCGACCTGTGCTCCGATTTGGCAGAATCGTCTTCGTCGGGACCGTCGAAATTGCAAAGAGTGAATGTTAGGTTCGATTTGGCAGAATCGTCTTCGTCGGGACCGTCGAAATTGAAAAGAGCGAATGATAGGTCGACGAGGGGGTCGATGTCGTTTCCCCACTTCTTTGTCCAGGCTAGAGCTAAACCATTTAGGTCAAGATTGTCCATGGGTTTAGGAATTAAGATGGTTCAGGATTAGAGAGGGACGAGGATTAGAGAAGAAATGGAGGATTGGAATAAACGGGACAAATAAGAGCTCAAGGTCAGGTCTCAATGAAGGATCGTCGTTCCGTTTATGTATTTATAGTCAATGAGGTGATAACAGACACTTTGAAACTCTGAAGAAGGTCGTCGGAGCCCCAATCTCCGAACAACTCCCTCCTCTCCTCCTCCATATCCTACACCCTCCAAATCCAACGGCCACAATCACACTGACACTCACCAACGCTCCTAAAACCGTTACACATTTCCCCTTCCCTACACCCGACCGCACCTTGAAATACCCCACTCTACTCCCATCTCCAATGGCCACCAGCATCCGGATCGGGTAATCCAACGGATAACAAAACCCGAACGCGTTATTATACACCGCGCCCCAGCACGTGCAGTTGGACTCGCACGCTTCCTCACACCTCTCAAACGACGTCGTCACGAAGAAATGCAATATTTAAATTATTGTACATATATAGGGTGTTTGATATGTGGAGGATTATAATTTATATAGCCAAATGACATTTATATAAATTGATATTCTACAATATAAAACATGTTGGGTAAAGTAAAATTTATGTATTTAAACACACAATAGGTATCAATGTGTTATGTTTTTATAATCAATAATCAGTTGGTCTAGTGGATGAGGTGCTACTGTGTCGGGGCTTTTTAAAAGTCTGTTTTGAATTGGAAATGTTACTCCAACAATGGACCTCTACAATACCTAGTTTGGACGTAAATTGATTTTGACTTGAACTAGGCGAGAGATCTAAAAGAAAATTTAAAAAAATATCATGGTTTTATAGTGGATTAGGAGTTGGATGAATAGTTATCAAATATAAAGTTGATTGTTATCTAGCATGGACAATCAAATTAGACAAATATTACATGCCAAAAGGTATAGCCTAACCCCTAATTCCACATATTTTGCAATTTGAAGAGAATTCTTGCCAATATCCAATATTTAAATAAAGACAATTCATACTTATAGATAATTTACTTTACACAAGGTCAACTAATGACCTGGCTTTCCCAACTATATATAGACCTAAAGAGCTTTTGACCTTCTAACCTTCTCTTATAAAAATTAAGGAAAATTCCTTTTGGTGTCTCTAAGGTTTTGCCTTTTCTTTTTGGTACCCAAGAAAAAAACTTATTCCTCTTGGTACCTTTGAGGTTTTGGTTTTTCCCGTTGACGCCCCTCTCCGGTTCAAATTAGTTAATTTCAAGCTCACCATTATGTTCATCGCCCTTAAATTAGTAGGATTCAACTCTTAAAACACTTAAATTCATAACCAAACTAAATCAATTTGAATTTTTAAACAATCCTCTATTTTAAGGGGTTGTTTACTGATAGAGCATATAGATGTAGTTTTTAGAGCATGTTTTTATTTCCGTTTTATGCATGTTTAGATAGATTTTCGCTTTAAGTTGTAGTTTAGGTTTTATTTCGGTTTAGTTCGAAATCTACACGTTTGTGTGCTTTATTGCAGGTTGGAAGGTGAAGCATGGTGGATATGAAGCTAAGGGATGGTAGTAGAGTTTAGGGTTTAGATGATTTTGATCAAAAAAATGAAGCATTCATTTACGGGATTATTTGATGTTCAAAAGTAAATTTTATATATCAAAAAGGCTACTAATTTCATTTTTTAAAACGATAAGCCCAAAGGCCCAATAGCTAATGGGCCTGGAAATAAGATGCGTACAAAAAAAAATCAAGATAGGCAAAAATAAATTGTTTGAGTTAATGAATGTTGTTAAAATATTAAGTAAATTAAATAGAGTAATGAACTATTTTTGAAAATTTTACATTAAATAAGAGAATGAGTGACTTACATTATAAAACACCTTTTAGAGTTATAAACGACTTATATTGCAAAACGGAGAGAGTAATTTTTTATTGCACTCAAGCTAGGCTAACCTTTCTTCTAAAAGTTTGCATTAAAAACATAGGCCCTAAAATTTGTGTTTTCCTCCATTGTACTCTGGGATTTTTGTATTGGATATATTAGTTTCTCCTATCAATTTCAGACAAGTGTTTTATTAGATGATTTTGATCACGGTACTATAAATTTTCAATTATGTAAGGCTTAATTGGGTTGTTCATCCCAGAATTTACCCTTTACTAAATTAGAAAAATATGCTTGATTAAAATTGATTTTCTGATTAAAATTCATCCCAGATATATTGTTGATGTGTTACCACGTTAGAAAACCATAACACTATGCCTCAGATCATCCAGAACTTGAAGAATACATTGCCACAAATAACTCTATGTCATCTATTCACGGCCTGGTGGGGTATATGGTTTTGGAGAAACCAAGTGGTTTTAGTCAGGATAGTAATGGACAATGTAGTAGTGTTGAGGAATTTATTCAAAACCATATTATGTGGTGGAACAAAACAAAAAATGTGAATGAAGAGGATAATGTGTCTTGTAGAAAACAAAACCTAAGGCAAAGAAAGAGAAAACAAAAATGGGTGAAACCGCAAAACGGATTTGTGAAAATAAATTTCGATGGGTCGAAAAAAGATAATGGCAAATCAACGGTTGCATATGTCATACGAGACCAATTTGGAAATGTTATAAGTATAAATGTAAAGAAAAATGACTATTAGACTGTAGAACAAGCAGAAGCTATGGGTTTATCGAAGGCTATACAAGAAGCCAATAGAAGAAAATTTAGGCGAATAGAAATTGAAGGTGATAGCCTAATTGTGATCAATGCTCTTAAGGGAAGTCGATCCATTCCATGGACAATTGACATGATAATTGCAGATACCTTGGTTTTTTTGTTGCAATCTTTCGAGGTGGTCATTACCAAACATATACCTCGAGAATGCAATTCTGTGGCAGATTTGATTGCAAAGCTACACCATGATTATAATATCAATCAGATTATAAACCATGGAGGGGTCCAGACATCCATTCGTAAGGATGCCCTAGGCTGACTTAGTCTGCCTAATTTTTACCTACTCAAAAAAAAATCCACTGCCTAATCTTATAACTTTTTTCTTTTATGACTTGTGTTCACTCACACCTCATATACTAGCTTGTCTAACAACATTTATTTGGCTGCTTCTAAAAAACAGCATTAATCTGAAAATATATACAAATGTGGCTGCCTTAAAATAAATACCTTGTTCTACATTTCAAGTAAAAAAGTTAACCTTTCAAATAAAACAAAAATGAATACCAAATCCAATTAGCCTAAAAAATAGACTTTTTTAAGTTGAGAAAAAATTAACAAGATTTTTTTTGATTAAAAAAAAACACATACAAATTGACAAGAGTACTTAGAAGATCAACAGCCACAACAATGCATATTTTTTTGGCATATCCAAGTAGCAAGGAAATATGGATATCAAGACATCAGGATATTGTATTATATCCATATCTTGATATGGACCAAAATCCTCATTTTTGTAATACCAGCTCCGGTTCCATTAAGGATTCACCAATCTTTATAGAATCTAACTAAAGTAATTAATGGTAGCAATGCAAATATAAAATCATCATTCATAGCAAGTCATAGTATTAAGTCAGCCAAAATACCACCATTCTCAAAGCTTTTCAGTAAACTGCACAATAGCCAAAATAAATAAACCAGCAAATGTTTAAAGACATTGCAACGCTAAGGTATTTGTAGAGGAGGTCAAGCACAAAATTGCGTCCAACAGCATCATTCATCAATGTACAACTCTTGCTTTTTCGTTTTCTTTTACCATTTGCCAGAAAGCAGAAAGAAGAACAAGTGATCAGCCCAGCATCTGAAATTCAACCAACTCGGTTGCTTATGGCTTGATAAAGCGATTTCAGCTGGGTGTTCCATTTGTCTACCGCCGCATACTTCTTCATTCCCTTGGACCTGCAAGATTAGAATTTCCATATTTTACACATTACATAAGAGCATTTTAACATTGCAGTCAAAAGAAGAAAGAGATCCACAACAAGGATTGACCTATCACTGCGTTCTAACAGTTTGCATTAAAAACATAGGCCCTAAAATTTGTGTTTTCCTCCATTGTACTCTTGGTTTTTTGTATTGGATATATTAGTTTCTCCTATCAATCAATTTCAGACAAGCGTTTTATTAGATGATTCTTGTGATCATGGTACGATAAAAGGCTTAATTGGGTTGTTTATCCCAGAATCTATCCTTTCCTAAGATTAAAATTGATTCTGTTCAGTCATATCTCATATACTAGCTTATAGAATTAATTAATTAACCAAAATAATGCAAAAATAATTAAGCTCAAGATCTTTTAAAGGACTCAACCACCATTCTTTATTCAAGCACAAAAAATTGCCAAACTTACGGCAAAAGACATTGCAAGAATTCAAAAAAATGCCAAACTTACTGCAAAAGACATTGCAAGAATTCATGAGTTTAAAGACAAATTGATCAATCTGAAAAATAGAATAAGACAAATTGATCAATCTACTGAAAAGAATAGTCTTAATTAACCACACTGACTAACCAACCAGACGACTCATCATTATGCTCTTGGAAACTCTTCCTCTGAACTTCCTCGCAATTCGATAGGAACTTCCTCGCAATTGGATGACATAGTTGTGCGCTCAGAATTCGCCTAGGTCTCACTCTGGCTCTGCTTCGCTTGATGGTCATCGGCGGCCGCTGTGTTGCGCTTCTTCGATTTTCCAGATTTCTCCTCTTGATGGTCATCGGCGGTAGCTGTGTTGCGATTCTTCGATTTTCCAGATTTCTCCTCCTCGTCGGCATCAGAGTCCTCGCCAGCATCGACAAACGTACCCTCGTCCAATTTGGGGCTTTTACTCCGACAAGCTTCTGTCTTGCGAATCTTCTTCTTCCCCCCTTCGGCGGCGGGTGGTTTTCGCTTGTTCAATGTCGATGTCGAACTGTGCTCTTCCGATTTGGCAGAATCGTCTTCATCGACGAAGGGACCCTCGAAATCGCATAGAATGACGGTTAGATCGAAGAGAGAGTCGACTTCATCCTCTCCCCATTTCTTGGCCCACGCGAGTGCTAATCTGTTAAGGTCAAGATCGTCCATGCTTAATCTGGGTTTAGAAGGTGATAATTTGGGCTTAGGATGGTTTAGAAGAGGATTAGAGAGGGACGAGGATTAGAGATGGACGTCAAGAAATGGAGGATTAGAAGAAAATGGACAAATCAGGTGCTCAAGGAAGGGTAAATGGAGTAAATGGACAAATCAGGGGCTCAAGGAAGGGTAAATGGACAAATCAGGGGCTCAACGAAGGGACCTTCATTCTGCGTTCATGTATATATAATCAAATTGGTGATAACAGTCCGGCGCTTTGAAACTCTAAAGACCCTTTTCAAAGTTGCGGATTGAAAATAAGAATTGAACTAGAGAATGTCAAAGTAGAAACAAAGGTAGCAATATCACATCAATGTTGATACGGCGGCTATGGGGTGTGGTCTCCCTCCTTTGGTGGAGTTGGCACTTCATGGTTTTCTCCTCCCTTCCTTGTGTCCAGATCTGATTTGTACCTATTTTTTAGATCCGTTTTCTACAACAATGAGATCTGGTTGGAACTCGGTGGTATTGGAGGGTCCCTGCTTCTCCGGGGATCAGTTTGCTCGTGCGACAGGTTCCACTCATCCAAATGCGCTCCTTATCCTGCTTTAAATTCCAATGGTGCTGCTAACCATAACAAATTAAGGAACCATATATCTTTTGTCACATCTTGGTTGCCCTTCGTAAGCAACCGGTGCACCAAAAAAGCTCTTAATGCAGTAACCTTGCTCTTGTATGTTACAAATTCTGATGTAGTTAACAAAATTCTTAGTCACCTATTTGTTATTAATGAAAATGGTTCTTCTGCTTGTGTGTCTAAGCATTTTCCATCCACTGTGGGTGTTGTTGTGAATGGTCAGAATTTTCTTGCTCTGATCCATCGAGGAGCAAAATATTGCCAAACCAAAAAAAAGATTAAACCATGCCAAAAGCATTACGAATATGTGATTCTACCACTTTTCACAAAGATTGCTGAAAAGCATAATTTATATTATATATATCATCTTCGTAAGGAGCCGAAAGGTGCTAAAATCAAACCCTTGTATGTGCCCAAAAGCAAGAAAGAATCTGGCGATAACACCACATTAATAATTGATGGGATGATCTCCCCAAATCTCAGCTACTTGTGTCATTTCCGTCCACTTGTGTGATTTTTGTACCTTAGACCATAAATTTATGGCCAAAAGCCACACGATCACGAGTTTACTATGAAAATCTGCCTATGGAACTGTTGAAACCCGAAATAATACGTGCTATAAAAGAGATTTTATTAAATACGAACTCTCGGGATTTCGTACAACCAAACGGTTTTCGTATGTAGATTTTTCTTCCTCCCCACCCTTCAGCTGATTGTTTTTGTACTCTTTACAAATAAAGCTTTTTGGACTTTATACCGTAAATAACGCGATCTCACTCGGAGATTAAACACGTTGAACTTTGACAAACTAGATAGTTCTTGAGTCAGAGATATTTTTCGACCCTTTATTCTGTCTCACCTCCTCCCTATTTATATCATAAGGGAACTGCTTGTTTGCCCATTCATGGATGATGTGGGAAAATTTTAGAAAGTGTTTTTACAATTACTTAGCCCTTAAGGAATTGTCATGTTGCAATGTGGTGGGGCGTATCGACCGATTTTGTTGACTTTGTGTTTCAAGGTATACATACCTTGTGGGAGCATTTTGCTTGGCCTCGTGAGAACATTTATATGAGTATATGACTATATACCTCAAATTATATAAGATAGTGTGATGATTCTTCACGTGGATTGGCCACGTACATGAGAAAGTAAATGGACTTTGCCCATTTAAATGGTCGGTTTTGATTCCTTGGGCCAAGCCCATATGTACCTTAAGTTTGGGCCAAAGCCCATGTTCATTTGTCTTACATAATACATGAATTTGCACATGCAAGTGATGCTCAAACGTGTATATATAACGCAGTATTTTATCTCTTTTCTTTTTTGTGTTTATCAATTCCCCTTTGATTACCTAGTGGTTATTTCGCGCACCATCAGGAACTGCAGGGGCATAAGGCGCGGGGCTTTTTGGACTGAAGTCCACGCATTTTGCCGTCTGGAAAGAATTAATGTAATTGCACTAGTGGAAACAAAAGCCCAAAATCCCCCTGAGTGTAAAAGCTGGCAAAAAGTCGGGTTTGACTCGATGGAGTTCTTACCTGCAAAAGGCCTATCTAGCAGAGTCTGTGTCCTTTGGAAAGGACTACCATTCTCTAACGAAACGCTAAAACCCATACACAAAGGCCACCGGTTCATTGGCCTCCATTATGCCAATTCGGAAACCCACAACGAAATGATTATTATTTTTGCTTATGCGCCTCCCAAGGCTAATGATAAGAATCATTCTGGCTAGAACTAACAGAATTATCAAAAATAGTAGCCTCCCATGTATACTCATGGGTGACCTCAATGAAATCCAACACCCAGACGAAAAACAAGGGGGTGTAATCCCCAACCACTCACGTTTTGAACTACTAATCGATTTTAATAATGAGTGTGACATTTGTGACATTCCCACTATTGGGAATAAATTCAAGTGGAGAAGATCTAAAACCCTAGAAAATACCACTTTCGAGAAGTTTGATCGCACACTGGTGAGCAACCAGATTATCCAGTGGTACCCATCGATTGTTACTAAAATTCATGCATTCTCATCATCTGACCACTGTCCCATATCGTGCGACCTCCCAATAGGAGGTTCATACAGCCTAGAGGCTACAGAGTGATAGTGAGTAGGGGTGTCACTTTCAATGAAAGTGACTTCCACTTCAAAAATATTCTCACATCTTTTCCTGAGCATGTAGACAAGTCTGAACAAGTTAACACCCCATTCTATGTTGCTTCAGCTCAAAATGAGTTGTTTAATGAGGACTTTGATATTGGATACTCTCCATCTCACTCTGAAAATTCTGACATTGGCAATTCTAATGAGCACTTGAATGCTCAAGCAAGTACTGAAGAGCACTTGATTGTGCAACCTCACCAATCAGGTGGGCAGGTAAGTTCACATTCTCTTCCTTCCACATCTATGCATGAGCCTCTTGATGATTCTTTGCAGGAGTTTGTCTCTGATATGCGTGATTCTCATGGTGTGGATGACCCTGTTGTGGACATTCCCTTTGATGAGGTTCCTAACTTGAACAATTATCAACTGACTAGAGATAGGGCCCCTAGGGTTAAGATTCCAAACAAGAAATATGTGAACAATGTTGATGAGTTTGCCTTCATTATTGCTGATGTTTTGAATGCTTACACTCCAGACTTGTTTGAGCACCCTGCCAAATGTGTTCATTTTGATCTTTGGTTGAATGCCATGAATGAGGAAATTAAGTCCATGCATGATAATAAAACTTGGATTTTGGTTCCCAAACCTAAAAATTCAAGAGTTATTGATTGCAAATGGATTTTAAGGGATTAATAATAAAAATATTGTTAGGTAACATCAAAATCACTTCCCTAAAATGCTTTGGATAATATCTCTATTTGCTGAACTTAGAATTCATTATCAAGAGCTTTAGTATCGAATCCAAATTTCCATTCTAAGTATAGAGCACATCTCTCTTGTATATCACTTTGTACGAAAACAAGTGCATGTAAAAAGAGTTAGACCATGCATGTTGCTTGCATTCCTACAAAGGACCAACTCGCTAATGAATTGGTGAAACCACTTCTTTGATCACGATTTGATGATCTCATATTCTCATTCACAAGCTGTTTGGATACTATTAGAATTACTTCCCTAAAATTGATATGGGTAATTTCTCTATTTATAGAACTTGGAATTCATGATCAAGAGCATCCCGTGATATATTCTACTAATAACTTTGGAGCTACATTCTCTCCAATCTAATTTTTCATTCAAGATAGAACATGTCGCTCTTTCATATTACTTTGAATGAGAGGCGCAGCAAAATAGGACCATTCATCATTCAAGTTGCTTACAATCCTACATAGGAACATCAACATATTGGCCAAATCACTTTTTTGTCCTCGATAATCTCATTTATAAGCTTGTACTTTTCCATCGAATGTCGCGCTTGAGGGAGTAATATTAAAAATATGATAAATATATGGGTTTGGCTAATGAATAAATTAGAATTAATAAACCCTTTAAAAAAAATCAAAATTAACAAACTATATCCAGATTTACCAAGATTAGAATTCTTATTGTGTGCATTAGAAAATCCAAAATAAATACCTTGTTCTACATTTCAAGTAAAAAAGGTGAACCTTTCAAATAAAACAAAAACAAATACCGAATCCAATTAGCGTAAAAAATAGACTTTTTTAAGTTAAGAAAAAATTAAGATTTTTTTTATTAAAAAAACAACACTTTGACAAATTGACAATAGTCTACTGAGAAGATCAACAACAGCCACAACAACGCAAATTTTTTGGCATATCTAAGTAGCAAGAAAATATGGATATCAAGACATCAGGATTTTTATAGAATCTAACTAAAGTAATTAATGGTAGCAATGCAAATATAAATCATCATTCATAGCAAGTCATAGTATAAGTCAGCCATGGCCATTGGCCCATTGATCAGTACTCAATACCACCATTCTCAAAGCTTTTCAGTAAACTGCACAATAGCTAAAATAAATAAACCGGCAAAAGTTTAAAGACATTGCAACGCTAGATATTTGTAGATGAGGTCAAGCACAAAATTGCGTCCAACAGCAAGCATCATTCCTCAATGTACAACTCTTGTATTTTGTTTTCTTTTACCTCTTGCCAGAAAGCAAATGAACAAGCGACCAGCCCAGAATCTGAAATTCAACCAACTCGGTTGCTTATGGCTTGATAAAGCGATTTAAGCTGGGTGTTCCATTTGTCTACCGCCGCATACTTCTTCATTCCCTTGGACCTGCACGATTAGAATTTCCATATTTTACACATTACACAAGAGCATTTTAACATTGTAGTCGAAAGAAGAAAGAGATCCATAACAAGGATTGACCTGTCACTGCGTTCTAACAGTTTGTTCACTTGATCTATGTGCCCTTGGATCCGGTTGTCCAAAATAAGTGAAACAAGAAGCTGTTCGACATCTGCTTCTGGCACATTCAGCTCCTGCACAAAAATTTTACACCACATACAAAACAGAAGCAATATATTAATAAAAGAAAAACAAAAACCAAATTGAAAAAAAAAACTACCTCTGTTAAAAAAAAGATTGTCATCTTAGCCTTATAATCTTATTACTAAATGTTTGTCATTTTAAGGTTATAGGTATTTATTGGTGCGTTAAGAGGTTTGCTATTGGAAATTGCAAATATTGATTCTTTTCATGCAAAATTTCTTTATTCATCAGTTACAAATGAGGAGTATTTAACAATCTTTTCCAAGCAAGTTTAAAATGCCGCTAGCAAAATGAAAAGGAATAGCAACAATTCAGTCAGGCCATATACTGAAACTAAAGATGATGCTAGAGCTAGAGTAGATGTAGATGGTATTACTTATCAAAATTAAACACAATAGAATCATATCATTCAGCTGGAATTATTCTGCTAGATGTAATTTACTGTTTATAAATTAAGTCCAAGGATACTACAAAACCTGCTCTAATTTGACATAGATGACAGGAGAGCCTTTTGTTGTAGTCACTTTGAGATCCATATCCAATTACACAAACCAAGAGTGTCAAGAAGAAAATAGCAAATAGAAACCACTACCTTTGATATAAAAGGAATCCTGATCCTTGTGTAAGGTTTGATAAGCTTGAGCAATACTTGGGTTCTGATGTTCTTCAAAAGATCCTCAATATAGTTTCTGATGAAAGGATCATCCATAATTGTCCTCCTATTACTCTGGATAAGAAAAAATGATTCCATAAAAATAATATTACACATAGGGATCATTCAGTGTGGACACAGATACCAAAAAATATACTCAAGCTAACCTTGAGAATCTTCTCAAACTCCAGTATCTCATTTCGTTGATAAGCTGCTATAAGGTTTGTCATGGCCAAAATTTCAGGATCATTTTTGTAACTGCAGTTTCACATTTTCAACTATGGTTAATTTGTACGAAACAAAAGAGAAAAAAAGAAAAAATGTAGCAAGCACTATATAGGCATGGAATATAAAAACATACGGCTTTGCCTCTTGACCATCAAATGGATTAACCTCCGACTCCATCAACATATTTGCAAGAACCAAGTATCTGCGATGTCAGAAAATTACTTGATTACACGACACAAATTAGTACCTCTTCTGATAAAAAAAAGTATTATATTACTTTCACAGGCTACAGAAGTTCAAGACGAAAATAATGCAGTGACTATCTGGAGAACAAGCACTAGATAGCATTCTTCATCATAAATATGCTTTATGCAAATGCTTTAAGAATGATAATAATTCTAAACAACTTCTATAACATAAGAAATAAAAAACGATTATTAAAGCATACTTCAAACACTGGATACGGCGTTGGTTGCCAGCTTCATCATAGTTCTTGAAAGCTTCAAAAAAGTCAGTAGCTGCTTCAGCCCATAAACGCTCTGCCATATGCATTTTCCCACCACATTCATGAATTATTCCCATGATCCTTGGATGTGGGATCGCTGATTTAATTGTTAATGCTTTTTGGTACAGTTGCTGCAGTTAATTACAGAAAATTCATGAGCTAAATCATCTTAAAGTTTTAGAAGAAAAAGAAAGATGAATATTTAGAAGTATTATGGATATCTTGATTCATATTACAAGAGATTCTCATGATATGATTCCAAGTATTCTCACCTTGAGTTTTTTGTTGTTCTTTGTTTCAGTGTACATCTGAATCTCAATTGCATAGACCTCCAGTAGCTGTGTTCCTTTCTTCTGATCATCTGTACCATCTTCTTTTTGACAAGATTTGTGAAGTTCCTTCAAAATCTGTTTAATTCATGCTCAATTACTTTAAAATGTTCAAGCTACACTTCAGAAAAGAGATATGATGAATGACCACGAGGTACCTTGTTCATTCGCCCATATTCACCCATGTCAAACCAGATTTTGCAGAGCTTAAGATTGGTTTTGAACCACAATCTCTGAGAGAGGAGAAAAAACAGAAAAGAGGTCAACTTCTTTATTCAACAGGCAAGTTATAACAAAATCAATTGATCTCTAACCTCATTTTTAGCCTCTTCAAGAGCTCTCAAAGTGGTTTGGTAAAACTCCTGCAGAAGGTCAAAGTTCTGGCTGGCTGATCCAGAAACAAAATCCATGATACTGTTTATACACTTCTCACTATAGTTTCTTGTCACAGCAGACTTGATATATGTCAGCATCTCCCTGTACGATTCCATCATTTCCTTGTACTTTCCCAACCGATAATAAAGCTTGACAGTTTGCTTTAGGGCCTTAAATCCCCTGATGAATTAAATTAAACAATTTAAGCATTAGATAATGGCATGCAAGAAAGCCTCATAAGTACCATAGTAACTACACAATTTATGTCAGAAATGTATCCTAAGATCCAACATTAAGATTTAGTATCTCACCATTCAGCTTTCTCAGGTTCCATCCGGACCACCTCAGCAAAACCTTCCAGTGCACCTTGCTGATCAGTTTCAACCAATCCTGTTCATAAGAACAATCTATTAGTCTCAGAAATGCCCTGTAAAGTTTGACAACAAACAGATTGCTCTCTTCATATCTTCCAGCTGCATTTAAAAATTAAAATATGGCAAACGGCAATGCTGTATTTGTATGTACAACTCAACTAGTTTCATAATATTTCAATAGTCCACAAGGACATAAAGCGTGAGTTCCATAGCAATCTTGTCCCCACTCCCCGCTAAAAGAACAAGCGAATCAGCTTACATAATTATTTTATGGAGTTGGAGTTGTTATGATTTTACTTGTAATAAATCTCCATGCCCAAAAAAAATAAAAAAAAAATTGTTACTTGCTAAAAATACACATCAGATAAGAGTACTAAGGCTACCTTTAGAGTTGTAATATTGATTTTCTATGTCAACATCTTGCTCCTCAGGCTCCTCGTCGGAGTATTCAAAACCATAGTCTTCCATATCTGCATCTGATATGGAGGAAGAATAAGACATTTTTCTGTTGTTAAATATAGAGCAAATACAGGTTCTTAAGCAGGATATCATTCTATAAGCAATTTATTTGTTATAACTTCACAAAATACTTGATTACAAATTAACATGGAAAAAAGACCTACATGCATACCGTTGTCATTGAAGAAAGGAGACAAATAATTTCAAGTAGATTAACTAATGTCCACTACCCCAGTCAACTCTTCAAAAGCAATATCTATATCCATTTCCATCTTCTTTTTATACTGTTTAATTTACAATCCATGCTCAGCAGTTTCCTTCTGTTTTCTCATTCCATCTTGTTCTCCGCTTAATCAGTCAACATTCTTATAAAAGCAATAAAAACAAAATTGTTTTTGTGGTCCAATCGACAATGGTATGGCACAAAATGCAGTTTCTAATTGGATGTTTAGTACTATTGGCATAAAATTGTGCCAAGTAGGGTGACTAAGCCATTAAACTTTGCAAAATTTTATTAAGAAAAGAACACTCCCCTTCCATAAATGGACTAAGGTGATAAAAGTTCTCTGCATTTACACCTGACATTAATTTCACATTCTGAAGCAAAAACAGAAAGATACTCGGTAAAAGTTCAAAAGATAACTGAACATATGGTTTTTGTTTCCATGCTTTCTATAACAAAAATATCCCAGTACCCATTAAACACGGCGTAACAAACTACACACAGTGCGTAAATAACTAGTTCCTCCGCAAGCCAACGAATAGGTCAGCTTGCTTCAATACTGTCCCATAGTTTCTAATTTCATAAACAAAAAGAGGTGGTTAACCCAGCTCAAAGATAACTAATCCCCCCATCACTTTCACATGACAAATACAAATCAAACCTCGGAATTTTTGAAACAAAAAATGAACCATATGTCAAGAAACAAATCAAACAAGTAGGATCGTTTCCAATCATAACAGGCATCATCAACCCACGATAATATGTAGGGCAACTAGTTAACTTGCGAATATGACTGTTTGGCAAACAACTGAACTCTTCTACAGGAAGGCAATTTTATAAGGTTACCGTATCACTGAAACCAACAAATCAATTCACACGAAGAAAAAAAAATCAACAAAAACCCTACCAAGGGAAAAGCCAATGAAACCCTCAATTGCAATCTATAAATCATCGTTCAACCCTAGATTACTCAATATTGAGACACGATATAATTGATTAAATAGATAATGAAGTTTCTACCGGAGCCCATGGCTGCTAATGGAGTGGAATCCGAAACCTTCTCGCGCAAAGTTTGAAATTCCGAGATTCAAAACAATCAAGCAAAACCTGCAAACGAAAAGATAAGAAAAATGCATCACAACCACAGCAATAAATAGTCAAAAGCACTGATTTTTTCGAAGTAAATAAGCGGACACTCGGATTATGCTACCAATCCACGCAGAAAAAAAAAACTCGCACTTTAGACTTATTGGACTCTAAACCTAGGTAAACTGTGCAGAAGACATACGAGAAGGCGATGATCGAGGCTCGTCTAGCAAAAGTTGAGACTTGAGAGGGATGATACTATTGGGGCTTGGGAGTTGAGAGGATGAGCAAGTCGGAATCTTGCTCGCCTGCTCTCGGCGTCGAATGTTGGTCTTTGCGGAAGAGCGAAAGCAATAAAAAGAAAAGTGGATTTGGCGAAGTGGATCTGGGCCTGTGGGCTGAACCGAGCCGGTTTGGTAGTTGGACCGCTTGGCATTTTGTGAGTGGTGGGCCTGGTGGCCCAATTCTTTGTTACAATTGGAAACGAGTTAGATATAGCACTCACTAATCACACTATAATTTATTTTATAAGAAAAAAAAATCAGGTAAATCCACACTAAAAAGATATGAATTGTCTTCGGGCATTTGGTTCAACGGTTAATCCTTGGGGGAGTACCCCGAGGTCACTATTTCGAACCCCACAGGCGGCGGTTTGCCCATTCTCTAGAATTAACTTTGAAAGTGGTCTAGCGGACTTTGAATATCCATTCGAACAAGCTCAATCTCCCAAGGTTGAAAGTGAACAAGCTCAATCTCCCAAGGATAGCTCCAGTCATCCTACACGACTTTAACAAGCTGCGTTGGATGACCTCAATAATCCCCTACGTACACTCATGAAATCAATTAACTCACTCAAATGTTAAGAAACGTACACTCATGAAACCACACCAGGCCTGTTTGGTATTGATATCCTGATATCAGATATCGATATCGGGTCATATCTTGTGTTTGGTATGGGAGTATATGGATCTAGATATCGGTATCAGGTCATATCTTGTGTTTGGTATGGGAGTATATGGATATCGAGTCATATCCTTGATAACAAAACAAGGCCTTTTTCATTATATTTCATATACCCAAAAAAAAAAGAGGTATGAGATATGAATGATATCCGATGCCGATACCTGATACCAATATCTGATATCGATACCAAACGAGCCCTAACATATAGTCACATGCCTAATTAACCTAGCCAATTACTTCATCACACTACTCTCTCAGGCCCACTAAGACACCAAAGGCCCATATTCAATGCCATCATCTTCTCATCCCTAATATCTTACATAGTTGCATGTACCAAGTCAGAATTGATTATGCATCACAGCGTTAATTAATGGTGGAAAAAGTTTGGCATGCCACGTGGCATAATCTGATGCCACCAGTCACCAGACCAATGGAACATTGTCACTCCAAGGTGTCTAGCAAAGTAGCAAGCAGCAACCGATAACCGATTAGAGATGCCCACTGATATTTTTAAAAATAAAAACTCATCAGAAAGTGGAAACAAAAGAGGGTAGAAAGATTCTTGATGAGGAGAGAAAGTCACGTGACACCACCGACAACTCCGTTCAGTGTACGGTCAAAATTTCTAACCGATAAGATTGCCATGGGATCTCAATGCTTCTCTCGGTGGATTTGCCACTTTTTAAGTGAGATTAAGCTTGAGATTAACGTGAGAGTTTGTGATCAATTATTAATTACTCGTGGCATGCATTATAAACAAGAGGTTTGTGTTTTCCAAAGTTTCCACAACTCTATAACCCTAAAATTTAGACTTAATTATGGGTATGTTTCACAGAGTTTGGTTCAAATTAAAAAAACTCTCATCTTAAAAAATAAAAAGAAATACATTTTTTCTAGTTCGTAGTGCAATTTTTCTATTTCGGAACGCACTTATTCGCATTTGCACTTTTCGTACTTTGTAGTGCATTTTTCATATTTTTTATAGTATACTTTTCGGATTGCACTTTTTTGTATTTTGTAATACATTTTTCGTATTTTGTAGTGCACTTTTCATTTTTTAGGATAAGAACTTTTTCATTTGAACCAAACTCGTGTTTCACGTGTTGGTGGAAAGTAATTTTTTGGTTAACAACTATTTTTCATATCTTGAAAAACGTAAAAAAAAATAAAAAGATGCGGAGTATGCACCGATTTTAATAATGTTAAAAATAACTTTTTGAGTGAAAAATAGTTTTAATGAGCTTTGAAATTTAGTAAAACTATTACTTTAGTGTTTTAAAAATTATAACACTTATTTTTAATTTAATTGAATAAAAATATAAGTTAAAAAAATTGTCCTTACAGAATGTTCTAGATTAAGTAATCGGGTTAACCTTTGTCCTTAAAACATAAGTTAAAAACTGATAATATAATACTTCCTCTTTAGTTATACTTGTGTTTTTAGGCTCAAAATTATGTGTATAAAAATTTGTCCTTTTATATATTTTGAACATAATTTTATCACTTTAATCCTTATAATAAAATAAATCAAGTCAACTAAAATTGTCTCATTTTTTTCCAATACAAAAACAAACATTCAACTAATGATATTTTAGTACAAATTTAAAATCTTTATAATATATGCGTCCGAATATAAAGTACAAATAAAATTAAATGGATGGAGTATCTTATAAAAAAAACAATCCTTTTCAAAATCGCACAATATAATATAAGTTATGTTAAATATAATTTAATATATTAAATTGACGATCCAAACAAACTTTTATTGTTTATAATAAATAGCCGTCATACCATGTCAACCATAGTACGGAATGGCATGACGGCTATTTATATATCAATGATTGATATCCATTCGCTTGTCCAATCTGAGAATTTTATACTGAAAACTTAACCCCACCACTCATCAACTTTCATATACACAAAATTTTGTATCCGGTGGTCCATCTCCATCATATTCAATATATGGACCCACAAATAAAGAGGAGAGAGAAATGATAATGTGGATTAGACTATTTTGGATAAGATGAATTGGCAAATCATTTGGCTAATTATAATACGAGTCACATTGGTTGCTCAACCTGACAATTCAGTACATGACGTGCGTTATGAACCTAACACATAATATTAATATAACCAACAAGCATGTAGCGTAGTGGGAGGGGCTACGTTTCCTTTTGCTGAGGTCGAGGGTTCGACTCTCAGTAGAGGAGAAATGAACTTGTTAGGAGAACAGATCCCACCCAAAAATAAAGGGGCCCTCGCGAGACTCGAACTCCAGACGTAAGCGTTTGATGGAGCAAAGCTCTCCGCTGAACTGGGGTGGCAATGACCAAAAAACACATAATATTAATGTTAATATATAATTTGGGGTGATGTGGAAATCTACACAAATGTTCGTACGCATAAACGTTTTATAAGCTTAATACAAAAGCTCATGTGGTTCTATTTTAAAACTAATTAGTAATAGGAGAAATAACTCAATGGTATATATATATATATATATGTTAGACTTATTATATTCCATAATTTAGATATGGGAAACCATTTGTCTCTACATTGACTAACTCGAACTTTGAGTTAATCGAGTTTAGGTATTTCGGGTTCTAAATATGTTTGGTTAACTTGACCAATCGAGTTGACTTGAACTCACACGAACCTAATATAACCTGACATGTATTGACCTATAACTTGATCAACCAGAATCGTACTCAATCCAAATCCGAAATTGAACTGACTTGATTGACAAATCTAATTATTGGGGTTCACGTGAAATACAGATTGGGTCAATTAAAGTTAAATGTAAAATTGGATCAAATCATTACTCTTTTTGTTTAGTTCTATTTGTCCTTATACCTTAATGCACATATTATTTTTACCAAATTCCCCATATTAAATTCATATTGAAAAAGGTGAATGATGAATGAATTTAAATGTGTCTTATTTCTCGTGAGATTTTCCATTCTTTCTGAAACACAAAAGGGAAGGATGGGTGGATCACAATCAAACTTGATATGGAAAAAGCTTATGACCGAGTAAGCTGAGAATTCATGGAGTTCGTATTGAACAAGTTCGGATTTAATTCAAAATTCTTGGATTGGATCCGAGAATGCGTTGAAACTGTGTCGTTCTTTGTCCTTGTAAACAATGGACCAATTGACCAATTCTTTCCCAAAAGAGGACTAAGACAGGGTGACCCTTTGTCCCCATACCTGTTTATTATTGCAGTTGAGGTTCTTGCGAGACAACTTCAATTGAATAACACCAACCCAAGTAGTGGAATTGGAATACAAATTTCACAAAACGACACAAAAATCCCGTTACCGGCGTTTGCTGATGATATCATTATCTTTGCAAAGGCTAAAAACCAAGCTTGTAACAACATCAAAAACATCATTGATGACTATTCCCATATCTCTGGCCAGAAAGTCAACTTCCACAAGCCCGCATTCCAAGTGACTAAAAACACTAACCACAATATGTGTAATCAGATTAAACAAATTATCCAGATTACCAATACTGTCGCTCTGGACAAGTGCCTTGGGTGCCCTATTATCAATGGTAGTGTCACTAAAAGCACGTTCAAACCCCTAACCCTCAGAACTAGACCACAACTTTCTAAATGGAAAGCTAACTCCCTTTCACAAGAGGGTCGGAAAACCCTGATTAAGGTGAACCTTTCGACACAAACAAATTTGCTCATGCAATTGTTCCTCTTACCCAAAAATACCCTCAAAGAACTTGACCAAATAAACAAAAACTTCTTTTGGAATAAGGACAGGAACCACAAACCTTTAATAGTTGGAATTCTATTTGTCAATCGCTGGCTCGCGGCGGTCTTGGGATAGTTGAAGCAGAAGAGACGAATGAAGCTCTTCAAATGAAACTCCTCTAGAAAATCTTAATTGAACCAGACAACATATGGGTACGGATAGTCACGAAAAAATACATAAAATCCGAGGGACTATTTAACTACCAGAAAAAACAAAATACATCGTGGCAATAGACCAAGCTTATGACCCTTATAAACCTCTTCATTAAAGGTCTCATTTGGCATATAGGCGATGGAAAAATTGTCAGGTTTTGGAAAGACAATTGGACTGGGCCCGGATGTCTGACCACGAAAGCTAACACTGAACACTATACGAATTACGAGGCCCTCGTGGAGGAATTCCTCCTAGAGGACAACTCCTGGAACCGCGATAAGCTTGAACGTGTCCTCTTGCAAGACGATGTCCAACGATTAATACAAATAATTACACCACATAACAAAATTCCAAACAGATTATACTGGCAACCAAGTAAGAACGGTTGGTACTCCTCTCACTCGACTATGTAGTGGATTCATAGGAATAAGGGAGAACCCCAAGTTAACTTAAGCTGGATATGCAAGCAAAATATCCCACCAAAAATGAAAAATTTCGCGTGGAAGATTGCTAGAAACAGTTTGCCTACGAAATGCCGACTCGCCAAAAATCACATCAGTGTCGTTCACGGTTGTGTCGCTCGCGATAAACCCCACGAGAACATCAACCACATTTTTCTTGAATGTAAGCATACCAAAGATACTATCCACAACATTAACCCTAAAATTGCTCGGATTATCAACCAAGTTAAGACAGAGGAGAAAAAAAACCGCTCAGATACTGGATGAGATTAGAGCTTTGTTGTCCAACTTTGAAATGGAGAACCTCATTTGTTCTTGGTGGAGTATATGGTTTTTCAGAAACAAGGCTGTTTTTGACTCGACCGACTCTTATCAATCAATCCAAAATGATAAAATCTGCGAGTTTATTCGCAATCAATTAAAGGATTGGCACAACACCAAAACAAACGATTT
Organism: Fallopia convolvulus; assembly: GCA_964016875.1. Taxonomy (NCBI): domain Eukaryota; kingdom Viridiplantae; phylum Streptophyta; class Magnoliopsida; order Caryophyllales; family Polygonaceae; genus Fallopia; species Fallopia convolvulus. Next base: position 652,823 of record OZ024722.1, on the reverse strand, counting down.
CACGTACTGACCCAACTACTAGTGACCAAGTCGCTAAAATGAAAAGTCACCACACCAAATGAAGAAAACACACAACTAACTTTACTAAACTTAATTTTAATGGTGCAGTGAATGCGGAGGGGATGGCTTCGTTCGGGTATGTCCTTAGGGATTGCAGCGGAGACCCCATTCATTTCGACGTGGGCTGATTGGTTGGTAGTCCGTTTTGATGTCCGAGACCATCACCTTGCGATAGGGAATCTTAGAGGCCACCCGATGTGGTATTTCCCACCTACAAATCGAAGGCGACAATCTTCAACTGGTCAAGGTCGTACTTGGTAACCGGTGCTGTCCTTGGGAGATCGAGTTGTTACTTGCTGACATCCACTGTCTGCTTGCCCGCTTCCGGTGTTGGAGTATTGCCCATATCACTCGGGAGTGCAACTCAGTGGCGGACTACATTGTTGTCCAAACTTATATTATTAGGCATTACAAATACAATAATAATGTATATATGAAATGGTGTACCATATTCAGGTTACTATAATGTCTCATACTTGACTTGCTACATTTTTCAAATAAGCATGTTTTTTTTTTAAGTATTGCTTTTTTGTCTAAAAAATACTAAAAACTAGTTGCTTTTCACACATTTTTTTATATAAAAAAGCAATATTTTTTTACTAAAAAATCATGTTTATTTATAAAAGTGTAGCATGTCCGTAATCTAACATAATTACTTTCCTTATTTTTTTTAACGGTCTTTCTAATCCATGTCCTGAGGGCATAGGATAAGCTTTCCGATTTTAGAAACTAAAATCCTAAAAAAAAAACGAATAAAATAAGATGCTTATAGGACATAGGTTAGTAAATCCGTATTTTTTTTAAATACCCGAGTAACTTATATCGGTTGATTTTCATGTTTTCATTGACTAAACAAAATTTAGTTGTCTCACCTAAATAAGATTTCTCAAGTCCCACAACACCCACGTGATAGTGAGTGTATCTCATTGCAATAAAACAAAATAAATATTGCTGAAATGTAGATAGGTCTTGTTAGGCCGCCCATCATCTATTAAAATATTAATTTTCATTTAATATTTTAATAACTACTCTTGTTTTTTTGAGAGGACTCTTGGTTCTAGTATCATACAAAATATTTAAATACATTAAATCTCTAGAACTAATAAAATATTCAAAAATATCATATATATATAGCTATTATTTTCGTCAATTACAAAAATCACAATATAACCATCATGCGTATTAAATTTATTTTTTAGAATGATAAAAATCACATAGAACATGAAATATAACTATTTTATATTTAGACACATAATTGACATAAGAGATGAGAATCAGTTAATACTTTATTGATAATAGAGCTTGTTATATTTTTCAAGAAAAGATAATTTTTATTAGAAAGTATTTTTTAAAAAATATTAATATTTTTTCAGTCATTTTAAAATAAAAATATTATTTCTAACTATTTTTATATAAATATAAAAAAACCATAACTTTTATCCAACTATCTTCCAATCATTTTCTTCAAAAAAATTTTATATGTAAGAAATTATATTATAAAATAATAAATAATTTTAATTATTATTTTTATTTTATATTGAAGAATATCTATAACTATATATTAAAGCTATACCTTTTCGATCCATCAGAACGATTCTGACCCCACCTCATATTTACAAAATTAAATTTTATTTTTAATATTTTTATTTTTTTTCTATTAAATTCTTCTTTAACTAATATATCCTTAACATCAAACAAATATCTATTTAGTATAACAATATCTTTTGAAAACTTCCTTATACAAGTATTTAAAATTAAAAATAAAATATTTTAAAATAAATATAAATCTTTAGCATATATCTTTTGATGAATTTATTTATAAATATATAGTAATTTTTTATAGATTAATATTTATAATTTTTAAAATTAATAAAAATAGATAATAAAATATTTAATATATATGTTTAAATGTTTGGTAATCTCTAAATTTACGTACATGAAAAGTAATAAAATATGAAGAATATAATATTCGATTAAAAAATTATACATTTTATGAACAATAAATTACTTATATTAAAGTTTATATTATATTTTTATTTATTTATTAATATCCTATTTATAATGTCTATAAAATATCTAATCGTAGTCGCACATAGTACGACGTCGTCATCTAATAATTTAATAAAAAAGTTATCTATTTCATTACAAACCAGGCTATCTCTAAAACCAATTAATAAATGCCACTATAAATAAAATACAATAAATTCACATGTACATTGATATTCACGCTAATCAATAAAGTATACACTAAAAACAAATATCACCTTTTTGTCGGAATAAATGTGACAGGATTTCACCAACGTTTTTCTCATCTTCACCCTTGCGATACGCCAACGGCAATAGAAAGCAAACAAATATAGCAGTATTAATGAATTTTTTCAGTGGAGAGTGGTGGTTGTTGCTTTCGCGAGAAAAATCCTGCGCAGTTTACCGGAAGCATGGGTTACCGGTTCAGAGAGAAGAAGAAATCCCCTTCACCATCATTCAAATGCGGACCTTTTCTTCCTCTCTACTCTCCCCTCATTCACAACAATCACATTCACACCCACCTCCTCTTCCTCTTGTCTTCTTTGTAAACAGAAAGTTCAGAGTTTTGACCCCCGACGTCATTTCTCAGGTAACCACCGTCGGTGAAGAGGGAGAGATCAGATCTATACACTGGCATTTGACCTGCTGATCCGGTAGCCCTTCCATCTCTTCCAATTTCTTCAGATTCGTTCGAAAAGGGAGTCTCTTGAATTTGATCTCACATGCAGCTAGGCTAAACATGCAATTGGAGAGCCTATATCAGTGTAATTGGACAGATTCGGTACAGGTCGTTCTGAATTTCCTGTTCCTGTTCTATAAGCTCGATTCGATTTTTGTTCAATTGGATGAATTAGATTGGATAATCAATCATAAAAGAGGTGTTGTTTGTTGTTTGTTGTTTGATTTTTTCCCCAATGTTCAATTTTCAGGTGATCGTCTCCAAAATCAGATTTGTTCCGAGCTGATTAGGGATAGACATTTTTTTCCCCAAAAAAATTGTATTGAATTGAGGAAAGGAAAGAAAAATGAGAGCTGGAGCTGATCCGGGAAAGTCTGTTCCCGTGATGAAAGAATTCCAGCCAGAGATTTTACTGGCTCCGGTTACGCCAGATAAGCCGATAGCGAACGGGAAGATGCCGATCTGCTCAAATGGAGGACAATACTACACAGCTGAGACAGAAGATTACCTCTCAAGATTCACTCGTCAGGATCAAGGTGAGTCTAGCTATGCTGGATTTGCTTGGGAGGGTAGTAATCAAGGCGAGAGATGGGCTTCGCCGTATTCGGCGCCGCCATCTTGGTTGTCTGAGGGTGTGAGCAATTGGGACTCAATACATCAGGGAAGTGTGATGAAGGAAACCAAGGCATTGGAGTGGCGTGGGATGACGTTTAAGGATCTGTTGGCTATGAATCATGGGCTTGGAAATCCAATGGGTGACTATCAGACGAGCAATGGGTTTCTCTCCAATTTGGATTTTGGGTATCATTCAACGGATTTGGTGTCTGAGAATCAAGAGAGAATGGGATTCAGTGGATCAAACTCATTGACTCAAACACCAGGAATCCATCAAAGTGAGTGTTACTTGTTAATTAGCTGTGTTTTTATTGCGTTATGAGGAATCACACTTGGCTTTTGAGGAGTTTTAATCCATTTCCCTTTCAAAATATGATGTCAGTTTTAGTCACTCCGCGTCTGAATTCCATCCGCTGGCATTATATGTAAGCTGTTATAAGCATGGCAGGTTATGGGTGCCCCCATCTTGACCCCCCAAATCCCGCTTGAGCGGGACAATACTGGGAAATGATGTTGATGTTGTTATAAGCCTGGCTTACTTCTATGATGATCTGACTTGACTAGTGATACCATTTTTTTTTTTTTTGCAAACTGAAACCTGTTTTCACATATCATATATATATATATAGGTGGCTATCAGACGAGCAATGGATATTTCTCCAATTTGGATTCTCAATTTCAGACAACAGGTTTGGTGTCTGAGAATCAAGAGAGAATGGAATTCAGAGTGTCTAACCCACTGACCCAAATAGCAGAAATCCAGCGAAGTAAGCATTACTTATTAGCTGTGTTTTTACTGTCTTATGTGGAATTACTTTTAGCTTTGAGCCTTTGAGGGATTTTACTCCATTTCCCTGTCAAAATATGAAGTCAAGTTTAGTCACTGCGCTTCCGAATTCCATCCGCAGGCATTATTATGTAAACTGTTATAAGCATGGCTTGCTTGTATGATGATCTGATTTGACTAGTGTTACCATTTTTAGTTTTTTTGCGAACTGAAGACCTGTTATCACGAATCATATATAGGCGGCTATCAGACGAGCAATGGATTTCTCTCCAATTTGGATTCTCAATTTCACTCAACAGGTTTGGTGTCTGAGAACCAAGAGAGAATGGGATTCAGAGCATCTAACCAATTGACCCAAACAGTAGGAATCCAGCAAAGTAAGCATTACTTACTAGCTGTGTTTTTTACTGCCTTATGTGGAATTACTTTTAGCTTTGAGCCTTTGAGGGATTTTGCTCCATTTTTTTTGTCAAAGTATGAAGTCAAGTTCAGTCACTCCGCTTCTGAATTCCGTCTGCATGCATTATTATGTAAACTTTTATAAGCACGGCTTGCTTGACTAGTGTTACCAATTTAATTTTTGCAAACTGAGAACCTGTTGTCACATATATAGGTGGCTATCGGACGAGCAATGGATTTCTCTTCAATTTGGATTCCCAATTTCACTCAACAGGTTTGGTGCCTGAGAATCAAGAGAGAATGGGATTCGGAGGATCAAACCCGTTGATCCAAACAGCAGAAAGCCAGCAAAGTAAGCATTAATTGTTAGCTGTGTTTCTATTGTCTTAAAGGAATTACATTTAACTTTGAGGGATTTTACTCCATTTGCTACGTCTGTCTACTGCATACAACCAATTGTTTTCAGTCAATTAAAGTATATGGTTTAGACTTATTGTAAATCATTAATTTCACTCCCTTTCCTTTCAAAATATGAAGTCTTTATTTAGTCTACTACCAACCAATTGATCAACATTAAGTCACTCCGCTTCTGAATTCCTTCATGTAACTGTTATAAGCATGGCTTGCTTCTATGATGATCTGACTTGACTAGTGTTGCCATTTTTTCTTTTTGTAAAACCGAAAACCTGTTGTCACATATATATAGGTCTAGGTGTTCTTTCTAAACATTGTTGCAACTCATATGACGTGTCTCATACCGAAATGCAGAGAATGCACTACCAAATGGGAGCGGACCTGTATTTGCACCTGAAACTCCAGACCAGTGCAAGAGACTTCAAAACAATTCTGCTGACAACAATCCGAACAAGCAACACGGTGAAGAGAATCAAGTGTCTGTCATTGAAGATCCGGGGATGAAGATGACGCAGTCAGCCACAGACTCAATAGTAATTGAAAGCTATGACCCTGAAAAGGGAGACAAGGCAGCAATTGAACAAAAGCCAAGAAGAAGGAAACATAGGCCTAAAGTGATTAGGGAAGGTAAGCCTAAGCGAGGTTCGAAGCCAAGGACACCAAAACCGCCAACCGATGCAAATGAAACTCCAAAACCGAAGAGGAAGTACGTACGTAAAAGCAAGACAAACTTACCTTCAACAACTCCCCCAGAAAATGTAGCAGAAGCACTTGATTGTAAGATTCCAGACCCAGCTATCAAGTCTTGTAAAAAATCCTTAGACTTGGACATGGAGGACCAAATAAAGGAAAAGAACCCGACTGATCCAAATGAAACTCCAAAACAGAAGAGGAAGTATGTACGCAAAAACAAGCCAAAAACACCTGCAGCAACTCCCCCAGAAAGTGGAGCAGAAGCGCTTGGCTGTAAGATTCCAGGCCCAGCTGTAAAGTCTTGTAAAAAAGGCTTAAACTTTGACTTGGAGGATCAGGAGGATCTATTTCCAGAGAAAGAAAAGGATGTTATCTCAGAGACAACAAGAGAAGAAACTGCATATGATGTCTTCAAAAATAATCAAACGGAGAAAGGGTACATGTCAATATCTGAAAGAGATGTTCATAGCATACTACATCCTACTGAGGCAAGCTCAAGATATGCATGCAGTCCAAACTATAGTGCTTGTGCAAGCTCAAATGAAAGTGAATACATAAGGGGCTTGAAGAGGCCTAACTCTTGTTCAGCTGATGTCCCAAATACGGGCATGGAAAACCAGGCGGTTCACTGTACGCCTTCACAAGCAAATTATATGTATTTGGGAAATGCAAATTTCAGTTGTACCCATGGGATGTTCTTCCCAGAAATCAACAAGAAAAGAAAAACAGAGAGGGTGATCATGCCAAAATCATCACACATATTGTCATCTACAGGCTTGCAGAACAGTTCAAGAGAAAATGTGCTTAGTTCAAAATACTACTACTCAACTCCTGCTCCACATTTCAACATCAGTGCAGGGGCAAATAGTCAAGCAGCATCAGTTTCTAGCCATCGGAATACGCAATCCATCAACTGGGGAGACATTGATAAGCTGAACAAGAGATCCAAAGCCCCGGCATGTGCCATTGAATTGAATTCTCAAGTAGGGTCAGCCAAAGGAAGAGTCAATGGCATGCGGAAGAAAACTGTGACAACAGTAGACACATCTTGCATGGAAGTCCAACCCAAAGTCAGCAAACCAAAGCAAAGTAGAAGAAGATATGTCAAAAAGAATTCTGCTGCAAAGTTTGTAACTTCCAGCTTCAATATGGTCTATGCGCACAGCCTTAACTTGTATGGTGACCAGCATTTCACTGGGAACTCAAAGGGTAAGTAAAATCAAGACATGATAATTAGTGCTTTCATGTATGATGGTATTTTAGTAATATGTGTTACGTAATGCAGGTCCTTTTCTAGCATTACCATGGATAAACACTAGCACTACCATGATTGAGGACATCATTGAGGGGATGAAGCTACTGAGCATAAACAGAGAAGGCAGCAGTGTTCAATACCAAGAGCAAAACAGCCTTATACCGTATAAGGTTAAAAGGAAAAAGAAAAATGCTCTAGTTCTATATCATAGAGACGGTGTTATGATTCCCTTTGAGGGAACTCAATCTAGCAAAAGTCAATCAAGGGCTAAAGTTGATATTGATGATGAAACCAACAGAGTTTGGACTCTTCTTCTGGAGAACATAAATAATCAGGGAATCGATGGGACGGATGAGGAGAAAACAAAATGGTGGGAGGAGGAACGCAAGGTCTTCCGTGGACGAGTTGATTCATTCATTGCACGCATGCGTCTCGTTCAAGGTATCACAAATCAGTTATCGTTTGCCCACTAGCTGATAACAATTAAGTAGTTAACACACTGACTTAGAGATGTCAAAATAAGGTCCAAATAGCTACTAAAATGAAATACTTGCTCTGCAACCTGTGAACTGTTTTAGTAATAGATGAGGAAACCAAACAATGCACAATATTGGAGAGCAACAAATAAGCAAACAGCACGTCCAGTAAAAAAATCACTTTTTATGCTGACAAAATCAAGTCATGCATCATAGATCTCACATGCTAAGAATTGTTGGCTACTACACATACTAGCTGGTCCATGTATGCAAGATATAGGTTGCAGTAAAGGTGGAATCAACTGATAAAAGAAACAGTGTGACCAATCAAGTTTGTAACTAAGGAGGAATTAACCATCATATTGTTGGAATTTAACAGAGACAATGCATATCTGTTAAGCATAATATATGTGCACATTTTTTTTATTATTTCCAACTAAAGGTGGAATCAACTGATAAAAGAAACAGTGTGAACTTTATGAAATCATACATAATCCTTTAGTCCAACTGTAATCTCCTACTGCTTATTTCAGCAGTCTGATATATATGTTTACTTTCATACATAAAAACTTTTCCTTTTTGCAATTATATGAAATTTCTATCACTTCCAAAGGAACCACGTCTTTTTATATGAACTAGTATAGTTTCTTCCTGCCACATAATCTATCATGAATTACATTTAACATACACACACATACACACATATATTATCTGCACAAGCACTTCATCCAGTGAATGCACTGAACAGTGACCTAATAATCCATCATTTAGACTGAGTTGAATGCTGGCTTTGTATTCTGGTAAGGTTTTATCATATGGACTGGATCAGACACTTAAAGAAGCCAGCTAATGTAAAAACATATATACAGGAAAAGAGCGGAAAAAACACACTTTTCTTTTTTTCCAACAAATTCCAGCTCTGTGAAGTTAGTATATGACAGCATATTGCAACTTATTGCAGGGGATAGGCGCTTTTCTCCATGGAAGGGATCAGTCGTTGACTCTGTTGTTGGAGTTTTTCTTACACAGAATGTCTCAGATCACTTGTCCAGGTAACAACAGTCTAGCCATATCTCTAAGATTATATACATAAGAATTAACAACATACCAGTTCATAAACTATGCTGATAATGGAAGTTCCGTCTGACTTTGATTTTTGCTTGTGCAGTTCTGCGTACATGTCTCTTGCAGCACGCTATCCTGTTAAATCAGCGACTGAGGTCAGAAGAGATTCTGAGGAAGAGATTGTTCCCATAGTTGAAGAGCCAGAAATTTGTATTGTGGAGCTTGATGACAACAGTGACAATCTTGCATTGAATGAGAAGACTGTGGAAGGCCACATCTGTGATATGAATTCCAGAAATCTCCATGATTCTGATGTTAGTGAAGAAAAAGTAGTCAATAGCAAAGAATCTCAATTATATGGGGCAGGTAGCATCAAGGAGTTAGAAACACCAAGTACTTCATTAGATGACAGAGCAACAGATGATGTCACATCAACACAACATTCAGTGATCTCCTCTCAAAACTCTGTTGAATCTCCCAGTGTTCTTCCAACATCAGGAAAAATGGCAGAAAATGGTCTAAGCTCTGACAACAGTTCAGAAGGAGAGGATCCTCCAACAAACAGTTCCAACCCAGGCTCTTCACAATGTTCTGGGTCTTTTGTGGAGCTTCTGAAAATGGCAGAAAAACCAATGCTTCATGCAACTCACCTCCCAATAGACCCAGAGGAAGTTGTCATATATGATGACCACTCACAGAAAGCGTTTAGAACTGAGGTGGACAGCTTTTCAATTGTACTAAATAAGTGCTCAACTGTATACAGTGCTGATGAAGAAAGCAGATCTGTCAATTCAACAAGGTTAGTTGAGAACTTTACTGCAGAGGCACGTAACGTAACAACAGAATCAGCAACGGACTTCCAGTTGCACAAAAAAGATTCAAAAAGCAATGTGGGACTGAGTTCCCTGCCTGACAATGTATGCTCATCTTATGTTCTTGAAGGAGAAGAAATGATTATTCAGTCTCAGAGGCAGCCAGTAAATGAGCAACAAGACAAAATAAACCTCCTGACTGAAGAATCAATGTCACTGCAGATGAACATAAATTTACCAACCGCATCAAGAGACAATGTTGCTACAGAAAGCACCTGTGGATCAAACATTTCAGGTGAGGCTCATAACATGCTCAAAGAGGATGCTGCAAAGAAAAAGACAGGAAAGACTCCAAAGAAGCCTTCATATGACTGGGACAATCTCAGAAAACAAGCACAAACCAATGGTAGAACTAGACAAAAGACAGCCAATACAATGGACTCAATAGATTGGGAAGCAATAAAGTGCGCAGATGTTAATGATATTGCTTATGTAATTAGAGAAAGGGGAATGAATAACAGGCTTGCTGAGCGCATAAAGGTATAGTTAAACTGAAATATCTATGTACAAATATATATTTGTTCAATGGAAAAGCCTCTGACCTATTAAAAACAATTATTGCAGGAGTTTCTAGACAGACTAGTAAGTGATCACGGTAGCATTGATCTGGAATGGTTAAGGGATGTTCCGCCAGATAAAGCCAAGTAAGCTTTCAACAAGACATTTTTATTGAAATCACTAATATGCCAATTGACATGTCAGCCTGTTACATTTTTAAAAGTTAAAAAGACAGAATTAGCTCTAGTAAATCATGCTGATCATTTTGAGATTTCCAGAGAGTACCTGTTAAGCATAAAAGGCTTGGGATTGAAAAGTGTAGAGTGTGTAAGGCTTTTGACACTTCACCATCTTGCCTTCCCTGTAAGTTCAAACATAGGTTATGACGATCATTCTCTTCAGATAGCATTTGTAGGGCGTTTAAAACTTACATTGTGAAATCTATGCAAGGTTGACACAAATGTTGGGAGAATTGCAGTACGACTTGGATGGGTTCCTCTTCAGCCACTTCCTGAGTCACTTCAATTGCATCTTTTAGAACTGTAAGTTGATAGTGTTTGTAGTTCTAGTCAGTCAACGCATACTTTATTGCTAATATGCCAACATCATTACAGGTACCCAGTTTTGGAGTCCATACAGAAATATTTATGGCCACGACTGTGCAAGCTTGACCAAAGAACGCTGTAAAAACTCTTCCCTTTGAGATTAATATTCACATAATCCTGATACACCGTGCACAATTTGTGAATAAACATCATCATCGTCACCATGAGGATGATGATGTTTATTCACAAATTGTGCACGGTGTACCAAGATTATGTGAATATAATAGACATCAACAAAAAATTGTTCATGAATTAACACAAGTACAATCGTTCATTTCATGACAATATGGTTTCTTTCCTGATTCCATATAGGTATGAGCTACATTATCACATGATCACATTCGGAAAGGTAAGTGAGCAATGCATTTTCCCCCCTTTTCTATCAGCTTATAAGTGAGAAAACATTTTTGTCTCGGAGAAAAGGACTAGGATTAAGTTTGTCTTTGAACAAGTCTCTATATTACTATGCAGGTCTTTTGTACAAAAAAACAGCCAAATTGCAATGCATGTCCTTTGAGAGGAGAATGCAGGCACTTTGCCAGTGCTTTTGCAAGGTATGTTTCAAAATGTTTCATGACAACAAGTAATTTTAAGATCTTTCCTGACAGGAAAAAAAAGATTCTGAATATTTCAACTAAGCTCCTATTTCAGGTTGCTGTCCAAACAGACATTGTGTTCACCTTTACATTGACTTTTCAATTTTAATCAATGCAGTGCCAGACTAGCTCTTCCAGGACCACAAGATAAAAGCATTGTACTAGCAGATCAGAGCAATCCAACTCACCGAGACCCTCCTCAAGTCACCATCAATTCAGTACCAATGCCTCTCCTTATGGCAGACCAAACCTCAGAACCAAAATCAGAAGTGAGAAATTGTGAGCCTATTGTCGAAATTCCAGCATCACCAGAACCAGAACCAGTACAAGCATTAGAGTGTGACATCGAAGATGCTTACAGTGAGGATCCTAATGAAATTCCCACAATCAAGCTCAACATGGAGGAATTCACTCAGACTTTACAGGCTTACATGCACTCGAATAAGGAACTTCAAGGAGATATGTCAAAAGCCTTGGTAGCTCTAGCAGCAGAGGCTGCTTCTATCCCTGCACCTAAGCTCAAGAATATAAGTCGACTAAGAACAGAGCATCATGTGTAAGTAAATCCAACCCAACCATGTTAATTCAACTCTCGCCTTATAATGGAAAAGCAAATTCGTTTACAAATAAAAGCAACTAACAGCTAAAAGTTGCCAAAGGATGCCATAATAAGATCGAATGTTCATTTTCTTTTCCCTCACAGACTGCCTTGATTTAGCATTGTTTACACTTACAATGGCACAAAGTGCGCATACACTTGCATTTTCTATAAGCTGTTAATCCCTTGACGCAATCCTACATAATATGCAGGTATGAGCTTCCGGACAATCACTATCTCCTAAGAGGGGTAAGCTTCTCAACAAAAATTGTAGAGAAAAATGTATGATGTATAAGATTAGCTTCTTCATACTAACACCGGTTCTTGACAGATGGATAAACGAGAACCAGATGATCCATGCCCATACCTTCTTGCAATATGGGCCCCAGGTACGAAATACGTAATCTGTTATCTATTTGGTTAATTACTTGTTAAACATCTAAATAACCTGATGTTGAAAACAGGTGAAACTGCAAACTCAACAGAACCACCTGTAAAAAGATGCAACTTCCAAGAACCAGGTGAACTGTGCAGTGATGAAACATGCTCCTATTGCAACAGTCAACGAGAAGCGAATTCACAAATTGCACGAGGGACACTTCTGGTAATGACACATTTTAATTAGAGGTTCCAACAGAAAAAAAAAAATTGCAAATTCACATTTAATTATCTAGCATGCTTAGTGGTGCTAGTTATGTTTTGAACAGATACCATGTAGAACAGCAATGAGAGGAAGTTTTCCACTCAATGGAACCTACTTCCAAGTCAATGAGGTACCACAAATGAATTTAATTTGCTAACTTCATATCATGCATTTCACCTTTTTTTTAGCAACACAAGTGTGTGATGACAAAATGAAATTATGCAGGTGTTTGCAGACCACGTTTCGAGTCTTAACCCGATTCAAGTCCCCACGTCGTCTCTATGGAATCTGCCAAGAAGAACTGTCTATTTTGGAACCTCCGTTCCAACAATTTTCAAAGGTACACAGTACAATGCTTTATTCAAAGAGGCCCAGCCTAATTTTTGAACCAACATTGATCACAAATTTTGTTCTTTCCAGGTCTAACAACAGAATATATTCAACACTGTTTTTGGAGAGGTATGCACTCAAAACACAAGATAAATGACACAATAAAAGAAACAAAACTTGAGAGGCTATGATTTGTATCCTACTTCACACTGTTTTGTTTTGTTCATACAGGATATGTTTGTGTTAGAGGGTTCGACCAGAAGACGCGGGCACCTCGACCACTAATGCCTAGGCTACATTTTCCAGCTTACCACAGGTCTAAAGGAAGAGGGAAGAGTTCAGAGCAAGATTAGTGTTAGCTTAGCTAGGGCCACAAGGCTGGAGAATCATAAACAGAGGCAACAACTCTGGGGATTTGAGTGTCTTACTGATTGAATTGCTATATGTATGGTGGTGCCTCCTACAGAGTTGAATGTCCACATCCTGTACATGGTTAGCATGAGATAGTGATTTAGATTTTTTTTTTCAATTGACTGAGCTTTTTAAAGTGAAAAAAATAAATTATGAGTCCAATTCTTCAACCTCTAACAAGCAGGAAATTAGAGCGATATCATGGATTGCTCAATTTATCTGTTGAAACCCTGATCTAGCATCATTGACAGTGTAGCAATTAAGTACTCTTTTTCAAGTAGTATATAATTTTCTTTTGGTTCATAAATTTCTTTCTATTTGTACACGTAGCTTAATGCAACATGCATTGAGTGTGTTTATTGGGTACGAAACAGTAGCTTAATGTAGACATTTATAAATAAGGCTTGTTGGGAATAAGGAAATTAAAAAAATAAATAAATCAAAACTAGCATTTTGGGAAATGCTTTGTTTTCAAGTTTTTGTCATCTCATAGCATTACTATAAAGTCCTAGCCGTTTTATTAGTGAGATTATAAGTATTTATATTATGGTTCAATTGATTGAATATTCATTGTTTACTCTATGTCTAAACCGAATTTTGTAAAATTCTAGTGAGATTATAAGTATTTATATTATGGTTCAATTGATTGAATACTCATTGTTTACTCTATGTCTAGACCGAATTTTGTAAAATTCCCCTGTTTAAAAGCGTCTTGGCTTTTATACAATGACTTTGAGAATAACCCTTATATCAATTTCCGTGCCTTCTAACTAGATTCACTTATCATTGTCACATAGTTTAATTTTAGTTTTCTTTGGGTCTTCTGGACAATGATAGTACTTGGGCCTTCTTCATATACTTTCTCGATTCCGTCTAAGGCGGGTTAACACTGGGTTGATGTTGTTGTTGTTCCCCTATTTAGAAGTGCGATCTTTAATATTGAAAAATTTCTAAAAAATTATAATAATTTTTTTATATTAACTAAAAATAATACATTTTTTTAATTTGATAAAAAACAATACCAAATTTTTTCGTATTAACAAAAATAACATGGGGCGTTTTTTGTGGGATTTTCGATGAAATATATGGCATGATCATGGAAATTGGCTTGCTAAACATCGTAATAATTACAACTTTTATTATTGTCACAAGATGAAGTGTAATTTATATGATGAAAGTTGGTATAAACCACATTAAAATTCTATTCATTAGCATTATAATCTATAAATGATTGATCAGTAAATTTTTATAGTCATGTCACATATTTTACCGAAATATTCACCGAAAAATATTATCATATCATTTATTTATTAATATAATAAAAGTTAGTATTTATTTTTGATCAACTCAAAAATTGATATTATTTTTAATTAATAAAGAAAATTTAATATTATTTTAAATAATTTTTCATAATAAAAAATTCACAACCTAAGGATTTTCTTATAAAACTACACAAAATCTTAGTTCTTTTCGATTTTTTTTCAAAAAAGAAAACCTTATAAAGTTTGGGAAAAGCGGGAGGTAAGGCGGCAAATCCCAGCTGGCGCTTGGCCATCGTCAAATCTGAAAATCACTCTCCACATTTGAGTTGGGGGAACTCGGAAGGGGAAGAAGATGGATCTCCCTCTCCATAATCTCCGTTCTTCACTTTTCTACGATTTCGAACTTCGATTCTCTTTCCTAACGGTGCGATTTCCAAATTCAAAGGTGATCCCTCACTTCGCTCTCTGTCTCTCTCTTTTCCGGTATAATTTCCGATGATTTATGCATGCTGGAACTTCAAATATTTCGTGGATTTCTCTTTGTTTTGGATGGATGAATTGCGTACTTGGCAATTCGTTGGCTATCGTTTTCCTAGCGATGCTTCTTCTTTGTTCTCAGTAGTTAAAAAGTTTTTTTTGCTATTGTTGTTGATGTGCATGTTGCTCAGTCTCAATTGTGTTCTGGTCTGAGATGGCGTGTAGATATGCTCGATGCTGTATTGATCTCTTCTTAACGCTTTTCAAAATGGAAGAGAAATCCGCCTCTAGGTTTAGGTTAATTTATCTGTTGATTGCATGATGTGCCGGCTGAGAAGCTTTGCTTTGATATCTATTTCAGTGTTGACGAAGCTGAGAAGCTTTGCTTTGATATCAATTGAAAGTTTAATTGATGCATGTGTCTATTTGATTGCTAAGGATCGCTATCTTATCACTAATGTAATGTAACTAATCGATAACCGATCTGTGGTTTTGTGAATTGACTGAATTCTTACATGTTTTTATCGTTTTTTTTTGTCAAACAATACTTGTGAATTTGATGCCCCTGGGAAGATAACGTGCATATAGGAAGCAGATGTAGGAATTGTAATGTGTTTTTCACTTGAAATAGCTAAGTACATTGGATCATAAATCTAAATCAA
Source organism: Fallopia convolvulus (assembly GCA_964016875.1). Lineage (NCBI taxonomy): Eukaryota > Viridiplantae > Streptophyta > Magnoliopsida > Caryophyllales > Polygonaceae > Fallopia > Fallopia convolvulus. Next base: position 637,398 of record OZ024722.1, on the reverse strand, counting down.
TATCTCTCATGATTTACCATGTACAACAGGCTGTGGACATCCAACTCTGAAGTAAGTACCAGAGCTTTTCAGATGTCGGGATACATATAGCAAATTCAATGGTTAGACAATTAAATCCCAAAAGTTATAGCCTCTGTTATGCTTCTCTAGCCTTGTGGCTCTAACTATCTAATCTTACTCTGAACTTTTTCTTCTTGCTCTAGACTTGCTTGCTGGAAAATGTAGCCTAGCCATTAGTGGACGGGGTGCCCGTGTTTTCTGGTCAAACCCTCTAACACAGACATACCCTGATAAACAAAGCAAAACAAATAAGAGTAGTTAACTCACTGCTTGATTGATATTAGTACTTTATCAGTTTATCATACTCTTTCCCAATGGTGAATAAGGATTTTTGCTCATTTTGGCATTGTACTTCTCATCTGATTTTTTTTTTTGTTTGCCTTGTACTCTTCATTAAATGTAACTTCTAAACCATTAGTTTAGGTTAAAGCAAACATGTGATTTTTATAATTTATTGAAAAGGTAGTAGAAATTAATAATTAACGCCATGTGTCTTTTAAAGTGAATTTTATGTGTTTGTAATTTTCTAGTTCAGGGTTTCTGCCTTTCTAGTTCATATTTTCTGTAAGTGTCATGTGTCATTTATCTCTATTGGGAAAAGAGACTTGGTGCTTAGCCTACAAGTTTGGTTATGGTTTAGGGTGCATACCTCTCCAAAAACAGTGTTGAATTCCTTCTGTTGACAGACCTGGAAAGAAAAAAAATTGCGATCGATGTTAGTTAAAAAAATTAGGCTAGGCCTTTTGCACAAAGTTTTGTACTATCGCACCTTTGAATATGGTTGGAATGGATGTCCCAAAGTAGACCGTTCTTCTTGGCAGATTCCATAGCAATTCCCTGGGGACTTGAATTGGGTTAAGACTCGAATCTTGGTCTGCAAACACCTGCGTAATGTCATTTTGTCATTACAAATGTCTTAACTGAAAATAAAACTGCAATTTACGAAAATGAAATGAGAAAATTGAATTTATGTGTCACCTCATTGACTTGGAAGTAGGTTCCATTGAGTGGAAAACTTCCTCTCATTGCTGTTCTACATGGTATCTGTTCAAAAGATATGTAGCACCACTGAGTGTTCAAAAGATATGTAAAACCCAGTAGTTTTTTTAATCTTTTTTCTTGTTAGAACGTTTAATTGACACGTGTCTTTACCAGGAGTGTCCCTCGTACAATTTGTGAATTTGCTTCTCGTTGACTATTACAATAGAAGCACGTCTCATCACTGCACAGTTCACCTGGTTCTTGGAAGTTGCATCTTTTTTCAGGTGGTTCTGTTGAGTTTGCAGTTTCACCTGTTTTCCACATCAGGTTATTTAGATGTTTAACAAGTAATTAAGCAGATAGATAACAAATTAGTATTTTCTTACCTGGGGCCCATATGGCAAGAAGGTATGGGCATGGATCATCTGGTTCTCGTCTATCCAGCTGTTAGGAAAGCTGTGTTAGTATGAAGAAGCTTATTTTAAACATTATGCATATTTCATTGCATTTTTTTTTTACAAAAAGCTTACCCCTCTTAAGAGATAGTGTGTGTCTGGAAGCTCATACCTGCACATTATTCAGGAATCAGGAGTGTGTCAAGGGTTTTAGAGGCTCTTAGAAAAGGCAAGTCTATCTGCACTTGGTGCTATTATAAGTGTATAAAATGCTAAATGAATGCAATCTATGTGGGAAATTAGTATTATTTGATCTTATTATGACATTCTCCCCCAACTTTTGGTTGATACTTCCTCTCATTTGTTAACAAATTGGTTTACTAGAGTGCTTTATGAACATATTAGTGATTGGGAATCACAAAAAGGCTTCATTTAGGAAAGGAGTTAGGTTTGCTTACACATGATGCTCTGTTCTTAGTCGGCTCACGTTCTTGAGCTTAGGTGTAGGGATAGATGCAGCCTCTGATGCTAGAGCTACTAAGGCCTTTGACATATCTCCTTCTAGGAGTTCCTTATTCGATTGCATGTAAGCCTGTAGAGTGTGAGTGAATTCCTCCATGTTGAGCCTGATTGTTGGAATTTCATTAGGATCCTCACTGAAAGCGTCTTCGATGTCACATTCTAATGTTTGTATCTGCTCTGGTTCTTGTTCTGGTGATGCTGGAATTTCGACAATAGGCTCACAATTTCTCATATCTGATTTTGTTTCTATGGTCTGGTCTGCCATTAGGAGAGGCATTGGTAAAGAATTGATGGTCACTTGAGGATCTTGGTGAGTCAGGTTGCTTTGATGTGATAGTATAATGCTTTTATCTTGTGGTCCAGGAAGGGCTAGTCTAGCACTGCATCACATAAAATACTTTGTATCATCATATTGTGGTCTATCTTACATTTCATTACAAATGTAAGATTAGATAAATGTAAGTGCGGACAAAGGGATAGTTTGGACAATAGATTAAAATAGGAGTTTGAAGTAGATAAATTCAGAATTCTCTCTTTGGGAGACAGAATAAGCTCCTAAAGAAGCTTGTTGCCCAACATACCCAAAAGTCATAGTTGTAGAGAAATGCTTTTGAAAAATAACATACCTTGCAAATGCACTGGCAAAGTGTCTGCACTCTCCTCTCAAAGGACATGCGTTGCAGTTTGGCTGTCTTTTTGTACAAAAAACCTGCATAGGAATGTAAAGATGCTTGTTTAAAATAAATGAATTATGGTACTTTTGTGAAAGACCTAACTCTATTTTTTTCACTTAGAAGCTGCCAGAAAAGAAAAATTTTATTGCCTTGATTATTTACCTTTCCAAATGTGATCATGTGATAATGTAGCTCATACCTATATGGAATTAGGAAAGAAACTATATCAGCATAAAATAAATAAACAATTGTACTTGTGGTAGTTCATGAACAAATTTTTTCTATGTAGTTTTACAAATTGTGCATGATGTATCAGGATCATGCGACTCTTAAATTCTTAATCTCTGAGGGATGTGTTTTTACAGTGTCTTTTGATCAAGCTTGCACAGTCGCGGCCATAAATATTTCTGAATGGACTCCAAGACTGGGTACCTGTAATGGTGTTGCCATATTAGCAATGATGCATGCATTAAAAATTAAAATATGTAGAATTTACAAAAGATTATAAACTTACAGTTCTAGAAGATGCAATTGAAGTGATTCAGGGAGTGGCTGTAGAGGAACCCATCCAAGTCGTACTGCAATTCTCCCAACATTTGTGTCAACCTTGCATAAGTTCCACAATGTAAGTTTTAAATGTCCAAAAAGTATTATCTGAAGAGAATGGTCGTGATAACCTATGCTTGAACTTACAGGGAAGGCAAGATGGTGAAGTGTCAAAAGCCTTACACACTCCACACTTTTCAATCCCAGGCCTCTTATGCTTAAGAGGTACTCCCTGGAAATCTCAAACTGGTTAGTATAATATTCTTTTCTAAAAAGATGTAACAACCTAACTTAGCATAATGTATTGTTGATGGCTTACTTGGCTTTATCTGGCGCGACATCTCTTAACCACTCCAGATCAGTGCTACCATGATCATTCACTATTCTGTCCAAGAACTCCTGCAACAATCATTTGCAATTTGATTAGTCTAGTTTGCATTCAACAAATAAATTTTTACATAGGTATTGAAGCTTAAATATACCTTTATCCGCTCAGCAAGCATATTATTCATTCCCCTATCTCTAATTGTTTCAGCGATTTCATTAACATCTGCACACCTTATTGCTTCCCAGTCTATTGAGTCCATTGTATTGGCTGTCCTTTGTCTAGAGTTACTACCATTTTCTTGTGCTTGTTTTCTGAGACTGTCCCAGTCATATGGAGCTTTCTTTTGTTTACTTAATGTCTTTCGCTTTGAAGCATCCTTTTTGAACACTTTATGAACCTCACCTGTACTGGAATTATTATGGTCTGAAAGGGGCAGGTTTGGTGTCAGCTTATCATCGAGTGTACTGTTTTCTGTTGATACAGGTGGTAACATTATGTTAGCCTGCTGTGAAACTGATCCTTCGGTCAGGGGGTTTATTGTATTTTGTTGCTCTCTTACAGGTTGCCTCATAGACTGAACAACCATTTCTTCTCCTTCAAGAACATAGAATGAGCATGCATTGGCAGCTGAGGAACTTGGTACCAAATTGCTTTTCGAAGCTTTCTTGTACAAGTGGAATTCTGTTGTTGTGGTACATGGATCAGTAGTAAGGTTCTCAACTGAACTTGTTGTATTAACTGAGCTACTTTCTTCATTAACACTGTGTAAGTGATGTTCTTTTACAGGTTGTAGCTGGTACATTGCTGAACACTTGATTGGCACACTTGAAATGCTGTCATTCTCGGATCTTAATGCTTTCTCTGAAGGATTATCATATTTGAGAATTTCTTCTTGATCAAGTGAATCACTCTGACAAGATGAAACTTGGTCTATTGGGGTGTAAGTTGCATGTAATGTTTCTGCCAACTTTAGAAGCCCCACAAAAGACGCAGAACTGTTTGTTGGATCCTCACCTGATGTTGGGACATTGGGAGATTCAACAGAATTTTGAGAGATAACTGAATGTTGTGATGACGTGAGATCATCTATTGCTCTGTCATCTACTGAGGTACTTGGTGTTTCTGACTCCTTGATGCTACTTGCCCCACATAATTGAGATTCTTTGCTATTAACTAACTTTTCTTCAGTAACATCAGAATTATGTACAGTCCTGCAATTCCTATCACATATGTGGCCTTCCACTGTCTTCTCACTCAATGTAAGATTGTCACTGTTGTCATCAAGCTCAACAATGCATATTTCTTGCTCTTTAACTGAAGAACCAATCTCTTCCTCAGAATCTCTTGTGACCTTGTTTTCTGACTTAAAAGGATAGCGTGCTGCTAGAGACATAAACGCAGAACTGCACAAGAAAAACCCAAAGGATTTGCATTTTCAGCACAGCCTATGAACCAGTATGTTCTTATGTACAAAATCTGCGCGATGTGGCTAGGCTATTGTTACCTGGATAAATGATCTGAGACATTTTGTGTAAGAAAAACTCCAACAACGGAGTCAACTACTGATCCCTTCCATGGAGAAAAGCGCCTATCCCCTGCAATCAGTTGAAATACACTGTGATTTTGTTGGAATAAAGGTATACTGTTCTAACCCACCCACCTCCTGTATATTTCTTTTTGCATTTTCTGGGTTTTATTAACATCAATCTGATCTAAACATATGATAAATTCTTACTAGGTAATAGTGTAAACTGCCAGCACTCCGGTGCATTAGTTGGTCGAACTGCTTGTATGGATACGATAATAAAATCTAAATATCCATCAAATGTAATCTATAAGATGGTAAAATTACATCATTAAATAGCATTCTCTTCCGAGTGATTATGTTTTTTTTTTAATCTTGCTTGTGTAGCTTTCCAGCTCTAAATTAATACCATTTATTTAACTTCAGATGAACTTTTTATTTTTCATATTACCTATTCTTCACTGTTTATGCTCTGTTTATTTTTTAGCCCATTTAAAAAATGTATAACCGTACCAGTAAAAAAGAACAAGAATGACAAACTAATTCAAAATAAAAACGTGTATAACTATTATGATTTAACAGATATGCACGATCTCTGGTCACACTGCTCTTTTTCTTAAGTTTATTTCCAGTTTTGGTGCAAGCTATTTTTGTATGCTACATGGATCGGCAGTATCTATAGTAGAAAAGAATTCATAATTTGTGAAATTGCTGATCATTTATCCCTAAAACTAAAACTGCACTGCTATTAATCGAAGATGGTAGTTAGTGGGCAAATGATAACTGATTTGTGGTACCTTGAACAAGACGCATGCGTGCAATGAATGAATCAACTCGTCCGCGAAAAACCTTGCGTTCCTCCTCCCACCATTTTGTTTTCTCCTCATCCGTCCCATCAATACCTTGGTTATTTATGTTCTCTAAAAGAAGGTTCCAAACTCTGTTGGTTTCATCATCAAGATCAACTTTAGCCCTTTCTCGTCTTCTGCTGGATTGAGTTCCCTCAAAGGGAATCATAACACCATCTCTTCGGTATAGGACTAGAGCATTTGCCTGTTGATTCTGTGCATGATATGGTGCAAGAGTATTTTGCTCTTGATATTGAACAATACTACCTTCTCTCTTTATGCTCAGTTGCTTCATCCCCTCAGTGATGTCATCAATATCCGTAGTATTAGTGTTTATCCATGGTAGTGCTAGAAAAGGACCTGCATCACGCAATACATGTTACTAATATACACATCACACATGCAGCTATGTAAGCACTAAATGGTTATATCCTAATTTATTTACCCTTTGAGCTCCTTGTGAAATGTTGGTCACCATACAAGTTATGGCTGTGCTTATAGACCATATTGAAGCTGGAAGTTACAAACTTTACAGCAGAGTTCTTTTTCTCAGATTTTCTTCTATCTTTTTTGTTATTGCTTACTTTGGGATGGGCTTCCATGCTAGATATGTCAAATGTTTTCACATTTTTCTTCCGTGTATCTTCAACTCTCCCTTTGGCTGGATACCTTAGTTTCTTTTTGGATTCCTTAAACCCTTTTTGTGAATCCAAATCATCGACAAATTTCGGGGCTATGAATCTCTTGATCAACTTGTCCATGTCTCCCCATTTGATAATTTGTGTATAATCTTGATGGCTGGCAACTGTTGATGATTGAACATTTGCCTCTGCACTGTTGTTAAAATGTGGAACTATAATTGAGTAGTATTTTGAATGTTTAGCTTCTTCTCTTTGATATTTCTGGTCTGTTCCTGCTCTGATCTTTTCTAATGCATGTATAAATGACAATGCGCGAGATCTGTTCAGCTTGCGTGCCTTCTCTGTTCTTCTTTTCTTGCGAAATGCTGGGAAATAAATCCCATGGCCTTCTTTTGAATAGTTCAGCGAGCTTTTTGCTGCTCTGAGTCTGATATTTTCTAATACATTTTTAAAAGACAATATGTGTGATATGTTTGGCTTGAGCACCTTCTCTGTTCTTCTTTTCTTGTGAACTTTTGGGAAGTACATTTCATGGGTACAGTTGAAGATTGCATTTCCCAGAAACATGTAATCAGAGTTGGCCCTCTTCAAACCACTTTTGTGTTTGCCCCTATTTGAGTTTGAACGAGTATTATAATAGGGACTGCATTCAAAGAAGTATCTAGGATCCATTACTTCTGTACTGTTGTTCTCCTTCTGCAAACTGATGGCAGTAAGATTCTTCATTTTTCTACCACTCTCATACTCTGTGACACCACTGGACTCATCCTTTGAGGGTGTTTGATTATTTATGAAGACATCATAGGCACTGTATTCTCTTGTTGCCTCCATGATAACATCTGCTTCTTCCAGGTCAAAGTGCAAAGCTTTTCTACAAGACTTCACAACTCGGTCTGGAGTCTTACAATCTGAGGTTTCTGCTCCGCTATCTGGCGGAGTTGTTGCCTTGCTTTTACGTACACACGTCCTCTTCGGCCTTGGAGTTTCATTTGCCTCAGTTGGCTTTGGTGTCCTCTGCGTAGGAGTCTTTTTAGGTTTGGCTTCACTGACCACCTTAGGCCTATGTTTTTTCCTTCTTGGCTTTTGTTGGCTAACTTGACTTGTTTTGTTCAGGTCTAGATCGGGTTTATAGTCAGGATCATATCTTTCGATGGGTATCGAGTCTGTGGTTGACTGTGTCCCATTTATCCCCAGAAGATCATCAATGGCAGACACTTCAATTTGCTTGTTTGGTTGTCTGTCAGCAGAAAAAAATGTTTTTCCGGGAGCAGCATTGCCTGGAGTTGCAGGTGCAAATACAGGTATGAAACCACGAGGAAATTTATTTACTGCATCTGGAAGTGCTTTCACTGCATCTGTGTACGAGAAAAGTTTATATGAGCTGCAACATTTCTTAGAAAATAACCGCCAATAATATAGGAGACAACGGTTTTTAGTTCACAAAAAAACAAAACAGAGCTAATAACACTTGTCACTTCAGAACATCATATAAACTAACTATGCTTAGGTTTCTTATATTTGGCTAGCTTATAGCAGTTTTACGTAATGCCTGAATGATATTCAAAATTGCAAGGACTTGATATTGATCTCTTGTTAGTAGGCTGGAATTGAACTTTATATTTTGAGAGGAAAGTGGAATTGACACGACTGACTATAGTCTAAACCATATATATGCTCTCCAATTGATACTTTGCTGATCTTCCTCTCAAATTAGCTTGTTTTAAAGTCACTTTATATTGATGCACAGTTTAAGCCATGCAATTTCCCTTCAAGCTAAATGTAATAACACATGAAGCAGTAAAAAAGCATAGTTAATGAGTAATGACTGGTGCACACTTTGCTGGATTTCTGTTCTTAGGGTTGTCATATTTGGCTAGCTAAAGCAGTTTTATATAATGCCTGGATGAAACACAGAAGTGGAGTGGCTTGATATACATATCTTGCTAGTAGTCTAAAATTAAATTTATATCTTGTTATATTTGGCTAGCTAAATTTGCCTGGATGAAATACAGAAGTGGAGTGGCTTGATATAAAATATATGCTGTCCAATTAATACTTGATCTTCGGATCTTCCTCTCAAAATAGATTATTTCAAATGACTTAATACTGATGCATAGTCTAAACCATACTTAAAGCTATGTATGTAATTCCACATTAAACAGTAAAAATGCATAACTAATGAGTAACACATACTTTGCTGGATTTCTGTTCTTTGGTTTAATCCTCCCAATAATTTCATGCTCCCTTGATTCTCAGACATCGAAGTTGTTGGGATTGCAAGCCCGTGATTGAGAGCCAATAGATCACTGAAAGTCATTCCACACGACTGAGCCATTGGGTTGGTTTCTTTCATCATGTTGTTTGTGGGGGCAAAAAGTCTGTCCTGGTGTATCGAGCTGTTGCTACTGCTTGCGCTCTCAGACAACCAAGTCGGCGGCTTGTAAAGTGGGGTCCATCCATTGGCTTGGTTAGCCCCAAGAGTTAATCCAGCAGCATATTGAATAGAACTCATATGCATTTCTCCTTGTTTTCGCTCTTGGTTTGATAGGGCTTGTGGATTTGGTACTGTTGGCTTTGCTGGGGTATGTGGAGCTAGTATCTCCACTAGGAATTCTCTCGAGTTGTTGCTACTGCTTGCGCTCTCAGACAACCAAGTCGGCGGCTTGTAAATAGGGGTCCATCCATTGGCTTGATAAACCCCAACAGTTGGTCCAGCAGCACATTGGATAGTACTCATATGCATTTCACCTTGTTTTTGCTCTTGGTTTGATAGGGCTTGTGGATTTGGTACTATTGGCTTTTCTGGGGTATGTGGAGCTAGTATCTCCACTAGGAAGTCTCTCAAAACAGGTACAGATTTCCCAGTATCACCTCTCATTTTATTTTTTGGGTTCAACAGAAATGATTTTTTTTTCTAACTAATCACCTGCAGGATGAACATTAGGGAAAATCAAATAATGAAAACTCCTCAAGGGCCTCAATGCCATGGATATTTGCAGAAACTAGAGTTTTCACTTCTCTGAAAAAGTAAAGCTTTCAAGGTCATTTTGAGTACCCCTTTCTGATTACTTTATTCACCTCATCTAACCTTTTCTAATAGATCAACAAATTTAATTGTATGTTGATGCTTCTAGAACAGGTACAGGGAACTCTATATAAATAAAAATAAAATCAGGACAATTCAATTGCATGTGTGATCATTCAGGGGAAGAGCTTTCAGTTTTCAGTATCAATCTGAAGAAATTGAATTAGATGAGTTGTTGTTACCAGAGAAGTGGGTCAAATGCCGGTGAGTAGATCTGCTCTCTCTCTCTCTGTTCCCACCGCCGGTGGTCATGGTAGAAAGGACGCCGGCAAGTAGTCTAATTGCATGTTGTTGTTGTGTATACAGAGAAGATAAGAGTAAGAGTAGGTGGGTGATGAAAAAGGTAGGACTTAATGATGAAAGGGTTTTCACTGCAACGGGCAACCGATTCTTCCGGTGAACTAATCAGATATTTCTGACTGAAAGCAACCACTCGCAGAAGAGCTTTAATTATAGTGTCTCTACTTGGTTTCCAAGCTGGGAAGTGTTGAAAAAGTTTGGTGAATTCCTGTCACATTTAATTCGACGAAAAAGGTATTTTTCGTCTCCTTTTCGAATAAAATCTGGATTATAATTACCAGATGATTAAAATGATTGAATATTTTTATTTTTTTAAATTGTTTTAGGGTCCTGAAATGGGTAACTCTTAACTCTATTTATTAGATAAGATTTGATCAATGCACCTACACCCTAGTCCAGATGTGATAAGATGGTTACGGTGAAATACATGGTACTTTATGAAATTATGACCGAGTGATTAAAAATGATAAACAATGTACGGAATTTATTTTTGTTATAGGTAACTGTGCCTAATGGAAATTACAGCCCGGCCACCTGGCACAGATGTGATGAGACGTCTGTATTGAAATTCATGGTACATTGGTACTTTTTATCAATTAAAATAGAATGACCGATTGATTTTGAGTTATAAAATGTATAATAATTTTTTATTAGTTTTCTTGATTATATGTCCTGGACTTAGTGCTTGTTTGGTTGTCTATTAAAATCCCATGATTTTGAAAAACCCAGGAAGTAGTATCTAATATATGTATTTGGTTAAATTATTTCCATGGATAAAACACATGAAGTTAAATTCCCATGATTTGCACTTCCTATATAATGGAGGAATTACAATTATCTAGGTGAGGGTGGGTAAGATCAAATTCCTCCATTTTTTTTCCAAATATTTTTAATCTTTTTTGTATTTAAATTGGAAATTTCCTATTTGCCCATGAATCAAACTCTAGATTTTAAAAGATAAAGGTTATAATAGTAATAGTAAGTAATTTCACATGAATTTATACATTCAACCAAACAAAAGGTGTGATCTTAATTACTAGGAATTTATTTCAACTAAACATATTTTTTAAATTCACATGATTTATAATATCCAGGAAATCAATTCCTATGAATTAAGGCTATGTTTGTTAAGTCATTAAAAAAACTAGTTGGAGTTGCAAAACTAGTTGAAGTTGTAAAACTAGCTGTAAAAATAGTTGAAGTTTTAAAAATATATATAAACACTGTTTGGTAATGTTCAACTAGTTTATTGTAATAATTAATAATTTAAAATTTTATTTTATTATTGAGCTATTCTTATTTAGGAAATAATTATTTTTTTAATTCGAAAAACTACTAAAAACTAGTGCAAAAGCTTTAAAAAGTAGCTTTGTCAAAAAACTAGTTTTACAACTAGTTGCTAGTTTTTATGTGTCAAACAAACAGCGTTTATACGAGTTTTTGTAACTAGTTGGAAAACTTCAACTAGTTTTTGGTACCTAACAAACATACCCTAAGTTTTTATGAATTGTACTTTCTGTATTTAACCAAACGAGCACTTATAGTATTTTATTAGGCAGACTGTGCTAATGCACCTAGACCTAGCCACCTGGTACAGTCCTCTCTCCACGTGTTTATTCCTTGCTCCAAACCACTTCTTTTTCTAATGAAGCATACTTATATTTTGCAGCTTATTAAGAATTGTATAACAATTGGATTCTTCAGTTCTGGGTATTAGGGGCTTATTGACTTGCATACCATCTAAAAATGATCTTCCAATTTTCTAGTTGGATTTGAAGCATGCTTTAACTATTTTCAAATTTCCATGTATAGGAAGAAATGAGCTAGGGCTTCAGAAGTGTTTTGGGTGCAAAGTGAATTTAGGTTTTTGGACTGCTAAATCAAATACTCCATCTTTGGTTACATGGGATAGTATATAAAGACAGCTTTTTTTTACATGTTTTAATGCCATTGAAAACATATTTTTACCAAGAAGTAACAAAGTAGAGTAAGGTCTTTTAGTGTTAGGAAGTGACTTTTTTTCTTTTGGAAAGAATGGTTGGTCTTTGATAAGTTAATGTATAAAGTTGGAATGAAATGTACAGATTTTTTTGTAACCCCTTTAGCTTTGTATGTGTTAATTGTTTTTTTTTTTTGTGATGGTGTTCTCATCCTCCACAACTTGGAGTTCATCTGATGTCCTCTGAATCCGGTAGCTACACACGAAGAAGGAAAGAGGAGAATGGGCTCCCTCAGTTTTCCAGTAATTTCTGTTTTGGGAAATTTATACTGGCAAAAATATTCTCTTTCCTATTTCTCCCACGTCATTAAAGTTTTCCAGTAATTTCTGTTTTGGGAAATTTAATTTTTTGTTTTTCCTATTTCTCTTTCAAAACAAAATAAATTTTTCAACATGTCTTTGGGGGAAAAATGTTTAAAAACTGTGGTAGAAAATTTTCATACCGTGATAGCCCAGTGGTACTGCCCAAAACCTTATGCTAATACCCAAGCATAATCATATAGATCATGGTATCCTCAATTGGATTTTTTCCAGAATAAAAAAAAGGCTGTTGATTTATACACACGGGAAAATTTGTAAGCGCACACAGATATCCGCGCAACGCCATTTCGCGCGAAATGGCGTTGCGCGGAAGGGGGCAATTCCGGAATATTAAAAAAGGGTTTCGGGAGCGTGGCGGAAAGGAACCCGCGCAACGAGGTTGCGCGCGAAACGGTGTTGCGCGCGCAACACCGTTTCGTGAAAGCGCGCAACGCTGTTGCGCGCAAACCCAACGGTAAAAAAAAGTGCCGTTGGATTGGCGCGAGGCCTCGTTGCGCGGATCTCAACAGTAAAAAAAACGGTCGAATTGTCCCCTATAAATACCCATTTCGATTCCACATTATAGTTGGAGTGTATTCATTCCACATCATTTCTTAAAAATGTCGTCAGGAGAAGAAGATACGTCATCGAGCGATTATCATCCCGAGGAGGAAGATTCATCGTCAATCGATAGTTTCATAGCTGAGGATGATGAAGGTGTATCGGGAGAAGACTACGGAACCGACTCCGATGCAGCAACCGAGCCAGAACAGGTATTTTTCAAAGAACCCATAATATTATGTCATTTACGAACGTAGTATATTGAAAGTTAGGATAGTGTAATTTATAATATTTTGTTTTACATTTTGAAATCATAGGTTGTCGGAATAGATTTTTCTATTACTTTCCACTATGATGGGGTGTGGAGTGATCGAAGAGAAATGCTTGATTGGGCTAGACAAATTGCAATTTTGAAGAATTTTGTACTAGTCATAAAAACTTCAAATCCAAACAGGGTCATACTCACTTGTGACCTAGCTGGTAGATATAGATGTGGCAAGAGGGTGTTGCCCGGACTGGAAAATAGGAGCATTTATAAGCCACTTACCGATACTGCGACTAGGAAGTGTGGATGTCCGTTTGAATTGAATGGGGTCCGTCTCAAGGGAAAAAATGGATGGGTCTTAACGGTAAAGTGCGGACAACACAATCATCGCCTCCCCACTAGTTTGTTAGCTCATCCATATGCGGGCCGATTGACAGCTGAGCAGAAGGAGTTTGTGAAAGGGAAGTTACTATATCTAGCCACCCCGAAGATGATACTTGAAGAGTTGAGGTCAAGGTACCCGGGAAATGTGACCTCAATTAGACAAATCTACAATATGAGGGATAAGTTACTTCTTGAAGATTGCGGAGAATTGACGGTGACACAATGGTCTTTGAAGTTCTTGAAAGACCGAGGATACATTGTCCATCCAAGACGAGTAAGGGGTTCCAATGTTATGAATGCCTTGTTTTTTGTGCACCCTACAAGTCTGCTCATGCTGAAGATGTTTCCCTATGTCGTCATTATGGACTCCACATACAAGACCAATAGGTATGTTATTTTAATATGTAATCGACTTGATTAGTATGTTTCCAGTATAAATGTTTAAAACAACTTGTTGTGCTAGGTACGACATGCCTTTATTGGAGATGGTTGGCTTCACTTGCATCGGAAATACATTCAGCATCGGGTTTGCATTTATTTCTAACGAAGATATCGCTAGTTATAGGTGGGTGTTAACTCAATTGAAAGGCGTGTACGACGAGCTTGGAGTCCAGGTCAATGCAATCATGACAGATCGCGAGCAGGCTCTAATCAAGGCGATAAGTCAAGTTTTCGGGGACGGAGTCCAACATTTGTTGTGTTGGGTGCACATCAGACACAAAATTATTGCGTACGGCCTAAAGGTGTTTGCGAACGCTGAAAAACCACATGAGTTGTCACGCGGGTTTGCAAACGCTTGTTGGGCGCTCTTTTCGTCCACCACAGAGGCAACATTTGAAGAAAGGTATGTAGAATTGAAGAGAAGATGGTGACCGACGCTTATTGCATACGTGGAGAAGGTGTGGCTTAATCCATTCAAGAAGAACATAGTGCGTGCTTGGACCGATCATACACTCCACTTTCAGACGAGAACCACCAATAGGTAATTTCATTTTTAGCATTTGAAATCAGTTTGAATTGTAGAAAGTGTATTCGTTCAATACTTAAACTTTGACATGTGTTTTTCAGGGTCGAAGGGATGCACGCTGTGCTGAAAAAGGTATTGGATTCATCTCGAGGAGGCTTCAACACCGTGATACTAAGGATTCACATCCAGATGCAATCTCAAACCAACACTTTGAGGACAGCCATTGAGAGAACCAGAATACAGAACCCAACAAAATACAGAGTACTGGCGAATAAGTTCAAAGCGCTGTTTCGTCCTATACGCGGACACGTTTCAAGGCAATGCCTAGGTAAGTTGTTAGACATGTATTATGATATAGCAATTGAGTTGACGCAGGGTACACTCGATATGGAGTGCCACGACTACTTTTGGAGGGAATGTCACGGTCTTCCATGCAAGCATCGAGTTGCACACGCTATCATAACTAAAGTACCCATCGAGCTGGAGGAGATACATCCTTTTTGGAAACAGATCGAATGGGATGACCTTAGTGATGACAACGATCTTGCCCTTGCATGCGTACCCTTGACCATTCAAGACCCAATGTGGGACGAAATGGTGGCAAAGCGAAGTAGCGGTCAGATGCGTAGAGACCAGTATTTGCAGATCACATCAGCGTTCAAAGATTCAGAGCATCCTGAAGCCACAAACCTTATTGAGCCGATACCTTATGAGTCGCCAGATTGAGCCAACAAGTATTCAACCACCCGGGAGAAAACACACCTTGAGCACGTAATGGAAGAGTACGAGAGGGAGCAACAAAGACGGAAAGACAACGACAGTCGGAGCAAAGTAAATACACCGGCGCCATCCCGACCACGCGGACGACCTAAAGGATCTAGGAATAAGAAACGGACCGGAGCTGGAGTTGATACGCCTCCGGTTGCGACCGCGCCTCCTAGCACCGCTACCTCCGCCGCTGGAAGCCACCGTGGCCCCCCTACGAGCGTCAAATGGCGCGGGGTTAACTTTGGCATCGTTAATGTGGATAGTTTTGTCTTTCCGTTCATTGATGATGCTAGAGACGTGAAGGGAGACGGTCATTGTGGTTTTCGGTCACTTGCTTGCGTATTGGGGAGGCCAGAGGATGAGTATTACAGTATTCGTTGGGAGCTTCAAACAGAATTGATGCGGAACAGAGATATGTATGAAGTCTTGTTCACTATGGGGCCTTACACCATTTTGAAGCATACCGGCCATGTGGAGTCTCCTTGCTCGAACGAATACTGGCTAGATATGCCGCTACACGGCCTTGTGTTTTCTACCTTTTATCAAGTGCCACTTGTGATGTTATCGAGGGATCGAGGCTCCCACACGTGTTTACCGTTGCGGATTTTTAGTAACAATCAAGGACATGGGAGGCTGCCACCAGTCGTTGCTATCGCCTACGTTGGTCAACGGGACCACTTCATACCGGTGAGACATTTGTAATCACTTTTTTTACGTTTTTGTTTTTGTACATTTTGCTTTCGTGCATGTGACATAACATTTCTTTTCAGGTATGGCTTACGGGGAACGCGCCTATCCCCCCACCTCCTCATGCATGGCGTCGATTTCATGACCCCAGCGCCGACTACTGGCTCGAGGCTCTTACCCCGAGGATTGACAATTGGAAGGCTTGCCGAAGGGACATCGGTCGGGATCCGGAGACATTTGCTTAGGACAGTCTTGTGGCAAGATGGATTGTTATGGGATATGTACTTTATTAAGAAGAACATGTTTTCATATTTCATGTACCGTTTAGGGGATTTATGAACTATATCATGTATTGTGTGCCCCGTTTAGGGGATTTATGAACTTTCATATTTCATGTATTTCGATGGATTGTTATGGGATATGTACTTTATTAAGAAGAACGAATCTTGTTGAAGTGGGATGAATTTCAGACTACGTTTGCGAATCTTGTTATGGGTCAGAATAGGCAGAAACAACAATGGCTCAAAGTGGATACTGAAATGTCTATGTTTTCCACCACGGGTAGGCTCGAAGGCCCATTTCGCGCAGACACGAGGGCCCATTGCGCGCCTTCTGTTACCCCTTTCACCCAACTGGGTAATTCCATTTTTACCAGTTCCGCGCATGCTTCTGAAAACAGTATACCAGCAGCTTTTCCGGTGACAAGACTTATGCATGCACATCTCTTCCTTTTATTTAGAAATTCCAAGTATAAAATGAGACCTAAACCTTCTCCATTGTTGCTCCACTCTCTATCAACCCTAAACTCCATATCGGTGCACCAATGGCTAAAAGGAAAGCGTGTTCATCGCGAACCTACCCCTTTGCTCCACCCATCATAAACTTCACCATCGTCCACGTCCGTGGGATGAGGGAGACAAAGACGGAATGGTCTGTGATACAAGGCGCATCAATAAAAAACATCATCATGAACTGGAGCGAAGTTGGCTATGGAGCACCACCAGGATATTGTCGCTTCTTCTTGAACGAAAATGATATAACACATCGTATCTACGCCAAAGAAACCACGGTGCAGCTTCGCCTGACTGAAGGTGACGAGATTCGGGCGATTGATGATATTTCGCCGGAGAATTAATGATGTGGTTTTTTCAAGAATTAATGATGTGTTTCTTCAGTAAGTTGTTGTTTATGGTGTAGGGTGTATGTTGTTTATGGTTTTTTCAAGTGCCACTTGTTTAGTGGTTTAAGTCATTATGGTTGTTGCACGGTTTTTTTGGTAAGTTGGTTGTAAGCGTCGTCGAAATGTGGATCCAAGTGTTATAAATTTCAAGTGTTATAAATTTCAATCGTTGTTTATGCTAAACCCTAAGTCCAATTATTGGCAACATCATATTCAGGATTTCTCGCTATTTGAACAGTTCCGGCTAAGTTAGCAACCCTAAACCCTAAACCCTAAACCCTAAACCCTAACCCTAACCTTGTGTTATAAATTTAAAGTGTTATAAATTTCAAGTGTTGTTTACGCTAACCCTAAACACTAAACCCTAAACCCTAAACCCTAAACCCTAACCCTAACCCCTAAACCCTAAACCCTAAACCCTAATGTACTAATGGAGATAATTCAAAAACAACAAAAATAAATACGTAAAATACTAATGTATGTCATCCGAACCATCCAAAACATCCAAAATCAAGAATAGTAATGTGAAATGAAACCAACAATCCAAAACCACCAAAAATAGATACATAATGTACTACTGTATGTGTAATATGAAAGCATCTAAGGCTGGCGCTCACGAGAGGTGCCGCTGCCACTGCCGCGCTCGTGCACTGAATCCGGAAAGTGCCGGGTGGGCATCGGTGGGGGAGACGGTGCGTCGGAATCTAGGATGCTGAGCACGTGCCTGAGATGATGCGCCATCGGATGCTCAGGCGGCATCTGTAGTAGCTGGCTCCGGATATATCCCGATGCGTGCTGTACCCTCTGCGGAAATAAAATCAAATCATATTAGTTTGTACACTCAAATATCAACTTAAACATACAACTAAAAAAATATGTTCTTACCATCCTGTCAGAAACTGCTGGTATCGGGTGAGGCACAGGAGGACGGGGGTCATCCTGGTGCGGCGAAGTCGGGTCGACGTACACGTGAGATCGGGCCCTAAACCATGCCAAGTAGCCCTCCTCCACCTGCCATGCGTACTCGGCACGCTGCACATCCAACTCAATCAGGTGCTCCAAACGCTGCGCCCAGTGACGGTCCGCCGGATCATATGAAACAGTGTATGCGCGGTTTTGAATGGCCTCATGCCTCTCCACAAACATAGGCTGCACTGGTGGAGGAGGGATGGTCTGAATGCGGCTAAACTGGTGCAACGCTCTCTCTGGATGGTACGCCTCCTGTACCCTATCAAGTACCAGGACGCCCCTATAGCGAGACACCCGGTACGCGCCATCAAAATCCAGCTGGTTGCCCCACGGCGTCCAATGAATCTGCAAAGCGGAATACAAATCATCAATCGTCGCACTCACACTATGGAATGTACGTCAGGTTGATTTCGAAGTCTAACCTCCTCTGCACGGATCGTGTCTAGAAGCCGGCGCAACGCATCCAGCCTAGCCGCGTCTCGGCTGGGGGCCCGCTCACCAGGCTGTCGTGCGGCTGCAAGAGGGTCATCTAGCGTCTCCAAAGCCAACTCGATCCGACCCTGGGTGTGCTCGAAATAACTCATGATCCATGTCTGAAACAATACTCATAAGATATTGAATCCAATCAAATTCGAATAATGAACTAGGCCGAAGCACGTACCCTAATAATAAGAGCGCAACCCCCGCATCCCCTAGCATCGGCGCGCGATGTCATGCCCAACTCACAATACACCCCCGCCACTAAACCCGCCCCCCAAGCATATCGACCAGTCCTCTCGTGGTCGAAT
Organism: Fallopia convolvulus; assembly: GCA_964016875.1. Classification (NCBI taxonomy): domain Eukaryota; kingdom Viridiplantae; phylum Streptophyta; class Magnoliopsida; order Caryophyllales; family Polygonaceae; genus Fallopia; species Fallopia convolvulus. The sequence continues at coordinate 618,625 of OZ024722.1, read as the reverse complement.
AGGAACCCCAATATCCACGTCTTGATACAATTCCGACTTGTCGACGAATAACGTCATCCCGAGAAAGTACCATAGAAACACAGTGGCAATGGTCGTTGGGGATGCGGCTCGCCTGCCCCTAAACATGTCCGACAGAATAGATGCGATGGCGCGGTTCGGGGCCCGTGTCTTCCACGCGTGTGCTGTCTGTGGATCGAGGCCGAGCAAATCCCCTAAACGAGCCTCGAGCTCCAACGGATCCATCTGGGGTACCAGAGCGTCTCCATCTATAGGCACCCTGAAAATGCGGTGCATGTCATGGAGGGTGATAGTAATCTCGCCCCACGGGAAGTGGAAGGTGTTGGTCTCTGGATACCAACGCTCCCGAAATGCAGAGATGAGAATGTGGTCCGTCGCGCCAAACTCCAGACCGATCAGCCCGGTGAGACCGCTCCGCTGTGCGAGGCCCCACCAAGAATCGGGACCTCCATGCATATACCGTCGAAACGAGCGTAAAGTAGTCAAGTTCCTAGACCACACTCTAGTGACATGGAGATACTAAAAAGAGGAAAACAAGCGTGAGTTAGAAAAACTAAACATTGCTTTCGAAAATAATTAAGTACTCGTAGTTTGGAAAAGTTTACGTACGTCAGGGTCGAGCCAAATCCTGCGAGCCACGTGTGTGGAATACGTCGTCAACAGGCTGTCGTCACTAGGACCTCCTGGTTATCCCTCCCCAGCGGGAGGGTCCTCAGGAGCGGCCCCTGCTGCCGGTGCAGGGGGGCGGGGGTACCTCCGCAGCGGGGGGAGGGGCAGGCACAGCTGCAACGGGAGGAGGGATGGGTGCTGTTGGAACGGGAGGAGGTATGTGGGATGATGGAACGGGAGGAGGGATGGGTGCTGCTGGAACGGGAGGAGGGGGAGACGGAAATGTGGATGTAAGCGGAGGAGCTGAGGGTCCCGCCACGGATGTAGTAGGATCGGTCGATGAAGTAGGTGGAGGACTGGAAAAGACCGGTGGCGGTGGCGGGAGATGGGTCGTGGTGGGAGGTGAAATAGAGATGGTGGCCTCGGATACGTGGTAATCGTCAACCGACAAATCCTCCGCTGTACCCCCGGGAGCATCAAACTGTACGTCCTGCTCCGTGAAGGGCAGGTCGTCCCCTGCGACGTCATATGGCAAGTCGTCCTGCAGGATCTCCTCTGTAAAATCCACCTCCACCTCGACGGAGGGGTCTACATCTATCTCCGGTGCATGCAGCAACTCCGGATCACTAGCTATCCGCTGCTGCTCGGTAGGCGGCACTCTGGCAAGTAACGCATGTGCAATCTCGGCGCACGTGAGCTTGGGCGCCTCCTTTTTCCTCCTCTTATCGAGGAGGACGGCGCTCAAGCTAGTGTGTACGTCCTTTAGGAGACAAGTTCAAATTAAATTAGTAAGTTTTCTATTAATTTTTTTTCCTTTTATTTAGAAATTCACCCTATGAATATGCATTCAACTAATGAATTCGTCGTTTCTGTCGGAATTCAAATTCCGAACCAAAAACTCATTTATCATTACTAATTTTATTTTAGTTTTCATTACGTTTGTAATGAAAAATGAATAAAACAATAATTCAAACTCTAATTATAACTGTAATTATTTTTTTTAAAGCAAGAATTCAACCTACGACTATGAATTCATATTAAGTACAAGTTCATAACTAATAATTCTAAATCTAAATATAACTCTAAATTAAGACAAATAAATTAAATAAAACAACTAACAACAACAACAAAAACTAAATAGAAATAGGAATTTTATTGTAAACAAATTATGACATTAAATATCTTACTAAATAAGCGAAATTTATTTACTCAATTATTTACGATTTTCTAACCTTCACAAGAAATCTAAAACTTAACAAAAATAAGTTACAATTTAGTAAGAGTTTTTAAGATAACTTATATTAATGTTCACTGAATTTAATTTAAATATTTCTCTATCTTAACTCTTAATCTTAACAAATTAGTTACAAATTTTAATAGTCATTTTTCAAGATAATTCTAGATAATCATGACCGAATTTTTTAAAGGATTTTCTAACGTAGTCTTAACTGTAACCTATTCCAAGTTGAAAATTTAGGGTCAAAGTTAGATTATCTTCTTATTTATCTTGAAAAAAATACTTATCTACTTAATTTAATTATTTATCAATTCTTTTAGTGTCATACTTATCTACTTATCTACTTATATATTAATTACAAGTTCATAACTAATAATTCAAAATCTAAATATAACTCTAAATTAATACAAATAAATAAAATTAAACAACTAATAACCATAACAAAAACTAAATATAACTAGGAATTTAAATAGTAAACAAATTATCAAATTGAATATCTTACTAAATAATCCAAATTGATTTAAATTGATTAACAACCTATTCAAATTGATTAACTCAATTATATAAACGAAATTTAGTACCTAAAATTCAATACGAAATTTTACAAAATTTAAATAATATAAAATTTCGTAAAACGTACCTCAGCCGTAAATGTCGCTCGGGTGCGGATCCGGCTACGAACCGGATCGGCTCGGTGGACAGTGGTGGCGACGACCTCGGTAGCGACGGGCTCGGTGGCCGGCGGCGACGCGGTGGCCGGCGGCGACGCGGTGGCCGGTGGAACCACCGGAACAGCCGCGATGGAGGTGGGTACACGGGCGTTTGCGCCCAGATCTACGCCGGCGGGAGGGGGAGCCATGGAGGCGGTGGCGACAGGCGACGCCGAACGCACCTCGGAATTTGCCGGCGGGGTTTGGGAATCGGGGTTTTGTGGGGGTTGGGACGCCATTTTTTTGCTCGAAATTTGCTCGGTATTTGCTCGAACTGGTGTTTCGCGGAAGACGGAGGAAGAAGACGCTGGTGCGGCGCTTCGCGTAAGGATATTACTCTACTAATCCGCGCAATGGCGTTTCGAGCTAGCCCATTAAGCCGCGCAGGCCCATTTCGAGCGGCCTCGCAGGCCCGTTTCGAGCTAGCTCGGTCTCTTTTCATTTTCCACTTTTGCCCCTCCGCGCATTACCGTTTCGCGCGAATCCGCGTTGCGAGCATATTTCTGTGCGCTTTTAAAAAAATAGTGTGCGTATGTACCCCGCGTAAAAAAAGTATAAAAGTAGCTAAATAAAAAGTGACTTGTAGTTTTCCAGCCAAGGGCCTTTTGCAGTTCTGCCCTTAAAACCCTAGGCCCAAATTACAAGCCCCTCTTTGCACGACTTGAGAGTTGAAACAGAGGCAGAAAACTTTAATTTTTTCGATGAGTCAAAAAGATGATGAAAAACACAGGTAAAGCCTATTAATATCTCTGAAGTCTGAATCATATATACATTTTCGATTTTAATCAAAAAAAAAATATATACATTTTCGATGAGAGTATTTATTTATTTATTTTTAAAAGGCTTTTGTTGATGTGATAAACATTGTTCTGATTTTCTAACTTGTGTCGATGGGTAAAGGTAAATCTGGATATTGTTTGTTAATTTTTATTTTTTTAAAAATATTTATTAATTTTAATTTAGGAAATAGTTTTAAAATAACTTTCAAAACTAGTATTGTTATCGTGTTTTCATGGACACATATTATCCTAAAAATTTGATCGCTTATCTAGATGTTGGAAGATATTTTAAATGAATTTAACTAGGTGATAAATGAGGGAGAAACAAAACATAGGACTTTTTTGTATTATAATTTAAAATTTTGCATTATAATACAAATTTTATTGCAAAATCTTGTATTATAATATAATATTACGCAATCCAACAAGCCCTTAATTTAAAATTATGCATTTTGGTGATCCTCCAAAAGGATCACCAAAATTCTCAATACCAAAATATTTTTCCTCCAACGGAAGTGGTATTTTAGCAATCTTGTTCAAGGTTTTCGGTTGTCTCAAACTCCGGTCGAAGTATGTGATTTGTTTCATGGTGGTTCGAGATGATGTTTCGGTGTTGTCCGGTGGTGTGTTTCCTATTGTTTCCAGGCGATTCGTCACACCTCCCAAGTCGGCTTCCTGCTGTCTTGCGCTCCGACGGTCCTGTACGCCTGTGTTAGTCCTCTATTGACCCGCGGAAGTGCCTTTCTCCTTCATGGATTCAAGTCTTTCGGCTTCCTTGCTCGGCGTTTGCTGATTGGTTACCTTGTTCCTTGTTTGTTTGTTTTTTTTGTTTGTTTTGTTGTTTTAGTTTCGTTTGTCGTGTATTGTCGGTTTGTCCGGCTACTGAGTTTTATCTCAGTCTCTAGATCTATCAGATCTGTCCGATAGTTCGAATTCCTTACCTTATAAAAAAAAAAATGGACACACCTATGGCTATGGCCGACCTTTCGTTTCACGTGAAAGGGGAGAGCGTAGACTGAGTATTGACCCACTTTATGATTAATTAATTAATCAATTAACGAAAGAAACAAAAGAATTTGATCGTTTTTTTTTTGGTCAAGAAAGAATTTGATCGTTTGGTATCGGATATGGATACATATAGACAAGTAGTAGGACTAAAATACCGCGCAACTTCATCCATCAATTATTATAATTATATTATAAATTGAATATATAATTAGGCAAATTGGCAAACTTTCGCGCAATATTAGCACTCCGCCACCGAATTTCACACCTGATGTGCCGAATCTATTCCATTTCCCTCTCCGACGATCAAGCCATAGTAGGAAAGGGGAGAGGATCAGCGATGTTGAAAGCTGTGCTCGTTCATCAATGGCGGTTTCTTAGCGTGCTGATCGAGGCCTTTTAATTGCGGTAAAGATCGAGTCCAGTTCCTACCCGAATTTCGCTCCAATTTTCGTCGGAAATGCTAGGTAAGACAACGAATTACTCGTTGCTTACTCAAGTGGACGATCAGCAAGCACCTCCGCTATGCGATTCCATCTACAGCGAGAGGAATCTGCTCCGGGGAGGGGCTTCGGATCAACATAGCTTCGGCGAGAGCTCTTTATCCGGCGATTGGTATGCTCCATCCGTATCAGCCGTCGACAGCGATCGCGGTGGGCTTAGCTATGTGCAAGAATCAGGTGGAGGTCCTGTAGACACGTGGATTAGGGTTTCTGAAGGGGCATGGCTGTCTTCGGCGAAAAGCTGGGCGCAGCAGACGGAGGAGAGTTACCAGCTGCAAATGGCTTTGGCTCTGAGGCTCTCGTTTGAGGTGACTTGTGCTGATGACCCTAACTTTTTGGATCTGGACGAATTTGCAACGCGGCCTTCGTATTTGTCATCGGCTGAGTTCGTTTCTCATCGTTTTTGGGTACGTTTATTAAGGGCCTTGGGTTCGTTACAGTTTGTTTACAACGAATGGTTTCGATTTGATGAATAATAGGCAAGGTTGTGCAAGCTGAGTTTTGTGCTTTGCTTGAGGATGAACTTACTAGAGGATAGAGGATAGTTAGTTGTTTCTTTTGGTTTTGTCATGATGATTATGCATAAGGCGTAAAGAATTTCACAGTTATTTATGATATGCACTTTTTAAAGCTCTGGTATCTAATTTCTAAAGTATACTTTGTAATATAAGTTGATTAGTTATTCTCAGCATTTGTGCTTTTCTTTGTAATTCGATTCACTAGGATTTTGCTGTTATAGTTCATTGGCGATCATTGACCCTGTTCTTTGTACATGGTTTAGCTAAATGGCTGCCTATCATACTTCGACAAGGTTCCTGATGGGTTTTACTTAATTCATGGGATGGATCCTTTTGTATGGACGGTTTGCAATGACTTACAAGATAATGGTTGTATACCTTCAATCACATCACTGAAGTCTGTTGATCCTAGAAAAGAGTCTTCCCTTGAGGTAGTTTTGTTCGATCAACAAAATGATTCCAAATTGAAGGGCTTAGTGCATGATGCTCAGAATCTATCACGCAGTAGTAGTATCAATAAAGAAGAAATAGTCGAGCAGCTGGCAAAACTTGTTTGCAACTCCCTGGGGTGAGTCATCCGGGAAAATATATTTACCACTGGAATTCTTATCTTTGCATGTTTATGTGTGCATGATACTAGTTATCTTGTAATGCTTCCCCAAGAGGTGTAGCTTTGACTAGAGAAGAAGAATTTATACCTAACTGGAAGAAGCATACTAAGAATCTTAAGGATTGCCTGCGGTCTATTGTGATTCCAGTTGGTAGCTTACCGGTTGGCCTGTGTAGACATCGTGCTCTGCTCTTTAAGGTCAGTTCCTTGCCCGTTTATCTATCTACGATGTCATATTAAGTAGTATATATAGATATGCATGGATTTTCTATTTCATATCTAGAATACACTTTGGATGTCCTTACCAAACTCAAGTTGCTAATATTTTATGATGCAATCTGTAATCTGTTGCTTGCTTTAGTTCATTACTGAGATGAGTTTTGGCAGGTCCTTGCTGATACAATTGAGTTGCCATGCCGAATTGTGAGAGGCTGCAAATATTGTTCCAGAGATGACGGTGCATCTTGTCTCATCTCTTTTGGGGCTGATAGGTAAGCTAAATATGTAGTCCAGAACTTGTCGATGTTGTTGGCCGATATTTCAGCAGTGTTCATATTACGCCTTCACGATCCTTTTTTAAATATAACTAAGAATGGGTTATTCAATATGACAGTCTATGCCTCCCAACCTTGAGATGGTCTTGGTGTTGGCTAATTCAGGCTCGGAATTTTCTTTTTACATGTAAAAGCCTTTGTTATTTCTGGGTTTACATGAATTTTTTCATAAAGTAATATGACTTGCAATTTGAGCCTCTGTAGGGGAAGTTTTTTCGAGAAATAACCTATTAGATATGAGGAGAATAGTAATATCTAAACGATCATAAATGTTTTGATTTTTAAGCCAAGGAAAGGAGCATACCTTACTTTTCTGTAAATCCATTGCTACAATCAGGCGTATGAATAAGGAAGCATACTAAGGAATAGGGATCTTAAGAAGCATGCATTGTGTTTTTATATAAGAGAGAACATTGGCAATAGCATTTTGGTGACAAGATCTAGTTTCCTGTTTAATAATTGTATCTTGTAAATTCTATTTTATCTCATAGCTATGGCATTCTGCATGCTATAACTTTTGTGCAATGTCGGGGAGGGTTGGTTAGGACTACTCGTTTACTATGTAGATTTTTTCCTACTCACCTATTTTCCATCTCTTTGATTTGTTCATGGAATATTGCTATCTTAGCATAATAAACTTCATCATATGTCATGTTTATATGCTGCAGGGAGCATCTGGTTGATATCATTGGGAATCCTGGTTGTTTATATGGGCCTGATTCGATGCTCAATGGCCCCTCTTCCATATCTATTTCTTCACCTTTACGACTTCCAAGATGTAAAGTAGTCCATCCCCTTATTGACTTCAGAGGGCTAGCAAAGCAATATTTTTCAGACTGCCAGTCTCTTAATCTTGTATTTCTTGAAGCTCCTACAGGTTTGCCACTTTGCCTGCAATATTCTGAAGGACTTATAGGTTCATAGCCGGTTTTATCTGTATCCTACATGTTGACAATCTTATGCAGTATGCTTGCCCGTACACAAAGAAATGGGTAAAAAGAAGGCTAAATAAATATCCTACTTCTATATCAAAAAAAAATTGTCCTGCTTCAGAGAGTAGGCATTTTTTATATTTAGGTTTACTGTACTTCTAAACTCTTTTGGGCTGTTGTAATTTATTTAAATTATGTATTAGGCTGCTGAAAAGTTCTTCTTTAATTATATAGCACTAGATCTTGAGAAGGATCAAGGATTAGCAGTTTTGACTTTTGACCGACAACCAAACTAGACAGTGTCCCATGTTTGATATTCTAGTTCTGTGTTTTTGTTGAAAATAATTGCATTGCTATTTTTTTCGTATATGTTAATGATCGAGTGACGTATTTTTGTGCCAGTTGTTTTCTGCTATTCTAGTATCATTTAACTTGCAATAGGCTCTACACGTTATTTGTTTCTCCTGGAGAACTCATGACTCCTTTGCATTTTACTTTAATTTCAGATGTTCTTCTTTGTGGAGGGACCACTAATTTACAACTTCCATCAAATGCTTCCGAAACAACAACTAATGATAGATATCCCGAGTCGCTTGCGTCATCTGAATATTTCATAATATCACCTCCGGCCAGAAATATGGATGACCAGCATCATCTAACTTTTGATAAGTCAATACATCATTCATCCAACAATATGCAGTTTTTTATGAAAAATAAATTGGGTGGTGATTTCGTAATTCCATGGAAGGAAATTGCTTTGAAAGAAAGCATTGGATCAGGTTTTCTCTCCCCCTTATTGCCCTTTATTTCTTGCTTGTGATGTTTTCAGGTTATGAGCATGGTTTTCTTGCACGCTCAACCATACTTGTGGAGTAGAATAAAGGAGCTTGATTCTTGCCTGTAAACTAGTCTTATTCATCCTTGTTGATTTATGCTTGCAGGTTCTTTTGGGACTGTATATCGTGCTGAATGGAATGGCTCTGTAAGTTACTGATCTAGAACTTTCTGTGTTAACGATTTGAATTCTAATTTTTGTAGGTTACATTGCTAATTAGACCCTCTATTTGTATCAAAAATATTATTTTTGAAAGTGTAAAGGATTTAACTAGATCATGAGTCACCTCACAAATGCCATTACTTTTTCTTTACTATCCTACAAATTATTTCATCCACTTTGTACATCATGCCCCCCAGATCCCGCTTGAGGCGGGTCAACATTGGGTTGATGATGTTGTTGTTGTACTTTGTAAGAGAAAATTCTAAAAGAAGGCCAATTCTTCGTCTCCAATTTTTCATTTGGTTGAACATGAAAAGATATATTTGAGCTTCATTTGGACAATAAACTGAAATAGGAGCTTCAAAATTTTAGTAGCTTAAGCTTAAATCTTAAGATTGTGTTTATCTCAGCAATACAATATAACCTCCTAAAAATGGTGAAGCTCCCAATAAAAGCTTCAGGAAAAATTTAGCATTGATTTTTTAATTCTCTCCCTATCGTTTTCGACTTAGTTTGAAACAAATTACTTTTTGATGTTATCCAGGATCATATTTACGGAACGAAACTGTCTGATGAGTTATGAATTTTTTTGCAGGAGGTAGCTGTAAAGACCCTTATGGAACGAGATATTCACTCAGAGTGCACCAAGGAATTCTTGATGGAGGTAGGTTATATTTCAGTTCATGACTTTTACCCTTGCAGTTGAAATAATGATTTTTGCTTCTGTGTAAATTTTCATCAATGGCTATTGCAAATTTATGGATAGGTGGCAATTATGCAAGGCTTGTGGCATCCAAATATTGTTCTCTTTATGGGGGCTGTAATTGAGCCACCCAACTTATCAATTGTGACAGAATATCTATCAAGGTGCTTACATAATCTCTAGTCTCTTGACTCTCTTCTTATTCTTCATCTATCAGACTGATATATATTCTTACTGCTAACTTTTAACTACAGGGGTAGTTTATTTGGGCTTTTGCATAGACCTTATGCAAGGGAAACCTTGGATATGGGACGACGGCTAAATATGGCTTATGATGTGGTAAATGAATTGTGTTTGTCTCTGTGATGCTTCCATATTAGTTTTACCCTAGCCTTATTTTCTTCTCAAGTCTATCTTGATAGAAAGCCTTATTTTCTGCTGTTTTTATGCTTTATATAAGCTTTCATTAGTTGATGCATATTTCATATGTAGGCTAAGGGGATGAACTATCTTCACAAGCGCAACCCTCCTATTGTCCATCGAGATCTCAAGTCCCCTAATCTGTTGGTGGACAAAATGTATACTGTGAAGGTAAGAATTAAGCGTTCAAAGCATTTTTCTATGGTTGGGTAATAATAGATAGGAGACTCTTCCCTTGATCAACATAGAGGTGGGTGGATAATAATAGTTACCTAATCCCCTTTCCTTCAAAATTTTTTGGTTATTGCTTCTCATACACCTGGTTGGCAATGCCAGCTGTTCATCTTTCTGTTTCACTCAGTGCTTTTCTTGGACACAATAATTGGGATTGGAAAAACATCTTTAATTGCTTCAGCTGCTTGTTATATCTTCATCAAGGACTTTTCATTAATCTAAGGCAATCTTGTTCAGGTGTGTGATTTTGGTCTATCCCGGTTCAAGGCGAACACATTCTTGTCATCAAAGTCTGCAGTTGGCACTGTAAGAATTTTTTTTTCAGAAATTTGGCACTGTAAGATAATTATACTAGTTGTGGGTTGTTTACAGAAAACTTTAAAGTTGATTGTAAAATAAATTCCTCAGCCTGAGTGGATGGCCCCGGAAGTCCTCAGAGCGGAGCCATCAAATGAGAAATCAGATGTTTACAGCTTCGGTGTTATATTATGGGAGCTTGTAACATTACAGCGGCCCTGGAGTAACCTCAATCCTGCACAGGTTTGTCTTCCAGGAAGGATTTTTTACAAAGCAAATAGGTACTTATTGACATTTTTCTTCATTGCTCCCGAATTAATCTGTGTTGTTTTATCTCCTTCAAGGTGATTCTGGCTGTTGTTGTGAAGGAAAAAAGACTTGAGATCCCTCCTGATATAAATCCTCAAGTTGCTTCCATAATTGAGGCATGCTGGGCGACGTGAGTGTTGAACCAAAAATTATAAATGAGCGATAAATTTGATAAGTTACCTGAAGATTGATATATATTCTTTGCATGAGACAATTTTTATTTTGCAGAGATCCGCAAAAACGTCCGTCTTTTGCAAGCATCATGGAGTCCTTGAGGCAACTTCTAATACCTTCTGTACCTTAGCCAGCTCGCTCGTGTTAATACGCATCTGGTCATGTAAACAGGCACTTGTTCTATGCACATAAGTTATGATCTTCTGGTGAAATAATGTCCAGAATTGAAATTCTGGATTACTTTAGGTGAGGATCTTTGAGCCTAATCTCATACTTTATATACGTATTTTCCCTGAAGAAGAGTTCTGATGTGCTTATGAGGTATTTTAAGAACTCTGTATGGCATCTTGGATCGGTTAACTTGGGGGAATATTGTCATTCCAAAATATCAGACCAGTTATTAGTAGCTTCTAGCATAATCATCATCTTTTCATACCATGAAATATATTTGAAGGTGCATTTTAAGTTTTAACATTCCTGATTCCTGTAGAATTTCTGCTCTGAGATTCAACATAACTAAATTTTGATTTGTTTACAAGGGTATGCTCATGGGGCGTATCCTCAGGCTCTTTGGCTTTTATACAGTGCCTTTGAGATGGATATAGCTCCTACATCAATATTGGTGCATTTTTAACTAAATTCAGTTATTATTTTCACATAGCTGAATTTCAGTTTTTCTTGGGTTTTTCGGGTGATGATGATAATGCACATACACCCTTTCGATTTTATGTTGGGGCAAGGGTGTGTACATCTTGGCCCCCCAAATTCTGCCCGAGGCGGGTTAACACTGGGTTGATGTTGTTGTTGTTGTTGCTGCTACAAGGGTAAGCTAGCTAAACTAACCCTTATCTCGAATTCTCCAGATGATGCTCATTTCTGTTTATAACATCTTTTGTTACTGCATTTGCACTTCTAGTAAATTAACTCGTCAGCAAAAGATATAATTTCCATGATTATTAGCTGAAGATACCATCTTCAAAATGCCGACCGTTACTTGTAATTTTAAATGCCAGTGTTCTGAATTCTGATCCCCTAATTGTTTTTAGTTGTTTTTCATGTTTTAGTGTGGGTATTATTTTTATCTCTGTACCTTGGAGAAAGTGTTAAACTACACGGGAAGATGCAGACCACGAGTTCATCTTTGTTCTAGAATTTGATTCCTTCACAGTCCAAACACAGCGCCCCTCAATTATTTACGTTTCTGAAAGCACACTGAAAATGAGTCAAATGACAACGTTATCCACTATAAGACAATTGAGTTGCCAGATTAGTCAAGAGTTGCGTCATCTTCAGGGAAAACGTTACTCAGAACTCAGAAGGCAGGAAAAATAACCAAAAAATAATGCCACCTCATGGTCTACTATTGCCAACTCGTTAATTTGAAAAGCCATATCATCTAACACGTCATCACGGAAGGATGCCCACTATATACATAACATTTTCCCTAGAGATAGAGTATTAACACCACATATCCTACTTTACATCGCTACCAAAATCCAAAATTTCCTATTTGAAGGGTCATCTATATTGTCTGATCAACTTTATGTTGATTTTAATGGGGCCACGAAGTACCCGATTCGGATGTAGAGCGGTATCCGATCAATCGAATCGAGCGAGCCAAAAGGCAAGACCTAAAAAAAAACTTTAGGTTGATTTTGATTAATTTTTAGTGTCTTATTAGAAATTTCGTATATTTTTCAAAATTTTAGCTATTATTTCCCCACTTTTTAATATTTTATTCTTTCTTTGTTTCATTAAAGGTGAGACCCCTTTTTAAAAAAAAAATTGTCATTTATGTTGCTATGTTGACAAATACTAATTGGACGGATTTCGTTCTAGTGGAGTTGGGAAAAAATTCCGTGGATAGAGTTGAGAAAATTCTAACGGTTAAATAAAAATTCAACGACTAAGATTGATTTTTTTTCTCTCTTCATATCAATTTATTAATTTTTTCCGACGGATTCACCAATTTTACATAGGGTTTTAGTAATTCCGCGTATAGAGTTATTCACAAACTCAATAGAACAAGATCGTCATACATCGCAAAATGAAGGGAATGTGCTCCAGTAGAGTTGTAATTTAATTTTATGGGTGGATTTGGTGAGATATGCACCATTAAAATGAAAATTAATGGACTAGGTTTAATTTCTCTTTTTAATTTTCATTTACTGTATCATTTTAGGGTTCATTCATTCCTATTAGGATTAGGGCTGTAATCGAATCGAGCCGAGTCGAGCTTGAGTTGCTCATGCTCGGCTCGGTTAAAAATAGACGAGCTCGAGCTCGAACGCGAGTTTGGTTCGAGCTTAAAATCTTGTTTGAACTTGGTTCATTTAAATGTTCATCGAGCTCGAGCTTGCTTGCAAACCTCTCATTTAGTTTCTTCGAGTGACAAATCCGTGAACAACTCGTTTACTTATCAATTATACAAGCAAATGAAACTAAAATTTATACTGCGTGGTTTGAGAAACACCATCAAAACTATGTAATCTAACATAAACTATATATTGTATATAATATATATAGTATAGCTTATTCATGAACGTATATAATCGAGCTTGCGCATGAGCATATAATCAGGTCTTGCTCATGAGCAAACGAGCCGAGTTATCTTGTGTTCAAGCTCAATTCATTTATCTTTCGAGCCTTAAAATTGTGCTCAAGCTCGGTTCATTTACAAACCGAGCCGAACACGAACAAGATTTAACTGAGCCGGACACCGAATTTCTCACGAACGGCTCTGTTCATTTACCGCCCTAATTAGGATAATGATAACCCTACCGGATTCGAATGAAAATGAAGACCACAATTCAACATGTTTACAGAGTAAGATCCACAAGTGTGTTTGATAAGAGAGAAACAATTCCATTATTATGTAAACAAGTCCAGATTCATACGGATCCTTAAACGCAAGGCAACAAGATATCTAACTCACAGGGGCCCAGTTGCCCATCTCTATTCAGAACCCCCTCCACCCCTTATTTTATCACATACGAGTAGAATAGATTGGTACTTTTGTCGAACACTTTGTGTGCAAGTAGCCATTCACTCTTCCCCCTATATATAATACCCTCCGCCATCCCCATTTCTATCTTCTAATCCAATCCTAATATCTGGGTTCTGCATTTCTCTTTCAATTTCATGGATCCCAACTACAAATTGGATTTCCCACATGGGTTTCCTTCACAACCCTTTTCGCCATTTTCCATTGATTTCCCCTTTGATGGCTTCCCTCAATTCCAATTAGACTTACCGACGGCGGCGGCGGTGGAGGGTGGCGGTGCTGAATTCGATCAATTCGCCGTTAATCAGCCTCCGGAGTGCTCAGAGGGAACCCTAATAATTCCCCCTTTTCTTTCAAAGGCTTACGATCTCGTCGAAGATCCTTCGCTCGATCCAATCGTCTCGTGGGGCGAAGAGGGGAAAAGTTTCGTGGTCTGGGAACCCGACTCTCTAGCCACGATTGTGCTTCCTAGATACTTCAAGCACGACAATTTCTCCAGCTTTGTTCGCCAGCTCAATTCTTATGTACGTAATTCTCAATCTTGCAACACCACTACAGAAAAAGAAAGAAACTTTTGTAGTGCTTGTTGCTCTCAGTTTTCAATTTTTCCTTTGTTGCATATAAACAATTCATCTCAATGTTAATTTCTGTAATTCCTGGCTAATTTCATGTTTGACCATGTCTATCAGTGTTGTATGAATCCTGCAGCCTGCAGGTTTGTCTAAATCATGGGGGTTTTTATGTGGCAACACTACAAAAAAAAAAAGAGCAACTTTTATAGTGCTTGTTGTTCTAAATTTTCATTTGTTGCATTTAAACACTTCATCTCCATATTAAGTTCTGTAATTCCTTGCTAATTTCATGTTTGACCATGTCTATCAGTTCTGTATGAATTCTGCAGGCTTGTCTAAATAAGGGGGTTTCTTTCTGACTGTATTTTGCAAGGGATTTGCTTCTTCTTTGTTTGTTTCCTGTGTAAGAATTGGTGGTGGGTATTGGAGTCTTTGATGTATATAGTTCTATTTTTGTCTATAAGAAAAGAATTCGATATACAAGGCAGGCCGGTTTGATGTGTAGTTTTGTACAGGTTAAATCGGTTGTCTACTAAGAGGATTGCTGTCTCTCTGCATGGGCTGCTCTCTACTAGAGAGTGATCTTGCTACTTTGATTGTGTAGCCCAAGTGGGGAGCTTCGCATTTCTACAGGTTAGAATTTCAGGTTTGGGTACAATTTCAGTATATTCTTCACTAATCAGTTTCTGCAAAATCTGAATATATTCATATGCTATAATCAATTTTCCTACTTGTGTATTGATGAAGTTTAAGATTGAACAATTGCCCATCATTTTGTTTTATAATTTCTGCAAAACCTGAATATATTCATGCTATTACCAATTTTCCTACTTGTGTACTGATGAAGTTTGAGATTGCGCAATTGCCCGTTGTTTTGTTTTATAATTTCTGCAAAACCTGAATATATTCATGCTATAATCAATTTTCCTACTTGTGTACTGATGAAGTTTAAGATTGCACAATTGCCCATCATTTTGTTTTATGTTACTAGCAACTGTGAATAATTTTTTGGGTTTTCGTTTTGTTTTGTTCTGTTTAGGGATTTCGCAAGATTGACCCGAACAAATGGGAGTTTGCGAACGAGTTCTTTTTGCGAGGAAGCAAGCATCTTTTGGCCAACATACAGAGGAGAAAGTCGCCTCATCCTCAGCAAGTTGCTAATGAAGGCTCAGGACCCGAGATGGAAACCGAACTGGAGAAGCTAAGAACTCAGAAGAGTGTGATAATGCAAGAAATGGCGGAATTACAGCAACAACAGCGCCAAGCGGCAAGACATTTGGAAACCATAAAGCAGAAGCTCGGAGATTCTGAGAAACGACAGAGGCAGATGGTTTCCTTCCTTGGGAAGGTAGTTCAGAACCCGGAATTCATAGAAAGCGTCATGGAAATGAAGGAGCAGAGGCTATCGGATTCTTCTTCTCTTAGGACTAGGAGAAAGATTGTGAAGAAGAAAGCACAAGAACAAGTTGGATCTTCTGAAATGAACAGTTCATTGCCCCTTCAAACTGAGAATGTGTCACCAAATGGACTTGAATTTGGTCATTTTGTTGATGTGCCTGAAGAGTTTGGGGTTTTGGAGAATTGGCAGTATGATGAATATCCAATTGGTGGCATAAATTCCCAAATTACTTTTGTTTAGATTGACCCGGCTCCCTCGCTAGTTTTGCTTTGTATTTCTCTCCTTGTTTCATGTTTTGCCTCACCACCCGCTAGAGGGTACTTTTTCTTTGTTGTCTGATGATGTTAGGGGTCGGACTATTTCCCATTTGTTGTACTTTTAGTCCTGATGTTTCATTTAATAAAGCTCCTCAAGACGGGGGGTTTTCTAGACAAAGTATTCTACATAATTTTGTGGGAGATTTCGGTTGAAAAAAAAATCAAATCTATGTTAAATCGTTGTTTTTTTTGAGAGGAAAAGGGAGCTAAATTTATATATCTTCTTCCGCCAAGCTGATAATTGCTTGGGGAATTGAGTTTACAAAAGACTCTTCATGCCCTGAAGAAGGACAAAACCGAGCCATTACATGTGCTACCCTATTTGCAATACGATTAACATGATTACAAGAGAAACAATTATAACTTAAACTTAAGTACTTAATTTCTTCATAAACTGCACCAACAGGAGAGTAATTTGATACTTCAGATTGCACACCCAGAACTACAGAGAGAGCATCTGATTCAGCTTGTAAATTTGTTGTCCCCACTTGCTTTGCTAAATGTAGCCCAAAGAGTAATGCAGGAGCCTCAGTAAAAGATGGAGACCAAGAAGCATCAACACGGCGCACAACTGCAGCAACAACGAAACCATACGAATCGCGAAGTACAGCACCAAGACCCACCATCGTAGATGATAGAATTGTAGCATCAACATTTAATTTTAAGGAATTAGGTAATGGTGGCATCCAACCTGAGTTTGTACGAGAATTGTTACCAGATTGTGCAACATTAGACAATTGTTGATGGTCCAAAACCAGTGCACGAAAACCAGTGAGCAAAACAGGTACTGAAGCAGCTGAATTTTGGAACACATGATTATTTCTAAGTGTCCAGCCTACCTAAGAATTAAGGAGAAATTCTGACAGCCCTGAAACACCATGAAGTTCCAACACATTTCGAGCTTGCTCATGGAATGGCAATGTATGATTTGCACTAACAGTAGACAAGAGAGTTGAATCATCCCAAATTGCATGTGACAGTGGACAAGAAAAAACAGCATGCCAAACAGATTCAGAAGCAGTATTACACCTCTCACACATATCAGATTGCACAATATCCAGATTTGACAGTGTAGTTACCATTCTTGACATAAGGCCAGCACAGGACATCATTAGTTTGAAACTGAAGTAGCGGCATGCTGTGAATTAGAAAAGCATCATCAGAGGAAAAGAGTTGAGCGATTAAAGAAGAATTCCATACACGCTCATCATGAAGAATAAGATCTGATTCATGAGAAAGTGTTCTACAAAATTATAAAATAAATTGATCTTATTGTTAGGCACTTTGGGTGAATATGATTGTGAGGAAATTTAAGTCACATAAAGACTTGAGTGACTATGAAGTCTGATCAGTGATCACCACATATTCTACGTATTTAAGTCAAGGTCCACAAATTCCCATTTTTTGGATCAAGTCATCTGTAAATTGCAAATTCACGACCATAATTCAGCATTTTTTTCAAATTTAGCCCCAAGGGCCATGAGTGTGTTTGATAAGAGAGACATTAAGCTTGCATCTGCCAGTTATCAAATTAGTTAATAAACCCACTCAATGGAATATCAATTTTTTTTCTCTTCTTTTGGACTTGTCTTTGGCTCGCCCGGTTTGATCGTTCAATGTCACTCTATGTTCGGACTGGGTACTTCATGGCCCCTTTTTGAGAGCTCTAATATCAATTTCTCTATACACAGTGCAAGAGAGATTCAAACTTGAATCTTTGTGACTATATTTAGGAGTCTAACACTACTTTACCACTATACCAACGGACTATTAATAGTCAATGGAATTTTATTGAATGGTGTTTTTCTTTGCAAATATATACTAGTTCAGGGTTAATAAACTATATCATATAATAATCTAAAAAAAAGCTTTGTTATGTTGCTTTGTTTAAAATTTATTTTCAAATACACACATACATACACCATTTTTTAAAGAACAAATCTATAATACTATAAAAGGGAGGATCCTGCATGAACAGTAATCTATATAAATCAACGCTAAACGTGTACGTGTTTGGCTATCGTTCGTGATGTTGTTCATTTGCTATCCGAAAAGCATGATTTATGTGCTTAAAAAAATTCAGCAGAGGCCAGCCACAATTGTTGACTGTCAAAACAAATGATTGCCAATTGATCTTTTTGACTTTTGTTTTGTATACTGCCAAAAAAATTTGGCTGCTTAATTATTCTACATGTAATTATTGCGGCTGTTTTTGATGAGGCTGCCTTTGCTGACTTTTTTTTGCAAAAAACGGTCACACACCTATAAGTTTTTTTGATGAAAGCACACCTATCTTTATAAATAAATTCTATAAAAAATCTAAAATTTTCTAAACAAATAAAATCTTTTTCTGATTGCGATTCTAAAACCTATAGTAATAGTCACATAAGTTAGAAAACCCATATTTTCTAAACAAATAAAATCTTTTTTTGCTTGCTTAACTGTATACCCCCTCCCAACATGGCAAATTGCCAAATTGTCAAGTCATTTTCATGTCACACACTTACCGACTTCCTTTGTCTTGTCCTCATCTTCACAACTTGCAAAACTATTGGAACAAATGGAAAAGCCTTATTAGCTCATACACCCCAAACTTATAATTTATTTCCCAGAAGAGCCCAGCAAAAATATCTATTCATTCATTTAACCCAAAAATATTAAAAAATAAAAAATATCTACTCAACACTTCTTGTCTACAAAGCTGTCACTTTCCTTCTCCTTCCTCGCGCACAAATCAAATCCTACCTGAACCTTATGAAGATTCGAAGAAAGTCGGTGCTCCTCTCTTTTGCTTTGCCCGTGTTCACTGGGAACCCACTCCAATGGCGGGTCCGATTCCGACCCATCTAATTTAACCCCCTCCACCGCCTTTTTCACTAGATTTTTTTGTCGAACACTTAGTGTGCAAGTATCCATTCTCCTTATTTATACCTTCTGCCATCCCCATTTCTCAATTAACGAATCCAAGTTTCTGGGTTTTGCGTTTGTTTTCAACTCTATGGATCACAACGACAATTTAAAATTCAATTTTCCATTCAATTTCCCAACTGGGCTTGATTCACAGCAATCTTCAGATGTTAATTTTCCCTTTAATGGCTTCCCTCAATTCCAATTCGGTTCTCCGGCGGAGATCGGCGACGCTAAATCCGACCAACTCTCCGATCCGAAGCCGCTGGAGTGCTTAATTGGGAACCCAATTCCCCCTTTTCTGTCGAAGAGCTACGATCTCGTCGAGGATCCCTCACTGGATCCGATCATCTCGTGGGGCGAAAAGGGGAATAGTTTCGTCGTCTGGGAACCCGCCGAATTCGAAAGGATTGTGCTTCCCAGATACTTCAAGCATGGCAATTTCTCCAGCTTTGTTCGCCAATTGAATACTTATGTGCGTAATTACTTGTTTCTGATTTCTGAAGTTTCTGGCTAATTTCATGTTTGATCATTGTCTGTTCTTGTATGAAGCTGGCTTGTGTTAATCAGAGGGTTTCTTTGTGACTGTAATTTGGAAAATTGGAAGGGATTTTGTTTGATTTTTATGTGTAAGAAAAGGTGTTGAGGATTGGGGATAGTTGAGGATTGGGGATAGTTTTTGTGTAAGATGATTCTGTATAATCTGTAACTGAGATGTAATATGATTAGTATTCTCAATTGATCATCTTGTAAAGATGATTGCTTTCCCTCTCTGCGTGGGCTGCTCTACTAAAGAATCATCTTGCTGCTTTTCTACAGGTTAGAATTACAGGTTTTGGCTTAATTCTTCACTAATCAATTTGTACAAAACCTGATTATATTCATGCTAAAGCCAGTTTTTTCGGATTCTACTTTGTGTATGGTATGGGTGAAAAATCATGAAATTCATCATTTGGTTGTTTATGATGCTACCAATTGTGAATTATTTTTGTGTTTTTTTTGTGGTCAGGGATTTCGCAAGATTGACACTAACAAATGGGAGTTTGCGAACGAGTTCTTTTTGCGAGGAAGCAAGCATCTATTGAAGAACATTAAAAGAAGAAGGTCAACTCATAGTGAAGCATCTGGACCCGAGATGGAAACGAAACTCAAACTGGAGAAGCTAAGAGCTGATAAGAGTGTGATAATGCAAGAAGTGGCGGATTTACATCAACAAAACCGAGAAACAGAAGAACACATGGAGAATGTAAAGAAAAGGCTCCAAGCTTCTGAGCAAAAACAAGAGAAGATGGTTTCTTTCATTGCAAAGGCGGTTCAGAATCCAGAATTCATAGCGCGTGTCATGGGAATGAAGGAGCAGAGGCTTCTGGATTGTTCGTCTTCTTCTCCAAGAACCCGGAGAAAGATTGTGAAGCAGGAAACGGAAGAACAACAGGTTAATTCTTCTGAAATGATGAATTCATTGCCCTTTTCATCTGAGAATGAGTCATCCGATGAATTAGGGGTGCCTCAGGATTTTGGTTACTTTGTTGATTTTCCTGAAGATTTAGGGACGGATAAAAAGGAGGAAGATTTGAGCATGTCTAACTCTATGGTTGATTCATGGAGCGCGATTGGCGGCTATGATTTTCCGGTAAATGAAGCCTTCTTCTCAGGTGGGCATTTGGATAATTGGGAGTTAAGTGATGTGCAAGAAGTAGGGATTTCAGAGATAGATAAGTGGCATTACGGTGAATCTGACGTTGGTGGCTATGATGGCCTATGGGAGTAATGATCTTTAGGAAGTTGATTTGCTATGATAATATATTACTTAAAGGTTACACATTTGGAATGAGATCTCTAGTGTTATTAGTAAAGATTAGAACTTAATCATAGGTTCATTAGCTCCCTTACTTTTGTATGTTGCTATCTTCTTTGTTTATTCTGTCTAAAGTAAAAACTAAAGGGCTTATTCTAAGTTAAAAATATATTGGTGATGATACCATAATCCGCCATGAATGTCATGTGGGGCTTGTTTGGATCGCGCATTATAATGCAAACCGCGATCCAAACAAGCCCTTGTTGCTAGCCTTTCATTTTGCCTTTAACTCGGATTCATGACAACACAATGTGTCAAACTGTCAATGACCACATGCCCAAAAGCCCAAACATAAACTATTGTAGAAGGTCCGTCCAAAGTCCAAACAGTTTTATATGAAAAGACATACAAGGACGAAGACCCAACAAACCAAGCCCATGCATGAAAAAAGGGTCAAAGACATTCTCCAAATCACCAAAATGTAATAGATGGGTCAAAGGCATTTCTCCAAAAATACCCCATTAAGAAATTATTTTCTACATATTATTCTCTTTCATTTTGTAAATGTACATTATAGAAAAAAATATTTGTAAATATACATCAAATGACCACTAATTCATTTTTTACCTTTTTAAAATATTTGGGTTCATAAACAATTTTTTACTGATTTCGCATTATTTTTGGATTATAAGTTTATAACTAATGACTTTATTTTTTTGTAGATTTTGGCTTATTGTCATTATGATCAAAATCTTTTTTTTATTGGGTAAGGAAGGGCAAACTTTCGCCCAAAAAATTCGAAACAGTGACATCGGAATACCCTACAGGCTTAACTGCAAAACTAAATGCCATTTTCTTGATCACAATCTTTTCTAGCAGAAATATTAAATACCATTTTAATTAAAAAAAACTGTGATATGTGTCAATATTTTTTTTCTAAACATTTTGTTGTTAATAAGGAAATGTCCGAAAACAATACACAACTTTGACTTTGCAAATCCAAATGTCATTTTATTGTTTGCAAAAAAATAAGATATTTTCCTTTTGATTTTTAAAAAATAATAACTATAATGAGTTTTGGCAAAAAATATTGATAATATATTAATAATAAAATAACATTAAATTACAACATAATTTCATTCTACCAAAAAAAAAAAAGAAAACATAATTCGAGCTCCGTCGCCCCTTCCGTTCTTTCCTTGATACACGTTTCATTCTCCGGCTCTCTATATAATCCCAATCTTCACTCGCGAGAGTGCAATTAACTCCTTCCTCCTCCCCTCAATTGATAAATTGTCGAAATTCTCTCATCTCGCCGATTCTCGAATCAGGCCTCGTCTCGAAGGCGGCGACCTTAGATGCATTTAGGATTTAGGGTTTTCTTTGATCTGTAGCGATTTAAGGTCTTTGTGCTCTCTTTGTAAGAGATTCAAGCTGTATTAGTCTTTCATCTGTTTAAATTTGGTGTAGATTTGTATGCTGTACTAGATCTTGCGATGGAATGAAAAATTGAAAAATCTAGGGTTAGGGTTTTGATTGTTTGCTTTATGTCGGCTGTCCCGCCCCCTCTTTGCTTTTCGTTTTCCTTGTAAATGGAGATGGAGAGCTCTCGTAGGCCATCGTTTGATAGATCGAGAGAATTAGGCTTGAAGAGGCCGAGGATAGCCGAAGAGCCTAGCCTCAACAATCGCGCGTTTCAACAGAAGCAGCAAAGGCCGGCTAATTCAGGAGCGGTGGTTTCGGCGGCGTCTGCAAGGCTCCGACTGAACAGCGATAGGGATAGAGACTCCGATGAGCCTGTACGAGGCCCCTATCAGCAGCCAACTGCTCTCCAGCAGCACCAGGAGCTAATCAATCAGTATAAGGCTGCCCTCGCTGAGCTGACTTTCAACTCGAAACCCATCATTACTAACTTGACTATTATTGCTGGAGAGAATACGCACGCAGCCAAGTCCATCGCAGCCACAATTTGCGCCAACATTCTTGAGGTGAATGTGATTTTTTTTTCTTCTGGCATCTCAAAAGTTGTTTGGTTGATAAATGTGTGAGATAATGCTCAATGTGAATTGAATTTGCAAAGCAGTAGATTTAGAGAGATAGTAGAGTCCGTTCAGTTAGTTGAATAGTTGGAGGAAGGAGCTGAGAATAAGGACAATAAAACTGTTCTCTGAATCCTTTCAGTAATACCATTATCTTTCTTGTATATGTCCATACCAAGAAGTAAAAATGCCGTGAGCAAAAGGTTGTACCTTCTACATAGTGATATCCGTGAATGCCTAATTTTCACTACTTAGATGTGTCTTTTGTTAAGATTGAAGTAAACTGAAGCTCTTACAATTGACGTGTAAAAGCCGACATGTGGAAACAGAAATCAGCTGAAAGTTAACTATACTCCAATAGCAGAAAGCATTTTCAAGTTATATACACTCAAACATCAGATTAAGGAAGACCATTTACTGGCAATTCCAAATTGTATATGCCAACTTGTTTGTACTAGGTGACTGGCAAAGTCACTTCTTGCCAAACCATACTGCTGATGAAATTCAAATTGTATGGAAGGTCTTGCTTCAGCTTGCTTATTAACAGCTGTCATGTTCTTGATTTCATTATTGTATGCTTTTATCTTGATTAAAATTCAAATGTTATGGGTGTTCGATATACAGGTGTAAAATGCTTCCCCTGCTTCTGTTCTAATTAATCTTGCTAAGTACAAGGAAAAATGTGTATTTAACCCTCATAGCCTTCAAATGTAATTATGCTTTCTTCTGAAGACAAGTACTATGTTTTTGTCATGACTTGTCATGTGATGTGCAAAAGCAGCTAAGATATGATTTTCTTTGGCACTAAAGAATTTCATACTATGGGTGAATGGAATCTGTGGAGGGTGCAGTGGCGCACACTTTGGTTTCCATCTGGGTGCTTATGGATATTCTTGTACAAAGATGATGTTCTGTATTTTCCATTTAGAATCCAGATCTCTATGATTTGAATAAGATTTTATGTTTCAAGTATGGGTTTGTGTATCAGCCAATCAGGCACAAAGTTATGTAAGCTGGACTAGGAAGTAAGATAAGGTCTTTGGAATTGTCATCTATGCAGGACCTGTCAAAAGTCTTATTCCTTGTAAAAGAGGTTATATTTGTGTTCTTGATGTTTGTCTGAATACCCTTCATAGTTGCAACTATAGTCGATTTGGAAGAGTTTAATGGAAGTTTTTCTCAGATTATTCTTGACTTGTACCCAATGTAACTGAAGCTACTCAGAGTCTCAGTTTGGTGAGGCCCGGAGTCGATCAATGGGTGTGCTTATTTTGAATTTTTTGGATCTCTATGTCAATTGCTAGATATATTTGAGAGCCTTAGGGTCTTCTTTTAAGATTCCTCCCCCTCCCACCCTGCTGGATGCATCACAGTCTATACTTAACTGATAAAGTAGAGGCCTTTGATATGCATTTCTCTTATGTCTTTTAAACAAATTATCAGCAACTCTATGTTAACTGGTTCTTGATCCACCTTACAAAAACTTGGTTTGCGATTATTACAACTAATGTCAACTGTGAAACCTGCAGGTTCCTAGTGATCAAAAGCTTCCATCACTGTATTTGCTAGATAGTATTGTGAAGAATATTGGAAGAGATTACATCAAGTATTTTGCTGCAAAACTGCCTGAGGTCAGATTTTATACTGTTTGTGTATTTTTCATGGCAATACGTCTATACATTAAACAATGGTGTATGGCTTGCACAAGTTAGTGTTCGTATATGTACCTCAGCTAAATAATATCTGGATTTGAATGATGTGTGATCTGCTTAGCTCCATGAAATTTAATTATTCTGCTCATGGTGTATGTATTGTATTAGATGATCATGTTTATAATGGATGTCTTTAGTTGAATCCATTTGCTCAGATGTCTATTAGCGATGTGAAATATTTCCTTTCATGATATTGATAATACTTTTAACCTCATATATCTTTTTTTAGCACTATTAAATTCTGAAGTTCATGGATCAAAATTATTCTGCCTACTTTTTAATTGACATGAAAATAGTAAGTGAGAAAATACGGCATCTTGCAACTACTCTATTGTTGTTCACAGTGTATGTCCTTTTCTCTATCTGCCAGGTATTTTGCAAGGCATATAGACAGGTGGAGCCACCAGTACATTCTAGTATGAGGCATCTGTTTGGGACATGGAAAGGAGTTTTCCCTCTTCAGTCGCTGCAGATCATTGAAAGGGAACTTGGCTTTGTGGCTGCTGCAAATGGCTCCTCTTCTACAATCACAAGGGCTGATTCACAGACACAACGCCAACCACATAGTATACATGTGAATCCAAAGTATTTGGAGGCTAGGCGTCTACAGCAATCCAAAGTATGATGATTTTTCTATAAAAATGAAGTTGCAAATTGTGTGGTTGTGCTGGTCCAACCTGTTTTAGCTTACTTGTGAAACTTTTCATTTCTTTCTTTCCTGTATATATATCTGGCTACACTTGGTATTAACCCCACTTTAGCCTAACAAGCAAGTCTTAAAGGAACAGTGATACTAATGGGCATTCATAACTCAACTGTGGATGTAGAGAGATTAGAAAGCATTTATATTTGCCTTGTTTAATTTCTTGAGTAATGTTTTTCTGCTAATTTCTTTGGCAGAACGTCCCACATCCTCAAAGAGATGACCTACTGGACTCTGGCCATGAGAAGCCCCTGGTTGCAGAATTTGAGGATCATGAATATGGTTCTGGTCCGTCAAGGAATATTGCATCCAGACTAGGAAAACCCAATGAGAGGATTACAGATCATTCATATGATAAGCAATGGTCTTCTGCTGGTAGAGGTGTTGAGGAGCCGATATCTAACCAAAGGAATGGAGTTAATGCTCGGCAAAGCACTCCCAGTCTTATGGCATCCAGATCACAAAACATGCACTTGCTTCCCACACATAATGTTGCCAGCAGAAGTGGCAGGGACTTGCCTAGAAGCTGGAAGAACTCTGAGGAGGAGGAGTTTATGTGGGATGATTTGAACCCTGGGGTGGTTGACCATGTTGCAGTTGATAGCATCATTCAGAAAGATCATTGGACTGCTGATGGTCTAGACAAATTGGTAAGTTCGTATAATAGGGAAATGATAATGAAACTTGAAAGCATGTTTCTCTCTTGTGTTTGATTCAGATATCTGCTGCAAAAACGAAATAGAATTCATAGAACTATATGAACTGCTAAATTAACTTAGCTTTTCGTTAACCTACTGTTTTGAAATGGAAATGGATTATCTTTGCAGCTTGTTGTCCACAAACTTTGTTCGATAGCATCTCTTGAATAGATGAGACAAATGTAATTGAAAGGATTATGAAGAGATACCTTATAATTTTAATCTGTATTATTATTAGAGATCATGATGTAATTCTCCACCTTATTTGTTTTATCACTAATATTTTCACTTATACAAGATATCTCAGAACTCAAGGCTTGTAACAGAGCTTCACATATTGTATATTTCTTGCTTGAATTTTGGGTCATTATGGACTTTTTGTTGCATATATTCACACAAAATTGCCATGTAACAGGGAAACCGAACTGACATTGGGTCAAGAATTGACAGGGAAACCGATACATTGTCCAGTGAACAAGTGTCTTTTGGGCGCCAGAGATCTTCTTCATGGCAACTGCAGGAGCAGCTTCTTGTGCAGGGTTCAGACGTTCCACTTTCAAGAACCGGATTTCAGTCACATGCTGGTGCTTCAAGCTTTGGCCTTCCAAATATTCCTGCTTCAGTACCCACTGGATCCCTTGGGCAACGGCTTCCTTCTTCAGGAAAACCGTTCATTTCTCAGCACTCAAAACGCGATCCTCGTCTAAATTTTGTTGAGAAAGAACAGGCACAAGCAAATTCCTTGGCTCAGCCTAACAGAAAACCAGCTCCACTTTCACGATCTTCAGATTTGGGGCCCCATAGTCCAAAGCTCAACGATTCTTTTCTTGGTGTGCATCAGAATCTTAATCTAGATAAAATTATAAAGTCAGAACCCCAAAGTTTTCAGAAGACGACTTCCTCAGTGCCTTCTTTCTGGCCAAAGCAGCTTGGATCCTCTTCTGGAGCTTCAAGTGCTATAACTGGAGAATCTGCAGGAGGGCAACTGGATGCAAGTGCTTTGCTGGCTGCTGTCATGAAGAGTGGAGTTCCCCTGGGACCATTGACTGATGGTGGTCAACCCTCTTTGCCCATTGGTCCTTCACAGACTTCACTTCCTCGTCCTAGATCTATATCGTCATCAGTTTCTCCTGATCTTGCATCCTTGCTGTCAAAAATAAAGACTGAGGAGCCTCCAATTCCTCCTCCATCTTCTGATGCTCCAAGTTCTAGTTCAAATCCATTCTCAAGCCTGATAAACTCATTAATGGCCAAGGGTTTGATAGTTGCTTCAAAAACTGAATCAGAAACTCCTGCTTCTCCTCCCTTGTCCTCCAAAAGTATAAACCAGAGCCCTACTACAATTATTACTGAAGTACCTTCACTTTCAGTTCCTTCTGCCATTCCGTCATCAACTGCAGATAAGCGCACTTCGTCAGTCTCAGTTCCTTCTGTCATTCCCTCATCGACTCCAAAAAAGCCTACTTCCTCAGTCTCAGTTCCTTCTGTCATTCCCACATCGACTGCAAAAAAGCCTACTTCCTCAATCTCAGTTCCTTCTGTCATTCCTTCATCAACTGCTAAAAAGCTCACTTCCTCCAAACCATCTCAAGTTGCACCTCAAACAATTAAACCAAAGATAGAAGACCTCATAGGATTTGAATTTAGACTTGATCTTATCCGACAGTTTCATTCTTCTGTTGTTGATGGACTCTTTGAAGACCTCCCACATAGCTGCAGTATTTGTGGGCTTCGTCTAAAGTTGAAGGAAAGATTGGACAGGCATTTAGAGTGGCATGCTTTAAAGCAGACTGAACCTGATAAATCATCAAGGAAGTGGTATGCAAATCCAGAGGACTGGGTTGCTGGAAAGGAAACATCAAATTTTGGGTCTGATATTGTCAAATCCTCAGAAGAGTCGGAAGAGAATCCTGAACCTATGGTTCCAGCAGATGAAAGTCATTGTATCTGTCTTTTGTGTGGCGAGCTATTTGAAGACTTTTATAGTCTAGAAAGAGATGAATGGATGTTCAAAGGTGCAGTATACATGACAATTGGGAATGGAATTATTGTGCATGCAAAGTGTATGGTGGATGATTCAGTTCATGATTTGGAACAGGCCAAATTTGCTAAAATGGTGAGTTATTTCTGCCCTCATGATATATTCTAAGCTTATATAAACTTGACCCAGTGATTTAAGCAGGCCACTCATAAACGCATACTTTAGTTTTGATTTCCCATTTCCCTTCATATACTTCTTGTGGATAGAAACTGAGTTTCCAGTGAATCTTGAATTGTGTTTGTGAGCACATTTCTAATTTTCTTGCTGTCATGAAAAGTTTGATTTTGATTCTGCAGCTGATGTATAAATTGCAGGAAATCATAGCTAACCTTTGTAATTTGGATTTTTTTTTTCCAGGGTAAAAATGTATGACATCCTATGAAACACTGGAGCTCCAGATTCAATGGAACAGGTTGGTGAACGGGGATGGGTCGGTGCTTTGCATAGTATAAGAAGAAGAGACAAAAGTTTGAGGCTCTTGAATCTAATGGCTTTGTGCCATGCCCTTTTCTGAATGCAATGCAGAGTCCCTTTCAAAAGAAAGAGGTTTTGGCTCTAATTGTCAAAAATTGCCCTTGCCCCCCTCCATGTAGTCATTTTAAAGAGAGGGTTGGCTTTAAATAGTCAAATCTCTTTTGGTTTACACATTTTTGAAGTTTTTGAAGCATATAAAATATCAGCACTAGTTGTGTTCTCTCCTCATATCTCATTTAGCTTTCAAGTGTTGTTTTTAGCTTCCTCATGTGATTTGCAACTACATTGCCCAAGTGAAAAAGTTTGCCTTCTTCTGCAAGAGCTGGATAACACATTGAGATTTGCATGTTTCCCTCTCAAGGCACAATGGCAATCTATTTCCTTGTAATGTAGGCATACTTGAAAAAAAAAAACAGAAGAAGAAAAAGAAAAGACAGACTTCTAACTTTCATGTTTGTGCTTTTGGATTGTCTTCTGCTGTGTTGCACTGTTGGTGGATTGGTATATACTGATCTCTGCTTGGAAAAGAAATCATCATTTTGGTCTTGTAATCTTTGTTAAGAATGTCTGCCATTTTAGGTTTTTTGATAAGGATTTAGTGGTGGTGAGTTGGGTTTCTTTATATGCCAACTCTATTATTCATTGGCTACACATGAGATGAATGTCTAATAATTCCTTAATAGTTGCGTCAAAGGCTAGTAGTTGTATATGCCATGTTTTTGATAATGATTTACGTTCCCTTCACTAATGATAAGTTGATCAATGAAACACAGCCACAGTGAGCACAAATCAAACTATTCTTACTATTCTATGCCTAGTACTGAATTTAATACTTTTGTTTCTGGTTTTCTAAGGACATTGTTCATGAAAGTCCGAGTTCATCCTAATCGCTTGACTATATGCCCGAAGATTATTGAACTTGATAATTGACAAGTCATTTTTGATGTTTGAATAAACCTATAAAAAGTGTCACCTATTCTAGGGGTGCCTAGTGATAAGAGGCATGGGAAGATGTTGGGAGGTCACAAGTTCAATCATTGCCTCATCTCCTTCACTTGGACGAAAAATCTAGTTTCACTATTCTCCCTACCACTAGGTCGAGTCGGCCGGTTCAAGCCGGTTTACTTGGTCTGTGCACTTTGCTGGATAGTTCATGGACCCGAGGTTTGCCACTAAAGGTGAATTCCTCGTTACTAAAAAATTGATAACCGACAAGCAAAAACAACCCATAAAGGCCTTGCACTGGCGGGGTTTGGGGTCGAGGTTTGGGGTTGAGATGTACGCATTCATATATTGAGCTAATCGAAGTGGCGTTTTCGATAGACCCAGATTTAATACCAATGTTGGAGGGCTCTTAGAAATTCTTTGTTACATCAAGCAAGTTAATGACATTAATCAAGAAATTGAAAGGAAAAACAAAGTTAATAACAAAACAAAGTTAATAACAAATGATGGTTGAAGACTAGTACTAGGATGCTGGTTTCAGATTCATGTTGGGTTTTGAGATTGTGTGTAAATGTAATCCAAATGAGCCTCAGCCATTATCCTCCTTGTAACACATTCTTCATCTTCTTTCTCACATTCCACCATATCCAATCCCATCACCTGTCATTTGAAGAACACAAACACACACCCAATTCAAAATCCCTAGAAATTCAGAAACCAGACAAACTAAATATGCAGATAGTGAAAAGAGAAGGGTAAAAAGTTAGAAAATTAGAACTAACATTGGAGAAATCATCTTCCTTGTTTGGGTGAATCCCATATGCCACAATCCTTTGCTCACCTGCACAGTTTGTTCAAAACTCAAAAGCCCTTTTGGAATCTCTACTCAACAAGAAGATGGCATAAATTTAACCCTCTTTTTTTTTTTTACCTTCATGTGTTTTTACTGCAGATAGAGAACGCCCAGATACTGAGGAGGTGAAAACCAGCAAGAGGAAGACACATAGAAGAAACCCAGAAGAAGCACAAGCATTTATCTTCTTCATTTTTGCCTGTGTTTTGGAATCCTATGAGAACAAGAGAGAATAGATTTATGGGTTAATTTCCAAAGCATGAATTGGGTATTTATATTACACAAACTAGGGGAAAATGCAAATGCAAGGTGTCCTAAACGCTTTGGAAATTGGAATAAATCAATACAAATAAAAACAAAACAAAAAACCCAGTTGTTTTCAGACTTTGTTTTTATTTTGCAGTTACACAATACGAAAGGTCAACTCTTTTTTCCTTTTACATTTTTGTAGTGAATAGCCTTGATTTTTTTTGACAAGGTAAGAATTCGAAATACCAATTTTGCTCGGTAAATTGAGAGACCGAAAAATATCTCATTAGCCGGACAAACGGACAAGTACAACAACAAATGAGCTACAATACAAATAACAATAATAAAGTTACAAAGGTTTCAGACAAGATCGGAGATAGATAAAACCGCGAGTTACGGAGGCCTAATAGTGCGAATAATGCAACCGGAGAGCAAGTCAGCCGAATACTGGCTTGGAGAAGTGTGACAATTCGCCTGACACAAAGGAAACACACGACCAGACAACAACCGAAACACAATCTCAACCGCAGAAACTGAATAGCCTTGATTTATTAGGTTTATTTGGTACATTAAATTATTATTTTATTGAAGAAAAAAACACATTCACAAATAAAAATAGGGTCTGATTCCACTTGAATTGGATGGTAAGAGAAGGAAAGTGGTCTATTTTCAGCACCAAAGAAGGAAAAGGAAAACCAACAGAGAAGAAAGAATCTGTGTATATGTGAATAAGATTATTGTCCACAATTTTAAAATAGTTAATAAAAAGGAGAGGAAGAAAGAAATTATACGTTTCCAAGCTGGTTTCTTCAATGGGTCATCTTCTTCTGGTGATTTATTTTGTCTTGTTTTGTTATTATGCAGTGTTTCTTTGTCTATATTGGTACTTGCTCTTTGTTTAGGGAAACTGGGTGTTTTGTTGTGACTTGTGGCTTGCTTTTGGTGGACTTCAAATTAAGTCAGAATTTAGAAGAGGTGTCCTTTAAGGGTCAACTAGATTAGGCACATATAAAGGTTTGATATTTTATTAGTAGTCCATTAGGTTTACCAATTTTATGATATGAGATGTTTTCTAATGTGATTAGTGTTTGTTATTGTTGAGAATTTTGGACCATTGTCCCACATCAAGCAAATAGAATGAAAATTGCTTATATGTAAGTAATGTTAAACCCTTACCAAGAAACTGAAGTATTTGGATAAAGATAAATTTGAACCTATATTAAAAATAATAAATAATATAGTTGATGTAATATTTCATCTTCTTATTACTACGACATGATGTAGATTTCAAATGGCATCAAAGTGGGTTCGGTTCCGTTTTTTGGTTTGATTGAGCTTGCCCACCATAAGGGTGTGGCAAGCCACTATTAAACTAGCCACTCTTAAAGGTTTTGAACATGGATGAAGTATCTCGTTTAATCGGGTTGTCCATTGCAGACAGTATCAAAGTGGGTTCAGTCCCGTTTTTTGGTTTAATTGAACTATCCCTCCATAAAGACATGGCTTGCCGTACTCAAGATACTATTAAACTAGCCACCCTTAAAGGCTTAAACATGAGTGAAGTTTCCGTTTAATTGGACTATCTATTTGTAAAGTAACGTGAAAACTCTACTCATTAGCTTAATTTGTTAGGTTAGAAGTTGAATCTGAACTTATATTAAAAATAATAAATAATATAACCGATCTAATTTCTCTAATTAACTGCAGGCCACCACAAGATTAAAAATTAAGAAGTGAAACTATTGTCAAAAGTTGAGATGGCCGAGTTGGTCTAAGGCGCCAGATTAAGGTTCTGGTCCGAAAGGGCGTGGGTTCAAATCCCACTCTCAACAAATCCTTTATTTTTGTTTATCTTGATTTTTTTTTGTACGCATTCAGGCCCATTATCTATTGGGCCTTTGGGCCTATCGTTTTTAAAAATGAAATTAGTAGCCCTTTTGATATATAAAATTTGCTTTTGAGCATCAAATAATCCTGTAAAATGAACTCTACTACTATCTATATATGTGTTGTGCAATCTAATTTTTCCACGTAATCCCATTAGGTGTAACAAGCTTTATGCCTCTCAAAAAAAAAAATGCTTTATGTGTTTAAATATGGTGGTTTAACACCATTAGCTTATAGACTTGTTTGGTCCAAGAAAAACTTTGTGTTTAGGGACGTAAGATAATGGATATGCATTACAATATACAAAGTCATTTCAATTTATTTTTATAAGAGAGTACATTGAATGTTAGAAGGTCAAAAGCTCTTTAGGTCTATATATAGTTGGGAAAGCCATGTCATTTGTTGACCTTGTGCAAAGTAAATTATCTATAAGTATGGATTGTCTTATTTAAAATATTGGATATTGGCAAGAATTCTCTTCAAATTGCAAAATAAGTGGAATTAGGGGTTAGGCAATACCTTTTGGCATGTAATATTTGTCTAATTTGATTGTCTATGTCATAACCTTCTAGATAAAGTGATAAACACTCAACTTTAAATTTTAGCACTATTCATCAAAACCTAATCCACTATAAAATAATGATACACTTTTTTAGATTTTTCGCTTGGTTTGATTAGTTAGAGTAAATCTACGCCCTGATCGAATACTGCAAAGACTCATTGTTAGGAACGACCCTCCAAACTCAAAATATACACTTTAAAATGTCTAACAACTTATCCCGCTAGACTAACTAGTTATTAGTTATAAAACCACGATACATTGTAGAATATCAATTTATATAAATGTCATTTGGCTATATAAATTATAATACTCCCCATATCAAACACCATATATATATATTAAGAATAATTTAAATATTGCATTTTTAAGTTTTAAATCAAATAAATCAAATATC
This sequence comes from Fallopia convolvulus, assembly GCA_964016875.1. Classification (NCBI taxonomy): domain Eukaryota; kingdom Viridiplantae; phylum Streptophyta; class Magnoliopsida; order Caryophyllales; family Polygonaceae; genus Fallopia; species Fallopia convolvulus. The sequence goes on along the minus strand of OZ024722.1, from coordinate 585,462 downwards.
ACATGGCTTGCCTTCTTAATTTTTCCCTTTCTTCCCCATAATCCACTAATCGGAAGACACCACCACCCAATGAACTCTCTCACTCTCCTCATCGTCATCCACGTCATCTCCACTCCCGCCGCCGTCACCGCCACCCAATCGGAGCTCCTCCGGGGCTACGTAGCCACCCCAGACCCCACACCAACCACCCTATCCCAATCCCTCCTGGTAGACCCCACCGGCAACTTCTCCCTAACCTTCCTCCGAATCAAAACACACCACCTCACCCTCGCCGTCGTCCACCTCCCTTCCGGCGAGCCCCTCTGGACCGCCGCGCTGAACCGCCAAGCAACCTGGTCCAAGCGAACTCAACTCACCTTCAACGGCAGCATCGTAATCTCCGATCACCACTCCGGGGCACCACTCTGGTCCACCGCCAACGCTCACGGCGGCGACCGCGTAATCCTCTCCGCCACCTCCAACCTCCAAATCCTCCGATCCAGCTCCCCGATCTGGCAAAGCTTCGACTCCCCCTCCGACACGCTAATCGAGAACCAAAATTTCACATCCAACATGACTCTCCTCTCATCAAATCGCCTCTTCAGCCTCAAATTAGGGCCCGATTTCATCGGCCTATACGCAAAATTCAACGCACAGAAACATCAAATCTACTTCAAACACACAGCAATGGAGGCCAGGGCGAGGATAATCCCCAATCAGGGCCCGATTCACATCCGGATCTCCCCGGACGGCTACCTAGGAATGTACCAGAACCGGTCAACGCCCGTTGACCTCCAGCCTTTCACCAGCTACGAGCGATCCGTGCCCGGGATCCGCCGGATCCGGCTCGAACCCGACGGGAACCTAAAAGGATACTACTGGTCCGGATCCGAATGGGTACTCGACTACAAAGCGATCTCGGAGACGTGCGAGCTGCCGAGCACGTGCGGGCCCTACGGGCTTTGCCGGGCCGGAGGCGGGTGCACGTGTTTAGATGACACAAAGAAGGCCCGACCCGGGGAGTGCTATTCGGGTCAGGTTGGCGGGGATTTGTGCGGGGGAAAGGAGTTTACGGTTTTGAGGCGGGCGGGCGTGGAGTTGCCGTACAAGGAGATGATGGGATTCTTTGTGACGACGTCGTTTGAGAGGTGTGAGGAGGCGTGCGAGTCCAACTGCACGTGTTGGGGCGCGGTGTATAATAACGCGTCCGGGTTTTGTTATCCGTTGGATTACCCGATCCGGACGCTGGTGGCGATTGGAGATGGGAGTAGAGTGGGGTATTTTAAGGTGCGGCCGGGTGTAGGGAAGGGGGGATTGGTGACGGTTTTTGGAGCGTTGGTGTGTGTTGGTGTGATCGTGGCTGTTGGATTTGGAGGGTATGGGATATGGAGGAGGAGAGGAGGGAAGTGTTTGGAGATTGGGGCTCCGGCGACGTACAAGTATATTGAATTGAGTAATAGGTGACTTTTTGTGTAGTAGAGGCTAACACTTTCTAAGAGTGGGAGAAATCTAGTTGAGATAAGTTAGCGGGAACATGTAGAGAAGCTTGAGTGAGGAGGGGAAGATTATCGAAGATAAGATAGTAGAATTTTGTTGTCGTAAGCTGCTCATGCTAGTTGACAAGATCGGTGTCGAACAAGGAAGAAAGAGCTCTGAGAAATTGTTGCCTTTCGTTCTGAACGAAACGCTCCGGCTCTAAGAAATTGTTTGACTTGAGAATACTTGATAAGTAGTCCAAGATATATATTTTTTACCCTTCTTCGCACTACAACATGCTTAAAAATAGTTTTAAAATTCATATATACGTGTTATTCGATATGTTGTTACATACAAACTGTATAAAAAAAATAGTTAAAACTATAATCATTTTTTTCGATCTCTCGACCGCTTTGACCGACTAGAGCCACTCTACATTCAGATCGAGTATTATAAGTGCTTTTAATGAAGGCAATCTTCCCAATTCAATCTCTCCATAAACATTGTCTGGGAGATTCAAACTCAAAATCCTTGGACACACTTAAAAAAACTTAGGGTACGTTCGGGTAAACTTTGCTTATAAGTTACTTATAAGTAAATTGTGCTGATAAGTTACTTAAAGTGGATTGTGCTGTAAAGTTCTGATGCTGATAAGCAAAAACTTATTTCTCTTGTAAGCAAGTGGTGTTCGGTTGGAGGGTTTGCTGATTTTTAAAAGGTAATTAAGGAAATGACTAAAATACCCTTACAAAATCATTTTTTTAATAAAATATTTAAATCCTTTTTTTTAATTTAATTTGTGGAAGGAGAGAGAAGGAGAGAGAAGAATAAAAAGGTGATTTGGGGTAATAAAAAAATAAAGGGGTGGGGCCCACGTGCTTACATTTTTGTGGGATAAGAATGCTTAAACCGAAAAGCATGGGGGATGTGCTTCCATTTTTTTGCTTATAAGCATGTGCTTACACGTTGCTTAAAATAAGAGAGAAATGTGTGTTCGGCAATGCTTATGTGCTTATTTCTGCATAAAAGCATTTTTGTGCTTATAAGTACTACAAATAAGCATTACCAAACGGACTCTTATTATCTCATCCCGCTAGACTAACTAGTGACGAGATGGTGGAATTGTTGCATGTGGGCCAGCACGTTCGTTCGGCACCATTTACGGCACTACTTGAATAGCTTCAAGATTTTGTTGGGCCTAATGGTCCACCAAGCCCACATGATGAAACAAGAGCCCAATCCAGTTATTTACAGTTACCGCCGTCAAAAAGCTACACCGTCTCGTCTATTCATCAAGATGCTTCTTCCTTTTATGGGCTGCTTTTACCTTCTTTAGTTGGTGAAGAAGAATATGGTTCCTTTCTTTTATCACGAGTTTCTAGTATGAAGGGAAGTGAGAAGATGAAGCTAGTCTTTTGTGGATTCCTAATGTTATACGATGTTTAGCATCCAAATAGGTTCATTTACCATGATCTTCCATCACATTTCTTGTTCCATATATTATATCACCTTATTTTAAAACATATAGAATGTGACACATAACTAATCTTTGGTCCAATTTCTAGGTTTGCTTTACTTGCATTCCCATTCTTTGCCCCCAACTAAATAAAAATTATAAAAAGTACACACATGTTTTATGTTCAAGTCCACTATAAAAGTATGTACAATAACACAAAAGTAAGAATTTAAGTTGTTCATCGGACACCATTGTTTGCAGGACCTCGTCTTGTCATTTTTTTAGTTGAGTTTTTCTCTTCTCTTCTCTTCTCTTGGCATTCCGCGCTATATGCTCATCTTATATTTCTTCAGTTTCGATTTTAGCACCGATGCATACTCTTTTGTTTATTGTTTTTTTTTGGTAGTCTCTTTTGATTACTGTTTGTTGTCCTCTAGGTTGTTTGGTTTGGTTTTGATTTTGTAGCTCTTAGTACTTCTATGTCTGCCTAGTACTTCTAGTAATTTTTGTCACACTGTCGTTTTTTTTATCTCTCACTCGGTTCGACCGGCTAAAGCCACTCTACGTCAGGATCAAATACTGCAGAGGTACTTAACGAGGACGATCTTACAAATTTAGTCTTTTCATACACGTCTAGAAAAACGTTAAACCCAACGTCTCAACTCACTAAATCAACTGGTGATTAGTTCACATTGACATTTCTTACAATCTCTCGAAGTAACATATATTTAACATGTCTAATAATACATCGAATTATTTTTCTACCCTAAAAAAATAAAAAAAACAATTAAAAAGTTCAACGAAAAATAGAAAAGTTAAAGCTGAAAAAAAATCTCATAAAGAGGCATAAAGACAAAACGAACCGTTTTATGTCAACTCTTCTCCGAATTCCTTCTCCGCCCCCTTTCGTTATCCCTGTATCAAAGCACACTTTCGAATTCCACCTTCCAGAACAAGAACAACTCCAAAATTCCGCAGATTTCTCCTCGCCCGTACAATGCGAAACATCGCGGCGTGTTATTCCGACCACGCCGTGAAAATCTCCGATTCCTACTGCTCGGCGTATCCCCACAGATCCCAAGTCACCCCTCGATCACTCCCTCCCACCCAAAACGCCGTCGTTTCGACCTACAAGGTCAAGCTCTCCCCTCTCAACCACCTCCTGATCACAATCGCCTGGTCCACCAAGCTCCTCTCCAAAGGCTTCTGGATCCGCGTCGCCCGGAAATCGAAATCGGGTCAACCCGATTCCGGGATCCGAGTTTCCGGGGAGAAAGGCAGGGAGAGATTCAGTGCGTGCGGGTCCACGGTGGACGTCTACTGGGATCTGTCTAATGCTGTATTCGACGGGCCGGGGTCGGGCCCGGGCCCGGGCCCGGAGCCCGCGGGTTCGTTCTACGTCGTCGTTTTGATCGATTCGGTTTTAGGGCTTTTTCTCGGGGAGGAGGAGGATAATTCGGGGCGAGTTGAAGTTGCGGAGGAGTCTTTGTTGGTGTCTCGGTGCGAGCATTTATCCGGGTCGACCCGGTTTGAGACCCGGGCGAGGTTTAGTGACTCGGGCCGGGTTCACGAGGTGGTGATCGAGGTGGGCCCGGTTTTGACGGTGGCGATTGATCGGAAGACGGTGGTGAGGAGTGGGAGGCTGAGGTGGAATTTTAGGGGGAATCAGGTGGTGTTTGTGGATGGGTTGCTGGTGGATGTGATGTGGGATGTGGGCCGTTGGATGGTGGAGGGTGGCGCGAGATCGACGGTGTGTGATGGAGGGTATGATGGGGTTTTTATGTTTCGGACGAGGAGTGGATTGGATAGTAGGTTGTGGTTTGAAGAGGAGAGGCTTGCGAGGGAGGATCATGACAAGCTTGAGTTTTGTTTTTTAGTGTGTGTTACTAAGAAAGTTTGATTGATTAGTTGGTTTGTTTTGGATTATACACTGTATTGTAGATTAGTTGATTAGTAGTGAAAATATTGTGAATTCTTTTTGGCCTTGTACATTCTTATTGTTCTCATTGTGGTTATTGGAATTTTTATTTTTTACTTGTGTAATTTTTGTGTTCATGTGTTAGGATTTTGTATTAGGCACGCCATTATGAGACAATTAGGGTACGAGCAATATTTTAAATATGTTAGGTAGCCCTTTAGGTGAAACTTGTTCGTCTAGCGTCTAGGCAGCTTAAATAGTTGTCTAGGAGGGTTGAGACGGACAACTAGGCGAGCTGGAACAGGAAGGGTATATGAACCTATATCTTTTAACGCCTATGCGAGGCTTAAGAGAGATTTTTAGAACTAGTGGTATGAGTGCTCCCATTCTGATTCCCTAAATCCTGTTGTAGTAAGACTAGTGAAAACATTTGTGAATTCTTTTTGGGCTTTGTACATTCTTCTTGTTCTCATTTCGGTTTATTTGAATTTTGATTTTCCTACTAGTGCAATTTTTGTGTTCATGAGTTAGTATTTTGTATGGGGCGCACCATCTTGAGACGATCAAGGTACGAGTGGCTCCATCTTGAATTTCCAAATCCTGCTGCAGCACGACTATATTGGGCCAATGTTGTGATTGTCGTTACTCGTTGAGTTGGTATTTTGTAGTTTCTTGTTCCATTGTGACTAAATTTTCCAATCATGGTTGTAGAATGATGATTTTTTTTGGTTGAAGTTGTAGAATGATGATTGAATGTGCATATAATGCACTAAAGCAATGCTATATGTGGCAAATGAATGGTTGCTTGCATTCAAGGGAACTCAAGAGGAGCATGACAGAAGTGCAAGTATTTATTAATTGAGAGATGGGAAGGAAGGAAGTTGTGGCATGTGCTTGAGGACAATGACAGCCGTTGACAATTAAGTGAGACAACAATTAAATTTGTGTTTTGACAATTTTGACTTCAATGTGTTCCATGGATATGAAATGAACCATTCAATTTCAAACAGCTACTACGCTTACAAATTACAGTTGAAGCACACACATCTATCTACACAACTTGTTTTCCGAGAGAGGACAAAATAAAACAAGAAGGCACAACTACCACTTGTTAATCCCTTTGATAGGATATGATTAAATTGTTGTTATCTTGTTGTTATTGTTAATAATCTCTATGACTCATGATGATGGGTGGTGTGATCTGTAGGACTAGGAGACGAAAAATATTTTATTTTTCACAAAAAGGCAACAAACTATTTTTTTAGTAGGAAAGCTGGTCCGGTACAACCGAAAGGCCTAGTAAACAGACAGAAACAAACAAGATACGTAAAGTGAGTATAATTAGCGAAAAAGGAACCAAAACGAAATGAGTAGTGGAAAAGTGAAGTGTTAAAGATCAACACCTTTAGCATTCAGGTAAAAAACGGACAATTCAGGTATGATGAAGTGGACTACGGACATTACCTACACGGCTACACCGGAATAAAGGATTTTTAGCAGTCTCAAAAACGTTCAAGCCACCGAAGACAACTAACTACTTGATTATGAGAAAAATATAATATCCTTTTATGAAATAAAGGAGAAATACAAATGAAAGTAAGTGGACCAATATTGATTGTAGTAATGAATTGGGCTCACGGACGTGGACTGATCCAACAACATCATGGATGCCATTTAATACTAGGGCAGTTTCCTTTTGATGCAACTCTAAAGAAGATCATTTGAAATGTGCAAATTTCATGAAACTTGTACAATGAAAAATGCTCCCCAAGGTTGTTAGAAAACCGATCCGTTCACAAGATATGGGCCCAACTGAATGGGCCAGACGATCTTGTATTGGACTTGTAATGGGCCTACAAGCTAGCCAGTTTGGATCACCAGCCCAATGAAAATAGATCGCCGGCCACTCGTGTTGGGCTATACGGGTAGGGACGGACCCAGGATTTAATATTAGAGTGGGTTAATTGTCACTAAATTTTTTTGGGTGGGCTAAATTACCTTAATTTAGCTAATTTAACACTAAATTTACTTTATTTTTTTTAAATATTAAATTTACCCTATTTTTATTATTTTTTATTTTTTAGGGCGGGTTGGGGCGTACCCAAACCCGCCCCTAGGTCCGTCCCTGTATACGGGGCATAGAGTAGTCGGGTGCTAGTAGCTCCAGATATACTCATGATAATTCAAAATAAAGTGTTTTTAAATCAAAGATTGAAATAGGCGGATTTGGGTCTAATTTACTTCTTTTTTTCGTTCAATAAGGGATATTTAGGCCATTACAACGAGAGAGCCGGATTCAAACCTGTGACCACTTGTGTCCAAACCAATCTGCAAATTAGGATGGACTTAGACGGAAAAATATACAAAATTACAAAGGCCTGACTTGCTAGCCAATTTAATTGATCCGATCCGAATCTTCTTTTGTTGTTGAGAATATGCATTTTCACACCTGAAAGTGGAAACTAAACAAAATCACCATATAACTTCATGAGTTACTTTTCATATGGCCAATTGATTTTATGATAGAACCTCACAGACCTATGTGTTGTGCCCAACACGCATATGCACACGGACGGTCGTATACACCCTGTTAACAACCCATAGACTTCAATTTTTATATAAGTTTACAACTAGACTAGTAAGGCTTTGACTGGCCTAATTTACCTATCCTCAGTCACAACATGTGATAACCTCTTGCTTATCAATTCAAAATTACAATTGCAATACATAAAGGTGCACTTTCCTTGCTTATCATGTCATGGACATCAACTATCAAGGAATTAAATATACCCACTACCCATCTATAGGCCATGAAAATTTGAGTAATCAATGTATATTTTAGTGGTTGTAGTAGACCAATACATTAAATTGCAAGTTGCAAACAAAACTTTTGACAGCACACTGAAATTGACTAGCTGGTGCATTGCATTGTGTTTGGTGGCTTCTTTCATCTTCCATAAGCCCATATCACCTAACTAAACACTATATGCTTCACATGCTTTCTCATTTGCTTATCAGCTTAATTTAAGCTCTTCAGCATAATTCCAACTTTTACACTATTATTTATAACATATCATGTAATAATAGACTTGTTAAAAAGTGATTTTAATAATCATAAAAAAAAAAGATATTTTAGACCCGCTGGTCAACCCGACCCGACCGAAAACCCGCTACAATCCAACCCGATTGACCCGTGACCATAACAAAACCGAACCCGATTTAACCCGAATCCGAAATGACCGAACCCGAACCCGCCCGATCCGACCCGTTTGACAGGTCTACTTCAAATGCTTTCTCATTTGCTTATCAGCTTAATTTAAGCTTTTCAGCATAATTCCAACTTTTATAGTATTATTTATAATATAACATATCATGTAATAATAGACTTGTTAATTTGTGGCACAAACATTATTGTATAAGAGAGAAAATGATATCAAGATCCAAGATGGCATCTTCTATTGGTAGTATCAAAACATGGCCTGCCTCAAGCATGAAAGATGATGTAGCTTGTTAGTTATTCCACTAATTTAATTTATTTTATTTTTGGCGATGGCGTCATAGATCAGGCGTTTACTATTTTTTTTTTGTATTTTTGTGTATATATTTTTTTTCTTTTTTGATTAGAAAGATGATGAATAATGAAATCATGGATTGTGCATTGTAATTAAACAATGTTATATTATAATATAGGATTTAAAGTAAAATTATGATTTATATTGTGCAATCCAAACAGACTCCAAGAAAAATAGAGCTAATAATGTTAAAATTTTGAAAAATAAAAGTTCAATCTAGTTTAAATGGTCGGTGTTGATAAATGGAAAAGCGATGAATGATTTGAAACTAAAGGGAAGAGAATCTGTTGTTTCCTGCATATGGACATTGCTGCTTTTAGTAGCATTTGATTGTTTGAAGTTTTTGTAATTTTGTTAGCTTATCCGACTGTCAAATAGCTTCACCTTTTTAATTTACCAGTCTGATATATCAAATTCCTTTCTTTATCAAAATTAAAACGAAAAGACAAAGATTTAAAAAGAAACAATAGGATACAATGGGATGATTGGATGAACATGAATCTAAACTAAACCACAACCTACTTTCTTGCACTCACAAATGGAGTCACAAGGGACATCTAAACCCACTACCTAACCCACAATTTGCTCTCTTCTACCAAACAACCTTCAAAGAGGAAGGTAGAAAATGATGGCTTAGCAAAAGGAAACCAACTCAAACCAGCACCTTGAGAGGCATAATCTTTTTTTCTTTTGTTTTTTTTTTACCCATGTCTAATTTAATAAACATCTACATTGACATTAAATGATTAATATATTTGTTAGAATGAAAAGGAACCCCCCTCATATGATATTTTTCATGTCTAGTTTGATAATATTTGAAGTTTAGATTAGAAAAACTGATAAAAATAAGCCAAATTTTTAGAATGACTAAAAAATAGCCAAAATATTTAAAAATGAGTCAAATAATTTTAATTACGAGATGAGTTGTGATTGCTAGTCTAAGTATCAGTTTTAATGTTACATTTTTCCGTTAACGATCACTTTTATCAATCACAATGAATAATATCATATGACCTTTAACTATAAAAAAATCCTTACTTTGACTATATTATGTGTGCTTAATTACTTTGAGTCTTCTTTCAACCATATACAACCCTGCCAAATTTGAATTCTCAACCAATATAAGAGACTCCTAAGTACTCCCTCCGATTAGAAATAACTAACGTTTTAACTTTTGACATAATTTGAAGGAAAAAAAACTAGTAATTTAATTTAATTTAATTTTTAATTTTATCACTTTTAAAAAAAATTCATCTTTTTAAATCTATAAATAAAAATATTAATTAAACAAAATAAATTCCAATCTACTATATATATAAAAGCAATAAAGTTTGGAGCCTCCACGTTGCGCCACCTCATCTTTTTCCACGTGTCGTTCCGAGAATACGCCACCTTGGATTATGCCACGTGTCATCTTTTTATTAAGCCATGTCATTATATTTTTATATGTCATATAACACGTCATATGCCACATCATATTATATTATGCCTCCTCATTTACAAGTCATATTTAACTATGATTATAAATAATAAATAATCTAAATCTAAATACACTAATAAAAATCCTAGGGTTTCATTCTTCTTCTCCATCAAGAAGAATCTACCACTAATAAAAACACTATATGTTCCTATGTTCTTACTAAACGGTTGGCTTTTCAATCGATTTTTGGTTGATCTACGCTGAAATGTCCATCTATCAATTTCTTGATAATCTTCATTGATCGATTTGTTACTGCGTATTCTCCATGTCATCTTCCTTTGATCGGTTTGTTGTTACTCTCCATAAACTTTCATTCTCCTTCTCCATCAATAAAAACACTTCATGACTCATTCTTCTTTACCTTTTTTTTCTCCACTATCCTCAAACACGCCGACTATACAATAGTTGATGATAGTGTTTGCGGATCCATCATTTACACCGCCAGCATCGCCTCCATCACATATATCGTGAATCGTATATGTGAGATTTAGAGATAAACTTCAATTAAAATTAGTATAATAAATTATAAGTAAATCACATAGATTTTTATTTTAGAAAATTACTACCGAATTAGATAGATCATATCTTCTTTTTTTCCACTTTAAACTTCCATTGATCTTTTTTCCTTATTTATGTAAAGATTACGTAAATCATATCTTTTTTCTATTTGTACGAGTTCTATTAATTTCAAATTTCTGTTTATGAATTTATGATCAATTTTATAATTAATGTTTCATTAACAATACATTACAAAAATTTAACTTAAATAATCAAAATTGATTCATAGATTTTGCTGTTAGAACAATATTCTAGACTTTGCTGTTAGAACTTATTTTACTATTAGGATTATCTCTCATCATGTTCGAATCCATAATAAATATGTAGAAAAAATGAGTTACGGTTTTAAAATCTATGTATAAATTAAGTCAATTTTTTTTGTTAATCAATATTTTTTTCCCATTATGATATTTAGATATGATCGAATCTTTTTGTCGCCAAAATTTTAAATTTCAATTATGATATATCTTTGGATTTTCAATTTTTATTTTTTTGATAATTTACATACAACTAGAGCTATCAAAAGCTGACCCGACTCGAAAAACCGACCCGAACCGCCCGAAAAATTTAGGGTCAAGACCCGAAAATTTGAACCCGAAACCCAAAATAAACCGAACCCGATAGACCCGAAACCCGTTGGGTTCAAACCCGAAAAACCGTTGGGTTGACCCAATTTGTTATATTTTAAGAATATATAATATATTTTAAAAATTATAATATATTTATTATTAAAATATATAAAAATAATAGATTTATTATTAAATATCATTTTTTAAATAAAAATATTTTAATAATTGTAAAAAAATCAATTTTCTTGACCTGTTAGGTCGATGCGACCCGCCCGATAACCCGCAATGACCCGACCCGATTTGACCGATGACCCGTTACGACCCGAACCCGACTCAACCCGAACCCGACCCGACCGACCCGTTTGACACCTCTACATACAAACAATTACAATTTTAATTTTCAATTATAATTTCCCGGTAATATTTTTTTTGATAATATACGTACATGTCCCATTATTTGCTAATCCATATTAAATGTCCCATTATTTTCATTTTTGCTATCAAAATCTTTAATTTAGGATTATGCTTTTTTTACAATTTATATAAATCACCAATTCACAATTATTATTTATATTACAGTTTCATTTATTAATATATTTTTATAGTATATCTAAAAAAATATCGAGTCAAAGTCGTGCAGGGCACGACGGGGACAACTAGTAACTATTTAAAACTTACTCATAATTAATTACCCAAAATTTTTAAAACGACGCATAAAATTAATAAAAATCATTTCTAGAATTTCTCTCTTATTTGGTTATTTACCTATTTTGCCCCCCCTTCTTTTTCTCTCACCTTTATAAACCCCCCCTTCTCCCTCCCCTTCACAATCTGTCTATTCCGCCTCCACCTAACCCCGCAAAACTCTCTCTCGCAACTCTCTCCTTCAAGTTTCTTCAACCATGTCTGCATACGTTGGCAAATACGCTGGTAATTCCTACTTCCTTCCTCTACTTTAGTTGATTTCTGGTACTTCATATGGATCTGTGTGTTCAGAATCTAGTGTTTTAGATCAGTTCGTTTCTGGATTTTACTGCTAGCAGTTTGGTAGTTTTCACATCTCTGTTGTAGATCTGCTTAATTCTGCAATATCTTATATGGCCGCATACGATTTTTCCGGAGTCCTTTGATTGCGGTTTCGGAGAATTAGGTTGACTATTTTCCGATTACAAACTCTTGCGATTGAGCTGAAGGATCAATCTTGACAGTTTTATGTCGTTTATTGTGAACTTTTTCTGATTTTTTGGGTAGACGGATGAGATGTGATGATCTTTTAATGATCGTGTTTAGATCTGCGCTAGTTAAGATTAAAATCACGAGGAAAAATTGTTTTGGAACTTAGATTTGGCAGATTTTTAAACAAATTGAAGCTCGGAAAGCAAATCTATGAAACTGTTGACTGCTTGATTTGCAGTGTAAAACTAATGGTATCTTCTGTTGAGGATGCAAAATTGAGTTGCCATGATCTGTTTTTTAAAATGAAATTCCTAATAGATGCTGAGTATGTGATGTGAATGATAATCTTATTGGAAATGAAAAATCAAATTGTTGTTTAGATGCTTTCTCACGCAGAGAGCATATATTCATTCCCCCAATAATTTCTACTGTATTAAGTGTGTGAATATTCGCATAATTATGTTCACCTGCATTAATTGTATGATATGTCGTTTTTAGACTCCATAGGGTTCGCTTGCTAGATTCCAAGTAGATGTACCTGTTTCAGAATGGATGCATTGATCATCATCCAAAATACATTAGTGCATGACACTTCTCTGTTTTAAAGTAGCATTGAATTAGCACTGTGATGTTAGATCTTTTAATACTCATAATCTTTGTCTCAATTATTCAACCCAATCTTAGTCATTAATGAAATCTGATTTGTTGCAGATGAGCTCATCGCCAATGCCACTTACATTGGCACTCCTGGCAAGGGTATCCTTGCAGCCGACGAGTCCACTGGTACAATTGGCAAGCGTCTTTCCAGCATCAATGTTGAGAATGTCGAGACCAACAGAAGAGCTCTCCGTGAGCTTCTTTTCACCACTCCCGGAGCTCTTGAGCACCTCAGCGGTGTCATCCTCTTCGAGGAGACTCTGTATCAGAAGACCGCCTCAGGTAGAATAATCATCTCTTAAATCAACTTCACAATAATATTATCTTCCTTTGTGCTTGTTTTTCATATCCTGACATGTTTATTTATTTGCTTCTCGTTTTAGGCAAGCCATTTGTTGACCTTTTGAAGGAAAACGGTGTTCTTCCCGGTATCAAGGTCGACAAGGGCACAGTCGAATTAGCCGGCACTGATGGCGAAACCACAACTCAAGGCCTCGACGGCCTAGCCCAACGCTGCCAGCAATACTACGCAGCCGGCGCCCGTTTCGCCAAGTGGCGTGCCGTTCTCAAGATCGGCCCAACTGAGCCGTCCCAGCTCTCCATCAACGAGAACGCAAATGGGCTTGCCCGCTACGCCATCATCTGCCAGGAGAACGGCCTGGTCCCCATCGTCGAGCCCGAGATCCTCGTCGACGGGTCCCACAGCATCGAGACGTGCGCCTCCGTCACCGAACGCGTCCTCGCCGCGTGCTACAAGGCCTTAAACGACCACCACGTCCTCCTCGAGGGAACCCTGTTGAAACCCAACATGGTCACCCCGGGATCCGACTCCAAGAAGGTGTCACCAGAGGTGATTGCCGAGCACACCGTCCGTGCCTTGCAGAGGACGGTTCCTGCTGCCGTGCCTGCTATCGTGTTCTTGTCTGGTGGCCAGAGCGAGGAGGAGGCGACCGTTAACCTCAACGCCATGAACAAGCTTCAGACCAAGAAGCCGTGGTCTCTGACGTTCTCGTTTGGACGCGCTCTTCAGCAGAGTACGCTCAAGGCGTGGGCCGGTAAGGAGGAGAATGTTAAGCATGCTCAAGATGTGTTCTTTGGTAGGTGCAAGGCTAACTCTGAGGCGACTCTCGGAAAGTACGAGGGTGGAGCTGCTGTTGAGGGTGCTACTGAGTCTCTTCACGTCAAGGGCTACACCTACTAAGAAGGTTTTGTTCAGAATCTATCTCTATTGTTATTATCTTTGGTTGTTCAATTCAAGGCTGTTTCTTTTCAGTTTCTAGGTTGGTTTGGTAAAAAATAAAAGCTTGAAAAAACTTTTTTGGAGATTTCCTTTTGAGGATATGTTTTCAAGAGCTTGTGAACTTGAAGGGTGGATGCCAATTGTTTTGTATTGTTAGTCCATGTGATGGAAAAGGATTTTATGTGACAAGAACACCGTGGTAGTTTTGATTTGGGGACAGATGGTTGGATTCCATGTGTTGCTATTGATAGTGCCAAAGTTTAAAGAGCCTTTTTGAATGTCACTGTTTGCTTGTGATGCTCCTACCCGTTTGTGGTATATGGTTTTGAATTGGACTCATCCATGGCCATTATTGCACTTACCCAAGTCTTAAGATTTGACTGATTTTGTTAGGCTTTCCTTTCCTCCCCAAGAATTGGTCATTATTGCACTTACCCAAGTCCTAACTTTCATGAATATTAGGGCTATTAGGGCACGTCCTCGTGCTCATTGGCTTTTATACACTTCTTTGAGATGAACTTAGTCCTTGTATCAATTTCAGTTTTTCTTGGGCCTATCGGGCGTACTCCTTTTTCTCGGGCAGGGTACCCCTATCTTGACCCTCACATTACGCTATAGCTGAACCTCGCTAGTTTAAATTTTAATTTTTGGAGATTTCCTTTTTGGTGGTTTCTCTTAAACTACGTAGTTTAAATTTTAATTTCATTTGCTTGTATAAATAATCAAGTAAACGAGTTGTTCGCGAATTTGTCTCACAAATAAACTAAATGAGAGGCTCGTGAGCTAAGCTTGAGCTTGGTGATCGACCATTTAAATATACCAAGTTTAAATAAGATTTTGAGCTTGAACCAAACTCGCGTTCGAGCTCAAGCTCGCCTATTTTTAACCGAGTTGAGCTTGAGTAACTCAAAGCTCGACTCGACCTCGATTACAACTTTAATAATAAGTTGTTTTTTTGCTTCAATTCACAAATTTTATATTTGAGTTGTGTATTCAAAAACTTCAAAAAAAATTACATTGTTTATCTATCATGTTGCTAGCTAGTTCATATGGTTTATTTGTAATTCTCATTTTTCTTAGTCGTTCAATGGTAATCGAAACTCAACATGTAACAATTTTGACAAAGGTCCCACATTTAGTGGTAAATCATGGATTTGTGAACTTATCGAAAAATCCCTCAAATCAGGTAAACTGATTTATGTCGACTGACTCAACCCAAAACGATAAGACTTAATTTTTCATCCAATTGAAAAAGAGGAGGCAAGATCGAAATGGAACCTCCTACCACTAGAACAGAGGCTTCATTGTCACACTTGTTCAATCATCTATTTGTTACACTTTGTTTACAGAATTGAAAGACAAACCAGGCCTCATATATACGGATGTGATGGATGGCTAAATTGGTAGTGTATATATAAATAAGCTTTGCAAGTTGCAAATGGAGTGAAAACTATAGATATAAGAGTGCTAGGTAAATTGAGATTGTCTGTCCTTTCAATCAAACAATCAGAAATTGCACGAGCGGCCCAGTCCACTTTGACCGGGTTGCTTTATCCCACCGGGCCCATTTACGCGAGGCCCATTACATTAAGGTATCAGGACCCTCACATTGGACTTCTCTTTCATTAAAACAAAAGGATTGTTGTTACTTTTTCTTTTTTTTTGGTACCCTCACTGGCTCCATCCGCTCAAGGGAAAATTTTATTAAAAGGAAGAAAAAGGACTAAGTAGTCGGCAAATGAGAGATAGTCTCGACCCCTAACATTGTCAAGAAGCAGAAAATAAATCTCCTCGGATGGAGCAAGCAATACATGATAACCAATAGCATAATTAAAAGCTAAAGAAGTGAGGGCATCCACTACTCGATTGGCATCGCGAAAAACATGTCGAATTTGGATATGCCAATTTCTTTTGAGTAAGCCTTTACAGCTATCCACCAGGCTAAAGAGCGGATGATTCCTCTTCATAGACTTTTCTAACAGGTCTACCAGAAGCTAAAGGAGTGTTGTTATTATCACAGAGAGAGGGGGGGGGGTAGAATTTTAACTTGGTTTTTGTGGTTTGTATTCATAAACAATAAGAAATCTACTTTCTTATTTTAATTGGTTAAATGATTACTTTACCAAAGGATAAAATTAATTTTTTTTATTAAATTCGAAAATAAATTAGCTTATTGTTAGAATGGAATATTATTTGGGAATAAAGTGATTTGGTTTGGATAGATTGGTAGCTTTTGTTGTCCATGCATAGATTAGGCCTAAGTTCATTGGTGTCACTTTGAATGAAACTTTTTTAACCCACAATTTCTAGTTAATTATGCTGAAAAAATATGAGAGAATGTTATTGAATAATCTAACTTAGAAGGTAAGATCCATAATCAAAAAGTGGCTGCTTGAGTTCTTAAGCCCAACCAAAATTCAATCTTTACCATGGTCTAAAGTATTATGTAGATTAATGAGTAAAGTATTAACTAAAACACCAACAAGCATGAAGCGTAGTGGGAGGGGCTACGCTTCCCTTCGTTGAGGTCAAGTGTTCGATTCTCAGTGGAGAAGAAATGAACTTGTTGGGAGAGCACATCTCACCCAAAAATAAAGGAGCCTTCGCGAGACTCGAACTCCAGACGTAGGCGTTTGATGGAGCAAAGCTCTCCACTGAACTGGGGTGGCAATGACCAAAAAAAGTATTAACTAAAACCCTAAAAGAAAATGCATAAACATCCATTTAAAAAAAATCTGTAAATAAGTAAAAACACATAATATTTCAAGTTTGTTTCAATCTTCATCCAAGCATATATCTACCTAAAAAATTAAATTATTATATTTTATTTGGTTGAATGTGAGAGTGTCATGAAAATTTATTCAAAATTTTATCATGAAAATCAATTAATATTAAACTTTTTTTTGACAATAAGAACATTTTTCATTGACTCAAGAGTAAATCGTTCAACAAAATGTTATAAAAACCAGGATGAAAATGAAAATTACTAGTTAAAAGAAAAGTAGAATACGGCTTCCAACGACACAACTAATTAGCCGCTTGATTAGTACTTAACTTAGATATAAATGAGAATTATGATTTGAAAAGAGATTTAGAATATTAAAAAAATGGAGGAAAATAATTATTCAATATTCTCCTAAGGTAGTTACAATTTTCTCATTTTAGAAGAAGTGACATCCTTAAGAAATTAAATGTTAATATGCTTTTTATCAAATAAAAAATGAACCAAAGACATAACTACACTTTTGAGTTTTTTTATTTTCCAAAAAAATTATAACTAACCATACATGATATATGTCCTTAAAGAAGCTAGCTATAAGATATTGAAAATTTGAAAAAGTAGGATGAAAATAACCATTTCTCTTACCTTAATAAAAGAGAAAAAACAAATACCTCATGATAACTTATTTACCTATAAACTAAAATCAAATACCTCATGGCAATGGAAAAAACTCATTCAAATGAGAGAAGACTTCTATAAAGGTCTTATATGGCAAGTGGGAGACGGAAAAATGATCAAAATCTGGATTGATAAGTGACAGTTAGGAGGTCTGCTTCGCCATCATGCCAAGAATCCAACGATGGTTGATGAAAATGCAACAGATGATAACTGGATAACTAGCGACCATAAATGGAAAATAGATGAATTAAAACAAATCCTCCCGAAAGACATTGTTGAGCAAATTCTAACTACCTCGATCCCGGATAATTACATCCAAGATAGGCTATATTGGGCTCCAAGTAAAAATGGATGGTTTTCTACCTCCTCTGCAGTTGATTTAATTACAAAAGTAGAAAGGCAGACACCGAATATAAATCATTGGATGTGGAAACTCGATACCTATCCGAAAGTTAAAAATTTTCTCTGGAAAGTTGACAATAATGGACTCCCTACAAAAGCAAGACTAAGAGACAAACAAATCATAACTGCAGGAGGTTGCGCATTGTGTCAATGTGCCCATGAAGATACTGCTCACCTACTTACAACCTGTCCATATATGATTTACATACTAAATAAAGTGAACACAAATATTGCAAATACCATTAAAGGATATGATCCCCAAGATAAAACGCCAAGAACAATTCTAAATGACCTTTATCAAATTCTTGGAAAAAAAGAATTCACATGTTTGGCTGTTATATGGTGGAGCATTTGGCATCAGCGTAATAAATTAATCTTTCAACATGACAAATGTGATGGCATTATAGATTTGACAAGCTATATTCAAAGTCAAATTAAAAATTGGGAAAAGGCAGCGCATTGGACTGAAGATGAAGAAACCACACAAAATCTGCAATCAAGGAAGAGAAGAAATGAATCAAATATACATAGAAAATGACAAAAACCCAAACCAGGCTACACAAAAATTAATGTTGATGCTTCTAAGCTGTCTAATGATAATACGGTAGGAGCAATCGTTATAAGGAATCATCTTGGCCATGTAATATACATCATGACAACGTCCTTTGGTAAAATCTCCGAACTCAAGGCTGAAGCCCTCGCTCTTCGGGAAGCAATCCGACATATGAAGAATACAAACCTCATGAAAGTAGAAATTGAGGGATATAATCTCCAAGTCATCAATGCCATTCAAGGGAAAAATCATTGCCCTTGGGAGATTGAGCTTATAGTTGTTGATATCCTTGTCTCCATTTATGGAAACCAAGATGTCACGATTAACCATATTTCTAGGGATCGAAATGTTGTGGCCGACAAAATTGCAAAATTGGGCCACAGTCTCCCTGCTGCGAGTTTAAAGACTCACCCAGAACTCTTAGTTCTCATCCGCAAGGATGCTCTAGGGCGGCCTCTTTGAAGGGTGCTCCCTAATTCTTACCTAATCAAAAAAAAAAAAGTTTTATTAAACGATTTTTCTAGGGCATAAGTTAAGCTCCTTAAAAATGGCATTAGGATTAATTAGATTTTGTACAAGAGTTCATTTACTTTTCTAATAGGGTTTTAGTTCCCACTATTAGTATGCTTAACCTATGTCCTTAGGTCATATGTTAGAAAAACCATTTATTAAAAGAAAAAACTTTATTGGTTAGATGATCAACCATCATTCCCCTATAAATGCACACTGTCTCCCAATATTGAGGTACAAAAACTAATGATGAAGAATCTCATTGATTGGTCAATTTTCCAACACATCAGTCCATCATTATTTTCAAATACACCGTGAGCACAAACTACATTCCACAGAACAAAATAACAAGAACATGATCACAAGTATTTTCTTTTCCATTTTGATGAAAATGAAAATATAGGGTACAAAAATGAAATGAAATGACATGAAATGACTTGATTATACATGCTTTCTGTCTTTTTAACTATTCTTGTTTCTTCTTTCATGTCCTCATTTTAATTTACCCAAATCTACCCAAGTTAAAAAACACAAAACTAAACATGCTTCAAGGGTTTAAAGGATTTGAACAAGAAATACAAAAACCATGTGAATTTATGTTATTTGATTCAGTAAAATCTGTGATCTGAACACCTGAGAAGGAGGAGTCCTTTTCAAATTTCCTCTTCCACCTACCCATGAATCAAAATTTGGGTAAAAGAAACAACCTTCAATTTTAACTTTGATGGGGTTCAAGTGGGGATTCAATTCAGACCTGATCAATGACAATTTTGTGTGTAGATTGTAAGAGAAATCTGACATTCAAGAATTGTTGTAAGCATGCAAAATAAAAGCCTTTTCTATTTCATGGGTCCTTTTTACATTTCCCACTTGAATGTTTGCATTCATTTTCATGTAAAAAGCAAAGTACTTGCAATTGCAGAGAGCCCAGCATTATCAGAATCAGAAATTTGAAAGCTACCCTTTTCATGTTAACCTGCATCAGATGTGGAATTACAAATTTGAAAGCTACCCATTGTAACATATTTAACTAGGGCATCATAAAAGTTAGTTTTTTTTTTTTCTACCCCATGGATATATAAAGTAGAAGATCAGCAGTTCAGCACAAGCACAAAACTTGAGGAATAATTAGGAGTTTTGCTGTTTAATTTTTGAAGATCATTCACAAGCATGATTTAAGTTTACCCTATATAATCACATAAGTAGCCTAATATTTACCTTGTAATTTTAAAATAGACATATATAAAGTAATAAGAAGGCACTTGACTTATTCAACATTATCAAGAAATTAAGGAAATAAAGAACTGCATATCGCAAAATACCAGTGTTCCAAAAAACATTAGGCAAGAGCTTGGCAGTGAGAAGCTGCCTCATAGGTTTGATGCAACCCGGACCCAGGCCTCAACCCGCTTAGCCGCCTAGGCATCCGTCTAGCCCGTTTTTTAGAACACTGGCGAATTTACATTGCACAAGGATACTTGAGCTAGATTTACCATATATCCCCCTCACTCACTCCTTACATACATGATACTACATCATCTAGCTACCAAGTACAACTATCTTGTTGTTAGATTATGCTCATATTTGAGTCACCTCATAGAGAAGAACTAAAAATAATCAAATAATAAAAAGGGGAGAGAATAGGGAAGGAGAAAAACAATCCTAACTCAAGAAGAGGGAAAATCATCTTTCCCATCTCCAAACCCTACTCTTAAAACAACATTTTTATTATAACTAGTTCGTGATTAGGCCCTAATTAAGACATAACTAGCTCATCAAGCAACGACGCAAAGATTGAAAGCTCCACCATTTTCGCGGTTTGAGAAACCTCCTCCCTCTGCTTTTGCCACGTGTCGTTTTCTCCTTTCAGGTCAATCGCGACCATCATCTCAATGGTGTTGGGGTCCACTTCTTTCCAAGACTCAAGCCTCTTGCACACCTTCTTGATTAATGATTCATTGTTTTCTCCAAATGATTCAGATCTCTCTTCTTCAGAAATCAGGTCTGATAATAGCCTCTTCATCCCTGGATTCAAAAGATCTTGGAGTAACCCTGATTTCCTGGCTATGTCAACAAGAATGGATTCTGAGAGATCGTCTTCTTCTTCTTCATCAGCTTCGTATTGAAGCTCTTCTTCATCTTGTTCTTCCATCATTCTCTTCTCTAGCTCAATGGGATCCAACTCTGCCAATTTCTCAAACTTTCTCAGTTTGTGTAGTAGTTGTTGCTTTGCTCCTGGAGAATTACATTTGTTAGTCATGAGTCATCTACCATTTAATAGTTAAAGGCTGAAACTTTAGCGGTTTTAGAGTGATTTGGATTTACACCTGATAATGCATTATCTTACAATACAATATAATGCATTATCAAAAAAATTCAAACAAGCCTTGTAGCGGCATAATAGGAATGAATTACCAATATAGTAGTTAAAGACTGAAACTTTAGCAGTTTTAGAGTGATTTGGATTAAACTTGATAATGCATCATCTTACAATACAATATAGTGTATTATAATGCAAGATAATGCATTATCAAAAAAATTCAAACAAGCCTTGTAGAGGCATAATAGGAATTACCAATGATCAATAAGTTGTCAAATTGTAATGAATGATCCATAAACACACTTCCATGTGTTAGAGATCAATGGCTGTAAATTCGCCTAAAGGATTTCGACGGTGAGAGATGAAGATCAATGAGGTGGGTCCCAACTCCCAAGACATAAACCAGATCAAAGTGAATGAAAACCATGAATGAAGTGATTCAGATGAGTAGAAAAGAAAGAAACAGTACTGGTATGTTTTCTGCATTAAGTCAGCCTTTCAACCACCACTCCCTAAAGCTTATTACCACAGCAATGGTGGGTCACAAATAAAGACAATTAAAAGGGGGCAGATTTTTACCAAAGGCAAAAATGTGGGTCACATTTTAACATACTCCCTGATCTAAAGTATCTCAAATGGGCTCCCACCATAGATTTCATAGTTTCAAATCAATCAATCATTTTTAAAAAAACTATAGTGTTAAGTCAATCTCCTTTCCCCAATTCCCCACATCCTCAGCAAGCAAAATGACAAAATGTGGATCAGATTTTTCATTTTTGGTATTCAAGGGATCTAAATTAGATTTTGTGGAAATGAAATTTT
This sequence comes from Fallopia convolvulus, assembly GCA_964016875.1. Lineage (NCBI taxonomy): Eukaryota > Viridiplantae > Streptophyta > Magnoliopsida > Caryophyllales > Polygonaceae > Fallopia > Fallopia convolvulus. The sequence goes on along the minus strand of OZ024722.1, from coordinate 563,374 downwards.
TTGTAAGTTTGTGAACTTACTTTGTACAAATGCATAGCTGCATTCCATGTCGAATTTGTCCTCGTCTTCATGGCATTCGCCTTCCTCTTCACAATCGTCGTCTCCAAAGGGCGCGTCTAATATTGAGACTGGACTGCACTGTTCTTTCTCTTCCTCTTCCTCTTCTACTTGAAATTTTACTGAGTTATTTTGCTGCTCATAGCTTACATGTTCCTGTTCATCAAAAAGAAACTTATATTAAATATTAAGTTTGACAATGACATTGAAATGTTAAAAAACAAATACCCCACCAAGGCTTTATTCTTTATGGAACAAAAAAAAAATCAATTAAAAAGAATAGTTCAGCAATTATACTTGATAGCAACCATCCACTGGTTTATTAATAGGTTTCTGTTCATAGTTTTGCTTCAGCAGAATGTCTTCATGTTAAAGACAGTAACTTTGTTCTTAGAATCATTTGAATTTTTACTTTATAACACTCTTTTTTTCTATAGGAAAAGGTCCATTAACTTTTCAAACCATCCATATTGTTTAGATTCAATACTATATATTCTGACAATTGATTTATTCAGCTACAGACATATAATCAGAAAATAGTGAAAAATTTTCAACAACAACATTCACCCAATTAGGTTCCGCTACAGCAGAATCTGGGGGGTCAAGAGAGACTACCTCTGTCCCCAAGGAAAGGGTGTACGCCGATAGACCCATGAAAAACCGAAATTTATCTATGTGACATTAATAAATGAATTTATTTAAAATGCACCAAAATTAATATAGGAACTAAATCCATCTCAAATGCAGTTTATAAAAGCCAATGAACATTAGGATGCGCCGTGTTTTTCAATAATCAATACTTAAATTCATCTCCCATTGCCCTAATTAAATTCCAAAATATTTGAATATAAAATGAATACTAGATTTTTTTTTGTAAATTTACTTATAGGTTGAGGAGGGTCTAAATCACACAACCACTTTATTCCCAAATGATAGAACTAATCATGAAACTTAAAAGCAGACTAGTCCTCCATCCTCCACCAACTATCCAATTATTATCAACATAAATCCAAACTTAATGAATTAATTAAATAATTAATTAAACACTACTGTATTTCTTGCACTTAATTCCCTGTTTTACTACAGTTGGTGGGAGATGGTCATGTAGCTACAGTGTAATCGACAACGGATCCAAAAACCCATACAATAATTTGTCGCTTACCCAACATGAAAAAAAATGGTAAATAAAATTAAAATTAAAAAAATAAAATAAAACACCAGACAAAATCTTTGAAATAAAAGAACAAATTGAGAAGAGAGGTACAAAATATTTCTGAAAGCTTACAAAAACCAGGTGTGTTTATTTTAATTTTTTTAATATTATTTCTGTGAAATTGACATGGATACCCGTGTTTGAAAGCATTGGATTCTGATTTAGAGTAGACTCTAGAGGGGCATATTTGTCTTTTACTGTGAACACTCCGGCACTAGCCAGAGCCCATCTGTGAATAAAGCGGTCTGGTGCCGACAATTGGTCAGAGCCCGAGCCAGAGAGCCTAACTCACTCGGCTGAGTTCACGAGTTCACTCAGTTCAAGTAATACCCAAATTTTGAGTATTTAACATTAATCAATTTCATTCTTTTTTCTTGACTGTAATTAATAAGCTTCCAATAATAAGACTATAATTACTGAGCTACTAGTACCACAGCCATTATTGGAATTAAATTGAAGTGAACAGGAAGCTTTCGGTGAACAATAAATGTTGTGTATTATTGCTAATTCAAACTAGTCAACCATAAATCGCAGTTAAAGTTAGAAATTTGTACTTGCAATCATAAATTCAAAAAAAAATTAAATAAAGAAAAAAAAAAGGTTACCTGACTTGGAGAAGAAGGGCTTTTCTGGAGAGCGAACCGGAAAGGGCTCAACGGGCTCAAACAAAAGGTGAAATCTTGATTTAAATTTGAACCGGGTTTCTCATCCGGTTCATCTTCCGATAAATTCCCGCTCGCGCTTCGACTACACGAAGTGGAGGAAGAAGAGGATTTATTCTCCTCAGACCAAACGCTGCTCAACCGGCTATTTACGAACCCGGTTCGGTCCTCAACAAGATCCGATTTTCCCACCGAACCCGGTTCCGGACCGGTCCGAATTTCATCAATGCTTCTCAAAACGCCGGATCTCCGACCGGCCTTCACCGAATCCGCCCATCTGATGACGTCATCGGCCGGTTCAGATCGGGTCCGGGCCCGGTTCGTGAGCCGCTTAATCACTGAACCCAGGAGGCCGAAACTAGAGCTTTTGATCTGGGCTTTGGGCTTCGCTGAACCGGACGAGCTGCTCTTCTGGATTCTACAGGCAGCTTCTAGAAGAAGGGCGGCGGTCTTCGCCGGGACGTGGAGGAGCATTGCGCGGGAGGGGCTTTTGTTACCCCACGCCGGCGAGAAGAGCGGCGATTTCGATTTTCTGTAGTCCGGGGAGTCGGCGGAGGAGAAGAAGCACGCGTTTTTGCAGAAATGGGCCGAAAACGACGCGTTTTGCTTCGGCTTTTTCACCTGGAGCTGATTTTTTGAGGGAATCGAAATCGAATTCGAATTGGGGATTTGTTGTTTTAAAGATGGATGCTTTCTGAGCTGGTTTTTCTTCTCGGCGATGTAATTTGTGAGGTGGAATGGCTCCTGATCTTCGCTCAAGAGCTCCTTCAAATGCCTCTGAGAACTCATTTTCTTCAATTTTTTCGATTTGGGTTTTGTTTATGTGGGGATTAAGTGCAATGGGCAATGAGTGATTTGCCCTTTGAGATGAAAAAGGTGTGAGCTTTTTGGGGTGGGGAGGAACAAAAAGGGGGAATTTTTGAATTAGGGTTATGGAGGATTTTTAGATATATAGGGGGATGATGAGATGATGGGAAATGAAAGGAAGAAGAAGAGAGGGGGTTCAAATAAGGTAAAAATTAGTACATTTAAATAATGGGGTTTTTTTATTTATTTTTTGATGGACCGTGACATTAATTTAATGTTTTGAAGGTGTTAAAAAAGTAGGACAAAATCAAGAAAAGAAAAGAAATCCCCGGTTTCCAGTTGATTGTAAAAAGACGAGGAGGAGGGTTCTGTACCTTCTTGGTTTGTGTGGTGGCAGTGCGAGTGATTTTTATTTGTAAGATTCCTATCCTTCGAAATAATAGATTTTTTGTTTGAGAAATTCTAGTTTCCCACACATAATTGGCGAGGAAACGAGGTTATTAGAAAATTGAAATTGAAAGAGACAACATCACATTAATTAAAGTAATTTAAGGTGATATATTTTGCCCTTGGTCAATCGAAATGCAGATTACAGACACTTATATTAACCTGCTTTGTTTCGAGGACGTTAAACTTAATCATGTTCCTCGGCAGGGAAACTCGGTTGTTGATGCAGTGGTAAGAGTGTAAGACTGAGACACTCTACCACTTGCAATCAAATTAGAATCAATTCAGAGGTCTATGCTCTCATTCGAAAGGATGCGCTAGGATGATTTCCATCCTTATTATTACCCATTTAAAAAAAAATTAAACTATTTTTCACGTATTGTAGATGAAAATTGGGGCGATATCACATTGTTAGCTTAATTGTTTTGCCTTTACAAGTTTATATTTTGAGAATTTTAGTTGGTGTACTTCCTAAACTGAAACTATTTCAATAACAATTCTCTTACGAAATAAAAATAGTAAAGTAAAATAAACACACATAAATTCAAAGTCGTAAGTAAGAGACACCCAATTTCCTTATAGAGAAAGTTCACTTCAACTTCAAAATTGAATGAGTAAACATCTATCTAGATTTTGAATGATAAATTTATTAACAGATTTTTTATTCTATGCCCTTGTTAAGAGTACTAATTTTAGGAACTAAAACCCTAATAGGAAACTAATAAACCCTATTGAAAAAATAATTAAATCTAAATAAATACAATTCTAAAATATATTACCCTTTTTAAACCTATGACCTTAGGGCATAGGTTAGAAAAATCGATTTACTAATTAATTAGTTCCTTAGTTACACAATACAAGTCCAAACTTCTCTATTACTTGCGATCACCAAATCCAACAATACTATTGGATCTAAGTACTTGGTTCCTAAGCTCACTAGCTCAATTAAACCTTGCGATTTCCGAAACAATTCCCTTAAGCACCAAAAATGTCTTCCTTGTCGTCGTCGAGATCAAACACTCGACTCCAACTTCCGTAGATTGATTCTTGTTAGCTCAGGGATCACTCTCTAAATTTCGTTGCTCACAAGTTGTGGTAGTGTTCATTCAAGGCGAGTGATCCACTTGACCTAACTTCATCACATTCTACTTATGCGAGGGCGGTCTTCCAAAATACTCTTTTATCCTTTTTCACTCGGGACACAAGACTTGGTTCCTAATGGCCAGCGTACCCCTGGGTGATTTTTTTGCTTTCGGAAGCTTATTGTCTTTTTGCCTTGTCGCCCAAGCCAGTTCCACAAAGTCTCTTTTGTCCTTCATCACTTGACACGTAAGCTTGGTTACTCGAGAAACGTTTCCATAGTTGTGCATGTTGTTTCCTTAGTAGTTATTGCAAATCTTTTCTTTTCTTAAATGCCTATTTCCTAAAGACGTTTTTTTATCATCAAAACTCATAAAGAGATACATTGTTCCAGTATTCAAACTATCAATATCTAATATTGTTCACAATTGAGACTTGTGCCTCAAGATTTTTTATTTTTTCGCTTGATATTGCAAATGTTTTAGGTTTATAAACTATACAACCTAACTTTTAGCCGGTCAAGATCGATACGATGGGGTGTTCATGCTGCTCAAACGTGGTTCGAATGGCTTCATCTGGGTGCATCTTAAGTGTGGCTCTACTCAATAAATGGTGAAAAAGCACTCGAAGGTGTTTTGCGACAAGGGACATCAAATGATGGCTCTAGGTTTCGAGTCAACCAAAATTTAGAATACTAGACATTGAAAATGGGTTGTTTTGGATTTCAATCCGAAATATAGATTTCAATGTTTTAGAAGTCGGATTCTACTTACTCGAGGGTAAGAAACACTATAGTTAGCTTGAATTTGACAAATTTAAATAATCTAAAGGATGTGAATTTACAAGAAAAAAAGATGATTTCAAGTAGACAAACTCTAAAACTTGAGAGCACTGATTAAAGAAAAAAAGTTCAAGTATCAATCGAAGTATTTTTAATCTGAAAGACGTTATTAGTAATCTTGAATTTACTTCATATATATATTTTTTAAAATAATATAAAATCTAAAAAGAGAAGTAATGAGCTTAATCAAAACACTATGACATGAAGAAAAAAAACTCTATATTGGAAATCGAAATACTAGTAAAAGATTTTAAAAATACAATATCTTCTCTTTTAAAAAAATCTGTCATTTCTTACATATACAAAATTGCTAATTCTGTTACAAGTAAGATTGAAAAATTTATTCACTCATATCTTGTAACGCCCCAAATTTGAGATCATTGTAACACCCCGAATTTGAGATCCTTTATATTATATTAAACAGCTACCCATGTTAACAAAAGCTCTTCCTTTTTTGGGGTTCAAGTGAGGACAAAGAACTCAAAAATTAAGCGTTCAAGACCGAGAGTAGTATCAGGATGGATGATCTCCTGGGAAGTCTTCGAATTGACATGGAATAACGCTTTTTAGACCTCGGGCCTTACATATCTCCTTGTAATATTGAACATCAATCACCCCAAACTTATTATTCTCATTCAACAAAATGTCATTTACAATGGATAATTGGCCCAATTATAAAACTTTTATCTCAAAAAAATAAAAGGCATAGAGAGGTGGAGAGAGTAGTAGATTGCGCTATGGGTGCCATGTTAGCTGGCAATAAAAAGTCTGCATCTCCACGTAACTTGAAAATTTTGTCCGTTGTTACCAACATTTACCATTAATTAATTCTCTCACTTTGTTATTTTTTCGTGACAAACACTTGTTTTTAATAATAATATATTGAAGTAAAATTGTCGCCTTGCGTTCCAATTATAATTGATTTTGACATTTTTTGTTGGTCCCTTGCATGGCATTATGTAACAATCAAATCGTCCCTTCTCTATAGGATTTGTGCATTTTAATATGGCATTGGTATCTAAAAATACCATTTCTTTACTTTATAGATGAAATGATATGCATGTTCCTTAGACCAAAAAATTTAGATAGGACTCGTCAATCTAACAACGTCCCAAATAAGTAATTATCTAACTCCATTATATTCAATTAAAAATTTATTGAGAGATGGGTTGCAACTTAAAATAATATTGATTTTGATTTATTTTTTTTATGTTTCTCATTATCTATATCAATGCTTATAGTATTTCTTAGAAAAATTACACTATTTTTTATTTAATTTTTGAATTCCTGCGACGTGCGATACAAATAATACGGTGTTTTTGAGATAACAACAAGGTGAAGTTAGAACAAAGGCCAACAAATAAAGCACAAGATATTAAAAAAATTTGCGCACACAGAGTAATAAGAAAGAACGCCGATGAAAGTTGATATTGTCGTGATAAATCGAATGAGTAATTAAGAGAGGGTGATACCTAGGGCTGGGAGCGGTCTCTAACTACAAGAAGGAGTTGAGATCATCCTATGCAAAGACAAGGCTCGTGCAATCTATTAACAGAAGCAAATCTCGAAGAGAAAAAAGTAGGGCATGTCAATCATAAACCTCATAAGATGACCAATGGACGAGATATACGATTAGGTCAGCTCACATGAGGAGCCCACGCAGCACACGAGTTGCTTCCTTAAGAGAGTGCGAAGTCACCACCTTGACACACCATTTGAAATTCACAAGGTCTATTTCTCAACTCCTTCTTGTAGTACCGCCCCGAGCTAACACAGAACATTCTCTAAGCGGGATGCGACCTATTTCTCAACCCTTATAAGTACCCGATAAAGGCCATTACGGTGGGCTAAAAAACATATTTGGATAAAAATAAAATTTCGTTCAAGAAAAATCGATGTGTTAACCTCTTTGAAACACTCATGTTATTTACGAAGTTATCACTAAAAGTCATCCCTACATAAAGGATTATAAGTTTGTTGATGCCTTCGGGCATCTAGTCAAGTGGTTAAGACTTTATGGATAGTATATATCCAGAGGTCTTCGGTTCAACTCTCATGGGCAATGTCCTTCACCAAAAAAAATTAAAGGAATCTGACATTTGTAGTTGTTAAAATAAAATCAACAAGAACAACATTGACCCAGTTCAGTACCCCTCAAGGGAGTATCTGGGGAGTCAAGATGGGGGCACCCCTGGCTTAAAGCTGAGGAGGTGCGACCGAGAGACCGAAAACCCACAACAGTTGCAACAAGCAAAGAGCTAAGACAAAGCAGAACAAGAACAAACCTAAAGACAGAACAACAAGAAGCAAAGCGAAAACAAAACACAAAAGCAAGAATGAGGAACGGAAGACCAAAGCCACGTAAAACCAAAACCGAGCGGAAACCGTCTGTCCAGGCGACTAGCTATTGTCTGCCACTCGTATCTTCTCCCTCCACCTGTCCCTGCAAGCTGCCAACTCTGCTGAAATCCCCAACTGACGGATATTTTGTCTTATACTATCCTTCCAACATTTCTTCGGTCGTCCTCTCCCCCTACGAAGGTCTCCCAAGTCCAAAACTCGCACCTACAGATTGGCTCCCCGGGCCCTCGCCTTTGTATATGTCCAAACCAGCGCAGTCTCGATTCTCTCAACTTGTCCCCTATACTGGCCACACCCACCTTGCTTCTGATCACTTTATTTCTGATCTTGTCTAGGAGCGCGCGTGTGTCCGCTCATCGATCGTAACATCCTCATCTCCGCTACCATCAACTTCTGTTCATGTGCCTTCGTGGTGGCCAATATTCCACCTCTTAATATATATTTAAACACACACGTTACCGTATTGATGTCGCAAAGTAGATTGTTGATTTTTGTAAGAATGAATTAAGGTTGACATAAGAAAAGAGAGGGCAACTTTTTGTACAAAAGAAACTTGCGATAATTCAGCTTAATTGCCTTTCAAAAGTGAAGCCTTTAAGCATTGTAAAAAAGAATTGTTTTTTATACCTCCCATTTATTAGTAATCATTTCGCTTTCAACTTTTCTTTCTTTTAAGATAGTGCTATTTTCACTTTTTTTTTCTACTGTGTTTAAAACAAACCATTTTGAAAAAAAATTACCATCTCAAATTTACGACGGGCAAACGTAAATTAATTTATCCTCGGTTATAATTTGGCAAAAAGTATCTCTCTAAATGATTAAAATTAAAAAAAAAAAGGTCCATTTTTAAAACGAAGTAAAAGAGGATTGTTTCTCTATTTTCACTCTCTCGTCAATTAAAAATGGCGACGGTTATCTATACAAAACACTTCATCGATTTGTTCTCTCTCATCCCTACTATATGTAGGGTACGTACTGCTTGGCATATGGCCAGTTTAGTCATCGATGGCGGTTTCCTGACAATTATCTGTCTCGTCTGTTAATTTTCGACGTTAATTGGAGCGGCGTTGCTTTCTCCTTCTTTCCTCCCGTGTCCTTACTACCATATCTCTCTTTCTCTTTTAAGGAATTCTTCTACTATCAAAACTGCAACAATTACAATCAACTTCCCCTGTCCATATTCAATCTTTGCCTCACAGATTTCATTTCTTCGTCTATAATTAATTGAATCAAATCAAGACTAACCTCAACACTACAACTAATCAATAGACTCCCTCGTGAAAAGGTGTAAAAAAACTAAGGCTCCGTTCGGCAACACTTATCTGGATACTTATAAGTACCCGGTTACTTATATGGAAAAAATAAGCTTCGTTTTATGTGTTCGGCAAAATTTGATTATTTGAAATAAGTTACTTATATCCGATACTTATCTGCTGAAAAAATAATCAACACCCCCTAACCTTATGTCAAATAAGCTAACTTATCCACCAAAATATAAGTAAGCGGGACCCACGTAATTTCCAATTAAATTTCATTTTTTATTTTTTTTACTCTTCATTAATCCATTTTTGGTAATTTTACACATCTTACTTAAAATATCAGCAATTCAGTTTACCGAACACATTCCGGATTATTTGAAAAATAAACAACTCATATAAATATCTCATATCAGCATTCACGATCAACATCAACATCAACACCGATAAGTATCGATTTACCGAACGGAGCCTAAATCAAATCTTCTATTCCCTAAATATACTTCCTTCTATACTCGCCTACGATGATGTAATTGGGTGATAAATTTCCAAATTACATTGAAAAAACCTAAATATTAGTAAAATATTAAAAAAATATTTTCTAATCAATTAAAATAAGGGAGAGTAAGAGAGAGTATGATTATGAAGTAGAAAAATCGGACCGAAAAAAACAACAATTTGAATGAGGCAATCTAGAAATGTCAGATCTTACTTACATCAATCCTAGTATTTTTATAGGCGAGTTTTATTTGATCCAATTTAATATGTATTTTTTAGATTTTAAGTTCTGTGGTGCTTGACTGCATGTTGTATGATTTTTAATTAATAATTTTATTTTATTTTTAAAAATAATTAAAACTAAAAAAAGTATAAACATAGAAATGAAAAAATAAAATAAGGAAAAAAAATTACGCGTTTCGAATCCGTACGAATCGGATATTTGACCTGGTGTTTGACTCTCATTCTGAGCCGTTGGATCTGGATTCTTGATCGCATGCAAGCGTGCGGGGGACGACCGGCGACAAAGAAGGAACGATACTAAATTTGTTTTCACATTCACGTTCTCACTTTAATTTAAACTATAAAGCTAGCTTATAAATTATAATTAAACAATAAATTATAATTAAACAAAGAACGTTCTATTTGAAAAAAAATAAATCGTCCCTCGTTTTGATAATTTAGGCAAAACACATGCAAAAAGTGTAGTAGTCTTCTTTGTCTTATCATGTATTAAAAAAAATCAACTCATTTTAGTTCTTACCGTAAAATAAATTTTACTCTTACCTAGTTAGAAATGTATCTTGATTTCAAAATTTAAGCACTTGTGCATGTTTTGATGGGTCTATCGAAAACACCTTAAAAGGCACGGTCTGTACATCTTGACCTCTTAGATTTCACAAAAGTGGGAATATTAGGGTTATGCATCGGTTCAAAATCAAACCGATAAAAACTAAACCGGACCGAAAGCTGAAATTTCACCTTAATCGTACTTAATTGGTTTGGTTCGATTTCAATTTTGTCGGTTTGAAATGAATAGAGAGTTATTCTTTGAAGAATTCAAACTTAACCGAGATTTATTCAAACCAAAATTCGGGAAATTCTTCAACCAAAAACCGAAACGAATAATATCGGTTTCACTTTGGTCGGTTCGGCTTAAAATTTTGGTTTTAACCGACACATACTCAACGCTATGAAATATATTGAGATAATGTTATTATTGTTATGGTTGAAAGTTTATTTATCATTAATTTGTACTTGGTTTTAGTCTTTTAGATTATATGTGTTAGAATGTCCATCCCACATTTGAAGGTTGGGATAACTCAACAGATTACTCCTCCTATTGTCAATTGGTTTTAGGATGGAACCCCGCTGGGCTAATATGGTATTAGAGCAATCTGCCTAACGGCCTCTCTCGATCCTGGGCCCGCCCCGTCATGTTGTCCAAAAAATGTCAACTGGGCCAGTTCCCCCAGTTGTACTTGTGGGAGCGTGTTAGAATATCCATCCCACATCCGAAGGTTGGGACTTAACTGGACTGATATATAACTCAACAAATTACTCCTCCTATTGTTAATTGGTTTTAGGATGAAATATATCCCGCTCGACTAATAATATGCTATAAGTTGATCTTTGTGATTGTTAGGGGGTCCTCAAAAGGGAAAAGCAACAAAATATAAGTTTGACATTTGAATAAATAATTTGTGACCCCTCCAACATATCTTTCGATGAAATCTCAATACGACGATTAATTGATCAGAAAGGGCCTACTTTTGTTTTCCATTCAAAAATTGGGATGTTAGTGGATTTACGAATTGTACTACACTCGTCTCATAGTAAATCTTACACCTGCAACGTACGTACTAATTTGCAGTTAAAAGGCTTCATTCATAGACAGAAAATAACGCATGCGTACCGAATATTTCTGCCTATTCAAAATTGAAATGTCTAATGATGTAACAATTACAAAACGTACACTACTATATTAGACATTGAAATGCCTCGAATAAGTATGGCTTTTAATTTGGGCTTTATATAGACTTTTAGGGTGTCAACATTGTGTTTTTTTGATCTTGTCTCATGGCTCGTTCGGTTTATATAGACGGTTATGGGCGGCTTAGTTGGTTCCAAGTTAGTAGATTGCTACGAAGATGCATGATCAATCTGATACGGCTCAAGTTACCAACACAAGACCGACAAGGGAGCATCGTCGACCGAGACGATATGACGATTAATATTTGCTTATTTGAATGTTTTACCTCATTCTGTAATTTTTATAAACTAGAGTTTTACTCTCTTCTCGGATTTTCTTTACGATTCTTTTCCGGGACGCATTTCTTGAACCGTTAGAGCTTAGCTTTAAATACTCCTATCTTGTCTTGCCAAGGAATTAATCAAGAATTATTTTGCCCTAGTTTTCCTTTTGTCTCTTTTGCTATAGCCTTCGAGTTTCGTGTCCACCTCGGACTCGGCTCACCCCCTTGACCAACAAGGATTCGATACGAATCCACACCGGGCTCGTATCACGATCCGTGCCTGCCGTAGTGTAAGAGTTACACTTTTTAGGTGGACTCTTTGTCGGTACCGGGTGCAAGTCCTCCCACTTTGGTGATGTTGAGTTACCATGATTTAACCCCTCCACATTCTTATCTGGTTGAGAGTGCGGGGGCCCTAGGGCGAGGGAATCGTCTTTTTCTACGAAAGTAGAAAATAGTCAAACCTTATTATGTTAGTTGTTAAGTGATGACGTCCGTAATAATTAAGTCGCGAGTTGAAATCTCCCTCTTTTGTGTAATGGCCTAATTAGATATATTCAACAAAAGTTAGATGATTTTTTTTAATTATCATAGGTTTTTAGTATTTTTCGTCGAGACAGAGGTAGACTGAAGAAGGGTTGAAAGGAAGTTATATAGCAAGACCTCGTTTTTTTTACAGATTCCATCTGATTTGACAGATTATAGAGACCGATGGAGAGGATTGTGGTTGTGAAGCGATAATGGATAGACAACATGCATGAATGAACTTCGTATTTTTATTATCGCACATCATGTCTTTTTCCCCCTCGTCCTTTATCCACCTTTTCTACTCCATTTTACTTGTACTCTCATTTTTTTAGGACATGAGTTTTGGTCCCCAAATTTTACTTGAAGCGAGATATACACTAGGTTCTTGTTGTATATGAAATTTCACACTTCTTGTTGAATATTGTTGGATCAAAAGGCTTTAGTAGAGATTTGGGAACAATCGTTGAATTGTTCCCAAGGCAGAGGACCGAAAAACACAAAGCAGGTATAAAAATAGAAGTTATAAGCACGAGACACGGTTCCTTATATAGGAACGCAACTCCACAACAACTAACTAGTTGTGTGAGTCAACCTCTACATCCAGTGGGTAAACCTCCGCCGATGACTTCTCTGGTTCTTCTTCCTTTCTCAAATCACTCTAGGGTTTGGTTTTTGGGCTTGGGAGAAGTGAGTTACAAACTCACAATTCATCGATATTTATAAATGCATCATCCTTGGGTCCCAATTAATCCTTATCGTTTGGTCATTTGTCCGGAATGTCCATGTCATGCTCTTCAAGGAAGTGTATTTTTTCTCACACGTGACTTGATTCGAATGAATTCAAATTTTGTCAACTCTTGATGCTCAATTGGTCATTGAATGCATAAGATCAGTTTGATGCACATAATTCCCCTTTGATCTGTCTAGAACAGATTTTCGCATTTCACGTTAACTTGTCTTAATTTGGACTGACTTGGGAGTTCCCTTGAGCAGGGAACATTTGCACGACATTCGAGTTTCATTACTGGAAGTATCTTTATATGATTTTGTATTTCCTAGTTGACATGTAGTTTTTTTGAAATACTTGAATACAATATGTTATTTCCTTAATAACGTCTGGCATATATTATCAAAAGTGTGAATAGCGATCGTTATTACGTACAGTATTATAGAATGTGAGTTTTCAACAATATTTTAACAAATATTGTGCGTTAGTTCATTATTGGATTCCAATTTAAAGCGATTAATTTATATATCAAATAAAGCCATATTCATTGATGCATGATACATCATGCATGTGATCGATCCATCCCAATGGAAAGCAAGCTGCATACGAAGGTAACTCAAAATTAACTTACAAGTTATAAGGTATAAGACAAAAGAAAAAAAGACAAATCATAAACTTGCAATATAATGCTACTGAAAAAGTTGGGAAAAAACGGAAAAAACAATTACCTGCCAAAGAAAACAACGCATGCCCAAATTTACAATATTTTGCAATAAAGAACAAAAAGTGCTTAAATTGGGCTTTGGTTACAAGAGTATACAAGTGATGATTCATGCTCAAAGTGAAAAAAAAAAAAAAACTGTAAATCGCAGGATAAGTTATAAGAGTGATAATTTTCTATTCCAAATATGTTTCACTTTTGTGTTCTACTTAACTATATAAATATTAAATTAATATTTAAAAAATAATTATATATATATATATATATTGTAAACAACTATATAAATATGTGTATAAATTTTTGTCTTAAAAATTATGTTATTAAATTTTTAAAAATTAAGAGAATGATTTTCATACAAAATATTACCCTTTTAATTTTTAAAAATTTTATAATATAATTTTCAAGCTAAAAGTTTACACATATATACAAATAGTTTGAAATATAAATATAGTTTTTAAAAATTTTCTAAATATTAATTTATTATTTATATAGGTAATTATGGAGTAGAACACAGATGTAGAATAAAGGATTTAGATGTTATAAATTGACAAAAGTAATTAAATTGGCACTATCTCGATTTAGAATTACTTATTATTTTAATATATATTTTTGTTCAAAAATATTTTTATTATATATATTTTTTTAACTTATTTTCATTTTTATTCTCAAAAATATTCAAAAAATTAAAAATATTTTTTTCTTTAAAAGCAAAACAAATATTTATGAGGAGGGACTAAGAAAAAAGAGTTGATAAGTTAAGGAAATTAGTCAATTATACACTTGACTAGTTACATATAATTGTTTTCCATCTATGAGCTAGCTAGGTCAAAATCATGTGAAGCTTTTACAACATTCCCACGTATTCATGGAATGATAATTTTCTTTTGTAGCTTTTGTCACCTTTTGATCGTTATTATATTAGAATCCCACTTCTTTATGTCGGTGTTTATAGCTCAAATAATGCCACTTACTAAAGTAACTCCTTGCGTTATAATCTTTTTGAAATAAGTATAGTTTGTTCGGTTAACTTTAATCATATTTTTCAACATAATTTAACTTTAGCTTTATTATATTTTGTTCTAAAGTATTCATAACAAAGTTGCACTCATTTAATTATAACTTACACTATTTAGTTAAGGCTTATTTGTGAGACGAGTTTTTCAATTGTACACATAAGAATATATAATTAGGAAAGAAATACCTTTTTTACAAACTTTTGCAAAGTTATTGGAGCAATTACATCATTTTTGTATCGTACTTGGGTACTTGTATGGACAAACAATAGAATTATTGTTATCATGAGTCTTATAATTATAATTGAGATGTTTTGAAAAGCCATATGATGTGATGATAAAAATGATCGGCAATTATATGATTATACACTTTTATTGTTTTACTTTCTTCCCGTCGTACGTGTGCCAGCAGTGTAATAATATTCTATTAATCATAAACCACTTAACACTAACCTTTTATTTATTTTTATAACAAAAGTAGCTGGAAAAAATTCCATCGATCAAGTATAGGCCCCCAATAAGAACTAGGATAAATACAATTAAACTAAAAAATAAATTATGTTAAACTCAATTTCGATGGTGTAAAAAATTGAAATTCAATTTTTTGATTTTATTTTTGCGATTTATTGGGTATTGTAATATGTTTTTGATGGTGGGAACATGGTCTATTCTATCTTGATAGTTGAGGCTCTAACTCTTAAGAAGAATGTTTAAGAAACCATACATTGTGATTTCTCTCATGTTTATCGAGTGAAATAATTTGTGCCTCGTCATTGTCATTAATAACGCCTTGAAGCTAGCTGATTGTGGGAAATTGAGATCGTTTTCTCCAACATTTTTTGTGAGCTCTATAAATTTTAATCTTGGAGCATTTCTCATATGTTCAGGGAAACTCGCTCTGTGTTGATTTCATTGACAAATTTTGTCAAAGTATCCTCCTTGTTCATGCCAGTCCTCGTCTTCATGGCCTTATCCACAAAAAAATATTATGGGACCGACTTGGTCCAATCACTTAGTCGATCTCCTAATCTTCCAAATATATAAACAATAAACAGAGGGGAACTTTTCTAGAGATAGTTCATATACGCAACGGAATAATAAACACACACAAGAATTCAAAGCAGAGTAAATAAGCACTCGGTTTCTTTATAGAGGAATCCTAATTCAACCGACAAGTGGAATGGGTAAACCTCTACCTCCCTTGGAGGATTTTGAATGAAGTCTTTATTAATCGATAGTTCCATAGATACAAGATACATATATATTCGAACTTCTCTATTACTATCGATCACCAAATCCTAGCAATGCTAACGAATCATGCTATCTATTTCCTAAGCTCACTCAAGCGATTAAACAAAGAATTCAAACCTTACGACTTTCAAATGCAGTTCCCTTTAGCACCAAAAGCGTCTTTTTCGTTGTTGCCGAAATTGCACACTCGTCGCCGACTTGCTCTGGTTCTTCTTCTTCCTTGACCAGTTCTTAATACCTCTTGAATCACTCTTGATGCTCTCGTTGCTATACTATTCATCGGATGAGTGATCTTCATGACCTAGCTTCATCGCTTTCTATTTATATGAGAGCCTTCTTCCAAAAGACGCTTCTATTCTTTTTCACTTGGGCGCAAGACTTAATTCCCAATGACCAGCGTACCTCTTGGTGATCCTTTTGCTCTTCCCTTTCTCTTTGTCGTCCAAGGTAGTTCTACAAAGGACCTTTTTGCCCTTAGCTTCTTCACTTGACATGTAATCAAAGTTCTAAAAAAGGCTAGGGCGGACCCGGGCGAAGAGGGGCCGCTTAGCGCCTAGAAGGCCAAAACGGTTGCCTAGGTGGTCATAGACTGGCGCCTAGATGGCTAGGCAGACTCGGACCTTTCAACTCCTAGACGGGGCCTAAACATGATTTTCAGAACAATGCATGTAATCCCAACTTGCTTGGAGATCGAACGTCTCCATAATTGTTCACTTCGTTTCCTTTTATAGTTCTTGTAATTCTTCGTTTTCCTAAAATACTTGGATAAACACTTAGTTTCTAATAGCGTATATTATCATCAAAATTTATAAAAAAAAACAAACAAATTATTTCAGTATTTAAAACTAATAATTTCTAATATTATTCCAACAATATATAATATATTCAACACAAATCTGATTTGAATAAAATATTTTTGTTAGTTTCTAATATATTTGATCATCTTTAATATTAGATGAGGTTGGTTCCATTTTGTGTAATGCAAAATACCACAATTGCATGTATGTGTGTCCCGCTTAGATATTATTTTGCTCCTTAGCACCTATATATAGCCGAAAGTTACTAGAGATATAGTAAATGTTTAGTGCGTAAGTGTCGATTTAATCATTAGCTTAAAATTAAATAAATTAATACTACTATTAGTTACCAATTGTTTAATGTAGTTACCAAAAGTGTCGAAATTAATTAACACTCACATTAATTAGAGATTCTCGATCGATAACATACAAACAAAACGTGCATGTAACGCTAGCTGTATGATTAAGCAACGGTCCATGCCACTTGTATTAGAATACATAAGAAGTTGAATTGAATGCTCTTTATAAGAGAAAGGAAGAAGATTATAAAACTAAAATACTCTAACTAACTATAAACATACATTATTTAAAATTATCTTTAGTTGTAGAATATGTTATCCATGAAAAAAAGTAATGGCAAATTTATGTTACAAACTCGACTTTCCTATACACCAAAATTTGGCATCTTTGCCACTGGTGCTTTGCTATCCTACTTATCACCTCGGGTATGGAGGAAATGCATTTTAAATTATGATGGAAAGCTAACAAATGAAAAAGTATATGATTAAATGTTAATTATACAACATATATATAGTTATTAGCTTTATACAAAAAATAATAATATTAGCAATTAATATTTCACTTAACAAGAGAGAGGTTACCAAAGATGGAACAAGCATGTAATAATCTGGGGTCGTACAGTAACAGACTTAGAATATAAGTTTAATGAGATTTCAACCTAAAACTATATGGTTATGGGTGGAGTAATTCCTTAGGTTAAATAGTAGGAAATTTTAGTTCTATTTTTTTTCAAATAGGATACTCTCAACACGTCTAATTAAGTGCAATTATCTGGGCTAGTTGACACATGGAAATAATCCCTCAAGGCTTAGCGAACCGTCATAATTGGATTGACAACTCATGTATTGGGCATACAGGTGCATGTGTCTGGTTCCAAGGAAAAGGCTTAGTGAACTATCACAATTAGATTGACAACTCCTGTATTGGGCATAGAGGTGTGTCTAGTTCCAAGGAACCGGGGAACCAAACCGAAAAAAACTGGCAGTTCCTGAACCGGAGGAACCGGGGGTTGGTCGGTCCCAGTTCCACGTTCCTTGGAATCGGAGAACCGGCGGTTCCAGAACCGCAGGTTCCATCCCTTTAAAAAAATAAAAATAAATGTTGAAAATGCAAAACCGCAACAACGGTTCGGAACCGGAAAGGGAACTGCTCCGGAACTTGAAAAAACCGAAACCGAATCAAAACCGTCGGTTCCGAAATCGAGCCCACCTCTAATTGGGCAGGCTGCTTGAATGTGCTCATAAGGTTGACAAGCCCAAAAAACTTCTCCAAGCTGGCAAATTGCGTCACACCTTTGTTGGGTTGACTGCCTGAATGGGCCCCATGAACCTGGCAAGCATGAAGACTCTGGGAATGAACCCACCTTGAAACTTGCTTTGATACCATGACAAAGTTCGGTGGGCCAATGAATCTGAGGATCGTGCGGTAACAAACGTAGCATACAACCCAATGAGGTTATAACCCAAAACCGTATTGCTTATGAGTGGAGTAACTCTTTAGGTTATATAATAGACAATTTTAATTATCTTTTTTCCATATGAGATATTCTCAATAAGTTGGTTGTTAATTCATTTATGTAGATCCTTAATTTTTCCATACCAACTAATGTTCTACCTTCGGGTGTATGTTTATACACTATGTTGTAATATGTAAGACAATCAAACTTATGGAGCAAGTGCATTATAATAGACTAGGTAGAAGCGCCGTGGCTTAGGCTTGCACCATGAACCACTCATGAACCATGACTCGATCTTCCTTGAGCTGCTTGACCATGTGTTGGTGAGCATGGCTCTCGGATAATTGAGTTATGGTATTGTACGTTGGGCTGGTTCCTATGCGACTTGAGCTTGACCCTTGTGACTGATGCTTATTGGGCTCTTCGATTGATAGAAGTCGATGAAGACATTAGTTGTTGGAACACATTGTGTTTCAATTAATGACGGGCAATAGAATCACATGATGCCTTTTGAGCTTATTTGATTTAAAAGGCAAAGTCGAACCCTAGAAGCCCGTCTTGCTTACTTGCGTTGTTGTGGAAAACGTAAGGTTCGAGCTTCTTGAGAGCTTTCTCTGGTGAATTCCACTGTGGATTTCAATTGTGTTGCGAGGCCGAAAGAAGCAGAAAAGGGAAGAGAGTAAGAAAAAGAGAGAAGAGGAAGTCTAGAGCCTTGGTGGTTAAGTTCTTCGTGTCCTCGATTGATTCCTTTATTGTTCTCCCTACTTTGGGATACTCTCGTTCTTCGACTTTGTTTCTTAGGTTTTGTCTTCTAATTGCTTTGTAAACTTACGTTTGTTGGTAGTAGATGCCTAGTAAATTGGACGAGTAATCCTTTTGAAGGTTCACATATTATGGTAAAACCAAACTGCATAACACACTTAGCTAGTCCATTTGCATTTTTTTCATTTTTATGAAGAAAGTCCATGAGCATGATATGTAGGTAAAATAGTAGGTAAATTGGGGACGTGTTGGTACGAACGCACATGCGCATATGGACCTAGCACATAAGTTCATGAGATTCCATCATAAAAACAATTGGCAATAGAATGAGTAACCTAATAATATATATATATATATATATATATATATATTAGGTTGGTTCTGTTTTGATTTCAGATGTGGGATACAATATATTCTCAATAAAATCAAACAATCAAAAAGGATTCCAGTTTATGTAACATATTATTGTTTATAACTTTAAAGTAATGTGTCTTTGGCTAAATTTTTTTTGTGTTCATGAGATTGCATCATAAATTTTTTGTTTTGAGTCTTGTAAGCAATGTGTCTTTGGCTAAAAACAAAAAGAGAACCATTATTCTTCTTTGATGAAGATTGACGAAATCAATTAAATTGGAACAAAATTCCGTGCGCAAACATTAATAATTTGTCTCAAAAATTTTACGATAGGGTCGGATGCATTCAAAGAATTGGATTTTGGGCCACATTTGGGTGTGGTCGTGGGAGGACGACAAGAAGCAACGGACGAAAACGGGCATTCAATGCACCGTCGTCGTTTCGGTGCATTTTTTAAATATTTTTATTACTCACTTTTTATATTGACTGGTTCATTTTCCACGTCTTCCTCGATTCTTATATAATCCACGTGTCAGATTCTGTCGGAAAGTGGCAATTTTTGTTTCTTTTCTTGTTATTTTTCTTTTCTATTTGTCCTGATTTAGTAAGATAAGGGCCTCTACATTTATGAAAGTGTGAGTCTAGTGGAATAGTGCAAAAAAAAAGTTAAAAAAATATACGACCCACTAATAGTTCAATTGGTTTAGGCCCGTTTGCTATAATGCTATTCATATCAGGATATATGGGTATGGATATGACTGATACCCATATTTGGTGTTTGGTATATCCTGATACCGATATCAAACTGATATCTGCTGTTTGATATAGGAGTATATCGATATCAGCTGATATCATAAGGATATCAGAGTTATATTAGAGTGTTATTTTCATATACACCAGAAAATTGGTATATCAAAGATACCACTCATATTCATACCCATATCTGATATCTAGACATCACTCATAGCGATATCTTGATATCCATACCGATACCGATATCCGATATCTCATACCTTAGATATCAATACCAAACGAGCCCAGTGGTATGAGGTGTTATGTTTTCTCAAGCGATTGTAAACTTCTTGACGGAATAACAGTGTGTGGATATATTGAATTGGGATTTGGGAGGAGGGTCGATTCCATTAAAAGCCTCTGCAGTATGCCAGTATCCAATACGAATGTAGATGGACTATGGTTATCAAACTAGATGAGAGAACATTTTAGTAGTGATTGAATGTAATGATTTGAGAAATGAATATCTTAGATATAATATTCCTACTCATTAAACTTTTGGCTTTCTTAAAAATATTTCTATGCAAATTTTTCTATAATTTGTATTAAGGGTACATTATAGAAATATTAACACAAAATAAATAATAAATTATTAATAATTTTATTGGGATGTTAGTCAAAAAAAAATTATTGGAAAAAGATGACTAATTTTAAAAGTTTACATCCAAATAAATTGTTTTAATTTAAGATAATTATTATGTTTTTTTTTACGGGCTGGGCCTCGCCCGGTTCGGCAGTTTGTGCCTACGTCCGGACCGGAGTTGGGTTGGACCCCGTTAGGGAGGTGTTGCTCCTCCCAAGCCTCTCTGTTGCATACACACCGCCAGAGAGTCTCGAACTCGAGACATCTGAACAAATGATTAAGCGACCTAGTACCAATTACCACTAGACCAAGAGGTACAAAGTTGTTATATATAATCTTAGCAAGATTCATGGTTAATTAGAAATGGCTTAAAATTGAATATTATATCTCATGACCTCTTTAGTTCTACACATGCAAATGACAAAGATGGAAGCATGCATGCAAATAGGAGCTCGGTTAGAGATAATCATGCAACTATGGTTTAATGCATTTGTTATACACTTAATCATATATTAGTACATCGATTATATTATATATGTTAGTTAATAAATCAACGTGCCTTTCGCATGACGACAAGCCGTTTGCTAATGTGGCACATTACTTATCATAGGATGCTCTTTTTTCCCCATCGAAAATTGATAAATAAAAATATTTGGATTTTTTGGCCCTTTGTTGCGTGCTCATAAATAAATATTTATGGCAATGCATGCATCGTACATATAGCTCCAATTTTATCTTTTTCCTCAATCTAATTCGATCCATATATATATGGCTATAGATTCATATAATACTATAGTATATGATCTACTAATGTTTGATTTGGCACACTAATTACAAGACATTAACAAAGTATGTCTATTATGGTACAATTAATCGACATTAAATCGGAATAATCGGGTCGTGTCGGATCCAAATCATAGCTTATGCACCTACCAAGTTATTCCAAGTTAATTACATGGCTTAATTTGCATGGCTATAAACATTAGTTTATTTCTAATCGCCTGATTTAGACCTTATTGTTTAAGGATTACCTTGCTAATTTAGTCAAACTGAGATTTCATTGTTGATTAATACTAGCTAGCTTGTAAACTACGTGGAAGCATCATACTCATCAGAATGTATATTATTAATGCAAAAATAAAGGAAAAAACGTGGTGCTCTAGCATTTGTCGCCTTATATGATACATACATACTATATGCACTAGGAATCTAGGATGAATTGGCATATTAGGCAATCAATTAATCCATCAAAGTGTCAATTTCATAAGCATAATTATTTATAACGATTTTTCTAAACTATGATATGCGGGTATAAGTTAAAAGCTTTGTTTTGGAAAGGTTTTCTTAACAAGTTATGTTTAAAAAAACTTTACAACATTTTTTATAGGATTTATATATTTCAATTGAGAAAATGCTTTCTAAATGTAGTAAAGAAAGACCCTTTGGATGCGCTTGGTTCAACCGGTTGTTCCAGACTTCGAGCCATTTTATCTCACTTGTTTGGTGAATCGAATTCTACTTCTTTTCAGCCAATAGTAAAACTTTATAAGAAGAGAAGGGAGAAAGTACAACCACATATATATCATACCGAGAATATATGAAAAAATACAACAAGCTCCAGGAGCCCTAAACACCACCGATTACCAAACTAGGCCCTTATCAATGTACATCTTCATGCAACACACTAGTACAATTTATGGGCTAACAAGCCTAGATGAAGGGTCTCTCCCTTCCATGTCTCATAATGCCTTTGCAAAGCTACAAAGACACTTATAACAATAGAAGTGGAAAGGGCGTGTTAATACAATAATCTATCCAAAACCACCACCCCCAAGAGCAAAGCAACAACAACAGACAACAAAATGACCACAAACCTATTTAGGGTTGAGCATCGGTTCAAATCCAAACCGAATCGAAATTTCATT
Source organism: Fallopia convolvulus (assembly GCA_964016875.1). Classification (NCBI taxonomy): domain Eukaryota; kingdom Viridiplantae; phylum Streptophyta; class Magnoliopsida; order Caryophyllales; family Polygonaceae; genus Fallopia; species Fallopia convolvulus. The sequence goes on along the minus strand of OZ024722.1, from coordinate 540,688 downwards.
TATGGTGAACCGAAAACCGAACCGAATTGGTTCGGTTCAGTTTGTGTCGTTTTAGATTAATAGAAGGTTATTCTTTGGAAATTTCGAACCGAACCGAAATTTAACCGGAACCGAATCAAACCAAATTTTGGAAAATTCCTAAACCGAATAAGATCGGTTTCGGTTTCGGTTCGGTCGGTTCGGCTTAAAATTTTGGTTTGAACTGACCCATGCTCAGCCCTAAACCGATTACCCGGCCAAGCCCATCTAGCAAAGTACATCTTCATGCCACACACATAATACTAAGAGAGGGCAACATGCCTAAACATAGGGTCAAAATCTTCTATACATGCTCTCGTCATGGCATTGCTTCAGCAACAGTGCAACACCACTCAACAACAAAGATTAAGGGTGTCTTCAAACAAACTCAAAAACCCAATCAAACCAGCCCAAAGCCCAAGGCAAAACCAAGCCTCCTAAAGTCTAAGCTTCAATCTAATGGCTTGTCCTCATCACATTAGGAGAAACTTGCTTGAATTCTTCTTACCATGTACTTTGCAAAAATATAATGTGGATAAATCTTGGCCCAGACAGATTTGGCCCAACCGGCCATATGTAATTACAAATGGGCCTATGAAGTAGCCCATTATCTTAGATTATGGGCAAGCTAAATTCAGGTGCATAGAAAAAGCCCAGTTTCACAGAGTAGATTGCACTCATTTTGCCTATATTTTATAGCCCAAACCATGGCCTGTTTCAAACCTAACCCTATTCAAATTTCGGTTTTCTTATGATTTTACTAGGTAGTCTAAATTACACACATTTGAAAATTTATGTAGGTAGGTAAGTCCAACGGTTCATTTTTTGGGTTTAAAGCAATCTACCATGGTAGGTCCCGATTGAACTCCTTTTTAATCATGGCTGAAAACTTAGGAAACTGAGACAACGACCCATCTCAACAATTCAAATGAAATCTCACAAATCTTACAAACAATAAAATAACACTACAATCTTTGCAAGTGGTACATTAGGTGTAAAGTGGGCATGACTTCATAAACACCTGGCTAAACAATCAAAAACAATCAAACACTAGCTTTCTCCATTTACAAGCCAACGGAAAAATAGTCAATAATAGTGGGGTAAAAAAGTGAAAAATAAACCACACACCAATCCAAACCAAACAAATACTATTACACTATTACAAAGTATTGAGATTAAATAGTAATACCAATCATACAATCAACAGCTAGTTTTAGTGGTAATAATTATGAACACAGCGGTTTCTAATTGTTAAGGCAATCAACGCTCTTGCTCAGCTCTTCCAGCTTCCTCATCCTCACCACCTCGCTTTCTCCCACCAACTATCAACACAAAACAATCATGAAATGCAAGAAAATATCATGCAAAAGTGAAATTGGATTCAGAAAACATGGAATTACAGTAATTACCTCGACTAATTTGTTGATAAGTTGCACTTTCTCCTTGTTCTTCTCATTGAAAGCAGCAAGAACATCTCTGTATTCCTTCTCCTGTTTTAATACAGAAAACAACAGTGAGCTAGCTAAAGTGGCCATTCAATGAAAATTGGAAGCTTTGACAGGGGTGAAATGGTAATTAACCTTCTTCTGCACAATCTGGCCTAGAGGTTTGAGTTCCTTGTTGATGCAATCAATCCTCTTCCCAACCGAAGAAACCTCCTTCCTCATCGGATCTGACAGAGCTTCTAGCTCCTGGCAAACACAACCAAATCGCATGCAGATTTCGTCAGTAGATCCATAATCAAACAGAAAGCAAAAGCCCTAAGAATTTATCAAGCTTCAACCGTTGTAGCTACTCCAAGTAAAAACCCTAAAAACTTCAAAATCGAGAGAAATTGCAGAAATGGAGACAAATTACCCCGCGAATGAAAGCCAAGCGTTTGGTCTCTTCCTCAACGCGAGAGAGCTGAGCTTGAACTCGCTCACGAACCTCCATCTTCCTCCTCTCGATCTCCTCCTCCTTCGCCTTGAAATTCGAGAGCGCGGACTTCGAAATCTCCTCTTCGCCTCCGGACTCCGCGTCCAGGCTCACGCTCCCCGATTCCGACGCCGGAGCTTCGCCTTGCTCCTCCATTTGACGCTTCTTCTTGCCGAACATGGCGGATTCTCGCGATTTGGTGGTGGTTTTGGGGGAAAACGATGATGAGCAGAGCAAGAAATCGTAGCACTTCGCTCTGCTTGGAACCGTCTTCTTTACTCTCTCTCTCTTTTTCATATGCTTTCGCTTTTTCTTTTTTTTTTCCGATTTTTTAGCTTTCGCTTTTGCCAGCTGCTACAGTTTGTTCTACGATGGAGAGACGCCTCACCTCCACTATCGCCTTTGTTTTATAAAGTTTGCAAGCCTGTTACACCGAAAACCAGCAAGAACGAGATTTAAAGGAGAAAGGTTTGCAAGCCTGTTTTTTCTCCGATTTTGGGCCTTGCTTAATGGGCCGATATGGAAAAGGCGTTTATTGGGCTTGTGGGAGAATGGAGGTCAGGCCCAATTATATTTTTCCTGCTAAGGCTCCGTTCGGTAAATCGGTACTTATCGGTATTGATGTTGATGTTGATGTTGATGCTGATACTTATGGTTGTTGATGTTAATCGTTGCCCTGATACGAGATACTTATATAAGTCGTTTATTTTTCAAATAATCCGGAATGCGTTCGGTAAACTGAATTGCTGATATTTTAAGCAAGAGTTGTAAAATTACTAAAAATGAATTAATGAAGAGTAAAAAAATATAAAAAAATAAATAATTGGAATCACGTGGGCCCCGCTTACTTATATTTTGGTAGATAAGTTAGCTTATTTGACATAAAATTAGGGGGTGCTGATTATTTTTTCAGCAGATAAGTATCGGATATAAGTAACTTATTTCAAATAAGCAAATTTTGCGAACACACAAAACGAAACTTATTTTTTCCATATAAGTATCTGGGTACTTATAAGTATCCAAATAAGCGTTGCCGAACGGAGCATAAGTTATTCGTGGTTTTTACTATAAATTTAAGCATGAAAAAAGAGATTTAGGCTCCGTTCGGCAAATCGGTACTTATCGATGTTGATGCTGATACTTATGGTTGTTGATGCTGATCTTGGATGCTGATATGAGATACTAATATGAGTTGTTTATTTTTCAAATAATCCTGGATGTGTTCGGCAAACTGAATTGTTGATATTTTATGCAAGAGGTATAACATTACTAAGAAGGGCTTAATGAAGGGTAAAAAATTAAGAAAATAAAATGTAATTGGGAAATCCATGCGGGTCCTGCTAAATTATGTTTTGGTAGAAAAGTTAGCTTATTTGAAATAAGGTAGTGGGGTGCTGGTTATTTTTTCAGAAGATAAGTATCGGAAATAAGTAACTTGTTTTAAATAAGCAAATTTTGCCGAACACGTAAACCGATACTTATTTTTTCCAGATAAGTAATTAGGTACTTATAAGCATCCAGATAAGTGTTGCCGAACGGAGCCTTAAAGAAGAAAAGTTTGCAAGCCTGTTTTTTCTCTGCTTTTGGACTTTGATTAATGGGCCGATTTAGGAAAAGGCGTTTATTGGGCTTGTTGGAGAATGGAGGTCAAGCCCAATTGTATTTTTCCTGCTAAGTTATTAGTCGTGGTTTTGTACTTTAAATTTAAGCATGAAATTTTGGGCCTCAAAAGCGAAGCTGGCCCATGGGTGTGGTGATATGGCCTCTCTAGAGCATTATCATATGTTTAATTCCTTAGATTGTCAATTTGTGACAAAGGTAGATTTTTTTTTGTCTTTGGCAATATTCATGGAAATCGAAACAGGGATCTCATGGTACTACATGAGATCCTTGCAGGTTAATTAGATGCCTGAAGGCTGTAACAAAGGTCAATTAATCAACGGAAAAGGAAAAACACTTCTTTTGTGAGTTGATAAATGAAAGGAAAACCTTATTATGTAGGGGGTGTAGTGAGGTTTGAACATATATATGTATATATATATATATGTATATGATTTTGTTACAAATTTATGATAAAAAAAGAGGCTTGTGGCCGGCTAGCCAAATAAGTGTCATATCTCAGAAACAAGCCAATATTATTATCTTTTATGGTCGGAAAGATAGAACGGGTGGGGTAGTATTCGCTTAGCCTAACCCTTAACAATCATGAACGAATTAGAGAAACAAAGAAGGGGGAAGTACCCGTTTGGACCCAAGAATGGGGCTACTCGAATACCATGTCGAAGTCCGTGATTTGATATTGTGTTGAAGTCCGTGGGCCGATTACTAAAAGATCGAATGAATGTCCGTTATGCACATACACATGTCTCTCACATAAACTCAATGGAGTTCCGTCCAAAATTAAACCAATAGGCATTAGTAATAATCCAAATAATTATATATTAAGTAAGTTTTTATATCCCAACTTTAGACGTTAGAAGTAATATTCCAACAAATATCTTAAATGTCTTGCTTAAGTGAGATTTGCCTAAGACATTACAACGTTTAGATCGATGAGATTTGATTTTGTAAATAATATATGAATTCTCTTCAATTCAGTACGATGAATTTTGTCCCTTGCTTAGTGTTTAGGTGATTCCATGCAAGTGGAGAAGTATCGATCGTTGTCTACTTAGATTGAGATCCAAGCCAATTAGTTTTTAATACGTACGAAGTATATTATACGTACGTACACAATAGCAGAGGTTTAGTGCAAATATGCTAAATTTTAGCTTTCACATGACATGTTAACCAAACCATGAAAAGAAGTGCTCCCTAGCTCTATGTAAAAATAGAAGGAGTGATTAAATACATAATGAGACAAATTGTTGTTGATTCTCATGAGTTATATATAAACTACTAATCCATGAAGAAAAAGATTTTAGGCTGCATACAAACATATTAATATTTATATACATATTTTCCATGCTAAGTTCGATATAATAGCGAATTTTTTTTTAGAGCTCGTTTGGTTTGATTCCCTGAGAATGAATCAGGAATGAAAATCAGGAATGGTTGATTCCAGTATACTGTTTGGTTTACCAAAATCTGGAATCGATTTCATTCACAGGAATGGTTCATTCCAAACCTGCAGGCAAAGTTGATTCCGACAGAAAATGAAAGGTATCATCCATTTCAAAAAAAATTGAACTTTTCATCTTAAACCCTAAAATCCTAAAACTCCTAAACCTTAAATAATAAATTCTAAAATTCATAAACCTTAAATTTTAAGATCTAAACTAAAATTTTAAACTATAATTCTAAGGAATGGTTCATTCCGACAGTATACCAAAAAACATGTCACGGAATTGGTTCACTTCGATTCCTGATTACATTCCGATTCCTGATTCCAATCCGATTCCAAGAGCATATCAAACGGGACCTTAAGCTCTATCAAAGGTGAAACCGGGTTTATAAAAGAAAAATGTATATAATAAGTTGCTTCACATAAATACATATGTTAAGATGAGGCACGTGAAGGCACGTGGGGAAACCATGACGCCTCGCGTGCCCGGCATGCCTTTTATGCTTATCATATTACAATAAAGATAAAATTATGTTGTTTGAATTTTGTACGAATGCATTTGTACATAGACATAGACCCAACGGTAAAAGTATGGTATATAGGTTCAATGGAATTTTAGGTAATTAAGAGAGTAATCTACCTCTCGATCACATTCCGATTTGAGAGTTACAATTAGGACTGCCTCACTAAAGAGTTTATGGCTAGTCTAAGGTATCTTATGAATTAGGGTTCGTTTGTTTCTATACATAGAATCTGGTTTGAATGGATTTTACTCATATCTACCTCGAATATAATATATGAGCTTATGTGTATTTTGAGAAATGAGAATGAGCTATATTCAAACCTTGTTACATACCAAATACCAAAAAGAAAATAAACAATACCTAACTCGATTCATTATACCTATGGTATATAACCAAATGGGCCCTTAGAATTTAGAGTGCTGGATGAGTATGCATGAGATTTGTCAAGTTGACCTACTAGTGTGCAAGACTAGTAATTTTTGTGCTCATCACATTAACTACCCTATTAGGGTATCTAAGACAATTATCTATGTTGCGAATATAAATTCCCACATCCGAAAACTTAGGGCTAAACGAGAATACTATATAAGCCTATGGACGTACTACTCCTCCTATATAGCCAATTTGTTTTAGAATGGAACTCATTGGGCTTGCGTGTCAGGTCCAACACGCATAACTGTACAAACGGTATTGTGCATCCCCACGTAACGGCCCACGGACTTTAATATTGTATAAGAGCAAGTCTAGTCGTGGGTTTATGTTATACTAAACAAGACAACTATTTAAGCCCATTGACTACTCTTCCTATAGTCCTTTGCTTTTTATACGGAATCCCTCGAGCTTTTGTGTCGGGCCCAACACACACATATATACATACAAAAGGTCGTGTACACCCCACATTAACGACCCATAAACTTTGATAATCTCAATTTCTCACAAACAATTTCAACTTACCTAAATAGAGTTATACCCTAATAATTAGAGTTGTCAAAAGTTGACCCAACCCGCAAACCCGACCCGAACCGCCCGATAATTTTAGGGTCAAGACCCGAAAATTTGAACTCGAAACCCGAAATGAACCAAACCCGAAACTCGTTGGGTTGAAACCCGAAACCTATTGGGTTGACCGATTAATTTTTTTTTTAATTTATAATTTTTTTTTGAAACTTATAATATACTTTATTATTAAAATAAATAAAAATAATATATTTTAATTAAATATTATTATTTAATTAAAAATTAATTAAATAATAAAAAAGATATTTTAGACCCGTTGATCAACCCGAGCCGACCGAAACCCGCTACAACCTGACCTGATTGACCCGTGACCCATAACGAAACCGAATCCGAACCTGCCCGACCCGATCCGACCCGACTGACAGGTCTACTAAGTAATAATACACTATCTCAAAGGCCTTTATCTCAGCCCTATGAACAGTCATTTTTCCACTACTATCGCGTTTCATTTGTGTGATGATATACAATTATATATACCTAGCTCTACTCCAAAACTTTGTTCTGTGAAAAATGAAGATTAACCCTAGCTATATAACAATACAAAATAATACAAGTGTGTAAAAAAAGAAGAAGAAAAGAAATCAGGTGGGAAGGTGACAGTGAAAATGGCAGAGGGGAGGTGGTCAGCACTGGAGACTCTGCTTGTGCCAGCTGCCATTTCTGACACCTGTCAGTTTCTTTCTGCAGGCTTCCTTTCATTGCTCTTCCTTCTACTTGCTCATCACCCATTTACCATTCTACCCCTCATCTCCTCCATACATTTCATTATCATTATCAAGTATCAACCGTAGCTAGTTAATTGATTTTCCATGACTATTTGTTACTCCATATTTGATTTTCCATTCTAATTGCCTAATTAATTATGGAAACATGAATACGGATCACCAACATTATTGAAATAAATATTCATTATAATGAAAATATTTAGTTCAAAGTATATAATACTCAATCCGTTTCACAATAGATGTTCATAGACAAATTTACACATATATTAAGAGAAAAAATTCTTTCAAAATTACCCTTATAGCCCTATTAAATAGTACACCTTGGGAAAATGTATATGATTAATGTGGTATAATTATTAGGGGTACAAATGAAAAATAATATATGGACAAAATTCTTATATGAACCTCTATTATGAAACAATAAAAAAACTTCTATGGACATCGATCTATTGTGAAACGAAGGGAGTATAAATTATAACCATGATTTCCTTATACTTCCTCCAATTTTTAAATAGTATCATTAATTAATTTTTTAATAAGAATTATTTGATTAATAAATAAAACTCAATCACATACACATATACCAATTAAAACAGTTAATAATTTTTCAGTGACAAAGTAATAAAATTGTAAAAAAGTGGGAGAAAGGTTTTCAATAATACAATAATTAATGTAGAGAAGAATTGGACATTGAACATTTGCACTTTATTTAATTTGGATCAAATTCTAAATACTTTAACGACATTTTATAAGAAACGAAGGGAGTATAATACAACAACAAGAGTATTGTCCCATCATAACCCTGATGTTGTGGGATTTTGGAGGTCAAGATATACACACTCTTTTGAGGTTATTTTAATAAACCCAGAGCTTTACATGACCTATACAAGAAAGAGCAAAAAAAAAAGAAGAAGTGCTAAACGATTATACAAAGCACAACACGCACATATGACGTACACCTATGAAAAGGAGCCGAGCTAAGGATCCTCTACTCTTATTCTAACCCTTCAAACATCCCTATTCTAGGTCATATCTTTGATGAGTGACAAGCTAGACAGTGATCGATCCTGCTTAATAACTTTCTTCTCACTTGTTCGACCTATCTCTTCCGCTGCGCAAATCTCCAAAACGTAACCCTTCATACTTACACATGGGTATACCAACCTTTCTCCTTAATCAACGTAGACGTGCTTCACACATCCTGTCTTGTACTTGCCACTCCAACCCATCTTCTCTCGTATAGAGATATAATTAATTAACAATAAAATTAGGCCAAACATGACCAATTTAATTAGCTTATGTACAAGATGTTACATTGAGCTAACCCTTAATCCTTATTTATATTTAAATAAGTTAGAAATATCAAATATACTACATGGCAAATGTTAATTACAACTTGGAAGATTTCTTCAGAAAATCTAGTATCGTTCTCCACACGAAGCATGTTATTAAAAACTGCAAAACTAGCCAACTAGGTAAATGATAATGCATGTGTGTCCTATAAAAAGATCTTTTGATTAATTTAACACAAAATTTTTAGAGCCCGTTTGTTTGTATACCCTTGGTATCAGGAATCGGGTTTTAAATCGCCAAAACCGATTCTATTATTTGCTTTCACATCAGGTATGAGATTGAGTTATTTCCTTTCCAAGATAATACACTTCATTTTACACCTTTGTTAAAATTAAAGTATGAGTCATTCCGAATCCAACTCGACTCCTTGTACTAATCCGATTTCAGGTATACAAACAACTGCGGTGTTGTTCCGGTGGAGTTATTAAATAACTCTATGGGTGAAGTTACTGAAACCCTATAGGAAATTAATGAACCCGTCGGAAAAAAATTAAAAAGGAAAAAATTATAAGTTGATTTGGAGAGAGAAGAATCTAATCTTAGACGTTGAATTGTTATTTAACGATCAAGATTTTTTCAACTCTATCGATGTAATTTTTTCACAACTCCACGGGAACTAAATCCAAACAAACCTACTCTTATTTTTTAAGAAAATCAAAAGTCATGTAAGAAGGTGGTGGTGGTGAGCTCTTTGACAATTTGACAAGAAAACACTTGCATGACTCATCAATGTGTTTGAGGAATATCTCGATATCTATAAACTAATCTTATTCATTTTATTTTATTGCATTTTTTAAAAACTTTTTTTGAGATTTCTTTCCCAGCAGTCAAGGTTAGCTATAGAGCTAGAACTCAGCTTTTATAACGTCAAAAATTAAGTTAAAAATATAAAAAAAATAAAGATACTCCGTAGGTAGTTATCTTGAAATGAAGAAAGGACAAAATAACATGGTATAGAGAAGAGCAAAGGGAGAAAACCAAAACATATTCCCCATCATTGGATGCTCAGATCTGAGTCTGAGAGAGGTCTTCTTCTGTTCTAACTTCTGGGGGGTCCTCAATTTCACTTCAATTTGCTTCATTTCATTTGGCTCTTCTCTGCTCAATAAAATCATTGTTCATCCTTTCTTTCTGCCATGCTCATCTCACAGATCCATTGGATTTTCTGGCCAGATTAAGCTGTACGTTTTGTCAAATCATATTTTGTTAGGATTTTGGAGACAATTTATATATAGAGAGATTTGATTAATACGGAGTATGACATTTTAGGTAAGAAAATGTATACTAACCTATGTTTTTAGAGCATAGGTTAAACATATTAATAAAGAGAACTAAAACCCTATTAGGAAAATAATGAATCCTTTTATAAAATCTAATTAATCCTAAATAAATACAAATTTATAAAATCTCGCCATTTTGAGGAGCTTAAGAAAAATCGTATAGAAAAATAGTAGCTCTTCTACTCTTAAGTGGTATTAAAGATTGAGCTCTATTAAGACCTACTTGGATCGCGTTCGATAATGCATTATTTTACATTATAATGTAGGATTTAATATAATAATTTTTGTATACTAGACTTTACATGCATGATCAATAATCTATCGACTAATGAAGTTTCAGAGTTTATATATAGGTTTAAGATTATAATTTATCTAAGTTATTTTTTATATCATATAAACTTGATCAAATGAAAAATGTTAATTTTATTAGTTAAAGTTGGAAAAATATAGCGTCTTTCTAATATATGTTCTATGAACACAAGTTTTTTTTTTTAAGAAAGTTATATCAGAACTGATTGTAACAAAAACACATAAACCGTATAAAAAGTATGTAATTAGATAAAAACAAATATTGTAAAATTTCTCAAAATTTTCTTATACTATTCATAAAACTAATTTAAGAGTTTAATTAAGTTTTGTTTACCTTAATTTAGCATGTACACATTAAGAATCTTGTACCAATAATATGTCCCATAAAAAACCAAGCAAATAACCCAACTCCCCATCTTGCAGGACCATGAAGGAGCAAAACTTAAGGGCACAGACAAACATTTCCCACAAAAAGAAATGAATAACTATTAGGGACTGTTTGGTGGCCCTTCCACCATTTCCATTCAATTATAACCAATCTATCTATCTATATAGGCCGGTCCAAATGCCCTAAATTTGGCTATATATCTCATGTATCTATTCATTTGTAATGTTTTATAGTAAATTGTTAAATAATCAATCCAAGAAATGCAAAAAGTAAAATCTAATCACCGTGATTGAAGTAAGAAGGGGTTACTTTAATACAAAAGTTACCAACTTAACACCCCATCCCTCCCCCACTCTCCTATTCACAAAAGGGCATTTAGGGCTAGTGTATGTGCTCATGTTCCTCTTCTTTTTTTACTGCCTTTTTCTTTCCTCTTTACTCTTTCTCATTTCCAAAGCAAATGGAGAGATAGAGAGTTCAAAAAAGTTGGAAAGAAACAACAACTCAATGTATATAAAATCTCATTAAATGCAACATGTCTCAAAAGTGTAGGGATTGTATGGAATGGATACTTTATGTATACATATTTATTTATTTAGAAGGAAAATAAATTTGATGTATCGAATAAATTTTGTAAGATAATTGAATAAATTAATGTGAGAAATACATAGATTATATTAAAGAAAAACACTAATTTTTTTTATAAGGAAAGAAAACAGGGAGTCTACATTGACGTAAAGTAGGTCATCCTAGAGTATTATTGTGAATGAGGCTCCAAAGGGTTAAGTTATCTACAATCGAGATGGAAGAAACACGACAAAACGAGTTGACAATAAAGTCCGCAATAGAGTTGAGTCCGCAATAGACATGAGAAAGGGATACTCCAGCTCTGAAACCGGGCCAGCCAGTTCACAAAGAATGTCCTATTGAATCGACTCAATCTTCCAGGAATTGCTCCAATCGCCTTGAGCGGTCTGATTAGTTGAAAGTTGTTTGGCTTTAACATGGAACATTTTAAATTTCGGAACATAAATACGTGTACATTGTTTGTTTGGCTTGTTTGATACAAGTTTTAGAAAATAGGTAAAAGTTAATATATAATTAATACATGTTTGATATGTTGCATATCAATATAAGTTTGGTTCTTCTTTTGCTAGAATGAAGGCTGGAATGCTTTAGTCGCTTATTAGACTTTGTTGCTTCTTGCTGGCTAGGATTCCTTCCTCATCTTAAGAACTTCATGGCTCACTCTGCTACTTGTTTTGGCCTTTTCTTGCCTCCTTCGACAATGATATGTTATACTCATGTAACTCATATGCCCTCCTCGTTGGCATGTAAACTTAACTTTGTTATCTCTTAAATTATGTGATCGCTCTTTTCTATAAAAAATATAAGTTTGGTATTAATATTAGTTAGCTACAACTCCTTAAAAAAGTTGTTTATTTTGCTGAAAAAGTATTTACTTCTATTGAGTAAAAGACTTCATCTATTCCCAAATGTTATAGGCTAATTGAGGAGGTTCTTTATGTACTCTAAGATGGGGACAATGTCGAGGAGATTTTTTATGCACTTTAAATAGAGATGACCCGTTTTTCTTGTGTATCGGCGATGTTGCGTTTTGTTGTGCTTGACTCACCCATTCTATCTCTTTGAGTGTCTTCGTTGCTTATTAGAAATTTAAAATGTTTGTGCTCTCTTATCAACTTGTCCGATTGCCGATTATTTTGACCTCTCTCCTACCCCGAATATCTAATACATCAAATTACCCTAAAATAAGCTAATCTTCTAAATTACCCTAAAAGAAAGCATTTTTATTTTTTTCCTTTGCAACGTTTGTTTTTCTTCCTCAACTGTCTTGTCTGACAACCTAGACAGGCTTTCTCCACTGACCCTCTCCAACACCCCCTTCACACCCCTCACTGCCATGGGCCCTCTCTCTGTGCATCACCTGCAAAAGACACGAAATAGCCCACTCACAAGAAAAAGCATTAATAATAAAAAACAAAATCTTTTTCCTTTTTTACCCAACAAAATAAAAAAAAAACTAAAAAATTAAAAAAAAAAACCCCTCTCTTCATAAGTTCATTACCTCCGACAAACACCACCACCCCACCTACCAAGAAGAACAAAAATCTATTTGTAAGTTGTAAGCCCAACCAAACAGAGCCTAAAAGGCAAAAACCCACCCAAACAAAGCCAATTTAAAACTACTAGTAATAGCAGAAAGAACTTGCTCACTCACTCCACAATCTCTGATCTCTCTCTTTCTCTTTCTCTCTCTTCTGTTTCTGTTCTTCTGTCCATGGATTTCCATCTGAAGCAATGGAGAGACCACCACCAGCATGATCATCAGGAGTCAGAGGAACAACATCAGCAACCTTCTCCTGCCAAATTCCCCAGGCTGCTCCTCCAAGTTGACCAAGAACAACAACCTTCTTCTGAACATCATGAGCCTGCTGCTCTTCCTCTGTTTGCACCCACCAAGATCAACCCTTTTTCAACTTACCCAGACTCAAAGCCTCCATTACCACCAACCTCTTCAAGACCCACCTCCAGTAAGTTCTTAAAGATCAGTTCTTTTTCAGCTAATTTGGTTTTTGGTGATGTTTTCTGATGTGGGTCTTGTTTCGATTAGGGATTGGAGGCCATTTCAGCATGACTCAATGGCAAGAGCTTGAGCTACAAGCTTTGATCTTTAGACACATGGTGGCTGGTGCTGTTGTGCCTCCTGAGCTTCTCCAATTGGTCAAGAAAAGCCTCCTCAATTCCCCTTCTTACTATCTCAACAACTACTCCTACTATCAGCCTTCTTGTAAGTCTATCTTTTAATAAAGTTTTGAACTTTCATTCTTTATTGATCCAAAAATTAACAAAAGTTTGAATCTTTATGGATATTTGAAGTGTTGCAAGCAGCGGCTGGGTATTGGGGAAGAGGAGCCATGGATCCAGAGCCAGGGAGATGCAGAAGAACAGATGGGAAGAAATGGAGGTGTTCAAGAGATGTTGTGGCTGGTCAAAAGTATTGTGAGCGCCATGTCCACCGTGGCCGCAACCGTTCAAGAAAGCCTGTGGAATTCCCAGTTCCCGCCTCCAACGCCGCCGCCGCCGCCTCCGGTGGTGGCCCCACTCACGGACACGGCGGCGGCGTTGGTGGCGCTGATTTAGGTGGTGGTGGTGTTGGGACACACAAATCTTCTGTATTTGGTTCTTCACAGCAGCAACAATCTGGTGGGGCCCAGTTTTCGCTCTCTGGCCCCACCACTTCTTCACTTGATATCTTTCAGCTTAATCAAGGGTAAGTAAGTGTGAACTTTGATTTGTGCTTTTGTTTTGCAATTTTTGTTGTTATTGTTGTTGTTGGTATGGAATTTTCTTTTGGTTGGTGTTGTGGTAAGTTTGTTGCATTGGATGGATGGTGTTTTTTCTCATGATTAAAATTGGAGTTTGTTGTGTAATAATATACTCAATTTTCTTGCTTTGTAGTAGAGACTAGTAGTAGCCTTGTATGGTCATATACTCATATAGGTGTACCTAGGTGAACAAAATTTAGGGCTTTGATCAATATGCTTTTTCATTGTCTCCAAAGAAATGCTAGTATCTTATCTTTTTTTTTTTTTGGGTCTTTTCTTCTCCAGCATAATTTTTTTCCTTAGCTTGTGCATTAGAATTCAGATGTGACCTTATATGCCAAATTCTTGAAACATTTAACCAAGTACAAATCTGTTTGGTTGGTTCTAGTAGTGAGTAGTGACTCAAATTGTACACATTTTAAAGGACCCTCCTTTCTTTTATGGTCATGGCCCACTGAAATAGCCTCTGTAGCAATCCTTTATTTTTTTTATGGGCATTCTGACAACAACCTTGGGGGGTGATTTTCACTGTGATTCCTCTGCAGAAAACCCACATGGTGTAGTTAGTGGTGGTGGTGAGTGTTTGCTTTGTGCTTGTGCAAGCTCACCTCATTCTTTGCTTTCACCAATAGCCTTTGCTTTAGGATCATTAAAGGTTAAAAAGTTGCAATAATTCACCTGGAGTGGATGAAAACTGTAAAAAAAGGACATCTCCCAGGCCCTAGACTGTAACTCTTAATTTATTGGGTGTTAACTCAGTGTCTAGAACTTATACCTCACAATTGTTCTAAAAATCCCGTCTAGACGCTGAAAAGTTCCAACCCTCTAGCCTTCCGGCCTGTCTAGGCTCCCGTCTAGGAACATCTCGGTAACGCTTCAAGCTGCCTAGGCATTTTGTAGAATATTACTCACAATGGGATTTTTCGACGAAATAAAACTAATGGGCATTGGTTTTATTTGTTGTAGGCCAACAGAGCCAAAGGAAGAGAGGAAATTCCCATTTGAGCCACAGAATGACACATCTGGAGATGGTACATACAATGGCAAAGTGTTGAGGTGTTTCTTTGATGATTGGCCCAGATCAGATAACACTAATAATAACAATAATAGCCCTGCAACAAGCTTGTCCATTTCAACTCCAGTGGCCAATTCCTCTTTGGATTTCTTGAAGCTGTCAACAGGAGGCAATGGAGAAGATGAATTGGGAAGAAGGAATTCCAATGTCAATTCTTCCAATGTGTGGAGTGGCGAGAGCCACGTGGCTGCCATGGGTGGGCCCCTCGCCGAGGCGCTGAGATCGTCGACGGGATCGTCTCCAACTAGTGTTCTTGGCCAAATACCGCGGTCGGCGTCGGATACTAGCTATGTTACTGCCTGAATTTAGGGTTTGTGCTGGTGTGTGTTTTGTTCCTTAATAAGAGAAAAGAGTGTTTCATAGTTCTAACTCTGTTAAAACTGCACTGTTTGTTGTGTGTTTTACTAAGTGTTCTGGGTGCAGTTTGAAAAAACAAAGTGTGCAATCTCTAACTATAAGTATTGTACTTGTATTTTTTATATTTTTTTCAGTCAGTACTGTCAATGATTTTTCAACCACAAGCAAAAGTGTGGTTGGTTTTTGTTTCTACTATGTTTTCACCTGGCTAAAATCATGTTGTGGTTCTTAATTCCTGTTTCACAATTTAAAGCTCATTTTCTCCTATTTATGAACAGGCAAAAAAAACTGAAAAATAACCCTCTCAATTTGCCAAATAGTTTCTGAGAAAACTTTTCATCAATGAGAATTCTAGCTTTATATATAAATACAACAGCACTGACAAGTAAGATACCTGAATGAAAAGGCAGAGTTGCTCAAAGCAGATATATATAACAACTAGAAATTGAAGCAAGATTTTACCAAAAAAAAAAAAGAAATTGAAGCAAGATGATGAGGTGTACATATGAGAAAAGATGACGCATTATACTTAACAAAAGCAATTGGCCTCTGTTTTGATTACTCAATTTAATGCATTAAGTTCATTTAATGCAATTTAATACAACTCAATGCATTAAATTGTGTAATCCAAACAGGGGGTTAAGAATTCGAGAATAGCATGAATGGTGTGATTACTTCAATTGAAAAGGGAAGAAAATGTTGTTGTTACACATATTTAGAACATAAGCACAGATATGCAACAAAGCTCTGACTAGTTTTATTACACCAGAAGACAAATCATTTAGACAGAGTTGTTTCCATTTAGTTATCATAACATATTTCTTACAGTTCTGGAGAACTCCATTAAGCAAAAAGAGAAGCTATCATCGCTAGTATTATCATTAAAGAATTAATATAACAAATGTAAGAACTAAGAATTGCCTACTTTGTGATTCTTAGGAGATCCCGCTTGAATAAGTGAATTTAGCATGCAACTCAACACATAGAAGGGGCAGAGTTCAACAAGAAACTATGCATCAACACATACAAGATCACACATATCCTCCAGTTTGCGATTCTCTACCCACTCCCTTATCTCGATCTCCCGGACCTCAGACCGGACCACCGTTCAAGCGGGTCATAAAACCGATTGACCCGGATCACCCGACCTGATAACGTAGTGATAAATACATATATGTGTGTATGGATCGATCGGTTCTTCAAAATACAAAGGCATGGATCATGGATGGTGTTTTTGAATACGAGAGGTCGACGACGAGGGCACACATGTTATATGCTGCTTAGAGTGTTTTATTCCTCTCCATCTAATTAAACAACACCTATTATTATTTAGCTTGTGGCATCTCTAGTTATGATGAGGAACGTGGAAAAAGACTCATTATTTGCTCTAACACCAGAAATATTCCTCAACAACATATAATTTACAAGTTTAAATGCACAAAGAACACTTACATTACAATCCACCTGTAGCATCTATTCTTTTAGTTCCTCAAGAGAGTCGATTTGCCTAACGTGCCATGTCATCTGTCTTATTCTGAGGTTTAGCTCTTCCACTGTTATGCAATCAGATGGTGAGGATGATCAGAAGAAGAGCTTGGTGATCAGATTTCCTATGTTTGCCAATGCCATATATTATAAGCCAAAGGCTTCTTGTTATTAAATTTTTTAGGGTTCATGAGAAGAAAGTGGTAATTTCTTTTTCAAACCATCATCACCAGGCGCCGGTTCATCGTCTACCAAAGCATAGACTACTGCTGTTCTAGAAGGTGCATAAACCAACAAGGATCGTGGCCGCTCATCGTACCATCCATCCTGCAATATATGAAATGTGTGCTCTCAGGATATCAAAAAATGGGGGGGGGGGGGGGGGGGGCGGGAGGATACAGTTAACATGTGAAAGTAAATCACGGATATGGATTTTCTTACCTTGGTGAAGTACTCTGCAGAATGATCTATTCTGCTGAATCCACCAAACAATGGAGCGTCTGAATCCAAGGCAACCTGGAAAAAAAAACATCACATATACTCTTAGAAACTATATCCAATGTCAAAAATATGCAAATCTCATACGCAATGATAAGAAAGTTTAAAAGACAGCATACATATCTATAAGACAAAAGTGGAATGTAGAGATGAGCTACAAATAGAAAGATTTAATGAACTGTACCTTGTATTTTCCTGGCTTTAAGCAACCAATCCTATAGTCGAAGTAGCTGTTTGACCAATGAAAATTAAACACGAAAACAAGATTCCCTTTCTCAAAGACGATGACCCTATCAGCTTCATCCTTGCGCGAAATGTATTGGTGCTCTGAAATCATGAACTGCACAAGCATTTCAGCAAAAGCTTATATTAAAGAAACTGTAAAGGCTAGTAGCTGTTTCCTAGTGAAAATTTTACTTTCAACTTCTATGACGGGATACCCTTGGATGAAAAGCCAAAATGTATAATAGAGATCATATAACTTTAGAGAAGAATGACTAAATAGCATACACCGTAATTTTCTTCAAGGTGTTGCATTGCCCGATCAAATTCTTGCAAGCCATGGTATCTCAGATATTCTGCATCTCCCTGATATATAGCAACCAGAAATTTGAGCAAGATGATGAGGTGTACATATAGGCTAAACAGCCAGATGACGAGAACAGATGAAACATTACCAGCAACAAAAGCAATCTTCAGAAATTATATAACAATTCACCACATCAATCAACAAGGACAAAAAACATAACAAGAATGCTTCTATTTCTCTCTATAAACTTGTCTTTCAAAATAATGTAGTCATCAATTTTTTATCCTTTGATAGTTATACCTTGTGCAAAATCTTGATATTATGACCTGTTCATTGCTTGTTCTGACATGATGTATTCTGGTTCAAGAAAAGCTGATTATTGCATTTGCTAAAGCTCTCTTGTATCCTTGAGATATGTGGTTTGTCCACTAAATATGCGCTTGTACCAAGTGCAAATGATATAATTAAACCAGTGTAACACTAAGTTACATCTTTTCCCATTCTGGAATTGTAGATAGACACGGATGAGTTGGTAAGCTACTTCTTATGCCATATATTCCGAGTTTAACTCTTTTTAACATATAATAATGCCCCAAGATTGATGTCTGGACCTGGAATGCAGACTATATGAAAACATTTCCAGCATATAGATCAAGCAATAAATATCAGTGAGTATGATGTTCCTATGCGTCCCATATTGGTATGTATAAGAAACTTTGCCAACTTCAATCTTTGGTTCTTGGCCTAGTACGAAGTATGAACTACTTCTACAAATGAAACCATAGAATAACTTCTCTCCAAACATAGAAAGCTTATCCCAGCAGCTTAACTGTGTTATGAGCACCTACTTGCTCACCTGATCAAAGCATGCAACTACAAAGCTTTACAAAATATTCAAGGGACTCACCAGATCAAATCGGCGTCTGCATTTGTCATAACTATTGTTGTTTCCTGGGATAATTCTGCCATCAGGAAGATGTTGGTCACCCCGGGGGAAATCAATCCATTCTGATGCAGAGAAAAGGATAATTAGTTTTTAGTTTTTTACACACCAAACATGAGATGAGTGAGGGAAGAGGAAGATCAATTAGGTAAATGACAATGATTGCTGGTGCCTAGCACTTACCAGGATGCCCAAATTCATTTCCCATGAAATTCAAATAACCTTCTCCACCTAATCCCATTGTTATTAGCCTTATCATTTTGTGCAGTGCAATTCCACGGTCTACACGGGGAGTGGACGGTCTATCTAAAGCCATAAAATCGTACATATCCTGAAACATTTGAATAGCAGACATTAGCAAAACAGACAGAAACCCACTTAGTGGACTCAATGGCATCTTAGCTAATGTTTACCTTCAGAGCCCGGTCATTAGTTTAGCAGCTTATAGAAACCTAGGTTAAAGTAACAAAAGATAGGAAAAGAGTGGCTCCAACCTTATCCATCAACCAAAATGCAATCGTTTTATCACCCACTAAAGCTTGGTCATGACTTTCAGCATATACAACACAGTTCTCCATCCACCTTCTGTTGGTGAGAGTGTGAGTAATGTCACCCATTTTCCAATCCTCATCCCTTAGCCTGCATCAATGACAACAAAAGGGAAAAAGGTTATCAACATTTTCTAAATGTTATATGAAGTTGAATATGGCTGGAAGAGAACAGAATGAGTTCCTACTGGAGCAGTTCTATCCACTTATCAGCAACAGCCATATGAAGACGGTAATCAAATCCAACACCACCATCGCCTACAGGTATACAGAATGCTGGCATTCCACTGACCTGTGACATCAACAGCAGATGAGAATACCAGCACATATAATTACTCATATGCATTGATCACCCATTGTAGCTCATTGTAAGAAGAATATGACAGGAGAAGATATGAGAAGGGAAAAGAAAATAAACCCTTTGTTCAGATAAAACTTAAGAAACACAAGGGGAAGAGATGAAGAGATTTGGAAGAAGCTACAATCTCTACCGGGATGTGTAATCTACAGTCCATTGCAGGATAGTAGACATTTCAACATAGCAAAGTTACTTTACACGTCTTTAAAAATCAAGGATTTTATTTTCCTTCTCTCCATTTCACTTTTTTTTTAATCTCTTTACTATTTGTACATGGAGCATAAAATAGGACTTCATGGCAAAGGAATTTTCATGCCAGCAATATGTAGGCATCTTATATGATATAAAATTGAACAATTGGTCCACCATTTGCCTTTTAGAACATAAAAGAAAAACAAGTAAAGATAGATGGAATTGTTATAAAGCTGTAGCCGAAGAAAATTCCATGTGGAAATGGTGGATTCAAAGGAATTTTATGAAAGGGGGCTCCAGTTTTAACCCGCTCAACATGTTACATAGCAAGATATAAAATTCCTTTGAACCACACTGGGATGTGTAATCTAACCCACCGTTTACCATGGGGGCTCCAGTTATCCAAATTTATATCTTGACATTGATGTATGCAGAAGAATATTAATTTTAAATATGTAAGAATAAATCTGTTTGCCTTTAAGATGAGTAATTTAACATACATCTTCACCTATGGACACAGCCTCAGGGAACAAGCCGTGTATCATGTCATTCACCAGCATCAGGTAAACAACAGCATCTACGTCTGTTGCAAAACCAAAGTACTCATTGTAGTTCCCCGTAAATGATACCTGAAGATGAGTAAATACAAAATGTTCAGTAGTATGAGGAAATTAAAAGCATACTGGGAAGTGGGAATTACTGGAAGGAAGTCTTTTCTCATCTATATACACAACTACTGCATAAAGCATCCACAAGAATAAAGTTGTGTAAGAATGTAAATGTTTAACAACACCATTTCAATCATTTTGAATCTTTGATCCTTCAGCTTGACATGGTAATAACAATCAAAATGAATGTTTACAGTAAACTAAACATTTGAATATCATTCTTTTCATGTTCGTTGCTTGAACATTGCACTTCGGCTGATGTAGATGTGATGCCATCTACAAATATTTAAATCATGAGGGTTATCTTTTACCTTTAGTTAACACATAGAAAGGTTCAAGTAGATAAAGAGATATAATTAGTTTCTCCAAAGTTATGACTGCATTTAACTATATTCAGTTATTATTGTCACATAGCTGAATTTCAGTTTTCCTTGGGTCTTTCGGGAGCATCCTCGTGAAATATTCAGGCTATGGGTGCCCCCATCTTGACCCCCCCAGATCGTGCTTGAGCGGGACTTCACTGGGCAATGATGATGATGATAAAGAATGGAAGGAAATAAAATGGAGACCAAAACATAAGGAAATGAATTAAATTCTCAAAATTATTATTGCTTGCCAGAGCAGACAAGAAAAGAAACAAAAGTGATGTTATAGTCTAGTTGCTCACTGGTACTACAATCAAAACCTCAACTTATAACTAGTACTATCAGCTCAAGGAAAAAGCAACTCAATGGTCAATGTTAAGGAAGTACCTCTAAACCATGGTGTGTGTACATCATGGAAGTCACACCATCAAATCTAAAACCATCAAACTTGTATTCATCTAACCACCATCTTGCATTTGAAAGGAGATACCTAAGTACCTAAAAGTAACAAACATGGAAACCAACAAATAGTTAGGAAAATGGAAGTTATGTAAAAGCAAGTAGTTAATTCTGTTAAGGGCGCAGTTTAAAAGAGAAAACATACTTCCCAATTCCCATAATTGAAAAGGCGAGAATCCCACATCCAATGATAACCACGTGCTCCAGAGTGAAAATAGTGGCTATCAGTTCCATCAAACATGTTCAACCCATCCAACGTATTTTTTGATGCATGGCTGAAAATTTCAAAATTAGGAACAAACGGAAGGTGAAAATGCAAATTATTAAGTGGAAATGTGGAATGTACATGAAAACAGGACAAAGAATCAGATTATCCCATGTGTGATGAGACACACTATAAGCACATGAATACATGTGGGATTGAATCTTTGTTTTTACAACTCATCTCACCATTGGAGAATGTATATTTTATTTGGCCCAAATGCCTGCATTAAGTATTCTTTATCTAATCATTTTTTCCCTTTTTGCTTCGATAACTTTTTCCCTTTGACAGAATAAACATAGAAACAAGTGGTTCAGGGTGACTAGCCTTCCATCAACATTTTGATAGCACAAGGGTAGTACTTTTACATTATTTGTTAGGGAAATTATTTGTTGGCCATCATTAGGTATCTGTTTCAACATTCATCTGGAAGAAGCCTAAATCATATTTTTAGCCATACCATAACAATATGTTTAGGTTCTTGTTCTCTCTTACTTTTTAATTCTCATCAGAGTCAAAGGGCATGAATCTCAGCATAAACACATATAATATTTAGATTATGAGAACAAGAATTTTACCATACACAACCAACCAATCATATTTAACATAGACACATAGTTGTTTCAGTCTGAAGCAGTGAGCAAATGATTCCTACTTCCTGGTCTATAATCCGTATACACAATACCATTACTAGGATGACATCTATTGGTCTATATAAGAGATAATAAGATATCATGATTTAGAAAAGCATATTTTCTAGTAGAATCAACTGTATCAATATCATAACATTGAAACATATCATACCTATGAACAATATCCATGAGGACAAGCAGACCCAATTCATGAGCTTTATCAATTAAAGACTTCAGATCTTCCGGAGTTCCAAAACGACTGCTCGGTGCAAAAAAATTTGTAACATGATACCTGTTAAGTAAAAGTGCAATGCTTCAGCTGTTTGGCCAACACTGATCAGAAGTTATTAAAGCAAGCAAAGTAACAGACTACTGGGAAAGACTTCTCAGCAGAACAAGAAATACCCAAAGCTTGCATAGTATGAGTGCTCCTGAATAGCCATAATCTGAACTGCATTATAACCAAGCTTTTTTATGCGAGGAAGAACATCATCTCTAAAGCCAGCATAAGAATTAATTTTTGGCTCCTGCATAGGTGAAAAAATAGAAATTAGCCAATTAATTCACAGTCAAAAAGTAACTATAGCATTGCGAAATGTTGTAATAAGAGAAGCTGCTCTCAGTTTTAGCATATCTCTGTCATTTGATACCAAGATTATTCTTCTCCATTTTCAGGACCTGAGGGAGGGAGAGATGGGAATGGGATCATAAAGGGGGATTCTGCAATCTGCAATAACTTTCTTTCAAATTTAAATTTTGGAAGGCCTTCAGAAATGGCAGCCTTCTCTCATGAGACATTTCTACAAACATGGTCAATGTCCTAATTATACTATATTAAGGTGAGTATACATAAGCTTATCAAGGCTAATTTATTGCTGAAAAAATGAAACTGGATTCTATTTCTTCTACACTTTATGCAATTATCGATGACTATAGACAGAGAAAAGACAAAAGGAACTCCGATAGAAGTCATATCTACCAATTTACTAGCTAAAACAATTCATCTTCTGTAAATTTGAGGGAACGGGTTATTAGGAACAGAAAGAAACTAATAATGAGAATAAGCAACAAGCAAGCAAATGTACATTCATTAACAAATGTGCTTATTGGAACTAAAAAGTGTTGCAGAAAAGGGACAAGAAACACACACCGGACTACTCATGCCAACATGTGATTCATAAATCCGAAGTGATTTTGGTCTCTTCGGCTGAGGGTGTTTGAAAACATACTTCTCCTGTTTATAATTGCACCAGAATTATAAGAAGCAGTAATAGATTACAATTAAACATTATCCAATCGTAAGAACTTATACCTCCTCTGGTGGATCATAATAGATTCCATCATATGGAATTTCCCCAGGTGGTTGAACCGAGTATCTGATCCAAGCAGGAATGGAGTCTTTAATTCCAGAAGGAGTTTCCATGCGGATCTATCATGTTAATTAAGTGAAAGGATGAAACAGAAGAACAACAAATGCATCAGATTCCAACAAACTGAAGTGAAACATAGACAGAAATCTGCACAGTGAACTACAACAACAGTGTGTAATCACTAAAAAAAGTAAAGAATTCACAGGCAAGCATGAAACACTCAACGCATAATAAACAAGCAAGTCAATGCCCACAACTTTGTAAGTTGCTCCTTGCATGTTCTTTCATATTGTTATTATATGCTGTATATTTTTGAGAAGTTCTAAATATACCTGTATAAGTTATAATTTTACAAAATCAAATATTGGTAGATTCCTTAATAATCATCTAGTGTATCTGATTTATACAATCACGACCCACACCTTCACAAGAATTTTTGGTAAGACACCACCTCTACAATCTCATGGCCCTTCCAGCAATGAAGAAAAGAAAACAGAGCCTGGTGTTTCAATCATTATGAAGATCTTTCTTGACCAAATAACGTTGATTCAGAAACTACATTTTGAAGCTCATTTTCATATTTTACCTTCACTCGAGTACCATGGGGGATTGGTGATGAACCATCTGCATTGTTTGGCAAAAAAATCTCCCATACTCCAAATTCGTTCTGTTCAATACATAATTCAATGAAATAAATTAATCACTGTATTTTAAAGAAGAAGCATAAAAACAGTTGACCAGAAACCAATGTGTGAGAGACATAACTAAAGATTGGAATCAGAGATCCTACTCGAATCATGGCATCAGCATTAGGATTCCAGTTGTTGAAGTCTCCAATCAATGATGCTGACTGTTAACATGAACTTGTGAGTTCATTTTCAAATAGAAAATGAAGCACATGACAATAATAAAGGATCTGCAGTGACCATTCAACTCCTCATGAACAACAGTAGTATTGGCAGTGACCATTCAAATTCGTTCTATTGAATAAACACTAGAAAAGATACCAGTGCAACCAGAATGACTGGATTATGCAATCAGACTACCTATATAAGGGAAGCACCAGCAAGAATTTGCAGGTGCAGCAAACAGTAGTAACTGATACATATTTGATTGAAAGCACACAAATACAAAATTTCTTTTGTTGAAGCAATTACATATAAACAACAGCAGCACCCAGTTTACTTTACAGAAAGCAGAGTAGATGTAGATTTTTAAATCTTGAACCTACTAGAAAGTAGATAATTGATGGATTA
Organism: Fallopia convolvulus; assembly: GCA_964016875.1. NCBI lineage: Eukaryota > Viridiplantae > Streptophyta > Magnoliopsida > Caryophyllales > Polygonaceae > Fallopia > Fallopia convolvulus. Next base: position 515,746 of record OZ024722.1, on the reverse strand, counting down.
CTTAACAAGGACTAGAGGAACAGGAGAAAGATAACTAACCATAGCCCCAGGTGCCCACTCCCTGTAAGTCACTCCAGTTTTGCTGGAAATCATATTACAGACGAAAATTAGTGACAAAAAGATATACTATAGAGGCAAGTTCACTTCTACCTTTTTCAAAAGAATTACATTTTTTTAACTCAAACTAATAACATACCTGCGAATGAATCCAAACTTCTCATATCCACGAGAAAATTCTTCTAGTCCACCTTCATGCTTGTCAATAGCTTCACGCATTTTTTTATAGTGTTGAAAACTACATACAAGAAGGACATAAAAAATTATTTACAAGAAGAACAGATAATGACTACATAATAAAATGTCAATAATTTAAGTTCAATCATTTCCCCAGTTAAGTTATGCCTACTTTCTCCAATGATTGAGATGCCTTGGCAGTTGGCTCATATTATGAATAAAAGTTCACTTAAACCAGCAACATTTTAAATTTTCACGAGGGGATGAAAAAAAAAGATTTGTTAATCTTAAAGCAGCAGAGATTTAAAGAACAAAAAAGGAAGCTGCTCATCCATTCTCTTATTCTGGAGTAACTTTAGCCTATATAAATAGAACATCATCATCATCATCATTGACCCAGTGAGGCTCCGCTACAGCGGAATCTGGGGGGTCAAGATAGGGGTACCCCTGCCCAAGGGGAAGGGGGTACGCCCGGATAGACCCAAGAAAAACTGAAATTCAGCTATGTGACAATAATAACTGAATTTAGTTAGAATGCACCAAATTGATATAGGGACTAAATCCATCTCAAAGGCAGTATATGAAAACCAATGAGCATGAGGAAAAATAGTTTATTTTTCTATTTAGCAAAAATTCATTTGTAGACATTCAGAGATATAAAGGAAATATTCAATGCAAGTATGTCCACAAAAAGTCAATAGATGTCAAATACTTGCCCTAGGGGGTGCATTCCTCCCTTGCTACCAAGAGAACATTAGAAAGACTAGGGTGATAGACTGATTTGACGCTTAAACACATATAATCTGTGCAACACTCCAAAGTTTAACATTAGGTTAGTAAAAAAGCCTTTTGGAATTCAAGTAACTTCTCCCAGTGCTATCCATCCAAGGACCCCTGATAGCAGATAACTATGGCAGGCTCAAATGTTCAGCAGAAAACCACTGTGTTGAATCATAAATCTTATATTAGCGGGCCAACAACCTAAAGAAAGGCTCTCTATACATCTGTCCTCACTTGTCTTAAAAGAAGGAATTCACACATTTTGCTCTTACATATTCAGCTTACACCATATAAACCCATCTCAGCCATTTAGATTCATGACATAGCATGACATCCCAGTGAGAGCTATGTACATTGCACTTTTAACATATTTCAAACTCAAAATAAATCTCTTCAGTCTTCTCCAATCCAGAGGCAAGGGCATATACAATCGTATGGAGTTTCTTGATTGCCACCTTTATTTCCAAAATATCAGTAATTTTAACCCAATCATTTTTTAGCCAGATGCAAGGAGGGGGATACAAAAAAGTGTTGAAATAGACAAGGGAGGAGGGGGAGGGGGGAATTTTGCTAAAAGTTAATATCTCATAGCAATATGAATTTCTACAAGCTAAAAAGAAGTGCAACTCACCGATAATCAAGATGCTGGCAATGAGCCTTTAAAAGGGGATCAAATGAATATATTCCTTGCCCAGAACCAGGTGGAGGCATTATCTTCTTCTCTCCAGCAGAATTTTCAGATCCATGCAGAGGGACTATCTTTTCCTCTTCAACAGAACTTTCAGTATGTTGCACTTCATCATCTTCAACAACTACTGAAGTTTCAGTATCTAACTGGTCATCAATGGTGAGGCTATCCATGTTTATTTGGTCACCCTTCATTATCAGTCCATTGAAGTCCCAAAATCCATCAGAAAATATATTTTTTTGAAAAAATTATAAAACCCAAGGTAGCAAAAGCATGATGATACATGACACCAATAACAGGTAGAATATATTGCAGCACCTATGCAACCAAAAAAAATGCAGCACCTAATACAGATATACAAATGACAGTCCCCTCCATATATAATTTTTTTTTCTACAGCTATCAAAAGAAAAATGGATTTTGGCATATGATTATACTCTGAAAGTGAAGAATCGTCCAAAGAAGATGAGGCTTACAAACAAATACCCAAAGGGAAAACTAACCCCCAAAAGGGTATTAATTTCCTTTTCATCTAAGATATTCTTGGGAGTGGGGGTGGGGTTATGATGAGGCATTCAATAATACTGGATGGGATCAAAAGAGAAGTAGAGCAGAAACTCTTCTACAAGACAAGAATATGTTCATTAACCAGAAAATATAGCCAGCAGCTGCACCTGACAATAAGTCACTAATGTGCCATATATTAAACAGGTAGGTACAAGTTAAATTAATATTAACCTGTGTGAAGATGGATGGAATCAATACCTTAGAATCACTTAATTTCGCATCAGTTGTTTCCATTTCTCTAACAGATAGTGAAGATTCGTCAATTTCATTTCCAGGAACAAGTATTTTCTCTGATGAAGCTACTGCTGATGTAGAGTCAGAATCAAAAGATGATGTTTGAGGAGAGGGTTTTCCTATAAATTAAAAAAGAAGGGTAGCATTTTAAGATACAGGATTGCTGATTTGCTGAATCATAGTTTAGGAAATAGAAGCCATAAATCCAGAAGTATGGTTGTAACAGCAGGCATGTCAAAGATGCCAGTGCAGAATAATGTGAACAAAAACCACTAATACAGCTAAAACTGGTAAGTGATAATGCAGTAGAAATCTAGTTTTTTTTTCTGTTCATCACAGGATCCAAGTTTAAGCCATAATTCAGTAAGCAATCTATTTTTTTGCTATTCACTACAGGATCCAAGTGCAAGTAAAATTATAACAACTGGTATATCCACTTCTTTGGTAATATCTTATGTTGGTTTAGATATGGAGTACGAAATGTCCCTCAAATGCAGATCCGATTTCTGTATCCCTAACAATCCACATATATTAAACTGTCACAGCAACTCCACAATACAGCCCTTCCTATGCTCCACTAGTCACGGCAGACAATCCAAGGTATTACACCATCATTTTGAGGTCCCAAGTTTAACTCTCAACAGCCACGTTAAACCACATTGATGAAATCTAGATTTCCATGTAACGGTTCATTTTCATAAGGCCCACCACAAACCCCCGCCCAATAATTTGAAAAGCAAAAAACACTACAGCGGCTCTAAATCTGATTCAACCGGAAAGAAACAATGTGCCCACGGTAATACGAACATCGAAAAATAGCCATCACAAAGTCTGACATTTTCTCGCCGCCAAGCTAACAGTCAGGCCAATAGAACAGAAGACGGAAAATTGAAGAATAAGCATAATCAAACACGCTAATCGCAATCGCCAAACACTACAGTAAAAAAAACTAAGATCGGAGGGAGAAAAAAGAACGTAAGAAACATCAGACTACGCTCGAATTCGAAGTCAAATTCAAATAAAATGAAATCGTCCAGCTTCAACAATTTTAACAAACACGACAAGAATCAGATAGCAAACTCCATTCACAAGCAAATTAATGCAGACACATCAAAAAAATCAAGGGGCGAGGAAGAAGCGTACGGGAAACAGCGGTCTTCCTGAACAGAAGCGGGAGGTTGGAGACTCTCCGACCAGCATGGAAGCTTGATCCAGGCGACTTCGACACGATCGGAGAAGGAAACCTAATCCCCGAGAGAGTGTACACCATTTCCCAGGGCTCCGTCAACCGAGAAATCAGGGCGGAGATCGAAGAAACTATCGAAGATGCAGGGAGTGAGTGAGAGAGGAAAATGGGGGAAGTGAGTGAGGATTAGAGAAGAGAAGTCGAAATATCTTTTCGAGTTCTGACCATAGCATATTCTTTTTTCGATTTTTTTTGACGGAATAAAGATTTTTCGAAAAGGCGGTTTCGCTAACCGCCGATAAGCGAGAGAGCGGTGGTGGACACGTGTCAGAAGATCGTGGCATCAGAGCATGGGATCTTTGTGAGGTTGGGCCCACTGGATTCACAGGCTCCGTCCATTTTACGGACCTGGCCTGTTGGGACTTGCGACAGTTTAATGTGACGTGTGGTGGGCCCGATGCTGAAATGGACCGTTGGTCCACCTGACCTTTGCTTGCCAGCGTGTCATGTGACTTGGTGCTGATTTTTCGTGGTTACTGGTCCATGGTAAAGTGTACAACCTTTTATTGCAACAAATATAACGTCTAGAGATTGAAGAAAGATTGTGATAAAAGAGTTTCAAAAAAGTTTCGTGGAGTTGTACGATGAAGGCTGAAAATGAAGGGTTTTTAGATGCGTATAAGTGGAATTTCAGAAACAATTTCTTGCACCTAAATATGGATCTAAAGCATTCTTGATTAGAGATAAAATTAGGTTAGTAGAATACCTCTTGATGCGTGATTAGGGTTCTTCCTTCGAGAGAAAAAGCCTCAATTGTGACATCTCTAATCAGTCCACACGAGTACGGGATCGAGATCTCCTTCGCTTCCGATTGCTAGATCGAAGTGCCAAAGACTAGAAAAGTTGGAAGAAGAGAGCTTTTCTTTTCTTACGTAAAACTTATGAAACCCTAGATCTCTTCTCCCCTTTTAAAGGCCTTATATATTTATTTCCCCAAATAAATATATCCTTTTAATTCTCAATAATATCCAATATATTTATTGATAATTAACTCTTTTCTTATTGGACTAAAACCCTATGTCTGACAAAGACTTTCAACCCGCTGATCCAGCCCGTCAACTCAATGTGTGTGACCTCATAGGACCCGTTTATAATAGCTATGGATCAAACTATTTAACCCATTAATCGTAGTTGGTTTCTAGCAAAACACTATGACTCCTAAAATAAACGGATTGAATCTCTCTATCAATCGTCCTATTCCATGTTCGGTAATTGCAACTTTTATTAAAGGACACAATTCCTTCAATCTCCCACTTGTCCTTGAAAACAAGTGTGCAATTTTAAGATACCTTTGTCTCTTAATGTCTTATTTGATGATATGGTGACATTCATATCTCTTGTCAAATATGTTTCTTGAATACCTGAGTTTGAACTATCAAATAACGAATGATTACAATTAATCCATTCGAGCATGGCCATGCATTTTCTAGTTCTAGCTCTTCAAGTGGCCTAGACACCATTCCTTTTCATGCATCAATGTATACATGAATAAGGAGGACTTTTCCAATCTTGTATGACTATGGCTCCCACTCAACTTTTGGCAATCCCAATAATTGCTTTTATAACCCCCTTTTACGGAGAGCGTTTAACAATATTAAGGACATACCAATCATCAACTGGAAAACATAACATACTCATGTTTAAGGAATCCACCAAACGTGGTTCACCTTAAAAACTCTACAATCCCTTTTGGAGAGTCTTAAGGTTGGTCCGTCCGATATGTATCATCCATACATATCTATGTAATTGACTGGACATCTCTATGTCCCTATAGCACATGAAATCTTGAGCTATCAGTCAATGTACAATATAGCTATAAATGAAATCATCTATGTCCTATTTGATGACTCAAACTATAGACGTGCAATAATTCATAACTGTTGTACACTTAATGGGGTTTCATTCACCAAAACACTTAAGGTGAGCCCATTTACGAACTATGAATTATTCGGATAAATTATTCAATATTAATTAATATAATATAAACATAAGAATGAAATATCATATATTATCATAAAATCAAACATAAACAAGAGTCCAACACTCTAAGCAGAAATAATGTAATACAAAGCAATCTCACAACCATTCACCAATGTGTTTGAGTCCCTTAGCCCTAGTGTGACTATCATGCTTAGCCCTAGGCATAGGCTTAGTCAAAGGATTTACAATATTGTCATCACCCCCATATACTTAGAAATCATCCTTGGTTCTTCTCAAGTATTTTAGGATGTTCTTAGCTGCACACCAATGTGCCTCTCCTGGATTTGATTGATATCTGCTACATATGCTCAAAGCAAATGCAACATCAGGACGTGTACATACCATGACATACATGATAGATCCTATAGCAGAAGCATAAGGAATCTTACTCATTTTATCAAGCTCAGCAGGTGTTCTAGGACATTGCTTCTTGCTTAGATTTATGTCATGTTGTATGGGCAAAAAACCCCTTCTTGAAATTCTGCATATTGAATCTGTCAAGAACCTTATCTATATAAGTTCCTTGACATAATCCAAGCAATCTCTTAGATCTATCCCTATAGATTTTTATTCCAAGTATGTACTCTGCCTCTCCCAAGTCTTTCATTGAGAAACACTTCTTCAGCCATTCCTTAATGAACTCTAGCATCGGAATGTCATTCCCAATAAGCAGTATGTCATCCACATACAAGACTAAGAGAACCACTTTACTCCCACTAAACTTCTTGTATACACAAGGATCTTCTTCACACCTGATAAAATCAAACTCTTTGATCTTTTCATCAAAACGAAGATTCCAACTCCTAGATGCTTGCTTAAGCCCATAGATAGATCTCTTAAGCTTACACACCTTCCCAGCATGATCCGGATCCTCAAAACCCTCTGGTTGTGTCATATACACATCCTCTTCCAAAATACCATTCAGAAAAGCGGTTTTAACATCCATTTGTCAAATCTCATAATCATAATAAGTGGCAATAGCTAGGATTATCCTTATGGATCTAATCATGACAACTGGTGAAAATGTTTCATCATAGTCAATACCATGAATCTGTTTAAAACCTTTAGCAACTAATCTTGCTTTGTATACAGATACATTTCCATTTTTGTCAGTCTTAAGTTTGAAAACCCATTTGCATTCAATGGGTTTTACCCCATCTGACAAATCTGTCAAGTCCCAGACTTGATTTTCAAACATGGAATCCATTTCTTGGAGTCTGGACCCGTCGTTGCTTGTTTATAGGTAGCAGGCTCACCATGTTCTAACATTAGAACATCAAGGCTTTCGGTCGAGATGAAATCATCATATCGTCTTGGCTGAAACCTTTGCCTGTTTGATCTACGTAGGAGTTCAACTGGTTCAACAACTGGAATTTCAACATTTTCCACAACTATTTGTGGATCTGCTTCTTGAGGAATTTGTTCAGGTTCTTGGATAACATCAAATCCTTGGCCTTCAAACAAATCCATCTCATCCTCGACATCAACTATGTCATCCTGTTGTTGTGTTTGTTGCTTTTCATCAAGAACCGGTTCAAGATGAATATTTCTCCCACTTGACTTTTTGGAAATAAACTCTCTTTCCAAAAAGACACTATCCCTTGCAACAAACACCTTTTGTGCAGTGAGATTGTAGAAATAATATCCAAAACTACCTTTAGGATATTCTATAAAATAGCATTTGTCTGATTTAGGTGCAAGCTTATCAGTTTGTAAACGCTTTACATAAGCTTCACACCCCCATATTTTCAGAAAAGACAACTTTGGAACTTTTCCTGTCCATATCTCATATAGGGTCTTTTCTACAGTCCTTGACGGAGTACTGTTTAGTGTAAATACAGTAGTTGTGAGTGCATATCCCCAGAAGGATACCGGAAGGTCAGCAAAACTCATCATAGATCGAACCATGTCCAACAAGGTCCTATTTGTTCTTTCAGACACACCATTCAATTGTGGTGTTTCTGGAGTAGACAATTGTGTTACAATCCCACAACTTTTCAAATGATGATCAAATTCATGGCTTAAGTATTCACCACCACGATCGGATCGAAGTGCTTTTATCCTTTTGTCAGTTTGAGTCTCTACTTCATTTTGGAATTCCTTGAACTTTTCAAAGGCTTCAGATTTATGTGACATAAGATAAATATACCCATATCTGCTCATGTCATCAGTAAATGTAATGAAATATCTATAGCCACCTCTAGCTTCTGTACTCATTGGCCCACATACATCAGTATGTATTATGGCCAAAAGTTCATTAGCCCTTTCATTTGTCCCTTTGAAAGGTGACCTTGTCATCTTGCCCATCAAGCATGATTCACATAAATCAATAGATTCACAATCCATATCTTTTAGAATTCCATCTTTATGGAGCTTCTTCATGCGATTCAAACTAATATGACCTAAACGACAATGCCATAGATAGGACTCACTCAAACAATTTGATTTTTGCCTTTTAGTATTAATGTTATACGATTCTGATTTGAGATCTAATACAAAAAGTCCATTAACCATTGGAGCACAAGCATAGAAGATTCCATTCTTAAAAACAGACATACTTCCATTCTTAATATCAAATTCAAATCCTTCAGAATGTAAACTTGAAACTGAAACAAGGTTTTTAGTAATAGTAGGAACAAAATAACAATTACTTAATTCCAAAACTAAACCAGAAGGTAAAAATAGACTAAAATCTCCTACGGTAAGCGCAGCAACCCTTGCTCCATTTCCAACGCGCAGGTCTATTTCTCCTTTCTCCAACTGCCTCCTACTTCTTAGTCCCTGCACATTCGAAATAATGTGAGAACCACATCCGGTATCTAATACCCAAGTAGTAGCATTGGTTGTTAAAATTTCAATAACATTGATACCTGAACTCATAGTTCCATTCTTCTTGTCCTCCAAGTACTTGGGACAATTCCTCTTCCAGTGTCCTTTAGCCTTGCAGTAGAAGCAATCATGGTCACTAGCCACCTTTGGCTTTTCACCTCCATTGGGTTTAGCAACTTGCTTGCCTTTCCCCTGGACATGATTCCTCTTCTTGCCTGCCTTCTTGAACCCTTGCACATTGTTGACCACAAGAACATCCTTCTTGTTGTCAACAGGAGTATTAAGCATACCATGGAGCTCATTAAGGGTTTTCTTTATCCCATGCATATGGTAGTTCATCCTGAATTGAGCAAAACCATCATGTAAAGAGTGTAGGACGATATCAGTGGCCAACTTTTGGTCATATTTAGCGCCCAATGACTCCATACGTTCAAACAGACCGATCATGTCAAACACATGTGGGCCAACTGGTTTTCCCTTCACAAGTTTGCTATCCAGTATAGCCTTGTGAGTTTCATATCTCTCAATCCTTGTATGTTCCTGAAACAACATTTTCAGGTTGGTTATAATGGAATGAGCATCCTGATTTTCAAACCTCTTTTGAAGAGAAGGTTCCATAGCAGCTAGCATAAGGCATGTGACAGGCACAGACTCATCTCTTATTTTCTTCTCTTCTGCTTTTTCCTCATCAGATGAGGTATCAGTCAGAACAGGAATCGGGGTTGCTAGCACGTTCTCACGTCCTTCGGACCTGAGAACTATTCTCAGATTCCGTTCCCAATCAAGAAAGTTTGCTCCATTGAGCTTGTTCTTCTCAACAATTGAGCGCAAGGTGAATTTCAAATTATCGCTAGACATGCTTTCTACAAAAAGAAATAACAAATAAAAGTTCATGTTTGACATGCAAATACTTAATATTAAACGTGCTTTAAAACAAGTAAATGCACATTTTATTCAAATAAACAATTTATGTTCCCGGTGAATAAAATGATTCCAAGATCCTATTCCAGACAAGACTCAACGTACTTTTGCACTGCCTTTAGTCTTGTGTGTTCAAGGTAAGTAACAATTACTAATTATAACTCCTTATAATTCTTGGTTAATGGTCCACATCCAATGTAGGATCCACTACCATGTCTCAAGATCCAAAACTTTGCCTTTTGGTCTCTTGTTGGGTACAACCATATCAAGGCTTATGAACCCCCGGATAGATCCACCCTCACTAGTAAAATGTTTAAGAAGGACACCCTCGCTTTTGCGAAGCCCATCCAACCAAAACCAAAAAACGTCATGGGTTATGATATGGAAAGACATTGCCCCAATATTCATTTGGGAACTTAAGCATGCAATGGTTATTTATTACTAGTGACAAAAACATAATAAATAACTTATGCAAAACTTAAAATAAAGCATTCAAAACGCAATAATTGTGATCCTAGTATGGCCCCTACGATTCAAAAAATAAAGATCTAATCTTCATAATATCTTCATCTTGTATCCTTCATGGATCTCCATCCTTGATTTACTTATGTCTTGTACTTCTTCTTGTATTTCAATTTTGAATCACTCTAATTGCAGAAATTAAATTACGACAAAACAAACGATGCGCAGATCGTGTACAAGAAAACACAACGATACACAGATCGTATTTATGGGCCATACTAGTCACCTTATGCAAGCAATATATATCATAATATACAACAAGCATAATAATTAATCAAATAATTCATCTCATGAAATTTATTTAACAAGATAATCTTAACTCAAAATAAATTAATATATAGTATTAATCTAAATTTAATCATCAAAGTGCATCTAATCGTACAAAATTGTATGATCAAGATATAATATCAAATATTTTATCTTATTTTAGTGGGGTTTCCTAACTCCTTAGGAAATTTTATGTTAGATAATATCACAATATCATCTAATTATATAAATAAGATCTTATCTTAATAAATAATAATTAAGAACAAATAAGATAAATCATGATTATAATCTATCTTAATTCAGTTCTTATACGCATGAATCAAATCCAATTGTACCTACTCGGTGTCGAAAATTAAAATCATTCGAAACCCAATTTCAATTGGTTTCTTCCGTGAAACAATTTCAGTTCATGTCACTCGTTTGACTTCTTCCGTGAAACAATTACGTACAGATTTCAATTAACAATTTCATATGTTCTTTAAATATTCGTTCACGTAAAAAACATAAAACAAATGAGATCAAATCTCAATTCTCTGCATGCACATGAGATCAATTTTGTTTTATTGTTAAATGAGATCAATTCTCAAAATCTGTACGTAATGAAATATAATATCTCGACACCGTAATTATATAATTTTAATTTAGTTTAATCATATAATTAACAAATACACAAAATTGTATTTAGTCCAATTAATTAAAATCTTAATTTCAATCAAGCACAATGAACTATATATCAGTTTCATCGATTTGAATCAAAATTTGCATCAAGAACAAAAACCTAAATCTTTGATCCAATCAAGATATGCTTAAGGCTCTGATACCACTGAAGGGTTTTTAGATGCGTATAAGCGGAATTTCAGAAACAATTTCTTGCACCTAAACATGGATGTAAAGCATTCTTGATTAGAGACAAAATTAAGGTTAGTAGAATACCTCTTGATGCGTGATTAGGGTTCTTCCTTCGAGAGAAAAAGCCTCAATTGTGACTTCTCTAATCAGTCCACACGAGTACGGGATCGAGATCTCCTTCGCTTCCGATTGCTAGATTGAAGTGCCAAAGACTAGAAAAGTTGGAAGAAGAGAGCTTTTCTTTTCTTACGTAAAACTTATGAAACCCTAGATCTCTTCTCCCCTTTTAAAGGCCTTATATATTTATTTCCCCAAATAAATATATCCTTTTAATTCTCAATAATATCCAATATATTTATTGATAATTAACTCTTTTCTTATTGGACTAAAACCCTATGTCTGACAAAGACTTTCAGCCCGCTGATCCAACCCGTCAACTCAATGTGTGTGACCTCATAGGACCCGTTTATAATAGCTATGGATCAAACTATTTAACCCATTAATCGTAGTTGGTTTCTAGCAAAACACTACGACTCCTAAAATAAACGGATTGAATCTCTCTATCAATCGTCCTATTCCATGTTCGGTAATTGCAACTTTTATTAAAGGACACAATTCCTTCAGAAAATGGATCGAGTTATGAGTGGAAGAGTCATTTTTTATTGTGGGATATACAATAATACAAATAAAAATGATCCATATGTTGTTATTCTTAAATGCTCAACACTTATTCGATTTTTTTTTTCTCGTAAGTTATTTGGATGACTCATTCACTTATAAAATTAATATTTTTATATTTTCATTACTTTTAAGAGAATAGTTCATGCTACTAAATTTAATAAAAAATATTTATAAAGTTTAATGATCAAGTCTATACAATTTGGGTGACTCATTCACTTGATATCATTTCATCAAGTCATTTTGTAGCTTGATGAGATGATATCAAGATTTAAACTAAATTAATTTTACATACCTTTTTATCGGATTTTTTCAAAAATTCTAAGAAATCCAAGGCATTTCTTATGATGTTCTTTTATATTATTGTGAATTTGTGACTTGTGTTGCTTTATCAATAAATGTAACCTTACTTACTAATAGGCCAATTTTCTTTTTCTTTTTTGTTTGCAATTTAAAGAAATTCATTAAGTGGTCTAGAAAATCTCAAATCCCAAGATAGCAAATCTATAAGAGCATCTACATTGGTGTGAAACTCTATGGGTTTCTCAAAAATAAAATATTCATATGTATCTAATATAAATTATGTATATCTACTTTTGTAATTAAGCAAAACTCAAAAATCCAACTCCTCCTTTTTGCGTGTTGTATTTTTATTGGCCAGTTTTCATGAGGGATGTCGCTCACAATCCCTCATTGCAGGGACATTTCTAAGCATTTTTACATTTTTTTTTATTAATTTCTTCAATTTTTATTTCAATAGGGACAGGGTGAGGGACTCCCGTTGGAGATGCTCTAAGATCTAGAAACTACAAGGAAAAAAAGGTTTAAAAATATCTCAAGATAACAAAATCAACATCATTGTCTAGTAAAGTCCTACTTCAATATGATTCAGGGGTCAAGATGAGGACACTTATGACCTAAACATGTCAGGAGGATACGCTCGAAAGACCCAAGGAAAACAAAATTTCAGCTATGCAACAACAATAACTGAATTTAGAAAATGCGCCAAATTAATATATAAATTATATCCAACTCAAAGGCATCGTATAAAAGCCAATAAACATGAGAATGCACCCCAAAATCCCAAGATAATAAATCTAGAGAATTATTTTTATATCTGGATTTCGTCTTATGCCCAAAAAAACCCCAATATTACATAATCTACAGAGAGGAGGAGCAACATGATATCTTAATGAAAGGTATTACAATGATGGTCCACTCTCAAGCATGGCGCCTTCCAATATTCATTGAAAGGCATGGAAACTTGGAAAACCTGCATGAAAGATGCAACTTCACATCAATAATAGTGTATATGAAACTTTTCCTTGATTTGTATAAAATGTATTGCCACTCAGCACTTGGCTAGTCATAGTACAAAGAATGATGCTGTCCATTCTCCTTTTTACCTCTCCAGACTATTTTACAGAATATCTAGCTCATCTACATATACATATTGGTCCTGCAAGTATAAGAGTCCTTGTAGTGACTACTTGGTTAGAAATTAGAACCCCTCTTCACATGACAGAATCCTAACTCTTACAAACTGGTACAACAGTATAAAAAGATTCCACTTTTCGCGGCGTCATCTTCTTTGGAAGTTGAGATACTTGATCCCATAGGCAAAGACAAACAGGAACATAAGCACCCATCCTACATGGGCAGCAACAACAGCAGGGAGAAATTCATAATGAAACCCAAAGTAATCCTTCAGGAAAGCCTTAACCGTCGTGCTTTCAGATCCAGGTACAAGTAAGATGATCTCTTTGTCACCCACTTGAGAAGTTACTACCCCATACATTGTCCAGGCCACAGGTGAAGCCCAGTAGTACCACCTCCACCATATTGGAATTTGCTGTCAAACAATTAGAGTTTTCAAAAATGTCACAATTATATGGCAAGTGTAGTATAAGACATGTAATATGCGTTACAATGCCAACTGTAGATAATGTGTGTTTGGATGACCCTAAAAATAAAGCATTTTTAGCATTATATACTTTGGTTGTTAGAATAATGCATCTTAAATCAAATACCACATTTTCAATTTTAATGCTTGATAAATGATAATGGGCATGGCATCCAAACATAATCTCAAATATCAATTTGGAAGTTCAAGGGAAGTAGCCCTTGGGCTTTATCTTGCATTTTTATGCAATTATAAGCAGTTTTAAGCATGTAGAGTAAGAAGCAGTTATAAGAAGTGAAGCCGCTTATTAACAAAGGTGGATTATTCATGATGTTTTTATACGTACCGGGCATGGAATTAAAAACCCAGAAAAGAGATTCCACAAGGCCAGGAAGAAGGACATGATAATAGCCCCAATCTGATCTCCTGGAGTGAGTGCCACAAGCATCATACCGTACAATGTGAAGTAGATGAAGCACATGAGTATGAAGTAATAGAAGTAGAAGAATTTGATAACTTTCCACTCAAATCCAATCATCGAGTAGAGAAGAAGGGCATAAATTAGGCTTTGAATCACATTATAGATTATCTCTACCGCCACCTGCATACATATGAGATTGACATTAGCCATATGAAGATCTAGGATAGGTTTGAACTTTTAGGCCTTGTTTCACTTGCACTCTAAAAGCCCTTTCTACCCAAAAACTACTTTTTAATACTCTTGAAATTTGTGCAACTCTCTCTATTTTTTACGTTTTTCAAGACACTAAAAATCACATTTCACCCAAAAATCCCTTTACCCACAAGTGAAACAAGGCCTTAGGGTGTATTTGGATTCCCAAGATATATAATGCTAATTCTTGGGTGATCCATACACACCCTCATTCTTCATCAAGATTATTTGAGTATGATTTTCTACCTGACCAAATGCGTAAGGTATAGCTGAATACATCCCAGCTGCTCTTTCACGGTAAAAGACAGTTCTTTCCACTGCAACAACAGGTAGGACAGTAGAAGTGTTTGTGGCTCCAAGAAAGAGCAAAGCCGAATACATAGCTCCAACCAAGTTCATCAGGTCTTGCATCTCACCTCTGCCAACAGTCATTAGTATATTATTAGCGCTTATTGTCTGCTGAAAGATCAAGTGTCAACAACCTCAATGGTAAGTCGATGCTTACATTTTATCGCCCCGATCCCAAAATATAAGACCGAAGATAAGACCGGTTATTATGGTCATCAGAAAACGAATCGCGTTATATGGTGGGTCCCTCCAGTAAGACCAGTATTGCTTCCAAAAACAAGCTTTGCATTGGGAAATAAATGGTTGGGAGTATTTAGTTTTGAAATAGAGATCATTGGAGCCTGGAGCTGGAGTGCTAAGTTCTGCAATGAGTTCCTGATTTGACCTGAAGAGGAAAGGCATCAAATATGAGGCTCCTAAACATTGAAGTTAATTGATGTGTTTGGATTACACTAGACACTGCATTATAGTACAATATATTACATTATATCTTACATTATGCCATATAATGTACTACTGCATTATAAATCTTACATTATATGTCATATAATGCACTAAAATACAAGATAACGTTTTATTTAGTGCAATCTAAGTGCACCCTAAATTGTTCGAGTAAGATGGGAGGTATGTTCTTACTGGTAAACAGATGAATTGGCATAGAGTTCTGCAAAATCTACACCTAAATGAGTTTCAACATGTGGTGTAGTAATGTCAAGCATCCATGTGGCAGGATTATAGCCATCTTGGATATTGGGAACTCCCGGTATGGCCTGCAATGAAGGAGGAACCGAAAAATTCGCATGTATACACCACAGAACACAGTAGGTTTTTAAGTGTTGAACTATGAAAAGCAACCTTCTTACCTCAAAGTACTCAATGAGTTTGTTGGAGTGGTGACCCAGAGGCCCTGCATAAATGACTTGTCCACCTCTTTTCATCAATAGGAGCTACAAACAAACATGGTTCCAATATCAAGCCAGATAATGAAGAAGCAAAATTAATATTAAAAAACATCTCAAGACACGCGTATATATACCTCGTCAAAGGCCTCAAAGATATCTATGCTCGGTTGGTGAATTGTGCATACTACAGTTCTTCCAGTATTTACAGTGTTTCTTACTGTACGCATAACAATGGCAGCAGCTCTGGCATCCAGCCCAGATGTTGGCTCATCCATGAAGATGATGGATGGGTTAGCAACCAGTTCTACTGCAATAGTGAGTCTCTTTCTTTGTTCTGTTGAAAGACCATCCACTCCAGGTAGGCCAACGAGAGCATCCCTTAGTGGACTGAGCTCTACTAGTTCCATGACTTCTTCCACAAACATCTGTACATCATGAGGAGAGAAGGAAAATCAAACCTTGATGATCAACTTAATAGAAAAAGCAGCTTACTTATAACATTTTTTTTATCTTGTGCCTTAGATCATAGGATAAAATCCAGATTTAGAAACTAATACTTAAGTTACAAAAGACAAACACTATAAAAAGATTTTAAAAAACACAAAATCAATAAATCTATTTTTTCCTATATTTGGATTCTTAGGGCATAGGATTGAATAACTTATAATATAAATTAGAATACATATAGCTAAAGCACCTTTCTTGTCTTTGAGCTGACATCTGATGGAAGACGAAGCCGTGCCGAAAATAGAAGAGATTCATACACAGTGACATGGGGTGAATGAATGTCTGTTTGTTCACAATACCCACTGATGCGGGCAAATGTTTCTTGCTTCTTTGGATATCCTGATATCCTAATACTTCCTTCAATGTAGCCGCCGGTCTTCCTTCCTGCTAATACATCCATCAGAGTGGTTTTTCCAGCACCACTTACTCCCACTAGTGCTGTCAATATTCCCGGCCTAAAAGCACCGCTAACATCTCGGAGTAGTTGGAGGCGGTCTTCTTCTACACCTTGTGCTTTCATTTCCTGGTGCAGAAACAGGTTTGTAATTCATAATTTCTTCACTAACTTTTCAAGTCTTTGCAAAGTAAAGATTTCCAATATGTATACACCAGTATTTTAACAAAGGATTAGGTTTCTGAATTGTCCACGATTTAGACCATGAAAGATTCATTTCCACGATTTAGACCATGAAAGATTCATTTCCAAGTTAACTATAATGAAGGCTTCTTTCTACCAGTTCAGGTAACTAGATCCATAAACACACATAATATATTAAGTGGCAGAAAAATATGTAAAGCATTGGCCAGAAAATGCTGAATACTTTTCATGTATAACCAAAGGAAATCAAAAGAACTAAATGGATGGTTTTGGATTATGTTACAGATTCTTCAATGGACAAGGTCAAATTAGAGAAATTCATCTCAGATTTCTATAATAAGAAAGGGAATAGGCTATCTGATTATTCAGGAGTTATCAAGAAGCGAGTGAAAGAAGAAATTTGTTTCTAAAATGACTAACCGCTGGCATATCCACATAGTAGTTTATATGGCTGAACGCTAGCGAAAGAGGTTGGAAAGGCAAGATCATTCCTTTTCTAGGTGAATCAGAGCTTACTAAGCTCTGTCTAGTGGGCAACTTCTTGTTTTCCACATTGTCATCCTCATCTGAGACCAATGCTCTTGAATCACCAAAAGCTGAGAGTATAATTTTCCCAAAAATAAGGTGGTGTTACTTGTTAGATTCAAATCATTTGTAGTTTACATCACCAGAAAGAAGGGTAAAAGAAATATGACTTACGATTCAAGTATTTCAGTCCCAATATGAACAATATGTTAAAAAGGAGAGAAAACCCAAAAAGCGCTCCAATGCAAACCCAGTACCAGTATTCCTCTGTAAAGAAGCCTCGGGATGCCATGACAACTCTACCCACTGTTGGTTGATCAAATCTCGGGTCTGTATTTGGCTGTATTATACATCATTGAGAAGTTTTAGAACCTAAAGAAGATATTGGATATACAAGAGAGGCAAAAAAGAAGACCTACAGTATTCCATCTCTCATCAAGGAACTCATTCATGACTATGGCGTTCTGTCCGTACATCATAGGAGATGCATAATAACCCCAAATCATCCAAGGCGAGATATCCTCTGCATGAACCACAAGTCAAAAACATGAACATAAGAATTAATTTTAACGACAAATATTTAGTTGGAATTCAAGTATTATCAAATGTATGACAATCAAACTGACAGCAGCAATGAAGTGGAAAAAAGAGAGTATGGCATACTCTTTGCAATGATGAATCCACCAAGGACAAAAAATAATAGCAGGGCAAGAATTCCTATTGAATTAGCTATCACCATACTTCTTCCTATGGCACCAAGGAATCGAAAGAGGGACAAAGACATGTGGTGGATGCTAAAGAATGCCAGGAACTGTCCAAGAAACCTGATGGCAAACAAGTCATTGATGAGATCAATGAAATTAAAGTTGAGACTCAAATATCCAAAAGAAAGAAAAAAAAATGTTTGTGCTTACCTGCTGAAATCTGGAGCATACCCAATTGCATAATAAGTAATAAGAACATATATTGTTGATTCCACAAATGAAAGAGGAATCCTAAGGACCCACATCGGCAAAGCATAAGCCCAAGCAGGATAGAACAAAAAATCCCTCTGTTTATAGAAGACGGGAAGCCTGGAAACTGTCATGGCAAGTTCTGCAAAACCATTAAACATCACATTTACCAGACTGTAAAACAGAGCTCCAAGATATTTCCCACCATCTTCTACAGTATTGTGATGCATTGTTGTCCTAAAGAAGACAGTCATTGCTACCAATGCCATTATCGTTATCTGGGTAGTCTTAAAGATGTACACAAAGGAGTTACGCTTCATCAGAAGCCACTCCCTAGAGAAGCATGCCTTAAACAATTCCCAATTGGAAAGTCCATATTTCTGCTTCACTAACGCTGCTTGGTGGGTTTTTGATTTGTCAAAGGGAAAACTAAGATCAGATGCTAGCTGTTGGCCAATGTGGAAAGAAGTGAAAGACTCAGCAAATTCAGTCACCGATATGAATCTGTAAGGCTGATCTCCCATTGACCAGTATTGTTCTTGGTCTTTCTTGGAAGTAACTTCTTGGAGAAAATCAGCTACTCCTTTTCTCTCGGGGCACTTGAAACCCATTGACTCAAAGAACTCAAGGACATTCTCTCTTGGACCATGATATACAATTTGGCCTTCTGATAGCAGAATGACATCATCAAAGAGCTCAAAAGTCTCGGGCGCTGGCTGCAAAAGAGATATAATCATGGTTACATCCATTATATGTACCATCTGTCTCATATACTTGCATATTTGGAATGTGGTGGAACTGTCTAATCCTGTTGATATCTCATCCATCAACAACACCTTAGATGGACCAACTAACATCTCACCTGCATTCATTAAATTAGGAATTGGCATCTTACTATGATATTTTTCAGTAAAGCATGAAAATCAAGATATTAATTCGTACCACTTGTCAAGCGCTTCTTTTGTCCTCCAGAGATACCTCTCATCATTTCATTCCCTATCAATATATCAGCACATATATCTAACCCAAGTATCTGTTAAGACTGGTCAAACGGTTAGTTCTTTTGTAGTTTTGTTCATTGATAGCCAGTAAGATAAGACGGTTTGGATAAAGAAACCTACCTTGAGAGTATAATCAGTAACGAAATTTGTTTTTTGGCCTTGCATTGATATGCCCTTCATGAATGCATCAATCTCAGGATCCGGTTTGATCCCCGCTTCTTTCTCTCGCCTTGCAAGCTCAGCCAACAATTCATATCGGGTGCCAACACCTAAGCATCGCCCTGAGAAATCCAAAGTTTCTCTCACAGTCATCTCTCCAAAGTGGAGATCATGTTGACTGATATAAGCACAGGTCCTCCGCGGTACAAATTCATTGAACTCATGACCACAATAAGTTACCTTTCCTTTTACCTGTCCATAATTCCAATGGAGAATGACAGAGAAAGAAAAATTAAGAAATAAATGAACAATTATCTAAGGACAAAGAATAAAGGTTCCCAAAGAAAGAGTAACGAGCAAAGAAAAAAACATACCCTAAGATCCTTATCAAGTTTGCCTGCTAATGCTAATAACAACGTTGTTTTTCCTGCACCTGGAGGCCCCAGAAGTAAAGTCATCCTGACAATTTATAGGTCAATACATAAACACTACTCATGCCCCAGGAAGAAACTGAAACAATTATCCATTACAACAATGTAAGTATTTCAGATAGACCAACAGTGGACAAAGGTTCAGTTCCATTTGGAGGGCCATAAAATTTCAGCTAAATTAAATTCCATGCATACAAAGCTGTTATAAATTCATTCCAAGTTTACCTTGATGGCTTTACTATTCCGTTGACATCTTGAAGTATCTTAATAGCCTTCTTCTTTGATGAAGCAAGCCCCACAAGTCCAAGAACTGCCTGCTCATTATCCATTGTTATTACAACTAATTCAACAGAGCACATCCCACACTTCATAATTTCTAAGCCATATAAAAGAAAAGAAAATCAGAAAAGAGAAGCTGATTTGGCAAGTTGAAGAAACCATAGTCATTATTTCCATTCCACTTAAAATGAAGTTGGTATTTTTCAAAGGCACCAAAAAAGACAAAAACAGTATCTTGTTTTGCCTAAATGATCACCTCAGCAGAATTCATTGTAGCATTAAGCAGGGTGGGAAGTGCTCTGCCGCCAGCATAAACATCTCCCTCCACTGATAAATGTTCAAACCGGATTTCGATCCTCGGAGTCTCGATCCCAACTCTGCATTGACATTGATCACCACCATAAACACAACCATAAAAACCAATCTTCTCTACTTGTATAGAAACTTAAAATCAAGAAACTGATTATTATGATGAAATAATGTAAACACTAACCGGTCATTTCTGTCCCTTAACTTTCTAAGGAACTTCTCATTATCTTCCTCCACAACTCTAAGTATGTTATCAACTAACAGCTTCCTATCCTGCCCACCAAGCTTCCGAAGATCAATCTCACTCTCAACCATCTGCCCATTATCAAGCATTTGTCTCAAAACCCCCTTTCGGAGCCTCTCAAAAGTAGGCAGCCTTTCAATGGCAGCCCACTTGAGCTCCTCCTCCTCCTCCGCCACCGGCTCCGACCGCCGGCTGCTCTTGCTGAATACATCCGGCGGCGCCACCCAAGCTTCCCTGAAGCTCATCCTCCTACTACTTGTGGACCCCCGATCTAATTCATCCTCGGGAAACTCAACCGCCATTTCCAGATTTCCTCCTCCTGCTTATGTCCACAACGTGTTCGACGAAATGCCCCAGAGAGAATTCAAGCAGAGAGAGTACCAAATTTGAATTTTCCACTCTGGGGGAGGATGAATTGCAGGCTTTTGTTTTAAAGGGTTGATTTATATATGTGTGTAGTGGGCTGGAACAGAGAAGCATTACCGTAAACGGAGGAGGGAAAGATATGGAGAATCCATTATAATAAGGAGGCAAATCCATGCACGTGGAGGGGAAGTCAAACCCAAATGCCCCCATTGATGGAGAGAGAAGTTTCCTCATGGGAAAATGATAGAGAGGGATTGAGAATTTTGAAACTGGAAAACAGGATTTGAAAACTCATATGTAGGGGAGGTTGATTGCTTCGTTTCCACTTCGGGAATTGTAGGCTACACCGACCTTTTGAGTAACGTACAATAACGTCCTATAAAATAAAGGGAGACTATTAGCCATATTATGATATACGTATATATGTAATATAATCACAAATCAATAAATATATGAAAATTTATTGTAATTTTTTTTAAAGAAAGATGGTGTATATATATCATTAAGAAATACAATATAGTCATATTATTGAGTAGTGACGTGTGTAGAATAAACAAAGAAATACTAAACAGAAAATATCGAAAATCGACTACAAACGAATCAATATTCGAAAAGTATATAGGTGAACGAGTAACTCCTATAATAAAACTAAGGCGAAATCCCAAACTTGTACATTATTCTAGAAACAAACTCTTGAAATTTTGATATGACATTTTCGACCAGATTACTCATATTATATTCACTTCAAAATGGAGTATTATCATAGCCTTAACCGTATTTTATGTCAAAGAAGATATGTCATACCAATCACTTGACTTAGCGGAATAAAACGTTAAATTGTGTTGTAGATGGTCTTGCTGGATTAATCCTTATTGATTAATTCCGCTTTTAGTGTTTTTGATGAACCTCGAGTTATATCCGAAGTTTTTTAAATCAAAGTCTTTATCTTTTTTGAGGTTTTTTTTATCTTTCGTTCGATTTGATTGGCCAGAATCACTCTATATCGGACCAAATATTGCAGAGATTTTTAATAAAAGCGACTCTCAATTCAATCCTTTTATACACGTTGTATCTTAAGAAAATCTAAGCTCATCCCACAAGAAAAAAAAAGGTAAATTCTATTGGTTTGGTCACCCCTTACTCCGATCCCTTAGTGAACTTGACCGGTTTGCATAATTTATCTTCATAAAAAATAGTTAGCTGAATTAAACATAAAAAAGACACAGCTGTGGAATCATTCTCTAAAGTCTTCTCATTTTAATAAAATAATAACATAACAAGCATTTTACCTCTTAAACTATCACATAATTCATAAAGTATGATTGATGAGGTTATTAAAAGATAATATGAAATTAAGATGTAAGATTCTTCCATTAAATGCCACCGCCCTCCCACCCCACTCGGTCACCACTCACCACTCTTTCTCCAAATAATGTATTATAATTATTTCAAAATTTTCTTTGTCAAAAAAATAATTAAGACTAAAATTTCTCGAATGATACGGTGTAAAATTATGAACATTTTAATCAACATAAATGACGTAAGCATGAGATGGATCAACTTTAAACTTAATGAGAAAATATCCCACCTTTATTTGGTATATTCAACATTTCAACGTGAAATGAGTAACTTTATAGACAGAAAAAAACAAAGAATAACCAAGTTTAAGTTATAAAAAAAAATGTTATAAGACGATATTTTAGTAAATCTAACATGGAAATTATAGAGATTTTTTTTTTAAAAATGTATTTAACTTATGAAGGTGACATCTAAGTTTTGCTTCGTGTTTTATTTATCTATTAATTTATCTTTTTTTAGTGGTCGCCCTAAGCATCTGTCGGATGAGGGTAAGCAAACTCGAGTCAACTGTAAGTGAGTAGAGGAGACACGTCTGAAGGATCCAGCAATAAAGTCCGCCACAAAATTGCACTCACGGAAGACATGAGAAATACTCCAATCTTGGAACCGGGCAAACAAACAGTGGATGTCCGAACGCAACAGCTCAATCTCCCACGGACAACGCCAGTCACCAAGTACGACCTTGACCAGCTGCAAATTATCGCCTTCAATCTAGATCCGGGGAATGCCACGTCTGATGGTTTCGAGAAGTCTCTGGTTCAAGGCGATGTTCTTGGAGATTAGAATAGACTGCCGACCAATCAGTACTTTGTCAAAATGGGTGGGGAGCCACTAAAGTACCTAAGGATGAACCCGAAAGAAGTAGGGTTGGGCAACGGTCCAAGACCGGACTGGACCGGACCGGACCGGATATTCCCGGTCCGGTCCGGTCTCGGTCCCGGTCCGGTTTGGACCGGTTTTGGACCGAGCTATTATTTTGTCAGTAAAATGTATTATTTTTAATTAAAAAAAGTTTTATTTATTTATAAAAAATATTATTTTACGGGACCGAGACTGGTCCGGTTTGGACCGAGCTATTATTTTGTCAATAAAATGTATTATTTTTAATAAAAAAAGTTTTATTTATTTATAAAAAATATTATTTTTAATAATGAAATATATATTGTATCATATAAAAAATAATTTATATTTTTGACATAAATTTTATAATATATCTATGCATATTTTTTACACAGAATAAATTTTTTTGCCACTAATACAAAAAGCCGTCCCGGACCGGACCGGGGACCGGCTTATAATTTTTTGTGGACCGTGGACCAGACCAGATACCCCCGGTCCGGTCCACCCCGATCCGGTCCAAAAATCCGGTCCGAATCAGATTTTGCCTAGCCCTAGAAAGAAACCACGCCATCTACACACCGCACCATCAAATTAATTTATCCTTTTGTAATTAACTGTCTTTGGTTTCAAAACAATCAATGAAGGAGAAAAATTGATAGAGGGAACGTGTACGGACACCAACACAGCGGAAGTGTCGGGATTCGTATGGAGATACGCAAAGCACAGCCTTCAAGTTGCAAGCTGTGGTCTGTCTGTGTCTGTTGCTAATTTGGATTCCTGGCCAAAATCCTAATCCTAATCCCTTGTTTAACTCCTGCTTTGACACGCTAATCTCTTTTTTAATCACTCATTTGACCACTTATTCATTTCTAATTTCTAATTGCTATGCCTAATTGTCATCTGTCAGAACTCGATCAGAACCATCCTCATCATCCATTATTAATTTGTTAAACTACACATTGGATAAGCTATAAATCCGATCAGTTAATTCAAATTTCCTTTCAATTCTTTGAAGGATTTACATCCAATATAATACGTTTAGTTGTATATTACATTTATAATTTAAAGCAATTTAATGTCGAAATGTCTAAATTTATTTTTATTACTACCTCCATTAAGTGAAATAATGATTTTTTTTCGTCTTTCACATTTTTAAAAATAAGCTAGCTTAAAATAGTAAGGAAGCGAATTTAATTTTCTACTATTTAATGAATTAGATTATACTTTTCAACGTGTTTCAATAAATTTATATTTTTTAATGTATTTTGAAACTATATATATTATAAAAAGTTTACCCTATATAATACAAATATCTATTTTTTTACTCGGTTTTCTTGTTTTAGAAACTAAAACCCTATTTGAAAAATAAATGAACTATATTAAAATAAATAAAATTTACCCTATATATATACAAATTAATAAATTTTCTCTATTTCAAGGGTCTTAACCTAGAAAAATCGTTTTTTAATATCCAAATGTCAAAAGATAACGTTTTTTAATACTATCAATCTGGTATTTCATCCATTATATATATAATGGTTTAGCATTTAAATCTTATCATGAGTAATAACTCTCCTACTTGTTAATTATGGTGCAAAATTGACCATAAGTAATTATTTTATAATGAATTATATGATTGCATTTTTCCCGAGTAGCACGCAATGCAATCGGGTCGAATCATTAGGAGATCACAAATCTAAATGTCCTTCAATTTAAAGCCGACCAAGACGGCAAGAACAAACAAGTGCATTGGTTTCGGACCATTTACTTAGCTTATAAAATTAGATACGAAGATTGAAGGTAGCCATTATTTGATTTATATATAGTTCCAGACAAGTTATCTGTTTAGATATCATCAACTATCTTTTTTAACAGTTGGAAGATTTGGTCAAAAGCTAGTACATTTTTTAGGGATCAAATATCGTACTAGAAGGAACATAGGTTCGTATGTATTTAACTTAAGAAATTGATTATCTCAAAATATTGAGTTAGGTGGCAATTAGGGCAACCAATCCTAATCATTTCGGGTTTGGGCACAAAACCACCAGTGAAATTTCAGCAAACCACCCCTAAAAATATTTTGTTTGCAAAAAACCACCCATAAAAATATTCTGTTTGCAAAAGACCACCCAAATCAACAATTCCGTTAAATTTTCCATTAGAAATATGGATTTTTATTATTTTCACTACTAAAATACCAATTTCTACTATTCAAGCATCAAACCCCAAACCTCATATTCTAAATTTGTGATTTGTGAATGTTTTCTTACCTGGATCTGAAGAACGAGATACCCGCCAATCCATAATTCCATTACATTTCACGTTAGATACTAAGAAAGTTACAAAGATGCTCTTATCTGATTAATACCGTAAAAAACAAAAACTCAAATTTTATTTCCACATGAAAAAGAATGAGGAGGACGAATGAACTTCAATCAATCCAAATTCTCCGATCTAGGGAGATGAATTAGTATTTCGTGTTTGGGCTTTGGTTGAAAGAATCATAGGTGTTGGTATCTCGTTCTTCAAATCCAAGTAAGAAAACATTTACAAATCACAAATTCAAAATCTATAGTTTCGGTTTGTGTGTTTAAATGGTAAAATTGGAGTTTTAGAAGAGGAAATAATAAAATTTTGTTTTCTAACGGAGAATTTAACGGAATTATTGACATGGGTGGTCTTTTGCAAACGGAATATTTTTACGGGTGGTTTTTTGCAAATGAAATATTTTTACGGGTGGTTTGCTGAAATTTCAATTTTTACGGGTGGTTTTTTTTCAAACGAAATATTTTTACGGGTGGTTTGCTGAAATTTCAATTTTTTTACGGGTGGTTTTGTGCACAAACCCATATTTTGCGGGTGGTTTTGTGAAATTCACCCTATTCTCGAGGCTAATTTTAATTGGATCAGATCAATTAAGTTGGGCCATTCTTGGATCTGATGTGAGTTTTAGTTGAGTTGAGTTACTTCAAATTTGGGTGAGTTTTAGGTTTTACGATTTAGGATAACATGTCTTATTTTATTTCGGGTTTGAGTTTATTTCAGGCCAATTTATTTTTTGATTAGGGTTATTTCGGTTATTGATTGGTCACTTTTGATGGGTCGGGTCGATTTTTGGATAACAGATTAACGGTTTCAAAAAAAATTGAGTTGAATTTATTTCAGCTCAAGTTATTCTTAGATTAGGGTTATTACGATTATCGATTGATCACTTGGGTTGGGTTGGATCGGGTCAGTTTTTGGATGACGATTTCAATTGTTTTTAGGTCTTAGTTTGGGATGTATGGCTTTTATATAATATCTTTGAGACAGATATAACTTATATATCAATTTTGGTACATTTTAACAAAATTTAGTTATTATTGTCACATAACTGAATTTCAGTTTTCCTTGGGTCTTTTAGGCGCATGCTCTTGACGACATGTTCAAGCTAGGAGTGCCCGAGTACACTAAAATCAACAATATAAAGACACCCAATAAACCTATTAATATGCCTTGGGACAACACCGGGGGACAGCACGCCCTTGGCCGGGGTGGCGCTGACCCCCCCCCCTCCCCCGCCAAAACGATATGCTATATTTTATATTACTGGGCCTATCGTAATATGTTTTGGGCCTATGGTCCATAATCTAATTAGGGTTTTATGAGTCAATATATATTCATAAAACGTCTCATTATTGTAATTTGTTCTCTTAGTCTCCATAATGAAAATTTAGTTTCTCTGTCCGTGGACGTAGTTAACACACTGTTAGCGAACAACTTAAATCTCTTTGTCTTTCTTCGTTTTTATCATTCTCGTTCCAACAAAACCGGTAATCACAACTATATTACAGAATTAGGTCCATCTCAACCAAAATATGAATAAAAATCAACCTAGTAGATTGTTTGTAGTGGCATGTTGAAATCTTTTAGGACACAATATCCAATTTTCAGAAGGTTGTTAAAATGTGAAAAAACAAATCAGAGTCAGAATCAAATCCCGGGATTTGAACAATCCTAAAAAGAAAACAAAACAAAGGGCAAGCAAACCACGAGGACAAAAGAGGAGATTTCTTGCCATGGTTCCAATGGTACAATAATTTGTGTCAAGTTATTCTAAATAAGTTGACATCATTGAGTTGTTTTTTTAATTCCTAAAAGTTAAAAAACGATCATGTGTAGTTAGAAAGTTTGGCCATGGAAGTAGAGTTGCTCCAGCACAGCCAGGGAACCGTATCCAATCGCTATAACAAGGACACCAGTTGTACACTTTTTTTTAAAAAAAAAGACATGGCATTATGATGAATGATACAGTAATAATTTTGTATTAAACCAACCCTTAGGCCCCGTTTGGTTGCAATTCATGGAAACGTAAACGGAATGAAAATGAATGTAGTCAATTTTAGTGTCATGATACATTAACAAAAAGAAATCAAGGGGGCTTGCTCACCTCAATCATTCCTCCACCAAGGGGCTTGCTCTACCTCAATCATTCCTCCACCAAGGGGGTGGGTAACAAAATGGTGGAGTCACTCGCTTCTATCTCACTTTTACAATGGACAAGTTGTTGGATAATTTTTTTATATAAATGTATTATGACACTAAAAATGGTCTAGATTCATTTCGTTTCCGTTTATATTTACGTTTTCATATGTCACGATAAACCAAACGAGGCCTTAATTCGTAATTTAATCAACAGGTGATGAAGCCTAATAGTCCAAATGATAAAATGGTTTATTTTTTCTTACATAATTTTATTGAAAATCTATTGACCAATTATGGAGGAGAGTGACACATCTAGGAGAAGTTATTGTGCAAATTGTGGTGTCTCAAAAGGTTATCAGGATCGGGATTCTAGGTTGGATCGTTGAGGGTCCTTTGGATCGGATCGTAAGATCGGATCGCTAAATCGTAAGATCCTACATTATAACTAAAAGTATGCAAGAATAACCTAATAGACTGTATATTTTGTTATATATGAAGTAACAAAATGATAAACATTATTAATTTGATTATTAAAAATGTTGTAGGATAGAGTAGTCAACTATTTTAATGGAAATGATACGTTAACCGTGAAATTATTAATAATATATAGTGAAAATTGTCATTTTATAGGATCGTTAGAATCGTTTGTAGGATCGTTAGAATCGTTTATAGGATCATTAAAATCGTATGTAAAATCGAGATCGGATCGAGATTGTATTCTAAATCATTTAAGATCATACTCCAATAAGATTCTACTTGGGATCGTGGATCGTTTTGCATGTTATGGATCGTAGGATCGTTAGAATCGTAGAATCGGATCGGGATTTTGATAACATTCTCAATTGATTATTAAGGTGCATTTCTAAGCTTTGAGAGGCCAAGATTTTCACAGAATTAGAAATCATGTAAATTTAATAAAAGGCTAACATATAGAGAAGTATTTAAAATATATTTGTTCCAAATTAACACCATAGTGTATGGCACAAAATGTATGTATTTGAATTGGGGTAAGTTTGGTAGAGCTATATGTTATTACGGATGTGAGAAGATTCAACAAAAACAATAATAAGAACACAGATTTACATGGTTCACAACATTGTATTGGCTAAGAGAACTGATTTTATTAGGAGGCAAAAGATCCAGATTTTTGAATACAATTATGAGGCGTTTTAAGAGTATATATAAAGACCCTAGAAATCCTAATTCAGATTCCAAACAAATCCCAATAGGCCCAAAAACAATGGTGTTGATGACAGATTCAAGGCACATTAACATTATATTCCTCGTATAGTCACACTCCTCTCTACTTATTAACTAATCACTACACTTATCCTGAAATGATGTATTAAGATATATTGTGTATACAATAATAAAAGGGCTTGCAATTTTTTCAGTCCTTGGGTGTTCCATTTATCAATTTTATCATGAAACCCTTTCCTTTACAAGTGTTCTTTGCAGACCAATGCTATTCCAGACGAGTACAAGTGTTTCCTTGTGTACTGCCCTCCTTTTAGCCTGCAAATTATGAATCTCTAAACTGCACTTCTCAAACTTGCATCTTGATATTTTCACGCTACTCAAATAACATCTGTTTGCAAACTAAAAGCAACATAACACCAATGATTAGTACTTAAATTTGTTGTATCATTATGGAAATAACTTCATACATAGTATATACGGCTGGTGGGCTACTCCTATTGTCAATTGATTTTTAGATGGAACCTCACCAGGCTAATGTATTGGCTATATGCGCGTGTGTGAGTAATAGAAAAGATAGAACTCTATAAAGAAAACTTTATTGACAAATCTAGAGCCTTTTTTTCTAAATTTGGTTTCTTATACTAAAACGGGCGCATCCTCGTGCTCATTGGCTTTTATACACTGCCTATGAGATAGATTTAGTCCCTATATCAATTTTGGTGCATTCTAACTAAATTCAGTTATTATTGTCACATAGCTGAATTTCGGTTTTTCTTGGGTCTATCGGGCGTACCCCTTTTCCCTTGGACAGGGGTACCCCCATCTTGACCCCCCAGATTCCGCTGTAGCGGAGCCTCACTGGGTCAATGATGATGATGATGGTTTCGTATCCTATTCGGCTATGCTTAAACAGTTGTTTGTATAACTAGTACTTCTTTTCATATTTTTTAAGTGCAGTTATGTTTCCAACTTAAACCTAATCATTTTAGCGAGAATTTTGCATCTAAAATACTTCATCTCACAGTATAATTTAGTAGCTAGAATGAAAAGTATAACAGAGAAACAGTCTCCAAAACTTACTAGGGGAAGATCATAGTCATTGTCATAGGCATCACACCTGTCCAGTGACATATTCCGAAGCATAGGAAGCTGTTGAGAGCGAAAAGACTCTAATCAATGTTGGAAACCATATTAGATACTTTACGATTGATGTAAATGAGAGTAGAGCTAGCATAAGTAAACATACCTTAGACGCAGCATCAAGGATGAAGTTTTTCTTAATTCCACGCCCCTTTAATGACAATAAAAATAACATTCACATTAAACTCGTATAAGCATCAAACTCAGAGTGAATTGATATTGAATGCAGTCTTTCTCCAATTTCTTATTATATTTACTTGAAAATTACAAAAAAAAAAAAGAATAATGTTTGGAATTACAAATGGAAACATCAAAACATGTGAGCGACAGATAGCCACAGCCCACAACCAACTTAAGCAAACTAATGCTTCTCTAACAATTTAAAAAACTGGTCTCAAAAGTGAAGACTAGTTCTCAAAAGCTTATGAAACGACTACTGATGACAACTGATTTTGCAACAACAATAGTACATAAGATCTACAACTTGGGGAAAATCATATACATCTCCATTGAAGGAGAATAGGGAAAAGGAAACAAAATCACACATATAATGCAGGAATTTTAAAGACAATGTAACATGGTATGTGAAGCTTACATTATGCCTCAGCAGCAGATTTTCCAATGCTTTGCAAGAAAGAAGAGAGCAAACCCCACTTGATGTTATTCCACCACACTCCTTAAGATTCAATAAGCGAATACAGACATATGTTAGTCATCTGTCATCTACTTGAGACTTTTGGACACCACAACTTAATTTTATCAAATGACCTTTACCGGAAAGTGAATATGTGAACCTAGTCAGCAACATCAGACCATCCTTTACTAAGCAATATTAGAAGTTTATAATTAACATAATAAGGTATTTTTGTTTTCCTTTTTATCTTTTCTCAATAGTGCTTTGCCCTAGGATAATTGCTTTTATAAGTTCCACATAATATCAGATTACTAGCTCATTTGCACACCACCAAAAGTAATAAAACAAACAGACTTATAGACTCGGATTGATACCTCCAAGCAAAGAGATGTCAAGCCTGGCCAACCATATGAGATTATCGGTTGTGAATCTGTCCAGCAGAAAATTTAAACCCATCAGTTCACCAAAGCTCGCAATAAATATAATATCCTCTCAGCAAATGCACAAAAAAACTTATGACGTCAACTACACAACTTCTCTCATGATTCAATAAAAAAGAGGGGAAATATTTTGTGTTGCGCAGTTATGTTATCTCACCCGCATCAAGACATTTGCAGCCTATCAATGAGAGTTCCCTTAGGCTTGGAAAACTTTGTTTCAGAAGAGTCAAATTCCGATTGGTCATCCATGGTGTAACTCTTTCCAGCTTCAATTTTGTTAAACTTGGGACATTGAACTTGAAACATAGTGGAGATAGATCACCAATACAATAGCACAACTCCAAAACCCTCAAGTTCCTTAGTGTTTCCATGAGCTTGATCACAGCAGAATCAGACACTTCCTAAAAGGTGAAAAAAATCAAGATGTTAGATAAAACACTAAAATATTAGAAAAGCACATCAAATGACAGAAGGGATAAAGAGCTCTGTAGAAAGGCAAGAAGTTTCTATGACCACAACAATGTAGTACTCTACTAATTTTCACAGGTCGTCAACAGTTTATATCAAGATCCAACACAACTTTTAAGTTACGAAAGGAAGCTGAAAATAAAAGTACTTGAATATACCAAGTCAATGAAGATCACACATGCATCATACTATATTACTATCATAGTGATAGACACAACTTCGAATGCCAAATGTGATCAAATTATTAACGAATAAAAGATTATTTATCATTTACTTATTAACAAAGGCGTAGAGTTTGACAAACTGAAGAATGCAACAGATGGACATCTAAATCTACCCTATTTAAAGATGTATAATCAAGTATTATATAATAAGAGTGTGCTTCCTTGGCCAAATTGATACAGTGACAACTGAAAAGTCAACTAGGTTTCAAAATTGCAGAGCTAAGAATTATGATTATATAATGAATAAAGAGGCATAATATAATCATCATTGCAGTTCGAGACCACAAAAAGGGCAAAGTAGGTCAGCCACTCTGGATAACTGATTATATGAATAACTAGTTCTGAAAAAGGATATCAGGATAATGTAAAGCAATAAGCCAAAAGTAAGCTATCAGCCTTTTATATCCGCAAGTGCACTGACCACAAGTATTATCTTCATTTTTGAAGAGTAGATGAATCAAATTATTTATATAAAAAGTGGTACATGGACACATTTCAATGACCTAAAGTTGGAAACTATATCGAAACAATTACCCTAAGTTGAAATTAATTAACCCTTGGAAATCAATATAATATAAGGAACAATTAATTGGATTAAATGTGTTAGCCAAATTTAGAATTATTAGCATGAGCCCATGAGCAGTTGACACACATTAAAAAAGCCATAGAGTATCTTGTAGCATCTTAAACAACACAAATACCTGAAACAGAAGAGTGATTGACTCCAATTTTGGACATAACGTAGTTAGAAGCACCAGCCCTTCTTCGCCTAATGATCCACCCAACCCCACAGTTAATAATTTGAGAGACCTAATCGCAGGCGCCAGAGTTTTTAAAGAGAAGAGTGAAAAACCCCATCCAATTGCAAACTGTTCCAAATTGCACGTCTTCCCTAACTCGATACTCAATTCCTCATGCTGTTGTAATGACAGCAAACCATCAGCTTTGTTTTGTTCAGACAAACCTTTACACCCCCTTGCTTTTAAACATTTCAGATGAGAATTTCTGCTGATAATATATCGTAGAGCTGCTTCAGATATCTGCAAATGGAACAATTAGAAAGCCTGAATGAAGATATGCTGGAAATTTAATATTACCAAAAAAAAAGCCAACTTACTGCAGTGTTAGATACATTAAGCTTCTTGAGTGAAGATCCAGTAAAGTTACACAGAGCATTATCATCTAGGCAAGTATCCCTTAAGCAAAGATTCGTGAGGTTCTGTGCTTGAGACAAAATTCTCAGAAGAGATGCTTCATCAATACCTACGAAGATTATATTTGTCATGTGCTACTTTCACATTATAGTACAATACATATAATAACACCATATAAGTTACCCATAAAGCTATCCCATTCCCACAATACTTTATGATATTGCAGCAGAAAAAGAAGCACAAGACTACAAGAGTATGTTCTGAAAAATTATGTACATAAGAAAGACAGGAGAAGAGACATGATTGCATGTCAAAAATTGAGAGTATTCTAAACTCAAAGGTTTCCTATTACCATGAGTATTAAGATGATCATTAGTTTCATGTCTATATACATTGGTGTGGAACATTAACCATCCAGCAGAAAAGTATTACTCAATTCACTAATTCAACAGCAGATTAGCTAGCATAAGTAACAAAATCAACAATAAAGAAATTTTTCTCACCCTTGCAGCCACCTATATGCAGTATCTGTAGATTAATATTAGAAAACCTTGCAAACTTATTCTCCAGATATTCTACAGATGTAGGAAGTCTGTTGCAAAGAGCTAAAGTTGAATGCTTCCCGAATAGAGTGTCACAAGCTATGAATGAGTGCAACCTTGTACATCCGCTTATGAAGTCTGATATGCCAGCGTCTGTTAGTGAAAAGCAACCCTTGATGTCCAAGTAACATAAGGATACAAAACATGATGAGATTCCATGGAGAACCGAATCTGGCACATATGCATAATATAGATTAGTTAAATGGAAAATTCCAAGCTCGTCAAAATCCAATAGATGCACCCCCACTAGATATTGTATGCCATAATAACTCAAAGTCCAATATTTGCATAAGCAAAGCAACTCCACCTTTTGAAAATAAATAACTTTTACCTATTGGAAAGAAAGACATTCAAAACCCTCACCACTAAATCTAAAAATAAAATATAAAAAAACTCACCATCAATATCAGTTCGCCCCCGCAATGTGAGTTTTGTCATATATGAGAGGGATTGCCTACAAGGGGGATGTGCAAGACCCGAATACATTCTTGGTGCTTTTGCAGTTTCCAGTTCAGAATATAAAATTGAGGCTTGTGATGGTACAATTGGACCAACATCTACTCTCAAATCAACTTCATCAAGCGAAGGACAACTCTCCGCCAGTTTTTGCAAAGATCTGGTCTTAAAATCCAAAAAATAGCCCGCCTTCAGGATCCTTAGTGATGGAAATGATTTAGGCAAGAGCTCCCATATAGCAGACAGTTGTAGGTTCGAACATTTTGAAAGATCTAATTCCACAATTGACTTAAATGATAATATCTGCAACAAACCCTGGGAGCTTGGGTTCATAAGATTCATTTTTTTTCGCTCAGGGCCCTCCATTGGAACAGATATCCAGCTACAAGAATGTAAGGAAAGAGATAAGTTTGTTGCATTTATCTGAGGACAGCCAGAAAGATCAAGGCTCTGCATATAGATCAAGTTTCAACCAATCAGGAAACGGAAAAGTTATTCTGCAACAGGGAGCTCACAGCAATTCTCCACTAAAAGGATAAGTTGCATGTGTTTCAATTTTATATGAAACCATTATGAAAAAATGTGAAAAATAATTTAAGAAAAGCAATAAAGGTAATGCAAGAAAAACAAGAAACATAACAATGCATAGATTGCTAGGTAAGTAAAATGAGTTATCTGGATTTGCACCGTCCATCATGGGATGGTTCAGCTAATAGATAGAGACGTTGGAGAGAATAATTAGAGTAGACATGCATTTTCCAATTAAATTCAACAGAGAACATGATAGGAGTTTCATGCAGAAGTGAATCGGACGTGAATAAATTAGAAGTAACACCAAAGACGTTAAGATCTGAAAGGAAAAGGATGCTTTATCATTATCAGCAAGCTAATGAAAAAAGGGTCATTTAGAATTTCCCTTTCCATCGAAAAAAGGTCATTAAGTGCAATTAAAGAAGTAAAAACAAAGTGGCATTCTTAAGCATATCATATCACCTTAGTAAATTCTGTCAATCGAATTTTCCAAGAACCTAAACCAGTGATTCCTTGCCTGACCATAGAAGACTGCAGAAGCTCACTAAGTCCGACATCAATGCTTTGTTCTGCAAACTCGGAAAAATATCGGCACCGTCGTTTCCCTAAAGCATTAAACTTGAATCAGACCAACTTCATTACAGGATTATAAAAAGAACAAAGGTAACTGATCCCAATCCATGCATAAAAAATCTGAAGAAAATAATAACTCACATACCCATAAGAAACCACAAAGGCAATAAGTAGACTCTGATCTGTTTGATACAGAAACAAGCAAATTAGAAAGGAAAAAATGAAGTCCGGTGAAGCCAAAAAAAATATGAGAAAATTAAAATCCAAAGAGGCAGAATATATGTTGGATCATATATACATCACCAGGTGAAATATTTTAACCATAAAAGAAGAAAAAGCATATACATGGATAAGCATGAGTTTCAGAAGCTTTTTCCAAACTTTTCAAAATACTGATTGTTGAATAATCCCGTCCTATGCTTCATTAGCAATATGATATAGGGAAATTACCGACCACATAGAGGCTGGAAGCTTCTTTTAAAGATTGCATTTCCCCAAGTTGCAGTAAAACCAATCATAAGCAAAATTTGAAACTCATTTCACCACATAAGAGCCGTATTTATGCAGTACCTGTTTAAGAATGTTGATCCAATCAATTTTAGAGTTGTCATCATGTTTGGTTTCTTCCACGTGAGCATAAATCCAAGTGAGGAGTGCTTCAGCAAGGTACCTCTCGCTGTTAAAATATAAGCATCAGTCCCAATCACGTCCACTCTAAAACAGAAATTGAAATGAAAAAATCATCGACTAACCTGTTCACTGTCAAATAAGGGTGCTTTACGCAAGAAAGTAGCAAATTGTAGGGAACATCAATGAAACTATCACATGCCATGGCCCACATCTGAAATGATGAAAGGAACTTCCATTACATCATACTCTAATGGGAGCCAAGTCTTTTAAATATACAAGTGAGCAGATAAGATTTAGTTCTTAGCAATTATCTCCTCGGAATGGTTAGTAGAGTTTGTTTTGATTAAAACGAATGCTTCTCAGAGAAGTAAATCGCATAACTCTTGCAGTGAAATCACATAAAATTGCATGTCCATTCACAAGATTCAATAAGATGAAAAAGGCAAAATTTCAATTACATGTGTAGCCTACCAATAAATTCACAGTAGAATGCACTACATACATGAGGCATAACAATCATGATACACATAAAAAATAGGAGCCTTGCAATGAAAGAAAGATCAAAAGATAGATTCAGGGCAATACATACAAAGTTCCTGGCCATATAACTTGTACAAAGCCCAGAAATTAAATCGATTCCTGCAACATGTACAATCATGTCTTAGAATTCAACAAGTCTATATTCAATCAGAGCCTAGTTTTTTCAGAAAAGGAAGTCAAATAGAATCCTACCGTGTTCAATACCATAGTTCCAAAAGAGTACCAAGTCATTCAATTGTATTTGTGCTGAAACAGCATTGTGTGAGAGATTATCAGAAAACCAGGTCTTACATTCTAAGAGAACAATCTCCACGCCGAAGTATAAAGCAGCCTGAAAACACACACAACATAAATAAATAAAAAACAATTTCAATATGACACTACTAAGAATTTAAGATGAGGGTTTTTACTGTATTTTAGGCCTCATATAGTAGAAGCCTCTCATATTGAAAAGCATAATTATTCAAGCCAATATGGAGTACTTCATATACTCCAGTAGAAGACTCATATAGTATACTTCATGACATTATGTAATGAAAAATCCCACAACTGGAAACACATTAATTGCCAAGATAGTTAATCCAACAGCTGGAGACACATCCTAATTGCTAAGATGATTAAACCAACAACTGGAGACACATCCTGATTGCTAAGGCATTTACACACAAAATAAATCAAGTACACTAGTTGAGTACACGCAATTACCTGCAACAAAGGAAGAACGCTACAAAGCCTGATTTTAACTCGAGCTCCATACATGAACATCAAAACTTCCAATAATGTGTTCAGGTTCCACCTTATACCAACACATTGATTTGATGACTCACTGCAAGAAACCAAAATCTTAATCTGAATCAATCACCGATATTCGATAAAAATAGAAAACAGAAATCAACCAGTAATTAGGGTTACCTAAAGCTTCCACTCAGCAGACTACGAAAATAGGAAGATTGTTCAACAAGCCTAAATTTAATCAAACACAAAGCAATTAATCAATAACGCAAAGTACTAAAAAAAGTAACGGAAGAAAGAGACGACGAGTAGGAGAGCTTGCTTCTTTCTGCTTGCTTTGACCCTCACGATGTGGTGAGAGAGAATGGCCGACAGGTCCCAAGCAGAAATCTCAGCTGTGGAAATTGTAATCTCAGATAAATTGGATTTGATGGATTCGTCTAATTCGTCTTCTGGCTCTTTGCATTCCAGCAAAACTATGTCTTTCTCTTCATCATCTGGTATTGAGCTTGAGTAGGAGCTTGAAGCCATTAACAATATCTGTTGAGCAGATCAAAGTAGCAAAGTGAGGAGATGGAGTGTTGATCTTGACGCCGGGGCAGGAGAGATGGAGCGGGTGGCGGGTGCTAGAGGTCTAGAGGAAATATCCATGTACATTGTACAGTACTGTTCAATTTCATAAGGGGCATTTACGCACTTTTCATAAAAATAGGGGGCACTATTAAAAATTTAAAAGGGTGAATTTGATGAATAACCTAATATACTTTGGTCCAACAATTGAAGGCTTCTACTATCATTGAGGTTATGCATCCCACCCTTTTTCATGGCCCAATGAAAATAAGTCAGGTTATGGATGGAAGATGGAGGTGGGTTTGGTTTCGGAATCGGTGGTTCCGGTTCCTCGGTTCAGTTCTCGATTCCTCTTTGGTTCCGGTTTTAATTCTGGTTCCGAACTTTTAAAAAATAAAAATAAATGTTGAAAATGCAAAACCGCGATCACAGTTACGTTTCCATCGGTATTTTTTTTATTTTTAAAGGGATTGAATCGGTGGTTTCAGTTCGGAACCACGGTACTCCATGTTGTCCCACATCTAAAATCCAAACAGATCAAGCCTAGCATATATACCATTGGGTTACTCTTCCTATTGTCAATTGGTTTTAGGATGGAACCTCATAGGCTTATGTGCTAGGCCCATCCGCGCATGTGCGCCGGTACTAACACGTCCCCAGTTTACCTATCTACCGGTCTCACGGACTTTCACACTCCGATTACAACATAGAATTGCAAAAGGTTGAGAACAAAATGAGTGCACATCAATAGTAGTAGTAATGGCATGAAGCAGCAGCAAAATGAGACAACAATAACAAAGAGGGAAGAGAAATGACGATAATCTCTTTAAACATCAACCGAGTTCTTCGCATAGACACATCACAATCTCTTTAAGTATCAACCGAGTTCTTCTCATAGACACATCACAATAGAGCGGTGGAGAGGAACAAATGAGTTGAACAAGTTGGTGAAGTGTGATAACAACAAAAACATCACCAACCTAATTATATTATTTACACGACTATTTATTTTAACACATTCATTAAATACAATTTCATTGCAGAGGACCATCCAACCGTCTACTCTTTTAATTTTTCTGTTAAATTGTGTATTTTTATCAAATCATGTATACTCCAAGGCCATGAAGAATTTATAACGTAAAGTCGTGTATACTCCAAGGCCATGAAAAATTTCCAAGTAAGTATATGTATAATTTTATATCGTTGGCTAGATTTAAAATATTTGGCACCAATCCAAGTAGCTCGTTAATTAAGTGATTGAATGTCTTGAAAATTAAAATCACACTAAACAGGATTTTAATACAATAATACCTCTTGCTCTCTTAGCTCATCGATCACCCGGAAGTCCGGAACGTACATTTCGGAGCGTCGGCCGGAAAGAACGTGGCATTAACGGTTTTTTAAGGGGTTGCTTAGTGCTTACGCCATGCAAATTGTTTCTTTTCATTTTCATTTCTCAATTTATCAAAAACAAATTTTTCACCCATATTATTAAAGATTTTGATGTGTATGTGAACATGTCAAATAACAAATGTGAGCAAAAAAAACACTAAGATGAAGAGGATGATCGATTATTGCTAACACACTCTTTTTAATGAAACTCCATGAATTTTTGTATTGGGTTTACATACGCACGATTTTCCGTTATGGTCCACAGACTTTCATATTGTATCAAAGCTCACGGTCTGGTCATTGGCCCGTTTCTTGGTTTGTTTGGGCTTGATTTAGCAGTTGAGCTACCCGCCTGTTGTTTGGGTTGTGTTTCTCTATAAAGAGATTGAGATGTCACCACCCGTTGTCTGAGCTAGCTATAAAAAGACTGAGATGCTAGACCCATTTGTCCAAGTATCAACTTGGTCGGGCCAGTTGCACTTGCGAGGGCATGTTAGAATACCTTTACACGTGGAAAAAGTTGAAATTAAACATGCCCACTATATAAACCATTGAGTTACTCCTCCTATTACCAATTAATTTTAAGATGAAACTATATGAGCTTATGTGCTAGACTTTTCGCGCATGTGCGCTTGGACGGTCTCCCCTATGTCCGTATTTGGCCCACCAAACTTTGACAATTACATATTACAAACATAGATTAAAACATAACAGATCGGTCAGTTGTATATTGAATATTAGGGATGCTCACGGGTCGGGTCGACCCGCGACCCGAAATTGCGGGTTGCGAGTCGACCCGACCCGACCCACAAAAAATTACTTTTGACCCGCGACCCGACTCGCTTGACCCGTGTGACTAAGTCAACCGGGTTTAAAATAATTTTTTTACCTAAAAACATGTATTTTTTTTAATAAATCCGTTGGGTTCACGGGTCGACCCATAAATCCAACGTTTTTTTATGAAAAAATAGTTTATATATTAATAAAAATATGTATATTTTTTAAAATATTGCGGGTCGCGGATCGACCCGCGCGGATTTAACCCGATCCGACCAGCTACCTGCAAAATAAAAAAATTCGACCCCGAATCACAACCCTCAAATTGTAGTTCGGGTCAGTGAAGATCGCGAACGATCCGACCCGTTGAATATTCCTATTGAATATGGATGCATCTCATGCATGCATGTCTCTAGGTAGCTAGTACCCAAATGAATTACCGTACGTTCCGACTAATTAAAGGGAACAAATCATTTGGACTCCTCCAGTCCTATCGGATAGACCCTTCCGACTTAAAACCGTAATACAGGAGTATAACACTAGCTTTTTTTTTTTTTGGTAGAAGGGATATAACACTAGCTAGTTAGTACAAAATATATTTATTAAACAAGTAGCCATTTTTTTGGGTATGCAAAACCAACCAAGTGGGTATTTTTTGGGCATGCAAAACCATCCACGATCCATGCATATTTAAGTTGCATTTAATTCATTTTCCAAAAAATGTCACATGATTTTGTACGTTGAATTTGTGAAATAAGTACGTAGACAATTCGCATATGCAATTTTGTTTCTTAATTCTCA
Organism: Fallopia convolvulus; assembly: GCA_964016875.1. Classification (NCBI taxonomy): domain Eukaryota; kingdom Viridiplantae; phylum Streptophyta; class Magnoliopsida; order Caryophyllales; family Polygonaceae; genus Fallopia; species Fallopia convolvulus. The sequence continues at coordinate 475,226 of OZ024722.1, read as the reverse complement.
TCACCGAAACACATGCACTTACCAAATATAATTTCACCAAGTGGCCATTTTTTTGGGTATGGAGAAACAAGTGGGCGTGTATAATATACCATGCATGATCCATATTGCATATAAAGTATATTAAGTTGCATGTGAAGAGTGTATAGCTAGTTAACTAATGTTTTTTTTTTTATCAATTTTGAGAGAAGACTTTCTTTTGATAAGATGAGATGCTAGCACTATAAATAGACACCTTTCTCCCACCAATCTCTTCACCCGCATCCATTCTATCCTTCTACATTCCAAGAGATAACACACTTTCCCCATACTCAATCACTAATTTTCGCTTTCGATCCAACAATGGCGTCCCCCAGCAAGTCCTCAATCGCCCTTTTCCTTTTGATCAACCTTGTGTTGTTTGCTGGTACTTCCGCAACCACTTGCCCCCTCGTCAGCCTTAGCCCGCTCAGTACTTGCGGGTTGCTAGGAGTCTTATCCAGTTGTTGCGACTGCTTCCCTGGCACCGTCACTGCCCTTGAAGCCGCCGTCTGTCTCTGCGCTGCTGTCAACGCTAACATCTGCGTTCTCGGGGTCAGTATCAATACTGACGTCACCATCACCGCCTACATCAAAGCCAAACTTCTCGGATGTGGCCTTACTGTCCCGTCTGACTATGTTTGCGTCAAAAATTGATATCCTTATTAAATAAGTACCTCAAATAATACCTTGAGGTCTCTGTTTCAATAAGTTCCCCAAGTGCATGTCAAGGGGAATCGGTATGTGGTCGTTATTTTGTGTTTTGTTTTCCACTATATGTCCAAATTACGTATTGTAAGTTTCAATATTCTGTCTACTCCATTGAGTTGGTGATCGATCGATTGTAACTTAATTGTACGTTATCAACTTACATGTAATGTAATAACTAATGAATTGAAACCGCCTAGCTTGTTCGTGGCAGCTTATCATATGCTATAAATGTCTTTATTTGCACGCTTATCGATCGAAATTTGGATGATTATGATATAATCTCTCCGATCAAAATTAAATTTAATCAATATTTTTAAAAAAAAATGTCATATACTGAAGTACTGAAGTTCCTTCTTGTTGTACGTACATATCGATCGATCAAATTAAACCCTAATTTGATGATAATACTGTACTAAGATACTGTTATAATAGTCAAATTTAGAATGGATATTTATCGTTCAAATTAGTCAATTGTTTCCTTATTCGTATACGTTTATCATTGAATTTTTTAGTATGTGTCCATGGCACGTATTTAGTCAAATTTAATTAAAAAAAAATAATAGGCACCTTAGACAAAAAAAAAAGATATACATTTCTTTTGGTCTAGGGTTTAGTCCCATGAAACCCTAAAGATTGTGGATCAAATTAAATATATTTTTTATGTGTAATATGAGGCACTATATTAGCCGTTGGATGGGCCAAATTCACGGCCCGGATAAAACACCGGTAAATCCCGAGAAATATAGAGACACGATGACATTTTTGTTATTTCTGGGAAATTACAATAGTGTATCGTTATGTGAAAAAGTGCATTACGATATATCAAAAAGTGTATTATTAAACCGAAAAATTAGAAAGGAAACAGTTGAGTTGATTCGGGATTGGGCCAAATCGGGAATTCCAAGATAATGCGCTTTTGCAACACACTTTTTTTACGATTTCATATTGCTTTTGTCACCATAATGATACACTTTTGTAATGTTGTGGGCTTTATTTTTGTTTGCACTTTTTCGGTTTTTTAATTAATGCGCGTTTTGGTATTTCGTAATGCACTTTTCCGCCAGAACAGTGCACTTATATAACGAACTGAACATGGAATGCGTGCCCCGCGGGCTTCATTTTTATCCGCACTTTGTCGGCTTCATAATACACTTTTTTGCGATAGCGATACACTTTTATAATTTTTGAGCAATTACCAAAATGTCACCGCGTCTTTATCCATCTCGCAATCCAACCAATGGCCAAAATTGTACCTCGTATTGCACGCAACGAGTGTTGTGATCCACAATCAACCTTAAATAAAAAAAGGATCTAAAAATTTTAATACCTGGGGACGTGCATCCTCTAGAAAAAAGAAAGGTTAGATCTAGTGAAAGACTTTAAGAATAATTAAGTACCCCATATTCATAATTTGATACACCCAAGAAAGTCAATATGCCTAATCGGTGATTAAAATACACGTATATAATTACGTGGCCACGTACGGTGGAGCTGTGATAAGCCAGGTAATTAATTAATTAATTTACCAGCCAAACTGGCAACCACATCGGTGTTCCAAATAGCCAAATTGTCATTAAGGGCCGTATGGTATCCATATCAGGATATTAGATGTGAGTATGAATATGAGTAAGACCCATATATCAGAATATCAGAGTGATATTAGAGTGTTATTTTCATATACCCCAGTAAATTGGTATATCAAAGATATGACTCATATCCATACCCATATCCGATATCTAGATATCACTCATACCGATATCTTGATATCCATACCGATACCGATATCCGATATCTCATAGCTTAGATATCAATACCAAATGAGCCCTAATTAATTTGGTAATGTTAGGGTTTGATTGTTTGAATGTATGTGATACGTACTATTTCTAGCTTGTACCACAAGTAACCAATTGAACACTATAACGGGAGAAGGGAGACAAGGGAAGAAGAAGAGAAAGGAGGCGCAGAAAGGGAGAGGCAAGACTAGGGAAGAAGATATATATTTTCTTGATAAAATTCTCAGCTTTAGCTTGTAAGGGTTTATATAAGTTATGTCCTACGGGTTCAATAAAAGCGACTCAGGAAAGAACCCGAAAGAAAATCTGAGAAGGGAGTAAAACTCCTGTTTAAAAATTACAATAATTAAAACAAATAACAAAACTTAAATAAATTAATCTCTAAATCTGCTCGGGACGCGCTGTTCCCGAACCGATCTCCGTATGACCTGGGTCTGTGCCGTATCAGTATGTTACTTCCTCCAATCTAAAATATATAAGTGTTGTTTTAAAACTTTATTTTTATCCACTTTATGTGTTGTTTTAAGTTTTCTAATTAGCAATTGATTAGGAGTGAGTTAATTATGAGGATGCTTATTGAAACGTGTTTTTATTGACTAAAATTATTCATTCATTGGTATAAAAAGGGGGTGACTGGTGAGTGATAAGATTGAGAAAAAGTTTAAATTTTGAGTTTAGTTAATACATTTTTTTTAACTTCTGTCAAAAATTAAAACGACACTTATTTTGGTTTGGATTGGATAGATTATTAAATTGAATTTGTAATTTGTGTATATTTAATTGTGAAATTCTAGTTGTGTGGGATCGTAGATCTGTGTTAGTTTAGACAAATCGGGAACTGTTCCAGTGACAGTTTCCTTACGCAGCGGAAATTAAGTAACACAGAAAGTAATATGCAGAACAGAGACAAGGACACAGTTCCTTATAGAGGAACCTCTTTAGCCAACTAGCTAAAGAGTAAACCTCTACCTCCCTTGGAGGATTTTGAACACACACTATATTCTATTAATAGATCTCAGGTTCCACAATACAAAGTCGAACTTCTCTATTGTTCGCAATCCCACTCACAAACAATACTAACGACTAAGACATAGTAGTTCCTAGATCTAAGCACAACTGAATATAGATAGTGAACCTTACTCGTTCCTGTGCAGTTCCCTTTAGCACAGGAACCACCTTCTTCAAGTTGACGAAGATCTTCACTCGGTCTTCATCACTTGATGCTTTCTTCCTTGAACTTCTGGATTGTTATCTTCACTGAATTTGCTCGGGCTCTCGATTTTACTCTTTCCTTTTGTGGATCTGAATTTCTTGCCTTCGAGAGCTCATTCGACCTAGCGGCGTCGCATTCTATTTATAGAGTTTCCATATTTAGCTTCTGACGCCTTTGCCCTTCTTGTCTTGGGAAGTACGATACTGTTCAAAAAGACCAGTGTACCCTTTTTGCATTTCTATTCTTTTGGAGCTTGGCTTGCCGCCCAAGACAATAGTGAAATGACTCTCATATCCTTGATGCGTTTTGCCACGTACACACATACCTTCATAGGAAGCGTTTTCCTTCCTTTTTCCTGTGAACCTGTTATCTTTCCTGAAATCACTTGTCAAAGGAATTAGTTCCATGTTTGTTTGTCATTATCAAAACTTCCGATTTCTCGAATAGAGAAATCATTGTTCCAGTGTTAGTTCCCTAACACCGATCCAACAAGTTGTTTGTACTTGGTTCTATTGAATGGTTTATGATTATAATAATTTGTTCGATTAGTTTGTTGAATTGATATTATATGGTTTGGAATTGGAATGTAATGAGATAAATTACACTCATAGATTAATCTTTGCTAATGGATCTTTGCAATTATATATTATCAATGGGTAATGTGTGTATCCTGATCGATGATGTGAGAAAGAGAAGTATCTTTGATCATTTACTTATGTTACTTGCGGGTTTTCATGTTTGATCAACTTGAAGTTGAACTTTAAATCATATTCTATTGCTAAACTTGTATGGGTTAGGTTGTGGGAGTTTAGGATTGCTGTTGGATCAGTGTTATTTCCTAACACTGGAATAATAGTTTCTTTATTCGAGTAATCGAAGTTTTGATAATGACAAACACTTGGAACTAATTTCCTATACAAGTGAATACGTATATGAAAGATACAGGAATGCAAGAAACTCAAGGGAAACATTCCTCTTGAGCTATCTGGGAACGTGGCAGTTAAATAAATAACAAAAGGGACTTTTCACTTTTGTCTTGGGTAGCAAGCACAAAAGGATAAAAATTAAATGTCCCAAGATGGAAAGTTTCCAAAAGGGTACGCTGGTCTTTTTGAACAGTATCGTGTGCCCCATGAGTTAAAGGACAAAAGCGTCAAAAGAAAAGAAGTAACCACTATAAATAGAAAGATGAAGCTAGGTCAAGTACGCTCTCAGAAAGGAATGAACAACAGTCACTGAAATCCAGAGAAAGAGAGAGCGCGAGCAACTCAAGTGAAGATGACGAACCAGACCCAAGCGATGGGAACTGCGTGAAGCTCGCCATCGACTTGGAAGTTGGTTCCTATGTAAAAGGGACATGCATCAGGAACGAGTCAAGTTCAAGTAGCTTATTGATTGTGTTTAGATCTAGATCCATGATGACTTAAGTCGTTATTATTGTTTGTATTTGTGTTTATGAACAATAGAGAAGTTCGTCTTTGTATTTTGTATCTAGTATCTAGAGATTTCTGGTTTGACTCTCTTGGACAATGCCCTCCACCAAAAAAGACACACTCATTCGACCATTTTTATCATTGAACTGCTTTTCATTTCTCTCAGAAACTTTTCTTCGTTTCTTCTTGGCCTTTGTGGTTCAATTGATTCTTACCTATTCTAGAGTAAATGTTTACCCTAATCTCATTCTAAAAAGTTTCTTCACTCCCAATTTTTTTTAAAGATAAATTCTTTATACATTGATTTCAAAATACAACAACCTAAACTTAACGACATTAATTACAGACCTTGTAGCTAGCATTTTTTTCAACAATTTATTATAAGCATTATAATAAATTTAATAAAAAGACATTAGAAAAGATATAAAATAAGTATTATAACAAGAAACAGAAAACATAGGTCAAGAAAAAGGGAATTATTGTTGCTGGAGATAGGAAGCTGATATATTCCATTGGTGGTCACATCAGAGTTCTTTCAAGAGAATGATTTTAAGGAACTACAAGATCTCATCCACTTCCAAGAATGGGACAAGCTCTACTCCACACCAACTAAGGTAGATCCTATCAAAATCAAGCTCTTCTATTCAAACTTCAAACTGACTGAAAGAACTGAGCTGAATCTGGTGGTGCGATGCACACTTGGTGAAGACGAGTTCACCTTCCCCTTTGCCCTTATAAGGAAAATTCTCCAAGTTCCAACTGAAGGTTTCGACACTCTTCCCTTCAAACCATGAAACGACACTAACGGAAGAGATGTTATTCTCAAGAGGCTTCTAGGACATGTCCCTGCTTAAGGAAAAGAAGTCATGACTCAGATTGAGTTAGCTAGGAAAGATGGCACACCAATACATCACAGAGTGGTGATTCCAAGGCAGGAGAAACGCACTACTCTGAATACAAATGATGTCATTCTCCTTGATCTGTTCCTAAGGAAGGAAAAGATCAACTTGTCAAGGATCCTGAACGGACACATGTGCAAGTGTATTGCCAAGACCACTCACGGTCTTCCCTATGCTGCTTTTGTCAAGGAGTTAATAAGGATAAAAAAATGATGTCTATCATCCTCAGGAAGAAGAGGAACTTGGACAAGAAATGGACATATCCAATAACCTCCGAATGAAGCATTCCTAGGATCCGCCTGAAAAAGAAGGACAACAGTTGTTCCTAGAATAAAGGGAAAGCACGACTGTCCTCCAAGCTCTAAACCGTCTCTATGACATCAATGAAAGGATCTTGGACGTTCTCCTCGATATTCTGCAAAAGCTTCCTTCCTCTTCCAAACCATGAACAAGCCTCCGCAATATTTTCCTTGATCATTTGTTCCTATCTTATCTTGCTTTAAGTTATTTGTTTCCCATGCTTGTATGAACTTTTTTATTAATGCAAATGCAAATATTCTCTAATTATGATTGTGTTTTACATGCATATCTATCATTGTCTATGCCTAACTCTTTTCAATGATGTCAAAAGGGGGAAAAGTAGAAAAATGCAGAGATGCGTTGTCTAAGAGAATATAGAAATAAACGATTCACATCCTAAGGGGGATTATCTGCTTAAAAATCTTGAAAAATAGAACAACATCTCCATCTCAGGAGAAACTGAGTATCTTCTAGTATCTCGTTATCTCGTTTTCGTGTATAGTCCTTTCCATCTTTCTTAAATCCCGGACTTGCATTTTTTTTAGAAACGGTAAATTTCCATTAGAAAGGAGAAATATACGAAAGCTCGCATCAGGGAGAGTTTACACAAAAAGAATCGAGACAAGTTTCAACCCCATCCTTCAACAAACAAGAGGATGTTAAACAAAGCAACAGTAGACCAAACTCAACTAGGCTCATACAACATACAATCAAACCCGAGCAAAAAGAGACATGTCATTCATTAATCCAAGTCCATTATGGCCCACAGACTTTCACATGATATCGGAGCTCATAATCTGGTCCTGGACCCGTTTCCTAGCTTGCTCGGGCTTGGTTTAGTAGTTGAGCTACTCACCCGTTGTTTGGGTTAAGCGCATGTGTTTGGCTATAAAGAGATTGAGATGTCACCATCCATTGTCTGGGCTAGCTATAAAGAGACTTAGATGCTAAACCCATTTGTCCAAGTGTTAACTGGGTCAGGCCAGTGCGCACTTGTGAGAGTGTGTTAGAATATCTCCCATGTGGAAAAAGTTAAAACTAAACATGCTTACTATATAATTAAGTCGTTGAGTTACTACTCCTATTGCTAATTAGTTTTAAGATGAAACTACATAAGTTTATGGATCTATACCTGTCGTGCATATACGCTGGAACGGTCTCCCTTTCTGCCCGTATTTAGCCACCAAACTTAGACAATTATATATTACAAACATGGATTAAAACATAACAGATCGGTCAGCTATATATTCAATATGGATGCATCTCATGCATGCATGTCTCTAGCTCTAGTATTCAAATGAATTACCGTACGTTCCGACTAATTAGCCTAACTAATTAAAGGGAACAGATCATTTGGACAATTGGAATCCTCCAATCCTATCGGAGAGACCACCCTTCCGACTTAAAACCGTAATACATGATATAACACTAGCTAGTACAAAATATATTAATTAAACAAGTGGCCTTTTTTTGGGCATGAAAAACCAACCAAGTGGGTATTTTTTTGGGCATGCAAAACCAAGTGAGCGTGTATAATATTATACCATGTACGATCCATGCATATATAACGTTGGAACAATCGTTGTTCTATGGTTTCTCTTAGTTTTGATGATAACAAACTTATTTGGTATAACTTGCTTCTATATGTAAGTGTTTCAAGAAAATAGGTACATAGTCACGAATTACGGCGTTGTGAGGAACGAGTGACAAATTTAGAAAGCGCGTCTCGAAAGGAACACGTCTTTCTGTTAATAGCAAGTTACCAGATCTTCTACGAGCGATCTTCTGCGAAGATACGACAGCTGTAGGCGGTTGCTTGAGAAGATCAAAGGAAGGATAAGATCAAAGCTCACACGATCTTATCTAGAAAATCCGAGATCATTCGGTTTTGGCAAGAATCGGCATGGTTGAGGATCCAAATCACAAACAATACTTTCTCCTATTAGTGTGGGATTTGTTAAGTGGAAAACTGCGTAATTAGGCAAGAATTGCGTATGAGATCAGACTTGACATTTCTTATAAATAGCTAGGCTATAGCTAGGGTTAAAGTGTGGTTGTTAACGACGAACTTGGAGAGAGAGCTTTTCAAGTATACAAGTGTGTGGCTTTTTCCGGTGAAGAATCCACAAGTAAGTGAGTCAGTAGTTTACTTTCTCTTAGGTTTACGTTTAGGGTTGTAAAAGTCTAGTTGGTTGAACTTTGGTTGGTGCCTTAGTTATCAGGGAACTTGACTTGCCTTATAACCGTTGAAACTTAATAAAAGTATTCTATTGAAAATTTTCTGAGAAGGAGTCTCATGGGTAGAGGTTTTTCTTTTTACGACTTATTGGTCGGACAGAAAGTTTTCCTTTCTAAATTCAGCGTTCTTATTATTTATTTCCGCTGTCTAGGGAACATTGCTAGTTTCCTGACTTGTTACTAATGTTTCGCGATCCAACATATAAGTTGCATTTAACTCATTTCCGAAAAAGAGTTACATGATTTTGTACGTTGAATTTGTGAAATAAGTAGCGGTTAAGTATAAGATGTTAACAAATTAATAATTCGCATAAGCAATTTTGTTTCTTAACAAATATAATTCACCAAGTAGCCATTTTTTTTGGGTATGGAGAATCAAGTGGGCGTGTATAATATACCAGGCATGATCCATATTGCATATAAAGTATAATAAGTTGCATTTAATTGACTTTCGAAAAAAAATGTTGCATGTGAAGAGTGTATAGTTAACTAATATTTTTTTTATTATCAATTTTGAGAGAAGACTTTCTTTTGATAAGATGAGATGCTAGCACTATAAATAGACACCTTTCTCCCACCAATCTCTTCACCCACATCCATTCTATCCTTCTACATTCCAAGAGATAACACATTTTCCCCCTACTCAATCACTAACAATGGCTTCCCCAAGCAAGTCCTCAATCACTCTTTTCCTTTTGATCAACCTTGTGTTGTTTGTTGGTACTTCCGCAACCACATGCCCCCTCGTCAGCCTTAGCCCGCTCAGTACTTGCGGGTTGCTAGGAGTCTTATCCAGTTGTTGCGACTGCTTCCCTGGCACCGTCACTGCCCTTGAAGCCGCCGTCTGTCTCTGCGCTGCTGTCAACGCTAACATCTGCGTTCTCGGGGTCAGTATCAATACTGACGTCACCATCACCGCCTACATCAAAGCCAAACTTCTCGGATGTGGCCTTAGTGTCCCGTCCGATTATGTTTGCGTTAAAAATTGATATCCTTATTAAATAAGTAACTCGAGTTATACCTCGAGGTCTCTGTTTTAACTTTCAATAAGTTCCCCAAGTGCTTGTCGAGGGGAATCGGTATGTGGTAGTTATTTTGTGTTTTGTTTTCCACTATGTCCAAGTTACATATACATAGGAAGTTTCACTTCTGTCTACTCCATTGAGTTGGTGATCGATCGATTGTAACTTAATTGTACGTTATCAACTTATATGTATAACTAATGAATTGAAACCGCCTAGCTTGTACGTGGCAGTTTATCATATGTTATAAATGTCTTTAATATTTTTTTTCTGTAGGACACTACCTATGAGAGTCGAACCGAAGATCTCGGGATACTACCCCTGAAGTTTAACCGATTGACTAGATATAAATGTCTTTATTTGCACGCTTATCAATCGAAATTTGGATGATTATGATATAATCTCTCCGATCAAATTAAAATTAAATTTGATCAATTTTTTTTTTTGAAAAATGTCATATACTGAATTACTGAAGTTCTGAAGTTAGCTAGGGTGAAGTACTGAAGTTCGTTCTTGTTGTACATATCGATCGATCAAACCCTAATTTGATGATAATACTGTACTAAGATACTGTTATAATAGTCAAATTTAGAATGGATATTTATCGTTCAAATTAGTCAATTGTTTCCTTATTCGTATACGTTTATCATTGAATTTTTTAGTAGGTGTCCATGGCACCGTAACTACAAACCCCCTAGTCTCGTGAAATAACATTTGTAAACCTAGAAACCTCGGAGATATGGGAATAAGGAAATCAGAAGACCATAACGTAACTCTACAAATGAAGCTACTCTGGAAAATACTAGTTGAACAAAATAATGTCTGGGTCAAAATAATCACAGAAAAATACCTTAAACAACAGAACCTACTCCACTATCAGGCAAGAGGAAGAACGTCCTGGCAATGAAACCAACTTATGAAATTAAAAAACACATTTAAAGAAGCGTTAATATGGCAGGTCGGAGATGATAAAACCATTAAAATATGGAAAGATAAGTGGTCAGATTCGGACCGTTAATAGAACACATTACTAATGACCACGAAATCAATCTAGACGCTACAATCTCAGATTTCCTCCATCATGATAAATCATGGAAGAAGGAAGAGCTACAAAGATGGCTAGCAAATCAAGAAGTGGAAAAAGTGATACAAACTCCAATACCGGTGAACCAAATTACTGACCGTCTATATTGGGCGCCCAACAAGATGGTTGGTTCTCAACAAAATCAGCGATGACATTTCTAAATGATAGAAAAGGCTGGCCGAGGAACGATGTGGAATGGATATGAAAGTTACACATACCGCCAAAAATAAAAAAATTCCTGTGGAAAATAACTCAAAACGCCTTACCAACAAAAAAAAGACTTTACGAAAGATATATCGCAGTTACACTCCAGTGTACATCCTGTGACGCAATGGAAGAAGATACTACACACATATTGTTCCAATGCCACCATACCCAAAGAATCATAAACTCAATAAACAATGACATACTCCTGAAAATAAAAGATGTTGATATCAACAACAAAACCCAGGACGGTACTTGGATGAAATAAGAGGTACATTAACTCATAAAGAAATGGAAAGGCTAGTGCACATTTGGTGGAGTATTTGGTACCAACGAAACCAAAAAATATTCAGACCAACAGAGGCAATCAAGAACAACGAAATGAATGAATTTATTAAAAAACAAATAGGAAGATGGGACGAAGCGGAAAAAAGGGATAAGGATATTTACATATATAACAAGTATGATCACAACAACAAAAAAACAACTGCTAGACGAAAAAACAAAAATATAAACTGGAAAAAGCCTAAGGAAAATTGGATCAAACTGAACTTTGATGGAGCAAAAAACAACCAAGGCCTTTTTACCTTTGGCTATATCCTTAGAAACCACAAAGTTGAACCTATCAGTTACAACTATGGCTCTTTGGGAACGAACTTTGTCCTTGTTTCTAAAGCACTGGCTCTAAGGAATGGAATTCAGGAAGCCATAAGAAGAGGTTGTAGATCGAAGGTGACAACCTATGCCTGGTGAATGCCCTCAACGGCAAAGGCATCTGCCCGTGGGAGATTGAGATCCTTGTCTCGGATATTCGCGGTCATCTTTTCCAGATCGATGAGTGGAGCACAACGCACGTGTTCAGGGAGATTAATCGAGTTGCGGATTATTTGGCTAAGAAGGCATTCAGAAGAAGCAATGTCCCCCTGAAGAAGATTTAGAGCTCGCCAATCTCATCCGTGAGGATGCCCTAGGGCGGAAAAGATCTCGATGATGGTCTCCCCCTAATTCTTTCCGTATCATAAAAATAAAATTAAATATATAGTTTGTTGGATCGTAAGGGGTTAGAGAGAGCTTGGGAACTAGCAGTTAGGCTATTCCCAAGGCAGCAGAAGTAAATAAAAGCAGGTAAACAGAAAGTAACGAACACAGTTCCTTTATAGAGGAACCCCACAACAACCAACTAGTTGTGTGGGTAAACCTCTACCTCCGCTTGGAGGATTTTGAATGACTTACTTATATTATTGATTGTTCCTCAGTTTTTTTTTTGAAAAGGTAAAAAGTAATATATTAAGAGGAAAGGATGTACAAGTGAAGTTGGAGTTCAGCAGAAACACTCAAAAACGCTCTACAGAACAAAAGGAGCGAAGTACAACAGAATGCTCCTAAAGGAAACCCTCCTGGGAATCTAGGAAGCTTTAAGTTATGAGCAGCCATGCAATTCATGAGGTGGGTGATGATTCTTCGGGAGCACGATCGTGGGTCGGCAATGGTGTTGTTAAAGATGACGTTGTTTCTGCAATTCCAAATGAAGTAGACAAAGGAGGTGAAAGCAGCAGCCATAAGCTTGGAGCGGGGGTTGCGCTTGCTGAGGTGATGGTGGGCCCATTCGAACCAGCTATGAAGAGAATTGGCTCGGTGGCTGATGTGAAGCCAGCCAAGCACGTCATTGAGGACTGCTTGGGAGAAGCTGCATTGGTTCCAGATGTGGTCAGAGGTTTCATCAGCCATATTGCAGAGGACGCATTGGGTGTCGTCAATGGAAAGCCATCTGTTGATCCGGTCCTTAGTAGGGAGTCGTTGGTGGAGCGCCATCCAGGAAATAAAGGAGCATTTCGGTGTGTGGATGTCGTTCCAAATAAACCTACCCCAAATCCATGAAGGACCTCTTTGTCGAAGAAAGTTGTAAGCATTTTGGGAGGAGAATTGGCCTTCATCATTAGAGATGTTGTCCAGAATAAGAGTCATTGGGTGGCTTCTTCGGAGGTCATCACGGAGTCCTAGAATGGACCGAAAGCACCAACTGTCATTGGTCCTAGGGGGAACGGTCCAAATATTCCAAGGATTCGGGATAGTATCATTAACCCAACGAGCCCAAACATTGTTAGGTTGACCCGACAGCTCGTGGAGGGATTTCGTGAAGCAAGCTCGGTTCCAAGCAAGAAGTTCTTTGAAGCCAAGTCCGCCTTCTTCGCGCGGTCGACAAATAGACTTCCAGGAAATTGGGCTTTTATTGGAGGAAGGGGTTCCACTCCAGAGGAACGATCTGATTATAGCTTCCACTTTCTTCAGCACCTCTTTGGGGAAAAGCAAAGCGTTGCACCAAAAGTTGTTGATGCCATAGAGAACCGAGCGTATGAGCTCACAACGTCCAGCATAAGAAAGGTTCCTGGTAGTCCATGATTGAACCTTTGAAGTCATTTTGTTGATGAGCTCGTTGTAGTCCCTGCAAGGCAATTTTCGGGAGCCCAAAGGCACCCCCAAGTATCTAAAAGGCAAGGAGCCGAGTGAAAAGCCAGAAATAGAGAGCATATGTTGCTTTGAGTCTTCATCAACTCCCCCAAAAAAGATGGAAGTCTTATCCGAGTTAGCTTTGAGGCTAGAGATTGTACCAAACTTGTCAAGAATACGAATGATAGCCATGAGAGAGGGAGTGTCACCTTTAGAGAAGATGATTAGGTCATCGGCGAAAGCAAGGTGGTTGATCTCCGAGCTTCTACAGTTTGGGTGCCAGCTAAAGTCAGGATCGAATCTCAGACTTTGAAGCATGCGGCTTAGATACTCCATGACAAGGACAAAGATGTAAGGCGAGAGCGGGTCGCCTTGACGGAGCCCTCTTTTACCCGGGAAGAATCCATGTGGTTCACCATTGATCGAGATAGAGAAAGTGGCAGTGGTGATGCAAGTCATTATCCATTGAATCATAGTTGTGGGGAAACCAAAGAAATGTTGTACATGCTCCACAAAATGCCACTCCACCATATCGAAGGCCTTCCTGAAATCAATCTTAATTGCACAGCTGGGTGAGATGTTACGCCTTCCATAATGTTTGAAGAATTCCTGACAAAGCAAAATATTGTTCCTCAGTTACACAAAGGCCAGATTCAAATTTCTCTGTTCTTAAGAGTTCTACCTAACTCTAGCAACACTAATGAATCTTCTCAACCTATTTCCCAAGCGAACAACTCAACTAAGATAAGTAAATCAAACCTTACACCTGGACTTGACTATCACAGTTCCCTTACTCCTGGGAACTTGACTTCGCCGTCGTCGAGATCAGACACTCGCCGTCGGGGACTTCTCTTCTTCTTCTTTCCTTCTTTCTTTGGGAGTATGAGTGAGTTATGGGAGAAGTGATTTGCTTGAGCACTATTCACTTGACTTTATACTTGTCATTGCTTGGGCTTCAATCTTGACTTTCATTTGTGTCCGAAATGCCCTTTTGTCTTGTGTGCCAAGTACATGTGACAATTTGAATTGAGTCAACTTTGAGAGGTGATCGGGCCGTTGATCAAACGCCTCAGTCTGTTCCTCAGACTGAGCGTTTGTTTTGTCTAGAAACAGGATCCCGTAAATCTCGTTGACTTGTCTTTGTTTGCACATGTGAGTTTCTATGTGATGAGAACTGTCTTCTTCAAAGTTTCTTTGAGAGGAACTCTTCATCATATATGCATGTGTTCCTTGGTTGTTTATGGCGCTTCTTTACTAAACCTGTGTTCCTTAAAAATACTTAGATAAAACACGTTAGTTCCTAAATAGCGTTTGTCATTATCAAAACTAGTGATATCGTTGTTCCGATATTTAGAACCAGAGGTCCCAACATCATCCCAACATAGTCAAATTTAATAAAAAAATATTAGGCGCCCTAGACCAAAGAAAAAAATATTTTTTTTGGTCTAGGGTTTAGTCCCCCATGAAACCCTAAATGAAAAGTGATCTAAAAATTCTAATACCTGGGGACGTGCACCCTCTAGAAAAAAGAAAGGTTAGATCTAGTGAAAGACTTTAAGAATAATTAAGTACCCCATATTCATAATTTTTTTTTGGAAAAGTTACGGTGGAGTTGTATTGAATAGGGAAAGGAATGTACAATCAAAAAATGGCCTCAAAGAGACCCATAGTTTTTAACAGAGAACATCACATGCACAGAAACAAAAGAGAGGGAGCAATCAAAATCAGGTTCCTATGATGCTTCTCCAAGAGATTAGATCCTCATTGTTCTTCGTCCAATTCGCATGGGTACGCTGTTTCATGGATTGGATGATCTGGCGACTGCATTCCTCAACCGTGATAGTGGAGTTTTGGTGGATGATTGCATTCCTCGCACACCAAGTATGGTAGACAAAAGAAGTGATGGTGCTGCAGCGGAGTTTGTAGACAAGAGAGTTTTTGTTGCTGCCCGTTGAAAGCCATGAGAGCCAGGAATTAAGGTCATCAAACGAGCGGCCAATTCCGAGCCAGCCATGAACACGTTGGAGGACAGAATTGGTGTAAGAACAATGGTTCCATAGATGTTCTTCGGATTCCGCATAGCTGTTACAGAGTTTGCAGGTGGCATCATTGGTGATGCCCCACTGTTCGAGCTTTGAGAGGGTAGGGAGCCGTTTAAGGACAGCCAACCATGTAATGAAGCTGTGGCGTGGGGCGTGAAGCCCACCCCAGATGCAGGCGGGCCAATTGAGAGTGGGGCCATTCTGACGAAGTGCGCTATACACTGATTTTGTGGAGAACTTTCCGGCAGCAGGTTCCATTGCTCAATAAGCTCGTCTTTTGTGGTGATAATGGTGCGCCAGCACCAGCTGTCATTAGATTTACTTGTGTAACTCCAGATGGTTGAAGTGGTGAGGTGATAAGACTTGACCCAGGAATGCCACAAGCTACCAACAGCAGTTGCAAGTTCAAAAATTGATCTAGTAATACAGGCTTTGTTCCAGGAGAGCAATTCTTTAAATCCGAGGCCTCCATTATCTTTCGGTCTACATATTTCTTCCCAAGCAACAAGATTGCGCCTCCCATTCTCCTTTCCAGTCCATAAGAAATTTCTCATGATGGATTCAATTTTGTGGACCACCCAGATAGGCAAGACAAGTGCGCTACACCCATATTCATAATTTGATACACCCAAGAAAGTCAATATGCCTAATCGGTGATTAAAATACACGTATATAATTACGTGGCCACGTACGGTGGAGCTGTGATTAGCCAGGTAATTAATTAATTAATTTACCAGCCAAACTGGCAACCACATCGGTGTTCCAAATAGCCAAATTGTCATTAATTAATTTGGTAATGTTAGGGTTTGATTGTTTGAATGTATGTTATTAAATTGAATTTGTAATTTGTGTATAAATTGTGAAATTCTAGTTGCTTGTACTTTAGTTCTATTGAATGGTTTATTATTATAATAATTTGCTCGATTAGTTTGTTGAATTGATATTATAGGGTTTGGAATTGGAATGTAATGAGATAAATTAAACTCATAGATTAATCTTTGCTAATGGATCTTTGCAATTATCTATTATCGATGGGTCATTAGTGTATCCTGATGATCGTCATTTACTTATTTACTTGCGAGTTTTCATGTTTGATCAACTTGAAGTTGAACTTCAATTCAAATCATACAATATCATAACTATAACATAAAGTGGAGGTTAAAAAAAATATTAAACGACACATGTTAATTTTAGATTGGACTGCATCACCCCTTTTTTTTTAAATAATCTTTTATTTTTGGATATGATAAATTCTTATCTATGTTTTTAGAATATAGGATAGAAAATCCCATTATTAAAAAATCTTTTATTTTTGGATAGGATAGATAGGAAGATCATTATGATATTTTTTTATGCTATCATACAAATTCTAGAATATTTATTTTATGGGAGACCATTACCAATGTATAAATATTTTATTTATATCTCTTAAAAATAAATTTTATTTATTTATTGATTTGTTAAACAAAATAAAAAAAAATGATTCACATAATTTATTTAAGATAACTTTATTTAATTTATTTTTTACGTATTATTCAATTTGAATATTAATAATAATAAAAAGTTCTAAATTCTAGAAAAACTTAAATTTATCTTAGTTATATACAAATTAAAAATTAATTTAAGCCTTAAGATCATGATTATTTGTTCCTAGATAATTCATGTATTTGAAAAATACTATTATTAATATTTTGTTTAAGCAAAAGTCGTACAAGATACGGGAATACATACTAGTCATGCATATTCTATTGCTAAACTTGTATGGGTTAGGTTGTGGGAGTTTAGGATTGCCACCGTATATATCACATCACCTCGTATTAAGGTCCAAACCATACCTTGTATATATATAGTTACTACTAGTTATACCCGGTGTGCCCCTTTTAATCGTATTACTATTTTTCATAATATAATATGTTCAAATCTTCCAAGACTTACTCGCGAGTACGCATGCAGATTAGGGTACCCAATCCTATATTTGCATATTCATAAATTCGTATATTCGTACATCCGTACAAGCAGTATGAGAATTTTCTTCGACACCGTGCAATCTTCTTGATTCGATCAAAGTCAAAGACAATTTTTTATGCAAGACACACCTCTAATGCAAAAAAATGTCTCGTATTAATAAAATGCATGAATGTTCCTAGACAAAAATGCAAACTCTAAGCTAGGGACTCATCAAAACCACATGGGGAAAAGAGTATCTTGCATAACATGCAATCCTAGAAGCGAGTCCCTCGAATCTGGGGTCATGTGCGCCTCTTACAGCCCTCGATCGAGCCCTCTCTGCCAGCCACATGTCCTGCACACAAGTGGTACTAGATGCCTCCTTTCACGAGCATTGATGAGCTTCTAGCTGATTATCCCACACTTGAATTATGGTTCCTCCTGCTTAGAACAGAATCATTTGATGGAGGCTTGATGGTACCGCTTCCATAGCATGAATCCAAGGCCTTCTCAAAATCAAGTTGTAAGGTGATGACGCGCACATCTGCCACAGATAAGTCGACCTTTATTTCCTTCCTTGCCAACTCACATTCTCCTTAAAGCACCTTGACGAAAAAAATAGAAGACACTCTAAAGCCTGTGAGCTGCATCGAAATG
This sequence comes from Fallopia convolvulus, assembly GCA_964016875.1. Lineage (NCBI taxonomy): Eukaryota > Viridiplantae > Streptophyta > Magnoliopsida > Caryophyllales > Polygonaceae > Fallopia > Fallopia convolvulus. The sequence goes on along the minus strand of OZ024722.1, from coordinate 457,220 downwards.
GGAACTAGACCCTCTTGCTTCTTTCCTAAGAGATTGAACACTTCGTAATATATAATATCCACTGAAATCCCGAAATCCACCAAAGCTCTCTTCACCTTGCAATTAGCGACGTCAATTGTTAGAACCAAGGGGCCGTTGTGAGGCACCTACATAGTAGTGAGATCTCTTGTTCTAAACACGATGTCCTTACTCCAATCCACTTGGAGGCTTCTCTGATCAACATCCTATACTTTCATCACTTCTAGATCATGACAAGCTTTGTGACGCCTGCCCCTTGTCTTCAGATCATTCTTCTAAAAGGAAATGTCGATTACTTGGATAATCTCAATTCGCTCATGCCTTGTCCTTTGTCTCCTATCTTCCTCCTTTTTTGAGGTTGCTTTTCCTTCTTCTTTAATGAACTCGTGTAAGTGCCCTTTTCTAACCAACTTTTTGAGTTACTTCTTTTAGGGCTCATAATTTTCAATCATATATCATTGGGACCTATGATAAGAGTAGTATTTGCATCCTCCGCCTTCTTCTTGCGGGGATTCAATCCTCTCGGGCCACCTAAAAAAAGTTCATTCTTTATACTAGGCGGGATACGATAAACATGTCCTTATAACTATGTTGGACACAATTTTCCCATTTTAACTCATATGTTTAATGAAGATGTAGACTGAATTTGTTCCGTTTTCATTTTCAATGCTAAAAACTAGACATTTTGCAAAGATATTTTGATACAATTTAAATTTTTCTTAATTTAAAAAATCATCCATATATAATTGAAGGAAAGGGTATTATATTTGTTCTATGAATTTTTAGACCATAAATAAAGAGAATTAATAGAGTGGTACGTTGTTTAATAAAAGAATGATGATGATATTACATGATTTTGCACGTTGAATGTTTGAAATAAGTAGCGGAAGTATAACAACAATTATATTGAAATAGTGGGGCTCCGCTACAACAGAATCTAACGTGTCAAGATGGAATATTTTTGTCCAAAAGAAGGTGTATGTCCGATAGGCCTAAGAAAAATTAAAATTAAGTTATATAATAATAATAATAATAATAATAATAATAATAATAATAATAATAACTGAATTTAGTTAGAATGTACCAAAATTAATATATTGGCTAAATTCATTTTAAAAACAATATATAAAAGCCAATGAGCATGAGGATGCGCCCAAACGATTAAGTATAAGATCTTAACAATTAATATAAAAATATTAAATATATTTTAATAATTCACGAATGCAATTTTGTTTCTTAATTCTCATCACCCAAATACAATTAACAAACTCACCAAGTGGCCATTTTTTTGGGTATGGAGAACCAAGTGGGCGCGTATAATATGTCATATGCATGATCCATGCACATTGTAATAAGTTTGCATTTAATTCATTTTCGAAAAAAACAAGTTGCATTTTGAAGGATGTATAGTTAACTAATAATTTTTATCAATTTTGAGAGAGGACTTATTTTTTTTTGATAAGATTAAATGCTATAGTACTATTAAGTCTATAAATAGACACCTTTCTCCCACCAATCTCTTCACCCAATCCATTGCATCCTTCTACATATTCCAAGAGATAACACATTTTTCCTATACTCAATCCCTAATCTTCTCTTTTGATCCAACAATGGCGTCCCCGAGCAAGTCCTCAATCACCCTTTTCCTTTTGATCAACCTTGTGTTGTTTGTTGGCACTTCCGCGACCACGTGCCCTTCCACCGTCAACCTTAACTCACTCCTCGCTTGTGGGTTGTTGGGCGTCTTGCCGGGATCCAACTGTTGTGGCTGCTTCCCTAGCACCGTCACTAGCCTTGAAGCCGCCGTCTGCCTCTGTGCCGGTGTCAACGCTAACATCTGCCTCCTCGGGATCGGTGTCGACGTTACCGCCTACATCAAGCTTAAACTCGGTGGATGTGGCCTTACTGTCCCATCTGACTACGTCTGCGCCTAAATTGATATCCTTACTAAATGAGTATGTAAGTCAAACAACTAGAACCTCACGTAATACCTTGAGGTCTCTGTTTTGACCATTTAAAATAAAATAACTAAATGAGTATGTAATGTATTGTACTTTCAATAAGTTTCCCAATTACGTTGTAATTCAATTTGCATGGAAAAGGGGAATGGTACGTGGTTGTGATTTTGTGTTTTGTTTTCCTTTATCTCCAAGTTACCTAGTAAGTTTCAATTCAATTCTGCCTACTCCATTAAGTTGGTGATCAGTCGATTGTAACTTAATTGTGTGCGTTATCGATCAACTTACATGTAATAACTAATGAATATATGTCTTTATTTGCACGCTCGTCTATCGAAATTTGGATGATTATGATATAATCTTTCCGATCAAAATTAAATTAAATTAATATTTTTTTAAAAAAAATGCATCATATACTAAAATGACAATTTATTGTCGCTGTGTATTTTAAATCAAAATATACGTTCGTCGCCAAAATTAGGGTGAAGTCCCTTCTTGCCTTCTTGGTACGTGTACATGCATATATATATGAAACCCTAATTAGGGTTTCATATATATGTACACGTACCAAGATTTCTGAGTGTGGATTTTATCATCAAATTATAATATCTTAATAGTAAAATTATAATTTGATGATAATATATAATAAGATACTGTAAATAGTAAAATTTATAATGGATTTTTATTGTTCAAATATATATTTATTATTGAATTTCAATGGATTTTTTTTTAAAGTGTGTTGATGACACATAATTAAAAATTAAAAGGTGTGTGTAAAATTGTATTTTAAATCAAAATATACGTTCGTCGCCAAAATTAGGGTGAAGTCCCTTCTTGCCTTCTTGGTACGTGTACATGCATATATATATGAAACCCTAATTAGGGTTTCATATATATGTACACGTATCAAGATTTCTGAGTGTGGATTTTATCATCAAATTATAATATCTTAATAGTAAAATTATAATTTGATGATAATATATAATAAGATACTGTAAATAGTAAAATTTATAATGGATTTTTATTGTTCAAATATATATTTATTATTGAATTTCAATGGATTTTTTTTAAAGTGTGTTGATGACACATAATTAAAAATTAAAAGGTGTGTGTAAAATTCGAATATAAATGTCAGATTTAATAAAAAAAATTGCTGATTTATGTCATGAAATATTTCTAATTTTTTTTTAAAGTAACTTATTAATACGTTTCTATTGACACACATTCAAAATACGTACCCAACTTGAATTGTTCAATATCACGAAATTAATCCAATTTTCACAATGTATTTAGATTCTTTTAGAATGGCAAATTTGTCTTCAAGTTTCATCTTTCTCTCGATCTGACCTCATACCTCCCCCAAAAAATATTCTATCCATTGATAACAATTAAATTTAGCTATAGTCATACGCAGTATATAATTGGCCTCATGTTTCACATTAATAAGACTAATTTGTGTATGGACTATTGACTATTCTCAATTATTAGTGCGTATCAATCCAAAATAATACAGTACAGATCTAAAAAAATTATTAAAATGTATATCAACCATGCCTATATATTAGAGCTGTCAAAAGCTGACCCGACCCGAAAAATCAACCTGAACCGCCCGAAAAATTTAGGGTTAAGACCGGAAAATTTGAACCCGAAATCCAAAATAAATCGAACACGATAGACCCGAAACCCGCTGGGTTCAAACCCGAAAAAACCGTTGGGTTGACCCAATTTGTTATATTTTAAGAATATATAATATATTTTGAAAATTATAATATATTTTATTATTAAAATATATAAAAATAATAGATTTATTATTAAATATCATTTTTTAAATAAAAAATATTTTAATAATTGTAAAAAAAATCAATTTTTTTTACATGTTAGGTCGACCCGACCCGCCCGACAACCCGCAATGACCCGACCCGATTTGACCGGTGACCCGTTACGACCCGAACCCGATTCAACCCTAACCCGAAATAACCGAACCCGAACCCGACCTGGCCGACCCGTTTGACACCTCTGCTATATATACTAAAAATAATATTAAGAGAAATTCCAATAGCAACTATAACTTCACGTCGGGTATTGTTGACTGAAATAGTGGATGATTATTGTTTATATAATTCAAGATCAAGATTAACTTGTACATGCAATAGGCAACAAATACCTTTATTTAATAGGTTATCCATATTATTCCCCAAACATCTTACTATATATTCAAGTATTCATATCCCTCTATTGATGTTTTTTAAACAAACATATCTATTGCTATTGTCACTCGTATCTTTTCTTGACAAAGTTGAAATACAAATACAAAAAAAAAGTTACAAATATATTACATCATGATTGAAAGATAAAAAAATGTTATATAAATGGGGAAAGATGTGAAGAGAATGAGAACTTATATGCAAACATGATATGTAAAATAGGTAAAATAGATGTATACACACTTTCAATTACAACATTATTCAGGTGTGTTTCTATGAGAACATACATATATTAGCCGTTATTAGGACTTTCATATTCAATTTGACCTAAAAAAAAAGAAATTTCATATTTAATAACTTGCTAATGATTTATTTATTAATTTATTCATTTTATCGGTGTGTTCATCTATTCAAATTTAGAATAATATTTAATTGCATTTTAACTTTGCCTTGAGCACACACTAAAAATATCCTTAATTAAATGATGAACATTTTTTAAAAATATCCTGAATTATAATTTGTTATACTAATTTACTTTTTACCATATAATTTACTGATGGCTAGAGGTGGCCCTCACCCTCCCAATCCAAATTATAATTCAGTATATGGTTTCTTTCATCAAGAGTTTCGAGCAAAAAATTATTAACGTTTGAATATTAGATGTATGCAAAGTACTTTTACATGTCATTTACATAGTCATAATAATTATACATTTTGTTAAATTTCATACCTTTATATTGTAATTGAACCCGAGAACTTCAAAAGAATAAGTTATATTAAAATATTTGTATACCATATAGTAGAGTACAAAACTACAAATGCATGTTTTAAGTAGTTATTCTAATATGGATCTTTCGGCAATTAGCTAAAAAGATAGGATGTAGTAGCATGAGGTTTATCGGTTTCAATTAGCCAAAATTGTCATTAATTAAATTGATAATTATTCCATCTGATTCAAAATAAATGTCGTTTTAGTTGTTGACACAAGAATTAAGAAAGCATTAACTAAACTCAAAAAGGTAATTTTTCACACGTCACCTTTTTTTAACCAATGAAGGAATAACATTAATTAATAAAAACACATTCCAATAACAATTCTCATAACTCACTCCTAATCTATTACCTAGAAAAATTAAAACGACGTATAAAATGGATCAAATTTGAAGTACTAAAACGACAATTAATTTAAATCGGATGGAGTATCTTGCTAATTATAGGTATACTAATCCATCTAGCTATTAGACGAGAATGAATTAAATGAGAAGGAACGCTCAATTTAAGCGCAAGTAAATTCGGTGGCGGAGCGAGGAGGGGCGGCCGGCCCCTCTTTTCCACCGGAGAAAACACCAATAGTCCAATTTCTTTTTGGCAACGCGACGTCGTTTTGCCATACATTAGCTAAAACGAAGTCGTTTGCCTCAAGTCTCTGAAGTTCTGAACTCCACCACAAACGAACCAAATCCCAAGGCGATTCTGAGGTCCGGCCGCCACTCGCCTCCGCGTCACCTCCGGTCGCCGATTACACCCTGCGGTCTTCGCTAGCAGGTATGTTTTTCAAAGCCTATTTCTATTTTATAGATCCTTCTCATACAATACTTCTGGATTGAAGAAGAAGAAATGAGTTATATGTATTTGAAATTTTGAGTGTGAATTCGGGGTGAGTCGAGTTGGAATTTAGGGTGGGAGGTTTGGTGATGTGATTGGGGTTTTGGATTCACATTGCTAAATTTTGCAGAAGAGGCGGAAATTTGTGAAATAGATCAATAGCGAGGAAAAGGAGATGCAGCAGAGAAGATCCGCTGCTGGTCGGCCGACCGGAACGGACGGGTCTGATTTTTCCTATCGCATGGTGGTTGATTCGAGTAAGCAGACTGGTTTTCATGCTCTCAATTCTCAATTGGCGGCAAATCACATAAGAAGAACCATTTTTTTCAATTTTATTTGTAGTTTAGGGATGAGTTCGCAATGTGTTTTATGATGAGTCATGAGTGGGCTTCTCTTGAAATTGCACAGGGTATACAAAAGTTGCTAAGGGAAAGTCTCGTCTTTGTCCACTCCTTTTGATTCAGGTAACTTCAATTTTTTCCTAGGGTTGATTCTCTGTAAAAATTGTAGCCATTAGGATGAGAAAAGGTTTCAACTTTGTGTATATTTATGCTATTATGTGTTTCTCTATCATGATCATGGAGGTTTGGTCATGGAAACGAGTATGTTGATGTTGAATTTTTGATGGGTTGGGAATCAAACTTGTAAAAATTTTGAGAAAATTTTCATTAAGCCCTTTGCCGTATGAGCAATTACTGCCTGTATTGATGTATGCATCTTTTGTATCACTTTCTGACTTGTGAGGCCTTATGTGATTTGAATGCACACAAATTTGTACTGCTTTTTTTCCTTTAAGAGTTGGTTTCTAGCTAAAAATACAGTTTGAACTTAAATGAAGAGCCAAGGTAGAAAGTACTCATGTGGGAGATCAGAATCGAACATTTGAGTTTTCTTCTGAATTCTAACGATGAAAATTGAATTGCAACTGAATGGTTAAGGGCAATGGTTGCACATTCCTATTATGAATAAAGGAAAGGATTAAGGATCACCATTGAAATGCTATGTTGTTTTTAACCTTGTTCTAATTGTGTAATGTAGGCTGTTCTTTTGTTGGGAAATGGTCTCTTAATGTTGCTCTCAAAGTTGAATGGGGATGCTCCTGAATTGATTGCCTCATCAGCACCTGCTATCTTGTTGGTTGCTCTCCTTTTAGGAGAGTACGGTGAGCTCATTCTTCTACATATATTTGTCTGTCCTATTTTTTGGTTGATTTCTTAGCGAATCTTGATCTGAATAGTGGTTTTTTTTACACTTCATTCCTTGTTTTGAACTGAAGGACGAAGGCGTAGCCGTACGAGTTTCTTGAAGATTTACATTGTTCTATCTACACTTTCAACAATACTTTTCATTGCTTGTGTCGTCAAGAACGATCTCATTGTGCAGGTTACAAGCTTGACTCACCATTCTATCTTTGTGATTTAACTCTCACTATATAATTAGCACTACATGTCTCTATGATTGAGCTGCATTAGCGGAACAATGATGGAGCTCCAAGCTTGGGCCATTCACTACTTACATAATTTCTTACAACAGATTTGTTAGCCATAGTGAATTATAAATAAGTTTTAAGTAGAGCTGATAAAGTTCTCTTCATGGCATCCTTTCTTGTTGCATCTACCTTGGCCTCATTCTTCACTTGATTTACCTTGAATCTTCTCCAGGCTTTCAGTGGTCAGATTAAAATTAGCTGGGAAACACAAAAAGTGCCAATTATTGAGGCTGTTATTAGTATAGCAGGTAATACTCCAATTTCTGTGTTTTTAGGTTTTAGTTTTACTCTTCAATTTTTGCTGTTTACTAGCACTCTCTTGAGAATTGAAAGTGCAAAATTTTGCAGGATTGCTTGTGCAGATCTTCACAGTCAGTACCACTGTTTCTCTAATCTCTAACATGTCTCTTCCTAAGAGATCATCCTGAAAGAGTGAAAGACATACATTGCTTTTCAGAGTTGAGGATTTTGTTTCCCATTTTAATATCTTGTATCAGTTTGTGCTCACTATTAATATATTCGATTAACAGGCATTCTTTTACAAGACTGAAACGAGATACTTTTTTTCTTAGCCCTTGTGACTTGAATGCTAATGGCTGTGAAAATGTGATCTTCATCTTATCTTGCACACAGGGCCCATCAGTTCTTTGTATTGGCTTCTAGGTAAAATATTGTGGTTGGAGTATAGTTTGTATCCCTAAAATGTTAAAACTTGAATCAGACTGACTATTGTTTAATTATAATATAATAAGAAGTTTAAAATGTGTTTCATAGTATTATATAATCACTATCATTAAAATGCCTTATGCATCAATGTCTAAGGCACTTAAAAGATGTGCTCTAAGCCTCTAATCTCAAATACTCATAAAAGGTGAGAAAAATAAAAATGGATAATTGGATACAATGTGCAAAGATGCTTAAACTTACTTTGGAGTATGTGTTTCGCCAATGATTATTTTTCTATTAGATCTAAATGACATGGAATGAATCAATCACCATGTTTAGATCCAAAATTGATGGTTATCTCTCACCTGGTTCGATCGGGCTAAAGCTGTTCTACGTCTAGATCGGGAATTATAGAGGTCCTTAATAGAGGCAACTCTCTCAATTGAGTCTTTCCATACGTTAGGAAATTCGAGGTTCGAATCTCTGGACAAAAGATTAAAAAACATAGCGCCTCATCCCACTAAATCATCCGATGATGAGTATTTCAAAAGGAGTTTGGACACAACTTTGAATAGAAAATGTTTTCTAATACGTGAATTGAATTTTAGCTGGTCAAGAGTAATTTATCCTCGTCAACTAAAAAAAGAGTAATTTATCCTCATAACTCATAGAGATGGACACAGGCCGGGTTGGGTCGGTCCCAGGCTAGGCCAAGGAATCCGGACCCAAAATCGGCCCGATTTTTTTACCGGGTTTGAAGCGGGTCGGGCCCTTTCCTTATCCGGGACCGGCCCATGGCATGGCCGGGCTGGGCCATTTCGGCCCACTTTTACGACCTGGCCCGGGCCGTCCTTCACTAATAACTCATAAGCCCAACATTTTGGAAATTGAAAATTCTAACCCTAAGATATAAATTGGACACCCCACTCCCATCTTCTTCTACCTTCAACCTCATCGTCGTGGACCAAAGTCACTGCCTTTCCTCTTCTTTCCGTTTTCTTCTTCACCTTTTGCTTCATCAGCTTCCTTAATCTAGTTACTGCAAAACGACAAAGGAGGCAGAGACCCCCTAATCAACCTCCGATGCCTTCAGAAGAACAATTATCGATTGAACGTCGAGGTAAAGGAAAACATTTGCGTGCGAACTCAGCGAATATGAGATGTTCATCGTACATGGCCGAAGTGTCTTGTCACCTAAGCAAGCGATATCTTGCTCCCTACCCCGAGCGAAAATTCCTAAGATAAAATCCTCCATCGTAACGAATAACCGACATATTTAATTTTATATTAAAATACTTATAGATAAAAAAACATAATAAATAAAATATCTTTACGACGAAAGATAGCGAAAATAATGATCGCGATTAAATTAACCTATAAATTGGACACCCCTCTCCCTTCTTTTTCTACCTTCAACCTCACCACACGTAACGGCGGACACCGTCGTGGACCAAAGTCACCGCCTTTCCTCTTCTTATTCCGTTTTCTTGCCCATCTACCTTACGCCGCCACCAGTTTCTTTCTTCTTCTACTAGCGAATCGAGTCAAGTGAGAACCGCCGCCTACATCGGTCCCGCTGTTCTCAGGTAACGCAGCTAGGTTTTCTCTCTCACACTATCTTCTTCTGTTTTCATTGCATTGTACAGTTTATATCGATGATTTGCACCATACTTTCAATTGGTGACTTGTATTTGTGAGAATTGCGATGCTGATGGTATTGGAGGGTTTGAATTGGGGGATTTGGACTGTAATTTGCCACCGTAGTGATGTTTACAAACATTTCTTTTATGCGTATGATTCTCCATTCTTATTGCATTTGTAGACTTAGGGTCAAATTAGCTCTGATTGACTGATCAAGTACTTTGTTATCTGATAAATTAATCAAGCTTTTGCTATGTTGGTAAATGATTGGCAATGGACGCGCGTTAAAATAAAGTACTTTTAGAGATTTAAATATTGAAGGAGGTAGGTTTGTTTTAGTGTTAGCTGGCAGGAGGGAATGCTTCCATTCACTTGCAACCTCAAAATTTGCTTAGATGTTACTTTACTGTTTGGGACAGAGGATTTCAGTGTTGGATGAACTGAGTCTAGTAATTCAATTTATTATGATGGTGCAGAAGTTAGTAGATTGGCAATCAAATTTGCTTTGACATAATTCATGTTTTTAAGATTGTATCAAGATTAAGATTTGTTCTTTCTTTCTAACTCTTGAATTCTCACTTGCCAAAATAGAGCTTAAGTTATCACATATCAAGTTGCATTCAATGTTTGACATTTGCTTTTCATTTATGTAGTGCTCTTCTTTGGAGAATTGGAGGAAAAAGTGATAACAAAGGGTGATGGGTCAAGCTGAAAGCACTGCAACAGCGAACACTGAGAGTCCCAGAGACAACAACTCACAGCCTTCATCTATGGAGTCTCCCAAAGACAATCGATCAATGGATTCTCTTATTGCAGGTCTAATTAAGTTACTTTTGTTTCATATGATTTGTCTAGTTCTCTTACAAAATCCTTTGAATTTGAAATAGTTGTCTTTTTATGGCGAAGTCCTACGAAAATGGTCTGAATGCTAGATGCCCCTTCTCATATGAAGTGCCCCTCCACTCCAATCTTATATAGCTTCTACATATCATGTTAAGATTAATAGCTGGTTGATATAATTGTGCAAGTTGGTTAGGTTTTGGATACTTTTTGCATAGGTTTCCTTCTGATTTGAGAGACTATGATAGCTTCCTTGTTGTTTTATGCTTGCAAAGATAATGGTATAGAATTTTATCCTCTCCCTTGTATTGGTTGTATGAAAATTTCTCACTTTTATTTATAAGAATGGCCTTGGTAAATTTCTCACTTTTTGTTTGAAACAAAGACAAATAATGAAAGTGATATGTTATGACTTTTACAGAAGCAGCTGCATTTGGTGATGACGAGGGCGAGGTTATTTCTTTTTAACTCAACATACTTGATTTTTTCTCAACTTTCTTAATATATCTGTTCCTTGCTATCCTGTCTGACCATGTGTAAATCTTTTGCAGTCTCTTGATGAAAAAGCTAAAAAAGCACTGGAATGTCCATGCATAGCCCACTTACGAAGTGGACCATGTGGAAACGATTTCTCTGAAGCATTTCTCTGTTTTCTTAAGAGTACTGCAGAAGAGAAGGTGAGTTCACTATCTACATGTTATGTGATATTTATAATGAAGGGTTCATTTGTTTGCAAACTGTGGAAGCGGAAACGAAAAGGAGATGAATCTAGTCCTCCTCTAGAGTCTAGACAAATTTTTTCGTTAACGCACCGGTGAAGCGGACTAAATTTGTTTTAATTTCCATAGTTTGCAACCAAACAGGCCCTAGGAAGACGAACAATTGCAAAGAAAGAGGATATTTTTGACTGACTGGGTTATGCATCATTTCCTCTTGACAGGGCTCAGATTGTGTCCAACCATTTGTGATGTTGCAGAACTGCATCAAAGATCATCCAGATGCATTCTCCAAGGATGTAGTAGAAGGCGGCGAAGAGGATGAGAAGGAACCAAATCCTTCACCTGAACTCAAAATTTATCCACCAAGATATGCCAAGGAGTCCCAAGATACCAAATCCAAGCTTTAGCTCAATTTTCTCTCCCTAGATTGGGTAACACATGATATATTTATCTATTGATCACGAGGTATTAGTTGTTACTAGCATAGCATTACTATTTCATTAAGTAATAGGACATATGGATTAGGCACTCTTGTTTGTGTCTTGACTGGTGGGAAGCGCAAGAAATTTTGCTTGAAACTATGGAAACTCTCGTAGTTTTGCTAGAAAGTTGTTATTATGAAAATGAGTTGTGAATAAAGAAAAGTTCAACCTCGGGAATGCTCATGGAGTTTGAGCTTTGAACATTGAACATCTCCATTAAATTTGATGAATGTCTTATAATCTGCCATATTTTTTTTATACCACAAATATTACTTGGGCTCGCCTAAAATATTCACTAGAGATGAGATCTAAAGAAAAAAAAGGCAAATCGCCGCTTGTGGGATTTGAAATGGTAACCTTGAGGTACTACCCAAGGCTTAACCACCGAACTAAATGCCTGAAGGCAATTCGCCATATTTTTAACATGGTTTGATTATATAAAACTATATTGTTAAATGATTATATTATCCTTCGCCAACATGGATCAAGCAGGACATAATGAATTTATGAATGCTTTGGCAACCAGAGATTATAGCCGTCCATGCCACAACGTCTAGATATTATTGTTCTGTAGCGAGTTCTTGATTATTTGCGCATGAACTTCCCTCCCTGAAGAAAGAGCTCCGACACAGCCACAAGCTCTGAACTTCCCTCTTTCTTCCCTCCTTGAAGAAAGAGCTCCGACACATCCACAAGCTCTGAGGATGCTTACAATAGTCAAGTTATTCGCCATAAGCTTTCTTCTCATCATTAGCCTGTACAGATCCAAAGCATCATACCCCAACCCGTTTCTTGCATAGCCAACAATGATTGAAGTCCATGTGACCATGTTTTGCTTTCTCATCCTGTCGAACACTTTCCTTTAATCAAGAATCTCCTCACACTTGGCATACATGTCCACCAGAGAAGTACCTATATACACATCATTCTTTATCAATTTCTTAAGCACAAGACCGTGCAATTGCCTGCCAAAATTCAGTTTCTTCTCCTCTCCAAATGCCCTCAAGACACTAGATAACATTCTGGAGAACATGGATAAAGCTTGACCTTCGTATCCTTGTTGTGACCACGTACTGATCATAGTCGTCCAAGAAACCGCATCTCTCTCTTTCATTCTATCAAAGGCCTCATAGGGCACTCACCAAGTCACCACATTGTGCATAAAAGTACACAATGGCACTATCTACAATCAAATTGTTCCAGCAACCCTTGACAATGCAAGCATGAATCTGCTTCCCAAGCTCATAGTCAGTTCTCTTCCCACATAAATTCAACATAAAGACAAAAGTTGTTGCATTTGATTCAACCCCGTCATCTACAAATTCACGTAGAAGCAACATGGCTTCATTGTACATACCAGAATTCAAGTACCTATTCAATACTGCAGTCCAAGAAACAACATTTCTATGAGGCAATCCATCGAACACCTTGTGAGCATCATCCAATCTCCCAAGACTCACGTAGGCACTGATAAGATTGTTACACAAAAATACAATAGAGTTCCCGGCGTAGCATTTAACAATCACAACGTGCAATTTTCGAAGATCTTTCACTCTGCAACACGACCGAAGCCATAATGCCAAGCCAACGTCAGGCTTTTGCCCAGAGATCGAAGCATAACTTAGGCTCAATAAAGCACAAGTCTTGGGTGCTCTAGATGGGTTAATTGCAAGTTTTGATGGTTGTGATGGCGGCACAACGAAGATAACAGGAGACCGCAATTGGGAGATATAAATCAACATCGGTTTGTATCTGTGGATTTGCCCCGCCAATTCCAGTATTTAGTCGTTGGAAATTTGATATAGGCAGATAGGCAGGCTCTGATACCGTTAACGTGAGGGGTGAACACGACCGTCCGTGTGCATATGCGTGTTGGGTCTAACATACAAGTTCACGGGGCCCACAAACTTATACATTGGTCTTGATTAAACAAATGAACTTATATATATACGTGTTGGGCTCAACATACAAGCCCGGGACTCATGCACTTATATAATGGTCTTGATTAAACAAATGAACTTTTATATAATGGGTCTTGTTTACTGTTTAATCTCCACTTTTAGATGTGGGGAATAAACACGTCCCCGCAAAACGGACCCAGAACCGAACATTGCTCTGATACTATATTGAAGTCCGTGGGCCGTTAACGTGAGGGGTGCACACGATCGTTCGTGTGTATATGCGTGTTAGGCCCAACATATAAGGCCACGGGTTCCATCATGCTGTTCTACTTGAAAGAGCAATACGACGCCGTTCCCAATACCCTGTCCGAGTGTCGTCCGTAGCTGGCAAATAAGGTCTATATTCCTTTAATTGGATTTCGAATGAAAAAAAAAAAAGCGGCTGTCTGTGGCTTTGCTCAGCTTTCCCTTACCACTCTAACCGACGGCAAAATCTCTCTTTCTCATCAGAAGCTTTCTTCAATGGCGGCCGCGTTGACGTTTCTCTCTACTGGCGTAAAATTGCACCCCTCTTGGAAACCTAAGACGGGATACGGGGAATCCGGTGTAATAGCTCCGACGTTGTCAGTGGCGAAGCCAAAGCCCGGCACTTTCGGGTCGAATTCGACCCGGATTATCGCTTCTGCTGCCAGTATTGGGGATGCAGTCTCTCCCTCTTCCAATCCTCCAGCTCCTCTCGCCGCCCGCTCTCAGTACGCTGAGTCCTGACCTACTTGCCCTCTTTCTGATTTTGTTGTTTTTATAATTCACCAATTAGAATTTTCAACTCTCTAATTTGCTGTCTTTGTGTATCATTAGCTATATTCAACTTATATCTTTGTGTATCACTGGCAATAAGCCAATAAGGTCTTTAATTGGGCTTTAATTGTTCAATATCATTCTCTGTAGATTGCAAATGCATTATTCCATGAGTTTTCAGAGTTATTATAGTTAACAATTACAAACAATACTAGCAATTTTCACCTCAAAGAAAGCAAACAATACTAGCAAATTTGATGTATTGGGCCTTTTACAGAGTGAAGCGGCATACCATATCCGTCTATGTGGGAGACGAGAGTGGAATCATTAATAGGATAGCTGGAGTGTTTGCTCGTAGAGGATATAACATTGAATCCCTAGCTGTTGGGTTGAACAAGGACAAGGCTCTATTTACCATAGTAGTCCTTGGGACTGAAAAGGTTTTGCAACAAGTTGTTGAGCAGCTTCATAAGCTTGTGAATGTTTTGAAGGTTGTGACTATTCTTCATCTGCCCTTTGTTCCTTTCAAATTATCTTAGCTGGAATTCTGGTTGCAATTGAAGCTACCTGCTTTATTTATTTTCTGCATGGATGTATTATATGCTTGTTTGACCTTGTGTATAGGTTGAAGATATATCAAAGGAACCACAAGTGGAGCGGGAGCTAATGCTTATAAAGCTTTGTGCAGATCAAACAAATCGAGCTGAGGTAATGCATTTCACCATTATTCTTTTCAGTCATTCCAAAATTTTGTATAATTAGGACGAAGCTTAAAAGACGAGTCAACATTAAGTGGACCATATATATGTAATATTTGTATTTTCAAATTTCACACTTGTCTTGTAAGGCAGATATTATCTTTTACTTGTGTAATTGACGGACTTGGTGCAAAGTGAATTTTTATTTGCCTTCAGCTCAGTCCATTGGATCTTATTGTTTCTGTCAAGAAACTTTGATCATGTTGTTGTTGTTGTTGTTGTTGTTGTTATTTTTTTTAAATTTATTTCCTTATGTTTGTTGTTACTTACTAGATAATGTGGCTAGTGGACATCTTCAGAGCTAGAATTGTGGACACTTCAGAAAACTTCTTGACAATTGAGGCAAGTTATCTTTTCTCATTCATTGGCGTGTTCATCTTGGAACGCCAATGTTTTGAAAAACTAATTTAATGGAGAAGATATGATCTTAGAATATGTTTCTCCCCATTTATGTAGTTGATGCTATATTGATGACCCTCTTTCAAAAATTAGATGTTGAATGAACTTGGTCCTTTGAGTATATTCTATGTATCAGAATATATTCTTGTTACTTACATAGTCAAGACATTTTTATCTATCCATGTTTTTCTTGATTTATTTATACTGATGGATTTATTTTCATTTTAACTGAGTTAATAGGTGACCGGAGACCCGGGGAAACTGGTTGCCATTCTTAGAAATGTCAGAAAATTTGGAATCAAAGAAATTGCAAGAACCGGAAAGGTTAGGTCTTATGCATCATGGTTTGTTATGTGGCTGTTAAAAGTATGCTGTGTACTTAATTGGTGTTGATGCATCTAGATTGCTTTAAGGAGGGAAAGGATGGGTGAATCAGCTCCCTTTTGGAGATTTTCTGCTTCATCATATCCAGATCTTGAAATGAGAGAACCTGTTGATGCTATTTTGGAGCCTCCAAAAAGTTTCAACGGCAATGGTTTTTCATCATCAGAGGTATGTAAACTCTCTTTGTCCTATAGTTGGAGACTTTTACAAAATAAATTCTATTCTTGATTACAGCTAGCTTGTTTTGCAAATTAGCTACTTAATTTTTGTTGGTTTCATCATCGTTGGCTGATGGAGTTCAAATTGTAATACTTTTATTGCTTACGTCTCATCTTACTCTGTGGCATCAATATGCAACCATCTAGATATTATATTGGTTGTCCGGTAGATTTAAGGTAGCAATAATGCAGGTTGTATTTTTCCTACAATGTTTTCATCATGGACTAAGCTGCTCTTTTTCTCCTTTGAAGGGTGATGTGTATCCTGTGGAGCCATTTGACAACTTGTACATGAATCATCGTGTACTAGATGCACATTGGGGTGTTCTGAATGATGAAGATGTAAGCGGTCTGTTTTGTTTTCTGAGCATTCATTTGCCTTGTGTTTGTATATGCATTGGACAATAGCTAATAACATTTTCTATAACATCCTCAGAAGCTCTTACCTATCTGAGTTGTGACAACAAATCTCTGCTTTATCAGTTTAAATTGCACTCTCCTTCCACTTTATACAAATTTTGTTTTAATTTTGAATATCAAAGAAATTGAATATTACAGCTGCACCATCTGCTGTAGTCATATGTAGGCTATAACATGCTCGTTTAAATGTTGCAGTCAAGTGGGCTTAGGTCACACACATTATCAATGCTTGTAAACGACAGCCCTGGAGTTCTCAATGTAGTGACAGGAATAATTTCGCGTAGGGGTTATAACATCCAGGTTGGTTCATTTCTTCATCAGAGATATGCCGTTTTCACTTTTCCATGTTGGAGTTTCTAATCTGATGCGAATATCTATTGATGACTATGGCATCGCCTTTGCTGTCTCTAAACCTTAAAGAGTCTAGCAGTCGGGCCTTCTGAGATGGAAGGTCTTTCTCGTATTACAACTGTCGTACCCGGAACTGATGAATCAATTGGCAAGTTGGTTCAGCACCTTCACAAATTGATAGATCTTCATGAGGTGAGTTCCATTACAAATGAATTTCCGGAAAAAACAAAATTAGCTGTCTAACAAGCACAGAGGGGATGTTTCAGGTTCAAGATCTTACCCATATTCCATTCGCAGAACGGGAGCTTATGCTGATCAAGGTAGCAGCTAATACAGCAGCTCGAAGGGATGTACTTGATATTGCAAACATCTTCCGTGCAAAAGCTGTCGATGTATCTGATCATACTGTTACTCTCCAGGTGAACATGAATTCACAAATATAGCAAGTTGATATCTGTGTTTGCATTTAGTAATGATTCTCTCACAAAAGTGATCTTTTTAAATTCAGCTTGCTGGGGATATTGATAAGATGGTTGCGTTGCAGAGGCTGCTGGAGCCATATGGCATCTGTGAGGTATGCTTTTTTCTTTTAGCTTCCATTGTAAATGAGACACTCTACAACTTTGATGTTTTCTTCTAAAGGTCGGGCCTTTTTAAAAAAAAAATTATGTATATTTAAAAGATGCACTATTCCACTTGAAATTTGAGCTTTCCATAATTAAAATGAGTTTTGATGTTAGCCACTGTCTCTATAGGGGGTATAGTGTTCGATAGCTTAAACTGCTTTTCGTGTTTACCATTGACGCCATTTCTGTATTTTGAGTCCATTGGATCGTTTATCTTTGTTGTTTAGTTTTATTGCATTTTTAGCTGATTCTTTATAATTTATTGGGGGTTAAAGGTGGCTCGGACAGGAAGAGTGGCATTGATCCGTGAATCAGGTGTGGATTCTGCCTACCTTCGTGGATTCTCTCTGCCTCTATAAATGGAACGGAGGAGTGCCTAGCTGTGACGGTGACCCCAAGTAACCATTTCGTCTTCCTTATCTTTGGCATTGAGTAGCAAAGCAAATTCCATATGCAGTTTCTGGTGTCTCAGACTCTGCATGGCGGATATGTACGTTTCATTTGGAGTGAAGATTTGATGTTTAGAAACTAGTCTGTCGCTGGAATTTGATTGTTAAATATCCTCCTATGAGCGACAAATATTGTAGCATTATCAGAAAGGGCTACTGATTTGGCTTGAAATTAGCATGCATCTGTTGACTTTAAAATAACATCAATCTTTATTATTGTATTGAAGTAGTAAAAAAATGGAACCTTCTCTTACGTTTCAATTTTATTTTATTTTTATCAGAATGGAATCTAATTTTAAAACAATTATGAATTTTGAGAAAGTAACTAGTTGACTTTAAAACGTCAAGTTTGAGCAAGTGAAGTAACTAGTTGGGCTTGGAGCTGATTTTGTGAAGGCTGGATGGGAGCGCCTGTTCTCCTGGCTTCTCTTGTGACTCTGCACTCCAAGTCACTTACATTGTTAAAGGGAGTGGGCGAGTCCAGGTTGTGGGTGTGGACGGGAAACGTGTACTTCAAACCACTATTCAGGCCGGTTGTCTCTTTATTGTGCCGAGGTTCTTTGTGGTGTCTAAGATTGCTGATCCTTCTGGGATGGAGTGGTTCTCCATCATCACTACTCCTGAGTATGAATTCGCCAGCCTTTTGTTTTTCGTTTTTTCTGGCTGTGCTTTGGTTATCTTTTGTGTGATTTTGAGGCTTAGTTGTTGTGTTGTGTGTGTGTGTGTGTTTTTGTAGCCCTGTGTTTACAAATTTGGCTGGGAGGACGTCGGTGTGGAAGGCATTGTCGCCTGAAGTGTTGTAGGCTGCTTTTGCTGTTACCCCTGAGATTGAGAACAAGTTCCGCTCCAAGAGGATTTCTGATGCCGTTTTCTCCCCTCCAAATTAAGATGGTAAGCTTTTTTTTTAATTATAACTTGGATGATTACGGGCACATCCTCATGCTCATTGGCTTTTATACAGTGCCTTTGAGATGGATTTAGTCCCTATATCAATTTTGGTGCATTCTAACTAAATTCAGTTATTATTGTCACATAGCTGAATTTCAGTTTTTCTTGGGTCTTCTATTGGGCGTACCCCCTTCCCTTCGACAGGGGTACCCCCATCTTGACCCCCCAGGTTCCGCTGTAGCGGAGCCTCACTGGGTCAATGATGATGATGATATAACTTGGATGATTTAGGTTCAGAGTTAGGCCTATAAATAAAACAAATATGACCAAAAACTCATTTGGCTGTATAAACAGAGGCTAATCTTTTCATGATTGTTGTCAATAACACTGTCAAATGACTATGAAGGATTACACTTTACAAACTCAAACTAAGAAAACCCAAAAAAAGGATCATATACAGTAAGTTTCAATTGGTGATACGAGAAGGAATGATGTTGATGATTAGGCCAGGGAAGACATCATCAGGATCATCAATGTGAGGGTTGTTTTCCAGAATATAGGGATCCCCACATCTATCGCTAATGGTCTGCAAAGTCTCCCCTTCCCCTACCACATAGATCTCATCGCACGGCTTGTTCTTCATCACCCCGTCCTTCCATCCCTGCGCCTCCGCTGTAGAGTAGTAAAACCCCTCCTTCCCTTGGCATAATAAGCTCATTGCTAGCATTAGAGCCATGATCATGGACGTTCTTGACGACATCGATCTTTAGAAGAGCTGATTTGAGATGAGTAGTAATTTAAATGGTTTGTGATTGTGGGTTTGTCTTTGTGCTTGTGTATAATGTGTATATTTATAGTTGTGTATGAGACAGGTGTGAGAATTGTTGACAAGTCTTGGTTTGATTCAAGAGGGTTTGTTGAAGTGGGTGACTAGTCTAAAGAAAGAAAGAATGACATAAAAATTGGATGAAATGTCAACTGCAACTAGAAGTTTTAGTAGGAAGCAAAACTTTTGGTTCAACTGCTTTTCATTCAAAGATTGTCAATTTGTCATAGCTTCTTTATTATTTTCCCTTTTCTTAAAAAAAAAATTGTTCAAACGACGCCGTTACACCATCAACTTTTTTTTGATAGAAATTAGGGACCCGCAAAAAATACTTTTGACCCGCTTCACCCGTTTGACTAAGTCAATCGGGTCAAAAATAATATTTTTACCTAAAAAAATATTTTTTAACCTAAAAACATGTATTTTTTTTATAAAAAACCGTCGGGTTTGCGGGTTGACCAGTAAATCCAACGATTTTTTTTATAAAAAAATAGTTTATATATTAATAAAATTATAAAAATATATATATTTTTCAAAAAATATTGTGGGTCACGGGTCGACCCGCACGGGTTTGACCCGACCCGACCCGTGATATGTAAAATAAAAAAATCCGACCCGCAAATTGCGGGTCGTGTCAGTGCGGGTCACGGGCGATCCGACCCGTTGAACACCCCTAATAGAAATAGAGCAAAGGAAGGCAAGAAGAATTTAGAGGGCAATCAAAATACAACATTGACCTACTTTTGTGTGTAGTTTACCCGAAATTGTATGCAAATGTGACAAGTAATTTAAATCTTTTTGGGTCAGGCTAAGCCAACGAATGGATCTTCAAAGCATAGGTGCTTGAAATTGTAACAATGTCATTTTTCAACAACTTTTAAGATTGGGACATTTTTCAAATATAATTCCTGGATTAGAATGGGTTGCCGAAAGTTCTCCTAGCAAGAAAAGTCTTATGACCATTACCGTGTTTCTAAGGTTGTCTGATTTGTCTCATAAAATTTACCAAGTCATATATTGATATAAATTTCTCTTTATAAAAGTTACTCCTATGTGTTAATCGGTGACGTGTATTACTCGTGTCCGAAGGTCAGCATTCTTCTTTAACTTTTTTTAAAAAAAATATCTACACTTAATTAATTAATTAAGCACAAGGGCTCTTAATTAAATTGTATTGTATTCATCCTAATATTTGTCCTGTTAACCTCATCCCCGATTTTTTTTAAAGCTTCTTTGTATTGGTTTAATTGTTTATCATATAAGCTGACGTTCTCGTTGTGGTTTGATTTGTTTTTTCATTACATTTTCATGCCAATTTGCTCAACTAGAAAGTCTCTCGATCTCTCTATCCACTTGATTTTCATGTAAAATCAAATCACTTTTTTTTTTAATCAAAGTACAAGCAACGAAGTAGTAATTTATATAAATACACCATCAACAATTAATATTATGAAAACATGAATAAATAAACATAAACCTTACATTGTACAAATAACGACACTTATTTAGTAGACGTACAAAGCTAACGCCAAATCAGTACGTGCAATTAGTATTAATGTATTATGTCTTAATAAATGGTAGCATTTCTTGACGATTAGATGTGATGATTCTATTTATCTAATTTCATTAAAGGTTATTCATATTATTATAAGAATGTCATACAAAATGGCTATGATCTCGACGTGACGTTTGACGTTATTATTTACACACAACGAAGTTAAATTATCCGCTAGGAGGAGTAACCCAAGCGTATATATTGTCTGCTCAGTGTCCTGACTATTAGCCCAGCAGGGTTTTAGGAAGAACAAATGACAATAGGAGGAGTAACCAAACGTATATATATATATATATATATATATTAGGCAAGTTAATGTCCCAACTTTAGACGTGAGAATGTATTCTACATTGACTCCTGAAGTTGATGCTGCAATTTTTAAAATTTTAGTGATTCTGGTGTCGATGCTTATAACTTATTACTCCAATAATTTAAAAAAATAATAATACATCATATCAATCAGATTTGATTTTTTATACGATTCTTAATTATGATATTTTGCAAGCCATTCTAAATTTTCTGATAATGTCTGAATGGGCCCGGACGGACAAAGCTTACTGGAAGCCCAGTAGGCCCAATTGTCCTTAATAGTCAAATCCCACCAGGACCAATTTAAAGGAACCCACCGATCATATACATTTACTCATCAATTATCAATTTATCATCGTAACATATACTACATCCATTAAAAAATGTCATTTTAACCTCGTAATATCGGTGTGTTATTGCACATCTTAATTCAGCAATTAATAATTTTAAAAAATTATTATTTTTTAAAATAATTAGTAACTTTTTAAGCTAAACCAACAATTTTTATGAATGGAAGATTAGTATTGAAATGATCCAACTCCCACCTCACCTAACCTTACCCTCCAACACCATTATACCACTACAGTCTGCACACTTGCACCACCAGATGCACGCCACGTGTACATCATCTTCCTTCCTCGACTAATGTCCTGGCGTGGCTGCGTTCCACCGGATTCCTCATTCCTTTTCCTCCTCCACAGCCTGTCATCTTTATTATTAGTACTTTTTCCTTTTCCTTTTTCTTTGTACTTCCTTTTTTTTTTCTCACGGATAATTATTCATTGGCATAAATTTAATTTCCTAAATCAAATAATTAGTAAAATTATCTCGCCACCCCACCTTCATTTGTCCCTTCTTCTCCGTCATTTCCCATGCGCTCCTCCTCCTCATCGCCTTTCCTCTCTCTTCTATAATCCTTCTCCTCCCTATTTTTATTTCTCAATTCTCCTTCGTAATCTCTACATCCCGGTGCAATCAAATTCCTTGTCGGTACGCAATTCATTCGTTCGGTTTCAATTTTTTTGTATATAAAATCAGTTTTCATCTGAGATGTTTGATCTTACGGTTTGTTTTGTTTCTTCCTTTCACCAGATCTGTAAATCGAACGAGAAATCGTGGAATTCGGAAGTAAATAAATGGCGGAAGAGCACCGATTTCAATCTCAGGAAGGCCACATATTGTGCGCGAACAACTGCGGATTTTTCGGTAGTCCGGCGACTTCGAATTTCTGTTCAAAATGCTTCAGAGATTTGAGAATGAACGAGGAGCAAGACGCGCTCGCTAAATCCGCCTTGGAAGGTAACAGTAACAGCAACACCAGCGTCATATCTTCAACCGCCTCTCCTCTAATCGATCCATCTCCGTCTCAATCGCCGTTGACATCCGCCTCGTCTTCCCGTGCCGAAATCAAACTTCCGGAGCCGGCCGCCGCGGCGGTGGATCAGGCGGCGATTGCCGTCGTTTCGCGGCCGAATCGGTGCCTGACGTGCAGGAAACGGATCGGATTGACCGGATTCAAGTGCCGGTGCGGATCGGTGTTCTGCGGGCCGCACCGGTACCCGGAGCAACACGGATGCACCTTCGATTACAAATCGATGGGGAAAGAGGAGATCGCGAAGGCGAATCCGGTCGTCAAGGCTGCGAAGCTGGACAAAATATGACGACCGCCGGCCTGCCGGCGTTTGGTATGAATGAATCCGATTGATGTCAAATAAGAACGACGACGAGTGACGGAGACGTGACGTCATCGTATTTGATGGAGGAAATGGTGGTTAATCGTGATCGGTGGGAAATTTCGTGATTTGGCATATGTTAATGTTAAATTAATGCTTGCTTAATGTATAAATTAATCCTGGTTTTTATTATCTATTGCTCGTTTGCTTTTCTATATGAAAAAAATGGTTTAATTTGAGTGCAATGTGTAGGAAACTTCGTCACCCAAAACATAATTTCATTGTAGTTGAAGTGTCTACATCCAATGTCACTATAATGTCCAAATCGGTTTCCTTTAAAATAATTAAGCTTTGATGGATATGTAAAGGTCAAGCTTATCTAATTGGAAAACTACAATTGTTTTGGGCCACTTTGATTCTTGTAGGCTACAATGAATCCAACCACCTTCATTCTATAACATAAAAATGAAGAATGGCACAAAATATCTATATTTCTTTATTCAAATTGTAACTATTCTGATTAAGATTAGGTTAGGCATCATCGTGATTCATTCTCTACACCAATTAGAATTAAGGTATAAGCACAAACATCTATAGTAGGCATTTGTGCTATACGAATCTATCTATTTCTCATTTTCTTCTCATAGAGGGAAGAAAGTAATTCGTAGTTTAATGATAACACTTCAATTACATAGATTTAAAATTTGGAATCATATATTATTGGCATTTAGGCCAGAAACTATTACTTTGGAATCATATTAATCCCGGTGGAATTATACTTAATACGGAGTATATAAAATCAAATGATCGTACATTTAAGTTATGTAAACAAACAATTGGTCAAATTGGTAAACCATTCAACGAACAGTTTTCTGTTGTTAATAAATGGAGCTTTTTTTCAAGTTATATGATAAGATCATCGTGCCCCCAAAATTAAATGGCACAAGGAGAAATTCGTGGCTATATTTGGTACCACTTATATTATGGTCATACTATATTAAATTAATTTAACTTGCACTAATATTCGGTTGGTCTAGTGGTAAAGTAGTATTAGACTCCTTAGGTTTCTCCCATAATGGGGTCACAAAGTACCCGGTTCGGACATAGAGTGGTGTCCGACTGATTGAACCGGGCGAGCTAAAAGGCAAGACAAAAAAAAAAAAAAATTAACTTGCATGACTTCAAAAATATGGGCTTGACGGCTAGGGACTGACTTGGGCTTCTGTTATGACGCGGCCCAATCCAGATATTATCTTATCAGGCCTAATAAAATCAATGATGGGCTTAAACCTTTGTTTGTGGCTGTTATTTATAATGCAATTTTGAAAGAAGATATTTTGAACACATAAGATTCATTACTTATTTCGACCAAAAAAAAAGTACTTATTACTTATGTGATATGTAACGACCCGATCTTGCACTAGTAATTTCTTCTTAACAGATCTTAAATCCCAAATCTTACTTGAATCAAGCAATTTTCAAGAACTCAAGAACTTAATTGGAGAATCAAGCACAAACAACAGGAAAACTAGATTGTAATTGTGAAGAACGAGCAAAGATGTTTGAATTGAAAACAAGAAGCGCCAATTAGCAAGAGCGCTCTCAATTAAATTCAACCTAATCTAAATGTAAGACAAACAAAGGTTTATAAAAAAGGCTACATGAAACTAGGTTAAAAAAATTCGAAAGTTGTTTTCGGCGCTAGGTGCACACCTAGCATCGAAGACAACTTTATAAACCTTTGTTTCCTACGATACCAAATTGACCTCCATATAACAATTGTAGCTCCCGAACAAAGAGTCGCAAGATAGAGGTGTCTCCAATGCTGACTTGATATGGGTTGTATGCAGAAAGTTAACTCTTTAACGAACATCTTAGACTTGAATGCTCAAGATCTTCGAGATGGTCTTTGGCCTCTATTCATCTTCATTGGATCTTGGCCTTTCTTGTCCCTTAATTAGTATCATTATGAATATTATAAATTGCAAGCCATTACAATTGCATAAAGACTAATGATATGATGAATGTATCTATACACTAAAGGAGCTTATAGATTACTTATGAATGAGGTGGGTTCAAGTAAAATCATTCTTAGAGTGTGAACAGTTTGTATTCATGATTTTGAGTTGCATATTAATGATTTTGTATGGCTGTATTCATATTTTTGTGTTGCATATTCATTCTTAATTTCTATATCACACTGTATTCATGTTTATAAGGTGTCTATTCATATTTTTATATTATTGTATTTTTGAAGCTTTTTTCATATTCCATCTCTTTACTATGCTTATAGAGTTACGTAATCATATTTTTAAGTTGTATATTCATAAAAAGCGAGTAACTCAATATAATGAATATGCAACTCAAAACGATGAATATAGTCATACAAAATCATGCATATATAACTCAAAATCATGAATACAAAACTGTTCACACGTTCACACTCTAAGAATGTTCTTATTTAAACTTAAATCACTTATGAATATGGTTATAATCTCCTTTTTCTCCTCAATTCCTCTTTTGGGTGCAAAGTATCTTTTTGTTATGTTTAATGTAAGTGATAATGCAGTTGAATGAAGAAATTTGTATTGTAGCTAGTGTGATTTCTTACTAACATGAATTTGATCTTTTTACTTAATTTTAGTTTGAAATATGTTGGCTACATTATTATAATTTGACAACTTTTTGAATTGAGTAGATCACTATATCTTGTCCAAAAAAATGGTGTATATATTGTGTTTTCCTAAAATCATCATAATTAAGAGAGACTTACGAGGAGAGAAATGATTACACGTGCTTCCACCGCTACCACTTATACCTCTAAAATTCTAATTGTCTCTCTATTTTTGCATGGAAAAATGAGGTCTAAATAATATAATTTCCCCTTCTTTTGCATTCTGTTTAATTTACGTGTTGCCCTCAACACGAATTACTATGGAGTATGGATGGAGAGTTAATCATTCATTATCCACGAATCCAGGTTCTCGACTTTTTAAATAGTGGCCATATTTTTGTATTAGTACCATTTTAATTTCCTCTTATAAAAGAACACATATATAGTGGAGTAGTAATTTAAAGTATAAGTTGAATCCTTTTTGAAGAAAAAATATTTATGAATGGTCGAATTGGTAATCCCAAAATACTGACTTCTTTGTATTGGTTTGCTTCAAGTTTTCGTTATCATTACCTTGCCCTTTGTAATGGTTGAGATTCATGGTGCAAGTATTCATGTCATTGGGCTAAGAACAATACTCCAAATTGTTTATTAGTAACACGGCAAGTTAAAGAATAATGAACTATGCATTTTTCCTTAGATAGAAATTAAATACCCCGCATATATATATATATATATATAATCTTGATGGAAGACCAAAAAACAACTTTGGCAGTTTTAATTTGAAAAAAGGTTATGCATTTTAGCCTTAATTAGTTACTAAGTAATTATGCATATATGCATTGCTGTAACACGGTGCTCCATAAAGTTTCTACTTCACTAGCTCCCTCCATCTCCTATATGAAGAGAAATTAAAGTAGAAAATAAATATTGATGATATATAGGAAAATTGTTCCCATCAAAACTGTAATAATGTGGAAAATAATCCATCCCTAAATCCCTAACCATGCAGGCTGTTGAATCATTAATTAAGTATTAGAAATAGTTAACCTTATTTAGATTATATTTTTATGTACTCTTATCTTCTATGTAATTTTATATATTGGAGATTTCTCCTCAATAATATTATTCAACTTTCACAAACCTAATATGGTATCACGAGCTTGGTCCATTCTCCACGTTAATTTTTTTTTTCGGCCATGACCTCCAACAATCACACAATCCCGAATGATGTTGAACCCTCAAACCCGTTCATCATTGTTCAATTTTACAATGCCATTAAACTTACCTCCACGAATTACATTACGTGGAAAGCCCAAATACAATCTATTCTTGAAGGTTATGGTTTGTTCAAGTTATTGGATGGATCATATCCCGCCCCGCCCAAAACACAACCCAATTTTGTCAATCCGGAGGTTACAGTGCCGAATCCGGCTTATTCCACTTGGCTCTATCAGGATCGCCTTCTCCATGGCGCTCTTGTTGGAACTCTTTCGGCCTCCGTCGCGCCGATCATCACTAGGGTTGCGTCGTGCCAAGATGCATGATAGATGCTTGAAGTTGGTCATGTTGTTGCCTATTGTCCTTTGTTTCGTCAAATGGCCCCAAACCTGCGCCCCCACCCCAGCCGAGGCCGCCTTATCAGCCACCTCCACAAAATTCGCCATCATCCTATCAATCGCGCCCCATGCCCCAAATTCACGCAACCACCAACACAAACCAATCATGGTTGCTTGACAATGGGGCTTCTCATACCGCCACCCATGATCTCTAAAACCTAATACAACACTATCCGTATGAGGGTCCGGACGAGCTTCATATTGGTAACGGTAATGGTCTCAAAATTCTAGGTCATGGCAAACTCAATTTTCATAAAAACAACCATTCTTTTAAGCTTGATAATGTCCTTGTTGCTCCTCAATTGTCAAAAAATATCATCTTTGTCTCTCAGTTTACATCTCAAAATAATCTTTTCGTTGAATTCTTACCTACTTCTTTTCTTGTGAAGGATCTTCTTTCAGGATCGATCCTTCTTAGCGGACCTTGTGTTGATGGTGTCTACTCCTGGCCTCAATCCGTTTCTCTTCAAGTACTCACCGCTCGTTCTTCCATCGAATCTTCTCTTCATCACAAACTGGGTCATCCGTCTTTGGCAGTCTTAAAATTTATGCAATCTGGTTTCAATTTAGCTTGTTCCAATTTGGATTATGAGTCTTGTAGTTCTTGTTCAATCAATAAAAGTCATAAATTACCCTTTTCTCAATCATCAATTTTGTCTAGTGCACCACTTGAAATTATTTTTTCTGATGTCTGGTCTTCTCCAGTTTTATCTCATGATGGTTATCGCTATTATATTATTGTTGTTGATCATTTCACTAAATATTTATGGCTTTATCCGTTAAAAAGAAAATCCGATACAAAAGATACTTTCATCAAGTTCAAAACCCTAGTTGAGAACTTCTTTCAATCCTCAATCAAAATTTTGTATTCCGACAATGGCGGTGAGTACCTTGCCCTAGCTTCCTTTCTTGCCAATTCTGGGGTCATGCGTTTCACCACGCCTCCCCACACGCCACAACACAATGGCTTTTCCGAGTGTCGTCATCAACATATTGTTGAGACGGGTCTCTCTATTCTTTCTTATTTTGGTGTTCCTAACAAATTTTGGCCCTATACCTTTAAAATCGCAGTTTATCTTATCAATAGGATGCCAACTCCCACCTTACAAAATCTGTCTCCATATTTCAAGCTCTTTCAAACTCTTCCAAATTATCAAAAACTTAAATGCTTTGGTTGTTTGTGTTACGCTTGGCTTAAACCTTACACATCTCACAAGCTTGAACCCAAGTCTCGTCCATGTGTGTTTATTGGCTATTCTCTTTCCCAAAGTGCATATTTTTGTCTTGATCCCGAGACCCTCGAGATTTACACTTCTAGGCATGTTCCATTTCTTGAGCATGTCTTTCCCTATCTTACCATGCATACGTCCGTCCTCACAGTTTTCCCAAACTTCTGCTGCACCTCAGCCTTGGACAACCTTCAATGTGCCACTTTTGGCTAACCCTAATTTGCCGCCCCCACCAGGGTTTCTGCCCTTGCCTAATCCTAACCCTAATCTGACCTCTCCCCTTAACCCTGCCACACCATCGCTTACCCCCTTGGCTCGCCAAACCATAATTTGTCAAGCCCTAACTCACCACACCCTAATTCTTCGGCAAACCCTAATTCGCCGTCACCATCACCAAACCCTAACCCTAGCTCGAGCTCCCCCTCCTCCTCCGCCTCTGATTCTGAGCCGAGTCCTCAACCCTCCCCATCTCTCTCGCCTAACCCTAATTTGTCCCCTCTTGCTCCTCTTGGCATTGTTACTCGTTCAAAGAACCATATTTTTAAACCTATTCAAAAACTCAATCTTCATGCCCAAACCTCGCCTCACAAAGAACCTCATTCCATTACCCAAGCCTTAAAAGACCCGGATTGGCGTCACGTTATGGCATTGGAGTATTATGCTCTTTGCAAGAATGAAACTTGGGAACTGGTTTCGTCTGATACTAATGTGAATGTTGTCGGGTGCAAATGGGTTTTTCGCATCAAGTACAACCCGGATGGCTCGCTTGATAAATATAAAGCTCGGTTGGTAGCCAAAGGCTTCCATCAACGCCCGGGTTGTGACTTCATTGAAACTTTCAGTCCGGGTGTTAAGTCAGTCATTGTTCGAACTATGCTGACTATTGGTGTTAAATCCGGTTGGTCTCTTCGTCAGATAGATGTCAACAACGCCTTCTTACAAGGCACATTGAATGAAACCGTGTTTATGAAACAACCGCCGGGTTTTGTAGATAAACAAAATTCCAACTCATGTCTGCAAGCTTAAAAAGGCAATCTATGGGTTGAAACTAGCTCCGCGAGCGTGGTACACTGAGCTGCGCAATTTTCTTCTACATGTCGGTTTTGTGAATTCAATTGCCGATTCTTCCTTTTTCATTTTTAGGCGTATTCCACTGTTATCTATTTATTGGTGTATGTGGATGATATTATTATCACTGGAAGTAATAAATCTACTCTTGAAGACATGATCATGCGTCTATCTCATCGGTTCTCCCTGAAAGATTTGGGTGATCTTCGGTATTTTCTTGATGTTGAAGTTCGCTCTCATTCTAAGGGCCTTTTTCTAAATCAACATAAGTAAATCCTTAATGTCTTGCACAAGGCCAATATGGCTGATTCGAATGCAATCTCAACTCCCATGTGTGCATCGTCCACCTTGCAAAAGACGTCGGGCACATTCCTTGATTCTCCTATCGAGTTTCGTGCTCTCCTTGGGAGCTTACAATATCTCTCTTTGAGACGGCCCGACATTGGTTTTTCTGTCAAAAAGTTATCACAATTCATGCATTCTCCAACGACAACTCATTGGAGTGCTTTGAAACAATTGTTGTGTTATCTCAAAGGCACGGTTGAGCATGGCCTTGTTATTAGCCGTGCATCGTCTTTGTCTCTTCATGGATTTACAGATGCTGATTGGGCTGGTAATAAGGATGATTTTACGTCTACTATTGGCTATTTAATCTACTTAGTGCTATGCCTATTTCGTGGAGCTCTCGCAAGCAAAAGACAGTTGCTAGATCTTCCACAGAAGCTGAATACAGGGCCTTAGCTGATCCGTGTGCTGAATTAGTGTGGGTTCATTCTTTATTAACTGAGCTCGGTGTTCGTCTTGTTCGTCAACCGGTGCTCTATTGTGATAATATGGGCGGTACTCATTTAAGTGCAAATCATGTTTTTCATTCTCGTATGAAGCATGTTGCATTAGCCTTTCATTTTATTCGGGAGCTTGTGCAGAATGGTTTTCTGCGCGTTGCTCATGTCTCAATTGATGATCAGCTAGCTGATGTTTTGACTAAACTGCTTGCTCGGCCACGATTTCAGACCTTAATCTCCAAGCTTGGACTTTCGAATCCACCGTCTAGCTTGCGGGGGCATATTAGAGATAGTTAACCTTATTTTTATGTACTCTTATCGTTTATGGAACTCTCGTCTAATATCTCACTTAGTGTTCTTGTAACACCCCCTTCCTACCCTGGAGGTATTACCGCCAGTTACCCCGATTAAGACTAAACCGAAGCTACCCAAGGCTTTAAACTAATTGAACAAACTAAAAGAAACATTACAGCGGAATAAATACAATTGGTCTTATACAAACCTTAACTTAAAAGAATAAATAAATAGAACAACCTTCTATTTAAACAAAATCTTCATCAAGTCTTCCTTGAGTTCTTATTTCTGAAACTCAGCTTCGTTTTGAAGTAGTTCAATCATGATCTTCACTCAAGTATAGCCATTGGAAACCTTTATTCAACTTCTGGAGCTTCAAACATCTGAATGCGCCTCTTGAATCAACTTGCAAGAAGAACCTGATGTGTCGTAAACCAATGGTGGACACCAGCCAACCAAATAAAAGAAAAGAAAATGGACGGGTTAGTCTAATGATAGACTAGCAAGCGGAGAAACTAACTTGGTTCTTATGGTTGTAACTAAACATATTGGCATCCAAAATCCGAATAGACTCGGATTATGATCCAACAGTTAGCAGTCTTATAGAGAATAAGAAGGAGACTCGCATAGTCAAGAGAGAGAACACCACCGCTTGTGGTTTCTTTAAGAAGCATAAACGATTGTTGGGAACTCATATTAATCACATAACGTTTTGAAAAGCGTCCATCGACTAATCAGATTGACTTAATCAAAGTTTGATTAAGAATCATTCATAACCGGAAGCAAGAATGGTTATCGAATAGACTAACCATTCGAGTACATTAATGTGCCCAACGCACTTATCTATCATTACTCTCAATCTGTGACCTCGCACCATTTAATAGTTCTCATATAGTTCGGTCAACAACCGAGATCAGAGGGCCTATTTCATCCATGATCATTTATATATGCTCGGCCAACAACCGAGATTCGGCCAACAACCGAGATCAGAGGGCCTATTCCATCCATGATCCTTCAAATGTGCTCGGCCAACAACCGAGATTCAATTGCACTTAGCTAGAGTGCACCATCGTTCTCCTTCAACGTGAAGCGTGACATGAGTCATGATTCCAATATTGGGGTACGCTAGCAAGCTACACCCCCCAATACAGATTTTGTTATAAAGAGGTCATTGGAGACTCGGCTCCTACCCCTGGACTACCTATTTCGCAACAGTGTTTCAATACAGGACCACTAAAGAGATGTATCGGAGTCTAAACTCCCATCTCTACCATCTTGCTTCACAACAATGTCTCAGCATGAGACAACATATACATAACGGACCTAAATCCAGTTCTAGCGCAAAAAAACTACAATAACGACGTGGTCGTTATTTCTAACAAAATAACAACCTATCAAAATTTATTTAACATACAAATTATTCCCAACATGAGGATTAAAAGGAATTCAATCCCTCATTAATAACCATAACGCAAGAGAGAATCGTCCACTTGCCTTATAAGGCGTGCTCGACGTCCTTAGCAATTCCAACAGTAATCTGTATCATCCTTCTGACAAATTCAACAAAAGGATTTCTCAACAACGAGCTCACAAAAACACTTCTTGGTTGTATACTCAAATCCTACAACTTCCTAATCGTTAAACGATTTGATTTTCGAATATCGATATATAATAAATCCTTAGTTATCATGCTTCAAGGAGCCATCTTGGCGGAATTATAACTAATTATCCGCTTCACTTTTGAAACAATTTTCTAAATAAATATTGTTCATTAGCATCAGTTCTTAAAGACTACCAAATCTCGGATCAAACGGATTAACAACGAATCCCGAGTAATTATCCGAAGTCCTTTACCTGCCAATCGGTATCCGAAACTTGTATTCGCTATAACTGAAGATCCAGACGTCCGTTTCACGAGTGGTTCGAACCTGTAGAACCGTATCAACGTCAAGATTATAAAAACTATAAATTTAATTAGCAAAGCGGCACCGAAAGGCCCTTACGGTGGCTCCGCAATCAAACCGCTAATTAATTTCGATCGTATATACCTTCACTCGAGCCCATGGCTCGTGTGGCTCGATCATGGCTTGATCCTCGAGCCCGAGGGTGGCTGGGCATTGCCCGACATCAGCTCCCATGGTGGTTGGTGGTCGGAGGAGCTAGCGATCACCGGCGGCGTCACCTTGGCGAGGTAAAGAAGACCGACGGTGAAGCGTCTTCACTTCCTCCTTCTCGAGCCCGTCGCTCCGCCTTGATCCCCTCGCTGGTTCTACCTCCTTCCCAGCAGCATGAGCTCAGCAAGAAGAAGAGATGAGGTGGGTAGGGGATGGTGGACACCTGAGAAGAAGACAGCCGGCGGTGGAGCTGAATTCTTTCTCCCGAGACGTCGTTCCGTCCTTATCTCGTTGGTTCCTCTATACTTAGCAGCCAGCCCACACAAAACAAAATGGAAGGGAGGAAGAAGAAGAAGTGGTGGAGGGTGGTGATGGAGGTGGCTGGGCAAGGAGGTGGCTCGGCGGTGAAGGCATCCCGAATTCTCTCCCGAGTCCGTTTCGTCCTTATCACTCTCTCGGCTTTGGCTTTTCAAAGGAGAAGGATAAGCTTTGAAAAGTCAAGAATTTGCTTTGCCCAATTTCTATCTCCCAAATGCTTATACGTTAAGCAAGAGACGTCAATGCCATTTTCCGTCCCGAAACGGGACTCGCGTTAAAGCGGTAAAATTATGTACCTCGGATGGAAAAACTTACTAAATACAAAACGTCCCGTAAATTATGTAGACCAATAAAATCAATTTTTCATGATTTTATCTTGCTACCTTCAATTTTTAAGGCTTCCGTTTCGTATTTTAAATCCTTTCCGGTACATAATTAAAAAGACGGCTTATCCAATAAATATTCTTTTTCCACCGAAAAATCCTAAAATTCACACCGATCCATAAAATCATTTCTTTTTTATTTTAGGATATCACCAAGAATTTTCTAGGATTTAATCTCCAACAAAAATATTGGATTAAGCGTTAAAACGGCCAAAAAGGTTAAAAGGATATCCGAGAAAAATTCAAAAATATCCTCAAAAACCGCAGTTATTACAGTTCTCAAGCCCCGCGATTTGGGGTCTCATCCAAGGCAATGAGTTCTTTAATATTTGTTTTGTTTCTCTTACCACTAGCGATTCTGTGGAAATATTTCGAGTTTTTATCGTTTAATTTGATGTGTGTATTTTTTGCCCTTGATTTCCAATGCGAATTGTGGAAACGTATGAGGCATGCCTCTTTTTTGGACAAACGATCCTGTTTTTGGATGAGTTGAAGGTTCTTTTGCTCAATAATTTCTTTTCGAATTCATAGGAGTTCTTCATCTAGTTTTTTTATTTGCTCAAAAATATTACCAAAAATGTTTTTTTCAAAGGTTTAGCTTTTACCTTTAATAGTTGGATTTTCTTAACAAGATGGTACATATGAGTCTCATTAGCGTTAAGACGTTATGTCTGCTTAATAATGTTTTAAAAATATTTTCTAGATGTCCACGTCATTTCATATGTGAAAAATTATAATTTTATGACGCATTTGTTCGAAAGATCACACGAAATAGAATAATAGTTGAAAGGTTTCATTTAACTATATATTACTACTATCAATTGTTTCTTTTGTGGAATACCATTGAATAATATGGGTAAGATTTCATTTAACTACATATTACTACTATCACTTATAGGGTTGTCCAACGTGTCGACCCGACCCGACTCGCAACCCGTTTTACGAGTTACGGGTCGACCCGTAAAAAGATAAAGTCGACTTGTGACCGACCCGCAACCCGTAAAACTAGCTACGAGTTTAAGGGTCGGGTTACGTGTTGACCCGTTTGACTGGGTCTGGACCCTTTTCGACCCGTAAAATTGACCCATTTGACCCTTTTCGACCTAACCTTTAAACTTTTATTTCTTCTTTTCACTTACTATAAAAAATAAATTTTTATTTATTTAATATTACGGGTCAACCCGTAACCCGTCGGATCAACCCATAACCCGTAAACTAAAAAACCCCGATCCATTACCCGACCCGTAACCCGTAAACTAAAAAAACTGACCCGTGACCCATAAAATTACGGACAGATCGAGTTGGGTTACGGATCAACCCACCCGTTGTACAGCCCTAATCACTTGTTTCTTTTGTGGATATTTACAAGAATACTATATCCAAGGGTCCGTGCAAGAAGAAGCCGTGTAAATCAAGTGAATCCCCCCTACTAATGATGTCAAAAACTTTGCCTCCACATTTACTGCTGTAACTTGAATACTTGTTACAGACAGCAGAGTACGTAATTAATGATTAATCATGATGAGAGTTGAAAAGCTCGTCCATGGAGGGGGGTAAAACTGTAAAAAAACACCAAGAGATGAAATGAGACGTGGGTGTGATGATGGCCGGAAGAGCAAGGGATTGAGAAGAAGAGGCAATTGGAATTGAATTGAATTGAATTGAATTGATCATTTTGATCAGATCAATGAATGAATCCAAACCCCATAATCATCATTGCTAAAACTTGGCGAATCTTCCAAGGGCTTAGCCCACCATCATTTTACCACGAACCCTATAGTTTTTATTCCCCAAAATGCCCTTTTCCCTTCCCATCAAATTAACCTTCCTCACTAAAAAAAATTCATCATGGTCGTTAACTAAACTTATTAACTACTCCCTATTCACCCATAAATTTTCTTAATTTAGAGAGTGATTTTTAAAAAAAATCTTATAAATAAATCCCTAAATAATTCAAATAATTTTCTAAAACATGCAAATCGTTACTGTTATCACCCATATTGTTTAAGGTTTTATGTAACACAATATATAGTTTGTTGAATTTTTTTTCAATGCAAACTTTTTTTAATTCACCGGCCACAAATAAAAAAAAATGATAAATTTTAAATACGAAGGAAAAAAGATATATTTTTTTTTAATTTAACATTCTGTTTCTTAACAATTGCGTCAAATTGCTTATCTAATTAACAATTTAGTGAAAGAAAAATCAAAGACATTTTTTTTTGGTTTTTCTTATAAGTGAACTATATATAAGTCGTCATCTGCATTTATTTTTTTAATAGACCTTCTTCTCCTACACTTAAAAACTAAAAATTTAAAATTCATAGGTGTATGATGAATGATGATTTCATTTCAATTTTTCAAAAAAAGAAAAACTCGGCCGTCTTCGATGGCTACACTGAGCATGATTTGTTATCGCAGAAGACAAAATTGCACGTCGCCTCCTCTTCTCAAATCTCCCTTTTTGTTCTCTCTCCAATCCCTCTATATAAATACCTTCCATGGCTTCCCCTTTATCCTCCACTTCCAAATCTCTCAGTTTTCTGAACTCTGCTACAAACAAACAGAGCTCCTCTCTTTCTTCCATTTCCAATTCTCTCAAAAAGGTAATCTTTTTTGAAAAGTTAAACACAGGCCCCCACTTCCTCTCTTTTCTCTGTTCATCAAGCTTTCTTCTTCATTCTACTGTATTTTTTTAAGGTTTTCATCACTCTTTTTCTTCTCTTCATAATTGAAATTCTGTAATCATTGTGTGCAATTTGAAGTTTGTTTGCATCCTTTAACAAAGAACATGGAGTATATTCTTTGCTTGCAAACATGGGATTTCATTTTGTTCCCATTTGTCTGTCTTCTTCATTATCCTCTGTTATTCTCTATTCCATTAACAACAGCATATATTCTTTCTTGGCATTTTTAATTTGCAGGATCAAAAATGGAGAGGATAAACTCAGAGCTTTACTTGCAAAACTGCTACATAATTCAAGAGAATGAGAGGCTGAGGAAGAAGGCTCAGCTTCTTAACCAAGAGAACCAGAAGCTCCTCTCTGAGTTGCAACAGAAGCTGTCGAATTCGAGTGGAGGCAACAACAAGAAGAGCAAGAACAAGAACAAGATCTGTAGTGGGATGAGTGATCTGAATCTGAGCTCCTCTTCCAACTCAAATGATGGCAACTCTAGCAAGTACAACTGATTTGGTTTCTATCTGGTGAAAAATGTGTTGTGCTCTGTTTTGTTGGGTTTAGTTTAAAAAGGAGTAGAAGAAGATGGTGTTTTGGAGGTTTCAGTTGCAGGGTCAAATGGTATACGGAAATTATCTTTTGGGGTATATTTTGGAAAATGGTGCAATTTATGGGCTTGCATTGTAAACTAACTACTTTGGAGTGATCCTTCAGTTATTATTATATAGTTATTATTATATGGAAATATTATGTTAGTACTTTGTTTATTACTTCTAGTGACTCTCTTAAGATGGAATATTGTTGTCCTTTGCAAAAAGGAATTTAACAAACAATTGACAGAAAATATTTGTTTGATCCCAAATGAGCAAATTGTTAAGTGCCCTAGACTGTATGAAGAAATGGTGAAATTTGATACAAGATAACATGGGGTGTGAGAGGTATATTTTGGGTATATTTTGGAAAATGGTGCAATTTAGGGGCTTGCATTGTAAACTAAGTACTTTGGAGTGATGCCTCAGTTATTATATGGAAATA
Organism: Fallopia convolvulus; assembly: GCA_964016875.1. NCBI lineage: Eukaryota > Viridiplantae > Streptophyta > Magnoliopsida > Caryophyllales > Polygonaceae > Fallopia > Fallopia convolvulus. The sequence goes on along the minus strand of OZ024722.1, from coordinate 419,906 downwards.
TTATGTTAGTATTTTGTTTATTGCTCCTAATGACTCTCTTAAGGTGGATTATTGTGCTTTGCAAAAAGTACTTGCTTATGGGATAAAACTATATTTGCTTGATCACAAATGGGCAAATTGTTAAGTGGCCTAGACTTAGAATATGAAGAAATGGTGAATTTTGATACAAGATAACATGGGGTGTGAGAGGTTTGATGTCATTACTAATATGGAAATTCAAGAATTAGGGCATCTAGTTTCTTTGAATTGTATAATTAGTATGGGAGAAGTAGGGTTATGGAGGTATGGGATATGGGGAGTAGGTTACGTACAAATGGTGAAGACAGTAAAAAAATAAAAATTTACAGAGAGTAATGATGGTGCATGAGTATATCTAATTACACATCTAAATAGTAACTTGTAGAACTCAACTTGCGTATGCATTAATACCTAAATAAGAAGTTATTTAAATACATTATTATTTATATTACCTGCCCATGTACTATGTATGATATTTGTGAGTATGTCAAGAACACAAATGTAAGGCAAATTATTTAAGATCAGGGTTATTCAAATCTTCCGGCATTGATGTATATTTTAATTTTTGCTTGCTTAAACTTTCTTAGTTGTGACAACTAAAGTGTTTGGATCATATAAGGTGCATTTTGGTGAGTAGTATATATGATGATCATTGGATTAAAGAAATGGGCAACTTTCTTAATTCGTTTTGTCATGAGCTCATAAACTATATATTTGAGATGCATATGTGAGCATTGAAAGTGCATATCTATGTAATAAAACTTTAAGTGCATATTTTAGTTAGATGAATGTACATATTTATGTACAAAAAGCACATTTTAGTTAAATTTATATGTTTATATAAAAATATATGCATGGTTTATTGTACATGTTTAGTATGGACTAGGCAAAATACATCAACAGACACTTGAACTTATAATTTTTTTTCAACTAGCCCCTGTAATATAAAATGTTCAAAAAAATACCTCAACTTAACTATTTTAGCACTAATAAACGTTGAAGGTCTAAATCTTCTGACCGTAAATATTACGCGCGCTGATGTGTACATTTTTTAAGCCACCTAAGCTAAATTATTTTGCCACGTAAGAATACCTCATTAATTTTATTGCCACATAAGAAAAAAATGTAAATACTTTTTTTCCTTTTTTTTATATCTTCTTCCTATTTTTTCAGGAAAACCAGAGTGAATGAGGACGGAACGACGACATTGAGTTTGAATTCTTCACCGGCGCACCGCCGCAATAGAAAGGAACCAGAGAGTGAGTGAGGACGGAACGACGACGAACTCGAAGAATTAAAAGGAGTCTTCACCGCCGGATCCAGAAAGGAACCAGATCCAAAATTAGAGGGAGTGAGGACGGAACGGCGAACTCGAACAAAGACTTCGAGTCTTCACGGCCGACAAAAAGAACCAGAACCAGAGAGCGAGTGAGGACGGAACGACGACCAACTCGAAGAATTAGAGGAAGTCTTTCACCGCCGGATCCAAAAAGAAACTAGATCTAGAATTAGAGAGAGTGAGGACGGAATGACGAACTCGAAGAGAGAGTTCGAGTCTTCACCACCGGCAAAAAGAACCAGAACCAGAGAGTGAGTGAGGACGGAGCGACGACGAACTCGAAGAATGAGAGGAAGTCTCCACCGCCGGATCCAGAAAGGAACCAGATCCAGAATTAGAGGGAGTGAGGACGGAATGACGAACTCGAAGAAAGTGAGGGGCGAACGATGGACTCGGAGAAGAGTTCAAGCCCATGCTCAATTGAATTTTATTTCCTAATGTCAAACTCTTGCCGTCGTTCTCAGTTGAATTTTGTTTCCTAATTGAACCAATTGAATTTTGTTTCCTAGTGTGTCCATGTCAACTGTGTTGGCAAATTGTAAAAGAAGATGAACAGTGATGGCAATTGGCAAATTGTAAAAGAGGAACATTAGATGGGGGTTGAAATTGGACGAGGGCTGAGGAAGAAGATGAACAGTGATGGCAAATTGTAAACGAGGATGATGAAGGAGATGAATATTAGATGGGGATTGAAATTAATTAATTAATTTTTTTTTTCAATTTTCACTTTCAAGTTCTGATTCTCAAAGGAATACGTTTTTTTAATTTAATAATTTGCTATTTCAGTTTTCACTGGCATGAAGGGACGTGAAAATCACGTACTTTGCCATATCACCGTCCAGTGTTTACCTGAACAAATTTAGCTAACTTAAGGTGCTTCTTTGAACATTTCATATTAGAGGGGGCTGGTTGAAAAAAAGTTACAAGTTCAAGTGTTTGTTGATGTATTTTGCCGTATGGATTATGGTACTATATGTCATTTCCACTAAAAAAACATAAATAAAGTAATAGATAATTTTTTTTTGTCAAATATCTATTTAAACTTTATTCATATATATAATAGCTTCCTTTTTGTAAGATTTTTTTTTTTAGAGTAGGTAAAAATTAGTAGGAATATGGGGATTTTTTTTTTTAGAGTAGGTAAAAATTAGTAGGAATATGACGAATTTAATCTAGTACATCCTTTTGGATGAGAAGTTAAAGTTTTACATTATGTCGAATCTAGTCACTAAAGGAGCTAGTGACAAATGCACAATCGAGTCAACAACAATATTACAATTGTAAGATACATCTTTTCGAATAAGAACTTGAAATTTTACGTTATGTCGAATCTAATATAGTCAACAACAACATCACAATTGAGAGGTACATGTTTGTAAAGCATACATTTTTCTTCTTTGTTTGATGACTTATTAAAACATAACTTATACAGGAGAATTTGTTTCAAGGACGAAATTTAAGAAATTGAATGTGGCAAGTTTAGGAGAAAAAGGGAGGCTTTTAGCTGGATAACAACAGAGGTAACGTCATCCAATGATGGAAAGAGAAGAAGGTCAATGATTTAGAAGACGAAGGAAGATCTACATCTCTACTCATTTGGATATGACGTGGACTCTTTGTCAAAGATGTGATGGCGGGTTGACCATCTTCTCTCTTCAGATTCAGTAGTCGCAGGCTGATGATGAATCTGCACAACAATCTGTTGAGATCAATTTTTTCAAAATCTTCAATAAGTACTAAATCTACAGCTTATATGTCTATCGCCTAATAAAATCTTAGGCATCCTCAGATCATCAACTTAAATGCCTCAGAAAAAATTTCAAGTCTCCTTGGTATCATCATGATCCTCTCTGATGTATCATAATGGCTTTGAATTTGAGAGAATACAAAAAAAAAATGCTAGAATATCATTAAAGTACAATAATTACAAGGTGGAAATGAAAACAAGAAACTAAGTCCTGTTAGAATTTCCGGGTAACAACATAAGTATCACAAAGTTGTGCTAGTTCCAACTACAATAGCCATGCCAACATTTGCAGTTATCTGTTCTACTGTTGTACAAATCCGGGTTCGTCGCCGGGAAAAGAAGCCATAGAAAGGCCACCGTTCCAACTACGAACAATGCCAGAAACACGAGCGGATGCCCTGGAAATACATGGAAGGTGTGAAGGATTTTTTTGATGAAACGAAAGATAAGTCATTACCATAGCATTGATAAGATGCACACCTCTCTGTTGAGAATACACGACGGGTAGTCCCATGAAATTGCAGAAGATGTGTGCGATTAATGGGGCGATAAGATGTCCTGCCAAATTGATAAACAAGGCAAAGAGCTGTAGTTGTAGCAAAATCTTGTTGAGGAAGTAAGACAAGGATAATCGAAATGTATGATGCATCTACTATTGATTGAATGGGTACTGGGAACGGAGATTTTATCCGGTGTTATGTAAAGATTTAGCCTTTATGGGATTGCAAAGTGGATTCTAACAACAAATCTACAAGGGGGAGGGTTAATTTGACAGTGAAAAAATTTAGGTAAATCATTTTAGAAATGTCCTCCCTGCTAATTCGATTTGTGATCAAGCATCATCAAGAATGCATGCACTCTTTAGTGACAATGTTAAAGGGCACGTTGCAATAGCACAGCCAAGAGATAATAGTGCTTATGCTCATAATCAAGCCGATAAAGGTATGTATACAAAAATATTCAAACCATAAGGTAGTTCTTCAATGTAGGAGGAAGCTACAAAGAAGTTATCACAAACCTGTTCTAATGTAGAGGAAAGAGGCATATGAGCCAAAAACTACAGTGTACATCAGCTGGATACCTAAAATGAGAACCCAAATGTTGTCAAACAGTAGTTGAGCATAGGATAGTATTAATGCGAAGTTTAGATATGAGAAAAAAAAATCAAATGTCAGCCAAATATCCTGAACTGCATCAAGTTTGTGTGTTTTGGGAACAGAAATTTTGGGAGTCCAACTTTTTCACAGACCAAAATTAGTATTGCACTACACCTGAACATTATTTCCTCTGAATTTTTTGATGAGCTGATTAGAGATTAAAGGTATGTACAATCAGACGACTTAGAAAACAATAAACTACAGGAACTCAAGTAAGATTCAAGATTACATGCAAAACTAGCACCTAAGTGAACAGGTTTTTAATGACTTTTTGTCGGATAATATAGATAACCAGTTTAAATTTCATAAGAGAGATAGCTCTGAAGAGGCTGGACAAGGCCACATACCAACTGCTACAGAAGCTCTGGACAGACTACAATTTCTCTGACTATAGAGCTCCCACAGATGGTTTAAGTGTGCTGCAGGCAAATAACAAGAAAAGGAAACAGTAAGAGAAGCAATGAAGCTCATCCACTTACAAACTAGCAGTTGTGGCATACTAAAACAATTTATAGACAGTCATAGTAATTAAAATCCATATGGACCAAAGTGTAAACTCACCCAAGCTAAAAAATATAGGGCAAAGGAATACAACATTCTGTGGTTTAAACCCTCCACAAAGCAGTAAGGGAATCATACAAGCTCTGAATACCAGCTCCTCTGTCAATGGTGCCTTCAGAGAAGCATACATAAGCAATCAGTGATTGTTTATTCAAGCAGGAAACCAGAAAAGATATCCATTTCAGCTTTAATTACTCATAACTTATGATGTAGACAAAGTGAGCATATATGTAATCTAGCTTGAAGCAAAATATCCTCTAACAAATCATTTACAGAAACAAGTTAACAGAAATGTAACAGCATACGTATAACAAGTTGATAAATTATAAGTCTTGTCATGCATTGCTTAGTGTCCAGTGACCAGCAGTCTAGCACAATGGTTAAAAAAAAACAAATTGAGTTTAATAGGGCTGAAGAGAACACCCAAATTGTGACTATTTCAATGCACCATAAGTCGATAACAAAATTCTCTGTTACATCCTATTTGGTGTCTTAGACTTGCCAGAGGCCAAAAAGTTCAAAACGACAGCATTGATGAACTCGAAATCTAGTGAAGCTTGAAAGGTCAAGCAATAACAGCATATGAACAATTTAAAGGTTGTAGCCTTCTATATAAAATCAAAATCCAAGGCTACTTCCATAAATATCTTCACACTTAAATTCCATTAAGCTGTCAAAGATTAGAGAAAGAACTGACCACAACATAATTACGCCATGCCAAAATGTTAGAGCTTAGAGATAACAACCAGTCTTGGAACCTCTGCAGGATATGAGTAATGCTCCCAGTCTCTTTCCAGCAGTCAAACAGTAACAAAGACTTGAGGAACAAGGATCCAGGGTACATTAGAGAGGTCAACCCGATAGGAAAGATCAGTGCTTGCCACTGTTACACACATACAAATTGCAATTGAGCATGCAAATTTCAGTCATCCTTTCCTTCAGCAGAACATGAGCTTGTGTAATATGATAGCAAAGATATGAGTTGTCCTGTGCTTAATTTAGGCATGAAGCTATCCTATGAGTACTTACTACATGATCAGTTCGAACACCAAAAACATCAATCAAGGTGGACAGTTTCAAGTCCTGTATCTGCAAATATAAACAGATCAGCAATAATCAGATCGGGATCTATATCAATCAACTAGGCAGCAACATTAAACAGCATGTGCACCAGAAAGTGCAATTCAGTAAAGAAAAATGCAAATTCCCTAGACATTGAGAAAGGAATAGAAGAGGGATCTCAAAATTGAAAATTCTCTAGCTATAGCACAACTTACTAGTAGGCTAATTGGAAAATTTATTAACATCATAATTGTTCATACACAGAATCTAAAATTTTCAGCAATATCATTTACTAAAAGCTATTCTTAATGTAAGAATCAAATTCAAAGAATCGCAATTCAATGTGAAAGAAGGAAAGAGAGCTTACTGGGATGAGAATTATAGAGGATATGAGAAGACAAAGCAGGGAGGAAGCGCACACGCAAACGAAACGCCGGATCAGAAATTGCGTGAAAGACGTTGGATTAGGAAGCCGGAGAATCATTGTGGGAGCGTAGAGGATCGCGACGTAGAGGAAAGTCATGGCGGTGCAGGCGACAACCGCTGCCGATTTCGGAAGTCCTCCTCCCATCTCCATCTCCGGCGTCGGTAAAGGCGGCGCCTTGGCGGCGGATGAGAGATTCCAGTGGGAGAGTAAAGATGGAACTTTTAGATTTTGAGTGAATTGCACTTAACCCCCTAATTTTACAGGTTTTTCACTTATTTCCCTAAGTTTCGATATTGAAGCGCAAAACCAACCATTTTTCAGTACAATGACGATTATATTAACTAAAAAATTGATAATATATGAAATTTGTTATGAAATGATTATAAAAGCAAAACCACTTAATCTTTGAAAGAACACTTAAATAAATTTTATGAGAACCTTTTGATCATTAGAAGAGAGGGAGGGAGAGTAAAAACTTTAGAGATTGTATTTCTTACTCTACTTTGGTGCAAATTTTACAATGGATGATGACCATATTTATAGGCCAAATGTGGGGTAAAACTTTGGTAAATCTCCGTGATTTATGTATGGAAATAAGGAGGTGAAGAAGGTGAATAATTCACCTTGTACAATTTTTCTCCATTATACACTTGTTCATACATGATATGTGTGATACATGTGTGTAGATAGTTAACTTGTAGTATGATAATTTTGACTTCATAACACTCCCCCTTGAATATTCACCTTCTTTTCATGTAGTAGCATATGGGTAGACGTTGCCTCATTAAAAACCTTGTTAGGAAAAACCTAGTGGGATAAAAACCTGAACGAAGGGAAAAAGAGTGCAACCATTGATCTCATTGTACGCCTTGATGTTGCCTCATTAAAAACCTTGTCAAGCAAAACCCAGTGGGATAAAAACTTGATCGAAGGGAAAAAGAGTGTAGCGCGTATGATACTCCCCCTGACTTCAACATATGTCTCGAAGTCTGCACATTCCAATTCTGGATACCAGTTCTCCAAATTTCTTGGGGATTAAAGACTTTGTGAACAAGTCAGCCAAGTTGTCATTTGACCGAATTTGTTGGATGTCCACTTCACCAGCTTCTTCCAATTCATGAGTGGAGAAGAATTTTGGAGATATGTGCTTTGTTCGGTCTCCTTTGATGTAGCCCTTCTTCATCTGAGCAACGCATGCTTAGTTATCCTCATATAATATTGTTGGATCATCAATGATTGGTTTCATTCCACTTTCTTTCTGGATGAATTGAATCATTGCTCGAAGGGACACGCATTCTCTTCATGCCTCATATAGTGCAATCAATTCTGCTTGATTTGATGATGTGGCAGTCACAGTCTGCTTTGTTGATCTCCAAGAGATGGCAGTGCCTCCATATGTGAACACATAGCCATTTTGAAATTTGACTTTGTGTGGGTCATACAAGTACCCTGCATCTGCATATCCAATTAAGCTCGCATCCCTTTGGTTACGATAATACAACCCAAGATCATGTGTGCCTCGGAGATAGCGAAATACATGTTTGATCCCGTTCCAATGCCTCCTTGTGGGTGCAGTGCTATACATGGACAACAAATTTACTGCAAAAGCAATATCTGGCCTTGTATTGTTAGTTAAGTACATTAAAGCACCAATTGCACTTAAGTATGGTACCTTAGGACCAAGAACCTCTTCATTTTCTTCTCGGGGACGAAAATGATCCTTTTCTACATTGAGGGATCGAACTTCCATTGGAGAGCTCAAAGGGTGTGCTTTGTCCATGTAAAATCTTTTAAGAACTTTCTTAGTGTAATTAGATTGATGGATAAAGATTTCATCCCTTAAGTGATCAATTTGTAAGCCAAGACAAAGCTTTGTTTGTCCGAGATCTTTCATCTCGAATTCTTTCATCAAATATTTCGCAATACCTTGAAGTTCATTTGAAGTTCCGACGATGTTTAAATCGTCAACATAAACTGCGATAATAGCGAATCCTTTTTCGGATCGCTTGATGAAAACACATGGACAAACGGTGTCGTTCTTGTATCCCTCTTTCATGAGGTATTCATTGAGGCGGTTGTACCACATTCGCCCAGATTGTTTTAGTCCATACAATGACCTCCTCAATTTTATGGAAAACATTTCTCGAGATCCACAATTATTGGCCTCATGCAGCTTGAGTCCTTCTGGGACTCTCATGATCCATGAGGCGCATTTGTAACCTTTCAAAGACAGTAAGACCAATTAGGAATCTCAATGTAGTTGCATCAACTACTGGAGAGTATGTTTCTTCATAATCAATTCCATGGATCTGAGAAAAACCTTGTGCTGCAAGCCTTGCTTTATATCTTACAATTTCGTTTTTCTCATTTCGTTTGCGTACAAAGATCCATTTATAGCCGACTGATTTCACACCATTGGGTGTACGAACTACTGGTCCAAAGACCTCTCGATTTTCAAACGATTTTAGTTCTGCCTGAATAGCCTCTTTCCATTTTGGCCAATCGTTTCTCCGTCGACATTCATCGACCGATTTTGGCTCAAAATCATCATCTTCAATTACAATTGCCACTGAGTAGGCAAATACATCATCGACAATTACATCTTTTCGATTCCATTGCGTGCCTGTGGACACATAGTTTATGGAAATCTCAAAATTGTCGATATCATTATTCTTGTCTAGAATATCATCCTATGCTGAGGTACTCTCATTTTCAATATCTTTTCCTTTATCATTGTTCTCATGATCCATTGTGGCTTCTTCTGCTATACCCTTTTGGCTCCTAGCCTTTCTCGGTTTTAAATTTTTTGAGCCTAACGGTCTACCACGCTTTCTGCGTGTTGCAGACTCGCTTGCGATGGATGCATCTGGCAATCCATTGGGTATTTCAATGCTGGAGCATTTGTTGCAGGTATATGTGATTTAGTTACCTTCTTTGTATCAGTAAATGCATCTGGTAACTGATTTGCAACATTTTGTAAATGAATGATCCGTTGTACTTCTTGTTCACACATTTTTTGTTCTTGGATCAAGATGGGATAATGCGGTTGCATTCCATGTGATGTCTTTCACATGTGGGTCCCCATTTTTCTTTTCTCCCCCTAAGGCTGGGAATGTATTTTCATCAAAATGGCAATCAGCAAATCTTGATGTAAATAAATCACCAGTTGTTGGTTCAAGATATTTGATTATCGAGGGAGACTCAAAACCAGCATAAATTCTCAATCTCCTTTAGAGTCCCATCTTTGTGCGTTGAGGTGGAGCAATAGGGACATAAATTGCACATCCATATATTTTTAGATGTGAAATATTTGGCTCCTTACCAGACATTAGTTGCATAGGGGAATGTTCATGGTTTACACTTGGCCTTAATCGAATTAAGGTTGCTACATGTAATATTGCATGTTCCCATGCCGATGGTGGTAATTTTGATTTCATCAATAATGGTCTGGCAATTAATTGCAATCGCTTTATCAATGATTCAACGAGACCATTTTGTGTGTGAACAGGAGCCACTGGATGCTCTATATCAAGCCCAATTGACATACAATAGTCATTGAATGTTTGAGATGTAAATTCTCTTGCATTACCGCGCCGGATTTTCTTTATTGTATAATCCGGAAATTGGGCCCTCAATCGGATTATTTGGGCAAGGAGTTTAGCAAATGCAACATTTCTTGTTGATAGGAGGCTTACATGTGACCAACATGTAGATGCATCAATTAGCACCATAAAGTATCGGAATGGTCCACATGGTGGAGCAATTGGCCCACATATATCTCCTTGGATTCTTTCTAAGAATGCAGGATTCTCACTTGCAATCTTGTTTTTTGTAATATCCGCATTCGTTTAGGTCTCGTAAGTTAGGAAACGGGTTCCTTCGCTTACAAGCAAGAGAGTTCCTTATCATATAGGCAACCTTGTAAGACGAATTAATTAATTAATTATCTTAATCCCTATATTCCTCTTAGAAAATTTTAGCCATTATTTAGCCAGTATCCTTGCAATTGATTTCGTTATCCAAAGTTGATCCGATCAAATTCACAATTCCATATCTTTATATATATATATATAAATACTTCTATTTAATATAGTCAACTAGAGTTAGTTACCGTAATCTCATAAATATGTACTTCTTATCTTTGTACATATAGAATTAGTTATCGTAATCCAAGATAGATTTATACATATAGAATTAGTTATCGTAAGCCAAAATAGAGTACCCACCTTCCACATCTTTATACATATATATATACCTCTTAGAATTGCATCGAACCTATCCTTCGGATTCATCCGATCATCACGTATCGTCGATAGAGCAACTTGCGGGGAAGGAGGAACTCACCGGCGTCCTTGTCAGGCACCAAAGCCACCAACGGACGTCACCGATTGATTCCGGTAAGATCGTCATTGTTCCGTCCATTCTTTCCGGCGATCTAAATTCTGTTTTCATTGCTCTTTCGTTCGCTCCATTGGTTCCGATCGATCTTCTCTCGATCCGTCTGTAGGATAGGATGCCATCGGGGAGGCCGCAATAGTCGTCGGAATTCGCTGCCTCCGTCAATCGCCGATCGGTGAGGTTTCTTGTCCTCGTTTCCATTGTTGTTGTTTTGGGCTCGGGAACTGGTTTAGGTGGGGATTGGAGTGCGTTGTCAGCCAAAACTGGGGACGAGAGGGAGTCGAGCGTGGATGGCCGTCGGTGAGGCTTGGGGAGAGGGGCTTCCAGAGAGGGCAGGGGAACGATGTTTCCAGTCTGAAGGTTGAAGAAGAAGGGCGGGCCCCCCGGAATTGGTCAAAGGCTGGATTTTGACGGGTTCATCTAATTGTGAATGAAAGCTAAGTGGGCTAGTGGATTAATTATATTAATCGGAGTTGGGCCGAGCAATTTGGGGTTGGTGAAAGTTTTGTTATGAAATTGAATTGATATTTTGGGCTGGGTTTGGCTTTAGTTCGAACAAGTATATTAATCTAGCATGAATTGTAAGTATAGATTAGTATTATTTTAGGAATAAATCATATTGGGATTAATAATTATTGGGTCATTTTTTTTAGTTATTTATTTATTTTGTAAGTCGGGTTTGTGGATCAAGGGTTGTCGATCAACACGTTGTTGAGTGGTAGTAAGGGTCGAACCTAATCCTTTCGTCATATATTCTTTAGGGAATCGTCCGTTTGAGATCGTAGTTCCGGCTTATTTAAGGATCCTTCGTTTCGAGGTAAGTCGTTTTTCGACTTGCTCGGTTCTTTTCTCCCTTGTTAGACTGCGTATCGATATTGTAGGACGGGTTTTGGGAACTAGTCCCGAATACCTTTTAAATTGTTTTGAACTCCTTGTGTGTTGCGTGCGTTAATGATTTTAAATGTGTTTTATCAGAAATTATTTTGGAACGTTTTCTCTGTGTTGGTACCGTTTCCGACACGGCCCATCGTAGCTGGTGTTGAGGAAGAGTTGGCTACTTTGACCCGTGTGACTGGGAAAATCGTACCCCTTCAAACGAAAATTATTATATGTGTGTTTTTGGCAAGCGCTCCAGTGGAGGCTTAGCCCGGAGTTCGAAGGGAGATTGGGAAGTGGAGTGGGAGGGCCTGCCTCTGCACTCGGCGCGGTGATGAGCGCCTTGGAAGTCGGATCGTGGACAAAGGAAGAATTGCATTGCTGTGTGATTGTGATTGTGATTGTGAATGCGTATGTGACTTGTGTGACTGATATAACTAATTTAGGTATTGGCCTCTAGAGTTATGATTGCGATTGTGGATTTGTATGCTGACTTTAGATAACTGATTTCAAAACGTTCTACAGTTTCCATATTCTTTCTAGCTTGGTAGATTAGACGTTGACCCTTCGGGGAACATTTTTCAGTTCCAGGTATGAATCAGGGAACCGTGCAGGAACCGAGGCAAGATGGCGGGCCGGAGCGGTAAAGAGCGCGTGTCATAGTGGGATCGGTTTTTATTAGTTATTTATAATAGTTAGGATGTTGATTTTGATATTTGTTAGACGGAGTTGGTATTGTGTTTTGTTTATTATAACTTTGTTCGAGTAGTTCAGTCAGTATGCGTTGTGACGTATTTGATTATTTATAATTTTCGGGGATTCATGCATGATACGTTTTTCTAAGTTTTACTAAATAAAGGTTGGATGTTTTATTATGTTTTCTCGTCGTGCCCGAGTTGTAAGGTCTTACAGTGTAGTTGTCAACCTAAATAATAGTACCTGGTAAGGTCTATTTCTTAGTAGCGCCCCGTCGGAAGTCGGGGTGTTACATTAGAAGGCCTGATAATTAGCTTTCCAAGTGAGCAAGCAGTGCAATTAAAATCACTGGACGGAAGAACCTTAATGTTCTTTAATGTATGTCCGAGTGAGCTCTTTATGATTTTGTGCATCATTACTGCTCCCGAATGACCCAATCGGTCATGCCATAATGTGAATGCAGCTTGGTCATATTACCTTTTGTTAAACACTTGCATTGACCTCAAACGGATAAATGTAGGTATGATATAATTCGGAGGTTTGCGTTGGCATCCTTTCGAGAATCTGTTTATGGCCAGATTCATGTTTTATGACGCACAAGTATTCTTTCCCATTTTCATTCATGGTTTCCATATGAAACCCATTTAGGCGCACATCTTTAAAACTTAGTAAATTCCTTCGAGATTTACTCGAATATAGTGTGTCATTTATTACTAGCTTCGTTCCCTTTGGGAGTAGAATGACAGCTCTTCTAGAGCCTTCGATGAGTTTTGACACACCAGATATTGTAGTGACATTGCCTTCAAAGGCTCTTAATTGAATAAAGTATTCTTTACTCTTCAAGATGGTGTGTGTTGTTGCACTATCTAAAAGACATTGCTCCTTCCCATCGGGTTTCACTTTAGGTGAGTCCATGTTTTTCTATAAATATAAAGAAAAAGGAGAATTAAGACATCAATAAAAGCTTCATATATTATACAAGGATAATTCTATTACACAATTTCTATTATACAAGGCTTATTATACAAACTCATGCGAAATAAAGGTTAAAGCATGGAATACAAAAGAAATTGCAAGTATTATAAAAATAGCATGGGATATAGTAGAGATATTTAGGGGCTCGTGCTTTTCATTTAAGCCCCTAAGGCATAGCCATCATCATTCTCAAGGTTGAGAAAGTCATTGACATCCAGACTAGTCACTGGTGACCTATCCACATCTTTATTATCGATGTAGTTGGTCTCGGTAGCCCTTTCTTTATTCTTTTCAGCTTGGTAGAACTTCACTAGGTGTGGAGCTGTGCGACATACCTTTGACCAGTGACTAGTCACGCCACATCTGTAGCATGTTGATTTGGATTTCTGGGAGGATCCTGATGGACCCGTCTGGACCTTTTGCTTCACATCCCCCTTGTAGCCATGGTTCTCACGGTGATTATCGTGGCTTTTGTTGTAGACTCGGCCACGCCCATGGCCACCACGACCACCACGGCCACCACGGCTCCCATAGTTACCACGACCTCGTCCACGCCCATTGTTACGGCGTGATTGCTTCTCACGTTCATTGTCGTTCCTATCATGGAACACTTTGTTCATAGCATTTGCTTCTAGGGCAGCTGTTGAACCAGTAGGCCTTAGGTTGTGGTTTTTCATTAGGAGCTCATTATTCTTTTCAGCAACCAACAATACTTTCAACAAGTCAGAATATCTTTTGAAATTTCTTTCTATATATTGTTGTTGCAATAATATGTTTGAAGCATGCATAGTGGAGAAAGTTTTCTCCAACATCTCTTGCTGAGTGATCGTTTTACCACACAGTCTCAATTGAGAAGTGATCCTGTGGATAACACTGTTGTACTCAGTGATGAACTTAAAGTCCTGGAACCTTATAGTGTTCCACTCTTGTGTTGTTTGTGGGAGCAAAACTTCATTTTGATAAGCATAGCGCTCATTCAGGCTCTCCCACAATTCTCTAGGATCCTCCACAAATAAGTACTCAGTTTTGAGACTCTCATGAATGTGGTGGCGGAGGAACACAATGGCTTTTGCTTTTTCCTGTGGGGTGGCACTATTGTTTGCCACAATTGTTTCCTCAAGGCCATTTGCCTTGAGGTGAGCTATGGCATCTACCCTCCATTCGAGGTATTTCTGGCCCGATAGATCAAGGATATCAAACTCTCTTTTAGCGATGTTTGCCATTAGTTGCTACATATAAAGATATGCAAATTAAAGGTTAATTCAATAATATAATGCATGAGTCGTGTATGGGACAATTGAAGGACATGTCATATCAAATAATAAATATATGCATGTAGATGATATATTCAGAATGCATAAATAAAGATTGCGTGAGTCGGAGAAGTAATCAATATAGATATAGGCATAGACAATATCGTAAGACAAAAGTAAGAGATCATATGAAATGAAAGAAAATTATATAGCAGGAATTTTAAAGTCCTTAAAGTCCTTAAATTCATTAGAGTCTGAAGTCCTTAAAATCCTTAGAGTTCGAAGTCCTTAAAGTCCTTAGAGTCCGAGGTCCTTTAAGTCCAAAGTCTGAAGTCCTTAAAATCCGATTCCCTTCACCCCCTTTTTCACTTTTTCACTTCCGACCTTATCTCCTTCCTCCACTTCCATATTCGACCACCTTTACCAATTTTTCTTTCGACATTCTCCATGGCAGACGATGAGATTATGCGTCGTCTTAGGGCCGGTAATAGGAAATTTATTATTGAGCTTTTCATTTGCCTTGTTCTTATTGTGATTACCAACATCATGCTCTTAATCATTTTGGTTAAAACTTACTTCCAATCCAAGTGGTGAAAGTGAAGAGTTCGGAGGTGAAATCGGCTTAAACTTCAAAAGAGGTAAGCAAATCTAATATTTTGTTTGTATCTTGTACATATCCAAAAACATGATTTATTTTTGGTAAGAAATCGTTTCAAATCTAGGAAGAAAACGAGTTTGTAATGTAGAAGATCCCAAATCGGGCAACTACAAAGCATACTCCTCAAAACGGTTTTATGAAATAAACTTTTGCATGATTAAGAATAGGAAGAGATAGAATTTGTACCTTGGTGATTAATAAAACTCAATTGGTAATTAGAGACTCGTGCTGATAACGTGTTATGAAATGATTATAAAAGCAAGATCACTTAATCTTTGAAAGAACACTTATACAAACTTTATGAGAACCTTTTGATCATTAGAAGAGAGGGAGGGAGAGTAAGAACTTTAGAGAGTGTATTTGTTTCTTTACTTTGGTGCAAATTTTACAATGGATGATGCCCATATTTACAGGCCAAAGGTGGGGTAAAACTTTGGTAAATCTCCATGATTTATGCATGAAAATAAGGAGGTGAAGAAGGTGAACAATTCACCTTGTACAATTTTTCTCCATTATACACTTGTTCATACATGATATGTGTGATACATGTGTGTGTAGATAGTTAACTTGTAGTATGATAATTTTGACTTCATAACAAAATTGTATAACTTAACATAAGAAAATTATCGATGTGATGGGAGAGTCCATGTGCAAACATATTTTGTCTAATTTCTTTAGGCCATGAGCAATGGTGTACTCATTTTAGGTACATAAGAGTACATAAATAATAAAATAATACTTTTTTCATACTTTTAAACTACTCTAAGTACTTTAATGTTTTCTCCTTTCTTATTAGTGTACCTTTTATGAGTACATAAGGATACATAATAAACTAAAAATGGGCCAATGGGTTTTTGACATATGATAAAAAGAACCACTTTATGGGTACAAAAAGGTAGCAATATAACTACCCATGTGATGGGTACAAATAAGTTTTCTCTTTTTCTTTATCAAAAAATATCATGTACCCACTTATGTACCATTATGTACCACCATTGCGGATGGCCTTAGTCCGTATACTTAATACATATTTTTTTTGTTTTTAAAATTTATAGGTTCAATTTTTGATTCCTAATAATTTAAAGAAAATTACTCTTTTATTTGTTAAAATAGGTATAGAACTAGCAAGACCCGGTCGGGCCATCCACGAATATGACTTGAGATTTTTTTTTACATAGGAACTATATATTAAATCAATAACTATTAAAAATTAAATAAGTGGTGGTACACCTCATATTTTTTTAAAATATGAGATGTACCACCACTAATCTCATTATAAATTGATATTATACATATATAGAGTTATACATATACTTTAATATTATAAAAGTGACACCTCACTCATAAGGGGCGTTGAATAGCAAAGCCCTATTAAATTTTTGTCCATAAAAATAAAAATCATAGAGATCTCACCTATTCATAGTTTCATATTTACCAAAGAAAAAATTACGATATATATATCTCACATACTAATATATTAAGATAATATTAAAATTTCTCACGTACTAATATACTGTGTACACTTTTGTATATTGTTAAATAATTAAAGATCATGTACTAATGTATTATGTACAATTATTATTTAATCATTGTAAAAACTTATAAAATTATATAATATTAAAATTTATGAATTTATGTCCATAACGATGGAATAGTAGAGATTACGCTCTAATATGACTATAAAATATTAAAATTTTGTTCATAAAGATAAATATTATATGACTGTATAGTATTAAAATTTTGTACATAAAGATAAATAGTAGATATATCATGTACTTATTTAGTGTGTAAGGAATTAAAGATCACCTACTAATATATTATGTGCAATTATTAATAACATTAGCAATATTATTATATTATATATTTTTAAGGATTGTAAATACTGAAAATTATGAAGGGTAAAGGAGTAAATTGAAAAATTAAGAAGCTTATATGGCATAGTTAAGAGATTGACAGATAGGATAAAGGGATTCGAGTTTAGTAATAGTATATAGATTTTGATGAGGTTTGATTAATTTCAAGCCTCTTGATTAACTGATTAATCATATCGATAATTTTAGTTAATAAATGTACGATTAATCGAGATAAACAATACGATTATAATTTTACAAAATTATTAACTTGAATCTAGTTTAACCAATCGTGCTCACCCTTAATCAAATATAATTTTTTTAAATTTATTACATTAATACATAATTCACTCAAAATTCAAGAATACAAGAAAAATTGTTACAATCAAAATTAAAGATTGGATGAAGATTTGTGTCCCGAATAAGTTAATTAGCAAATAATACATGTGGTTTTCCAATAAAACCAATAAAACCAAAACTAATGATGGAATACCACTCCCCTTGGGCCAACACCCACACACGATCCAAACAACTACACTTACGAAAAGTAACCCGAGCTTTTACCACGATCCAAGAATGTGACAAATCAGCAAACAAAAATACGAAACTCATCACAAAACGCATAACGAACAACGCCAAAACTAGCTATACCAAAGACGTAACCTTACCACATCAGCACGTTAGTGTTATCAACATTTGCAAAATATCGGGAAGAAGTAACACTATATGTACAAATAAAACAACAAAAATTAAACAAATCACAAACTACATTGACTCCAAACAAATTCATGCTAAAAACGCGTATCCATGCTTTAAAACTAAACAAAAATATTGGAAGAACACTCATCCCACGAAGGCCAAAAGCCACAACAAGCACGGTTGCTTATGAAAATCTGCACTTGGAATTGCAGGGGCACCAAACGCAAGTCTTTTTGGACCGAAGTGAATGCGTTTTGCCGCCTGGAGCTCATCAACCTTATCACTCTCATGGAAACGAAAACCCAAGACCCACCCGATTGCAATAAATGGCAAAAAGCGGGTTTCGACTCCATAGAATTTATCCCGACAAATGGGTACTCGGGTGGGCTATGCGTCCTTTGGAAGGGCACATCGCTTACAAATGAAACCATCAGAACCATCCATAAAGATAACCGATTTATTAGTTTCCACTACGCAGACCTCGAAAATAATAGGGAAATGATCCTAATATTTGCATATGCACCACCAAGGGCACAAGAAAAATACCAGTTCTGGACGAAGTTGAAGGACTTCATACAGAACTGCAACCTACCCTGCTTACTCATGGGGGACCTAAATGAAATTCAACATCCAGATGAGAAATTGGGGGGTGCTAACCCCACCCAATCCAGATGCGAACGACTCATCAAATTCAAAGACGAATGTGACATGTGTGACATCCCGTCTATTGGAAACAAATTTACATGGAGAAAATAAAAAAACCTGGAGAACACCACTTTTGAGAAACTAGATCGCACCCTTGTTCATAACCAGATTATCCAATGGTACCCGTCCATTGCAACTAAAAACCATGCTTTCTCATCCTCAGACCACGGCCCTATATCATGCGAACTACCCACTGGCGCACCATTCAAAGCGCAACCATTCAAATTTGAGATGATGTGGACCTCCAGAAAGGACTTCCAAAACGTTATTAAACAAGCTTGGCGTTTCAACGCGAGAGGCTCCCATATGTACAACCTTACCAAAAAGACTCAAATGCTCAAAACAAAAGCGAAGGCATGGAACAAACATACTTTTGGAAACATATTTGAACAAATAAAGAAAATTGATGAAGAAATCATCAATTTGCAAAAAGAGATCATCGAGCAATCAAATCTGCATCTAATCCAGAAACAAGAGAGGCTATTAAGGAAACGGGAATGCCTACTGAACTTCCACAATTCCTATTGGAAACAAAGGGCAAAGAACACACACATAAAACTAAATGACAAAAATACCAAATATTTCCACCGCATTGCCTCCGGTAGGAGAAATAAAACAAACATAAAAGAAATCCGCACAACGGAGGGCACACAAATCACTGGTGTTGACAACATCCGAAATGAAATCAAACGCGATTTCCAAAACCGGTTTCGGTCTCTTGAAATAAACCACGATAAACTCCAAAACATGACAAAAACCGTCCAAAAAGAAATAATTGATGTAGATAACTTAGAACTAATCAAACCAGTTTCTAACACAGAAGTCAAGAACGCCTTGTTTGATATTGGGGACGACAAATCCTCCGGTCCGGATGGAATGCCGACTAGTTTTTACAAAAAAATACTGGCATATCGTTGGCCCGGATGTAACTAAAGTTGTTAAAAGCTTTTTTCACAATGGCAAAATCCTAAAACAAATAAACCATACATTCATCACCCTACTGCCAAAGTGTGAAAATCCCAACTCTACCAATCATTACAGACCAATCAGCTTATGTAACACCATATATAAAATTATATCAAAAATATTGACAAACCGTCTAAAAAACCTTTTAGAGAAACTAATCCACCCAATGCAAGGTGCGTTCATTCAAAACCGAAGTATCCATGACAATACCTTAATCGCACATGAAATTTTCCACTCGTTTCGTAACAAACAAGGGCGGGAGGGGTGGATCGCAGTCAAACTAGATATGGAAAAAGCCTATGGCCGCATAAGCTGGGAATTCCTAGCTGCAGTTCTACAAAAATTCGGTTTCCACGATAAATTTCTGGGGTGGATTCGTGAATGCGTCGAAACCGTATCTTTCTCAGTCCTCGTGAACAACGGGCCAACAGAACAATTCTTTCCCGAACGGGGACTTAGACAGGGAGACCCCCTTTCACCCTACCTGTTCATCATTGCTGCTGAGATTCTAGCTAGACAGATCCATCTGGTCAGTACCAATCCAAAGAGCGGCATCGGGATCCAAATCTCAAGAAATGGAACAAAAATACCATTCTTAGCCTTTGCGGATGACATTATCATCTTTGCTAAAGCTAATTGTCATTCATGCAAAAACATGAAAGAAATCATTGATGACTACTGCCAGATATCCGGCCAGAAAGTCAGTTTTCATAAATCTGCGTTCCAAGTCACAAAAAATACTAACAACAACACGAAAGAACAAATAAAACAACTGCTCCAAATAACAAACACAATATCGCTAGACAAATACCTAGGCTGCTCGATAATCAATGGGAAAGTAACACAAAACACATTTAAACCCCTGATAATGAAAACCAAGGCTCAATTATCAAAATGGAAAGCGAACACTCTATCACAGGAGGGACGAAAAACCCTAATCAAAGCGAACCTTTCTGCACATTCAAACTATATAATGCAATCCTTCATGCTACCCCAAACAACTCTAAAAGAATTGGACCAAATCAACAAAAATTTCTTTTGGAACAAGGAAAACAATTACAAGCCTCTAATTAGCTGGAATTCCATCTGTCGACCCCCTGCGCATGGGGGGGGGGGGTTGGAATTGCTAAGGCGGAGGACATGAACCAAGCACTCCAGATGAAATTACTATGGAAAATCTTAGCAGAGCCAAATAACCTCTGGGTCAAAATAGTTACAGAGAAATACCTCAAAACGGATAACATCCTGAATTATAAGAAAAACGTAATACATCATGGCAATGGTCCAAGTTTATGGGTCTTAGAGATCTTTTTCTGTCTGGACTCATCTGGCAAGTAGGGGACGGGAAAACCATTCGTTTCTGGAAAGATAACTGGATCGGGTATGGCCCTATCCAACCAAAAACTGGAACTGAGACTCACATTAACTGGGAGGAACGAGTCGAATCGTACTTACGAGAGGACAACTCATGGAACATAGAAAAATTAAGTAAGGTTGTTAATCCCGATGACCTAGATAATATAGCCAAAATAATTAACCCAATTAACAAAATCCAAGATAGGCTTTACTGGCAACCAAGCAAAAACGGTTGGTATTCCACCCACTCCACTATGCAGTGGATAAACCTCGCTAAAAATGAACCGAGAATCAACCTAGAATGGATTAATAAACTCAATGTCCCACCTAAAATGCACAATTTCCTTTGGAAGGTGGCAAGAAATGGTCTGCCAACCAAATCGAGACTTGCTGAAAATCATATCCCGGTGCCACAAGGTTGTACTGCATGTAATAACCAGTACGAAGACACAAACCACATTCTGATTTCATGCCCCCCTGACAAATGAAACCCTTAACACCATAAGACCCAAATTACAGAGGACGATTGACCTTATCTCCTCCGATGGAAAAAAAACCACACGAGATCCTAGAGGAAATAAGGGCAAGAATAAATAAAGAGGAAATGGAAATCCTTACCTGCACCTGGTGGTGTATTTGGTACTCCAGGAATAAGAGAGTATTTGATAACACCACCAGAACAAACCTAGACGATGCAAGCAAACTTAGTGAATTTACCAAAAAACAAATCAAAGAATGGAAAATAGCTAGGGCACCAGACTCCACTGACCCACAACCTAACAAGGGTCATTTAAGAACTGAAAGGAAAAATACTAAGTGGGTAAAACCCAAGAATGACTATATTAAACTTAACTTTGATGGTGCTGTGTGTGCAGATGGTGTGGCTACTTTTGGGTTCATACTTAGGGACTCCAACGGCTCTCCCATCTCGTTCGACGGAGGACTAATCGGTCGACAGTCTGTTTTGATCTCCGAGACCATCGCCTTATGCCAGGGACTTCTCGAGGCTATTCGTCTTGGCATTCCCCGGATCCAAATTGAATGCGATAACTTGCAGCTGGTCAAGACCGTTCTTGGCGACTGGCGCTGCCCGTGGGAGATTGAAGTGTTGCGTGCGGACATCCACTGCTTGTTGGCTCAGTTCCAGGATTGGAGTATTACTCATGTCTACCGTGAGTGCAATTCTGTAGCTGACTTCATTGCTGGCTCCTTCCGATGTGTATCTTCCGTTCCACTTGCAGATGACTTGGGTTTCTGTACCCTCATCCGTCAGGATGCCCTAGGGCGGTCACTAGTCTGTTAGTGACCTCTCTAATTCCTTTCCTAATCAAAAAAAAAAATACATGTGGTATTCCTCTATTATATGACGATGATACTACTACCAATTTTGACTGGCGTCACTATCAACAAAATTAATAAATATAAGACAATTTCATTTATTTAACTTGTTATTAATGGTACATATCTTAAATTGAAGGAGATAAAAAGCTCTTTCTTATTAGGCTATTTCTTCTCCCTTAGTGGAAATACAACTCTCCATCAAGATTTGATGGTGTTTTTGAAGAGAGGAAAATTGGGGGTCTCAAAACCTCTTCTATTTGGTCTCGTCTTCGCCTTCCTGCTATTCCATGGATCTGAAGCGTCTTAGGGCGACGACACTTTACGAACGACATACCATTTTCAACCTTCCCACCACTGGATCAATGGTACATACGTACACTTCGTTTTTGTTTTAAGTTATGTGTTTATTTTGTGAAATGGAGTTTTGAAATATATGATGGAGTTGTGAAATATGATCAATAAGCTTCAATTTTATTGCATTATTTTAGTATCTCACATGAACATTTTAAACTTTGTAGTGTTGATTTGATCCATTAGTATTTCATTTATTTTTTATATATAGAAACATTCGAATAAAAAATGAAAGATTCTTATTTTTCTTGTCATGGGAAATATAAGATATCAAATTTAGCATTGAATTTAAAAATAAATAAAAACTATTTCTAAAATGCTAACTAAGTATGTCTTTTATTTTTAAGTATAACAGGAAATTTTGATCATTGATCAAGTGAAACCTTGGCAAATTAAGTGGAAGTAATCGATAGGTGTAGTACTTTTTTTAGGTCAAGAAATGGAGCTTAGCTATAACATCCCCGACCAAAATGCATACGTCATTCTGCATTCATATAAGATTAAGAGCATATATATAGCATATTGACATGATATATAGTGAGTTTTTAAAAGTAATATTTATTTTCTAATTAAGTTTATTATATTTTAAAAAGTTTTTAATGAAAAGTTAATTATTAATTATTTCAGGGTAAAGTTTGTAGTAAAAGAAATTTGAGGGTGAAAAATGAAATTATCCAAAATTTCAGCCGAAAGTTGTGTAGAATTCAATTTTGAATTGAGTGATCAACTAGTGTAAGAGCCCGTACCTTGTACGGGTTTTATTAAATATAAATTAAATAAATAAATGGTTAAAAAATAGAAATTTTTGTATTATGGATTATATTCTTAGAAAAATAGAGTCAAAACTAATATAATTTAAATGGATTTTTATGTATTATGAATTGTCTATCTCTTATGAGAATATGTAAAAGTTAATTATTTTTGTCAAATTTTAATTTAATCATTTAATTGTCAATCTTGTAAGACATAATGTAAATTTCTATCTTTTAAAAAAAAATTCTATTTTACAAAATATTTTATATAAATATATAAAAGACAAAGATAATGTAAATATTTATTTAATTATAAGAGCAATATTTTATATCCTCATGATCTTACTATCAATCATATCCAAAAATAAAGAGATTGTTTAATAATGGGATTTTTTATCTTATATTCTAAAACATGGATAAGAATCTATCATATCCAAAAATAAAATATTGTTTTTAATAAAAAAAAAGGACGGTGTGGTCCAATCTAAAAGTGACATGTGTCAATTAATAATTTTTTTAACCTCCGTTTTAGGTTATAGTTATTGATTTTACTTTGCTTTTGTATTGGAACTTGGAATTTGTCCTATTATGTATATATATAGCTTCCAGCTTGTTCATTTATATCACGTAAGAACAGATCCAAAAAAACAACAGAGAGTTGAAAGAAAGAGATGAGAGGAGAGAAAATGACTTTGATCGGTTGGGTTTAATTATGGTACAAGATCTCTTCTATTAGATTTTAATCTTGAAGTATAAGCGTGATTTGGTAAGTTTTTAATTAGTTAATGATTTATCTGGATTTCATTAATTTTTCCAGATCTAGATCTACTGTTGATTTTGATTTGAAAATCAGTCGATTTATAGTTTTCAGAGGATGTTTTCGATATCGAATTTATATTCGGTAAAAGATTTAAGAGTGATTTTAGGGTTTCTCTTTGTAATGATTTTTGGAGACCCTTGATCAAGTTTTACAGAAAGGTTTGAACTAGAAAAATGTTCTTCTATATATATAGTTTATTGTTGTCAAGTTTTAAAGGATTTGGAATTATGCACAAGAAGTTATAATGTATTCTGGCATTTCATTGCATTTGGGGTTAGAGTTTATAAGAGTAAATAGCCTAATTTGCATTGGGTTATATATAGGAGTACAAGTCATAGATCGTGGTCAAAGAGAAAGGGAAGAAATATAGTATCTATCCTAAACAGGTGAGTATAGATCGGAGATTAAACCATATGTGCTATATGAATATATATGTTATATGTGATATATGATATATGCGTTATATGGGTGAGTATAGCCCAGAGATTCAACCCTATGTGATATATGTGCTATATATGGATATATGGATATATGTGCTATATGAGCTATATGGATATATTTGTTATATGAGCTATATGGATATATGTGCTATATGAGTTATATGAATAGATGTGATAGCTCTGAAATTTCCAGAGTTATTTCCACATAAGGTATGTTAACAAATAGCATATGATATATGGTTACAAGATGCACTTGATTGCATAGCATATTGCATGAGATTAAAAGGACTTGTGACTGTCTTGCCTTGAATTTGTATACAGGACCTACGTGTCATACAAGATCTTCGGATCATACAGGACCTACGGGTCATACAGGATCTTCGGATCATACAGGATCTTCGGATCATACAGGACCATAAGAGTCATAATGAGGAAATCTTCAGATTTCTTTCTTAAAGGGACCATAAGAGTCCATATACAGTAAACCCGGGGTAGATTCAGGCTTGAACAGTTCACAGAATAATAAATTAGATACATCCGCATTTGCATATGCATAGTAAATTCTTATATATGACATATATAATATGTATGTATATGTACATGGACTAAATGTACATATACATGAACATCCGCATCCGCATTTGCATATGTATGTATATGTACATGAACAGTTCACAGAATAATAAATTAGATACATCCGCATTCATACAGGTCGGCCGGCTGAAGCTCTAAGCAACCTTCTCCTCCTCATTTTGCATCATAGACATATGAGTTGTAATAAAGTTAGAGTAATAGATGTATTAGCACGAGAAGTAACGACATATAACTTTGTGTTGTGTTTGTGTGTGCAACCTTATATGGTTGTTAGTTTTGGTATATGTTTACGTGGATAGTTGTAATATGTAAATTATATGTTTATATGTGAAATAAGTTGTTACAAAGTATACGTCATAGGGTATAAGGGTGTCACATTAGCTCTTGCGGAAAAACTTTATTAAAAGATCATAGAGTTATTCCCCTAACGGGGATGGTACATCAGCTAAAATGAGGCCCGAAATACAATTAGGCATATAGAAAAACTCAATAAAATTCGTACTTAAAGAAATAGAATGATTAGCAAGTGTATCTGCTACCCTATTAGTGGTTCTTGAAATAGGCTTCAAATTAATCTCCCAACTATCATCTTTGATCAACTGATGGCAAGATTTAAGAAGGAAAAAATCCTCATGGGGCTGAATTCCTTGTTGGTATAATAAGTTGAAAGCCTGCAATGAATCAGTCTGAATCTCAAGGCAAGTAAACCCGGATCGCTTAATTATCTTTAGCCCTTTGTGAATAGCTTTAATCTCAAATGTAAGAGCATCGCAATGGCCAAACCTGGCAGAGAAAGCCTGCAAGAAAACTCCATTAAGCTCACAAAATATACCCTCCTCCCCCAACAAAGCCTGGATTGCCTTTGATGACATCTGTGTTGAGAATTATCCAATCTAATACTATTGGTGTCCAAACAGAGGGGCGAGAAGGCACTTGCTCAACATAGGAATCTAGTATAACATATATCAACAATCTCTAATGTACAGCCTAAATAAGTTCAACTTATATCTTAACAACTCACATAAAGATAGATAAGAAATAAACAATATTTTTTATTTTTGTCATTATCTTTTATTATTACATTTATGTACAAAGTGAGAACACATCTTAGGGTATTGTGAAGTAATAAAGTCATTGGATTTACCTCATTCTCATATATTGAATCATTAGTATTTTTTTCAAAGTTTTTTTTAATTTTCATAGAAAATTAAAAAAATATTAGAGTATATTCTTCAATTCCAGTAGATGTTAATGTCAAAATATTAAAGGGGCCAAACCCACCTTGCAATGTCGAGTATCGTATATAGTATGTCATAAAGGGCTCCACTTTGAATTAAGTTATTATGCCAGAAAGGTTGATAATCGGAGTAACCGGAGTGTAGCTATTATCGATATAGGTCAGCCATTGTTGAATACATATAGATGAGCCATATCCAATCTTACTATTGTTGGATAAACCCTTGAGGTTATAACTGTCATTCCATTACCACCAAAGCTCTTCACAGCCGAGTGATCAATCTAATACATAAGCATTTAAGCATTGTCACAATAAATATATACATTAAAGGAAATATTGATTCCCATAGAAATCATTTCATTTGATAACTCACTTTTTGTTAATTATCAAAAACCAAATGTTGTTTGAATTTAAAAACTCAAGGTTGAACAACTTACTAGGCTCCTAAGAGAGAGTTTCCTATCTTTGAAATCCACATTTACGAATCCAACAAATGATGGTATGTAATTGTCTTTATCCAAAGAAGAACTATTTTCCAAGAAACCAAGATAAAATCGAACAAGAGCTTAATTTAACATTAATGATGGATAAGTTGTCCTTTAGTTGAAATGCAGCTAGTACAATAAGAGAGGGATCGAGAATCTGAACCTTGTTGCATCTGAACACATGAGCACTATATATTTGTACTCGGGTTTGAAAATCCTGAAGAACACGGGAGTATACTCTTCAAGTCTCTTAGACGCCAATGTCAAGAGACCAAAAGGACCAACCTCACCTAGAACCGTCGAGCCCCTTATTGCATAAAGGTCTTGTGCATTAGTCCACTTTGGGTTAAATGGTTCTGCTTTGTCCAAACTTGCTGGTAAAGTGAACGTAACGTCTACATCAGCCTGCAAAAGTTGATCCATTTACATTAGATGGATTTTGGAATTGCAAAGAACTTGTATGTGCACATAAACTACTTGAGTAGTACACATTACAATCAAAAGAACTAATGAATGAGTAATTGTTAAATAAATAAATAAATAAATAAAAAGAAACAAACATGAGTTGATGTTATCCCTTTGACTTCAACATGCTCTCCAGTACCTAGCAAGTGCTTGGGTAACTTAACTTCACTGGTCCTCAAAGTTTCAAGCTCCTTAACAGGCCATTGGATTAGTTGTCTCCCGTTTGGAGCAAGCCAAATTTTCCGAGGAATTACCTAATAGCAAGTAACAATTAAACATGTAAGATTAACCTTTTTTGTCGGTGATTTTTTTTTTTGATAAAACCACGTTAAGTTCACTTACATGGATCCCTGCCCATCCTTTGGCAATATCATTGGCAGTAGTATCTGACTAATTTTCCCACCCTAACAAAATCCTTCGATTTTTGTTGTCGTCGTAGAAAACCTTGGATGCATAGAAGTTTCCATAATTATACCCTAAACCATCCAATTCATCAATTGATGTGTTATTAGGCACATAAATGTCTTTATGTGGATCACATGTTCCAATCTTGTAGCAGTCATAACTTTTAAGATCAAGACTAGTTTTCAATACATGCTTAACATTAGGGTCATGTACAAAAGTCTCCACTCCACTTTTTCATTTCAAATCAACCGGGTAGAAATCCGAACACTCCCAATTCTAAGTCCCGTCTGTAGAATGAAAAGGGTGTTTGGCCTTAAACCAACTTTTAAAGGTCTTATGCTTGTACAAGTATGTCATTCCTCTATGGTTCCTCTTACCACCAACCAAAATATGCCAATGCAATTGTTACACCAAGTTATTGTAGGATCGCATAAGTAACTAGCATTGATGTATTAGCTTGGTGACACAAATGAGTTATAAACTGGTTTAATCCATTTTTTAAGATATGGTTCTGAGAGGCTAGTGAAATATGCTACATTTTGGAGTTGTCGCATATCTTTGTCCAAACCCGTATAGAAGATAACGAGTCTATTGCCCGGGAGGATGGTTGCTGAATCGAACCACATATCGTTGATATCGAATGGTTTAGAGGGCCAAATTGTTGGTTCAAGTGATTCCCAATTGATGAGATCCTTTGATACTAAGTGAGCCCATACTATGTCGTCCCTAACGGATTCGTTGATATTGTACTGATAAAAGAGGTGGTAGAAACCTTTGTAGTACATCGGTTATGTTTAGAGTTAAAGACATTAGTTTGAAATAGTTTTAAAAATGATCAAATGAGAAAATTAAAATTTAAAGTTTTTTAAGAGAACACTGAAAAAACAAATCTTACTAGTGGGATCTATAAGTTGATTTGGCGGTACATTGATTTGAGTGGTAAAGCACAATGAAATGAAACCATATGCAATACATTGATTTGAGTGGTAGAGCACAACGATTTGAGTGGGATCTACATATTATGTTTAGAGTTAAATACATTTATTTGAGAATGGAAAGTAAAACACTTTTAATTTTAATTTTCTCATTTCATCATTTTTTAAACTATTTCAAACCAATGTTTTCTACCACCCTCTTCTATCAATACAGTATCAACAGATCCGTTAGGAGAGACATAGTGTAGGCTCACTTAGTACAAACGAATCTCATCAATTAGGAAGCACTTGAACAAACAATTTGGCCCTCTAAACCATTTGATATCAACGATATATGGTCCGGTTCAGCAACCATCCTCCCGGACAATGGATTCGTTATCTTCTACACGGGTTTGGACAAAAATATGCGATAACTCCTAAATGTAGCATATCCTGCTAGCCTCTCGAACCTATATCTTAGAATATATTGATTAAACCAGATTATAACCCGGTTGTGTCACCAAGCAAAGACATCAATGCTAGTTACTTATGTGGTTCTACAACAATTTGGTGTAACAATGAAATTGGCATATTTTGGTGGGTGGTAAGAAGAACTATAGAGGAATGACATACTTGTACAAGAGCAAGATCTTTAAAAATTGGTTTAAGGCCAAACACCCTTTGCATTCTAAAGATGGGACTGAGAATTGGGATTGTTTGGATTTCTACCCAGTTGATTTGAAATGAAAAAGTGGAGTGAAGACTTTTGTATTATGACCCTACTGTTAAGCATATTTTGAAAATCAGTCTCGATCTTAAACGATATGACTACTACAAGGTTGGAACCTATGATCCAATGAAAGACATTTATGTACACATCAATTGATGATTGAGACGGTTTAAGGTATATATAATTATAGAAATTTCTACCCATCCAAGGGCTTCTTCGACAATAAGGAATTCTCAACAGTGATAGATTTGTATCTGAATTCAAGACACGGTATGCAAATGAAACTTTGTATTAATCCACAACATTATCTCGTCTTACACAAATTAAGTTTCTTCTTAAGTTCAGCAACACAATTTGCCCACAACTTTCTTGCAGTCGTTTTCTCAAATTTCTCGAACTCATTAGATTTTACCTTCAATTGACGTGTCAAGTCTGCAAGTGTGCCCTATGTCATTGACCCCGGCATAGAAAACATGTATTCATAATTGCCATCAAATTTGGTCAAACCCAACAGTCGTTCCACTTCATTTACAAATTCAACCTTCGATTTGCGGAATGGCTTTAAATTTCCATCTTTTGAAGCTTCGATATACTTCTTTTTTTTATCATTTCCACCTCCTGACCAAGAGTAAAACCACAACGGTCCTGGAGAAATATAAACACGAACATATGTTACTAAAGATCCAATTTTTAATGATGAAATGAGTTGACATATAAATTACTCACCTTCCTTGCTTCATATAAAGAAAGCCTCT
The DNA here is from genome assembly GCA_964016875.1 of Fallopia convolvulus. NCBI lineage: Eukaryota > Viridiplantae > Streptophyta > Magnoliopsida > Caryophyllales > Polygonaceae > Fallopia > Fallopia convolvulus. Next base: position 389,874 of record OZ024722.1, on the reverse strand, counting down.
TTTCACAGAATTCCTGAAAAACTAGAAAACCCACAAAAATATAAAAGTTTAATTTATTCAACAATAAGGAATTCTCAACAGTGATAGATTTGTATCTGAATTCAAGACACAGTATGCAAATGAAACTTTGTATTAATGGACCAAATTTTGTTTACAATCGTCGACCTTCGTCAACAATAACTACACTCCGGTCACTCCGGTCATCAACCTTTGTGGCATAACAACTTAATTCAAAGTGAACTAACGCACAAGCCTTTTGTGGTATACTGTATAGTCTGTATACGAGACTCGACATTGAATGGTGGGGTTGGTCCCTTTAGTATTTTGACATTGGCTTCCAACGGAATTTAAGAGTATACTCTAATATTTTTCAAAGTTTTGAAGGTTTAGAAAAAGTACACAATCCTTATGTTCTCAAATGCAACAATGTTTGAATGTAACTTTCTATGGTATCAACATTTCAACTAAAACCATCGTTTCTCAAATGAAGTCTTATTTTGTTTTATCTTAACTATGCTTGGTAATAATTTTTCTCTCAATAAACACAATTATAAACCATCATTCGATGGATTCATAGATGTGGACTTCACGAGTAGAAAACTTTGACTTAGGAACATTGTAAGCTCTCTTACTATCCTAACCTTTTAAAGTGTGTCAACTTTGGTTTTTTGGCAACTACCTAAAAGAAATTCAACTGAAAAGGAAAATATTTATCTTTTAAAGAATTCAATGTTTTGCATGATAAAATGGTGAAGTCCAAGCTTAATCTAGTGGTTGCCCGACAAGCTCTAATTGAAGCAAATAAGCGTCGTTCTGAGACCGCTGCAGCATTCAAACAAGACAAGACCGCCTTCCTCACAGCCCAGTCAAACCTTGGAGCCTTGAAGGATGAATTTAAGATGATTCTTGACTTGAAGGATGGGCAATGAAACTTGTATTTCCAGCTCATGGATGTAGTGAGTGAAAAAAGAATTAATTTGACATTCCGTTTACCTCGTTTGGAGAAGGCTTTTAACCATGCAAGAAACAGCTATGAAAGAGCTGTGTCTGTTCTTGAGAAAAACAAACATCGTCGATACACCTTAATCCTCAAGGTTTTACGCACTGGCGGAGCTATTCAGTGCCAAGTGGGGGCTACAACCCCCACTGACGTTTTTTTTGAAAAAATTACCCTAATTCCTAGTGTTCCTCTAGGGTTAACTTAAGAGGATGCCTAATTTTTAGGTTTTGAAGAAAACAAATGTGTAGTAGTAGGAGAGATTAGAGAGGGCGAAATTTCGGGCCTTCTCATGGAGATATTGGGTTGGGCCCAAAAGTTGAGTTTTTTTTACAAGAATTCCCCAAAAAATAGAAGTTGGGTCCCCCCCCAAATAATTAGATAGAATGACTGGCATAGCGAAACTAACCTCGAGGTGAAAACCCGATTATTAAAGTTAAAGTGAGGATATCTTGAATTTCATATCTAAAATTTCTCCAATTAAATGCACATTGTCTACAATTTTCTTTCACATTCAAATAATGCAACTATTGAATTTTTCTAAGAAATTATGGAAATGAAGAGAATAAAGGTTTTCGAGTTATATGCACATTGCCCACAATTTTCTTTAATTGTTTTTTTCAAGAAATAAAGAGATTTTTTCAAACCATTGAGGGTTTATAAAATAGTGTATCCCGATTAATTAAGTGTTCTGAGTTGGTCTAGGGTTAATCGGACTGGGACTGATTTAGCCCCCACTCAGCCAGATTCCTGGCTACGCCCTTGGTTTTACAGGTTGTGTTTTTGCGGGTCAATCTATTTGGTCTGTCTGTTCAGGAGATTTTCAACTGTGAGATGGTAGAGTCGACGAGCAGTGTTGTTTAGCTTAGGCAACTTACCAGTTTGAGGATAGGTTCTTGGAATGCGGGTACGTTGATTGGGAAGTCAATCAAACTGATCAAGATTCTTCATCATTACAGAGTACAGATTGCTTGTATTCAAGAGAGAAGGTGGAAGGGAAGGAAGGCTCGGGAGATTGATGGATGGAAGCTATGGTATTTAGGCGCCTCTAGTGGCAAAAATGGAGTTAAGATTTTGGTGGACAGTACGCTGAGAGATCAAGTGGTGCAGGTGGAACGTATAAGTGATCGTTTGATGTTGTTGAAGATAATCTTAGGGGAGAAAATACTAAATGTCGTTAGTGCTTACGCGCCGCACGAGGGATTGAGTTCAGAGGAAAAGAGAATTCTGGGAAGACTTAGATATTTTGACAAGAAGCGTTCCAACTACAAAATAGTTGGTGATTGGAGGAGACTTCAATGGGCATATCGGGAAGGACATAGTTGGGTTCGAGGAGATGCACGGAGATTGGGGGATTGGTGACAAAAACGATGAATGTCGAGCACTCTTGGATTTTGTAGCAACCTTTGACTATTTAGTTGTCAACTCTTGGTTCAGGAAGAATGATGAGCAATTGTTCACTTTTCAAAGCCCACTAGGAAGGACACATATTGACTTCTTTCTGAATAGAAGTGAAGACATGGGAAGGTGGAAGAACTACAAGGTCATTCCTTTTGATGGCCTTTCAACGCAAGTTACGCAACACATGTTACTAGTTCTAGATCCGAAGAGGTCGTGTAATAAGAAAAAGGCACACGCAATACCTCAACCGAAAATTAGATGGTGGCGCCTCTTAGAATCTAACATTCAATGCTTGTGGGAAAGGATCTTCAAAGAAGCAGATGCAAAGAGAGCTTGGCAAGAGAGGAGCGACGCCAACGAGATGTGGGGCAAGTTGGCGGAGTGCATTCACAAATCAGCATGTGGTGTGTTGGGAATGTCAAGAGGCTTCTCTGGCAACAAAGGGGCAGTAGCTTGGTAGAATGATGAAGTTCATGAAAAGGTTAGGGAGAACATCTAGCCTATAGAGCTTGGTTAAGAAGTGCATAACCAAAGAGGGAGGCGAGATTGGCAAAGCTCAAGACAGCAAAGAAGGCAACCAAGAGAGCAGTCGCGACCGCTAAGGATAAAGCGTTTGAGGACTTGTATAAGGCTCTAAACGAAAAGGGTGGGAAACGAGTCTTGTACAGGTTGGCAAAAACAAGAGAAAGGAAGAGTAGGTACATAGACAGAGTAAAATGTATTAAAGATGAGGATGGACGGGTTCTAGTGGAGGACTTACAGATCAGACAGCGGTGGGAGAGGTACTTTTGTGGCCTTTTGAATGAGGGGTGCAAGATGGAGGAGAGACGACACGACACGGCGGACCAGGAAAGTCGAGAGTACCCCATATGCTTTTACAGATGTTTATCCAAGGAGGAAATAAAAGGAGTGGTCCGCCAAATGAGTAGAATGAGAGCAGTAGGGCCGGACGAAATCCCGGTGAAGGTTTGGAAGTGCTTGGGAGAGAGAGGCCTAGAGTGGTTAGCATCGCTCTTTAATGTTATTTTCAGGACGGCCAAGATGCCGAATGAGTGGAGGCTTAGTAAGCTGATCTCGTTGTACAAAAACAAGGGAGATGTGCAGCAGTGCAACAACTACAAGGGTATCAAACTACTTAGCCACACAATGAAGATATGGAAGAAGGCTATTGAGATGAGGTTGAGGAGGTCAGTCAGAGTGTCAGATAACTAGTTTGGTTTTATGCCCGGGAGGTCCTCCATGGAGGCCATCCACTTGTTGAGGAGGCTAACAGATGCGTACAAAGAGAGGAAGAAGAATCTGCATATGGTTTTCATCGACTTGAAGAAAGCGTAATAAGGCGACTGCCTAGAAATCGTTGATGACAAATAAAAAATAAATCCCTAGTTACACAACTAGTATAGCTGGTAAGTCGTGGTCGAACCCAAGAGACACTTGTAATTCAAAGTTATATTATTATCAACTCAAATAAGTAACAAAGGGGGGAGTTTTTTTATTGTAATTCTATAACTAGGAAATTCAAAGCAGGCAAAGCAAACAAACAAAGCAAATGTTGAGTTTTTATCAGATTAGGAAAAGCAATCCTATCCACTTGCTCTCGAGAATTGGAATCAAGCTCATCCCAGATTGCTTTTGCTGAAGAAGAGAATAGCACACTATTTGTGATTCCTTTATCAAGAGCATTCAGAATCCAAGAAATGACAAGATCATTACATTGATCCCATAACCTAAACCTCAAAGGATCTGGATCAATCGCAGGACGCGACAGAGAACCATCAATAAAAGCGATCTTGTTCTTGGCGCTCAAAGCTATGAGCATAGCTCTCTTCCAGGTGAAAAATCCCTTTCCATCGAAAGGTTTGGAGACGAGAACCATCCCTGGTGAATCAGAGGAATGAATGAACAATGGATCACTCGGATCGGAAGGAGAAGAAACCCAAACCATCGAGAGAATAAAGATCGGAAAATATATCCGAAAAGAAGAGGAGAAATATGATCAATTCTCTAAATGAGAAAAGAATCAAAGACAAAAACTATGAAATTGATCAAAGAGACCGAGATCAAGATATCTGCAAGTTGCGGAAGCCATGAAAGAGCATTTCAAGCTCTGATACCATGTTTGTGTTTGAGAAGAACAATGAGAAAACAGAGATGAGGAAAGATTGAATTGTATTGATTGATTTAACTCACACGCGAGTACATCAAAGTAGTTAGCTACAACTAATCATAACTAACTAATTGCTGACTCAATATTATTACAGTATTCTAATAGATGATGATGATTGGACTCCTTCGTCTAGCCTTGAAACAAGAATTGTAGATCCAAGCATAGAAAGGTGTAAAAGGAATGTGAATATATGGGGGATTTTAACACTAATACCTCGATTTCCAACAACTTGGAGTCGGTTGGCTGATGTCGAATATGGAACTAGAAGCGTGAACATTTCTGAAACGCTCCAACCGACGGGGCCTATATCGTTTCCACTCGTAATAGTAGTATAATTTGAAAGCTATTATGATACCGTCATAAACTGTTAACTTTAAAACATCTTTTACAAGCTTGAATGTCTCATTAAGTAAACTGTTTATAGTAGTGCATGTGCCATTGTCCCAAAAAAGTTATTAATGTCAAAAATATATTGCATGCACGGTGAATATCGCTAGTTATCAAAGTGTAAAGACGACTACATGTTAGACGATAGTTTTTTTTTTTGGTCTTGGACATTGTCCGTAAGTGTTGAAACAGAAATCTCATAATATTACCATGAAGTATTAACCACTTGACTAGATCCCGAAGGCACATGTTAGACGAAAGTTGATCATCTATTTTTAGGGGGTAAATACTCAATTACAAATTTACAAGTTTTATTATATTAAGGGCCCATATAATTTCATAAAAGGCCCATTAGCCTTTTAACGGCCCAACAAACAATTTAAACGACACTCATTCCGGCCGGGGTTACAGATCTGCACTCGCTTCCGCCGCTTAAAATTCGTTCATCGTCACCACCATCTTCATTCTTCATCATTTGCAGTTCGTGGATTCACTTGAAATCGACGATAGCGCAAGTGGGAGAGAACCCTAGCATCTTATTCTTCAGGAATCATGGTGGCCCCTGATATTATGGGTGACCGTCAATCTGGTCAGGATGTTCGGACACAAAATGGTATGTCCTTTATTTCTTACTCACTGTCTATTTGCAGTTGCGCGCTGTTGAGGTTTTTCATTTCTGATCTATGGTTTCGATATTGAATGGACAGTGGTTGCATGCCAAGCTATAGCTAACATTGTGAAGTCGTCACTTGGTCCAGTGGGCCTTGACAAGGTGTGCCTCCTTTTCTCCCTCTCATGAGATTCATGTTTGCTGTATGCTATATGCTATCTTTTGATACTGTCAAACTTAAAATTATAGGTGGTTGATGCTAAATGACCACTGGTGTTTTGATATTGACCATTAAATAGCTTGCTCATGTACACTGCTCATCCTCCTCTTAGGGTTTTTTCTTGAGGCAGGCCAATTTGAACCCAAACGTATTAACATTCTTAGATGATTTCTAGTGCAGTTAATTCTGTGTAACTATAAGTCTTTGATTCGTTACATTACGGTTTCAGGACTTTACTTAATTACTTGACATGGAACTGGTACTAAATTGCATCCCTCAGTCCTTATAAATAAGGACCACATATGGTTTATTAGAATCAGCAATTTTGCTTAAACAAATTAGCATTTCTTTGCAAAACAAAATATTTAAATTGTCAGACAAACCAAACAATGCAATAATTCTTCTTTTGTGATACTTTTTTGACATTGTTTTGATAGAATCGAAAATTCAGACTCTAAGAAGATATTCCTCATGAGTTGTAATGCAAAGAAACTTGTAGGTTTTGTACTTTGTTCAAGCAAAGCTAACACGATATGAGAAAGTCACCTCGCTCCTGAGAAATGCTGTCATTAGAGATTGCTGTCCTTTCGCCACTAAAATTTAATTCAATATTGCAGATGCTGGTTGATGATATTGGTGATGTAACTATCACTAATGATGGTGCTACAATTCTTAGAATGCTGGAAGTTGAGCATCCAGCTGCTAAGGTAGTATTCAAATCCCTTGTCCCATCTGATTAAACTATCCCACTTGCTGATGTTTGATTTTAATTCTCTCTCCTCTTATGCTAATGGCTTTCCGTTATATATTGTAGGTACTCGTCGAGCTGGCTGAACTGCAAGACAAAGAAGTTGGAGATGGTACAACTTCTGTAGTTATAGTAGCTGCAGAATTACTCAAGGTAGAATATGTCATTTTGCTTCTTTTAGAGTATTGTCCAATTTCAGTATCATTTTTCTTTATTCTCATTCTATGAGGAAGCTTTCACTACACCATATGCACTACAATTAGGTCTTTAAATTTTGCAGAGAGCCAATGACTTGGTGAGAAACAAGATCCACCCAACATCTATCATCAGTGGTTACAGAGTGAGTACCTGCTCAGCTTTCCTACCTTTCCTGATACTGCTCTTGGAGGATTTTATTCTTAGATATGATTTCTCTTCTTTCTCACAAAATATAATGGTGCTTATCTACTTACATGAGACTGCACTGTGTTCAAAATTGCTTACTTACTAGTTGAATGATTTGCAGCTTGCGATGCGGGAAGCCTGCAAATATGTTAATGAAAAATTGGCTGTGAAGGTATTGCTTCTTTCAGGCTTCAGAGTCCTTCCCTTGGGCATTTGTTTAAATGCTAAAAATTTATATCCTTGTTGCTGGGATCTAAAGTGATCTATGAATTATTTTCTATTGCCTTAGTTTTTGTAGTAGATGATAGATGTGACCTGAGAGCCAATGACTTGTGACTTTTAGCTCTTTCAAATAAGTATCTAATAGTGGAAATAGAATTATTTGCGCGGATTAGGAGTGTTGTTTGCTTCCCCTCATTTGAGTTTTGCTGAGTGTTTCTAGTGTTAATTAGAGCATGAGGATGCATTTTCTTTTGAGACCTTCCTTTTTGCATCAAGCTTATGATGACATGGAGTGCTTTGAAGCATTTAGATATGATCATCATGTAGGCTTGCCGGGTTATGGGAGATGCTTGGTGTGTCTTGTTGTCTTGAGTTGTATTTTGCGGCATAATCTTTCTGGCTTATGTCTAAAACCTTGTTTCCTTCCCTCCTTCTATATAGTTTACCTTTGGCAGAATTATTTGCACGGTGAAACTGAGAAGGGTTTATTTTGTGATTTAGTCATTTTGGAACCTTTCTTTTGTTCTAGTCACTGTATATGGTTTAGTATGTAGCCTTTCAATTTTGTTCCTGTTAATTGGCTAAATCAGGCAATTACATTTCCAATTGTTTCTTCCAGGTTGACAAGCTTGGGAAGGATTCCCTTGTTAATTGCGCCAAGACTTGCATGTCTTCTAAGTTGATTGCGGCAGACAGTGACTTCTTCGCAAATCTGGTAAGCTGATGATTGGTTGAGTAAAATTTATCATTGAATGCAAGAAGCTTTTTAGTGTCAGAATATAAATAGATACATCATAAATAGAATTTATATGGTTAGGCTTGTGGATGCCTTGGGCTTTGTTACTTTTTTTTAATATTCTTGATCACAAATTTATCCCTTTTCATGTTTTATTATGCTAGTTTCATCTTTGTTAATATGAGATACATTTTTATGAGCAACTGGGTGACATTATTGCTTGAGTCATCCATGTGCTAACATAATGGATGCTGCATAATAATAGGAAAAGAAAAAAGAAATCCAAGCTTTTGTTCTCTTGAATGCTCTAGGCTCTGGAATTTGTTGTTCAACCATGGGGTTACAAATGAAGATTATCTCTCCTCTTATTGAATAAGAAATATTCTTATATTCTCTTTGCTTACTGAGTTACTGATATCATACATTATTAAGAAGCTAAGCTTTTTTAATACGCTTGTTTCCTCTTTAAAAATTTGAGATACTTTTCTTTGATCAGCTGGGTGGGTAATTGCTTGAATCTCTTTCATGCTCAAATATAACGGATCCTGCATAAATAATAGGAAACTTCTTTGCTGATATCTTGCACCATTAAGAACTTGACTAGGCTGACCTTATAAGCTTTGATTTTTTTCTTACGGCTTGTGTCGATTATTAAATTTTCTCTTCCGCAAGGAATATTTCTGTGTGCCAAACTTTCGATTTTATTTGACTTTTGATTTAACTTATGCATGATTGTTTGGCCAGGTTGTGGATGCAGTGCAAGCGGTAAGGATGACAAATGCACGAGGGGAAGTGAAGTACCCAATAAAGGTTCTCTTTTACCTCGTTAATTTCCCTCATCGCATCATATATATTTTTTATTGTTCGTTGATTAAACAAAAAAAAGAAAGATGTCTTGCATGTATTTTTTGCACTTTCTGCTATGATTATGATTTGCTGCTTGTGTTTCATGTTTCAGAGCATCAATATTCTTAAAGCTCATGGAAAGAGTGCAAAAGACAGTTACCTTATGAAAGGCTATGCACTAAACACCGGCCGTGCTGCTCAGGGAATGCCTACTAGAGTTTCTCCTGCAAGGATTGCTTGTATTGACTTTAATCTCCAAAAGACAAAGATGCAAATGGGTGTCCAAGTTTTAGTTACTGATCCTAGAGAACTTGAGAAGATCCGTCAAAGGTGATCATTTCATTCTCTTTTTTTTCTTACACATTTCATGTGTTAAGAACTTCAGTACAGATGTTTGACCTAAAGAATAGTTTTTCTCACTAAAGTATACTATGGTTTCATATTGCTTCGGTCACCAATTTCATAGGAGTCTTATGATAGAAACCACTTAAGTAAGGATCTTGTCAAGGAAATCCTCAACGTTATCTGATATTATTAATATTCTAGAAATTGGCAATACAAATGGACTCTTCTACTGACTTACAGAAGGAAATGACGTAGACTGCTAATGATGCCTAAAGATAATCAAGGACCAGAATTAAGGAAACACTAACCCCAGTACTTGACTAGCAAGTAAACTGACTGAACTGGCTTCTACTAACCTGATTTCCCGTTAACAAACTGAACTGAAATAACAAAATGCAACAAAATGAATAAAATTAAGTAACTTAAGTAACTCTTTTTTCCGGTTCTTTTTTTGGTTCTTTCGGGCGCACCCCATGAAGTGTCAAGATCGGGGTGCCCCCAACTTGACCCCCCAGAGTCCGCTTCAGCGGAACCCTATTGGGTCAATGTTGTTGTTGTTGTTGTTTGTCCACATTATCAGCTTAGGTGGACTCCTATCACCTTAAGTGCCAAGAGACTTGATGATTGCCTTACAATTTTGCCATTTTGACTTCTTTTCTTGTTGCTGCCTGAAGTTGCTAAGCGTTTATACATGTCATGTTTCTTCTATGTTATCATATATGTCGTTTGGAACATTCATGCTATCTGATGTATCTGTCGTGTTCATTTTTTAGATTATTTTGAGATTGGATGGCCATCCCTGTACATTTACTTATTAGCTTCTTTCACAATGAATGTAGAGAATCTGATGTGACTAAAGAGCGTATTGAGAAACTGCTCAAAGCTGGTGCCAATGTAATATTAACTACCAAGGGGGTTGATGACATGGCACTTAAGGCAAGTTCCTAAAATCATCAACTCTATCTTATCAAATGCAAGGGCCTACTTGGTGCCAAAGATTTGCTACTTGGCTCAAAATAGTTACCTAATATCTAGCCTTAAAAAGAATTATATTAACTTATTTATCTTTTAAAAATCTGTTTCAGTATTTTGTTGAGGCTGGTGCAATTGCTGTCAGGCGTGTTCGGAAAGAGGACATACGGCATGTCGCCAAAGCAACAGGTGCAACATTGGTATGGGTTCTAATGAGATGATTTATAAGTAATTTAACCTTAATCTTTACGTTTGATTAAATTCCTAATATTACTGTTATCCCGGATTATGTGCCTTGTTGAATACAAATATCATTTTTCCTCATACTGGAATAAAATTCCACTGCCAATGGTCGGCAGAATCATTTTTTCTTTGTTTACGGGCTATATGTGCTGATGGATTAGTTTAGTAAAGAGCATAACTGGATTTGATAGTGCCATGTGTGGAAGTATAGGGTACAATTGTAATAAGTGGGAAGTTTGGGTCATGTTTGTAAATGTGTGTAAAGGCCTATTAAGAGGCTAATCCGAAATAATGTAGGGATTATCCAGACATTGAATGAAATCTATCTCCTTCCCTTATTCTCTCTTCTGTCCCTCTCCTATCTTCTTCCTCTATCTCTCTCAAACTCTTCTTCTTTACCTCTAATCTCCCTTCTTTTCTATCAAATTCTTTGTTATTGTCCTTGGGACATAACCTGATAGTTTGTCAATGTCTATTTTCATCTATCAAACAAGGAGAGGGTGAAGCTCTCAGTCTTGGAATCCAGATTTTAAGGGTATAATATATGGTCAAAAAGTTAAAAACTATCAAGTTATGATGAAACTAAAAATTAGCGATTGAGCTTCTACAGGATTGAAATGACCTGTAAACTTATCTGTTAGCAGAAATATATAAAAGGATTTGTGATCTCTTGTTTGTCTTGTCTTGATCAAGCAAGGACCTTTGCATGATCCTGTGTTGTTATGCCTCTTCAACATAGAAGATAGTAGATTTAATTCCAGTTTTTCTGTTTATTGCGATGTATGTCTTGACTGACTGATTGCTTGATAGACTTTGCACTGTAAGTGTATATAAAATGAGAAGGCTTTTGTCTACTACATCAGTATATGGTGTTTGTTCTGAAATGAGTTTTTGGGCTTAAACTCCAATATATTTGAATGAACGGCATCTGAGGACCTCTACAAGTACCAATATTTTTATAAAGTTGCTGCATGTCATTATAAAAGTAACTTTCTATACCTTGTAGAAGGGCCTGAAAAGGCTTTTTCATTCTATGTTAGAAGTATTTTTCATCATAAACATATTTTTTCTTCCTGGTTGGACTACATAAGTACATTGAAAGGATCCTGGGTTTAGTATGCTTCCCAGGCCACTGCTGGTGCACTGTTGGCATTTTTTGGGATGTGAATGAATTCTTATGGCAGTATCGCATCCATTGGTAAAAATATATTTAGATCACTCTGTGGAGTTTCTTATTCTCTAAGCCTGCTTTTAGCATGTTGAAATTTCTTATTTTCATTTTAAATATTTTGCTTAACACAAGTAATTGCTGTTTTACAAAATTCCTGACATATTAATGTCAAATCGGTTGTGCTTTATGTGCCGCCCTTTTGTCTTCCTGCTGTAAAATGGGTTACCCCTGGTTTGCTCATGAAAAAATGGTTTTGCAGGTTTCTACTTTTGCTGATATGGAAGGTGAGGAAACATTTGATACATCATTTCTTGGTCATGCTGATGAAGTTGTCGAGGAGCGTCTTTCTGATGATGATGTAATCATGATAAAAGGAGCAAAGAGTTCAAGTGCGGTAAGTGATTTACTTCTTTAGAATGCAGAGAAGCTCTCTAGCTCTAATATTTTGGAGTTTTGAATTTGTTTCGTATGTAACCAAATAAGAGAAATAAGAGAACAGAGTATTGCACTCTTTGCTATCCTTTATTGTCCATCTTGAGCATTTTGAATATGCCCATATTTCTGAGGTTGTATGTAGTAAATAAAAAAACAATGATAAGTGTGTACTTATAAGCAAGGTGCAATACTGTGCTTGCTTCGAGATGCCTGAGGAAAGTGAAGTCTATGGATCACACAAGCTTTAACCGCCTAAGCAATGCAGCACACTTGTTAAACCAAATGCTAGTTTTGTTATTTTTTGTGCTGTCAAATAGTTATGATAGTAGTAAATACTATTATGCTTTCACGTTATTTACCATTGGTTGTCATCATTTGTGTCTTTATCATAGTCATAGAGTCATCGTCTTTGTTATTATTCTTTGGGTTTCCTTAATCTAGACTTCTTTATTGTCGAACTTCATGTTTTAGGACGTGTTGGAAATTATGCTATGTCAATATGCAATTTGCACTGTAATATAATCATATGACATTTTCTATAGTGGATTAATGCCACTGAAATTAGTAGACCTACATGTTAGTTTTACTAAGTTTGCAGCAAATTACATTTTAACAACTTTTCTTTGCATTTTAAATACACATATGCATTCAATTTGTTTATTAAAAGCGTTACTAGTCTGAGATGAATATATAAATATGTTTCTAACGAAAAAAAGAAGCATACGGGGAAGTGTATGCTTCTAATTAAGGTGATAGTCATCCCTTCACTTGTGTGCACCCTACACTTCAGTTTTTTTCCCCCTATTATCTACTCTTTGGGTTCTCTGTAACGTGTGTATATCTATGCCTGCTTCCTTTGCTTCAAAGTGATTTTTATTCAATGATTACCTTTTCAGGTTTCTTTGATTCTCAGAGGGGCAAACGATTACATGCTTGATGAGATGGACAGAGCTTTGCATGATGCTATATGCATCGTAAAGAGGGCCCTTGAATCCAATACGGTGAGTCTATAGATACATTTTTATGCCTCTGGTTGTTTTGACATTGCATATTTCTCTGTCAGCAGCATGCTCTTTGATATTATCTATCCATCCATTGTACTCTGACAGCATATTGCCAATAATTATCCGATTTTTTTTGCTAGTTGTCTCGTACTTAAATTTTGAAGAATACCCTTAAAACTCACTATATGTCTTAGATAACAATCCAATTTTCTTCAGGGGATATTGTTATTGGCATATTTGGACTTTGCTTTTACATATGGTATCTTCAAGTGTTTTTGTATAGGAAGATTATGCTAGAGGTTTCTGACTATGAAACTTGTTCATGGCAATCATCAAATGTAGGTGGTGGCAGGTGGTGGTGCAGTTGAGGCTGCTTTATCTGTATATCTGGAATATCTTGCTACAACATTAGGATCAAGGGAGCAGCTGGCAATTGCAGAATTTGCTGAATCATTGCTAATTATTCCCAAGGTTTTCCATTGATCTTACTTAAGTTTTTAACTTTATTATTTCTGAGACTTGTCATGATTGTAAGCTGAACAATGGCCTTTTGTTCTGCAGGTGCTTGCTGTTAATGCTGCCAAGGATGCCACTGAATTAGTTGCCAAGCTTCGAGCTTACCACCATACAGCACAGACCAAAGCAGATAAACAACACTTGTCACGGTATTACTCAAGTGCATAAATCATAATGACTTCATCTTGAAGTAGATGTGATGGAAATACCATAGGCTTATTTTTTGATACCATGTAACCCACGACTCACAAAATCCGAGAAATGGAACTAACTTCTGCATATGCTGTTATGTATGGTATTTTAACCTAATATGATGACTAGAGAATGTCAATGATTAAAATAAGCATTTCAATAGGTTCTAGTAGGAGATGCTGATTTGTTTCTCATTAAAGGAGATGCTGATTTGTTTGCTCATTGCTAATGTTTTCTCAGCATGGGATTGGATCTGCAAAAGGGAACCGTGTGCAACAACTTGGAAGCTGGAGTGATTGAGCCAGCAATGAGTAAAGTCAAAATCATACAGGTGAGATAAATCAAACAATATATTCAAGACTCTTTGAACTTAAATATTGGGGCTCTTGAACAACTAAATGGTTTATAACTCTGAAAATTTGTGTCTTCAGTTTGCCACGGAGGCGGCCATAACAATTCTCAGAATCGACGACATGGTGAAGCTGGTGAAAGACGAGAGCCAAGAAGGGAATTAGCAGATATAAGTTGCTACGCCCTGAAATCTTACTTTGAGCTGTTAAAGACTCAGTTAGCGGTTCTTGAGTGACAGATTTTGTCAGTTTTTTCGAATCGTCTGTATCTGTTTTGGTAACTGACTGACGCTGGTTGGCTGTGTGGATGAATGGGAAGGAAGTATCACAGTGTATGGGTCTGACATTTTGATCATTTTCCTTGACTCCTTGATTGTATTTTGTCAATGTATTTGGGTCTGTTTTGTTTTTTTATACTCATTTTCCTATTTTAATTAGTAATAGGACAATTGTCATGAGTATCACATATTCACATGGGTTGAATCCAAAAATTAGAACTTTATCCCATGAAAGTATCAAAGTAAGCTCTTAATGGTTTTCATTTTTTAGCATTGCCAAAACTCTTCTGAATGTCGTCCTTTATTTCTTGCAACAAACAAACATGTACATGATCGATTATGAGCCATTGAACTAGGAAGTACGCTCTTTACTTGTTGCATATGAAGCATCAATCGGGTAAGAGAGCCTACATATTTACTTAGTGCTCGTTTGTTTAAATGGAGAAATTTGGATTCCCGTGAAATTACTTCAAAAAAATTTTAAATTAAGAAATTAAAATAAAGGAAGTTAGGATTGATAAATTAATTTTTTTTTTTATCATCGCTCACATTGTCACATTGTGAAAATATATGTACGAGTTCTTAATGACAGTGTAATGATGATGAACACAAATCATTGGGCGTAGTATTCTAGACGTACATTAAAAGACCAATTTTTCCTTCTCTTTCTTTTACTAGCTCATTCATTGATGGTCGTCCATTTTTCTTTGCACCCATCCTCTTCTCCTTCTCCTTCTCCTTCTTTCTTACACTATTGATTTGCAAAGATCGGAGCCAAATCACCTATTTCTTTCTTCTCCATTCTTGATTACACTCATCATATCTAAGTCCAAAATTCCAAATCGAAATCGAAACCATCACCTAAACTCCCAGATCCAACACTCTGACACCTTAGACCCGACCATCCAAACCCGCAATAAGACTTTCTCTTAATTGCTTCGGGACTCAACAGTGAGAATTTGTTAGCAGGTTTCTACTCTCATTTAAAATTCTATGTGCTTGATGATTCTGTTTGGATTTAAATTATCATTGCTTGATTCGATCTGCTTACATTGCTTGATTTTATGTTCATTTTCTTGTGATCGATTAGCCCGAGCTAGCTAGCGCTTCAGCGTGCCCAACGCCCCAACTACATATATAGCATATTTCAAGGCATTTGATCCAGATCTGGCCGGGCATTGGAGATGGTATGCTTATGGAGTCAGTCATTGAGCTGGAGATGGTCATGACGACGACAGAGGTAATTAAATATTTTAATTGACCAATTAATTTAAAAAACATGATCTGCTTTAATAACTCTTCAAATTAGAGATTAGAGACATGCACCATTGCACCCTATGTACATGCTAAATTAATTTACGGACTATTTTTTTTTTTACTTCTTTCCCTGCAATATTTTTATGTGGTCCAAAGAAAATGACCAAGAGTGTACTAGTATTGAACCTTGGTTATGGCTCTTTATGCACGCAAAGCTTCACATTAATTAATGCTTAAATGACAAAAATGTTGAATGTACTAGCTGCCTAGCTAGCTAGCATTACTATATATACAACTTGACCGGATATCAACGTTCTCATCTAATTATTATAAATATTAAAATAATTTGATTAACTAAATGTGTTGATGATCGAAGGAGGTGCAAATAATATGAATTAATATACATTTTTTTTCCCTTAATGATCTCCATGGAAAGATTGATTTCTTTTAGAGACCTTAGGCCAAAGCTTATAGTTTATTTATGTTAGTTCACTACTATAAAATGGCCCAAAGCTTCTTCTTTTTTGTGTGTGAATCTTCTAGGATGATAAGGTTTAATTGGCAGGTCAATTCTCTCATACTTTAATTAGCTATGCTCATTTAGAACCAATAAATTAATGACGCTGTATAATGTAGAGTATGAAGTTATGTGTCACCATCATCGCCAATCGATCGATCAAGTCCCAATTATGGTAATTAGAAAACAATATGTATAACTCAATTGAAGTTTTGTATCACCGTCCTCATCAATCGATCAAGTCCCATTGTCCCAATTATGGTAATTAGCAAACAATATATATATAACCCTCTTTAATGATCTAGGAAGCACTTATAGTACTACCTTTTGTTCTACCAGTATAAATGTACAACAACACGATTCAGGTTAGAATATGTCCGTCCCACATCTGAAAGTTGGGAGTTAATTGGACTTGTATATAACTCAGCGGATTACTCATCCTATTGCCAATTGGCTTTAGGATGGAACCCTACTGGGCTAATATGGCATCAGAGCCATCTGTCTAACGACCTCTCTCGATCTTGAGCCCGCCCCGTTATGTTGTCCAAGTGTCAACTGGGCCAGTTCCCCCAGTTGCACTTGCGGGGGCGTGTTAAAATATGTCCGTCCCACATTTGAAAGTTGGGACTTAACTGGACTAGTATATAACTCAGTGGGTTATTCCTCCTTAGGATGGAACCCTGCTAGTTTAATATGGTATCAAAATATTCTGCAAATGAACATGCCCTAAATCCCAAAGAATATTAATTCAACCGGTGAGAAAAAATCATGAGATCTCAATCACCGACGATCTCGAAGAAGAAGAACAAGAAGAAGCCGTACGTGTTAACTCAAGATCGATGAGATTGCATCACCGCTTAGAATTCCTCCTTGCACGACAACCTCATCAACTGTTAGATTCGGGAACCGAAAGAACGGGTGACGTGTCGGCGGTTTTTACAACTTAGCGTATAAAGTAGAGATCCACCTTCAAACCCAAAAGCTTAAGCCATTGGGTAGGGTTTCACTCTTCCTTTATATGCTAGTGGTGGTTCCCTTATACTCTCGATGTGGGAAGTATTTTTATTCCAACATCAACAATTTGGGAAGGAGCCTAACAAGGTTGTAATTGTCTGATCAGGATGGGACCAAATCGGGCTCATCGAGAACGCCTGTGGTAACGAGTTGGAGGAGGCTGGTGTTAAGACAAAGTTGCACACTATGAGTTGTGGTGATGTCCTTCAATTTGAGCAAGTATGCAGACCGATTAATGTTGGTGTTAAGTGGCGACATTTCTAGTCCACTTTTCGGAGTCACGAAGCACACCAAGTGCGACTTTCCGATGATCATTTGAGGGAGTAAAGGTCCATCTGATGAAGATCAAAGCATAGACATTTTGGGAACCGTTAAACGTACGGTTGTAAAGGATATGCTTAGCTTCTTAGGTTTATCGTGATGCTAAAAACAATTTGTGCAAAGGTTCTCTAGCACAGCTCAACCGTACCATTGACTAGCTGAATAAGAGGTTGACTTCTATACCTATTCTTAGGTTTATACGTATATAGGGCCCATGTACTACAATGGTAGGTACCATTTCTTATACCGACCAATACAACCCGAAGGGATCGGTTTGGGGGAATATAGTTTGGGCTCACTCATTATCCATTGACATGGTCAACATGAACTCTCTTGACCCGGACCTCTACCCATCTGAGCCCTTTGACGTCGAGGGTTGTTGGTTCAGGTCAGCCACGATCCTACCTCGGATGGGGCCTGCCATATTGTACACCGGGAAGAACACACGTGGTAGGTAGGTCCAAAATATCGCCCTGCTGGCCAATTTTCTGACCCATATTTGCGGGTATGGGTCAAGTCCAACTACAACCCGGTGGTGCATGACCCACAACGAATATGAATGCAAGCTACTTTCGAGACCCCACAACCGCTTGGTATGCGGATGATGGGCATTGGAAGATGTTGGTGGGTGGGAGGAAAGGCTCGCGAAGGGGCATGACACATCTCTACAGAAGCCAGGAATTCAAGACATGGATAAAGGCGAAACATCCTTTGCCCTCCTCCCCTAATACGGGCATGTGGGAGTGCCCCGGCTTATATGCGATTTTCGTCACCAACATGACAAAGCACGTGCTCAAGGTTAGCCTTGACAACATGCGTTTTGAGTACTATACTGTGGGGAGGTATGAGAAGACGATATATAGATTTTCTTCCCCAACAACCCTTCTTTGGAAGAGTGGATTGGTTTGAAGTATGACTATGACAATTTTTATGCATCCAAGGCATTCGTCAACCCCAAGAAGAACCGCATGATCTTGTGGGTTTGGGCCAAAGAATCCGACACCTAAGACATGAATCCGACTATGACAATTTTTTTACAGTTTTGCTTTTGGTGTCGAATTTATTGACACAACCCCACAAGATCCTACGGTTCTTCTTGGGGACGAATAATGTCTTGAACACATAGAAAATTGCCATATTTGTACCTCAAGAAGTCATTCCACCCGTCCAGTAAAGGGTCGTTGGGGAAGAATCTATCCGTCCTCTTCTCACACCTCCCCACAATACAGTACTCAAAACGCGTGTCGTCAAGGCCAGCTAACCTTGAGCACGTGCTTCGTCATGTCAGAGACGGAAATCGCATAGAAGTCGGGGCACTCCCACATGCCCGTATTAGGGGCGGAGTGCAGAGGGTGCTTCGCCTTCACCCAAGTCTTGAAGTCCTGACTTTTGTAGAGATGCGCCATGCCCCTTCGTGGGCCTTTCCTGCCGTCCATCAACATCTTCCAATGCCCGTCGTCCGCGTACAAAGCGGTTGTGGGGTCCAAAAAGCAGTTTGCATTCATATCCGATGTGGGTTGCACCACCACGGTTGTAGCTGGACTTGACCCATACTCGCAAACATGGGTTAGACAAATTGGTAGGGAATTCATTGTTGGGAATTTCTTGTTGTCGAAGAAGCCCTTGGATGGGTAGAAGTTTCCATAATTATACCTTAAACCATCCCAATCATCAATTGATGTGTTATGAGGCACACAAATGTCTTTCACTAGATCATAGGTTCCAATCTTTTATTAGTCATATCTTTTAAGATCGAGACTAATTTTCAAAACATGTTTACCACTAGGACCATATACAAAAGTCTACACTCCACTTTTTCATTTCAAATCAATCGGGTAGAAATCCGAACACTCCCAATTCCAAGTCCCGTCTTTAGAATGCAAAGGGTGTTTGGCCTTAAACCAACTTTTAAAGGTCTTACTCTTGTACAAGTATGTCATTCCTCTATGGTTCCTCTTACCACCCACCAAAATATGCCAATGTCATTGTTACACCAAGTTTTTGTAGGATCGTAAAAGTAACTAGCATTGATGTCTTTGCTTGGTAACACGAGCGGGTTATAATCTGGTTTAATCCATTTTCTAAGATATGGGTCCGAGAGGCTAGTAGGATATGCAACATTTAGGAGTTATCGCATATCTTTGTCCAAACCCGTGTAGAAGATAACGAGTCTATTGTCCAGGAGGATGGTTGTTGAACCGAACCACGTATCGTTGATATCGAATGGTTTAGAGGGCCAATTGTTAGTTCAAGTGCTTCTCAATTGATGAGATCCTTTGATATTAAGTGGGCCTACACTATGTCTCCCCTAACAGATTCATTGACACTGTACTGGTAGAAGAGGTGGTAGAAACCTTTGTAGTACATCGATTATGTTTAGAGTTAAAGACATTGGTTTAAAATAGTTTAAAAAATGATCAAATGAAAAAATTAAAATTGAAAGTGTTTTAAGAGAATTCTGAAAGTAAGAGAGTTCTCTTAAAACACTTTCAATTTCAATTTTGTTATTTGATCATTTTTTAAACTATTTCAAATCAATGTTCTTAACTCTAAATATAACCGATGTACTACAAAGGTTTCTACCACCTCTCCTATCATTATAGTGTTAACGGATCCATTAAGGGAGACATAGTGTGTTCCACTTAGTATCAAAGGATCTCATCAATTGGGAAGCACTTAAACCAACAATTTGGCCCTCCAAACCATTCAATATCAACGATATGTGGTCCGGTTCAGTACCCATCCCCTCGGGCAATAGACTCGATATCTTCTACATGGGTTTGGGTCCACTAGCCTCTCAGACCCATATCTTAGAAAATGGATTAAACCAGATTATAACCCGATTGTGTCACCAAACAAAGACATTAATGCTAGTTACTTATGCGATGCTACAACAACCATAGAGGAATGACATAATTGCACAAGACCAAAGACCTTCAAAAGTTAGTTTAAGGCCAAACACACTTTGTATTCTAAAGATGGGACTAGGAATTGGGAGTGTTCGTATTTCTACCCAGTTGATTTGAAATGAAAAAGTGGAGTGGAGACTTTTATATATGGCCCTAAACCCCCTTCTAGCTTTTTACTCTGGGTCCTCCTTAGATACCCTCCCGACGTCAAGTCGGGGTAAGGGTGCGTACATCTCGACCCCCCAGAACCCGTATATACCGAGTTCCACCTGGGTAGATGTTGTTGTTGTTGAAAATTAGTCTCGATCTTAAAAGATATGACTACTACAAATTTAGAACCTATTATCCAGTGAAAGACATTTATGTGCTTGATAACACATCAATTGATGATTGGGACAGTTTAAGGTATAATTATGGAAACTTCTACCCATCCAAGGGCTTCTTCGATAATTTGTCTGACCGTATTAGTCTGACCCATATTTGCGGGTATGGGTCAAGCCCAACTACAACCCGGTGGTGCAACCCACACCGAATATGAATGCAAGCTGCTTTCAAGACCCCACAACCACTTTGTACGTGGACGAAGGACATTGGAAGATGTTGATGGGCGGGAGGAAAGGCCCGCGAAGGGGCATGACAAATCTCTACAGAAGCCATGACTTCAAGACATTGATAAAGGCGAAGCATCCTGTGCACTCCACCCCTAATACGGGCATGTGGGAGTACCCCGACTTCTATGCGATTTCCGTCTTCGACGTGACGAAGCACGTGTTCAAGTATAGCCTTGACAACACGCATATTGAGTACTATACTGGAGGTATGAGAAGACGACATACAAATTCTCTTCCCCAACGACCCTTCTTTAGAAGTGTGGAATGGTTTGAAGTACGAATATGACACTTTTTATGCATCCAAGACATTCATCGGCCCCAAGAAGAACCGCATGATCTTGTGGGTTTGGGTCAACTAAGGAATCCGACACCCAAGACATGAATCTGACAATTTTTTTTACGGTTTTGCTTTTGGTGTCGAATTCATTGACCCAACCCCACAAGATCCTACGGTTCTTCTTGGGGTCGAAGAATGTCTTGGACGCATAGAAATTTCCATATTCGTATCTCAAACCATTTCACTAGTCCAGAGAAGGGCAATTGGCCAAGTAGGGGAAGAATCTATCCGTCCTCTTCTCATACCTCCCCACAGTATAGTTCTCAAAACGTGTGTCGTCAAGGCCAGGGGCGGAGGGAGAGGGGTGCGAGTGGGGGCTATAGCCCCCACTCAATTTTTTTTTTGAAAAATATATATAAAAAAATACAAGATTATTGATAAAATGTCCAAAAAAAACTAGGTTAATTTTATATTTTTATGAAAAATATAAAATAAGGGTTTTGTAATACAATATTTTTTATACTGAAAAATACAAAAAAAATTTATATTGTTCTAAAAATCCCTGCTTAGTTCCGTCTAGGTCTTGCCTAGGAGCTAAAAGGTCCTATCCCGCTTAGTCTCTCATCCCGGTTAGAAGACCACCAAGTTCATCTAGGCGCCTGTTTAGGCCGTCTAGGCGGTCTCTCTCCGTCTAGGGACTGTTTAGTATTTTTTAGAACACTATCTGTTTAAAAAAAAATTATACAAAAAAATTCTGTATTCTTGAAATTTTTTATGTAGCCAAGAATTTGACCCAGAGAAATTTAGCCCCCACTGGATCGAATTCCTGGCTACGCCACTGGTCAAGGCTAACCTTGAGCACGTGCTTCGTCATGTCGGAGACAGAAATCGCATAGAAGTCGGGGCATTCCCACATGCCCGTATTAGGGTCGGAGTGTAGAGGGTGTTTCGCCTTTACCCATGTCTTGAAGTCCAGGCTTCTATAGAGATGCGACATGCCCCTTCGCGGGCTGTTCCTCCCACTCACCAACATCTTCTAATGCCCATCTTATGCGTACCAAGCGGTTGTGGGGTCCTGAAAGCAGCTTTGCATTCATATCTGGTGTGGGTTGCACCACCGGGTTGGAGCTGGGCTTGACCTATACCCACAAAATATGGGTCGGACAAGTTGGTGGGGAGGGCGATGTTTTGGACCTACCTACCCCGCGTGTCCTTCCCGATGTATAATATGGCGGGCCCCATCCTAGGTAGGATCGTGGCTGACCCGAACCAACCCCCCTCGACGTCAAAGGCCTCATATGGGTAGAGGGTCGGGTCAAGAAAGTTCCAGTTGATCATATGTCAATGGATAATGAGTAAGCCGACACTATATTCCCCCAAACCGATCCCTTCGAGTTGTATTGGTAGAAGAAATGGTACATACCATTGTAGTACATAGGCCCTAATACGTATATATTCGAATGATTTCAAATTATTGAGATCATTTTATAACCATCTACTTTTTTTATCGTATACAACAATCCATCAATCACAAAACAACGCATATATATAGTCACATTGTAATACATATTTTTAAAATGGAGTTTGTATTTTTAATAGATAAAAGAATAAGGTTGAGTATAATTTTAAGTTTTTATCATACATATTATTTCATATTGAAGTAATGAAGTTTTTACTCCACACTCGCATATGCTGGATTTTTCTCCAATGGATTGAAATAAAACTGTTACAATCAAATGAAAATTATAACACAAATTAAGTACATACATTCCAGTACAAGCTAGCTTCTCCTCTGGAAAGCCCATCTCAACTGCAACAACTCTTCTTATACCGTTGATATTTTGGGTTTGACGTGTGACGATTACATCAAACATATATCTTCCTATCAAGAGATCAACATTATGTTATTTTCCTAAAAATGGTAGAAAGATTCACGTACAAGAAATTAGAATGAAGAAGCAAGCTTAATCAACATATAAAAGAGAGAAGTGGGAGATCTATTTAACTTTTCAGAAAAGACCACCTTTTTTTAGAGAATTGGAAATGGAAGGAGGAGATATTAATTTGGAAATGAAGGATAAAGGGGAAGCCATGGTTGGTAAGTATATATACGTATATATAGACAAAGGTAGCGATTAGGATGAAACAGTGCATCCTTACGGATAAGAGCATGAAACTTTAGGTGAAGTCTAATCTGATCACAAGTGGTAAAATATCGTAATCTGACCACTGCGTCAACGATTGAATTATACTGTCGAGAAATATGTTTGATTTTGACGTCCTCGAACATTTGTAGGATCATACGAGTATCTGTGATGATCATCTCAATTGACCACGGACAAGACCTATCTCCTTGAGCAACCTTTATTACAGTAATGTTATCTCCTTCAATTTCAATTTTAGTGAGTCATCGTTTCTGTGCTTCTTTTATCGCAAGGTATAGTCCCATCGATTCCGCTTAGAGGGTATTCCAGGTTCGGTTTATATGGGCGTCCAAATGGATTATTTCCCCTAAATGGTTAACCATAACATATCTTGTTGTAGTTGTACCATTTTCTCTTTTTGATCCATCAAATTTTATTTTTATTGTATCTCATGGTGGTTTTAACCATTTGGTATTCTATTAACATCGACGTCCAAACTACATCCAACAACAAAACACTTAATTCAAGCCATACTTAACCAAGAAGGTCAAGCGGCGGCTCGTACAAGTGAGTCATATGTTAGACTAGGGTCTGTACAAGAGGACCAAGCCATGTCTCAAGCTCCCTAGCTTACTACATCTGTGTGCTTCACTATGTATTAATATATGTTTACAAGTTACAAAGATAGATTAAGATACATAAAAATTGCCCTCCTGATCTATGTTTTAATGCGTAAGTCACCAGTAGTAGATTGAGGATTCAAAATCACCCGTCCATCATCGACACATGAGCTATAGAGCTCATGTTGTGTCCCACATGAGCTATAGAGCTCATGTTTGTCCCAAAGTCAGCTGGATTTAGCTCTCGCTTTATCTTCTTCACTTCCAAGGCCTTCTCTTCAACTTTAGTCCTCACAAAGTGATGTCTCACATATATATGCTTTGTTCTTTCATGAAGCATGGGATCTTTGCATAGATATAGGGCACTTTGACTGTCCATGAACAATATAGGCTTCAGAGGTGAAGTCTGGATCTCACCAAGAATTTCGGTCAGCCATATAACTTCTTTAGCTGCCTTAGTGTCAGCTATGTATTCGGCTTCTGTGGAGGAGAGGGCAACAACAGATTGTTGCTGTGATTTCCATGATATGCAATTACCTGTCCAAGTGTAATAATATGCAAAAGTGGACTTTCTGTATTCCTTGTTACTAGCATAGTCAGAGTCACAGTAACCATGTAACTCATTCTTGGAATTGTGCTCAGAGTAAACAAGACAATAATTTATAATATTACAAATATATCTTAAGCAAAATTTCATGGCATTTTAATGGCACTCTGCAAGATTAGACATGAATATACTTAAGATACTTATAACAAAGGCAAGGTTAGGTCTAGTACACGACATAGAATACATGATAGATCCAATAACAACGTCATAAGGAACTTCAGACATTTTTGTTTTTTCTCAGGGTCAGTGCGACATAACCTTTTAGATAACTCAAAATGTCTCCCTAAAGGTATAAAAGTGGGTTTAGAGTTCATCATTTTAAACTTTTCAAGAACCTTATGCATGTACTCAATTTGAGACAGCCACATCATTATAAGAGGCCTAAATTGAAAATTAAAACCTTGCATAAAATATAGTAGATAAACCCAAAACAATTTTTATAAATATCTAAATAAAAAATGTACCAAATCTTTTTAAAATCTATACTACTACAATACAAAGTGGAACCCAATTCTTTACAAAAAAATTACGCCACAGTGCAAAAATATAATTAATTAACATTAAAATATTATTTTAATTTTAATAAAGACTTTATTGCAATAGGTGAATTTTATAGATATTTTGTGTCTCAAGTTATTTTTATTCATTCTTTTTAAAATCAACATCATATCTAATGTGAAGATGAAGATCTCTTAATAGAATAAAGGAAAAATGACTTCTAATAATATGAATTATTCACTTTGAACCAATAATAATACGAACTTAAAAATTACCAGCAATAATACGAACTATTACGATATTGGTTCAAAGTAGATACTTCATATCATTATAAGTCACTTTTCCTAGAATAAAAGAATTTTTTATTAAAAAAGAGTATTCAAGATTCTATCTTATTCAATACTCCCTATGTTTCCTAAAACTTGTCTTTATAGCCTCTTTTTCTTATTTTAAAAAACTTGTTTTTTAGGCTTTTTTTTTTTATTTCTTTCCAAATTTGTCCTCACTTTATAAGAGTAATAATTACTTTTAATAATTTTCTAGCAGGGCTTATGAATACACATTTTTCTAAAAATAAGGTTATTTTGAGTAAAAATTTATTCCTTAATATGTGTATATTGGGTTAAAAGGACATGTTTTAGGAAACAGAAGAAGTAAGATTTTTTAAAATATCTTATATATTGATTTTGAGAGTTTCTATGATACCATTAACATTCTTAGTAGGAAAATAAATCTTACATGACTTATATGAAAATATATTTATATATTTTCTAAATTATTTTAATATTTTTTTTGTAAAAATAGGTGAATTTTATAGATAAAATATATATATTTATTTTCCCAATGTCGCTAGCAAATTTAGTATATTGTTTGGTTCAAATTTTTACATATATATATATAATATAAAATATTCTAAATTATACAATCATCATCCACCATAATAGGAGTCTTAAACTAATAAACCTATCTTGTAAATAAATATACAGATCCAAGTTCATTCATCTGTTTGTAAAGAGGCCCAAGTTCATTCAACTGATTTTTTTTAGCGGACCGATTACGAGCCTGTCCTTTTTTTTTTGTCCAACGGACCTGTCTGTAAACAACCCTAGGAAGGAACAGAGAGAGAATCAGGACGGAACGACGGACTCGGGAGAAACAATCCTTCACCGCCGGCATATCAAAGTCTACAAATTCGTGATCGGTTTGAACTTGTCCTTCTCAATTGAATTTTGTTTCTAATGTCTTTATGTCAACTGTGGTTCTTATTTCTCAATTGAGAAAGATCCACATTTTCATTGTTATCGTGCCGCTGGCGCCTGGCTGAGAACTCCCGGCCGCCACCTGCCTCTGCCACTGAGTTTGTATGTAGGAAATAGTCGTACACCTATGTGTGAATGATTCCAACTTGATGTATTAAACAATTCTGTGAAATTTCGAGTATGGGAAAATCAATATTTGAAGTTAGAGAATTAAACGAAAATTATTTGCAGGGAGGATAAATTGATCAAATTGAACCCATGGATCGCCCACCTCATGATTTTTCAGCTGCAATGGCATTTGCTCAGCAGCAACAGCAACAGCAATATGGTTTTCATCCACAGCATCAACAGTTCCCTGGATCTGTTCATGGCCCTCCCTTTCTACCTCCACATCCTTCTCTTCAACAATACCCATTCCCACATCAGCAACATCCTCACCCTCCACATCCTCACCTTCTTCATCTTCAGCAGCAACAACCACCACCTCCCAATTTCCCACCCCATCTGCCTCCTCAGCTGGTAAACTCCCCATTTGGTGGGCCCGGGCCCTATGATTCTGCCCCACCTCCTGTTCCTCCACCGCCCGATCCTGAGCTCCACAAACGCATTGATAAGCTGAGTGAATATGTTGCAAAGAATGGACCCGAGTTTGAAGCCATGGTTCGTGAGAGGGAACATGATAAACCCGAGTATAGTTTCTTGTTTGGTGGTGACGGCCATGGATACTATCGTTACAAGCTTTGGATGTGTGCTCGGCCTCCTGGCCCGTTCAATGCACCTCCTTACCCGTCTTCTATGCCTGTGATGCATGGAGCTCCGAATCCCATGATGTCCCCACATCCCCCTCCACTTAATCCGGCTGTTGCTGGGGCTTCTCCCTTGCAACAACCTCCTTTTCCACCTCTGTATGATCAGCAACATCACCAATATATGGGTCATGGTCGAACAGATTTTGAGCATCCTTCCAAGTCTTTTAGGGGTATCTCTGGGCCGCTTCCTTCAGATGTGGCAATGGAGTTGAATAATGTGCTTGGCGCCCTTTCTGGAACCAAAGAGTCAATCAAGGGTGCCAAGATGTGGTTTATGCAGAGGTCCCCTTTTGCACCTGGTTTAGCTGAGGCACTTAGAGAAAGGGTTTTCGCTGTGGATGATTCAGAGAAACAGTTGCACATAGTCTACCTTGTTAATGACATTCTCTTTGACAGGTTATTCTCTTGCTCTTTTTATAGTTATGTAGTCACAGTCCTCTTATTTATTGTCTTCCGTTACCTTTTTACTTGTGTGATTGATTCTATATCATTTTTCTAATTGCTATGCACTCTCCCACTTATTTTTAAGTATATTTATCACATATTAAGTATTGCATTCAGCCCTTTATATGCTCTTTTAACATTTGTGTCATTCTACTAATTTTATTCTGCTTTCTTTGACTTGGACTTCAGCTTGCAGCGCCGTGTGAATCCGCATGATCTTGATAATGAGGCCTTGGCATTCAAACCTGTTGTAGGCTCCATGCTTGCTAGGATTTACCACAACCCACATAATAAGGAGGAAAATCAGTCACGGCTACAGAAGATATTGCAGTTCTGGGCTACTAAGGAGGTCTATGATCAGGAAACTATCCATGCCTTTGAAACTGAAATGCTTGGCGGGCCACCAGCTTTTCCTCTTCATGGACCTCCAAAGGATCTGCGTTCATCATTTGATGTTGTTGGGGGTAAGATTTTTGCCCCCTCTATATCCGTTTGTCTTCTTTTAACTGTCCTTGAAGGATATCATACATTTTTATGCACAGTTTATAGGAATTATTTCAATAGAAGCGGTTTTTGAAGTCCTCTGGTAATGAATAACAAAAGAAGAAATGGTATTTCTAATGTGTGCCCATGGACACATTTCAATTATCTAAACCTGGAAGATATATCCAAACTATAACCCTAAGGTCTCTTTTGGTATCAATATCAAAGATATGAGATATCGGATATTGTGTATGAATATCAAGGTATGGTATGAGTGATATCAATGTATCAGGTATGGAGTGATATCTTTGATATACCTATTTTAAGGAGATAACAAAATAACACCTTGATATCACATTGACATCGATTGCATAATGTACCAAACATAGATTTGAATACTCATACATGATATACTGATATAGTGATATTGATAGCCCTAAATTCGAATTTATCAACCCTAAAGTATCAGTGAAATAATAAACAATCAATCAGATTACATGTATTTACCAAATAGTGAATTGTTAACATGTGCCCATTGGCACAATTAGGAAATTCCAAGAAGATGTAGAGGTCTTGCTGCTCGTTTCTCTTCAAATGCCTATGGCACTAGTTAAATCTACTCATATATTCATTCTCATTCTGCAGGATTGCCAAACATTCCTGCTCAACAATTGCAGCAGGATAAATTAAACAGTTTGACAAATCAAGAGCAGCCTGATCGTAATGGGACCCCACTTACAACGATGCAGCCTGGTCTTCAATTTGCATATCAACCGTTCTCAGCGCCCATTCCCCCTACCTCTGCTAATTTACCCTCAATTCAGCAAACCGTTAACATGGCGGAGAAGCCGCCTCCATACCCATTATTCCCACCTGGCCTTATCCCTGGAATGGTCAGGAAACAGCAGATTGGAAGCGGTGTTCCCTACTCTCCTATGAGCCCACTTGATATTCCTACTGTAATTCCTCCTTCGGACATACCTGAATCCGAAGTCTTGGAGAGGGTTTCAAAATTCTTTAAAGAGATTGGAGAGGTCAATCCTTCTGAGGGACCCATGAACTCTTCTGAGGGAAGATACGAGGATGAGTACGAGAGAGAATCTCCTGTTCGTAAGGGCGGTGCTTGTATTCCCCCACCGCTTAACTTGCAGGCAGGGGATTCTGACACGGGAACCAATGCTGATGGAAGTGTTAAAGAAAGCTCAGGTGGGTCTGGGAGGCTCGGTCTGGGGGCGTCTGCTGACCCGAATGAGCCGAGCCAGTATGATGACGTGTACACCAGCTATAGGAAACAGAGAAGCACTAATTACCATACTTCCATGAGCGTCAGAGCTGTGACAAGATAAAAAACCAGGTTTTTATTTCACCCGCTCTTCTGTAGGTTCAGCAATTTCAACTGAATTTTGGCTTCATGTTGAATTTGGGTGGATGATGTGAACACATGTATGCTGTTCCTGTGTGATTTGGAGTAATGTCTTTTTTTTGTTATTAAACTTGGATTGTAAACTGGTTTCCAAGGGTAAATCTGTTGAAGCTTAAGAAAGATTCTGAATTAGGAGAGTTGTTAAAGTGGCAGTCAAAGCGTAAACCATGTACATAGTGATCTTTTCCTTAGATGTAAGGCAGCTAGTTCTTTTAGAAATTTGAGTTTGGTATCAATAAGGTTGAACGGCCAGGTCAAAGTAAAAATGAACTATGAGAATGATTACTCTCATGGTCATGGATCATGAGAGTCAATCTCTAGGCAATACCTTTGGAGGATGAACCACTTAACTAGATATCCGAAGGATACCCTCCAAATGTTACCAATTGTGTTCAACTCGATCTTTAATTATCAAAAATTCGTGTTCAAGTAAAAAAATAGTATATCGGCGAAGCATGCTATTTTATTATTGTAAAAAGGAACTATGAGAATGTCCTTGAGGCTTGAACCATATATTCTATTACAAGGCTCTAATCATAGAAGCGGCCACATTGGAGAGAACATTGAGATATTTGGAGCGGTCAATCAGTGCGGATTCACCACCGGAACTTTTAACTGCTGTCTCGCATTCGATGGCCCCGCCAACGGCATCGACCATGGCGTCGACTGCAAACTTGGGTTGGCCAGCCACTGCTGATCTGGCTACAGGGACGTCCGAGGTGATCACAAATTGGAAATCTGTCAAACACACCTTGAGGGCTTTGGCCTTCTTTGGAGGTGGAGACTCCTTTAGTAGCTTGTTAACGTAACCGATTGCATCGGTGAATTTTGAATTCACAACATCGATCATGATTCGGGCTAGCCCCGTGGAGTCAGCCGTCGAGCTTCGGGGGTCTGCTCGCAGCGAGGACTCGCAAATATGTCTGTTTGGAGACGCCGGAGGAGAAGGCGAGAGAGAGGAGGAAGATGAGTTTGTATTGATACATAACTTATTTTTGTGATTCTGTTGTATGTATTTACGTTGGGAAGATATATATAGGTTGAAGGTGATCCAAATGCATGCCTGTATTGGCGTCTAATTTATACGATTTTGTGATCTAAATTATATGAGGAAAGAAAAGATCTTTTATTAAAAGCAAAAGATTTGATCATTGCATTAATCTATATCATCACATATTAATATATTCTTATATTTATAATTTAGAAAATTATCAGCACTTAGTTTGAAAGATCTGTTCGGTCGGTTAGTAATTATGATCCGCGCAATTATGATCCGTGCAATTATGAGGTTAGCAATTATGATCCGCGTAATTATAAGGTTAACAATTATGATCGTTGCAATTATGAGGTTGACAATTATGATTCGTGCAATTTGGTATCACTTCTTTTATTTTTTTTGAGGCTGTATCACTTCTTTTATGGAATGACATGTGGGCAATATTATGACATAGAAATTCTCAAAAGGGTATAACCCTCCCTTATTACCAAAAAAAATGACATAGAAGTTCTCACACCTCGTCAAATTAAATGTTGAAACGGTTGCACTTAGCAAGAGGATGACCTGAGAGTGGATGTCGATACACCTCAAAACTAAGTCAGACTTTACAACAAAATGTGACAAGCCTGGGATAAAGGTGGGACTTCAAGGGCAAAACTTTGTTTTTAGTTTTTACCAAGGTCCTTCATCTCAAATTCTTTCATCAAATAACACGTTGTAATAAGGGTGTGATTTGATCTATAGAAACCTTTAAACTTAATATAAAAAGCTAGAAATGTTTTAATGAGAGAGATAAGAGGAAAAAACATCTCTTGTATTTTTTACTTCTCTACTTTATATCTTGACATTAGTCTCTATTTTAAAAAAAAAGAAGCTAATGGAAACAAATGTTATAATATTATACTTAATAAGAGTGTTTATAACTAAAGGTTATCAGGATCGGAATTCTAGGTTGGATTGTTGGAGGTCTTTTGGATCGGATCGTTGAATCGTAGATCCTGCATTATAACTAAAAGTATGCAAGAATAACCTAATAGATTGTATATTTTGTTATATATGAAGTAAGAAAGTGATAAACCTTATTAATTTGATTATTAAAAATATTGTAGGATGGACTAGCCAACTATTTTAATGGAAATTATACGATAATCGTAAAATTATTAATAATATATAGTTAAAATTGTAATTTTATAGAATCGTTAGAATCGTTTATAGGATCGTTAAAATCGTATGTAAAATCGGGATCAGATTGAGATAGTATTCTAAATCATTTAAGATTCTACTCCAATAAGATCCTACTTAGGATAGTGGATCGTTTAACGTGTTATAGATCGTAGGATCGCTAAAATCGTAGAATCGGATCGGGATTCTGATAATATTAAAATATACTTAAGGTGTACCAGACATACTTAATGGGAGAGATAAATAGGTTAAAGAGTAACCCAACCATATAATTTATTTTCATGCTTTACTCGTGTCTTAACCTTAAATAGGAGAGCTTAAATATGTTGCACTTAAGGTTTTTTTTACCACTAAGAGCACTCAATGGTATTATAAAGTAGATCATGGAATGTGATTGTCATGGATTTTGGGTAGGGTGCCGACTGCCGAGTGATTTGATATTTTTTAATCCAAAAGCATTACCATATAACAAAATATGCTAAAGGATGTCCTAAAGATTGTAAATTCTTTATCTTCTAAATCCATCTTAATCTGATTATATCTAGAGAAACCATCCATAAATTAAGGACAAGACTAGTTTGGAACCTGATCATGCCTCACTTAAAATAATTTTATTAATATTAATGGTTGTATTTAAATTCGAGTTTGAGTGAAGTGTCTTTTAGGTTATAATTTATGGGAGTATTTTAGTCTTATTTTTCAATTTTAATGTAAATTACGTTCCATGCCAAATGTTACGTAACAAAATAGTTTTGAGTGTCTCGGTTGTATTGGGTCTGTCCGGCCAACTGAATTCTTACCTATTTAAAAAAAATATTTTGAGGGAAAAGACCCTATTAAGATCCAAAAAGAAAGATATAACTACTTTATTAATTCTCAAATTATTTTCATGCTTTACTCATATGTCTTAATCTAATCAAAACAACATCACGAGATCGATCGAGTGTAGCGATACTAATATAGAGAATTAATCATAGAAGCGGCCACATTGGACAAAATACTAAGATACTTGGTGCGCTGAATCAGCGCCGCTTCGCCCCCGGAACCTGTAACCATATCCCCGCAATAGTCCGACTCGATCGCGGCATCCCGCATAGCGTCGACGCCAAACTTTTTGTTGTGTAGTTGTACGGAGGACTTTGCGACGACGATCTCTGAGTCGAGTACCGTATCAAACACTCTCATGCATTCCTTGAGCGCCTTCGCTTTCCCCGGTGGAGGCGACGCCTTCATGAGTTGATGAATATGCGTGACCGAATCGGTGAACTTGGATTTGACTATATCAATCATGATCAGGATCAGGCCCGAGGCGTCAGCCGTGGAGCTCCGAGGGTCCGCTCGCAGAGAGGACTCGCAGATCTTGATGTTTGGTGTGCTATGACAAGTCTTTGTGATGAGGCATCGACGAAGATGCCGTGGAAGGCGAGAATGGAGAGAGAGAAGAGGAAGATCTGGTTCATTTAATTTCAAATGTACACGAGGAAATAAAAGATATGCCAATAATTATTAGAGTACACATGTATCACGTAATTTGAGTATATCTTATTGATCAATTTATGGCTGGTTGTATTTATGTGTGAACGGTGGTTTCATGTCATGGCATGTAAATTTTTGGGTTGGGTTTCAACTATAAAATTTCGGGTTTGATCAAGTGGTCAGGTTTGGATCAAGTTTTGACAAGAAGACTAATGATGATTGTAAGTAAACAGTAGTACGTCTAATTCAATGTCGTGCGATGAGATCTATGTGGTAGAGGAAGGGGAGACTTTGGAAACCATTCACACATAAATGCAACCAAATTTGTAAACACAGGGCTACAAAAACACACACACACAACACAACAACTAAGCATCAAACTCACACAAAAGATAACCAAAACACTAACACTAAAACACTAGGCATCGGAGGTGGATTAAGGGACTCCACCCCCCTTGTTCCATTATATATTTTGATTGAAGAGTAAGGAGAAGACATAGAGTTGCTTAAAAAGAAGACAATTAGTACAATCCTAGATCGAATTTATAGACTAACACTAATTAACACAAATAAACTATAAGGCTTTGTCTAAGGTAGTAAGAAATCTAAGGAGGTTGGATGTAATAAGAAAAGTTAAAGATGAGCTTCAAGTAAACTTGAGTTGAAAAAAAAACTAAAGAACCATATTTCACTAAGCCCTCATTTGGTTCAATATAGAAATTCAATTTCTGGAAACTTGATTTCCTAAGAAGTAAATCTATGGGAATTAAAATCTATAGGAAGTAGAAATATATGTTTGGTTTAAAATA
Organism: Fallopia convolvulus; assembly: GCA_964016875.1. NCBI lineage: Eukaryota > Viridiplantae > Streptophyta > Magnoliopsida > Caryophyllales > Polygonaceae > Fallopia > Fallopia convolvulus. Next base: position 355,993 of record OZ024722.1, on the reverse strand, counting down.
TGTAAATGGAGGGATTAGAAAATTACTATTTAAAACTCATAAGAAGTAGATCTTACGTACATAACCCACTATGGTAAGTACGCTTTCTATGTTTTGAAGGAAGTATAAATTTATATGAACCAAATTCCTGCATTTATTTTACCAAACACATGCATCGAAGGAACTTTCTGTGAAAGTTGAACTTCCCGAGAAATCAATTGCGAACCAAACGAGGGCTAAGTTGGTTTAGTTATGTATACGTAAGTTTACATAATTATTAAACAAACTCTTATCCTAAAAGTGAAACGAATGCACTTTTCCTAGTTCGTAGTGCACTTTTCATACAAAAGCGCATTGCAAAATCTGAAAAGGTGCAACACAAAAAATACGAAAAGTGCACTTCAACGAAAAGTGCATATCCGAAAAAGTGCAGTACGAACTAGAAAATATTTTCTTAGAAAGTTTATTAATTCAACGAGTATTAATTCAGAGAGCTTTTAATGTATAATCATGCAACGAGTCTTGCTATTTTATTATTGTGAAATGGAACTATGGGAATTTCCTTAACCATATATTCTATAACAAGACTCTAATCACAGAAGCGGCAACATCGGAGACAAGATATAGATATTTGGTGCGGTCAATCAATGCAGATTCACCACCACCAGAACTTTTAACAGCTGTCCCGCAATCGAAGGCCACGCTAGAAGCATCGACGATGGCGTCCACTGCAAACTTGGGTTGGCCGGCCACTGCTACTCTGGCTACAGAGATGTCCGAGGTGATCACTAATTGGAACCCTGTCAAGCACACCTTGAGGGCTTTCGCCTTCGCCGGAGGTGGAGACTCCTTTAGTAGCTTATTAATGTAACCGATTGCCTCGGTGAATTTTGAATTCACAACATCGATCATGATTCGGGCTAGTCCCGTGGAGTCAGCCGTCGAGCTTCGGGGGTCTGCTCGGAGCGACGACTCGCATATATGTCTGTTCGGCGTGGTCCGACAAGTTTTTCCGATGAGGTCTTCGGCGGAGGAGAAGGCGAAAAGGGCGAGAGAGAGGAGGAAGATGAGTTTGTATTGATGCATAATTTTTGTGATTTCGTATGTGTTAGGGAAGATGATACAAGTTGAATGTGATCCAGATGCTGGCGTCTAATTTATACAAGAGGAGACATTTTGTGATGTAAATTATATGAGGAAAGAAAAGATCTTTTATTAAAATCAAAAGATTTTATCATTGCATTTAATCTACACTACACCATTCAGCGGATTTAGCGACCATATTTTAACGACCACGTAATATGATCGTTAATGTGGATGTTAAAACGGGGAAAAAATAAAAACAAATTAGAGACCAAGTGGTCGCTATTAGTGGCGTCCACGTGGTCGCCGATCCTATTTGGTCGCAATAATTGTGCGGGCTATTTTACCGCTAAACGTCAGCGACCATATGGTCGCTATATTTAGCGACCATCTGATCGCTGACCACCTGACCCATACCCGCGACCATATGGTCGCTATATGGAGCGACCATATGGTCGCTGATCAGATGTTTTGGCGAACAACATCAATTTTGGCGGGTAATTTCCCGCGTTTTTGGCGACCACATGGTCGCTAAGAACAATATTTGGTAAAATTGCCTCCGTTTCAGCATATATACCTAGCTTTGTAAAAACTTCACTCTCATACCGCCACCTTTGCACAACCTCATACATAGCTCTCTCGAAAAAATCACAAAAAAGAAACAATCATTTACAAAACTAAATTGATTCTAGAAGGAATTCTTTCATTTTTTACCGACAGCTTCATTAAAGGTATGTATTTAAAACTTATTCGTCATATTTCATTCGATCATTATATTCTTTTAGACAAATATTGTTGCTAGACTAGTTTTCGTTTATATAATTATAAGAGATTGTGTTATGTAATTGTTAAATTCATATAGTATAACAAATGGCTGAAAAGAGTTTTTGTTTACAAGTACAGTATGTGGCGACCATATGTACGCTAAGTAGCGACCATATGATTGCTAACTCCAATATAGCGTCCATATGGTTGCTACTTAGCGGCCATATGGTCGCCACATCCAGGCTTTTATGTACCCGAATTAAATTAATTATAGTCTTATATTGAATTGCATGAATGAAAAATGCGTGAATGGATGTATTTGCGTAATATAGATGATTTTGAAACAAAGGCCCAACCCAATTGCTTTGCATGCTTCATTTTTTTTGAAATAAAAATATATTGTAGATTTAATTCCTCCAAGTCAATAATGCCTTGGGGATCTTAATGAAATTAAACTACTTGGAAAACATGAGTTCACGGAGATGACAGTTATTTGGTGGAGTGTTTGCCATCAACGAAGTAAATTAACCTTCCAAAATCAGTGTGATGGTATCCCTGAGCTAACAAACTACATCCGAACTCAAATGATAAATTGGGATAAAGCAAAACAATGGTCAGAAGATGAGGAAACTATAAAAGTTGGTCAATCACGTAACAAGAACCAAAGAAGAGTAACAAATAGGAAGTGGGAAAAACCGAAACAAGACTATATTAAAATAAATTTTGACGCATCTAGACTACCTAACAACCAAGCAATGGGAGGAATTATAATTAGAGATCACCTAGGCCAAGTGATTGACTTGAGCACATGTCACTTCGACAAGGTTTCTGTCCTGAAAGCTGAAGCGTTGGCCTTTCGAGAGGCTATTCGGGAAGTTAAAAAACGTAACCTGAGAAAGGTTGAAATTGAAGGAGACAATCTCCAGATCATTAATGTAGTTAAAGGGATAAATAAGTGCCCCTGGGAGATTGAGATTATAATCTCCGATATCCTTGTATCCATTTTTGGTAACCTTGATATTTCAATTAAACATATTCCTAGGGATTGTAATGCGTGAATGGTCGCTAATATTGGCGACCATATGATCGTCGTGGTTGCTAATATTGCCGACCATAAAGTCGCCACGTGATTAGCTTCCGGCCTTTTAGCGATGTGGTCGCTAAATCGATTTATCGACCATATTTTTGATTTAGCGACCATAAATATGGTCGCTAAATTTGCGTTTTTGTAGTGCTATATCATCACAATTTAATACTCCATCCGTTTCTTTAAACATGTCCTTTTAACTTAATACACATATATTAAGGAATTTTTTTTAACCCAAGTTACCCATACATTTAGAGAAATATGTACTCTAACTTCCTCCTAGAAAATTATTAAGAGTAATTATTACTCCTATAAAGTAAGAGCAAATTTGGAAAGAAGTGGAATTTTTTTAAAGAAAAACATGTTTTATGAAAAAAGAAAGATGAACTAAAAAGACAAGTTTTAAAAAAAGGGGGGAGTATATTCTTATATTTATAATTTGGAAAATTATCAACACTTAATTTAAAAGATCTATTGAGTCGGTTAGCAATTATGATCCGCGCAATTATGAGGTCAGGAATTATGATCCGTGCAGTTATGAGGTTAGCAATTATGATCCGCGCAATTATGAGGTTAGCAATTATGATCCATGTAGTTATGAGGTTAGCAGTTATGATCCGTGCAATTATGAGTTTAGCAATTATGATTCGTGCAATTTGATATCTTTTTTTTGAGGCTGTATCACTTCTTTTAAGGGATGACGTGTGCGCTATATTATGACATGGAAATTCTAACACCTCGTCAAATTAAATGTTGTAACTGATGCACTTAGCAAGAAGATGACCTAAGAGTGGATGTCAATACACCTTAAAACTGAGTCAGACTTTACAACAAAATGTGACGAGACTGGGATAAAGATGTGGCTTCAAGGGCAAAACTTTGTTCTTACCATGGTCCTTAATCTCGAATTCTTTCATCAAATAACATGTTGTAATAAGGGCTTGATTTGACCTTAAAAAATAAAAACCCTTAAACTCAATATAAAAAACTAGAAATGTTGTAATGAGAGAGATAAGAGGAAAAACAACTCTTGTATTTTTTACTTCTCTACTTTATATCTTGATATGTCTCTATTTATATGCTAATGGAAACAAATGTTATAATGTTATACTTAATAAGGGTGTTTATAAGTATACTTAAGGTGTACCAGCCTACCAGGCATACTTAATGGGAGAGATGAATAGGCCAAGAGAGCATAAATAAGTTAAAGAGTAACCTAAGGTTACATTCAATTATATAATTTATTTTCATGCTTTGCTCGTGTCTTAACCTTAAATAAGAGAGCTTAAGGTCTTTTTTTTTAACACTAAGCCATCCACATAGCACTCAATGGTATTATAAAGTATATATCATGGAATGATTGTCATGGATCTTTGATAGGGTGCCAACTGCCGAGTGATTCGATATTTTTTAATCCAAAAGACATCACCATATAACAAAATATGCTAAAGGGTGTTCTAAAGGTTGCAAATTCTTTATCTTCTAAATCCATCTTAATCTGATTATATCCAGAGAAACCATCCATAAATTAAGGACACGACTTGGAACCTAATCATGCCTCACTTCAACACTTTTAATATTAATGGTTCTATTTAAATTCGAGTTTGAGTGAAGTGTCTCTTAGGTTATATTTTATAGGAGTATTTTAGTCTTATTCTTCAATTTTAATTTAAATTATGTTCCATGCCAACTGTTACATAAAAAATAGTTTTGAGTGTCTCGGTTGTATCGAGCCTGTCCGACCTACTGAATTCTTACCTACTAAAAAAAACATATTTTGAGTGAAAAAGACCCTATTAAGATCCAAAAAGAAAGAGATAACTACTATTTTAACTCTTAAATTATTTTTCATGCTTTGCTCATGTCTTAATCTAATCAAAACAACATCATGAGATCGAGTGCACCGATACTATTCTAGAGAATTAATTATTGAAGTGGCCACATTGGACAAAATACTAAGATACTCGGTACGCTGAATCAGCGCCGCTTCGCCCCCGGAACTTGTAACCATATCCCCGCAATAGTCTGCCTCGACAGCGGCATCGCGCATAGCATCGAAGCCAAACTTTTTTTGGTCTTGCATTTTGGCTCGTTCGGTTCGATTAGTCGGACATCGCTCTACGTCTAGACTGGGTATTTCGTGGCCCCATTTTGGAAAAACCCTTCCAAATATCAATTTCTCCATACATGCCGTCAATGAGATCTCTTGGACACTAAAAGAGTCTAATACCACTTTACCACTAGACCGTATTGATTATACATGTACCATTTAGGGAACGTATACTATAATAACATAAAAAAATAAAGGTAATCTCACAACTTGCGGGTTAGATTTTTTGGATAGTAAAGTAAAGACAATTCTTTTAAAAACAACAAAATTAGTTATATCTTTATTGGAATTTTGAATTAATTAAATAAAATAATATATATTGAATCATAATTAATTGATCAAATCTTTTGATTTTAAAGTCTTATCTTTTGTTTCCCCATAGAACTTGCAAGATGCATGCATGTATCACCTCCAAATTTACTCCTCTCGTACATATAAAAGCCAATGCATACTGACCGATCTCTTACTCACAATTCCTCTATTAAGAAAAATGCATCAATATAAGTTCATCTTGCTCTTCTGTCTCACCCTTCTCGCCTTCTCTAGCGCCGAAGACCTCATCGGAAAAACTTGTCGGAGCACGCCAGACAGACGGATCTGCGAGACCTTGCTCCGAGCAGACCCCCGAAGCTCCACGACGGCAGATATCACGGGGCTAGTCCGAATCATTATCGATACCGTGAATTCAAAATTCACGGATTCAATCGGTTATGTTCATAAACTATTGAAGGAGTCTCCACCTCCGACGAAGGCAAAAGCCCTCAAGGTGTGTTTGACAGGGTTCCGATTTGTGATAAAAATTGACGTCCCGGAAGCGAGAGAAGCGGTGCCAGGCCAGCCAAAGTTCGCCATTGATGCCATGCGCAATACCGCTGGCGAAGCCGAGGATTGCGGGACGGCAGTTACAAGTTCCAGCGGTGATTCGGCGTTGATTGAGCGTGCCAAATTTCTCACTGTTCTCTCCAATGTGGCCATTGCAATGATTGGTCAGTTGTAGTGATGTAGTTCCTTTTTTAATAATAATAATAATAATAATAATAATAATAATATGTGTCGATCTATTTAACTGCAAAAATGAGTTAAATAATATCAAATATTTACTATACAAACTCTAAAAATTAATAAAAAAATATCTGATAATAATATCAAATATTTTAATTTATTAATATGATTAAGGAACCGGGGAACCGAACCGGAAAAAACCGTTGGTCGGCCATTTGGAACCGGAGAACCGGCGGTTCCGCAATCGGTTCCGGTTCTAGTCCGGGTTCCATGGTCCGGTGGAACCGGAACCGCCGGTTCCGGAACCGGACATACCTCTAATTGATAGGAATAGGATTGGGTGATGTAGAACAAGCCGTGCGATGAGATATGTGGTAGGGGAAGGGGAGACTTTGCAGACCATTAGTGATAGATGTGGGGATCCCTACATTCTGGAAAACAACCCTCGCATTGATGATCCTGATGATGTCTTCCCTGGCCTAATTAATCATCAACACCCCTTCTCGTATCAGCAATTGAAAAATTTACTGTAAATGATCCTTTTTTGGGTTTTCTTAGTTTGAGTTTGTAAAGTGCAATCCTTCATAGTCATTTGACAACAATCATGAAAAGATTAGCTTCTGTTTATTCAAATTTGAAGAACCATGAGTGACTTTTTGGTCATATTTTTATTTATAGGGACAACCTAACTCTGAACCTAAATCATCCAATTTTTTTATAAAAAAAACTTACCATCTTAATTTGGAGGGAAGAAAACGGCATCAGAAGTCCTCTTGGAGCGGAACTTGTTCTCAATCTCAAGGGTAACAGTAAAAGCAGCCTGCAACACTTGAGGCGACAATGCCTTCCACACCGACGTCCTCCCAGCTAAATTTGTAAACACAAGGCTACAAAAACACATACAACACAACAACTAAGCCTATGAAGATAAAATATTTGTGTGAATGTAATCTTACATTCAATAGAATACCCAAGAGGGTTTTTATATACAAAGAGTTATTTGGGGCCCAAGCGATTTTATCTATCTTGAAGCCCTAAGATATAAGGAAAATATATTATACAATATACAAAAATATCTCAACAATATGATCTTATCCTAATACCCCCACAAGCTCATGGTGGATTTCGAACATGAAGCTTGGAGCGTAATTGCAAGAAACGAGCAGTCCCAATGGCTTTAGTGAAGATATCAGCAGTTTGATCACAAGCCCGAACATGACGAACAATCAATGAACCGTCCTCCACTTGCTCCCGAACAAAATAGAAGTCAATCTTGATATGTTTGGAGCGTTGATGAAAAACAGGATTAGCGGACATATACGTAGCACTCAAATTGTCGCATAAAATAATAGGAGGACGAACCATAGGAGCCTGTAATTCGAGCAATAATTGTTGAATCCAAATGAGCTCTGTAGAAGTGAAAGCAATAGCCCGATATTCTGCTTCAGTGCTAGATTTAGCCACAACATGTTGTTTCTTAGAAGCCCAACTAATGAGATTGCCACCATAATAAATAGCAAAACCATGTTGTGATATACAGTCATCACTGTCAGACGCCCATCCAGCATCACAATAAGCAATCAAACGATGATCAACAGAAGGCCGAATGCATAGACCTTCCGAGATGGAGCCTTTGAGATAACGGAGGATGCGCTTGACGGCAGCCCAATGAGTCTTAGTAGGGGAATGCATGTACTGACAAACTCTATTTACCGCATAAGAAATCTCTGGCCGAGTAATAGTAACATACTGTAAAGCACCAACAATGCTCCTATATAAAGAAGGATCAGATAACGGGTCACCTGAACGAGTCAACCGAGAGGCCGACTCAGCGGGGGAAGAGATAGGCTTGGCGTCCTGCATTTTGCTGCGAACCAGAATGTCCCGAATATAGTTCTGTTGTGAAAGAAGAAAATAATCAGAACCTCTGGAAACTTCAAGGCCAAGAAAGTAATGCAGAGGACCCAAATCACGTAAAGCAAACGTTCTATTCAAGAGGTGAACAAAACGATCAATGTCAGCTGAAACAGATCCGGTGATGAGAAGATCATCAACATAGACAAGGATATACAACAAAGAAGAACCACGTCGCCGAACAAATAAGCATGTATCAGAACGGCATGAACGAAAACCATGGCTGATGAGAAATTGCCGAAGTTTTGTAAACCAAGCCCGAGGAGCTTGCTTAAGGCCATAAAGAGCTTTCTGAAGGAGACAGACATGATGCGGTTTGGTCTAATCTGTGAAGCCTGGAGGTTGCTGCATATAAACTTTCTCGGATAAATCTCCATTGAGAAATGCATTATTAATATCAACCTGTCGGATAGGCCAAGACTGCTGCAATGCAATAGACATAACAATGCGAATAGTGGTAGGCTTCACAACAGGGCTAAAGGTATCAAAATAATCAACACCCTCTTCTTGATTGTAGCCTTTGGCTACCAAACGAGCTTTGTAACGCTCAATGGAACCATCTGCCTTTTGTTTGATCCTGTACACCCACTTACAACCAACAATGTTAGAATTACAAGGGCGAGGAACAAGTGTCCAAGTCCCATTACGCAAAAGGGCATCAAACTCGGATTGCATAGCATGTTTCCATTCAGGCGATTTTGAAGCCTGCAAAAAGGTCTTAGGTTCATCAAGAGAATTAGGCAAAACCGGCAAAGGATGTTTGGTGGAGGAAAAGGTTTTGGGTTTGAGGTTATTCGTTTTAGAACGAGTAACCATTTGGTGAGTGGAGGATTCAACAGGACGAAAATAAGATGGAATGGATGAAGAGGGAGAAGAGGCATTACCTGAGTCTGTAGAGGAGACAACGGCTAGTTCTCCATCAATGGATCGTGACACCGAGTTATCACCTTGGTTGGACACTGAAGTGAGTGGATTTGGTGGTGGTGTTGGATGTGGTGACTCGGAAATGGCATTAGGATTAGTTGAAGGTTGATTTGATGGTGAAAGGTGAGGCTGGGATGAAGGCAGAGATGTGGCGATTGAACTCGGCGACACAGGGAGAAACTCGTTCTGAGTCTCGGCTGAGACTTGGACCGAGTTTTGTGCTGGATGCATCGGTGATGCAGCAAGTTGAAGGAGCGAAGGAGAAGGGCCATGTGTTTGGTTTTGTGGAGTTGGAATGGCATGAGGTTGAGCATGTAGGGGGTATGGAAAAGTTGTCTCATCAAAAATGACATGGCGTGCAACATAGACTCGACGAGTGGGAACATGGAGACACAAATAACCCTTGTGTTTAGAACTATAGCCAATGAATATACAAGGAAAAGATCTAAATTCAAGCTTGTTAGCCATATATGGTCTTAAAAAGGGGTAGCATAAGCAACCAAAGCTCTTGAGAAAAGAGTAATCGGGAATTTTATGATATAGAACCTCAAACGGTGACTTATAATCTAAGATTGGGGTAATGGTTCTATTGTGAAAATAAACCGATGTATGAAAGGCATGCTCCCAAAATGAAGATGGTAATTTAGAATGAGATAAGAGAGCCAAACCCTTTTCAACAATAGTACGATGACGACGCTCAACTGCCCCATTTTGAGACTGAGTATGAGGACATGACACACGATGAAGGATACCTTGTGTTTGAAGATAATGAGAAACAGGACGATATTCTCCCCCCCCCCCCCCAATCCGATTGGAATTGCTTGATTTTTGTAGAGAATTGAGTTTCAACCATCTTTTGAAATAGTTGAAAGTGAGACAAGACTTGAGATTTCTGGGAGAGAAAATAAATCCATACAAACTTAGTGCAATCATCCACAAAGATAAGAAAATATGAATTGCCATTGAAGGAAGTAACCGGGGAAGGTCCCCAAACATCAGAGTATACTAAATCAAAAGGTGAAGAACTAGAAATATGAGTACTAGGGAGAGAGAGACGACGACTCTTCCCAAGTTGACAAGACTCACAAACAGAATTCAAATTGGTCAATGACACAGGTAACTGAAATTTAGAAACTAAACGACGAAAAATAGAATCATGTGGATGACCAAGACGCTCATGCCAAGTTTGAAGAGCGGTTCTTTCACCAAGGAAGGCTTTAGGAGATGATGAAGTCGGCCGAGAGGGTGCCAAGTGATAAAGCCCGTTATCAACGGTTCCTTTGAGGAGTGTTCGCCCCTGTTTGTCCTTCACAAAACAACAAGTAGGGTAAAAAACCATGTAAGCATTATTATCCTTGGTTAATTGAGAGACACTAATAAGGTTTTTCTTTATTTGAGGAACAAAGAGAATATTATGTAATTGAATGGGTTTAGGGTAGGCAGGTAAAGTATGATGACCCAAGTGCGTAATAGGAAGAGACATACCGTTGCCTACTTGTAAACCATCATTGCCAGTGTAATCAGAATGCACAGAAAGATTACCAAAGTCAGCGGTGACATGAGCGTTGGACCCCGTATCAAAGCACCAATTGGGGTCAACAAGAGTGGAGGGCGAATTGCCCATTTGAAAGGAATACCGAGGTTGTTGCTGTATGTAGTTGGATTGAGGAGCAACAGTGTGTTGTGGTTGATTGTAGTCCTCGTGTCCAGCAGTGTACGAATGCGAGTCTCCACGTCCACGACCACTTTGTCCACCTCGGCCATTGCGTCCTCCACGACCTCCACGAGTATTGTAATTCGGATTTGTGGGAGGATAATCAGTAAAATTCTGACGTTGCCAACAATTAATCGCCTCATGGCCAGGTGTAGAACAAAGTTGACACGTAGGGCGACTTGAAGAAGAGCCAGTGTCGGACCCCTGATCAGAGCGAGGCGGATTATTACGAGAAAGAGAACCACGATTAGCCACATTGGTCGAGAGAGATAAATCCGAGGAGGCGGGCTGATTTGCGGTAGTAATCCGCTCTTCTTCTTGTAATAAGAGACCAAATAGTTCATCAGAAGAAATAGGGTGCCTTTGCATATTATAAGCAGTTAGAAACGCAGAGTATGACGAATCTAACCCATTTAGAATATATTCAATAAAATCATGATCAGAAACAGTGTAGACACATTCAGCAAGAGCATCAGAAAAGCTCCGCTTTGTCTCCACATAATCAAGAATAGATAAATTGCCTTTCGTCAGATTTTGCAACTGATGCTTGAGAAACATAGAACGAGCCCGAGTCTGGGCAAAAAACATGCGCTCGAGAATAGCCCAGGCCTCATGAGTGGTCTTGGCGCGAGCAACATGTGCTAATAAAGGTGTAGATAAAGTAGAACGAATCCACAAAAGAATGAACCTGTCTTTTTGAGTCCAATCGGCGAATGCGGGATTGGGTATAAGAGGTGATGTAGATCCCGAAGCAACTGGAAAGTATGCTGACGGTGCACTGTCTGGAAGAAGAAAGCTGTCAACATTATACGCCTCAAGAGAGGACTTGATCGTATGACGCCAAAGAATGTAATTTGTACGTTCCAACTTAATATTGAGAGTCGGAAACGCAAGAGATTGCACTGTTGCACCGGATGCCACAACAAGTAGAGCACCGACGGCTTTATGATTCGTCGACTCATCGCGAACGACGGTGGAGATGGCCGGCGGAACGGTTGGCGTGACGACGCCGGCGGTGAGTTCCGTGCCCTCCGGCTGGACGGTGGGCGTAACGACGCTTGTGGTGGCCACCGGCAGATGTTGATCACCATCGTTCATGGTTAAAGACTAGGGTTTTGAAAAAAAAAATGGGTGGATCGTATTATGCTCTGGATACCATGTGAAGATAAAATATTTGTGTGAATGTAATCTTACATTCAATAGAATACCCAAGAGGATTTTTATATACAAAGAGTTACTTGGGGCCCAAGCGATTTTATCTATCTTGAAGCCCTAAGATATAAGGAAAATATATTATACAATATACAAAAATATCTCAACAATATAATCTTATCCTAATAAAAATTGCACAAAGATAACCAAAACACTAACAAGAAAAACAAAAAACAAAAGGCTGGCCAAATTTATACTCAGGAGTATTGATGATGGAGAACCACTCCATCCCAGAAGGATCAACAATCTTAGACACCACAAAGAACCTCGGCACAATAAAGAGACAACCGGCTTGAATAGTGGTTTCAAGCACACGTTCCCGTCCACACCCACAACCTGGACTCGCCCACTCCCTCTAACAATGTAATTGACTTGGAGTGCATAGTCACAAGAGAAGCCAGGAGAACACATGGCGCTCCCATCCAGCCTCACAAGATCAGCTCCAAGCCCAACCTCACCAACAAGAGGCAAGTTCTTAGTGTTCAACACCAAAACTCTGCCTCCATTCTTGATGTCCACATCCAATGGAGCCTCCTCACAGTTTAAGGCCATGCCTTCTCTGTCGGCTATTTTGGGACCAGGCATTTTGATGGACTCGTCAAGCTTAACAATGCCTTTTCCAGATTGTTTGCTCACTAGGGATTATTTCTTTCAAAAAAGTTGATGGTGTAACGACGTCGTTTGAACAATTTTTTTTAAAAAAGGAAAATAATAAAGAAGCTATGACAATCTTTGAATGAGAAGCAGTTGAACCACAAGTTTTGCTTCCTACTAAATTTTCAAGAGTTTCAGTTGACATTTCATCCAATTTTTATGTCATTCTTCCTTTAGACTAGTCACCCACTTCAACAAACTCTCTTGAATCAAACCAAGACTTGTCAACATTTCTCACACCTGTATCATACACAACTATAAATATATACATTATACATAAGCACAAAGACAAACCCGCAATCACAAACTATTTAAGTTACTACTCATCTCAAATCAGCTCTTCTAAAGATGTCATCAAGAACGTCCATGTTCATGGCTCTGATGCTGGCAATGAGCTTATTATGCCAAGGGAAGGAGGAGTTTTACTACTCTACAGCGGAGGTGCAGGGACGGAAGGATGGGGTGATGAAGAACAAGCCGTGCGATGAGATCTATGTGGTAGGGGAAGGGGAGACTTTGCAGACCATTAGTGATAGATGTGGGGATCCCTACATTCTGGAAAATAACCCTCACATTGATGATCCTGATGATGTCTTCCCTGGCCTAATCATCAACATCATTCCTTCTCGTATCACCAATTGAAACTTACTGTATATGATTCTTTTTGTTTTTGTTTTATTAGTTTGAGTCTCTAGTCATTTGACAGTGCTATTGACAAGCATGAAAGATTAGCTTCTGTTTCTTCAATTTGAAGAAACATAAACACACTGAACATTCAACCAAATGAGTTTTTGGTCATACTTCTACTTATAGGCTTACTTTGAACCTAAATCATCCAAATTAAAACAAATACCATATTACTTTGGAGGGAAAAAACGATATCAGAGGTCCTCTTGGGGCGGAACTGTTCTCAATCTCAGGGCTAACAGCAAAAGCAGCCTGCAACACTTGAGGCGACAGTGCCTTCTACACCGACGTCCTCCTAACCAAAATTTGAAAACACAGGGCTACAAAAACACATGCACACAACAACTAGCATCAAATTCAGACAAAAGATGACCAAAACACAAGAAAAACAAAAGGCTGCCAATTCATACTCTGGAGTAGTGATGATGGAGAAGGATTAGCAATCTTAGACACCACAAAGAACCTCGGCACAATAAAGAGACAACCTGGACTCGTCCACTCCCTTTAGCAATGTAAATGACTTGGAGTGCAGAGTCACAAGAAAAGCCAGGAGAACACATGGCGCTCCCATACAACCTCACAAGATCAGCTCCAAGCCCAACCTCTCCAACAAGAGGCAGATTCTTGGTGTTTAACACCACAACTCTGCCTCCATTCTTGAGGTCCACATCCAACAGAACCTCCTCACAGTTTAAAGCCATGTTTTCTCTGTCCTGTGGTTTGGGCTCAGGCATTTTGATGGATCCGTCAAGCTTGACAATGCCTTTTCCATATTGTTTGCTCACTAGGGAATTTACTATCTCTTCTTCGAGATCCCATGCCCTGCTCATGAATTCTGTGGAGAAGCCAGTGAAGATAATGTTGGAGCCAGTTAGGAAGAGTACGGTAGATTGGCCGGATCTGTGAGCCTTTGAGGTGTCTCCAAGGGGAGGGCTATGGTGTCTCCTTTCTTGATTGAGATTACTTTCTCCTCTTTCTCAGGGAGGACAATACTGGCCACACCATTTCCTGCAAAGAAGGATTGTTAATTTTAGCAATTTCATCAATTTTTTTCATTCTTGTAATGATATATGTGAAGGCTAGGACATATCAGTCTAGGCATATGTTAGCATAAAGCAAAAGTTAGGCACTAGTTATAAATGAAACAAAAGTTAGGTCTTTGTTAGATGAAACCACAAAGTTAGGCATCTGTTAGCATATAACAAAATTAGGCAGTAATCGGAAGTTAAAATTACACAAGCTTTTGGAGATGTGTAGAGGATCATAAAAACTGTACACTATAACAGAACGAGCAAGTGTATATGGTGAAAAACTATCAATTCATTCATGTTATTGTTTGATTTGATTTAGGTTACAGTTTGTAGTTTTTTATTTTCAAAAAACTTCAGTCTTCCCAAATGTTAAGCTCCATGAGGACAGAAATCAAATTTGCGCATAAATGAATAAGGGAGCAAAATTGTACACTTATCAAATGAATCAGACATGGCGAACAAGCTGTATCATGATCAAAGAGTTTCTAAGGCATTACAAGAAGTCAAATTTGTGCAAAACTGAAGTGCGAATTAGTTTATGCATAACAAGTTTGGATTTTCCCATAATTTTCTGCATCTTTGTTTCTCAAACGAATAAATTGCGCCTTGCAACTAACAAGCGCATTCACACAAAATCAAAAGCATCTGATCATATCAAATCGAACAAGCAGTATCATAGTGAACGAGTTCGTAAGACAGTAAAAGAGCAATATTAAAGCAATCGAACGAAAAATTGCCGAAATTAAGCAAAGAACCTTGAAGAACATAGGCGACCTTGGCGAAATCGGAGTAAGAAGGAAGAGCGAAGCCGTTGTTCTCGAGAGTGAGCGGCGCCGATGTTGCCTTGGTTTGAGCATGGGGAGCTCCAAAGGACACCAGTGAAGAATGATGTCTCTCTCTGGTTTTGTAATTCAGTAAACACCAAGCACAGTTTTGAAAAGAAATAATGCACACACACGAAATTTCTGAATCAACATAGTTGCTTTCTTCTGTATTGATGGTTCTGTAAAATCCAGAGGCATTAACACCTTAAAATTACACGGCAGACATATATATAATACTAACTAATAACTGCCTAAACTGTCCATAACTAACTAGAATAACAGTTAAATAACTACCCAATGGCGCCAAGTCACACATGACTTCTAACTTGACTAAAACAGAATATAACACTTAACATAATACATATTTAAACTAGGCTTAAACATAAGGTGCCATATTGTACAGGCTTATAGTTGATGACCTGTTCAATATATACACTGTCGTACTAACAGCCTCACCCCAGAAGATTGATGGCACATTCTTGCTTTTAAGCATGCTTCTAGCAGTCTCCATAATGGTTTGGTTTCTCCTTTCAACCACCCCTTTCTGTTGAGGGGAGTAAGGGGCAGTAAAATGTCTTTTGATCCCTTCCTTCTCACAATACTCCTTGAATCTGTTTGATGTGAACTCTCCTCCACGATCTGTCCTAAGCAACTTGATTTTCATCTCTTTTTCAAGTTCTACACTAGCTTTAAATGCTATAAAACCAGCAAGTGCTTCATCCTTTCCTTTCCACAGTTTAATCCACATGAACCGAGAGTAATCATCAACCAAGAGAAGAAAATACTTATTACCTCCTATTGTTGGTGGAGATATAGGACCAAATAGATCACCATGTATGAGTTCCAATGGCTTCTTTCATTTGTAGGAAGATGAATGAGGGAAAGAACTCCTATGCAACTTCCTAGCTAAACATCCATCACATACTTTGTTCACTTGCTCAATGTTTGGCAATCCTACAACCATCCCTTTCTTAGCCATATTTTTTCAAAGCAACAAAATTCAAATGCCCATATCTGGCATGCCAAACCCATTCAACATTACACATCTGTGACAACAAACATACTTGTTTCCCCACTTTCAGGTATAGAATGTACAGTTTATTAGACTGCCTTTTCACTTTGGCAATCAATCTCCCTTCTTTAGTGTAAATGCACATTTCTCCATTCCTGATTATTGACTTACTTCCATTTGCATCTAATTGACCAATACTTATGATGTTTGCACTAAGTTTTGGTATATAATATACGTTAGTTTAAGGAACATGTTCTCCATTTGCACCAGAAAACAAAATCGTACCTTTGCCTTGTATCTATACAAAAGATGAGTCTCCAAGTTTGATTCTTCCACCAAAACTCTTATCAAGTGAAGTGAACATGTTTTTATCACCAGACATGTGATTAGAAGCGCCTGTGTCCAAGTACCACTTACTGAACTATTCTGCTCCATCTCCTTGTAGGATTTTAGGCGCCAACAGACTTTTGCCTTGCTCATCATCATGCTTGAGCATCAATAAGGCAAGCTCCTCTTCTTCTCTTTTCATTGAGAGGTTCACCTTCTCCTCTTTGTCTTTGGATTCACATTCAGACTTGAAATGCCCCATTTCACCACATGAGAAACATTTTATCTTGCTCTTATCAAAAAATTTCTTCCCCTTTTGATTATTATTATCATACTGGCTCTTTCCTTTGCCTTTAAATTTCTGAAACTTCTCTTCTTTAGGAGATTTCTCCTTAAATTTTTTCTTCTCTTTTGCCTTCCACTCAGCACGAGTAAGAAGAGCAGTTTCTATATTTTTCTCATTAAATTCATGTAATCTTTCTCATGTGCTTTCAAAGATCCAACTATTTCATCAATGCTTTTAGTTTTCAAATCACAGAATTCTTCCATGGTTGTGGCAATTTGGATAAATTTAGAGGATGTGGATCTTAGTAACTTCTTTACCACAGTTTCTTCCTTAATTTTATGTCCAAAACTCCTTAATTTACTAACATTAACATTCAGTTTTGTAGTAAATTCTTCCACAGACTCATTTTCTTTCATCCTGAGACTTTCATATTCTCTCAAGAGAGTTTGGATTCTGACCTGTTTGATCCTTTCAGCCCCTTTATTCATAGTCTTGATCATGTCCCACGCCTCCTTTGCAGATTTCTTAGCACCAAGTTGCATGAGAACATCTTCTGGTATGGCTTGGTAGATAGCCATCAGTGTCTTCTTATCCTTCTTTGCATCCGCTGGTGTTGGTCCTTCCACTGCATCCCATAACCCTTGTGCAGTAAGGAAGACTTCCATTTTAATGGCCCACATATCGTAATGGCACTTTGATAACATAGGATATTGAAAGGACATGATTTTCTTTCCATCACCCGAGTTCCCTGTGTTTCCCAAGTTACCCCCTGTCGACATCTCCTTCTATTATGCTCTGATACCAAATGAAGAATGATGTCTCTCTCTGGTTTTATAATTCAGTAAACACCAAGCACAATTTTGAAAAGAAATAATGCACACACACGAAATTTCTGAATCAACACAGTTGCTTTCTTCTGTATTGATGGTTCTGTAAAATCTAGAGGCATTAACACCTTAAAATTACACGGCAGACATATATATAATACTAACTAATAACTGCCTAAACTGTCCATAACTAACTAGAATGACAATTAAATAACTACCCAATGGCGCCAAGTCACACATGACTTCTGACTTGACTAAAACAGAATATAATACTTAAGCTAATACATATTTAAACTAGGCTTAAACATAACAACCAGGTGGAGAACGAGCCTCCGTTTTCATCGAACACCGCCTTTGGTAGCTTTGGGAAAGATCGATCTCCATCTTTTCTTAATCCCTTCCAATGAGCAAAAACCTAATTCTGAACTCTGAAGTAAAAGAGCAAAAGTTTTTTTTTTTGGCAGAAAGAGCAAAAGTTATTACATAATGAATGAACAGAATCATCCGGATAAGATTCATAGCTCTTTGTTAATTAAAAAAGCACATTGGTTATTAAATTTGGTGTGTAAATTACCCAAGTTAATAAGTTTTCTTAGGATAGATTGTTTAAACTTTTTTTTATAATAGATTAAATGCAAACTGTAGAATCTTGTTCAACTTGCACTTTCAAATCGAAAGCTTAAAAGCAAATTAAGAGCTAATTATAATTGACTCACAAACCTAGCTACAAAACAAATTAAAGGTGAGTACATATTCCATTTTCAGTTTGAAATTAAACTTATCTTCATCCCTGCTCAAGAAAATTAATTGTTAGGGGAAACCAGAACTTGTTTGATGAGACTTGAGTAGAAAATATAAGAAAAATAGATAATGTTTTGTACACCAATATTGCTTTGGTTTCAATGAAGTGTTTAGTAGTCTTGGATTCCGTCAATTTGGGATGGGTATGTATAGTTATTGTGATGATGCCATCATGGATCAAATCAACAAAATTAGAGGCCCAAGTTGTGCACATCTTCTTTGTACATTTTTTGTGGCGGTTCGTTTGCGCATTCTCAATTTTGTGTTGCGCACTTTGATATGGGCGGATTTCCGTCCCGCACAAAAAAATGGCATAAATATGGGCGGATTTTAAACTCGCACAAGAAAATGGCGCAAATACATGGGCTGGTTTCAAACCCGCACAAAAAAAGTCATAAATTTATAGGCGGATTTAGGATCAGCCCAAAACCGGAGTGCGCATCCAAAAAACCGGAGTGTGTAAAATAACGTTTCGCTTTCAGGCACAAAAATAAAACGCGAGATCAATATTCTTTTCGAAGATCCCGTTTATAAGATTTCAACAATTTGTACTCACGGATCTTCAAATCAATTTAAATTAATGTTGTTGTTGTCTCATTCTTCAATGAAGCTAGCTCCCAATATTATTGATGTCGTCGACCTAGAAATACCCATCTTGTTTGAAGCAAATCGCAGGATGACACGGCTGAATCAAGTATGAAAGAACTTTCTGGTTATTCATAAGATTATATACTTGAAAGAAATCATTGTTCGAACTATGCAAGACCTACCTCACTCGATCCAATGAAGCAGAAGAAGAGAAAGAAAAACTCAGTAAATCAAAAAATTAATTACCTGAAGTTTCAAGGCTTGGTAGATGAAATTTAACCCCAATTTCTTGTGCTTCCTTTTTCTTCTATGATGAAAACATATAATGAATGGTTGAGAGATGTTTTTACTTATGCTTTACATCAAGAATTGATTTCTCTCATCTTCTCTCTACAAAAGCTTTAAACTAGTTGCTAAAACTGGAAGGAGGGAGATGCATGCAGAGGTGATTTTAAGTAGGGAGAGAATTGCTTGTTTATTTCTGGGAAGAGACCATGTGGTGAAGAACCCTTATATAGAGTGGATGTGTAAGTGAACAATTTGAGAGAGATACTAGGTTACGTGTAAAAGCTCTTGCCTTCACTAACATGTGTAGGATTACATTATATACTAATTACTTTGGCATGTACCTCAAGTATAAGAAATTAGAATGAATCAGACAAAAAAAAAGAAATTAAAATGAAGAAGCAAACTTATTGAAGAAGCAAACTTAAAAGTGATTTATTCATCGTAACGGATCTCTATTGAGCTTAATTTCTTGAAAGGCATGACTATATATTCTGTTCATGTTTGCTTGATCTCTGTGTTTAACTTTTCAAAAAAAGTCAATCGAGATCAAGAAAACATGAACAGAATATATAGTCATACCTTTCAAGAAATTAAGGTCAATCGATATCCGTTACGATGAATAAATCACTTTTAAACCCTGAACAATGTAGTTGGACACAATCTTGCACTGAATATCATCCTCGTCGCTTGGAGAAAATTGTCGACACTATAGAAATAATCAGGAGAACAAAGATTGTTAGAAATCACCAATGAGGTGAGGAATAACAAATTCATTACCAGGGGAAAAAAACCTTGAGATGTGAAAGATTTGAATAACCTGCTCAACTGGACTCTACAACAATTATCAACGAACTACGGCTTAAATAGTAGTGTGAGAGTTTAATGATTATGAGACGTCCTCCATTAATTCCACGTTCAACCTCTCCACCACTTTATGCTAACAATTATCAATGTCCCCATTCCTTATACAGAGTATTAAACAAAACTAGCTATTCAATCAATACACAATTTCTGTAAATAGCAAGTTGAAACCGTCCATCTACCTACGTTGTTTAACATCAACATCCTCAATTTTAAAGAAAATGAATCAGTTCATGTCCACCCCTATATTATATTATATTCCGTATTCCCCATTAGTGAATTACGTCTCTTTTAAACAATGACTATATTACCTCATTTGTGTATTACGTGTTCGTAGCATCTATTCATTTAAATCATTTTCCCCCATTAACATACTATATAATTGCTAATACGGGACCATTGTCGCCAATACTAAAATATATGACAGATTTATATTTGCAATTTTGTAGGGCAAAAAAATCACTTCAATTATATATCCTCGACACGTAAGATTTCATCCATCATGACTAGTTTTGTTATTCAAATTTCTAATTAGTTTCATATGTAATCATGAGATTAAGGGAGAGATTTAAAAAAATATAATCATTAGCTTGCCTTGTAACATGTTTTATCATTTGTATGATGCTTCTGTATATTAGCAATGAAGAAAGGCCCTGGCCAAACTTATACATAAATAATTAGTACGCTAACACAAAAAGTATCAACAAATAATAAATATACAAGGGTATATATGGACCCAACCTAGATCAATTGGCTTGAGATTGTGAGAATAGATCGGCGATCAAGGTGGCATTGTGCGTGGTCTTACAACCTACAAAATGAGCCATCTTAGAGAACCGATCCACGACAACCAATATGAAATCACTCTCTCTCCTATTCATATACCGCTTTTTATTCCGAATAGCTTGTGCATGTAAGCAAATTGACAAGATTAATAGAGGCTTCATTTGGGGTAGCACTATGGAAAAAAAAAAGAATGCATAAAGTGGCTTGCACTTTCAAATCGAAAGATTAAAAGCAAATTAAGAGCTAATTATAATTGACTCACAAACCTAGCTACAAAACAAATTAAAGGTGAGTACATATTCCATTTTCAGTTTGAAATTGTACTTATCTTCATCCCTGCTCAAGAAAATTAATTGTTAGGGGAAACCAGAACTTATTTGATGAGACTTGAGTAGAAAATATAAGAAAAATAGATAATGTTTTGTACACCAATATTGCTTTGGTGTCAATGAAGTGTTTAGTAGTCTTGGATTCCGTCAATTTGGGATGGGTATGTATAGTTATTTTGATGATGCCATCTTGGATTCCGTCAACAAAATTAGAGGCCCAAGTTGTGCACATCTTCTTTGTACATTTTTTTGTGGCGGTTCGCTTGCGCATTCTCAATTTTGTGTTGCGCACTTTGATATGGGCGGATTTTAAACTCGCACAAGAAAATGGCGCAAATACATGGGCGGGTTTCAAACCCGCACAAAAAAGTCATAAATTTACGGGCGGATTTAGGATAGCCAAAAACCGGAGTGCGCATCCGAAAAACCGGAGTGTGTAAAATAAAGTTTCGCTTTCAGGCACAAAAATAAAACGCGAGATCAATATTCTTTTCGAAGATCCCGTTTATAAGATTTCATCAATTTGTACTCACGGATCTTCAAATCAATTTAAATTAATGTTGTTGTTGTCTCATTCTTGAATGAAGCTAGCTCTCAATATTATTGAGATATTCATGGCAAATCCCAAAGCAAATTCTTTTTTTTCCTAGGCAAACAGTTGATTCTTGTTCAACTTTCACTTTCAAATCAAAAACTGAATAGCTAATTGATCCAAAACAATTAATTGATTCAGAAACATACACACGCGTACACAGGCTCAATAAAGTTTATAGGCTAGGGGAACCTGAACTTGTTTGATGAGTAGAAAATGTAAAACAACACTACTAATTAATCAAGTAGGGGGCTAATTCATGATCGCTGGACTTGCCATACTCCAGGCGTCGAGGCTCTCCACCGTCACCGGGGCACTCCCATTGTTGAAGGCATACAGACGAGTGACGTGGAACACGGCCTTGGTGGGATAAACCCTCGATGTGATACATGTCTTTTCTTGTACTCCAAAGCTTTCCACCATTGAATGATCAATCTGCAAGTATAAAATTCATTAGAGAGTACTGAAGGAACTTTCTGTGAAAGTTGAACTTCCTGACAAATCGATTGCGAACCAAACGAGGGCTAAGTTGGTTTAGTTATGTATACGTAAGTTTACATAATTATTAAACAAACTCTTATCCTAAAAGTGAAACGAATGCACTTTTCCTAGTTCGTAGTGCACTTTTCATACAAAACTGCATTGCAAAATCCGAAAAAGTGCACTACAAAAAAAAAACTGAAAAGTGCACTTCAACGAAAAGTGCAAATCCGAAAAAGTGTACTACGAACTAGAAAATATTTTCTTAGAAAGTTTATTAATCAACGAGTATTAATTCAGAAAGATTTTAATGTATAATCATGGATATTGTACGGCGAGTCTTGCTATTTTATTATTGTGAAATGGAACTATGAGAATGTCCTTAACCATATATTCTATAACAAGACTCTGATCACAGAAGCGGCAACATCGGAGACAAGATATAGATATTTGGTGCGGTCAATCAATGCGGATTCACCACCACCAGAACTTTTAATTGCTGTCCCGCAATCGAAGGTTTCGCCAGAAGCATCGACGATGGCGTCGAATGCAAACTTGGGTTGGCCGTCCACTGCTGCTTTGGCTTTAGAGATGTCCGAGGTGATCACAAATTGGAACCATGTCAAACACACCTTGAGGGCTTTGGCCTTGCTGGAGGTGGAGACTCCTTTAGTAGTTTACTAACGTAACCGATTGCCTCGATGAATTTTGAATTCACAACATCGATCATGATTTGAGCTAGCCCCGTGGAGTCAGCCGTCGAGCTTCGGGGGTCTGCTCGGAGCGAGGACTCGCATATATGTCTGTCCGGCGTGGTCCGACAAGTTTTTCCGATGAGGTCTTCGGCCGAGACGTCGGAGGAGAAGGCGAAAAGGGCGAGAGGGAGGAGGACGATGAGTTTGTATTGATGCATAATTAATTTTTGTAATTCTGTATGTGTTAGGGAAGATGATTCAAGTTGAATGTGATCCAGATTCATGCATTGGCGTCTAATTTATACGAGACGAGACATTTTGTGATGCAAATTATACGAGGAAAGAAAAGATCTTTTATTATAATCAAAAGATTTTATCTTTGCATTTAATCTATATCATATTAATATATTTGTAGATCGATTTTTCTATCCTATGCCCTTGGAGCATAGGATAAGAATCCAATTTTAGGAAGATACAAGAGTTGTAATAAGGGTTTTTCTAACATATGCCCTAAGGATAAGGACATAGGTTAGAAAAACCATTCTTATATTTATAACTAGTGTAATACCCGTGCCCTGCACGGAATGGATATAAGTTTTTTTTACATGTTATAATAATAAAACAAAAATCTAAAAATTCTCTATTGATTAAAAACTCAAGAAACCAAAATATTAGGAAGTAGAATTAAAATTTTAACATGCTTAAATTTTTATTATTGTAGGTTTGTTTTTGTCATACCTAAATTTTAGGAAGAAGAATAAAAACCAATTGGAAAAGAAATCAGCAAAAAATCAAAATTTAATCTCATGCTAAATTGATATAGAGGTTTTTAAATTATGAAAATCTCCAAACAATGTTAATAAAATATAATAAAATAAAAATTAATGTAACAAACTTAATAATAAGTACAGTTTCATTCATTTTCTCATTTTAAATATGATCAAAATTGCCAAATTAAATTAAAGGGAACACTTATTGGATCACATGGCTTTATGACAGTATTAATATTTAAAAAAAATCATAACTATAATTAGCAAATTTATATTTTGCTTGATAAAAAGCTAGACCGATATTGGAAATGATATATGCATTTCCTTCCTTAATGCATGCAAAATACTGCATGGAAGATTTTCGATGACTCCTTGTATTTTATCACCTTGTAAAAATAATAATAAAATATATTGAGAAAATAAATAAATAAACATAATATGAATTTATTTTTTATTTAATTTAGAAATAAGGTACATTAATTACTCTTTCATCTATCATAATGAATTAAGTAGCAACATGGATGTCTGTATCATCTTTTTCTTCTTAAACTTCCACATACCCATTACACGAACTCTTAACTTACATGTTTTGACTTGGAACAATATATCTGATATAACCCATCTTGTTAGATCATCTGCATTGAAAAAAAAATATAGACACTTATTAGATTGAAGAGTCAGTGGATAGAACGAAGCAACATAACCAAGCGATATAAATATAAAATGGCACACCAAGAGATAGAACGAAGGAACATAACCAAGCAACATAAAGAAAAAATGGCACACTAAGAGATAGAAGGAGAGTGAAAGTTATTAACAAATGAACGCCATCTATATAAAAGATGAGGGGTGAAATGTTAATTTAATTTATCGAAAATTTTATTTTATAGTAATACTCAGCAAAATTGGAAATAATTAATCCTTAATTGTTTTTGTTATGGAAAAAATAAAGTGAATACTATAGAGTAGGAAACAAAACAACATATTAACAAAAATCTAGGAATTGTTAAAGATAGGGCCAATTTTTTTTTTTTGGAAAATTTTGTTAGAAACTAACAAATTTAAAGTTTGAATACATAAGATTTTTTTTCAAATAAGTGATCCATTAATTTAGGAAAATCTTCATGGTAGAATAATGTCAAATTGGAAACTTGAAATATTACCAACAACATTGAAAAAATTAACCAAATTTTGAAAAAACCTTGCACGTATTTGAATTTGAAAACAATATATTAACCAAAATCTAGGATTTGTTGAAGATATCACACATATTTGAATTTGAATAAATTTGTTAGAAACTCACAAATTTTATTGTGAATAAAATTGTTATTAAAACTATATATATATATATCACTAAGATATGGATTAGGGTTGGATTTCCATAAAAATCGGAATATGTGTCAAATTGAAAATAATAGTGTATAATGTGATCTTGATGAAGGTCAAATTAGGGTTGGATTTCCATAAAAGAAATATCAACCAAATAGTTACAAGTTTTAATTAACTAACCATATTTGTAAATCTGAACAGTCAAATAAAATCCATAAATTGGTCTTATTAACAAAATAATTCCTACAAAAACAAAGATATTGTTAAAAAATTTTATTTGGCTGGTAAATTTAAAGTTTCTTTTAGATTGATAAACCGAAATATATTTGTGTGAATATGTAAAAATATCATATTTTAAATAAAAATTTAGCATTATTATATAATCAAGATTATAAGTTTTGTAATATTTATAATACTTGATTTTGAGTATTAAGATCAAAAGTTTTTTAATATATTATATATATTAATGTTAAGGAAAAAAATTAAATATAAATTCGATATAATAGAATGAAATCAATGAAACTAATATATAGAGAAATATGTAATTTCGTATAATCTTTATATAAAATGAGGAAAGATATATCGATGGAAGTTTAAGGTAAAAAAAAAATGATCACGAGATCAAAAAAAAGATATGATCAAATCCACTCGTGCTATTTTCTTTAAGAAAAATCCACTCGTGATATTTTCTAAAATAAAAAATTCCACTTGTGATTTATTTATAATTTATCATATTAATTTAGTTGAAGATTATCACTAATTCCTTCTCATGTAAGATCCACTCTATGTCATCAATCTCAGGCTCCAAAGCCTTCAATTTAAACTTTTACTTGATTAATCACCATAAACCCACCCTCAATAACCAAATAATGGCTGCTAATATAGTAGCCTCCACTATATTCTTCGCCTTCAATCTCAAACCATGGCCTTGAGATACCCACCTTTCCATGATATCACATCTACTTCGACTCCATAAATATTGATCACCATCGGAGTCGTCATGCCGGCGACACACAATTAACCCTCATCTTGTGCTCCCTGAGCTTAGTGCACTCCGCTTACCAGCCCCAAAGTCGCGTGTTTCAAAGTAACGACGGTACTATGGACACGAGATCGAGATTGAGGGCGCCGGTGGAGGGTCGAGCACCGCGTTGCCGACGATGAAAGAAATTCATAAAAATAAAAAAATTATGGCTTTGATACGTATAAATAATTCAAACTTGATATATTTATATATATATATTGTTATGTTATTAATACACTTATAAATATGACTGTATAAATGATGTGTCAATAAATAAAATGACGTGTTATGAATTATATGACGTGTAATATAAACGAATTAAGGAAAATCCTATGTGGCATAAGGAGAAAATGACATTTGGCAAAATCTTATGTGGCATAATGAGAAAGCGCCATGTGGCAAAATCCGACGTCGCGCAATGTAGAGGCTCGAATCCTTAGCGGTTTTAATTATATATATAGATTTGGAAAATTGTCTGCACTTAGTTTAAAAGATTTGTTGGGTCGATTAGCAATTATGATCCATGCAATTATGAGGTTACCAATTATGATCCGCGCAGGTTAGCAATTATGATTTGTGCATTTATGAGGTTAGCAATTATGATCCATGTAATTATGAGTTTAGCAATCATGATCCGTGCAATTTGGTATCACCTCTTTTATTTTTTTTGAGGTTGTACATCACTTCTTTTATGGGATGACGTGCGCCATATTATGACATGGAAATTCTAACTCCTCGTCAAATTAGATGTTGTAACTGAAGGAATTGTGTCCTTTAATAAAAGTTGCAATTACCGAACATGGAATAGGACAATTGATAGAGAGATTCAATCCGTTTATTTTAGGAGTCGTAATGTTTTGCTAGAAACCAACTACGATTAATGGGTTAAATAGTTCAATTCATAGCTATTATAAACGGGTCCTATGAGGTCACACCCATTGAGTTGACGGGCTGGATCAGCAGGCTGAAAGTCTTTGTCAGACATAGGGTTTTAGTCCAATAAGAAAAGAGTTAATTATCAATAAATATATTGGATATTATTGAGAATTAAAAGGATATATTTATTTGGGAAATAAATATATAAGGCCTTTAAAGGGAAGAAGAGATCTAGGGTTTCAGAAGTTTTTACGTAAGACAGAAAAGCTCTCTTCTTCCACTTTTTCTAGTCTTTGGCACTTCGATCTAGCAATCGGAAGCGAAGGAGATCCCACTAAAATTAGATAAAATATTTGATATTATATCTTGATCATAAAATTTTGTCCGATTAGATGCACTTTGATGATTAATTTTAGATTAATACTATATATTAATTTATTTTGAGTTAAGATTATCTTGTTAAATAAATTTCATGAGATGAATTATTTGATTAATTATTATGCTTGTTTTATATTATGATATATTGCTTGCATAAGATGACTAGTATGGCCCATAAATACGATCTGTGTATCATTATGTTTTCTTGTACACGATCTGCGCATCATTTGTTTTGTTGTAATTTAATTTTTGCAATTAGAGTGATTCAAAATTGAAATACAAGAAGAAGTACAAGACATAAGTAAATCAAGGATGGAGATCCATGAAGGATACAAGATGAAGATATTATGAAGATTAGATCTTTATTTTTTGAATCGTAGGGGCCATACTAGGATCACAATTATTGCGTTTTGAATGCTTTATTTTAAGTTTTGCATAAGTTATTTATTATGTTTTTGTCACTAGTAATAAATAACCATTGCATGCTTAAGTTGCCAAATTAATATTGGGGCAATGTCTTTCCATATCATAACCCATGACGTTTTTTGGTTTTGGTTGGATGGGCTTCGCAAAAGTGAGGGTGTCCTTCTTAAACATTTTACTAGTGAGGGTGGATCTATACGGGGGTTCATAAGCCTTGATATGGTTGTACCCAACAAGAGACCAAAAGGCAAAGTTTTGGATCTTGAGACATGGTAGTGGATCCTACATTGGATGTGGACCATTAACCAAGAATTATAAGGAGTTATAATTAGTAATTGTTACTTACCTTGAACACACAAGACTAAAGGCAGTGCAAAAGTACGTTGAGTCTTGTCTGGAATAGGATCTTGGAGTCATTTTATTCACCGGGAACATAAATTATTTATTTGAATAAAATGTGCATTTACTTGTTTTAAAGCACGTTTAATATTAAGTATTTGCATGTCAAACATGAACTTTTATTTGTTATTTCTTTTTTGTAGAAAGCATGTCTAGCGATAATTTGAAATTCACCTTGCGCTCAATTGTTGAGAAGAACAAGCTCAATGGAGCAAACTTTCTTGATTGGGAACGGAATCTGAGAATAGTTCTCAGGTCCGAAGGACGTGAGAACGTACTAGCAACCCCGATTCCTGTTCTGACTGATACCTCATCTGATGAGGAAAAAGCATAAGAGAAGATAATAAGAGATGAGTCTGTGCCTTTCACATGCCTTATGCTAGCTAATATGGAACCTGCTCTTCAAAAGAGGTTTGAAAATCAGGATGCTCATTCCATTATAACCAACCTGAAAATACTGTTTTAGGAACAGGCAAGGATTGAGAGATATGAAACTCACAAGGCTATACTGGATAGCAAACTTGTGAAGGAAAAACCAGTTGGCCCACATGTGTTTGACATGATCGGTCTGTTTGAACGTATGGAGTCATTAGGTGCTAAATATGACCAAGAGTTGGCCACTGATATCGTCCTACACTCCTTACATGATGGTTTTGCTCAATTCAGGATGAACTACCATATGCATGGGATAAAGAAAACCCTGAATGAGCTTCATGGTATGCTTAAAGCAACTGAATAAAACACTCCCGTTGACAACAAGAAGGATGTTCTTGTGGTCAACAATGTGCAAGGGTTCAAGAAGGCAGGCAAGAAGAAGAATCATGTCCAAGGGAAAGGCAAGCAAGTTGCTAAACCCAAGGGAGGTGAAAAGCCAAAGGTGGCTAGTGACCATGATTGCTTCTACTGCAAGGCTAAAGGACACTGGAAGAGGAATTGTCCCAAGTACTTGGAGGACAAGAAGAATGGAACTGTGAGTTCAGGTATTAATGTTATTGAAATTTAAACAACCAATGCTACTACATGGGTATTAGATACCGGATGTGGTTCTCACATTATTTCGAATGTGCAGGGACTAAGAAGTAGGAGGCAGTTGGAGAAAGGAGAATGTACATGGGTTGTTGCGCTTACCGTAGGAGATTTTAGTTTATTTTTACCTTCTGGTTTAGTTTTGGAACTAAGTAATTGTTATTTTGTTCCTACTATTACTAAAAACCTTGTTTCAGTTTCAAGTTTACATTCTGAAAGATTTGAGTTTGATATTAAGAATGGAAGTATGTCTGTTTTGAAGAATGGAATCTTCTATGCTTGTGCTCCAATGGTTAATGGACTTTTTGTAATAGATCTCAAATCAGAATCGTATAACATTAATACTAAAAGGCAAAAATCAAATTGTTTGAGTGAGTCCTATCTATGGCATTGTCGTTTAGGTCATATTAGCTTGAATCGCATGAAAAAGCTCCATAAAGATGGACTTCTAAAAGATATGGATTGTGAATCTATTGATTTATGTGAATCATGCTTGATGGGCAAGATGACAAGGTCACCTTTCAAAGGAACAAATGAAAGGGCTAATGAACTTTTGGCCATAATACATACTGATGTATGTGGGCCAATGAGTACAGAAGCTAGAGGTGGCTATAGATATTTCATCACATTTACTGATGACATGAGCAGATATGTGTATATTTATCTTATGTCACATAAATCTGAAGTCTTTGAAAAGTTCAAGGAATTCCAAAATGAAGTAGAGACTCAAACAGGCAAAAGGATAAAAGCACTTCGATCCGATCGTGGTGGTGAATACTTAAGCCATGAATTTGATCATCATTTGAAAAGTTGTGGGATTGTAATACAATTATCTACTCTAGGGACACCACAATTGAATGGTGTGTCTGAAAGAAGAAACAAGACCTTGTTGGACATGGTTCGATCTATGATGAGTTTTGCTGACCTTCCGGTATCCTTATGGGGATATGCACTCACGACTGCTGTATTTACACTAAACAGGGCTCCGTCAAGGACTGTAGACAAGACCCCATATGAGATATGGACTGGAAAAGTTCCAAAGTTGTCTTTTCTGAAAATATGGGGGTGTGAAGCTTATGTAAAGCGTTTACAAACTGATAAGCTTGCACCTAAATCAGACAAATGCTATTTTATAGGATATCCTAAAGGTAGTTTTGGATATTATTTCTACAATCTCACTGCACAAAAGGAGTTTGTTGCAAGGGATAGTGTATTTTTGGAAAGAGAGTTTATTTCCAAAAAGTCAAGTGGGAGAAATATTCATCTTGAACCGGTTCTTGATGAAAAGCAACAAACACAACAACAGGATGACATAGTTGATGTCGAGGATGAGATGGATTTGTTTGAAGGCCAAGGATCTGATGTTATCCAAGAACCTGAACAAATTCCTCAAGAAGCAGATCGACAAATAGTTGTGAAAAATGTTGAAATCCCAGTTGTTGAACCAGTTGAACTCCTACGTAGATCAAACAGGCAAAGGTTTCAGCCAAGACGATAGGATGATTTCATCTTGACCGAAAGCCTTGATGTTCTAATATTAGAACATGGTGAGCCTGCTACCTATAAACAAGAAACGACGGGTCCAGACTCCTAGAAATGGCTTGAGGCCATGAAATCTGAAATGGATTCCATGTTTGAAAATCAAGTCTGGGACTTGACAGATTTGCCAGATGGGGTAAAATCCATTGAATGCAAATGGGTTTTCAAACTTAAGACTGACAAAAATGGAAATGTATCTGTAAAGAAAGCAAGATTAGTTGCTAAAGGTTTTAAACAGATTCATGGTATTGACTATGATGAAACATTTTCACCAGTTGTCATGATTACATCCATAAGGATAATCCTAGCTATTGCCACTTATTATGATTATGAGATTTGGCAAATGGATGTTAAAACCGCTTTTCTGAATGGTATTTTGGAAGAGGATGTGTATATGACACAACCAGAGGGTTTTGAGGATCCGGATCATGCTGGGAAGGTGTGTAAGCTTAAGAGATATGGGCTTAAGCAAGCATCTAGGAGTTGGAATCTTCGTTTTGATGAAAAGATCAAAGAGTTTGATTTTATCAGGTGTGAAGAAGATCCTTGTGTATACAAGAAGTTTAGTGGGAGTAAAGTGGCTCTCTTAGTCTTGTATGTGGATGACATACTGCTTATTGGGAATGACATTCCGATGCTAGAGTCCGTTAAGGAATGGCTGAAGAAGTGTTTCTCAATGAAAGACTTGGGAGAGGCAGAGTACATACTTGGAATAAAAATCTATAGGGATAGATCTAAGAGATTGCTTGGATTATGTCAAGGAACTTATATAGATAAGGTTCTTGACAGATTCAATATGTAGAATTCCAAGAAGGGGTTTTTGCTCATACAACATGGCATAAATCTAAGCAAGAAGCAATGTCCTAGAACACCTGCCGAGCTTGATAAAATGAGTAAGATTCCTTATGCTTCTGCTATAGGATCTATCATGTATGCCATGGTATGTACACGTCCTGATGTTGCATTTGCTTTGAGCATGTGTAGCAGCTATCAATCAAATCCAGGAGAAGCACATTGGTGTGCAGCTAAGAACATCCTAAAATACTTGAGAAGAACCAAGGATGATTTCTTAGTATATGGGGGTGATGACAATATTGTAGATCCTTTGACTAAGCTTATGCCTAGGGCTAAGCATGATAGTCACACTAGGGCTAAGGGACTCAAACACATTAGTGAATGGTTGTGAGATTGCTTTGTATTACATTATTTCTGCTTAGAGTGTTGGACTCTTGTTTATGTTTGACTTTATGATAATATATGATATTTCATTCTTATTTTTATATTATATTAATTAATATTGAATAATATGTCTGAATAATTCATAGTTCGTAAATGGGCTCACCTTAAGTGTTTTGGTGAATGAAACCCCATTAAGTGTACTACAGTTATGAATTATTGCACGTCCATAGTTTGAGTCATCAAATAGGACATAGATGATTTCATTTATAGCTATATTGTACATTGACTGATAGCTCAAGGTTTCATGTGCTATAGGGACATAGAGATGTCCAGTCAATTACATAGATATGTATGGATGATACATATCGGACAGACCAACCTTAAGACTCTCAAAAAGGGATTGTAGAGTTTTTAAGGTGAACCATGTTTGGTGGATTCCTTAAACATGATTATGTTATGTTTTCTAGTTGATGATTGGTATGTCTTTGATATTGTTAAACGCTCTCCGTAAAAGGGGGTTATAAAAGCAATTATTGGGATTGCCAAAAGTTGAGTGGGAGCCATAGTCATACAAGATTGGAAAAGTCCTCCTTATTCATGTATACATTGATGCATGAAAAGGAATGGTGTCTAGGCCACTTGAAGAGCTAGAACTAGAAAATGCATGGCCATGCTCGAATGGATTAATTATAATCATTCGTTATTTGATAGTTCAAACTCAGGTATTCAAGAAACATATTTGACGAGAGATATGAATGTCACCATATCATCAAGTAAGACATTAAGAGACAAAGGTATCTTAAAATTGCATACTTGTTTTCAAGGACAAGTGGGAGATTGAAGGAATTGTGTCCTTTAATAAAAGTTGCAATTACCGAACATGGAATAGGACGATTGATAGAGAGATTCAATCCGTTTATTCTAGGAGTCGTAATGTTTTGCTAGAAACCAACTACGATTAATGGGTTAAATAGTTCAATCCATAGCTATTATAAACGGGTCCTATGAGGTCACACACATTGAGTTGACGGGCTGGATCAGCAGGCTGAAAGTCTTTGTCAGACATAGGGTTTTAGTCCAATAAGAAAAGAGTTAATTATCAATAAATATATTGGATATTATTGAGAATTAAAAGGATATATTTATTTGGGAAATAAATATATAAGGCCTTTAAAGGGAAGAAGAGATCTAGGGTTTCAGAAGTTTTTACGTAAGACAGAAAAGCTCTCTTCTTCCACTTTTTCTAGTCTTTGGCACTTCGATCTAGCAATCGGAAGCGAAGGAGATCCCGATCCCGTACTCGTGTGGACTGATTAGAGAAGTCACAATTGAGGCTTTTTCTCTCGAAGAAAGAACCCTAATCACGCATCAAGAGGTATTCTACTAACCCTAATTTTGTCTCTAATCAAGAATGCTTTAGATCCATGTTTAGGTGCAAGAAATTGTTTATGAAATTCCGCTTATACGCATCTAAAAACCCTACAGTAACTGATACACTTAGCAAGAAGATGACCTAAGAGTGGATGTCGATACACCTTAAAACTGAGTCAGATTGTACAACAAAATGTGACGAGATTGAGATAGAGGTGTGGCTTCAAGGGCAAAACTTTGTTTTTACCAAAGTCTTTCATCTCGAATTCTTTCATGAAATAACACGTTGTAATAAGAATGTGATTTGATTTCAAAAAATAGAAACTTTTAAACTCAATATAAAAAACTAGAAATGTTGTGATGAGAGAGATAAGAGGAAAAAACAACTCTTGTATTTTTTACTTCTCTACCTTATATATCTTGATATAAGTCTCTATTTATAAGCAACTAATTGAATTAAATGTTATAATATTATACTTAATAAGAGTGTTTATAGGTATACTTAAGGTGTACCAGTCTATCGGGCATACTTTATGGGAGAGATGAATAGGCCATGAGAGCATAAATAGGTTAAAGAGTAACCTAAGGTTACATTCAACATATAATTTATTTTCGTGCTTAGCTCGTGTCTTAACCTTAAATAGGAGAGCTTAAATATGTTACACTTAAGGTCTTTTTTCACCACTAAGCCATCCACATAGCACTTAATATTGGTATTATAAAGTAGATCATGGAATGTGATTGTCATGGATCTTTGGTAGGGTGCCGATTAGTGATTCAATATTTTTTAATCCAAAAGACATCACCATATAACAAAATACGCTAAAGAGTCTCCTAAAGGTTGTATATTATTTATCTTCTAAATCTATCTTAATTTGATTATATTCAAAGAAACCATCCATAAATTAACGACGAAATTTTGCGCACTCTGTTTTTTTGGATGCGAACTCCAGCATGTGCGAATTATAAACTCGCCCATACTTTGTGTCATTTTCTTGTGCGGGTTTGAAACCCACCCATATTTTGTGGCATTTTCTTGTACGGGTTGAAACCAGCCCATATCAGAGTGCGCAACACAAAATTGAGAGTGCGCGATTGAACCGCCTAAATTAAGGATAAGACTTAGAACCTAATCATGTGTCACTTAAATACTTTTATTATTATTAATGGTTGTGTTTAAACTCGAGTTTGAGTGAAGTGTCTTTTAGGTTATATTTTATTTGAATATTTTAGTCTTATTCTTCAATTTTAATGTAAATTATGTTCCATGCCAACTATTACATAAAAAATAGTTTTTTGTGTCGTGGTTGTACCGGACCTATCCGTTACCTACTCAAAAAAATATTTTAAGTGAAAAGACCCTATTAAGATCCAAAAAGAAAGAGATAACTATTATATTCTCTTAAATTATTTTCATGCTTTGCTCATATATCTTAATCTAATCAAAACAAAATCATTAGATCGATCGAGTGTAGCGATACTAATATAGAGAATTAATCATAGAAGTTGCCACATTAGACAAAATACTAAGATACTTGGTGCGCTGAATCAGCGCCGCTTCGCCCCCGGAACTTGTAACCATATCCCCGCAATAGTCCGACTCGATCGCGGCATCCCGCATAGCGTCGACGCCAAACTTTTTGTTGTGTAGTTGTACGGCCGACTTTGCGACGTCGATCCCTGAGTCGAGAACCGTTTCAAACTCGCTCATGCATTCCTTGAGCACCTTCGCTTTCCCCGATGGCGGCGACGCCTTCATGAGTTAATGAATATGCGTGATCGAATCGGTGAACTTGGATTTGACTATATCAATCATGATCAGGATCAGCCCCAAGGCATCAGCCGTGGAGCTCCGAGGGTCCGCTCGCAAAGAGGACTCGCAGATCTTGATGTTTGGTGTGCTGTGACAAGTCTTTGTGATGAGTTCATCGGCAAAGATGCCGTGGATGGTGAGAATGGAGAGAGAGAAGAGGAGGATGAGCTTAACTTGCGGCATTCTTTTGTGAAAAAAAGATAAGATATGTCATATGTGGGTTGAAGGTGGTGCATTCATTGGCTTATATACGAGATTTGCAAGAATAAAATTGTAACCGATCGAGATCTGGTTCATTTAATTTCAAATATACATGAGGAAAGAAAAGATATGCCAATAATTATAAGATTATTATTGTAGATTTGTAGAGTAGATTTCTTCTTGTTTGTAATTTTCTAAGTTTAAACAATGGACTTGTAATGTATTAATTTGTATGTGCCTATGAGCTTGTTGGACTGGGCTTATTTCTAGTAGGAGTCAGTATTGGGCTAAACGGCCTAATACTACACACTTGAGACTTGCCCATATTTAATGAGCTCCTCTCATTTACCAGAACGAAGTCGTTGTAGTTTAGGGTTGGAGGTGAGCTATACTTAAGCTCTCCCTCTCCACTTTGCCGCTTGTTGGGTCATTTAGAGGTGCTTCCTAGGGTTTGTCATTTGAGAGCGTTTACTCGGCTTCCTTGCATGAGTTCGACACCGACAACTCCATGAACTCCCTCAATGATCTAAACTTGGGAAGAGAGATTGAGTGTGCACCTTGGAGAACTTCGTGGTTGGTGGATTAGTTCGATCTATGCATTTTTCACTTTAATCTCTCTCGATTGCATCTTGTATCATGTAATTTGAGACTATCTTATTGATCAAGTTATGGCCGGTTGCATTTATTATTTTCAAATTAAGAAATTCAGTCTTCCCAAACGTTGAGCTGCATGAGGAAAGAAATCAAATTTGTGCATAAATGAATTAGGGAGCAAAATTTCACACTTACCAAATGAATCAGACCTGGCGAACAAGCTGTATCATGCATGATCAAAAAGTTAGTTTCTAAGGCATTACAAGTCAAATTTGAGCACAACTGAAGTGCGAATTAGTTTATGCATAACAAGTTTGCGTTTTCTCGTAGTTTTGTGCATCTTTGTTTCTCAAACAAAGAAATTGCGCCTTACAACTAACAAGCACATTTTACTGAAAATCAAAAGCATAGTATCTCATCATATCAAATCGAACTAATATGATCCTTAATTGACAATTATTTAATTAAAATGGATAGTTAAGCCAGGGGTTGATTCATCTTAGCCAGACTTGCCATGCTCCAGGCATCGAGACGCTCCACCGTCACTGGTGCACTCCCGTTGTTGAAGGCGTAGAGACGAGTGGCGTGGAACACTGCCTTGGTAGGATAAACCCTCGATGTGATGCATGTCTTTCCGTGTGCTCCAAAGCTTTCCACCACTGAATGATCAATCTACAACAGAAAATGAAATAAAATAAACTAGTTAATATATGTATACTACGTATATATTAATTAGTCTAACTAAGACTCTAAGAGTAAAAGTACGTATACGTACCAAGCTTCTAAGAGATAGTTTTCTGTCCTCCAGATCGACGTCTACGAAGCCTGCAAACGGGGGCTTGTACATATGTGGATCCGATATCAAAGAAGATCTGCATTCAGGAAATGAACAAATTAATTTTATTACAACTACTTAATTAATTAAATAAGAAAAGAACTATGAAGTGGTGCAATCAGGATTCAGGAAGGACCTGGACGCATCGGAGCACATAAGGATCACGTGTTTGTTATTGTTGTCATGGTGGGCCTTAAACACTCTAAAGAAGACAGGAGTGTATTCTTCAAGGCCCGCTGAAGCCAACGTCAGAAGCCCAAACGGCCCAATTCCACCTTCCACAGTGGACCCCTTTTGCGCACACAGCTCCTGCGCGTTCACCCACCTTGGGTCAAACGGCTCCGCCGTCTCCAAGCTCTCCGGCAACCGGAACACCACCTCCACGTCAGCCTGCACCCACCCACGTGTATACAATATGCAGTTACTTTAATTTGACAAGAGAAATAATAAGAAACAAAATCCAATACTCCGTACTAATTAGTCCATCACCTGAGCTGCGGTTATTGACTTGATCTGGAACACGTGGCCCTTCAAGAGTGTGTGGTTGGTGAGCTGTACGTGCTTGTGTCTCAGCCCTTGGATTTCTTCAATTGGCCATTGCAGCACCTGCTTCCCGTTTGGGTCCAGCCGCACCGTCCTTGGAATCGCCTAATCACCATCAGTTCACACGACACACGTACCAGTGTTATTTTTTCAATCACATATAAGTACGCAGTATAAACAACATTAATTAATAATATTTAAGACGGAGTATATACTATGTACGTACCTGAATACCAGCCCATCCCTTCTTCTCATCCATGTTTTGGGTGTCAGATTCATTCACCCAACCCCACAGGATCCTGCGATTCTTGTTGGTGTCAAAGAAGGTCTTCGACGCATACAAGTTACCGTAGTCATACCGTAACCCGTTCCATCCATCCATCGAAGGGTCATCAGGGAAGAATCTGTCGGCCCTCTTCTCGTATCTCCCCACGGTGTAGAACTCCAAGCGCGTCTCGTCCACACTGACCTTCAGCACATACTTCTTCATGCCAGGCACCGATACGGCGTAGAAATCCGGGCACTCCCACATGCCCGTGTTACGGGCGGAGTGCAGGGGGTGCTTTGCCTTCACCCAAGTCTTCAAGTCCCTGCTCCTGTAAAGATGGGCCATGCCCGTTCTCCGCCCTAATTTCCTGCCGCCCACAAGCATCCTCCAATGCCGCCCGTCGAACCAAGCCGTTGTCGGGTCCCGGAAGCAGCTGGCGTTCATGTCCGGCCCGGGCTGCACCACCGGGTTGTAGCTCGGCTTCACCCATACCCGCAGATATGGGTCCGACACGTTGGCGGGGAAGGCAATGTTTTGGACCTGCCTTCCCCGCGTGTCGTTCCCAGTGTACAGGATCACGGGCCCCATCCTAGGTAGGATGGTGGCTGACCCGGACCAACAGCCCGAGGCGTCGTAGGGCTCGGAGGGGAAAATAGCCGGGTCAAGGGACTTCCAGTTAACCATGTCAGTAGATACGGAATGAGCCCAGACTATATTCCCCCAAACTGGTGCCTTAGGGTTGTACTGATAGAACAAATGGTATATACCATTGAACAACATAGGCCCTATATATTCATTTTATTGCAAATTAATAAAGCTAAAGAAAGTTTATAACATGCTAGTTTATAACATTGGCCCTATATATATATTAGGATATTTATCTTCAAAGAAATAATTGATATGAGATGCATGCTAGTTAATTTATAACATTCTTTAAGTTTTATAAAAAAAAACCTTTAAAATGTTATTAACATCATTTGGCATTGTTTTAAAAGAACTTTAATTAAGGAGCGATTTCATTAATTTAGGGGATAAGCTAGCTAGAACGAGATCGATAATCAGAGAATCCCACCCTCTACTCTATTAGCTACTGTACGTGCCTAATTTTAAGCTGTTGCCAGTTTTTCAAAGTTCACTTTGCAAGTCCGAACTATCAGAAGACAAAAAAGAACTTATTTAGATAACTAGGTTGCCAGTTTTTCAAAGTTCACTTTGCAAGCCCAAACTATCAGAAGACAAAAAAGAACTTATTTACTGTGGATAAATAGGTCGCCCGTTTGGTCATAGGCTGTCAGTGTCATAATCATTAAGAACCCTAATTAAGGCTCCTACTTTCAATATATGTAAAATATATATATTAATATTATTATATATTTTATCTATTTATTTTATTTTTTCATACGACCGTTTCTCCCTTATTTTTGGCCTGAATGAACATGGATCAACTCCAAATATTATACCTATTTTGAAATAGAACTTAGATCATATATATTTGATTTTATATGTTGTAAAACTAATAAAGCTAATTATTTATGCTAGGATTGTGTTTGTAATATGCAGTACAATACCTAAAAAGCTTTCTTACCCTATGTTTTCATAAACAACTCCATAAAATTAATTATCCAATACCCTTATACCCCCTCTCCATAAAATATATATATTATTAAAACATGTATCCTGGAAAAACATGTATGAAAAAGTGGATATAGGTGACTTACCGTTTGGATCTGTTGATGTTCAATCGAGTCATTTGTAGTGTACGTACGGTCCATATATGTTCATGGTGCCATATCGCGGTTGAGATAGAAGATGACAAGAAAAAAACAATATTAAGCATTAATAATGAATAAATAGTTTGATTATTTCAACCAAAGAAATAAATAGTTTGATTATACGAGTAGGAATTTGTATATCAAAGCTAATTAACAACAATAAACTATTAAACATTTGCCTAAGTTAGTTTAAAAAAACATTTTTTATGATAAAAAAAAAGACTACTTAATTATTTTTTTTGATAATAATAATAAGAAGGGTATTAATTAATTATCCAGTTTTAATCTTAGTTATCTCTAGTGTAGTAAAAGGGTGTTTTGACTTTTGATAGAAAAAAAAGCAAGTTTTTTATTTTGAAGAAGGGTTAACTAGTATATTCCAGAGCAAATAGAGCTCAAAGTAGCATTACATGAGAAAAAGGGATAAAACTGATGTAAGAATGCAGGACCAAGAATACAAACCTGAACAAATTAAAGGGTGATAGAGAATAGATTACCGTTCATCCAATTTTTCTGAGGCTGGAAATGATAGCCTGTGCGGTTCAGGTCCTCCGAGAGTACTCCATAAGCGAGGGTAGTGGAAAGAAAACACACCAAGAACAACCATTGTTTTGATGTCGTCGACATTGTGCCCTAATTAGCAGAACTTTCTGGTTGCTCGAACTATGCAAGACCAACAAATGCAGAATTATTCCCCACACTTCTTGGCTTAAATAGTAGTGTGAGAGTTTAATGATTATGAGACCACGTCGTCCATTAATTCCACGTTCAACCTCTCCACCACTTTATGCTAACAATTATCAATGCCCCCATTCATTATACAGAGTATTGAACAAAACTAGCTATTCAATCAATCTACACAATTTCTGTAAATAGCAAGTTGAAACCGTCCATCTACCTACGTTGTTAAACATCGACATCCTCAATTTTAAGGAAAATGAACCAGTTCATGTCCATCCCTATATTATATTATATTATATTCCGTATTCCCCATTAGTGAATTACGTCTCTTTTAAACAATATATGACTATATTACCTCATTTGTGTATTCATTTAAATCATTTCCCCCATTAACACACTATTGACAATACTAGAATATATGCCAGATTTAAATTTGCAATTTTGTAGGGAAAAAAAATCACTTCAATTATATATATATCCTCGACACGTAAGATTTCATCCACCATGACTAGTTTTGTTATTCAAATTTCTAATTAGTTTCATATGTAATTATGAGATTAAGGGAGAGATTTAAAAAAAATATAATCATTAGCGTGCCCTGTAACATGTTTTATCATTTGTATGATGATGCTTCTGTATATTAGCAATGAAGAAAGGCCCTGGCCAGGGCCGTCCAATGAGATTAGGGGGCCCTGTGCAAATATTAAATTTAAAACTTTTAAATATTAATTATTATAAATTATTAATGTAACAATGTCATTAAAACTCTAATTTAATATAGTAAAAATTTTAAGGTTAATTTTTTTTTGTTAAAATAAAAGGTGAAAATTGAAAAGTTAAAACTTTTTATAGTAATAAGAGTTTTTTTTCAAAAAAAATAAAAATCATTATAAAAATGATAAATAAAGGGATAGTTAATCTTTAAGATTCAATTAACAATACTGAATAATAATAATAATAATAATACACGGTTTATATAATAAATTATTATCCTGTTCAAGACAAAATATAGTAAGTAAAAATATTTGACCATTTAAATAAAAATTATATTGAATAAAATATAATCATAAACTCAACAAATAAAATTATCCCATTAAAATAATTTAGGTGGTTAATTGGTTGAAAAGATTTTTATGAAGTAAATATTATAACAAAAAACGATAAAAATCAATACGATAAAATAATTGCTAGATTATATATATATATATATAGATATTAGAGAAAAATGGGCATACCTAAAATGTTAAAAAAAATTTGATGAAAAAAAAAGAAACGTAATATGGATTAGTGGGTTGAGCCCCTTACTAAATGATTAGAAACGTAAATACAAGTATAGATATATCCGATCAAAAATACAAGTATACAACAACGAGAAATTAAAAATGAAGCCACTCCCGTGTCTCGAACTTGTGTCTGCTTCATATTTTTTCTTTGGCTTCTGCCACTGTGCCACTAGAGAATCACATTATTTTTATATCAAAATTTTCTTTATATATATAAAACTTCTAAATATTGGGGCCCCTAATATTTGGGGGCCCTGTTCCGTTGGGCTGTTTACACAACCCAATGGACGGGCCTGGCCTTGGCCAAACGTGTACATAAATAATCAGTACGCTAACACAAAAAATATCAACAAATAATAAATATACAAGGGTATATATGGACCCAACCTGGATCAATTGGCTTGAGATTGTATAGTACGTGTGTGGTACTCTACAAAGGCGTACCACATTCTCGTAGAATAGATCGACGATTTCGGTGGCATTGTGCTTGGTCTTACAACCTACAAAATGAGCCATCTTGGAGAACCGATCCACGAAGACGAATATGAAATCACTCTCTCTCTCTCCTATTCGTAAGCAAGCCAGCAACAAAGTCCATGGACAACTCTTCCCATGGTCCAATCGGAATGGGAAGTGGAGTACTGTACACGCCATGGGGTGGGAAGTGGCCTTGGCCTGTTGGCAAGTGACACAGGCGCGATAGTAGTGTGTCA
This sequence comes from Fallopia convolvulus, assembly GCA_964016875.1. Lineage (NCBI taxonomy): Eukaryota > Viridiplantae > Streptophyta > Magnoliopsida > Caryophyllales > Polygonaceae > Fallopia > Fallopia convolvulus. The sequence continues at coordinate 314,118 of OZ024722.1, read as the reverse complement.
CTTGGCGAGTCATGCATGGCTAGAAGAAGTTCACTCGCAGAGCGGCGAGAGTCAAGGAGATACCGAAATGGCCACGGGCATCATGTGCCTCCTGACTAGCAGAAGTCGAACAGAAGAGGAGGGAATGCATATGTGGGTCGGCCTTATACAAGAAACGCACCCTCGAAGAGATAGTGCGACGAAGTTGTTGCCAAAAAGCGATTTTCTTGTAGTGCGATGAAGATCGTCCAAGAGTTGTATCAATATATTTGTGCTTCAAAATAGAGGTCCAATAAGTGCCCTCCTCCATCAAAAAACGCCATCCAAGCTTCCCAAGCAAGGCCAAGTTGAGTTCCCTCATAGTCTTTATACCAAGACCACCATGCATTTTTGGTTTAGTAACTTTCGACCAAGCCACTTTATGCATTCTTCTTTTTTCCATTGTGCTACCCCAAATGAAGCCTCTATTAATCTTGTCAATTTGCTTACATGCACAAGCTATTCGGAATAAGAGCGGTAGACATCGAGTAAACCGGGAGAGAAGACAAGACCGATTTAACCAAAGTAACCCTGCGCGCCCACGAAGCTAAGGGAACGAGTTCTCCAACCCGTCAATTTGGAGTTGAATTTGTCTAATGCTTATTAACTTGCTTATGCAGGACATGCATTCCGAGGTAATTCCCAAGGTTGGAAGTAACCAAGAACCCACTCGCCTCTTCCAAACTCCGTTTCAACTCCATGCTGATATTCGAGGAAACAAAGATTTTGGATTTGGTAGGATTCACCTTCGGTCCAAAAGCCCCACAAAACAAATCAAGACATCGCTTAATAATCTGGATTTGATCAACCGAGGCCTCAACAAAAAGCATGATATCGTCGACAATGAATATGTGAGACATTAATGACCCATATCTTGTCAGCTTAATCGGTTTCCATTCCCCCAACCCGAATTAAAAATTATGTGACTAAGTCGCTCCAAACAAAGAATGAAAATGTAAGGTGAAATAGGGTCCCCTAACATACTCCCCTAGAAGCGGTGAATTGGTTCGTCAACTCCCCATTCTAAAGAATTTGCATCCGATCGAGGCGACAAAATGCAGGCCATAACCCAGCTGATCCACTGACTCAGCGCTCCCAAAACATGTAAGGTGGACTTAATAAAGTTCCAATTCAGCCTATCATAGACTTTCTCCAAATCGAGCTTAAGAACCATCCATCCCTTCCCTTCGCTCCTTTCTTAGATAATTGTTAGCATAAGGCGGCCATTACATTGGGGAAAAATCAGTTCATATATAATCTCATATAATATAATAAAAAAATCATGCTCGTTTATAATTTTGATAACCAAAATTAATTAATCATATATGCTCGTTGAGTGACGTATCTACTAAGACTAATTCAGCACAACGTATACGGATTGTATATATGTTATGGCAACTCTTTCTACCAAAATAAATAAATATGTTATGGCAACTCGATCTATCTTTTTTGGAGGAAAAGCGTGAGAAATTGATACATTGAAATTTGTCATATTTGAATTAATTAGCTTTCATTAATATTGTGCTGCATCTGCATGTGGCTAGTTTTGAAAATTGGAATGCATTTTTGTTTGGTTGTTACAACAAGCTAGAAAACACTTAATTTGTGACCTAATTTAGCTATGCCTATACATTAAAAAAAGTACTAGTAATATTTTCGCATCATAACTATAAAAGGTACTATGAATTTCATTGATACAGGCCAGCTGGTAAGATAGTGATCGACAAGCTAAAAATTGCAGCTATAATTCGTAAATTATATACTACAGTACAAAAGAAGGTAATAATGTGTGTGGGTTGTATATCTATTCCTTGTGTTTTCCAATTGGTAACGTACATGTTTGAAAATTATTAGGCATTTACATATTATAAAGTCCAGGACATGTGTTTCCTGTTTAAATCCATAAATCGCGTACCGAGACGAAGTGCAAAAAACATACAAAAAAGCCAAAATATATACTAATATATTATTTTATCAGAACGGAGATGAATATCAAATTCGGTGTAGTAATATTGTTGGCAATAGTTCATGCTTATCAGCCTTATCTAGCTAGCACTTTGCAATCAGAAAAACAACCTCCTTCTTCTACGTACATGTTAGTAAGAGACTACAAATTTAATTAATTGCAACATTATCTGTATTTGATATTTTGATGGCTAATGTATGAAAGACGTTGCACTTAACCTCTCTCAGACGCCAAAATATAATTACTACAGTAATTCCAATAGTACGTACGGTAAAAGACAGTTCTCGTTACAACGGCTCGATTATCCCTAGCTGACATGGCAACGGGCAAATTCCCATTGGCTCATCCACATCGCTAAATACTGTCAATTGAAGGCGTTGTAAACTTAATAATTATTGAGAAAGAGTTAAAAATAAATCATATGGGTTACGAAAATTACCGTTTCACCACTAACGAGTCATGATTAACAAATTGCTCAGATAGATAGTCCCCTGCCATTTGAAGGATAAAAATGCATTATGTGATTACTTTGTGCATCTCTGCTTTGTATATTAATCAATTAAACTTCTTCTATACATGCAACAATTAAATCGGTACAAATATGATATGACAAACTTCTCACCCAAAAAAAAAAGAGTACACAAGCAATTACTTTTTTCTACAGAGATATGTAAACAAGTGCAGATTAAACGAAGTAAGCGGATTTTTATCGTTTAATAGTACGCAGTATATTCTTTTCTTTATCACTAGGTAAATTATACAGTATTTAAGTTACCAAATGAAACTTGAAAAGTGAAACGAATTTAATAGAGTTTATGTAATTAATATATTTATGTAATTATGTATTTATGTATCTCCTAGTTTAGCCTTGGCCTCAAGTTAGGTTTTATCTTGTACTTGTATATAAACCTCTTTTGTTAATAAGAAAAGGCAGATTTTTAGCCCCAAACAAATCTATTTATGGTATCAGAGCCATAACCAAAATACGATCCTGACCTAATTCTAAATTGGCCGCATCACCACTGATCATTCACCGTACCACCACCGTGCTTGATCAGCGTCGCCATGACCAAGGAAAACAAAGGTAAGGAGCATGAAGAGGCGATCAGTGGCGTTACTCATGGCGTCCGGCCAGGCAACTCACCATACTATCTCCATCCCTCGGATCATCCCGGGATGAAGATTTGTCCGGTTGTTCTGAAAGGCAAGAATTTTCAAGAATGGGAAATATGTATGCGCAATGCTTTACGGGCAAAGCGTAAGCTTGGATTCATTGATGGATCCATTACCGAACCAGTTGAACTTGAAGACATGGATGACTGGTGGAGTGTTAACTCCATGCTAGTCGGATGGATCGTTCAATCGATTGAAGACTCACTTCGCTCCACAATAACTTACTTTGAAACGGCTAAGGCTTTGTGGGACGATTTGAGGCAAAGATTTTCTCTTGGCAATGGTCCTAGGGTTCAGCAGTTACGCTCAGATCTCGCGCGCTGTACTCAGAACGGAAGGACTGTGGCTGATTATTATGGTGCTTTGAAAAAAATATGGGATGAACTCTCGAACTACACCGTCTCTAGGCGATGTTCTTGTGGGAAGTGTGAATGTAAATGGGCTGAGGATTTAACAAGAGAACAAGAAGAAGAACAGCTGCATCAATTTCTAATGGGGCTTGATGATGTTTATGGGACGGTTCGTTCTCATGTTCTTGCTCAAGAACCGCTCCCAAAACTCAATCGGGCTCATGCCCTAGCAATCGCAGACGAGCGACAACGAGTCGTGGTGCGCTCGCGCGAAGAGAAGATTGTTGATGGAGGCGTCTTCACTGCACAGTGTGGGCGTGGACCTGGGCAGCGATCTGATCGTGCCGAAATTTAGCAGCGTGAATCTGCAAGCGCTGATCGGCGTGAATCGGCAGGCCGGGGCAATGACCGGCGTGACTATGGCAATCGCCCATATTGCAAGAATTGTGAAATTGTTGGGCATGATATCAAATCGTGTTTCAAAATCATCGGGTACCCCGATTGGTGGAACTCTAATGAGAAACCGCAGCAGCAGCAGTCGAATTCCAGATCAACCGCGGGCGCGGACGCGGGCGAGGTGGACTGGCCAATGCTGCACAAAACGGTGACTCGGCTGGGCTGCAAATTGGACACATCTCTGCTGCTGACAGGGCTGGAACGGGCCTGAATGATACGCAGTGGAACAATCTGGTGAATTTACTTCAGCCCTCTAATGCTGGTTCTTCTCAAAATTTGACGGGTAAGTCCCGTTTTAATTGGATCTTGGATACCGGGGCGTCGTTTCATATGACGGGCGACCCTTCATTATTGACAGATTTGGCTGATGTGGAAACGTCCACAATTTTACTTCCAAATGGTTCATCTACTGTTGCTACTCAAGCCGGAATTCTGAAATTCAGTGATCGCTTAATTCTGCATAATGTTCTCTTTGTTCCAAATTTAACTTGCGATTTGGTGTCATTTGCTCAACTTTTAAAGCATCAAACTGTGTAGTCACCTTGACTGATAAGCTATATATCTTGCAGGACCGCACTACGATGACTTTGATTGGAGCGGGTGAGGAGCGAAATGGCGTCTATTGGTTTCGTGCAGCGGCACCGACGACACGTGTATCAAGAATGGACGCCGACTCTCTCGCCCTTTGGCATTCCCGTGTTGGTCACCCCTCCCTATCTGCACTTCATAAATTGCCTATTAAATTTTCTGGTTCCTTAGATCCATGTGATAGCTGTCACCGAGCAAAACAAACTCGTAGTTCTTTTCCAATAAGTCAATCGCATGCTTCAGACATTTTTGATCTTATTCATTGTGTTGTGTGGGGACCATATAGGACTCCTTCTATTTCAGGTGCACGTTATTTTCTGAATATTGTTGATGATTATTCTCGTGGTGTTTGGATTTATCTTATGCATAATAAAACTGAAGTTTCTTCTTTAATCATGAATTTTTGCACTATGGCTAAACGTCAATTTGGTAGAGATGTTAAAAGTTTGAGGAGTGACAATGGCACAGAGTTCATTTGTTTGAAGTCTTATTTTGATAAACTGGGCATTGTTTTTGAAACCTCATGTGTTGGCACCCCTCAGCAAAATGGTAGGGTCGAAAGAAAACATCGTCATATTTTAAATATAGCTCGTGCTCTACGTTTTCATGCCAATCTTCCACTAGAATTTTGGGGCATTGTGTCTTAACTGCAGGTTTTTTGATTAATCGAACACCTACCCTTGTTTTGCAAAATCGTACTCCCTTTGAGTTATATGGCCGATCACCCTCTTATCAGGCCCGGCCCAAGGGCAGGGGCAACCTGGGCGATGGCCCAGGGCCCAACCTTTAAAGGGACCCAAACACAATTTTAATAAAAGCATATCCTGTACAAAAACAATTAGTTAAATCAAAGCCCAATAAATAGAATCTATAAGAAATGAGGCCCAAACAACAAGCAGAAGCATGTACACTTAATTTAAGAATTTTAAAACGTACAAAAATTGAAAAAGGTATCACGTTGTGGGCCCCACTATTATTTTAACCTATAAATTTATCCCCTCTAAATGTTATAAATTATCCCCATATAAAATAGTCATCCCTTATCTTAGTTACCTAGTTACATGTATTTTTTTCCCATAAAACTAGCCTGACCATTTTAAACAGTTCAAAATTGTTTTTTTTTTCCCGATTTCTTAATTATTGTTTTAAAATCTTTTACATATTGAATTTAGGATTATGGTGAATACCAACAAATTGGGATTTTATCATTAAGCTTTAGGAAACAAATCGTCTACTTCTCATATGTCATATATGGTAAAAACATTTTTGTTTGGATATGTTAATCAAGTACTATTTTTTGAAAAAAAAGCATAGATAACAAGTTAATATATATGCTTTATTATTCATAATGATAAAAAAAAATTTAGTACACAAGGGCCCTTATTTTTTTTTCGCCCAAGGGCCTTCGATCGGTAAGGACCTACCGGCCCTGCCTCTTATGAGCATTTATTAAATGAAACGTTTGATCATGAACTATTAAATGAAACGGAGAGAATTGGACCACATGACCAACGTTAAAAAATGCAAGTTGACCAACTCTCATCCCAGAATATATAGTTCATTAATTAAAGTAATAATGGTTTTTACCAAAAAAGAATAGAGCTATAGTATAAAGTAGTACTGACTACTGAGGTATAGCTATTACTTGAACACAAGTACGTTACCAATCAGGAAGCTAGAGGTGACCCCTCACATATGATGTTATAGTAAAAGTGCCCACTATATATAAAATGATACTATTAACTTTTGGATACGTTACCAATTTAGTTCTTGTGATCGAAATAAAGTCATGGCACATTGTCACATACATATACTATACACTAGAAAATGATACTAATGGATAATAAGTGCCCATTATAACTTTTTCTGTAGAAATCCAATCATAATCTCTGAGTCAACCTCAACGAGACATTTATAATTAACCTAGCTTAATTGTATCCATGGTGGCTTTATGACGATCACGCTCGGCCTGGTCTTACACGGTCTCACTCGGTGTCATGAGAAAGCAACTTGATATGCTTTCCGTGGCAACTGAACGTGTAAGTATTTTAAAATAATTTTTGGTAGATATATAATAAAATGGTAAAATGGTAAATATCATAAAGAGTTACCAAAAGGATTAGATGATAAATCTTAGTTTAAATTACTGCTATTACTTAATTAATAGTACTATATTTCATGGGTTTTGATATTTTTTTTTTAATTTGTGACATACTCTATTTACTATCATTATATAAGATGGCTTAAAACATATACAACCCCTGAACTTGTGCCAATTTGTCATTTAGACAACCCACCTTTGGTTTGGATCTATTGAACACTTAAACTTTTATATTGTAACCTATTAAGCACCTCATTAATTAAAATATTATTAAATATTTGACACACTTGGTGAGGTGTAAAAATGTTATGCCACATAACACTCCACATAGATGCCACATAGGCACATACACTAATTAATTTTTCACATGTAAAAATTATATGAGACATACATATACACAATTAGTTTTAGTTTTAATTTTATTTAAAACAAAAAAAGAAGAAAAAAGAAAAAAGTGAGTGGTATGTCTAGGGTTCTGGTGGGGAGAAGAACGATTTGCTCCAATTAGGCAGATGATGGGCTCACTGGCGGCGATTAGGGGAGTCCGAGGTAGTCGACGCCGGAGCGGAGGAGCCAGGAGACGTCACCGATGGAGTTGTCAAGGAGGGGCCAGGAGGCGGCGGCGGGGAAGAGGGTGAAGCCATGGGCGGAGCGGCATTGTCGAGCACCCACTCCGTGTCGGAGATGATACGTGCGGTAGACCGCTCGTAGAGATCGGAAGAGGAGCGCGCAGCCTGGCGGAGGAGGTCGGCGAGTGAACCTGCACCTTCTTAAACCCTAGTGAGGCTTGTGCTTTGTACACCGCATCGATCTGTGCGAACAACATGTTATCGTAACGGAGTCCAGATATCGGATCTGCAACGCCTTGATTCGCCTCAAACAAGACGAAATCGAGGAGGATCTGCTTCGGATTCGCCTTGTACACGAAGAACGGGTAGGCGTTGAGCAGGAACGGAGATCCGGTTTTCACATGGAAATTCAAGATCTGAGAGACGAGTTCGGAGAGGTCCCAGCGAATCGCGCCAGCAGAGGGAGGGTACGAAGCTTCCAGAACCGAGAGGGAGTGTGTGGTGGTGACGGCGACCTGATAGAAAGATGAGCTCGGATGGTGGAGGAGCCAGATGGCCCAGATCTGAGTTGGGAGTTGGGAGTGCGTGATTGAGGTTGTAATTGAGGGGGTAGAAGAATTAATTGGAGAGGTTTAGTAAATTGAAATTCCCTATTATCTTTTCTTTTAAGTGAAAGAATCAATTGTTTGATTTTATGTATTTATAAATTGATAAAAAATTATTTTATTTCCATGTCATCTTAAAAAATTAGTTTGGTAAACGATTCACTCGCTCGTACAAGAGCGTTAATTTCACATTCTGTGCCATGTCAGATAGTAAGGGTTTAATAGGTAAAAAATCGTAAGTTCAAGTATTCAATAGGTTCAAACCAAAGGTGGGGTGTCTAAATGACAAATTGGCACAAGTTCAGGGGGCTGTATATGTTTTAAGCCTATATAAGATGCATGCATGATAAAATAAATTTGTAAAATGAGGATAAATTCAACTATGTCAAATTATTAGAGTTGTCAAAAACTATCCTAACCCGTAAATCCGATCCGAATCGTCCGATAATTTTAGGATTAAGGCCTGAAAAATTGAATTCGAAATAAATCGAACACGATAAAACCCGAAACCTGTTGGGTTGACCGATTTAGTATATTTATAAAATTTATTTTGAAACTTACAATATATTTTATTATTAAATACATAAAAATAATATATTATAATTAAATATTTTTATTTAATTACAATTTGTTTTAATAACCTTACAAAAATGATATTTTTAGGCCCGCTAGTCAATCCAACCTACGAAACCAAACCCGATTTAAAACCTACCCGAAATGATCGAACTCGAACCCGACCAACCCGATTTACATGTCTAAAAATTATGCATGCATGGTTTGTATTATTAATAACGTTCATGAACTGTTAAAAAAAGAGCATAAATCATGAAAGATTAATTTGTCTCCAATTAAATGAAACGGATCAGAGAATTGGACAACATGACCAACGCTAAAAAAAAATGCAAGTTGACCAACGATAAATTAAAAAAAAAAAAAAGAAAAGCAATTAGTATGAGGTCTGTGTGTGATCTCCGATTCCTCAGCATGAATCATTGATTCATTGAGGAAACAAGAATTGAACCGCTACCAACTCTCATTCCATTTTAGAGCTATAAAGTTGTTTTTACCAAAAAAAAAAATTGAGCTATAAAATAGTACTGAGATATAGCTATTACTTAGTTATCAATCAGGGAGAGGTGACCGTGACCCCCTCACATCATACGTTAATAAAAGTCTAAAGGTAACAGGAACACATAGTTAAGCCAAACCATCAACTTATAAAATGATTCACTTATCTATACACGTAAATTAAAACGGATGATCTTGCTCTTGTGAATAAAGTCATTGCACATACGTACTAGAAATGATAATGGGTGAGTATATATCCACTAATCTTTTCTGTAGAAATCTAATCACAATATCTCCGAGTCAACCTCAACAATGAGACATTTAATTTATAACCTAGCTCCCAGACAGTATGAAGCTCATAGTACACACCAACCATATATTGTCGACATCCCTAGATTCGTCATTTGTATTTAATTGTATCCATAGAGTAACTGGTCTTGTCCATAAAACTAAAAACATCTATATCCTTGCATCCGCTACAATGTCATACACCTCTTGTTTTTTCACTTCTTTCTCTACCACATTATCTATACACTCCAATACAATTTATTTCAACATTTATAAACTACAATACTTTTCTCATTTTCAACATTTGTTTGTCTCTCCATATATAACTACACATGACATTTACTCCCCTAGAGGAAACGGAGAGTACTACGTACTACCTCTCCTTCTACCAAAAAATACATATATCCTGGTTATAATTAATTTTATTCATAATTTAACTAGCTATAATTTTATTTTTGGTAGGAACTAGCTATAATTTTATAATAACAAAAATTGTATCAATAATTCAAAAAAATCATAATTTTTACATTAAATTAACTTCATTGTACATTTATTATATATTAAAAAATACAATGTTTTATGTATTATAAATAAGTGTGCAGGTATACAATGTTTTGGTGTAAAATACAATGGTTTAAAATACAATATTTTATGTACATTTGTTTTGTGTATTATAAATAAGCTGATTTTTAGCCTTTGGAATAACTCCATCTGTGTGGCAATGTATTTTATCGATCTGGAATGCTAGGAACAAGATTATTTTTAAGCAGGAGAGAATTAGTGTTGATGTGTGTATTAGCATGTGTGCTAATCACATAGGAAACTGTTTGAGGAGTAGATGATGGAGGAAAAATTCAATAGATAAGAGGAGATGTATGGAAAGGATGGGCATGGCTGAGAATGTACATAGCTAGTTGTAGCTAGCAGTTTTGTATCTTTAAGTTATTAATATATTATCCTTTTTTTATTCAAAAAAAAAAAGAAGTGACAAAACGGCGCGTATCAGCTGGAGACTATTTAAAATGTTGTGAATTGAAAGGGGAAACATGTGTATGACTCGCTTGCTTCAAATCATGCATGAATTTTGTTTGCCCGATTCATTTCATGCACCAATTTGTCTTGGAACATAGGAGTATTTGATTTTTATTTTATTTTAAAACTGACACCATGAATACCTTTGCACTCTTATCGTGGATGCTCTTAAGAGCTTTTAGACCCTAGTTTTCGGTCTCATACCATCATCCATCACTCGACCTTTAGCACAGTCCTCAACTATAACTTCATTAAACTAACTAAACCGAGAAAATGGAAGTTGGTGCACCCTTAAAAATTACATCGTTGTGCCACTTCCAAACCCACCCCATCACTATATATAACAAAAAATGTCAATCAAGAAATCTCTTCCTTAGCCAGAGACTCGAATCCAAATTGGCAAGAATATAACAAAAAAAATAAAGGCATGTTGGCTCATTCAATCAAGCATGATGGCACTTAGGCATGAGTTCACGCCATATGCTGGTTGCGAGAGCATGTCAATGCACAAGAATGATGATCAGTCATATGGAAACGGAAATGACAACCATTTGTAAATACATGTCTAAGAAACTAAGAGCTCTTGGACCCTGGTTTTCGGTCTCGTACCGTCATCCATGATCCATCTAGGGCCGAAACCAGGAATTTATTTTGGAGGCGCCAAAATTTATCCGATATAGGCTTGTGGCTAAAATTTTTTATTATAAAAACAAAATGCTGAAAAATATTTAAAAACCTCAATATTATAATGCGTAACTATAATAACCACTTTTTGAATCAAAGAGACTGCTTGTGGGAGCCGAAATGTAGACTAAATGGTACTACATTCTATCTTATTAACTAGTTACCCGAATATACTAGAATAACTACTTAAAATATGCGTTCATACTTTATTATATGATACTCAAATATGTTAATTAATATAACATACTCTTTTGAAGGTATCGAGTTCAATTACAATATGAATATATGAAATTTAACAAAACATAAAAGTATTATGATTATGTAAATGAATGCAAAATTATTTTGCATACATCTAATCTCATCGAGTTGGGGTCATGTAAGGAGTGGAGATAGGGTGTAAAATGAGGAGTAAGGAGAGCCGTCAGATGGATCAAATCTAATGGCTCAAGTTATGTCCTAATTTTTTTAAACAGGAGTATTTTTGTCTTTGTATGTTCTAAAATTTAGAGTACTTCCTTCCTTCCTCTTAATCTACGATAACTCCCGTCAACTTCCACGCATCTCTTGCCCCCAGCCCGCACCCATCCTCTTCTTCCTTGGAGTCCTTGTCGCAAGCTTTGATTGGGAGCTCCGATGATCTTCTTCGCACATTGGGAGCTCAATCGAGCTATCTCCCCCCTTTAATTTAGGCCTTTGTCTCCAAAGTTTTTATTTCTCCAATTTCAAAACCAAATTAGGGATTTTTCTATTAATTGGTCAAATTGGAGTTAGATTATATGATAAAAGAGAAATTGAAGGTTAATAGGTTGTGGATCCGTGGTTTTTAAGAGCCTTGGATGGAAATTTTGGAGAGTTGGACATTTGATTGTACATTCTGAATTTTTTTTGTTTTTTCATTGAATTTGAGGGCTGTGTTATGCAATTCTAGTTGTTTTTCTTGCTCAAGCTTTTCGTGCTTGGAGGGAAAAGTCTAATGCCCTTTCTTAAAGTTTTTGGTTTCTAGTTTATCATGCTTATAATTTTGTTTGTTCTTACCTTTATCTTTGTTAAATTTGTTAAATATATATGCAGTATTAGAGAGCATTTTTTTTATTAAAGCATTGCTCAATTGATATGTCTAGCACAGTAGCTTGCCAAAGTGAGAAATCTTTCTGTTTAGATGTAAAATGTCATTAAACATTTGATGTTAAAAAAGAAGGGATCGGAAATCAGCGTAGGAGGCGGTGGATTTGTCAAAGTGACTAAAGTAAGGGTTAATATAATTGAGCAACACTAGTCGCCTAGTAGAGTTGCAACTTGTAACCAATGTGTAAAATTTAGGTTTTTCAAAAGGAAGAAAACAAAGCCTTGAAACATTGCCCATCATGGTTTCTTAGCAACCCTCCAGCACCAATCTTGTTTTCACCACTTCTGTAGGCACCATCACAATTCAATTTGACCCATTCCAGTGGAGGTCGAGTCCAATTGTACTGCAGTTGGTGCCTAGTTGCAGCCATGTTGCTGTTCTGAATGCTTTGCACAGCTTTCGCCTTTTTGAACTCCATCTCACGCATCTGTATGAATTCCGTCTTTGCTTCAGGGATTTTATCAGCGTCCCCAAAGATTCGGACATTTCTCCATCTCCATATAACTGCAGCTGGTAGTTCGGCTTTCCGGGCTGAATTGTTGGGGTTACTGCAGGGACTTTCCATTGCTCGTGAGCTTAAAATCAAGAATCTGTTGGTGGAAATTGACGCTACTGATGTAGTGCATTGCATGCTCAATTCTCGACAACCTACAAACGATGCTTATGCGATGATTAAGAGATGTCAGCAGCTTATGGCGGATCCGGGGTGGAAGGTTGAAATCTCTGCGATTACAAGGGAGGCTAATCAAGCGACGGATTGGTTAGCAAAAGCTAGTGGAAGTATGATGGGGAACCTAACTATTTTTAATGATCCTCCTAGTGAGCTTAAGAAAATCTGTGATATGGATGTAGGCTACTTATATATGTAATCCTATTCTATTTATATGAATAAAACCGAGCACTAGCTCTCCTTTATGACCAAAAAAAAAAGGAAGAAAACAAAAATATATAATGGGAAGTATTAATCTTGTATTTGTTACTTTATTATTTATTAAAATACGTCTATTATCCACTAGAACTAATTAGATGTATAATTCTCTTTCTAAAAACATATAATATATAATAATAATAGTATCGGTTTATCGGTTAACCGCCCGTGAAAATATTAATAATGTATATGTATCGATAAACTATTAAAAGTATCGGTTGGTTAACCGTAACCAAATAATTTATTTTTTCAGTACAATTAATCGGAAAAAGTGATCGGTTTGTTAATTTTTCGGAAAAAGCCCTAGATGCCAAGTTCGGCCCTCTCCAATTCATTCATCACGTTTTTAAAAATGATTGATTATAAATAAAATTCATCATATATTTATTTTAATGATTAATTATATATACACTTATTCTAAAAATCATATACAGTAGAACCTCTCTAAATTAATACTCGGTAAATTAATAAACTCTCTAAATTAATATTTTTCTCCAGTCCCGACTTGAGCCAATGCAAAATTTAACAAATTTCGATAAGATAATGAGATAATATAATTTTAAAAAACCACTATATAAATATAAGGTCCCATTAATATCATAAATTAATAATTATATAAAAAGTTAAATAATCATAACTAAGAAAGTCTAATGAAATATGATTGTAGTGTTGTTTGTTTTTTCTTAGTTCTATTTGAAGCTCATCTCTAACTTTTTTTATTGGATCCAACATTTCTAGCGTTGTTTTGAAAACAAATTTTGCAATGTCAACTATAATCATTCCTTGAGACTTCATCTCATGAACGAATTTTGCAGTGTCTAAAACAATTTGCTATTACCTCTTGCTCAACATTAACTATCCAAGTCGTGACTACAAGACTGATAGCAACCAAAACATTAATCTTACATGGATCAGAGTGTCCCAACTCATAGCCTTCTAAAATCTTACAACAAAATCTTGTATGATAGTGCTTTTTAAAAACTCTTATTACAAAAATCTCTTTAAATTAATAAATATTAATATATCGGTTAATTAATATCTTTATAAAATAATAAAATATTATGGTCCCAACCCCATTAATTTATAGAGGTTTTACTGTATACGGTTTTTCTAACCTATGCCCTAAGGACATAGCATAAGAATACCGAATATAAAAACTACACCCTAAGAAGGAAAGCATAAATCCTTAGAAAATAATTTTTAAAAAATTAAACAATCAAAATACACTTGAATATTAATAAATAAATGTTCTTAACATATGCTATTAGTGTATAGGTTAGAAAAATCGATATATATATTTATATTATATGATGATCTATAAAATCATATATACGATCTAGATGTCTAGGACAATGGTAGAATAATGTAACAATGTAGTAAGCTAGAATATTCATCTTGCAAGTAGAAATTATTTGTTAGATTTCATATAATCAATTGTCGTACATATGCGAATATGATCGGCGCGACTTGGATAAAACGAGGCATATTCATCGTTGCATGTAATATTGACAACTAACAAACAACCTTCTTCGTAAGTTTTTTATTTGATAGAGCTATTAAAACAGGATCATATTTCAAAGAGTGATTTTTTAAGGAAATAATATTGTGTTATTATTATATAGTATAAAATAGTTGTTCATGTCTCGACTTGGGGTTATAAATAAACTATAAAACGAGGTATAATAATCAAATATCTAGTGATATGTCTACAAGTACACACATGCATAATAAAGAAATACACTATATCCAATATACACAGTTACACCAAAAGTAAGAGAATGTCGTCGAGCTAATACATTACGGCTTAAACAAACATGTGAAGTTGCCATATGACGTTTCCGACCGAATGCTCATTCATAATTACTAAGAAGTTCAGTTAGCGTGGAGCATTCATGCAAGTTTGCTTTAGCGAAAAGTAAGTTAGCATCAACAACCAAAATTGCAATCAATGAGGGAGACATAGTCAACGGAGGAATCACATGTACACCCATCTTTAACAACAACATTAAATTGCAGTGCAATTGGAATACAACATCGACGTCACATGAACCTTTCAGATTGCAACAAAGATGTGAGTGCCTCTCAACATAGCCTTAGAAACTTAACAATAATCACCCATATTGTTAGAAAAGCTGGAGGCTTTGATTTTGATGGTTTCAAACGTCTATTACGTGGACGACCTCGAGTCTGTGAGCAGAGTTGCCAACGTCAATCAAGTCGCCGACGTGAGTTGAAGGCAAACATTGAAGATCTTGAAGACGCGTGTGATCTTTAAAGATTGGATAGTATATTATTGTTTTAGGAAAGATCTTCCTTTGATAAGATAGCTAACCGATTATTGTCTTTGCCCTAAGCCATATATTATTGTATCTTGTATTATGCTTAGGATGAGATTTTAAAGATAAGGAAAATATTGTCTTTCCGAAATTGAATTGGAAGATAACATTCTCTTATCTAAACTAGTTTGTGTGTATTTAATCTAGGTTTTAGGTTAGAAGACACAAGAACTCAATACTCCACTTGTGGAAAAAAAAGATTGTTTCGAGAGTTCGGTGAGACGTAGGCTTGTTAGATTGGTTGAGGGTTGTTATTACTCGGTTCACAAAGAGTTCTAGTGTACTTGGGAAGTAGGACTAGATACAGGGTGTTCTTGTAATCGGTCAAAAGATCAATAAAAGCTATGACTTTTAATCCTTCCAAGCGAGAACTTGGAAGAGAGTGATTTTCACACTTGATTGATAGAGTTCATTGATCAAATGTTTCTTCTATAAAAATCATTGTGTTCAAGTTGTCTTTCTTGTAGTTATATTTCCGCTGCATTTACTTAAGAGTTTGACGACTTAGTTGAGGTTGGCGACCTAAACGTACTAACGTCTAACGATCCTACACATATACATAAAACAAAATCCAGAATGATTCGACTAGAGTCATCAATGGCAAGAAACCACCAATGTTAATGCTGATTGCCTAATCGTAGAAACCCTATGTGAACCAATTGCCAAAAGACATATTCAAATTCAAAAAGGGAGAAAGAAAGAAATCTAGGGAAGGCGGTTTATGGATTCCATCAACAAATTGAAATAAGTGTTTTGTCGATAGATTGGAAATTGATTTGCCAATAAGAAAAAAATAAAAAATAATTGATTATTTTATACGGAGTATAATTTGTTTAATTCATAAATTTATACGGAGTATAGTTTAAAATTTAAAACAAAAAAAGGGTTCCGGTGTAGTGCTCTCATTTTAATATTTAAAAATTTATTCTTTATTGTAATATGTAAATTAATTAGTTTACTTAGATATATTTTCATTATTATTTTAATTATTCAAAAATATGATAATAATAAAATGAAATTAAAAAGGGATGATTTAAATAAATAGCAAAAAAAAGAGGCTAATTAGGTGGATATTAAGGAGTGTGTGAAAATTAGCTAAATAGCAAAAAACCCCATCACCCACCCCCCACCCCACTCCCACCGAGTTGACTCGGTCGTTGACCAGGTTGACTCGCCCATTGACCGAGTTGACTCGGTCGTTGACCGGACGTTGACCGGCGTTGACCGACCGTTGACCGGCGTTGACCATCATCACAATCATCACTTTCATAACCGCCATCACAATTTTTTCACCGTCATCACAACTTATTTCACCGTCATCACAATTTTTTCATGACAAAAAGTACAATAAAAGGTAAAAAGTGTCATCAAAATGTCTTGATGACACTTTTTGATGACAAAAAGTATCATCAAAGGCATTCAACCAAATAAAAACAACCGTCATCACTGTCATCACAATTTATTTCACCGTCATCAAAAATTTTTGATGACAAAAAGTGTCATCAAAATGTCTTGATGATAATTTTTTGATAACAAAAAGTATCATCAAAGGCATTCAAACCATATAAAAACAACCGTCATCACACGGTTCGAACCGTCATCAACTATCATCACTTGTCATTGTTACTTGATGACGGTTTGATTGTCATCAACTATCATCATAAATGTCATCTCTACTTGATGACGGTTCCATTCTCATGAATCGTCATCGTTATTTAATGACGGTCAGATTGCCATCAATTATCATCACTACTTGATGACGGTTCGATTAATTTGTCATCAAAAGGGCCTTGATGACAAAGAAGTGTCATCAAACTATCACCACTTAAGCGTCATCAAATATGTGTCATCACTATCATCACTGTCATCACTACTTTATGACGGTTTGATTGTCATCAACTATCATCACAAATGTCATCTCTACTTGATGATGGTTCGATGGTCATCAACTATCATCACAACTGTCATCACTATCATCACTGACATTCAACCGTCATCAAGCTTTGATGACAATAATGTCATCAAAGCTTTGAATTCTCTTGATGACAAACAAAGTGTTATCAAAAAACCTTAACGACATTCATTTGTTTGTCATCAAAGAGCCTTGAAGACAAACAACCGTTATCAAACTGTTATCACTTAAATTTTGTTCGAACCATCATCACTACTTGATGACGGTTTGATTGTCATCAACTATCATAAAAAAAGTGTCATCACAAATTATAATTTTTTTCTAGTGTCATCAAGTTTAATTTTTTAGTGTCATCACATATAATTTTTTATTATCATCATTCAAAGTGTCATCAAATATGTGTCTTCATGTACGATTTTTTCGTAAATTGTCATCACTTTTTCATTAATTGTCATAAACTGACATCACTAATTGATGACGGTTTGATTGTCATCAACTATCATTACAAATGTCATCTTTACTTCACGACGGTTCAATTATCATCAATCATCATCACTATTTTATTTAATTTATTTGAACTTACCGGAACATTAAAATGATTTTTTTATGGTTTTCTTAATCCGAATACGTAAAATACATAAATTAACTCATGTATAATAATATCCAAGCTACAGGCTGATCGATCGATTGTTATTTCAAGCAATATGTTTTTTTTGTTTTCCATTGTGCTGATTCCATTTTCATATAATTTGGTTCTAGTTTACTTTTATTTCGGAACTATATCCAGATTATTCTTATCTTTACCATGTACATATAGCAAAAAGATGGGGATCAGCATCAGCTGCATGTGCTAATGAGGTCACAGGGTTCAAATTCAGCTTTGATATATACTCTTATGTATTTGAGTGCAGGAAAAACCACTTCGATCAAAAATAGTTCAGGGTTTAAATTCCTTGGTAACTCATACATGAATCTGCTGTGTAGCTTCTATAAACACTGTTTCAAAGAAAACCACTTTATTTTAAACCATGCTTAATTAATTTGACAGTAGTCTTACAAAATACAACAACTACTAATCTTTGTCAAAAACTTAATTAAAAAATGTAATAAGAGCTCTTCCTAATTCTCATTCAGAAGTGTACCAAGAGATTCAGCCTTCTCTGTCAATCCGGCTTCAACCAAAGCACCAAGTAGCCAATCATAATCCGACCTGCTAAAGACACTGCTAGTGCACTGCTTCCATTCATGTATAACTTGTCTCGCCTCTTTTACACAACCAAGCATGATATACGCACACACATATAGTTCCTACTCGCCATCACCATCACCATCACTTTCCTCTGTGCGTACAAGAACTTTTGGATTGGGAAGTTCATCACTTTCCTCTGTACTCGCCATCACCAAGCTTCAGAATGAAGAGCCAGCTGAACACTGCATGAAACATGAGCTCCAACACTGTTTTATCTCTTCATCTCATGATTTCTACCAAGAATACAAAGACATAACTAAGAAGAGAGTGGGAGGTGCAAAATTCGCTTCAATTCATGATAATGAGTGACTTTATATTATCAATCAAAGAACAATACAGTGTGATTGAAATTGGAGCTGAAAGGTAAGCTCTGCCCAGAACCCTAAAAAGGCCAACCAAATGTAGCCTTGTCATCATAATCCCACTCAACAAGGTAAATCCAGATTACATTGAATCCCTCCCATTAAGTTGGCAGTTTTGGTAGTATCAAATGGATACTCTTACCCCCCTGAAATCAGGATTTGATATGCAATCTCCTGAAGTGCAAAAGAGGCCTCATATTTTGTTATTGATCTCATCTTAAAACCAAATTACAAAAACCATACTCCCAAAAAATCTACAATCCCATCATTTCCATCATCAAAAGCTCTAATTCTAGGAACTAAATAGCCAATTATTTGTACAAAGCACCCGAAGTAAAGAAATGAAGCAAAAAAGAATTTCCTTCTATTTATCACCAGCAATTCAGCATAGCAACAGAAAGTGAGGAAACAGGAATAAAGAGAATTACATGGTTGGATTCAGCTCATCAAAGGAAGTGGCAAGCACAAACTTGGAAGAGTCAGGATCACCCCATCTCTCAACAACCTTCAGATTCCCACCTTCCTTGCTGCGAGCCTCCACGACTAGAATTGGGCACACAAAAAATAGACAAAAAATCAGCCTTAAATCCAGCCTTCTCTCTCATCAATACAACACACCTCTGTTGCCTATGATTCAACTTTGAGATTGAATTTGGATATAGTTCATTCTAATTGGACAAAGCTAGTGATAGATTGGTGGAGTCAGTTGAACGAATTTACCAAAATTCCATTGGTGGACTGATACCGACTGATGAATGCCTCCTTCCTGAGTAACATCACCGACCACGCCTTCAATGTAACCGAATTCCGGTACCTTGCCACCTCCAGAGCTGTCGATTTCGGAGGCAATTCGCCAAAGACAAAGGTCACGTCAACTCCAACTGACTCCAATTAGAGCATTAGGCTGAGCGAAAGGGAAAAATATGTAAGACGGAAACCCTAGCTCATCTGCTATGTCGATGAACGCCGCACACCAGTCCGTCGGCGCTGCTACTCGACAAATTGCTTGACGACTGATGGAAATCAAAGATCATGGAGTTTTTTTTTTAGTCGGAGATCTCTGTTGCAGTTGGTGACAAAATCGCAGAGAGAGAGAGGGAGGGTTGGGGAAGAAAAGCGGGGGAGAGAGAAGGAGTTTGGTAATTATTAAGGATTTAAATACTTAACAAAAAACTAATTTTTTAAGGGAGCTTAACAAGGGCCTAATTAGGGTGGCCCAAAATGCTTTTGGGCTAAATTTGTTCATTAAAAAATAATAATCCTCATAGGTGGTCTCCCGAACCGGTCCGATTTACCGGTCTACGTTACTCGTTTCTCTTTTCCTTCGTATTCGGGAATTTCTCCCTTTTCTTTCCCACCGGCATCGGAGGTTGAAAGGGTCAATGCATTCGCTTGACAGCATATTCCACCAATCCCCTCTCGCCAACTCATCACGCACAAAACCAGGTTCCGTTTCCCGTATTTCCCACTTGCCCATTTTACCCTCCCAATTCCACCGCATTAAATCACGCCCTCCATCTCCCTTTCCCGTTCCAGAAACTTCTCCTCCTTCCAACTTTTCACTCTCTTAACCAGAAAGAAAGAATAAAAAACAGAACTTTCCGATGCCGAAGGAATTTGCAGTTCCGCCGGTGGTCTTCCCGTCCGGCGTCATCGCCGCCTCTCCCTCCTCCACCATGACTTCAGGAAACCTCCAGCAGCGCAGGGTCCCAACGGCGCCGTTTCAGCCCCAGCGTCCGGCGTCGAGCATCCCCTTCATGTCCTTCGACATCGGATCCGCCTACGCCTCCTCCTCGGCTTCCACCTCTACGCCTTTCCAGCCTCCTCACGTGAGAAACGACGCCGTCTCGTCGCTCTTTCTCGACGAGCCCCCGCTCCTCGAAGAACTCGAGATCAACCCTACTCTCATCTGGCGAAAGACGCGCGCAATTCTCAATCCCTTCCGAGTAAACCCGGTCCTCCACGACGATCCGGATCTCTCCGGCCCGTTTCTCTACTACATGGCCTTCGCTCTCTTCCAATTGCTCGCTGGCAAGGTCCAATTCGGCGTGATACTGGGCTGGATCGCCATCGCTTCGATTTTCCTCTACTCGATTTTGAACTTTTTGTCCGGAAAGAATGGGAATTTGGATCTTTACCGATGTTTCAGTGTTTTCGGTTACTGTCTGATGCCGATTGTGGTGTTCTCTGCGGTGTCCCTGTTTCTCCCGGCTTCCCGCGCGCGGTTCGCCGTCGCCGGCGTGTTTGTGGTTTGGGCGACTAGGGTTTGCTCGAGGCTTCTGGCGGAGAACGCGACGGAATTGCTGGATCATCGTGGGTTGATTGCTTATCCTTGCTTCTTGATATACTGTTTGTTTTCGCTGCTTGTTTTGTTTTGAGAGAGATTTAGTTAAGAGAACTTAGACAAGGATTGAAGGTAGGAACTTTTTCTTTTTCTTCTTCTCCATAGGGAGGATGATAGATTTTGCTCCGGATACAGAACTGTTGTCTTCTATATGAATATGTATAGAGTGATTAGAGTGAATGTAAAATGGTGAAATTATATCAATGAGTTTGACATGGTGTGCTAGTTGATATTCATTTTGTATTTTGTTTCTCAATTCTGCTGAACTTCCCTTCAACCCTGTGAATTGGTTGGTTTGGATTGCTTCAACTCTTTGAATTGGTTGGTTTGGATTGCAAGCAAGTGCTTTTGGTTGCAATTACCATCACCATTGCTTTCTAGTTTTCTGCCAAGCTCTATCAGGGAAATTGTAATCTGAATTAATACCTTCTGGAAGTCAATTTGCTCTTTCAACTTAGATTAGTCTATTACTCATGATCAAGTCAAACTTGTGTGATTAAAAAAATGCCCTTTCAAATGACCAAAAAAGTAAATTATCTATTCCTTGCTTTGCAAAGTGTTTAAATTCAGAATTCTGGTGGCCTGATGTTAGGAAATTAGTTATGACTTGGGTACTTCCAACTCCTTAATGATCTCATCTAGAATCTTAAACCAAATTTGTTTACTTTCCAACTCTTTATTGGATCCTGTTCTATTGAGGTAGGTAATCTGGTGGTGGCTCTGCTCTTGTTAAGCTGTGACTTTTGTCTTACTTTTTATGGCTTAGGTGCATTTGCTTATCAGTTTTCTTCCTAATTAACACACATCCTTTACTTCTGTATTTATTTTTAATGTATTCCTGATTGCAATGAATATTAGATTATTCAATCATATTATCTGTATATAAAACAATACAAGTACTGGTTTTATAATAATATTAGGTTGCTTGTGTAGATAACCTGATAACTATACATCTGTATGATCATATATTAGTAAATAATGTACAGACTCAATCGTGGTGCTTATGCAATTGGCATGATTTTTGCTTTGGGCACAACTACTTCACAAAAGTCAGCATACTTTCCCTCTTCAGAGAACACAACCAACCCAAATTGAAATATAACAAAAATATCTCCAAAGATTTCTTTGATGGTTGTATATTTGTTGGAGGACAGCTCTTGTTCACCACCTTCCCCTGCAGATTCCTATACATCTAGACTTTTCTCATTTGTTATCTCTATATATACTAACCCAAGTGAATTCAGCCTCATCTCATCTCATCTGCTAGAACAGTTTCGTTCAGCATCTTGTATATTGGGTCAATCAATCCATGGCTGAAAATGTGTCAGGTGGTGGGCGCGTGATTGGATTGGTGGAGATGGAGGAGGAAGAGGAGCTGTTTGAGATCAATTTGGAGGCGGTCAATGAGATTGCTCAGCCGGAATATTTCTGGGGGAGTTTGGTTGTGGCGACACGCGAAGCTCTTCTGGCGAATTGTCTAATGCCTATATCAGACCTCTCAAGCGCAATTCCGGTGAATTCAAAAAAGCCTCATGAGGCGGTTTCCGTTGTGGCTTTGTCTGGGCAGCTCCAAGTCTAAAAAGGTCTCATAAGACCTTGTTCTTCTTTATCATTATAAAGACCTTGATTGTATTGACATCAGTGTACTAAAAGAAATTGATGTATACTTATAGTAGGTTTAGCTGAAGAGATCTGGTGATGTGAATTTGAAAACATTTAGTAGAACACAAGAAAGAAGTATAAAAAGAATATGTCTTGACTGCATTCTGTGCATTGGAATTGTGTCCAACACAAGTTTGGTGGCAAATTTAAACCATGTGGTGTGTGTGATGCAAATATGCAATACTCATAAGAGGAAGCTAAAACAATATAGGTATGGTTCAAGTTCAGCACATTGAAAGCTCTGATCTTGTGGGCCATAAATTGGGCCAGAGAAACTCTCACTTTGAGCCCAAGATGCTTTTAAATGACAGCCCATTGATGATGATCCGTAAGGAAAACCATAATCCCATGATATATACACCTAGGACCTAGGGCTGTCAAAAATTGACCCGACCCGAGAAACCCGTCCGACCCGCCCGAATCCGAACCCGACCCGACCCGAGAAAAAGATAAAAAGTTTTATACCCGAAACATGTTTGACCCGAACTGATTTGACCCGAATCCGAAAAAACCCGAACTCGAGATTAACCCAAACCCGATTATACCCGAATGGACTAAGCCTGATGCAACCGGATATCCGATGCTACCTGACCCGAAGTCATTCGAAAATCCGAAGTTACCCGACCCGAAACCATCCGAAAATCCGAAGTTACCCGACCTGAAATCATCCGAAAATTACATTATATTTTAAAATATTAATGATAGTGAATATTTATTATAATTATGTTCTTAATTTAAATGTTACATTAAATATTTAGACCCTAGAGTAGTTAAACACTTAAACTACAAAAAATCATCATTCGATATATGGTGTGAAACAAAATCCGGCTTACTCGAAATCAGATTAACCGAAAATTCGGTCAAAGTCGAAATCCAATTCACCCAAAATCCGAAAAACCCGAAACCCGACTCACCCGAAATCCGACTAAATCCGAAACTAACTAAACCCGAAACCAGACTTATCTGAAATCAAGTTGGACCGAAAACCGAATGACCCGACCGAAATTGACCCGAAACCCGACTTTGCCCGATTAATTGAACACCCGACCCGAAATGATCCAACCCAATTTGACCCGATTTTCAAAATATCCGAATTTGACCCGAATCCGAACTTACCCGAAACTGAATTGACTCGGCCCAAACCCGACCCGACCCGCCCGATTGACACCCCTACCTAGGAGGAGAAAATAAGTATATTTATACGGAGTATTATACAACAGCTCTTGGTGGGCAAGAAGAGCCAATGTAATTTGGATCTTGAGGTCTTTGTTTGGTGTTACAAATATGGGTTTGTACAAGGTAGTCCCCAGTCAACCCAGCTTTTCTTTTTTAGGCAATAAACACAAAGAATAACAAGTACAAGTTGTCAGGCTGGAGCTCAGGATTCTGGAACCCTAAAAGTATGATAATTTAATTTAATGCAAAATTAGAAAGAGGTATCGATCTTTAGGAAAAATGGAGTATTAAAATATGGAAACAGGACCAATAGGCGCGCAATAGTGCATATATTGTTGTTTAATAATAACGCCCCCCACCTCCTGGGTCTGCTCTTTGTTGTCAATTTGTCATGAACCCTCCCCTAAATTCAAGAAGACATTAAAGAGCCAAATAGTAGTTATGTGAAGAATTTGAGTTAATTTTTTTGTGTTAGGGTAATGAATTTCATGCACGTAAACTTTATGCATCGAGTAATAAGTAACAAGAAACAAATAATTGAAATTAATTAAGCAAATTGCATATAGACTGACGGACTGAATGTTGACAAGGGTTGATTTTATTTCCATGAATTAATAATACTCGATCAAACACAACTCAAAGGCCAGGCCGTTTAAACTTAATTATTGAACACAGATCGAATAACGTACATTGAAACGATGAAGGCATGCAAATTAATTTAAACCTTAACCACTGCATTAATTAATTAATTAAGCAACTAGTTAATCAATTAAGTGCATGTATATATGCAGGGTTAGTATAGTATAGCTATAGCTAGCGTCTCCTGCAGGCAGTTTCGCGCTGAGCGTTGAAGAAGGCGGCGGCGACGGGAGATCCGAGGTTGTTGTCGGCCGAAAAGCGGCGGGTATTGAAGTAGTCTCTGGAAGGGGGCGGCGGAGACGCGTCCTGAAGGCGGCGGGGCTGCTTGAAGAGGATGAAGGCGAACCTGTGGATTCCGATGTACGGCCTTGGCATCTCGTAGCTCACCACCTCTCTGCCTGCGTTCATTAATTTTGAACTTCTGATGAAACCCTACCATTAATTATGGCTTAATTAGAGGAGAGATTTATCGAGTGATTAATTACCAAATGAGGCGTCTGTAGTCCCTGGAATGTCCGTAACTAGCCTGCCATATCAATATATATCAAACGTACATGATTATATGAACGTAATTTTGATCAAGTTATATATGTTTATGAAGCATCATTTTTTCAACTTTATTGACGAAGAGTTGATTAATAGTTTGAATACATTGTTAATTGTAGTTAGGAGACAAATAAACGATAGTATAGTATATATAGTACAGAGTAAATGAGTAATTTAAAAACTTATATAGTTGACAAATTTCCGTTGCGGGATTTGTTCTTTTACATATCATATACGTACGTACAAATTAACGATAGAATAGTATATATAGTACAGAGTAAATGAGGAATTTGAGGGCATTATTATGGTAGAAACGTACCAGTGGAGATGCTCTCTCAAATAAGGGTCACTTGGACCCGGAACATCGGGATCGGTCATCACCTACAAATTTATACATTAATAATTCACACCAAATATATATTATTGATAGAGTAAAACTAGCTAGCTAATTAAATTAATAAATTTGAACTAATATGTAGATTAATTAAATTGTTAAGCTGACCAGGGTGAAGAAAGTACGGAGGTCGGCGCCAAGGATCTCAACCCTGGGCATGGAGGAAACCGCGGAAGGGAAGAGCTCGAAGCCATTGAAGACTTGCTTGTTTTGGTAGTTGATTGTCATTCTTAGCGTGGGTGTGAAGCTATCTATCACGTCTCCGATCACTCTTCCCACCACCAGCGGCTCCACCGATGTCGGTCTGTTCGCCATCGATCTCAAGATCTCGATCAATATCTCACTTAATTAATTAAGGTGATTAATTAGTTAGACGACATGAAATTAATGAAAAGGACAAGTCCATAGCATCACTATTTATACTAGCTACAATCCGGCAGCTGTCATTGTGGACCTTGTGTGGTATATGTCCATGGGATTAAAAATTGGAGAGGTATATATTGAGACTCTCTCTAGCCCTAGTTCGTTATATTTAATTAATAAAAACTAAAAGAGATATGAACAGAGAGAGCGTATTAAAACTAGGTAGGTTTAATTTATAACTTAATTAACATAAAAGTAGTACATGTATTCTATTGTACGTATTGTGATCGATTTCAATCTATCACTAGAATTAGGTAAAACTAGTTGGAAGCCCCGTGATATTCACGGGATAATATCATCTCATCCTATGAATTCACGGGATAATTTTACTAAAATATATTAAGACCCTAAATCTTGTTAAGAAATAAAATATTAAATTAATATGGAAAATATCATCTCATCCTATGAATTTATGTATATAATAATTACATACATATGTTATCTATTGTATTAAACTAATATATAATCCATAGATAGAAAATTAATTCAATTTAAGCAAGTATTCATCAAGATTTGTAAATTTTTCTATTTTTTTATCAAACTTTTATTTAAGAAAAATATTTAATATAAATTCATAAAAAGATAAAGAAAATCTAATTTTATTAATTTAAATTAAAATTCGAATTTTTTTTTGACATTTACATATAATCTTAGTCATCAACATAAGATTTTATCTTTTTTTATCAAAATAAAAATATATCAACATAACAAAATTTATTATTTAAATTATATCATTATATAATTGGAGCTCAAGCCTTGTTAAAAGATAAAAAAAAAATATTAAGACCCTAAATCTTGTTAAGAGATAAAAATATTAAATTAATATGAAAAATATCATCTCATAGGAATTTATTCATATAACAATTATATAAATATGTTATCTATTGTAGTAAACTAATACATAATTCATAGATAAAAAATTATATACATAAAAAATTATATAAACATGTTATTTATTTAGTATATATAGCAAGAATACTATAAGTTGTTACAAAATTTATTAAATATAATTTTATATTAATTTATTCAAAAATACCACGTGGCGTAAATTTTACAACAGACTTGGGTTCTGCTTTATAATGTATTAGGGTAGATAAACCCTAATAGTAACTATATATATAGCTTGATTAACTTGTCATGCGAACGAAGGTCTTTGTGCATCACAATTTATAAGTGATGTGCATTAAATATTATGTTTGTACCAAGGAATTCAACACTTGATAGTAAATATGTACACCTGTGTTTGTGTATTTCATACTCTCCAAATCTTTTTTTGAATGTAAGAGGGTAATTTCATTTAAAAGTAATTAAGATTTACAAAAATCCTAGGTACTCGTAGGTAAATTATGGATCTCCAATCTTGGTTTCCTTATCATTTTTGGACAGTTCCAAAAGTTTTCAGCTTGTATTTCAACAACACTCCTTTGTGAATATGATTCTCAAGGTAGTCATTTTTCCATTGCTGTCAAGTTAATTTACCTCTGTTAGTAAGCAGGATTAGCACTTGAATCCATCAATTCTATCTCTAGTGACAGTTACTTGAGCTAAACAATTTTTTTGGAGAGGATAAAATCTATTTCAAGAAAGAGGTACGTAGTACGTACATATATAAAGTTACTTTTTTTTTTTTGGTTGAACTTATATAAAGTTACTGAACACAAGCAGTTATAAATCAGTTTATATAAATAACACGAATCATTGCCTAACAAATAAAATGACAATCCAAGGCAAGATAGGAATAGTTTTATTTTTTTTACCATCTAATAAAAAAATAACAAAAATGAAAAGTATTTCACCATAAAAAAACTATCATTAAACAAAATATAATATAGTTTGGTTCCAGGTATATATGCAATATTGCAATATAAGCCAGATAGCCCATGAAATATGTATTTTTATGAAAAGGGTCCTTAGAATTTGTTCCCGATAAGCTACTTGAATGCACTTTTTTTTACCATTCAAAAGTAGAAGTGATCAGAAGTATATAACTCGAAAACCTTTTATTTGCATGCCATTCCCCACTAGACTATGTTGGTGATTATAAAACTAAAACACCTGAGATATCTGGCCACTCATCCATTTATTAACATTAATTAACCTGCACAGAAGAGCAAAAGAAAGTCATAAAAAGACATCTCTCGAGACTCTTCTGGCAATATTCCGCCAATTTGATTCATTAGACATTTCCTATATTGGACATTTGTATTGTTTACATAACAACTTTTCTGAATCAATTACATCTACTTATAATATAAGTACGATTTTCTAACCTCCTTAAAATAGAAAAATGTTATAAATTATTATGATTTAAGATTCTCATTTTAACAATTAATTTTCAATTTAAGATTTTAAACCTTTGCCCTTGGGGCACATGTTAAAAAAATCGATAAAAAATTCATTGGAAAAGAGTTCATATGTATGTTGTATTGTTGTTCCATACATCTTTTTTGGGGGGAATTTGTGACAGTTTCCTCTTTTGCAACTTAAATAGTTTGAATGTCCATTTTTGCATCCTTACATGCATCTGCACCATTGATTTTCTTTCATATTGGGTGAATTTAAAACGCAATACTTTATTTTGGTCAGATTAAAAAAATATAAAAAATATATATGCTATGCTTTATAGATGCCCTGTGGGAAGTGATAGATCAGAAAATTGAGATTCTAATTTGTGGATTTGATATGAAAAATATTAAGGTATAGGCACTTGATTACATAGTTAAGGTATAACAATCCAAATTTTACATCATATACCGTATACCACTCATTTACGCTTTTGGCAAAGTTGGCCACTTGGCTTCTTAACAATAACATATTATTTATATTTTTGGGTCTGCTTGTTTACATATTGTTCAAGTAAAACCACAATTCTATCTCAATATGGTTAGGGTAAAAAATAGCTGACCCAAAATCTTATTAGCTCAATCCAAAATGCTATTTATCATATAATATCTACTTTTTTTAGTGTGATGAGCATTGTCTAAAAAATTGAAACAGAAACCTCATGGTAAATGAAGTTGGTTTGTCAAATACTAGTATATTTTTGCGCTGTAATCAATCTGTTTTATAAACTAGTTTATGATGCCTTAAATGGGCTTTGGACCAATTGATTTCGAGTGAGGAGAGGTCTAATGTATGTGACGTTGGAATCATGCCACTTTTAATATTCATATGTTATTTACGTGTTGGCAAAATCCTTGTTTATATTCTTTAATATATATTCATTTGAACGTTGCCTGAAAATCTTGGCGATGACAAACTTTCACAATTTTGCTAAGACAAACAACTCATGGTACAGGAAAGCACGTGTTTGTAGATATGTGATGCGAGTATATCACTATGAATTTATAAAGAACAATTTGTCGATACATAAAAAATGTTGATTGTGTGGTTTGTGAAATGACTAGAAGGGAGATTGCAACTGATATAACGGCTAGTTTTATATCCATCTGTGGATTGTGTTAATTTGCTGTGCAGATGGATTTGGGTTGGAGAGAGATGGGCATTTGGGGCTATTATTTATAGGTCCAAATGTGTAGTGAAAAATGACGAATGCTAATGCTATGATGCTTTTATTTGGCATCATTTTGTATCCAAACTCCTTTGAGCAGGTGGATGAATAAAATTCTTATAACAAGGAATACATGACCTATACAAGAACATTAAACATTAATCAAAAACCAAAGTAGAAATATGATGGCATCCGTAGTTTATGCTCTAGTGTGGGAATTCAATTGGTAAGTTAGGTATCTGGAAAGGGTTCATTCGGATTGCGCCAACAGACCCAAAGTGTCATTGTATATGAACATCACATTTGCAACCTACAATATCATTAAGCTTGTAGGGTGATGGAGTGATGCTCTCTTTCGAATGCACAATCAATCATGGCTTGTTTGCCAATAATATTTTGCTTTCAGGAGCAAATCTACCTGATATTCTGAACAAGAGGCGTCGAATGCCAATTAGTTCTTTCATTCTTTGTTACTCATCACTCACAATAATCCAAGGTAGTAGATACAAATAATATGATTCGACGATAGTAAGATACTAAGAGAAATGGGAAAGGAAACGAATAGCAATAAAATACAAATCACAAGCCAGAAGAAAACTTTCTTGGTGATGTAAATCAAAGCATTTAGCATGGCTTTGCAAGTTAAGAAGTTGAATTGCAGCACATCATATCTGAAAACACCACCAAAATTCAGACAACAAAATAAAAGATGCTTACTTGTAACCAGCAGCAACCAACAGAAAGAATCACAGGTTTTAAATCTTTTGATACAATCCTTGGTATCTCAAAATCTAACCAGATTTTGCCAGCTTTGATTGTGAGTCTGTAACCCTAATGACCACAGAGATCAAACACAAAAAACCAATCAGCATGGAGTAAAAATAATGCAAACTGACTTCCATAAATGAAAGAAACTACAATCAGTTGTACAATTGAAATAAAGCAAATGATTAAGATTATGGCTCTTGGTTATTTCAAAGTCTCAGACAAACAAAAGATGAAGCCATCTGTGGCTGTGCCGATACAAGAATTTGAACATGTCTCTAAGTAAGAAAGGAACTCTCATTTAGACTTCTTTCCCTGCTTTTTCTTTATGACTTCATCAATGTACATTATGCCCTTGCCCTTGTAAACCTCGGGAGGTTTGCAGCTTCTAACAGCAGCAGCAAACTGATGAGTCCTTTGCTTGTCGATTCCAGTACAGCAGATTATGTTTGGCTTGAAGCAGAAGACGCGTACAGCAGGCGGAACTGATAGTTCAACCTCATGGCTGTAGCCCAGTTTCAAGAAAAGCGAGCGACCTTCTGCCTCAGCTCTGGCTTTAAACCCGACCCCCACAATCTTTAAGAAGCGAAAGAACTTGGCTTCCATATTTTCCCTCTCCCTTAATCGAATTGAATGTGTGACACTTGATTTAACAGAGATATATATCCCTGTGAAGCAGATGATCAGATGCATTAGACATTGTATAGCAATTTCGAATAGGGAGCTCAAGAATTATCAAAACAACAATAGAGATGAGATCCTGGTTTCTAATCATCACTCATAAGTCAATTAAACCCCCAAGCACTCAGATTATGAT
The DNA here is from genome assembly GCA_964016875.1 of Fallopia convolvulus. NCBI lineage: Eukaryota > Viridiplantae > Streptophyta > Magnoliopsida > Caryophyllales > Polygonaceae > Fallopia > Fallopia convolvulus. Next base: position 283,030 of record OZ024722.1, on the reverse strand, counting down.
TTCGAGTGTTTTTTAGAGGCATTTTATCAAACACCTGATGAGCAAACAGACATCTGCAACTACCAATAATACCTCAGAAGCTGCAAGGCTCAAACTTGATTCATGAAACATCAGTCAGCTAAAACTATCCTATTTGACCTACACCTATAGCATTTTACATCGGCGAAATCGAATCTTCAACGTGAAATAACAACGAGAATAACAAGATCGAAAACCGCATGAGAAATTAAGCATTAGCAGACTGAATCAGCTATTCAGCCCTGTTCGAACCAAAACCCTACCGAAATGGTATTATTATCTCCTCCAAATTGGAGCATCAAACTAGAAAGAAGCGTATTTGCGAATGCTAGTTCTAGAGCTCATAAGAAGAATATACTGAAATGATTATTACCTGAAACAGAAGAGATCGCCCTAAGAGGGAATGCTAGATGGATGTGTGGAGACTGAGAGACGGAGAAACCCGCCAGACGCCGCCGGTGGAGGAAGAACTCTCAACTTCTAATGGGCTCTGAATTGCTTTGCTAGTTTGCTCCCCTCTTTTGGGCTTTTCAGTTAGGTCCATTTATATATAAAATATAGGGAATATTATTCATATATCCTTTAAATCTTTCAAAATCAGTTATATGTCTTTCAAAACTGTAAAACTAGTTATTTATCCACTAAATTATAATAATTTTTTTTTATGTAAAATCTTTGGAGACTTGAGAGAGTAACATCTCCATTTATATAATTTATATACACCGAGAAATAGAATGACATATGACAAATGAAAGTCTCAAAACAAAAATTAATGCCAACATTTCACAAAACAACAATTTAACTACCACAAATAACTACTAGTAAAAGAAAAAAAAACATTTCACAAATAGTTTTTTTGTTTGATTAAGGAAAATACATATAGCAATAATTGTAATGTCCCTACTATGCCTCCTATGAACCAAAAAAATGTATGATACATATTAATAAAATAAAACCAAGGAGAAGATATGATCATATGGCCATGATTCATGTGTGGGAGATAAATTGTCAATTTAAACAACTCCCATCCTTGATTGACATCTTCGTACTCTCGTTTGCAAGAATGCTCAAGCTTAACTCATTTGTGGACCTTCCTAATAATTTTGCTCATAAAAAATGACAGGGAGATATGGCCAAGATTTTTTTATTTTATTTCATGAAGATATGGCCAACAAGTTACAAGTTACAAACTAAGTGAACATCTCTCCATGAATAATTCATCAAAATTGATTGTGAAAATACTAGAGTGTTTGATGCATTTGCTCGGAGAGTGACAAAGCAATAGTGATTTAGAATGAAATTACCCCACCAGAGAGGATTAGCCTTTTCTAAATCACTGAGCTAAAGCAATAGGTTACTCTAAGAAATTAAAGAAGAAACTGATTGGAGCTACATCTTTGCTAACACAATTTGATGGATTATGATTCAGAAGCAGTGAGGACGAAACCCGGGGAAGGCTGGATTACTGTAATTTTGTTGGCAATTGCAGTATTTATACCTCATTCCAATCAGAAATAGTAGTTTAAAGAGGATTCAATAATATAATCCTTGAAGTTGAAGGTGATCCAGCAGCAGTCAAACAAGTCATCAGTGCAAAACAGACTTTTTTAGCCAACATTTTATTCATTGAAGAGGAATGCATAAACATTTTGCCCAGTGAAAGTTCTTCATTGTGTATCAAATTAGATCATATAATTAGAAACATGTATGCTTACATGAAGAACAAACTTGGCTCTGTGCACAGTGTGCAGCTCATTATTAACAAAAAAAAAAGGACCTCAGATTAATCAAATAAATCAATACAGACATCTTCTGTTACTGTAATACTGTGCTGCTACATTGAGTAAAACCACACCTTCCATGAAAACACACATCTTGAAAGTGCATTGAAACATCTATTGCCACAAATGGGCATCCAGCTTGAAGCCCACCTTCCGCGTAGCTTGTCTACCAATAGTCCCCACAAGAACAAGAACCATTTGAAAAATGGTGAAACCTGCTATTATCTCTAAGAATTACCACTCTACTTGACACCTTTGAGACCAACTTCATAGCGGAATGACAATCCCTGCAAACCCTCAAATTCTTCTTGATAATAATCGGCTTTCCAAACGGAACACTAATAAGTGCAAATGCAACAGCTATTTTTTCACTGTGATGAAGAAGCACTCTCTCCTTTTCCTTCTCATCCATTTCATATGGAATAGACTCAGTTTCTGGAACATATCCAATCTCCTTTATTTCACACACTAGGCCATTAAGCTTTTCATAGATCTCGGCCTTTTGAGGATGAGAAGAATCTTCAGCCTCAAAAAGATGAGTCTTGTTTCCAACATCAACCCAGCTATATCCAGGCAGCTTCTTCAAATTACTGTCTCTCATCATCAGCCTCAAACTACGCACGTCTTCCCATTGCCTTTCCTTTGCATATATAGTCGAGAGTAAAACGTGGGCCCCACTGTTATCAGGCTCAATCTCCATCAGTTTCTTGGCTGCCATTTCACCCCTCTGCTTATCACCGAGTACCCTGCAAGCTGCGAGAAAAGAACACCATCCAAAAGCGTTTGGCTCAAAAGGCATTGCCTTAATAAATTCCTCTGCTTCTTTGAGCTTTCCTGAACGGCTTAGCATGTCAATACCACAAGAGTAATGTTCTGACTTGGGAATTACTTGATATTTGCTTTCCATTGAATAGAAGTAATCCAATCCTTCTTGAACCAATCCAGCATGGCTGCAGCCAATTAAGAGATTGATGAAAGTTACGGAATTAGGGTTTATATTTTGGGAAACCATCCCATTGAAAACTTCTATTGCTTCTTTTCCACGACCATGCTGGGCAAACGCACCCAACAATGAATTTAATGCAATCACTGTTGGAGTTTTGATCGCGTTGAACAGATGAACAGATTGATCAAGCAATCCACATTTCCCATACATATCAACTAGAGAAGATGCTATAAATGGATCTCCTCTTAGATTGAATTTCACTGCTTGAGCATGGAGCTGAGTTCCTTGCTCAAGTGCAGCTTGGTTTGCACAAGCCTTGATCAAGCTCGAAAAAGTATACTCATTAGGTTTAATTCCTTGTCTCGTTAAATCAACAAATAGACTCAGTGCCTTATCGGTTTGATCTGTTTCCACAAACCCATTAATCAAGGCAGTATATGACACAATGTTCATATTGCTGGATTCCTTTCCAAATACTCTTGAAGCACTCACCATGTCACCTGCTTTCGAGTACATGTCAGTCAGTGCATTGCCCACAAAAGTCTCCTTCTCAAACCCTAATTTGACAACATTTGAATGAAGAGCCTTTCCAAATTGATAAGCTTTCACAGCTCCACAAGCACAGAGAATACTAGAAAGCACATAATGATCAACCACATGGCCTTCAGTTAGCATCTCCTTAAAAGCTAACAAGGACTTCTCATAATCACCATTCTTGGAATACCCATCAATCATTGAAGTCCAAGAAACCTCATCCTTAAACGGCATCTCCTCGAAAACCTTACAAGCATCATAAATCAACCCACACTTGGAATACATGTCAGCTAAGTTGCTGCCCACAAACAATTCATAGCTAAACCCACATCTCAAACTCAGACAGTGTAGTTGTTTACCGAATTTTACAGACCCAATTGAAGCTGAGGCCTGAATCACACTTGAAAATGCAAATTGGGTTGCGCTCATCCCAGCCACCCACATCTGACAGAACGTCTCCAGGGCTTTTTCGTACTGACGGTTCTGTGCAAAAGCGGTGATCATTGCACTCCAAGAAACAAGGTTTCTCTTGGGCATTTTGTCGAACAGTTTGTGGGCATACTCGATGTGGCCACATTTCGCGTACATGTTGAGCAGATGGTTGGTTGTAAACTTGCATGTTGTATGGCCAGATCGAATTAGTCGGGCGTGGAGCTGTTTGCCGTGTTTGAGCTTCTTCGTCTCTGCGTACGCTTGGAGAATGCAGGTCCAGGTGCCGGAGTCCTTGAGCACACGTGAGCACTTCGAAACTGAGACCATTGGTGGAATGCCACAATAATTAAGACATGTGACTATGTGAGCAAAAAAAAAGTTCAAAAATCACATCTATGGTGAAATTTTGATATACAATAGAGAGATCGGCCTATATGGGGGCAATATCGCATATGGCTATATGGACCTTTCGGGTTTGTCCTTTTGACGCATGGATATTTTTTATTTAAGTTTTAATAGTAAAATTACTCAATACTTCTTTTACAATTAATTAAGGTTATTTAAATTACTCAATGACTTCGAGTAACTTTTTTTACTTGAGAACAAAAAATAATAAAAAAAACTTAGTGTAACATAGTAACATAAATCACTTAAGAATTTAGAGCTTAATCGTGCACCCTGACTACAAGCCTTCACATACCCTAAACGCATCAGATTCTATCTCCACTGGCCTCGATGTCAAACCTTGAATCACCTTTCTCTCTAATGCATATTGTCCAAATCATTTTCATATAATTTTGTCATAACTCAGGAATACCAAGCAACACTAATCTATATTTTCACCTATTTAGTAATAAATAAATAACGTTTCTTCCCTTTCCACATTCTATGATCCTATGTATTGTATATATAGAGACTATATAAGATCAAATATTGATCAAAAGAGCATCTTCATTCTTCAAGAAGATTTTGTACACTCAACGATGAATGTGACTATAGGGAAGATTTGGAAATATCGAATAATCAACTATACATCGAATACATATGCTAAAAAGTCACTTCTTCTTTATGCGCGTGTTCGTATCAATGAGAGCCAAAAGTTAATATTTTTCAAAGGAATATGTGAGAAATTGCATGGTAGAGATTATACAGCACAAACAAATATCAACTTCTGTTTCATTGACCCCCACCAAGGGCCTTGGTCACATTTAATTTTCCCTAAAGCAATAACACCAATTGCACAAGAGGGAGACAATGACAAGAAAAAAGAAGATGCTCTAATAAGACCAGTATTATTATTAGTACTAGGAGGAGCAGCCATTCAAGAGATTTCCCAAATTACCCTTTTCTCTCTCTTGCAAAAATCTCAGAATCCATTGGCCCAAAAGACTCTCTAACAAAAAATCACACCTGTAAATCAACATCAACCTCACAAAATGTCCCTCCAGTCCTGGCCCTTCCAAGGAATCACATTCACACCTTCCATTTCCATACAAAGCTCAACTTGTCAACCTCTCTTTAATTCTCTTTTAAGGGTATTTTTCAGCACTTGTAAACTGTGACCACATGATGTGGAATCCATTCTACAACAAGACACGTAAGATTGTCAATTACCATACAAGAAAGGAGTCCTACATATATTGACGTGTAAACTAACATCCCACTCATTCTCACACACCCTTCTCTTCTCTTTTATGCCTGCACACATTACAGAAAGAATCAAGAAGCTGCAGAAACAGCAAGTGGCTGAGAACCACTAAATCAGTAGATTTCAGAAGAAGAAGAGGGAAGAACTTTTAGGGGATTCTAAAGAAAACCCATTTGAGAGAATGATGAAAGAAGCAAAACCCATGTTGCAGAATCTAAATTCCAACACACCCACATCCCACAAGATCCAGCTCTTGCCTTCTTCTCCATTGAAAAGTGATGCCATGGCTCCCTTGCAACAAAAGAGCAGAAAAACTGAAGTAGCAGTTTCTGATGAGCAGTTGCTGGGTGGCAAAGAAGGTAAGGCAATGAGTTCTTCCTTCCATGGCGGGTCGAAAAAGGAGGAGAGTGGAAGAGAAAGGCTGAAGAGGCATAGAGTTGAAGTGGCAGGGCAAGTGTGGATACCAGACATTTGGGGGCAAGAGAATTTTCTTCAAGATTGGATTGATAGCACGGCTTTCGACTCGGCTTTGGCTCCAAATGAGATAATGTCAGCCAGAGCTTCTCTGGTTGAGGAAGGAAGAAGAGCACATTCAGGTAGGATTGAAGTAGAGAATAGTTGTTGATGAATGAATGATTGGTTCTTCAATATGGGGAATTCTCTCTTCTTTTCATTATTTATTTTGATTTTGATCTTGCATCTTTTTGCTGAGATGTATTGGGGCTTCAGGTTTATTTGGGTATGATTCAATATGGAGCTGCCAAGATTTGTATATTTCTTTTTACATGAAAAACATTGGTGATTGATTGTACACTTGCAAAAAAAAAAAAAAAAGAGAAATCTTGAGAAAGCTATTATATATTAGCTTTTAATGTTCAAAAATAAAGATGATGCTTTTGCTATGTGATTGTTGATCAATTTTGCACTGCATAATTTGTACTGCTACTAGTTGTTTGAGCTCCAAAAAAAGCAAATGTTAATAGCTAGGTTAATCTCAAGCAAGATCCAAAACAAACGAAGCCATGGTTAAGAAACTAGAAAATTGCAATGTCAATAGTAATTTAAACTTTTAACTGAGGGCATCCTTCTCCTGCTACTAGTTGTTTGCTCTGTACTTCATTGGTGAGGAAGAATGTACAGTTTTGCAGCAAGCTCAATCGTAATCTAGTTCAAGGAGGCCTCTCTCAGTGCTGATCTGAGACTGATCCTGCCTAATGAACCTCTTATATGACATCTCTCTTGCACTCCGAAGCTGAGGAAAGAAGACCAAGTCAGCAATATGATAACTACAGTAGTACAAAAAGTAGGAACCTAAATTTCATTTGACAGACAAAAAAAATGAATCACTGGAAGGAAAGATGAGATGTGAGCTTTCCATAGATAGCACAGCCACAGAAATAGTAATTTGTTCAGTTTTATTGTAATTGCCAAAACAACAAACATAAGATCAGGTCAGGAAGAAAGTTCAGATTTGAAATCACAACAATGAGCAAACTATTACTTTATGATGAACAATAACAACATGCGTTGTTATAAAGGGTAAAAGCGAAAAGCATGAGCCATAAACTATTACCTTATGCCTCAAAGAAATATCTGGCGATTCAAGTGCTTCAGCACATTGTTCTCTAGCTCGATTTCTGATCCCTATTTCGACATTTGTATTAAGAATGAAATAATACCTTAAAATAGGTATTATAAAGAAGGAGCCAGCATAAATCTGCAATGTTTAATCATATACATGTCAAACTGGGATTTCTCAGTACTAGATGAAGCATAATTTCTATGAGGGTCATTTTTCGATACTTGATTAGAGAATGATACAGCCCTTTATAAACAAGCAGATAATGAAGGTGAAATAATTTTCAGCTATTGAAATCTTCCGTGCAGACTTTCTACAAATTGAAGACACTAAAGGTCTGACATTTTTTGTAGTCTTACAAAAAGGTAAGCGTCATTTCCTTCAGAATGCAAGAATATTGGACAAACAAAGCAAATCTAACCTTGAGAATATTTTAAAAGTCAGACAATAAGACATTATATCATACCTGAATCAGAGAGACAAATATTACGAGTCCAATTGGCCTGGCTGGTGTATCCCTGAAAACAGAAAAAATCACAGATTTATTTATTACTTAATCACAAAATATATTTCCCTACACCTCCAACCCACTGATACTTTTTTCGGCCACTCCTTTGAGAAGCAGTACGTTGAAGTGAAGGAAACCTGTATAATATATTTCCCTACAACCAATAATATTGAACATTTTCATATCTAGTGAAAATTTCATTCAAGAGACATGTAAAAAATCCACGATTAAACACTGGCCAGCGGCCATCAACAGCTGTTAGAGAGAGACTGAGTAGAGAGCCAAATAAACAAACCTCTTCATCCACTTCTGGCTGACCACCAAACCATAAAAGCACGGGAAAAATATATGACTCGCCATTCTGAAAATGAAGACATAACAAGACCAAATGACAACATTAGACACATCCTTACGTATACATATAAATCATTAAATACTGTGTGCAAGTTCAGCAGGCTAAGATATATGAGCATCAAATCAAGGATAACAAGAAATATAGAAAGAGATGGACCAAAAGAAAAAGAATACATAGAAAAGGAAATCATATTGCAGAAGCATTTAAAGCAAGTACGGCCTTAAGAAAACATCAATCAGTTGTATGACAACATTAGAAAACAAGCAGAAAGAACCTGTATAAACATGGAATCACGATTGCACCATGTGTATTGACATTATAGAAAGGGGATATAACTAATGACATGTAGACAGCTCAAAAAGAAAGTGAAGAGTATGTTGTAAATCACATAAGAAACCAGTGACATGTATGCAATATGGCTGATTAATCAGCTAAAGAGCTAGAAAAGAGAAATGACGACCATCACACCGCAAGGTCTTCTGTAGTTTCTACATCAAGATATGGAGCAAGTTCTTCAGCAGTAACCATCCCACCAGTTGATGATAAATACTCTCCAATCTGCCAATATAATTGAGCAATGCATCATTATTTATAGAAAGATTTCCAGGTCATATTATGTACATAAAATTTATATCACATTCATTAAAACAGTTGGCTATTTGCCATTTGAAAAACTGGGAATCTTTTTGAAAAATGGCAATCAATACAGAATAGCGTAGTAGGTGTATATAAATGATGATGCTGCATACACCAATGGGATGAAAGAAGAGCAACAGGTACTAGTATTAGACTCTGAAAAACAAGATTTTCAAGATGGAAATAATATGTGAATTATTAGGACTAATGACTCGGGAAAAAAAACACAGACACACACAACCCTCAAGGCAATCATCGCTTAATGTTACATTACCAATTTCCATCTTTCTTCTTCAATACCTTGATTTGGGTCACCATCCACAAAGACGAATGAGAAAGCCTGAATAAACAGCTCCATCAAGTTCATATAGTTGTTGAAAAAGTGTAATAAAGAATAAGTAGAAATATTTTCTCACATACAGATTCAAAAAAAATCATCCCCTCATCATGTGTTGCCTTCCATCGTCTTTCATCCGACTCCCTAAATATATTGCTAAAAATTAAGACAAAATGGTAGAGTGAAGAGCACAAAGATACAAATCACACACAAAATGCTCAATTAGAGGGCATAGATGTCCCTCTGATGTAAACTGCTCTAGACCTAAGAAGTAACAACAACAACATCAACCCAGTGTTACCCGCCCACGAGGGATCTAGGGGGCCATGATGTACACAACCTTGCCCCAATATAAAATCGAGAGGGTGTATGAAGAAGGCCCAAGTATTATCATTGCCCGGAAGACCCAAGGAAAACTAAAATTCAGCTATGTGACAGTGTTAACTGAATATAGTTAGAATGCACCAAAATTGATATAGGGGTTATATCCATCTCAAAGGCATTGTATAAGAGTCAATGAGCATGAGGATGCGCCCCATATAAATTAATAAGATATGTAACACAAGATTAATATGATTCCAGAAGCCTTCCCCCACGTTACGTTCCCTTTAATTATACTACGTATTCCCCTCCAGATCACCCTTCTGTCACTCCAATTAACCTCCTTACATATAACAGAATTAATACTAACCACTACAAAGTCAACCCAAATCATTACAACTCTTCTTTGTGGACTTGGATTCTCCTATTTGGTCCAGCCTAGATAGATATGTAACAGAAGATTAAAAATAATAAATTGAAATAGAAGCATAATTCACGTATTTACATGTGCATGCACAATTAGAAGGATATCAAAGACTCTCCCACCGAAAACAGACTCTCCCACCGAAAACAGACTCTCCCATCACCAAACAGTGATATTTGACACGTCATAAACATTCCATTAGAAACAAAAGAGCTTGACTGGAGTGCAAGCTTTTCCAAAAGTATTGAGTTCCTTCAACATAAAAAACAAACAAACTTAAGACAAATTTTAAGGAACATTACTCATTTTTGGAGCCACATGAACATCCTCGCTTTCTTCCAAGATCATCATCACTGTGAAAAGAAATTAGATAAGGCGTGTAACAAAACAACAGCAGACTGCATTTACAGAAAAGTTGACCAAAATTTACATTAAAGATAAGGATTAGCTCATGGGAAAAGATCTTTCAAGTCAAATAATACCTTTTACTAACAGCCTTAAACAATGCAGCTATAGCCGCCTCAACCAGAGCAGAGATAATTGCGAAGGCAAGAGCAATGGAAGCAATCAGTGCAGTTCCAAAAAAAAATCCTATGAGAAATCCAGAAGCAGACTGCCACCACAAATGGAAAAGACATCAGATTACTATGTGAAAATATAGTCTTTTACAAAAGCACGGTCAGCATAGATAGTTTATTAGTACCTTAGCCATTTCAAACAAGGGCTCCAGTTTCATCTTAATAGACTTTGCTGCAAGCTTCAAACGATAATCTTTTCGAAACACATACAAAACATCACCTTCATTTGAAACCTGTTAAATGAAACTTAACTCACAACACTTAAAATCAAGAACTTTAATGCATATCCTGAATCACTAACTCTTGGTATGTGAACATAAATTCATTATGACCATTAAATTGCAAAATGAACCAAATAATCTATCATAACTGGGATGCATTTTTACTAGATGAAGTCATACACTCAATTGGGTGTCTGAGCAACTACTTGGGAAGTCTTAAATATTGTGTATATTTCGTCTAATTATTTATTTTGAAGTAAACCCCATGACGCCCTTGTAATGCAAATACTGAAATCACCTAGAACTCTAGAAGAGGTACAGATTTTCCTCCTCCATTTTTGGCTTCCAAATCTCCTATTTATCCCCCCTTATTCCCCGTTTCAAATAAATGCGAAGAAACTTTACCAAACAAAAAAAAAGAAGCAAAAGCTTAATCAATGGGAAATTTTTATCTAAAACATGCTTCTCAAATGCAATTCTCATGTAAATTAAGAACCGTATGTGAAGTTCAAGATGATAATTAAATAATGCTGATGATAAGCTCTAAAATGATTCCAAATTTTATGATAAATTTCACATCATTCCAGAGAGCAAACTGGTCAATGGCCAGATACCCGTTGCTTCTCTCAGAATTAGTATAATTGCTCGAACTGAACTCGAAAAAGAATGTACAAAATCCAAATCACTTACTAATTTGCTTCTCGTTACAAAATGACAGAGTATCCAAATTAATTTGCAGAATTTGCAGTTTACCTCCAAGAAGCCATTAGTATCGGTAGCGAGAGCTTGCAAGGCCCACTGCGCCTCATCAAGCTCAAGTCCGGCATTGGAAGCCACGTCACCGATCGTAACCCTACCTCCGAACAAATCGACGGCGTCGACCACCCGACGCCGCACATCTGACGGAAGTCTATCGCTTTCCGCAGCGCATCCCGGCGGTTTAAACGCGGCCGGTGATAAATCACCGTTATTCGCCCTAACCAAGACACCGGGCCTTCTTCTCCTTGCTTTGCGAGAGGACATGAAGTGAATGGAGGTTGCAAAGTGAGACTGAGATGGCCGCTTGAGAGTCGAAGGATTGAAGGACGTGGTTTGCAGAGAGAAAATGGCGGGAGCTATGAAGGAGGGAGATGGTTGTCGAGATCAAAGAAGCCATCTTCGGTAGCGCACACGCGCGGACTAAGAGCATCCATTATTAACGGAGAAACCACGAGTTGTTTTAAATTTGAACGAAAAAAATGGAAAATAAATTGTCAGCTCATCTGTTGGATGGAACAAAAATTAAGGAAATAATGTTATAAAAATTTTAAAAATAGGTAGAATTGTTAAGAGATAATTAATTAAGAGTGAATTATTCATCCATTTGTATTATATTTTTTTTGTACTTGTTAGATTTTGGCCCATACGACTTGAAAGCCATACGGCGATGACGGTCCTTACGGCCTTCTATTTTCCTTAGCAGCATACGGCAAGATCAAGTCAAACTTTTAGCCTATAAATAGCATGTACAAGGCAATGTAATTCAAGCAAGAAAAATCAGATCTGAATAAAAAGCCTTTCTCCCAAATTTTCACAACACGTTATCAACACGAGAGATTTCTCAAACAAAAATACCAACTGAGTGGCTAAATCTCTTGAAGGTAGTACATATTTCATACTGCTTTCAATTTTTCAAACCAGTTTTATAGATCATCCGTTTTAATAGCTCAATGATATGAGAGCTTGCATCAAAAATTATTTTCTCATACGAAACGAAAGATTTTTTAGCATAAACCTTAGTATTTTATTAGATCTAAAAAGCTTTTACAACAAGATCGAATTTTACATTCAAGATCGAAATAAAACCCCTAGTTTACATCAGATCTAAACTAAACTTTAAAAAAAAGGGATTTTACATACCTATTAAAACTGAGGTCGGTTGATCCAGATGAGGATCCAGAGGATTAGCATGATAATTGTAAGGCATACGAAAGCTTCGATGAAAAATTGGTCGGAGTGAGACATGTCGATCGAGAAAAAAACGATGAGGAGGAAGAAGATGAATAGGAAAAGTCCAGAGCGGATAACAAGGGAGCAGACAATATGTGGAGGAAATATAAAGGAGAAAAATAGTGATTATGGGGTAGAGATTAAGAAGATGGGAGAAATAGATGAAATATAAAAATACCTATTAAAATTTCTAAGAGATGTTTACCAAAAGTCTTCTTCTTTGAATCTTCATAAACTTGTTTGCAATCTCCTTCTTCTTCCATTAAATTTCTTGAAAGAAAGTTAAGCTCTATCTTCATGTGTAGATATATGCTCTCGTTTGTTTGAAAGAAAGACATAAACACTCATTTGTTTTCTCTAGAAAGTCTATCATCAAATTTGTGAAAGGAGCAAGTTTTATAAACTTTCTTTATGCATGTTGTCCTTTACGTGTCATTACATATTTGAAACAAAATGGATACTTCTCTTCCATAGGATATCACTTTATTCATCTTTTTCAAGCAATCCAAAAGTGGAATAGTACTATGAATGACACATGCATGCACTTGTACTCAATTTGACTAATCTTGTACATATATATATATATACTTTTTTAAAATGATGACTTTAAAAATAAATCCCTGCATGCATGCTCACATAATCACATGTACAATTTATGTACATGAAGAATAGGTAATTATAATATAATAAAATTAAAGCAAACTATAGTGTTTATTTTTCATTCTCTATATGTTAGTTTTACATGTATTAGTATATAAGTTATATATATATGCTAAATTACGTACATAATTTGTATAGAATAATTAGAATAAATAATTACATGGTTCATATAAATATTGATAAGGTATTGGTTACTCTTATGTATATATTTGCATTACTAATTAATATTCATTTATTTATATAGTTGATCAAATGGCAAATATTGCAAAGCGGGAATTTGATATTCTCAACTTATCTGGTCAGAGATATTTGGAATGGAGGGTTGATGCACTATCTCACCTCCAAGCAAATGGTCTACAAGAGACCATAAAAGATATGAAAATATTTCCCCGCAGGAAAAGGCTAAGGCGATTATCTTTCTTCGCCATCATATACATGAAAGCCTAAAATCTGAATATTTGTTGGTTGAAGATCCCAAAGAATTATGGGAAAGCCTAGAACAAAGGTATGGGCACCAACAACAAGTTTTGCTACCTAAAGCAAGCTATGAATATGCTACTTTAAGGTTTCAAGACTTTAAATCAGTCAGTGATTATAATTCTGCCTTATTCCGAATAACCTCTCAATTACGCTTATGCGGGCAGAAAATCTCTGAAGAGAACATGCTGAATAAAACTTTTTCAACCATGCATGCTACTAATGTGTTGTTACAACACAATGTGTTGTTACAACAACAATACAGAGAGAGGAATTTTAAGAAATATTTAGATTTGATACAAGTACTACTTGTAGCTGAGCAGAATAATGAGCTGCTCATGAAAAACCACAACCTGAGGCCAACTGGTACTGCACCATACCCTGAGACAAATACCACATATGCCTCTCAAAGAAATGATAGTAGGCATCAAGATAACCGTGGACAAGATGGTAACCGTGGTCGTGGCCGTGGTCGAGGTCGTGGTCGAGGCCGTGGTCGAGGACGTGGCCGTGGTAGAGGTTTTGGTGATTATCAGAAGCGTAACTTTTCTAATGCATCCACATCCAAGGGGAATGATAAACAAATGGTCCAGAAAGGTACTACAGGACCCTCCCAAAAGCCGAAATCTATATGTTACAGATGTGGTATGTCGGGTCACTGGGCAAGGGTGTGTCGCACAGCCAAACACTTGGTTGAGTTGTACCAAGCTTCTCAGAAAGATAAAGGGAAGAACGTGGAGACTCATTTTGTTGACGACACTGAACCTACACCGAGCCTGGACATCTCTGATTTCATCATAGATGATGGATTTGAGATAAATGAAAACTAAAATCTTGATCCATGTAATATTATGTAAAATATTGCAGTATGTTTTCCATTCCCAGCATCCTTGTAAAATAATCTATGTATCATAAATAAATCTGTTGTTTATGTTTTTTAATTCTGTTTTTCTTTATCTTGAAGATATGGAAACAATTAAAGATATATCAAGTAGCAAGAATCAATGTCTGGTGGACAGCGCTACTACACACACCATCTTGAGAAATAAAGAATACTTTACTCAGTTAACTTTGCTTGAAGCAAATGTTAAAACAATCTCTGGTGTGACAAAATTGATCGAAGGCTCTGGTAGAGCTTGTGTTTTGCTCCCTAAAGGAACAAAACTGATCATAAATGACGCATTATATTCAAGCAAGTCTCAAAGGAACTTACTAAGCTTTAAAGATGTGCATCGGAATGGTTTTCATGTAGAAACCATAAATGAGAGTGATAAAGAATATTTGTGCATCACAAAACAATTATGTGGCAAGAAGCAGATTTTAGAAAAACTGCCAGCCCATTCTACTGGACTTTATCACACATGTATAAGTCCAATAGAGACAAATGTAACCTCTTATAAGAAATTAAATGATAAAGAGATGTTTACATTATGGCATGACCGTTTGGGTCATCCGGGTAATGGAATGATGCATAAAATCGTTGAAAGTTCAACTGGGCATTCAATAAAGAAAGCTAGTGTCCTTAAATCAAGTGATTTTAACTGTAGTGGTTGTTCACTTGGTAAACTAATCACCAGACCATCCAAGAATAAAGTTGGGATTGAAAATCCAACGTTTTTAGAACGAATACAAGGTGATATTTGTGGACCGATAGTCCCACCATGTGGACCATTTCGATACTTTATGGTATTAATTGATGCATCAACAAGATGGTCACATGTTAGCCTCTTATCAACAAGAAATACAGCTTTTGCTAAACTCCTAGCACAAATCATTCACTTACGAGCTCAATTTCCGGATTATACAATCAAAAGAATCCGACTTGATAATGCAGGAGAGTTTACTTCCCAAACATTCAATGACTATTGTATGTCGATTGGGATTACAGTTGAGCATCCGGTGGCTCATGTTCACACACAAAATGGTCTTGCTAAATCTCTAATCAAACGATTACAATTAATAGCTAGACCATTATTGATGAAGTCTAAACTGCCAACATCGGTTTGGGGACATGCTATATTACATGCTGCAGCCCTGGTCCGATTAAGACCTACTGCATATCATAAGTATTCCCCATTACAATTAGTGACTGGTAAAGAACCAGATATATCACATCTAAAGATATTTGGTTGTGCAGTTTATGTTCCTATTGCTCCACCGCAACGCACAAAAATGGGTCCCCAAAGAAGATTGGGAATATATGTTGGTTTTGAATCCCGATCAATTATTAAATATCTTGAACCAACCACCGGTGACCTATTTACGGCAAGATTTGATGATTGTCATTTTAATGAAAATGAATTTCCAAATCTTGGTGGAAAAATACATAAAGAAATTACTTGGAACGCTTCATCGTTATCTTATCTTGATTCACGTACAAAAATGTGTGAACAAGAAGTACAAAAGATTATACATTTGCAGAGTATAGCAAATCAATTACCCGACTCATTTACAGATACAAAGAAAGTGACAAAATCACATGTGCCAGCTGTAAATGCCCCTGAAAGGATTGAAATTCCTGTTGGACAACTAGATAAGATTCATGAAAAGGAATGTATAGCGCGCCGAAAACGCGGCCGCCCGCCTGGATCAAAAGATCTAAAACCAAGAAAGAATAGACGGCTGAATAATCCAAATGAAGCCGCACCGATTTCCTATTCAGGGAGAGAACATGACAAAAATACCTCCGAAAATCTAGGAAATGTGTCAGAAATGAAAACTGTTCCGAATAAGAACAAAACAGAGAATGTTCCGGATAAGAACAAAATGGAACCTGTTCCGGATAATGACAAAAGCATTGATAATTACGAAATTGCAGTAAATTATGTCTATTCTGGAATACAGTGGAACATGAAAGACATTATCCTTGATGAGGTGTTCGCATACTCTGTTGCCACCAAAATAGTGGTTGATGACGATGACATTGAACCACAAACTATTGATGAGTGTCGTGCTAGACACGATTGGCCAAAATGGAAAGAGGCTATGCAGACTGAATTAAAATCGTTTGAAAAGCGTAATGTTTTTGGCCCAATAAAGCCCACACCAATGGGCTTGAAACCAGTAGGCTATAAATGGGTATTTGTACGAAAGCGTAATGAGAAAAATGAAATTGTGAGATATAAGGCAAGGCTTGTAGCTCAAGGTTTTTCTCAGATGCCCGGAATAGATTATGAGCAAACATATTCCCCTGTAGTTGATGCAACTACATTAAGATTTTTAATTAGCCTAACTGTTTCAGAGGAACTACAAATGCGACTTATGGATATCGTAACTGCATATTTATATGGATCACTTGATAGTGATATTTACATGAAGGTTCCTGAGGGATTAAAACTACCTGAGGTATATAAAGCAAAATCTCGGGAAATGTTTTCTATAAAATTGCAAAGATCATTATATGGTCTAAAACAATCTGAACGGATGTGGTACAATCGGCTTAGTGAATATCTTCTTAAAGAAGGATATCAAAATGATACCGTTTGTCCATGTGTTTTCATCAAACGATCCAAAAATGGATTCGCTATTATTGCAGTATATGTTGATGATTTAAATATTATCGGTACATCCGATGAACTTGAAAATGCTGCAAAATACTTGATGAAAGAATTTGAAATGAAAGATCTTGGAAGAACCAAATTTTGTCTCGGTTTACAAATTGAACATTTGAAGGATGGAATTTTCATTCATCAAACAAATTACACCGAGAAAATTTTGAAAAGGTTCTACATGGACAAAGCACATCTGTTGAGTTCACCCATGATAGTTCGTTCTCTTAGTATACAAGATGATCAATTCAGACCTCGAGAAGATGATGAAGAGATTCTTGGTCCTGAAGTCCCCTACCTAAGCGCAATTGGTGCATTAATGTATCTCGCAAACAATACAAGACCAGATATTGCTTTTGCTGTAAGTTTGTTATCAAGATACAGCTCATTACCAACAAGACGACATTGGAACGGAATTAAACATGTGTTTCGATATCTACGAGGTACTCTTGATCTTGGATTATATTATCATAGAAATGCAAATGCTACTCTTGTTGGATATGCAGATGCAGGATATCTATCAAATCCGCACAAAGCAAAATCTCAGAATGGTTATGTATTCACATATGGAGATACGACGATCTCATGGAAGTCAACCAAGCAAACGCTTACCGCTACATCATCAAACCATGCAGAATTAATCGCTCTTTATGAAGCAGGAAGAGAATGTTGATGATGCTCAAAATAGCGAAGCGAGAGGTGGGCCCGGAGTATGAGGGTCAAACCAGGTCAAAGGGACCCCCGAGGATGATCCTGGGGCCCACAACCATACCTACCTTTAATTTTAGCAAAGTTCCTACCCCACGAGGTCCCCCGAGACCTCGGAGCGAGGTCTCGACCTCGTGACCGACTCTACTAGCGCCCGCCCACCATGACCACTCAGCGAACGCCGCTCTTCGGGCCAATCACCGACTGCCTCGCCTCTAGGCCAATCGGAGCCCTTGATCTCGGGCGTCCCACATCGGACAATGACCAAAACTCGACTCCCCAATCCTCTATAAATAGAGGAGAATTTCGCATGGAAAAGGGGTCGAAAAACATCTTGAACTCAAGAACTATCTTGCTCGTTGAAGATCGACGTGATTGAAACATCGTCAAAAGGTCTCGCTATAGATAAGTGAAGTCCACAAAAAGACTTCAAGTCTCACAGAGTTTCTGCTCACATCAAAGACCTCGCTACACCACCTCGCAAGCCTCTTACACCTCGCCCTACCTCACATCAAAGACTCCGCAACTCAACCTCGCTAGTCAGCAGCATAGCCCCGCCAACTCAACCCCGCTCAAAGGGACCGGCAAGTGACACTTAGAGCTAGCTAGCAACTAGGAGATCTCAGACATTGTTAGGTCGAGATCTCGGATAATCGTAGGAGGTCTAGGGTGTAATTCTCAAATAATCTATTAGCCTCGTTGGTTTGTAAACCTCGTTGTAAAGAAAATCATAATTAAAGAAGCAAGTGTTTGCACTTTCGAATATAATAATCTCGTTTCTTGTCTTCTAGCGAGCCTTTCATTTCGGGTTTCATCAAATGTGTCTGGTTAAGATCAATGATTGGATACATACAAAAAGAATGCAAAATAAGATCAATTGTAGGTAATCCAACAATGATATATGAAGACAATTCTGCATGTGTCACACAAGTCAAAGGGGGCTACATCAAAGGAGATCGGACGAAGCACCTTTCACCAAAGTTGTTCTCAACTCATGATCTAGAGAAGGAGGGCAAGATCGAAATCCAACAAATCCGATCAAGTGAAAATGTTGCAGATTTGTTCACAAAATCCTTACAACCCAAGAAGTTTGAAGAACTTGTGTACAAGATCGGAATGCGCAGATTTCGAGAAGTACGTTGATTTCAGGGGGAGAATTATACGCGTTGCACTCTTTTTCCCTTCGTTCAGGTTTTTTCCCACTGGGTTTTACCTGACAAGGTTTTTAATGAGGCAATACTATGAAAGCGTATAAGACAAACTGTACTCTTTTTCCCTGTGCTATGGTTTTTATCCCACTGGTTTTTCCTAGCCAGGTTTTTAACGAGGCAGCATATACATAACCCCAAAATGAAGAGATGGATATTCATGGGGGAGTGTTAAGAGATAATTAATTAAGAGTGAATTATCCATCCATTTGTATTATACTTGTTTTGTACTTGTTAGATTTTGGCCCATACGGCTTGAAAGCCATACGACGATGACGGCCCTTACGGCCTTCTATTTTCCTTAGCAGCATACGACAAGATCAAGCCAAACTTTTAGCCTATAAATATCATGTACAAGGCAATGTAATTCAAGCAAGAAAAATCAGATCTGAATAAAAAGCCTTTCTCCCAAATTTTCACAACAAGAATTTAATAATAAGTGTTTATAGTGAGTTATGCCCCAAAAAAGTTACTAATGATAAAAATGCCCTCATTTTTTAAAATTTACATCAATGTCCAAATAAATGAAGAAAATATCTAAAATAATTGCAACCATACCCAAAACTATACTTTTTATTTACTTCTTAAAAAAAACTATATTCATAATTTCATTTATTTTTATCCATTTAGAAAATATAATTTGGTTAGTAATAATTATCAATTTGCAGTGATTTCTATATATATTTAACATTCTTACTAATATGAAAGCCATGTGAGGCAATGGCGTAGTCTGATACAACGAAAATGTTCGAGAGTGGCTAGCGGCGTCACCAGGCAGGGAACGGTGCCAGAGTTGTCGGCGGTGGCGGCATGATTGGTGGCGGGACTGCGGCACACCATCTCCTCAAAAGTTGCTAATTATCAGCCACAAACAAGAGCCGGTAAAACGTGGTCGACATGCTTCCTTCTTTGGTTCGTGGTGGCAACTAAAAGGAACGGGATTCGCCGGAAGTGGCGACAGTTGGAAGCCGGAAACGCCCTCTGCCACTGTCGGCAGTTGTGATGGCTATGGGTGTCATATGGCGGTGCTCGACGACGTCAAAATTGGTTCATCGCCAATTTTGAAAATCTGGGCAAAAATCAGTTTGGGCCTTAAAACCTTCAATTTGGCTCGGCTCTTGAATGGTTTTTCCACAATTGATTGAGGACTAGTATAGATTACCTCTTCCTTGAAATTTAGCAACTTGAATTAGAAATTTTGGTTTAAAAACGAGTTCACAATCGATTTTTGAAGTTTGGAATAGAATTAGGTCAAAACAAGATTGATCAAGAATTAGGTCAAAATGAGTTTACAATCAGTTTCTAATTTGATGGTGTCAAAGATTTGAATTAAGATCGTAATCAAAAAAAGATTTGTATTGATTTGCATAACGTCAAATATGGTAGCTTCGCCGGAGGAGGATGGGGAGAAGAAGATTTCGGGGATGGGGATGGTGTTCGTCTTTCTCTCGATGACACACTTTTTTAAAAATTTTTTTTCTTAATTGAATTTAAACATTTTTAAATCAGAGTTAATTTAGAAACAAAAAAAAAGGTGTAAGTTATTTTTTAATATAAAATAAACTGATAATTATACAAGTTTTTATAACAACAATGCCCTAAAAGGTTCTCCTTGCAATTTATTCTAAATAAGGATATTTTTTATATTACTAACTTTTTTAAGGGGCATTTACGCAAATTCGCTGAATTTAATAATTTAGGGAAAAAAAAGTCAGAAACATATGTTTCAGAAAAACAAAATTCTCATTTTAGTGGATACTATTTAAGGCTATTTTCATCCATGAAATGCTCAAATTATTTAAAATTCTAAAAGAAAAAAGAAAATTATGTTAAAAATCAGTAACACTACAAATATTTCACAACCAAAATATACTCACTCTGATCCAATCTCACCACTAAAATGGGTGACCATTCTATTAATTTATGTATAAAAGTAATTTCTCTTGCACTCAGAAGCTGAACAAAGGGGACAATGTCAGCCATATGACAATTTCACTTGCATAGTCGGTTAAAGCGTGTGATTCTATATGGAGCTACCAAGATTTGTATATTTTTTACATCAAAAAACATTGGTGATTGTACACTTGGAAAAAAATAATCTTGAGAAAGCTATTACTAGCTTTTAATGTTCAAAAATAAAGATGATGCTTTTGCTATGTGGCTGTTGATCGATTTTGCACTGCATAATTTGTACTGCTAGTCTGCTACTAGTAGTTTGAGCTCCAAAGAAGCAAAGCTTGATAGCTAGGTATATTTCAAGCAAGATCCAAAAAGACCAAAACAAACAGACGTGGTTAAGAAACTAGGAAATTGCAATGTCAATAGTAAAGAAAGAACTGTTTAAACTTCAACTGAGGGCAACCTTCTCCAGTAACCTTTATGTACTCCATTGGTGAGGAAGAATGTACAGTTTTGCAGCAAGCTCAGTCGGAGCTACTAAGTTCTAGGGTCCTTGTATCCAATTCTGGGGCATCATAATCTAGCTCAAGGAGGCCTTTCTCAGTGCTATAGATGATCTGATCCTGCCCAATGAAACTCTTCTGTGACATCTCTCTTGCACTCAGAAGCTGAACAAAGAAGACCAAGTCAACAATATGATAACTACAACAAGTAGGAGTCTAAATTTCATTTGACAAACAAAAAGCTGAAGTTTGAGCAATTGATAATGCAACCAACTAAAGACTGAAAAAAAACAATGAGTCTCTGGAAGGAAAAATGAGATCTGAGCTCTCCACAGATAGCACAACAACAGAAATAGTGGTTCGTTCAGTTTTATTGTAAATTGCCAAAACAACAAACATAAGATCAGGTCAGGAAGAAAGTTCAGATTTGAAATGACAACAATGAGCAAACTATTACTTTATGATGAACAATAAGTCAATAACAAGTTAACAACATGCATCGTTATAAAGGATAATAGTGAGAGGGGATAAAACAAGAAAAGCAGGAGCCAAAAACTATTACCTTATGCCTCAAAGAAATATCTGGCGATTCAAGTGCTTTAGCACATTGTTCTCTAGCTCGATTTCTGTTCTCTATTTTGGCATTCGTATTAAGAATGAAACAATACCTCACAATAGGTATTATAAAGAAGGAGCCAGCATAAATCTGCAATGTTTAACCATATACATGTCAAATTGGGATTTCTCAGTTCTAGATGAAGCATATTTCTATGAGCACCATTTTTCTATGCTTAATTAGAGAATGATACCGCACTTTATAAACAAACAGGTGAAATAATTTTCAGTATAATCAGGTATTGAAATCTTCAATCTAGACTTTCTACATATTGAAGAGTCTTAAAAAAAGGTAAGCGTCCTTTCCTTCAGAATGCAAGAATATTGGACAAACGAAGCAAATCTAGCCTTGAGAATAATTTAAAAGTTGAAAATGAGAAATCAAATCATACCTGAAGCAGAGGGAATATATTAGAGACAAATGTTACGAGACCAATTGGCTCGACTGGTGTATCCCTGAAAACAGAAAAGAATAACAGATTTATTTATCACCCAATCACAAAATATAATGATAAGAATTAGTTAGTGAAGCCATACTTTAGCATAGTCCCAAGAACGATCACTCCAAACAAATTAAGCGCCCCAAGCCCAACAACCATAACTCTTCCCAAAATGCTAGTTTTACTGCAAATGAAGATGCTACAATGTCAAATTCTCATGACACGGCAATAAAACATGAATTAGAAAAACCCAAATGAAAATAAACAAACCTAAATTGCCATTTATTTTCCTTAAAGATATTTTCTACACCTCCAACCCGCTGAGACAGCATCCCGTCAACATACTTCTTTTGGCCACTCATTTGAGAAGAAGCAGTACGTTGAAGTGAAGGAAACCTGTATAATATATTTCCCTACAACCAATAATATTGGACATTTTCATATGTAGGGAAAATTTCATTCAAAAGACATGTAAAAATCCACGATTAACCACTGGCCAAGGCCATCAACAACTGTCAGAGAAAAACAGAGAGTGGATAGCCAAATAAGCAAACCTCTTCATCCACTTCTGGCTGACCGCCAAACCTTAAAAGCACGGGTAAAATATATGACTCGCCATTCTGAAAATGAAGACATAACAAGACCAAATGACAACATTAGACACATCCTTACGTATACATATAAATCTTCAATACTGCATGCAAGTTCAGCAGGCTTTGTTGAGCTAAGATATATCATATATGAGCATCAAATCATGGCTAACAAGAACCATAGAAAGAAATTGACCAAGAAAAAGAATACATAGAAAAAGGGAGAATATTGCAGAAGCATTTAAAGCAAGTACAGCCCCAAGAAAGTAGGCATCCTGATAATTCAAAACAGTACATGAAAACTGTTGTATCACATCATTAGAAAACATCAAGCAGAAAGAACCTGTATAAACATGGAGTCACGAATGCGCCAAGTGTATTTACATTATAGAAAGGGGATATAACTAATGAAACGTAGACATCTCAAAAAGAAAGTGAAGAGACTCATATGTTGTAAATCACATAAGAAACCACTGACATACACATCATGCAATACGACTGATTAATCAGCTAAAGAGCTAGAAAAGAGAAATGAAGATCATCACACCGTAGGGTCCTTTGTAGTCTCTACATCAAGATATGGAGCAAGTTCTTCAGCTGTAACCATCCCACCAGTTGATGATATATACTCTCCAATCTGCCAATATAATTGAACAATGCATCATTATTTATAGAAAGAATAACAGGTCATTTTGTATAAATCACATTCATTAAAACAGTTGCTTATTTGCCATTTGAAAAACGCAGAATCTTTTTGAAAAATGGCAATCAATACTCAATAGTGTAGTCGGTGCATTTAAATGATGATACTAAATGCACCAATGGGATGAAAGAAGAGCAACAGGTAGAATTAGACTCTGAAAAACAAAATTTTCAAGTTGGAAATAATATGCAAATTATTAGGAGTAATGACTTAGGAAAAACACACACACACACACAGCCCTCAAGACAATAATTGGTTAAATGTTACATTACCAATTTCCATCTTTTTTCTTCAATTCCTTGATTTGGGTCACCATCCCCAAAGACGAATGAGAAAACCTGAAAATACAGCTCCATCAAGTTCAAATAGGTGTTAAAAAAGTGGGAAAAAGAATAAGTAGAAATATTTTCTCACATACAGATTCAAAAAAATTCATCCCTTCATCAGTTGTTGCCCTCTGTGGTTTTTCATCCGACACTCTCAAAATATTGCTGAAAATTAAGACAAAATGGTAGAGTGAAGAGCACAAAGATACAAATCGCACACAAAATGCTCAAACAGAGGGCATAAATGTCCCTCTGATGTAAACTGCTCCAAGCCTAAGGAGTAAACCTGCCATATAAATCAATTATTACAGAAGCCTTCCACCAAGTTACGTACCCTTTAATTATACTAGGTATTTCCCTCCAGATCACCCTCCTGTCAGTCTGTCACTCCAACTAACCTCCTTACAGTCACATATAACAGAATTGATACTAACTTACTACAAAGTCAATCCAACCCATTACAACTCTTCTTTTTGAACTTGGATTCTCCTATTTGGTCAAGCCTAGATTGATATGAAACACAAGATTAAAAAAAATAAAAATAGAAGCATAATTCATGTATTCTTTTTCTAGAAAAAGAGAAACAGAAGAACATCAATTGGAGAAACAGAAGAACATCAGGAAGAATATCAAATACTGGAAACTATAGTATTTGCATGCGCATGTGCAAATAGAAGGACATCAATTGGAGATCTTTCCTTAACAAAAAAAAAAAGAAGAATATCAAAGACTCTCCCATTGAAAACACTCTCCCATCACCAAACAGTGACATTTGACAAGTCATAAACACACATTTCGAATAGAAACAAAAGAACTTGACAGGAATGCAAGCTTTTCCCAAAGTATGAGCTCCATCAGCACCAAAAATAAACAGAATTATGACAATTTTTGAGGAACATTACACATCTGTGGAACTAGAGAAGAAGTTAAAACTCAAGCCACTTGAACTTCCTCGTGTGCTTCCAGAATCATCATCATCATCACTGTGAAAATAAATTAGATAAGGCATGTAACAAAACAACAACAGACTGCATTTACAGAAAAGTAGACCAAAATTTACTTTAAGGATAAGGATTAGCTCATGGGGAACTGATCTTTCAAGTTAAATAATACCTTTTACTAGAGCCTTTAGCCGCCACAGCCAGAGCAAGAATAGTTAAGAAGACAAGAACAATGGAAGCAACCAGTGCAGTTCCAAAAGAAAATCTTATGAGAAATCCAGAAGCAGACTACCACCAAAAACAAAAAAGATATCAGATTACTATGTGAAAATATAGTCTTTTACGAAAGCGTGGTCAGCATAGATAGTTTAGTATTACCTTAGCTATTTCAAACAAGGGCTCCAGTTTCATCTTAATAGACTTTGCTGCAAGCTTCGAACGATAATCTTTTCGAAACACATACAAAACATCACCTTCATTTGAAACCTGTTAAAGGAAACTTAAGTCACACTCTCACAGCACATAAAATCAAGAACTTTAATGCATATCCTGAATCATTAACTCTTGGTATGTGAACATAAATTCATTATGACCATTAAATTGCAAAATCAACCAAATAATTTATCATAACTATGATGCATTTTTACTAGATGAAGCCTGCCATTAATGGGTAAAAATAGCAATTCATAAGTTAGCTAAACATTTAAGTGATACGTAGCTTTTTATGAATTTCCCCATCATTTAAAGCAAGTTGAGATAACACCATGCACTCAATTGGGTGTCTGAGAAACTACTTGGCATGGGAAGTCTTAAATATTATATATTTGGTTTAATTATTTTTTATAAAGTAAACCCCATGACGCCCTTATAATGCAGAAATTGAAATCACCTAGAAGAGGTACAGATTTTCCTCCCCCATTTTTGGCTTCCAAATCTCCTATTTATCCTCCCTTATTCCCCGTTTCAAATAAATTTGAAGAAACTTTAGCTAGAACCAAACAAAAAAAGCAAAAGTTTATTTTATGGGATAAAATTTTATCTAAAACATGCTTCTCAAATGCAATTCTCATGTAAAGTTCAAGCTGATAATTTGAACCCAAAAAACTAACATAATGTTATTAATAAGTAATAACCTCTAAAATGATTCCAAATTTTTATCATCAATTTCACATCATTCTGGAAAGCAAACTGGTCAAGAACCAGATACCCGTTGCTTCCCTCGTAAGTCATATAATTGCTCGAACTGAAGTCGAAGAAGAATGTACATAATCCAAATCACTTACTAATTTGCTTCAAGTTATAAAATGATAAAAGAGTATCCAAATTAATTTGCAGAATTTGCAGTTTACCTCCAAGAAGCCATTAGTATCAGTAGCGAGAGCTTGCAATGCTCTCTGCGCCTCATCAAGCTTGAGCCCCGCCTTGGAAGCCACGTCACCGATCGTAACCCTACCTCCGAACAAATCGACGGCGTCCACCGCCCGACGCCGCACATCTGACGGAATTCTATCGCTTTCCACCGCCCATCCCGGCGGTTTTAACGCGCCCGGTGAAAAATCGACGTTCGTCGCCCTAACCAAGACATCGGGCCTTCTTCTCCTTGCTTTGCGAGAGAAGTCGCTTCTCAGGACGCGAATGGAGGTTGCAAGATGAAGCTGAGATGGCCGCTTGAGAGTCGAAGGATTGAAGGACGTGTTTTTGCAGAGAGAAAAATGGCGGGAGCTATGAGGGGAGTGAGATAGTTGTCAAGATCAAAGAAGCCGTCTTTGGTAGGGCACACTCAAGACTCAACATTCAACATGGAGACTTAAAATAAATTGTCAGCTCATCCGTTGGAACAAAAATTAAGAAAATAATTTTATAAAAATAAAAAATTTAAAATAGATAGAATTTTATTGATTTAGAAATAAAAAAGAAAGGTCAGAAAAATATGTTTCAGAAAAAGATTTCTCATTTTAGTGGATATTTCTTAAGGCTATTTTCATCCATAAAAGTGCTCAAGTTATTTAAACCCTAAAAGAAAATGAAAAATATGTTAAAAAACAGACTCTAAAAAAATATTTCACAACCTAAGTATTTTCCACAAGTATTCACCCAAGCTCACCACTAAAATCGGTTACCATTCTATTAATTTATGTATAAAAGTAATTTTTGCTTTAAGAATATATAACGATGCGAGGCTAATTTGTTTGATAAATGCACATGAGAGTATGAGATGCTCATGCTGTTGAAGAAAGTAGAGTAAAGCAGGGCTCATTTATAAATTGAAGCAAGTTAGTTTTAGATTTTCAAATTTTGATCAATTTAGAATATCAGTTGGTGGGAGATTTAATTTATAGTTAAGGAACTATGGTAATATTGATGAAAAATGATGAATATAAGATTAAAAAGGATAGGGAACGGTTATTTGCAGAACATTTTTAAATAAAGGGTGGCATACTGCAACGTTACAAGAGGTAATTTTTTGCAAGCAAGTGTAACAAGATATAAAATGGTTTGACCAAACAACACAAGACACAAATTCCCTCACTTAATACAAATTTGATGACTACTAATAAATATACACTCTGTAGTCTGTACAAATGACAGGAAGTTGCTACATGGTGCGCCATTATTTCCAGGGGATTGCTGGATACATGAATTTGGCAAAAACATTTGTGGTAAAGAGCTTTGTACATTAAAATAGGGAATCAGTATGAAATCTTTCAAGGGTAGTCTCAAGACAACTGAGCAGATTAGCAGCAGAGAATACCCACATATGAATGATGCTTCAGCTGTTCATTCTGGTATCGAGCTCTGTAGAAGTGTGAAGAGTTAGAGCCACGAGGGAATTTATAATATAGCCTGCAATAAATATGACCACCTCATAAACCCAGTCCCCTGTAAACTTCTGTATGTAGTTGAAAAATGGCAATCATGAATCATGATCTGTAGTAAAGTTCATTCGGAGCTGTTAATTTCTCGGAATCTTTTATCCCATTCTTGAGCATCATAATCTTGTTCAAGGAGGTCCTTGTCGGTGCTATAGATGATCTGATCCTTTCCAATAAAATTCTTCTGTGCCATATCTCTTGCACTCAGAAGCTGAACAAAGGGGACAATGTCAGCCATACGACAATTTCACTTGCACATCCTAGCCGGTTAAAGGGTACTAAACTACAAACATGTGTAAGGACTCGTACATGAGATATGAGAGATCTCCATAGATAGCACAGTCCCAGAACATAACAAATAGTGAAATAGACAGGAATGTACATGGGGGGCACAGAAAGGTTTTTTTTTCAGATTTCAGATGCGTTTGGGTGGATACTATGGAAGTGGAAACAGAAAGGAAACGACTCTTAAGAGTCCATATTGGTGGCATGATGCATTAACAGAAATATAGGGGTTATGACTCCCTATTCATTTCTCCAATATAGGGGTGGGTTTCAGAAATGGTGAAATCATTCCATTCCCCTATCCAAAAATATTAGGGTCGTGAGCCAAATTAAAATTTTCCATTAATGTATCATGACACCAAAAATGGAGCTACATTCGTTTTGGTTTCCAACTATGGAAACCAAACAAGCCCTTATTGTGAATTGCCAGATACCTTTGGTAATAAATACCCACAGCAAAAACTACTTTTTTGTGACACCAATGAGCAAAGAGTGTCAGTTTATGATGGGAAAGCAACTACATGTCTACATGCAGCATTATTAAGAGAAAAAGTGAGGAGCAAAAGCAGGAGCTAAAAATTATTACCTTACGCCTCAAAGAAAAATCTGGCAATTCAAGTGCTGCAGCACGTTGTTCTCTAGCTCGATTTCTGTTCTCTATTTTAGCATTCGTATTGCGGATGAAAAGCCACCTCGCAATAGGTATTGCAAAGAAGGAGCCAGCATATATCTGCAATAATTTATCATATACATGTCAAACTGGGATTCCTTAATTTATGCTGCAGCATGAATTCTATGAGGAAATTGTCCTATACTATTACAGAAACAGACTTTAAAAGATGAACAGATAATGAAAGTGAAATATTTGGACATTCTGTGTAGACTTTTCACAGATTGAAGCCAAAAATGATCAGAAATTATTACTAGCCGAACAAAAGGTAAGCATAATGCATTACTTAGGTCCAGAAAACCCTTTCATTTGGGATGTAAGGATATTAGACAAGCTAAGCCAATCTAGCCTTCAGAATAATATAACAGTTGACAATGAGACATCAGATTATACCTGAAGCAGAGGAAATATATCAGAGACAAAAGTTATAAATCCAGTTGGTCTGACAGCTGTACTCCTGGAAACAGAAAAAGAAGTCAGGCTTAATTATCAATCAATCATAAAATATCATCATCATCATCATTAACCCAGTGAGGCTCCGCTACAGCGGAATCTGGGGGGTCAAGATGGGGGTACCCCTGCCCAAGGGAAATGGGTACGCCCGATAGACCCAAGAAAAACTGAAATTCAGCTATGTGACAATCAATGAAGCCATACTTTAGCATAGTCCCAAGAATAATAACTCCAAATAAATTGAGTGCCCCAAGCCCCACAGCCATAGCTCTCTCTGAATTGCTAGTTTTACTGCAGAGTAAGTAGCCACAATGTCAAATCCTCGTGACATGGAGAAAGAAGTCACCAAGGAAAAAGCATGAATTCAAAGTGCACAAAAGAAAACATATTACCTAAATTGCCATTCTTTTTCCTTAAAGAATTTTTCCACACTTCCAACCCACTGAGACCACTTCCTACCAACATACTCCTTCCGGCCACTCCTTTGAGAAGAAGCAGTACGTTGAAGTGAAGGGAACCTGTATAAAATATTTCCCTACAACCAACAAATAGAAACATCGTTTAAGTTATATACAGAAAATAGAAAGATACACAAAATACAATATAGATGTAGATAGGTAGTGCCCTGGTGCAAAATTCACTGAAAAGACATGTATATATTAACAATTAATCACTGCCAGCAATAATTGTCAGAGAAACACCGAGTGGAGAACCAAGTAAACTAACCTCTTCATCCACTTCTGGCTGACCACCAAACCTTAAAAGCACAGGTAATATATATGATTCGTCATTCTGAAAACAAAGACAATGAGTTGAATGAAAATATCAGACACGTCATTAGGCATACATGACATATAAACACCTCTGGATCTCACAGGGTAAATATTTGGAGCAAGTTCAGCACACTTAGTGGAAAGAAGAAATATAAACATCAAATCAAGGATGACAAAAGATGAAAGGAGATTCATTAATACAGAAACATTAATAGCAAGTACAGCCCTAAGAAGAAAAGGCATCCTGATGATATAGAAAACATTAAAATTAAAAGAACCTTCATAACCATAGAATCACGATTACATCAAGTGTATTTACATCATAAAAGGTGGGTAGTAATGGAATGGCATTAAAACAGCTCAAAAAGAAAGTAAACAGACAAGTATATTGTAAATCAAAAAAGAAATTACAGTCACATATACATCACCCAACGCTCTGATCAACCAGATGACGAGCTATGTAAGAGAGATAAAAGCCGTACCATAGGGTCTTTTGTAGTCTCTACATCAAGATATGGAGCAAGTTCTTCAGCCGTAACCACCCCACCATTTGATGATATATACTCTCCTATCTGCCAATATAATTAAACATTGCATTGATTTAGATGTGGAAAAAACACAGGTTGTCCTGTACACATAATATTATGATTAGAAAATGATTTCCTTTAATCTGAGAAATGGAAATTACTAATGTAACTGGAGTATATAAAATATAAATGATATTTTATGCTAAATGCACCAATACCATGGACAGATGAGCAACTGCTAGATTTCAAAATTGGAAAACTAGATTTTCAAGAAGGATGTAATATAGAACTAGAAGAAGAGATGAGTCAGGATAAAAAATACCCCTACACCTCAAGCCAGTGATTAGTTAGATGTTAAATGATAAGGCTACACACACCAATGGCATGGACAGAAGAGAAACTGCTAGAATTACACTGAAAAACTGGATTTTCATGTAGTTGGTAATATAACTAGAAGAAGAGATGAGTCAGGAAAAAGTAATAGCCCTCAACTTCAAGCCAGTGATTAATTAGATGAATAGATGTTACATTACCAACTTCCATCTTTCTTCTTCAATTCCTTGATTTGGATCACCATCCCCGAAGACAAATGAGAAAACCTTCAAAAAATGGATCCATGGAGTCAAAAAAAATTTAAAAAGTGAGGAAAAAAAAAGTAGACTTATTTTCTTACATACAGATTCAATAAAATTCATCCCTTCATCATCTCTTCTCTTCCTTGGTCTCCGATAATAATATGGGTCCCAATACCTAATATAATTGCTCAAAAGTGAGACAAGATGAAGCGAAGAGCAAACACACACAATGAGTACTTAAACAGAGGATATAAACGCATATTACTTTCCTCAAGCATCTTATGTCAAAGGCATTGTCTTCAGTACAATTCAGAATACTTTCCCAAGTAATATACCCTTTATTTATACTAGTTATATCTCTCGATATTTACCCATTGCCACTCTTACCAACCTACCTCACAGCCACATAACTGAATTAATATTAACAACTCACAAGAATGTCTATCAAATTCATACACCTCTGTGAACGTGGGTTCTTCTATTTTACTCCAGATCTTGCTACAGAGCACAAGATAATTCAGATTTAAACAAAGTCCATCTAATTTTTTCTAGGGAAGATTTTTTTTTATCAAGAATACTAAATACAACCAACTATACTCTATACATGTATGTACACAAATGGAGGGACATTCAAGACTCTCCCATCTGAAAAATATCCCAGCATCAAGCATGGACCATTGACACATTATAAACACACAATTCCAACAGAAACAAAAGAGCTTGACTGGAGTTCAAGCTTTCCTTAAAGCATGAATCTATTCAACACTATTTAAACTAAATTATGACAAAAAGCATGTAAAGAACATTACCAGAACAAATCTGCGGGACTAAGGTAGAAGTTAAAACCCGAGTCATATGATCTTCCTCGCCTTCCACGATCATTATCCTCACTGTCGAAAGAAATTAGATAAGGTATGTAACAAAACAGTAATGACTGCCTCACATAAATTTGACCAAAACGTGAAAACTAAGACTAACTCATGACTCATGAGGAACTAATCCTTCAAGTTAAATATACAACTTCTACTTCTACCAAAAAAAAAAAATATACCTTCTACTAGAGATCAGAGCAATGATGGTTGTGTAGACAAGAACAATAGAAGCAATCAATGCAGTGCCAAAGGAAACTCTTATAAGGTATCCTGCAGCAGACTGCCACCAAAAATTAAAAAGGAAATAAGATGACCATGGGAAAATACATCCCTTTCCTAGAGTACAATACTTGTCAATTATAAGATAATGTAATGAAACAAAATGTTTAATTTATTAGTACCTTAGTCTTTTCAAGCAAAGGCTCCAATTTCATCCTAATAGACTTTGCTGCTAGCTTTGAACGATAATCTCTTGGAAACGCATACAAAACATCACCTTCATTTGAAACCTGTTAAATTGGTCTTAAATAATTGCACTTAAAATCAAGAATTATAATGCATATTTTGAATCACCAATTGTTTGTGAGCATAAACTCATTTATCAGACAATAAATTGCAACACTAAACAAGAACATATCACAACTATGATGCATTTGTACAATTGTACTAGATGATATCTACTATTAATTGGCAAAAGTTTAGCGCCTATAGGGTAACCAAAAGATTAAACTAATAGCATCAGCTGCAAACCTTCTATTTACTCACTCCCATTTCAAAGAAATTCTATGAAACTCTTGAAATTAAACAAATTGTACAGGTTTACTTGATGGAAAATATCTTCTGACTAAACATGCTTACCCGTTGCATTTCTCGTGTAAAGGTATGTGAAATTCAAATTGATAAGAAACTATATACTTCAGTTTCCAAAATAATCACTTTATTACAGAAATCAATCCGATCATGAACCAGATACCCGTTGCCCCATCTGATCAACTGTATGTAATTTTAAAACCCGAAAAGAGAATGCATATAATCTAAATAAGGAGCAGCCAAATAAATTACCAAAATTTGCAATTTACCTCCAAGAAGCCATCAGTGTCAGTAGCGAGAGCTTGCAAGGCTCTCTGCGCCTCATCGAGCTTCAGCCCAGCCTTGGAAGCCACATCACCGATCGTTACCCTACCTCCAAGAGAATCAACGGCGTCGATCGCGCGGCGCCGCACATCTGACGGAAGTCTATCGGTCTCCACCGCCCTTCCCGGCGGTTTCAACGCGCCAGTAGAGAAATCGATGCTCTTCGCCCTAACCGAAACGCCGGAGCTTCTTCTCCTTTCTTTGCGAGAAGAATCGATTCTCAGGACGAAAATGGAAGTAACGAGGTGAAACTCAGATGGCTGCTTGAGAGCCGAAGGTTTGAGGGACAAGCTTCTGCGGAGAGAGAAATGGCGGCATCGAAGAGGGAGGGAGATGGTTGTCGAGATCGAAGAGGACATTTTTCTTTCGCTTCACTTGGCGTGCTGCTCACATCGGAGGTTTAGCCATGGGGAGGAGAGTCGGAGAGAGCGGATTCCGTTTTATGTGGCTCAGAGGCTAAGCTATCAGTGATTCAGCGAAGTTTGATTTTTCTTTTCGCTTTATCTTAGTTCCCTGTTCGGCCACGGGAACTAGTATAATTCGACGTCGATAAACACTGAGTTTGGTTCAAAGTTCATTCAGTCATTCATCTATCTATAAACATTTAACAGGTCCAAGTTCATTCAACTGTATTTTTTTTTTGTCTAGAGGGCCAATTACGAGCCTGTCCATTTTCTTTTTTATTTGTCCAGCGGGCCTGTCTGTAAATAGGCCCAACTTCATTCAACTGATTTTTTTTTTTTTTTTTTGGTAGAAACTGATTTGTTTATTTGTTTTAGAAAAGCATCCTAAACTATAAGAAAAAACAAAACACGCAATGGGTTAAACTAGTTGGTCTAAGAGACCTCTTCGTAAAGGGCCTTATCTGGCAAGTGGGGGATGGTAAAACCATCCGATTTTGGAAAGATAATTGGACCGGGAATGGTCCCCTCAACCCGAAACCTGGGGTCGAAACCCTTATTGATTGGGAGGAACCGGTTGAGGCTTATCTCCGGGAGGACAACTCTTGGAATACTGAGAAGTTGGCTTGGGTTGTCGTACCGGATGACCTCGAAAGAATATCCAAAATTATCAATCCCATTAACAAAATACCAGATAGATTGTACTGGCAACCAAGCAAAAATGGGTGGTATTCCACCCACTCCGCAATGGAGTGGCTCCACCAATCAAAAGGTGAATCCAAAATTAATCTAGAATGGATTAACCGGTTAAATGTCCCTCCTAAAATGAAGAACTTCATTTGGAAAGTTGCCCGAAACGGTCTACCAACTAAAACTAGGCTTGCGGAAAACCACATTCCGGTAACCCAAGGCTGCGAATCATGTAACTGCACAGTGGAGGACACTTACCATGTGTTAATAGCATGCCCACTTACTAAGGCAACCCTTAACTCTTTTGACCCAAAATTACGGTGGATCACCGACCAGATCCATCCGAACGGGAGAAAACCACACGAGTTTCTGGAGGAAATCAAGAATATGGCAACAAAAGAGGAATTTGACCTTCTCACCACTATTTGGTGGAGCGTCTGGTTCTCGAGAAACAAGAGAATCTTTGATTGCAACGCCGGAACTAACTTGACCAATGTCGATCAAATCGCTGAATTCGCCCGAAACCAAGTTAAAGATTGGAAACTTGCAGAAGTTGCCTCATCATCCGGTCCTCGTAGCCATAGTGTACGGGGTCGGGATGGAAGAAAGCGAACCAAATGGGAAAAACCTAAAAGTGATTTTATTAAATTAAATTTTGATGGTGCAGTTAATGCAGATGGCGTGGCTTCTTTTGGGTTCATCCTCAGGGACTCTGGTGGCTCCCCCATCCACTTCGACGGAGGACTGATTGGTCGACAGTCTGTGCTAATATCCGAGACCATCGCCTTGCGCCAGGGACTTCTCGAGGCCACCAGACGTGGCATTCCCCGGATCTAGATCGAAGGCGATAGTTTGCAGCTGGTCAATGCCGTACTCGGTGACTGGCGCTGCCCGTGGGAGATCGAGTTGCTACGTGCGGACATCCATTGCTTGTTGGCTCGTTTCCAGGATTGGAGCATTTCTCACGTTGTGCGGGAGTGCAATTCTGTGGCGGACTTTATCGCTGGATCGTTTAGGCGTGTCTCCTCCGTCCCACTTGCAGCTGATTCAGGCTTCCTTACCCTCATCCGCCAGGATGCTCTAGGGCGACCACTAGCTTGTTAGTGGTCACCCTAATTTCTTTCCTTATCAAAAAAAAAATCTGAGAATCAGGGAGGAACGACGGACGGACTCGGGAGAAAGAATTCGATTTCTTCACCGTCGGCATATCTTCTCTGCCTCATCAAACAAAGTCTACAAATTCGTCTCCAAAATTGATCGGTTTGAACCAGGCCCGGCCCAACAGCAGGGGCAACCTGGGCGACGGCCCAGGGCCCAGATCTGTTGGGGGCAATGTTATCAGAATCCCGATCGGATTCTACGATTCTAGCGATCCCAAGTACGATCCATAACACACGAAACGATCCACGATCTCAAGTAGGATCTTATTGGAGTAGGATCTTAAATGATTTAGAATACAATCTCGATCTGAACCCGATTTTACATACGATTCTAACGATCCTACAAACGATTCTAACGATCCTACAAACAATTCTAACGATCCTATAAAATGACAATTTTAATTATATATTATTATTAATTTTACGATTAACATATCATTTCCATTAAAAAAGTTGACTAGTCAATCCTACAATATTTTTAATAATCAAATTAATAAGATTTATCATTTTCTTACTTCATATATAACAAAATATACAATCTATCAAGTTATGCATGCATACATTTAGTTATAATGTAGGATCTTACGATTCAGCGATCTAATCTTACGATCCGATCCAAAAGACCCCCAACGATCCAAACTAGAATCCCGATCCTGATAACCTTGGTTGGGGGCCCAAAATTTTTATGCATGTGTAGTATTAGGAATTTAATTTAACAAAAGAGATAAAAATCTGATGGATCATAAAAGCAATAAAAAAGGCACATTAAGCCTAATACATATCTGACCTAAAAAAATGAAAACAAAAAAGTATCAAAATTAATGCTTTAGGCTCCGCTTCAGCATACCTATCAAAATTAATGTGTAGTATTAGGAATTTATTTTTATATTTGAAGCTATAAATTTAATGTTTTTTGGTGATGAATGCTACTATGTATTTTTAGTCATTAATTAATTGATATTTAAAGTAGAAAAAATGTGTTGTGAAAGGTGAAAATATCATTTTTTTATGTAGATATATTTAATACATAATAGGTTAAGGGCCAAAAAAAAAAATTTTGCCCTAGGGCCTCTAAAATGTTAGGATCAGGCCTAGTTTGAACATGTCTTTCTCAATTGAATTTTGTTTTTAATGTTTTTATGTTAAATGTGGCAAAGATCCAAAATGTCATTGTTTTTGTGCCGCTGGCGCCTGGCTGAGAACTCCCGGTCGCCGGTGGGGGCGGCCATCCCTCCGCGCCCCCACCTGCCTCCTCCACTGTGCTTGGCTGATTTAATCTCATGTTGTGGTTTTTAGTTGAAATATGGGTCGCTCATCTACAAGGGCAAATAGACTGAAGGGGAAGAAGACGACGGACAACAAACAAAAGGTGAGATTTCTAATCCTTGGATGACGCCCTTTATTATATTTGTCACTTTCTCATATATAATATATTTGTTAGAGATCGATATTAAACATGCATGCATACATATGACTATACGAGACCCGGATGCTGGTGGAGTTTGATTATGATCAGCCATCTTAATTAATAAATATTTCAGGTCGACGTATACAGTTGGTCAGCCGTGGATGGAAACGTAGACACCAAGGGAAGGTATCTTTGTGTATCAAATGGGTATGAGATTTGGTGCTTGGATCTAAAGCAGTCCAAGCAGAGACAAGGCGTTGTCCCCCTTCCCAAAATCGCTAGTCTGAATTTGCTGGGAGAGCAGCTTCCAGCCTCGGTAGGTTTATTCAATTGGGGGTCGCACGCGTACATGATTGGCGGACAAGATCTTCCAACCTCGTTGAAGGGTCCCCTTGATCCCTACGGTAGAGTATGATGGGGTGAGTTTCCCCCTCCCGTAGCCATCAAGCGTTACAAATCCCTCTGTAGTTCATGGGGCATTGAGGGCTCTTCACGCGTCACTCGTCGCTTGACTCTGGCTGAAGACGGTACATTCTCTGCCTCTAAGGCCTCTGAATTTGAGGAATTGAAAAATCCTAAAGTTTGGCCCATAGTGGAGCACATCAATGGGCAGCTACATGTGGTGGACACCGTTCCTGTATTACTCCAGGGTCCTCGTGACTGGATCTTTTCCCATGAGGTTTGCAACCTTGATGTTGATGATGATGACCTTGGAGGCCGTACATGGGAAGTCATTTCTACAATTGAGGACAAGAAGCACATATACTCTCACGTGGTCGTTGGTGACCTCATCTATGCAATAACTCCTCGGCGAAAAAAGGATGCCCACTATTATCTCGAGTTCGACTCCCGGACACGGAAATGGAGAGGATGCCCAGAAATACAGCCGAAATGGAAATCTGCCTTGGAGTTGAAACATGTCTGGAACATCCTTGCCATTGGAACTGCGAGGTGTGTTGGAGAATTTCTAGAGTCGGGGGTTTGTGTGCTCATTGCAATTTTGAAAGACTTTAGATTTCATGAAATCGTTACTGGTACGCAAGCGGTAGCCTACCTTGTGAACAAGACAGGGAGGGTTATTTGCCATCAGCACCTGCCTGATTTCTTTAAGGGGACGTTTGTGTCCCTACGAGGTGCTAAGAGCGCATACCATAATTCAAGTTGAGGGCGGGGTGGAGGGGGAAATGTGCTCCATTGTAAGTGGAACCTTAGTGCAAGATGGTGGACGCCAAAATCATCTTTTCGTCAATACATTCTCTGTGGAGATGCTTGAGTGTGCTGCACCTAAGGTTAGAGATCTCTTGGTGGAAAAAGCAAGCAAGGCTGAGGATGGGCCACCTGTCCAGCTAGAGTTCGTGGGTGTTGCTGTCAAGAACAAGTTTATATATGATACTGGTAATACCGTGAATCCTGAGCTTCATCGGTATGGGGTATTTGACGGGTGGTGGGCGTGCTTCCTCAAGCCAAGCAAGGTTTAGTCGCATGATCTTCATTTTTATTCGGTTTTGAGTTTGTAATCTGAGAAGAGGGTTTATCTATTTTTGGTGTTTGAGATATTCTATGCTATTGGATTGCTTTTCCTTGCTGGTGTGTGCAGTTTCTTGTGGGGATATCCAGCTACTTATTTGCTACAGTAATAAGCAATTAAGGATCTTTTTTTTGTTGGTAATAGGAAAGCTCTATGTGGAATTTGAGTTGTGTTTCTGGTTGTGCAGTAATTGCTAATTATTGTGTATTATCTCCACATTGTGTTTCCTGTTGTGCAGTAATTCGAAAGTATCATCCATGCAATTTGTTTGCTTGTGTTATTAATATGCAGGAATCATTCTTATCAATTTTTTTTCCCTTGCAACCATAACTTTGCATTATATATAGCAGGATATGTTAATATCTTAATTTCTGAATATACCAGCTAAAGGTGAGTGAGTTGAATTTCTATCCTTTAGCTATGTTTGTTGTCTGCCTGTACTGCAAATTGAGCTTTTGATGTATATTGTGAAATAAATATTGCTTTCTAATACGCCTACCAAGAATGAGAATGCCTATTTCATTTCTCATGAATTGATATTTTATGCTCAATATGAACTAGTATGTTATCCGTCAGTCTGCAATTGCAAGCCTTGGAATGTGTCTATGTAAGGAAATAGTGGAAAAGTTGGAATGCCATGATGAAATTGTAAGACTTCATAGAAAGAGTGTTCATTTTTCTAGTCCGTGATGGTCATATGGAGGATGCTTGTGGTAGGGGTAGGGGTGTTTAAAACCAGATAATTCACTCTGATCCTTGTACTAGGACACCAAAATTGCAAAAGAGAAAAAAAATTAATTTTTTCTTTTGTAATTTTGGCTCCAAAATATCTCACTCCTTCTTCCTCTTCTCCCTATATAAATCCACAAACTCTCAAGTCAATCAAAAAATTGCATTTCGCCGTGGATGGCGATAATGGACCATTTCGTCGGCTTATCAAAATCAAATCAAATTTTCTACTCTCTAAATATACTCCCTTCTCTACTCCCCTACGACGTGATAGGTCAATCAATTCTCAGATTAAATAAAAAAAATTACAAAAACATTGCCCCACTTCAATACCCCTCCCTGGAGTATTTGGGGGTCAAGATGGGGCATCCCTAGCTCAAAAAAGAAACTTAAGTATTATTAAAATATTAAAAAATATCTTATAACTAATTAAAACAAAGGGATACGTTAGGGACTATGATTATACAATAGAGAAATCGAACTGAATCAAAATACCACTTAAGTGTTGCTTCTTCTCATTTCTGTTGAGTGCTTATATTCCCGGAGGATCTCTTGATTTTGCTTGTGTTATTGTTCAATTATCATGACCAATTTAATATTATACATTCATATAAAATGCCGTAAATATTTTATTTGTTTAATAATATCGATTAAAATAGGTAAAATTCAATTAAACTCTCGATTAAAAGGGGTAATTTTTGCGTAGAAGCATGGTGATTGATGATGAGATGGTGATGAACAAAGCCCAAATATATTAGGAACAGCCCATTACGTGGCATCCTATGGGCCCGGCCTTTTACTTGAGCTTCCTTCTTCTGAAAGTGATCACTCCCTTTCTTCCCGAAACTGATAATAGGTGTACATTCGCGCTTTCTTAAGCCTGCTTTTTGTGTCAAGACAACTTTCGCGCCCAAGGAATCCGAACGGGAGATGAAGAACAATCAAATTCAAATTCGATCGGAGCTCCTAAATCGCCGATCAAAGGAGTCTTCATTGAAATCGTCCTCCGATGAAGCTAAGAAATCTCATAAGGTACACTTTGAAACCCTAATATCTGTCCTTTACCGCAGAATTATAATTCCCCTCTCTTGTTTGTAATTGGATTCTTTGTATGCGTAGAGCATTAAGAAAAATTTGAACTCAGAATTTACTTCTGTGGACAAAGACGCGCTGGTTGATTCCGCGAGCTGTACCTCCGATGTTACACCAACACTGGAGATGCCGGAAGATAACCGGGAGAAAGAATCCACTGAGGTATGATTAGACACTCAATTTCAAATTTGAATTGTGTTTTATAGCTCTAATACTGTTGTAGCTAACATTTAATTGTTAATTGTTGAAATCTTCGTGAAGTTCTCCTCACTTCATTACTTCCGCTTGTTTTTCTGTACGAGCAATTTGTAAGACAACTACCTCTTGATAACTTCTTAATTCGTTCCTGCATTTCTGCTAGAACCTTCTGGTAGGAAATCTGAACACTCCGTTACGCTCAGCATCACCAAAAACATCCACGGAAACAGATCTTACTCCATCTTCGGTGATCACTACCAACGACAATGAATTGTTTGTTCTAAATGGAGATAAGATATCAGATGCTTCAAGGAGCGAGGCAGACGTGGTGGCTGATTATCTCAACCAAGCGAGGCTGCAGATACTGAGCTCTACTGGAGTGGATGTGAGATACAAGAAGCTTTTGGATACTCTGATTGAAGTTACAGTGAAGGAATTTAACACATTGCCTGATGATAGAGACTGGATGGATGAGCTAATCTCTGCCAAAAATCT
Source organism: Fallopia convolvulus (assembly GCA_964016875.1). Taxonomy (NCBI): domain Eukaryota; kingdom Viridiplantae; phylum Streptophyta; class Magnoliopsida; order Caryophyllales; family Polygonaceae; genus Fallopia; species Fallopia convolvulus. The sequence continues at coordinate 242,242 of OZ024722.1, read as the reverse complement.
TATATTGTTAGTTTGTTTCTTGATGTGCCTGATTGCTGTTTCAATGATCATATTGCTTCGTTCTGGAATTGGAGACTCTGCTTACTATCAGTCTTCACCACCAACTTGATATGTTGCACTAGCAAGCACTTCACTCTTAAAGGTAAAGTCGTTACCAAGTGACATCTAGTTTTAATGTAATAAGGGAGACTCTAATTTTTTCTAACCAATCTGCTAAGTACTTGTAATTTTTTTCGTTTTACTAGATAGGCTTGTTATTACCTGAAACTCTATATCTAGGGATTGGCTTGAATATTGGCAAAGCATGGTTATTACAATTTGTTGTCTTCTGCTGGCTTATTTTATTACTGCATATTGCAATTGAATTGTTCTTTTAAGGCTGATTCGGATTTGCTTCTTTTTTTTTTACACTATATATGGCCTGGAAACAGGTTGATATTGTCTTTCTGTATCCTGCAAAAGTTATCTCCTCACCCTTTTACTGGCATACAGCTACTTACTTGGTGGAAGATTTATTCTGCAACTTGCATCAAACTGTCAAAGTTACTCATAGCTGATTGTTAGAAATTATAGTTTACCTTTAAGGCTTAAGTGCACATCATAATCTGCATTGTTGGTATTTGAGCATCTTCATTGTCTACTTCACAGTATTAGCATTTCGGAACTACAGGAGAAATTTAGTTTTGATGCATTATAAGCACTAAACAGTTACCACGTACAGTGTTTTCAATATATGGAATGCACTGATTTTGGTCGAGTTTTAGAGACAACTCGAGATATAGTGGAAGACTCAAGTAGACTTTACTTGTGTGTCAACTAACAAATTGCTCTTTGGATTTCAATTTTCACACAAAACATCATCTTGCCAATTATATAGTTATGGGACTTATGGTTGAATATGTTGTTTTTCTCTTAATGTCAACTTTGAAATTATTTGACATGTAAATGTTGACAGCGGGATTTTTAAACTATTGCTTTTTATTATATCATATTATCCACTGAAACACTCAGAATATTAAGTCCTTTGTCTTTATGATATTTTCATGGTGTTGAATATCAGTCTACCAGAACTGGTTCCTTACGAGTTTCTGTTTTATCTTGCTTAGAGAGATCATCTTGAGATTCTTTGTACTGAACCTCTGCATAAAGTCTGCAAATTCATAAATTTAGAAGATTTGTTGCACATGAGATGATTGAAAATACTGTCTAACTGCATTTATAGGTTCTGTATAATTCTGCTATTACAGAAGCAGCATGCTGGACTACCCTTAGATTAGATTATGAAATTCCTTCTGCCAGTTTTTTCATGTGAAATCACAGCACGATATTTCTATGCCTATGAATATAGTATGATCTAGTTATGTACAGATATGCTTCTTTCTATTGCTCATAGTTTAAAAAAAACCTGAAAATAATCTGTCTGCTTCTTTATGCTATTCATAAGCAGTTTTCCCCACCATGCCCCTTTGAAAGTTATCAAAGCAATCAAAATTGACACCTCCAGGTTCTTTCGTTTGCATCACAGCAGCCATCCCATCAACTGGCAGTACTCCAGTTTCTACTATCTCCCTCAGCTGTTGCTTGCTGATGACTAGCTTAACCCTTAAACTGGGGCTCCCTTCTCCTCCTTCCTCTGGAATTGCAAACCGTACCTTCTTCTTCTTTCTGGGTTTAGGTAACTCTTTCTGAAGAGGAATGAGATGGTATAGACAACCACTTACCAATTTAGCACTTGCCTGCATGTATTTTGATACTGGTAGCGTGTCGGACACTGCATGGTCTCTGAACTCTGACAGCACCTCATAGACCCTTACAGGTGATCTGTATTCAAGAACCCTTCCATCTGTAGTCATGACTCTGACAACCTGCCCTTCTACTTGCAAACAGTTCCCCATGTCTTAGGAACTCAATATGATAGACAAATTTTCTTTTTAGGAAATGGAGAGTGAGTAGAGGATGTGCTTTCAATTGAATGCTCATAGATAAAACAAACCTTATATATTGAAAGTGGGAGGCTTTTGTTGGGACCAGACATCCATGTTTTCCTTTTTTTTTTTTTGGACCCCACATGTTGATCTTGTCGGTGTGCTGATTGGAAAAATCTTGTTCACTCTTTGTGCTCTTTTCATTAGGGGTAACTGGCAAGTTTACTAGTCTTTGATTATGGGAAGATCAATTTGCTCACAATAAGTCAATTGGATTATTCTGCCAGGAATATGAAGCATACAAATTTACTGTTAAGTTGTCCATTGTAGTTTAATGGTATCTAAATTGAATTAGAAACTGTAAGTGGATTCTCAATATGAGCTCATAAGCTAACAAGATGCTGATATAGTTTGTATTAGAGGACTGTAGCTGATAGCTGCACTTCATGTTCCGTATTTACTGGTGTTCTGAGTGTGCAGTGAATGTTTCTCAATGATATCTTATATTCTTTCATTATCCTTATCTTCATTTATTTGGATATTTTCAATAACATTTCGGTTTATTTGTGTTCCCCCTTATATTTATCTTTGGCCCTTTTTGTCAAATCAATCTTACCCAGGAAGATTAACCATTTTTATCTTATTGCATCTTTCACTTTTTGCAAAATTAGTGCTCCACTGTGTTATTACCTTTCCTTTACCACTAGCGTAATTATTGCGTATTTGAATCTACGTACTAGTTGGATTTGTTTTGGTAAGCACATACGTAATGAATACCTGTAAATCTGTTACTTTTCCTTGGGCTGATCATGTATTTTGTTATTGCTAACCCCACTTGGGCAATTGCATGCTTCATGTAGGTGGTGGATGAGAAAATAAAGAAGAAAAAGTGCTGGAAAATGTACAACTGGGATTGGGATCAGTAACAGGTAGGTGTGCAGGTTTTCCTCCTTTTCCTTGTGGCATTTTACATTCCTTTTGTTTTCTTGTCAAATGAAAAGGGAAAGAATGTTTGCTTTCTGTTAGTGTGTTGTGTGTCCCTGTCTTCTGCTTGTTTGTATCTCTAGTTCTAATTTGCAATGCAACCGTTGTTTCCTTTAGGAAGTGAGCTCCCACCTTGCAACACATACTGGGAAAATCTCATAAAAGAAAACTGTGTCCTGAGATATTTTCTGATACCTTAATTTTGCACTCTCTGTTTCATTGGTATAGAAAAGTGTTACTTTTGCAATTTCCATTGATTTCAAGCATCTAAAAGAACTTTGCCGACCACTGTTTCCTTGCAATCTTTTTCTTCTTTGAAAATGATACAACCGCCCCTCTTTAGAACCTTCATAATAATGAATAGGACTACTCCACTTAATAATTAAGTATTGTGGAATGGTTCATATAGATATTCATTTCCTCAGCATGATCATATGCTTATGCTTACAAGAATTACTGCGAGTTTTTTTTTTCCCCTTTTGCTAAAAAACCCTTCGGCCGAATAACTTACTAGTGGAAATTTAGCATATTACGCATGTTTGTTTGTTTTCTTCTTTTTTCATATAACTTGCCGTGTTGAATTTGGAGTGGCCTGAGATCTGTTACTTTTTTTTTTTTTTTTAATCTTATTATTGTTTGGTTTTAAATGTTTGTGCTTTGCATGTTTCACACTTTCACTCATGATTTTAAAAGGAATAAAGGATCGTCAGCAACATTTTATATTTATACAATTATACAAATCAAGAAACGTCTTAAACTCTAAAGCATACTAACTCCATGCGTGCATGTAGTCAGCACTAATCTTCTATTTCAAAATCTCGTTCCACTTTAGTATTCCAATTAGCTATATAAATATTAAATTAATGTTAAAAAAATTTTAAAAATTATATTTGTATTTAAAACAACTATATGTATATGTGTTCAAATTTTTAACTTAAAAATCATATTATACAATTTTTAAAAATTAAAAGGGTAATATTTTGTACGAAAATCATTCTCTTAATTATTAAAAATTTTATAAAAAGATTTTTAAGATAAAATTTTGTACACATATGCATATAGATGTTTATAATAGAAATATAATTTTTAAAATTTTTTTAATATTAATTTAATATTTATATAGCTAATTGGAACACTAAAGTGGAACAAGATTTTGGAATAGATGATTAGCGCTGCCTGTAGTCTAAATAGGTTATAGCCGTCCATAAAGATGATTTCATGGTTTTATAACCGACTTATTGCTTGCCCATAAGATTACTCAATCCATTTGATTATAATTTATAAGCGCCTAGCTAGCTCTAGCTATTGTGTTTCATAGCTTTTTTAAAGACTAAAAAGTTGTAAAAATTAAAGTCATTTGAACTGATGATTATCCCAAATTAAGGTTTGTTGCTAATTTTCTCAACTAGTATTTTTTTGATTGGTTTAGGATTAGGGTCACCACAAGTACTACTTGGGCTCGCCTAGAGTATGAGAGTATCCATGAATGGAATTCGAAACGATGACTTTGAATACTACCCCAAAGTCTTAACCGACGAATCAAATGTCCAAAGGCAACTAGTATTTCTTTTTGTTCCTTATCATATTTTGATTTGTCCATTTTCTAAACAGATATTTGGATATTTGATGAATTGTATTATTGATCACGATTTGGGATTGCTTGTTATTGCAAAAATAAAATAAAATAATTGAAAGACAAGAAGAATCCTCAATTACCTTTATTACAACTATAAATATTTAGCGCAATTACTGTCACTTATTGTGAACAAATTGAATACACCACTTTCATTATTTTTATGCCTTAATTATTGCCTAGATCGGTCACCGCCTCACCGAATCTAAATGACTTCAAAGTATGGTGACAATTCTCCATATATTTTCACTTAGTGTGAATAAATTGAATCCAATGCTTTCATTAATTTAATGTATTAATTACATCCATTATTGCCTTGATTGATCACTACTTCAAAGTATGATAACATGGCCTATTAGAATTAGATTTATTTATATTTTTTAGTTCACTAGTAAATATTTTTCAGCTTAGGTAAAGCAAAATTTATAATACTTTATATATACTATGCCATCTTTGTAGATTTTATCTTTTGACTTTCAAAAATAAAATTAATAGATTAAATAAATAGTTTTAATTGGTGTAATTAGCGTGTACTAAAGGTTGAATTATTATAGTTTACCTCTTCATAATCTAAATTAAGAAAAAAATGGTGGCTTGATGATTAAAATTGTTGACTGCTTAATCTATAATCTAGTAAAGTTGTTTGGGAAGATCCTTATTTGAAGTCACCACCGACCCAATTTCTCGACAACGATCTTCATCCAATTGCCATTTACCACTTAAACGTGAGCGTGCAATTTTAATCCAATTAAATACCAATTCCTCCACTCCAAGACTTGAAAAATATAGACAGTATCATAACGTTTGTTGGTAGTCAAACACTTTGGTACATATATATATTACAAATTTAAATTGAAGAAGATAGCATTTTTTTATTTAATGTTGTTAAAGGTATCTTAGCTTGGCCATGAGAGATTTAGATGATAGTTTCATACATTTTCCTCGTCCTTGAGTCCGAATTTCTCAAAAGTCTATAGAGAGGATCACCCTCTAATTCGAATCCAATGATTTAGAAGATCTAAAACTTGAGGTTTTCATCACAGCTTTAGGTTGTTACTATATTCTTTCTCGATAAAAAAGAGAGTCATGCAACACTTGTAGATGGACTTGAATTTTTAACCCGGTCACTTGTAGATGGACTTAAATTTTATATAGTCCTCAACAAGTTCATCCTAGAACACAGATTTTAACAAGTTCATCACCCAATTAATTGATGATAGTGGAATTAGTAGTCCTATTGATGGTTGACATATACTATATATGTACATATGAGATTATGAGGAGTCGAAATTTTGATGAGCAATTTGATTGATGGGCTGGTTGATATTTCATGAGCTAAAGCCTCTTTATTCAACGGGCCGGGCCTAAATTGCATTCAACCATTGATCCACCACTTGTATTGTATTTGTTTTAGCAGAGGATTGGAGAGAGTTACGGAAGATTTGGACAATTTTAGATTTCAATCTAGCCTTTAAAAGAATCTAACAAGGAGTACGTACGTAGAATAGGTGGTAGTACAACAAAACCTCAATCGTAAAAGGTTGAAAACCGCTCATTAAAAGATTGAAGGCCCCTGTATCCACAACAATACAAGTATATACAACCCGCAAGACATAAAAACAAATAAATAAAAAAGAGAGAAAAATTGGTTAATCTGGCAGCAATGGCTTCCTTGATCAATTTCTTCTTCCTAATTGGCATTGCTTTGATTTCCCAAAATGCTTATGCTAAACCACCACCTACAGGTATAATTAATTAATTTCTCTTCTCTTATTCTTGACTTAATTAATGGGCTTTTCTTGAATTAATTAATTAATTGAAATTGAAATTGAAAATGAAAACGTACGTACAGGGAAAGCAGCACCATCTTCTTCATTTACGTATCAAGACCCATCGAAATGGGGAAGTCTAGCACCCGGTTACAAGCTCTGCTCAACCGGATCCCTGCAGTCTCCCATTGACATTCAACGCAGTAAAGCTAAAATCGTCACCGACAAACAACTCTTTCTTCATAAGCTGGGTACACCACAAGTCTTCAAGGCCTCTTTGATCCCCAATGCCGTCAATCTTCTGGTACCACCACCACCTTAATTACTATCAGTAATTAATTAACAAATGAATTTTAATTTGTATAAATTAAATACGTACGGTTGAATGATAAGAGTTATAGAAAATGGAATGCAGTTGTCGGTGACGGGGAGGACCGACGTCCTGGTCGATTCAAAGGAGTACCGCCTCCTCAGCCTCCGTTGGCACACACCCTCCGAGCACTTCATTGACGGTGTCCAGTTACGATTATATATGTTATTGAATATATAGAATTAATTAGATTAAAAAATTCTTAATTAATTAATAATCACCAAGATTGATGAACTTTGTGGTACTAGATACGATGCAGAGATGCACCAAGTGTACGTTGCGGCGGACGGTAGCGGAAAGCTGGTGATCATAGCCTCCCTCTACAAGACCGGGCCCAAAGACGAGCCCGATCCCATCGTTGCAGCGGTACATGCACTAGCTATGTATATATTATGTAATTAGTAAGTATTGGAATTAATTAATTGATAGAAATTAATTAAGTGATCAAGGATTACGATTACAGATTCAAGCTGAGATAGGTCAATTGTCTCGAGGTGGAGAAGTAGCGACCAACAAGTTTAAAGCCGACTTGTTAGAGAAGATCCCTTCGGACAAGTATTTTAGATACGCTGGCTCTAAGACGGTTCCGCCGTGCACCGAGCAGGTCACTTGGTTCGTCGTACCCACGGTAATTATTTAAGGGTGTGTTTGGATCGCGTATTAAAACGGAACATAAATAACTAGCTACTGATTAATTGTTGGATTAATTAATTGTGAAGGTGCTTCCAATGTCAAAGGCACAAGTGGCCTCCCTCCAGAGTGGAGTGGCGGCTCCCAACAAGAAGAACGCAAGGCCTCCCCAGCCCCTTAACAACCGAGTCGTCTTCCAAGTTGGCAGTATAAAAATTGCTTAATTCATTCATTAAGTTATAATCACTTTTGATTTCTTAGTACGGAGTATATATATTATTTAATTTTTGATAGTTCAGTACGTAGCTGGTTTATGAATTAAACAATATATATTATATCTACGCGCCTTTAATTTTATTAAGAGGATAATTAAGTTGGCTTGCTAGCTAGTTATTATTTGTCTTAGGACTTGCATCATTCATGTGTATGTATTGAATCCGATAAATATATATATTGCATAATCTCTATAATGTAATACTTTGCGCTTCTCACCAATACAAATGTGATACCTACTTTAATTTGCGCTTTTGATTCACCTCTTCATTTAAATGTATCAAGTGGGCTATATATATAAACTTGATCAGATTGAAAAATGTATGAAATTTGAAGTTTGATCCATCAGTAATTGTAAGTGGCTTCACAACATATATACCTTAAGCTAGCTACTGATGATTGCAACTCACTTCATAGTAAGTAGCCATTTTTTGCATGTATGAAAAAGTTCACATTAATCTCTACAATCATCCTACCTTTGGTATGTGGTTTGTCGGGTCTTTTGGTCGCTCCCAATTGCGTTAAGCCACGGGTCACGGGTGCCCCATCCTGACTCCCCAGATTCTCCGTAAGGGGAGCTACACTGGGTCATTGTTATTGTTGTAATCTCTACAATCATTCCTAATTAAAGGCGGAGAGTTTCCTGTAATTTTACACTTATAACATGTGTATAAAAAGTTCGGGTTAATCTGTACAGTTACTCCTCACGGTGGGGTATTTCCTGTATTTTTCACTTAAAACTTGAATGTGGTATGAACGCGATGACAATTCGAAAGCAGACCCTTTTGAAAAATCTTAACAACTATAGTATGGCCAGCCACACAAAAAGGACCGAAATAAAGAAGCAAATAGTATAATAATAATCAGAAATTGAGAAGCCCGGCCAACATAATTTGAACGTACTCCTAGTTTTTAGCATAGATTTTTTTCAATGTTCCAGAGGAAACCTTTTATTAATTTCGCATCAACTTTTCATATAGATATTATTCATCAGTATTGTTACTGAAAACACCGGTCTTTTTATTCAATGATCAAGAACTCAACTTTTAAAAAGCAATCGATCCATTATCTAGCACGATAAGCCAAACCAAAGCAAGAAGCACTTGGAAAAATACCATTTACAAACGGAAACGAAAAGAACTACTAATTCGTGAGAATTGAAAACCTAAACCCTAAACAAAGGCATCTTCTATTCTAAAAACACATACAGCCAAAACATGACGTGACAGAGCAGAAAATGTTACTTAAGCGCTACGTCACATCCCACCTCAGCACGGGCCCCACGTGGCTTCGATATTTAGAGAATTTTAGACGGAGACGGGCCCCACCGCCACGGACCCCCAATTCCGCTCGACGTTAATTTCCCTGGGTGGGACCCCGCCACTTCGCCTGTGCCATATAGATCCCCGATCCAACGGCTCAGATTTCGCTCCATCCGCCTCCGTGTCAGCCGCCCACGCGTCAAACCTCCGCCCCGACGAAAACCGTTTTGCCGCCCCCAGACTCGGCGGTTCAGTTAGAGACGTCACGCTCAAACTCGAAGACGCCGCCACCGCGGACGTCAATCCAGAGAAATCTCGCTTCCTCACGCTTCGACTCTTCTTCAGCGGCTCAGGCTCATGGGATTTAGCGGCTTTATGGCCCTTGGACCTGAATATGGACCGGAAATTGGTCCAAAACCCTGTTTTGTGGCTCTTAACGCTTCTAGACCGCTTAATCGTCGGCTCGGCGGCCTGAATTTGCCGATTCTTCTTCCTCCGGCCGCGGTCTCTCCTAGATCTCACCCTTCCGATGCACGAGACCTTAGGCGAAGACGGCTCCGACACCGGAACCGCCGATTTTCCGCCGCGAGAGTTCGTAGACGACGACGACGGCCGCTTCGGGAACAGCCGGATGCTCGCCGGTCTCCGGTGCTTCGATTCCGTGTACGCCGCCTTCTGCGGCTTCGGAAGGCCGAGGAACGACGGCTTCGTCTTGACCGTGAGAGAATGCCTCTGCGATCCGGAATTCGAGGTCGGATTGTTCGGATTTTGAAGCGGATTCGAGTTGGCAGAGTGGAGCGAGCTTGACCTACCGGAATTCCTGCGAACGATGAAGACGTTGTTGTCGATCCAGTCTTCCTCGGCTTCCTTGGAGAGGACGAAGGACTCCGGGGGGAAATCCGTGGGATGGTAGACCGACACCGGAGGATCATCGTCGGCCAGCGTTTCGCAGGCGATCTTCCGGTCGTTGTGGGAAGTCGCCGCGACTCCGCCGGCACATACCGAAGCTAGGTCGACCTGTGGCATGTAAGAGATCGATTCAGGGATTTGAGAGAGACGGGAAGGTTAGGTTTTTGGGAGGAGAATCGGATTGGTGACGAAACAAGAAAGATATACTAGCATATAAGTTATCAATTATCAAACTAATACTCCGTAAAATAATTGGAGATTGGAGAGAGAAAGGCTACTTGACAAATTTTCATAAAATCTATCGTATATCAAATTTGTAATTAAACTGCATCAAATTTTTAAATTTGTTGCGTTTTTTTCTCGATACTTTTATATGGTTTTTTATTTTGGACTCTTCTTGTGTTTAGAAAACGTACTTTTTAAATTATGTGGACGCCATTAAAATAAATCATTCCGTCATGTACTAGTTTAGTTCTTACAAAATTATACCAAATACTTGAAGGCATCACGATAATTCTTATTATTGATTCATTTGCATTGATAATTCTCATTACTGATTGATATTTAAGACAATCTAAACTAGCAGGTGTCCTAATACACAATAATGATTGAAAGATTTAACCATTTATATATGCATAGCCAATAACTCATACCAAGAGACTAATGACAAAAAAACCGTGTTTAAGGATAAGAGTATAAATAAATTTAATTTTTAGAGCAACAAATTATCAATTGGTCAAATTTTAAGAGTTAGATTAAAATTTTCAAATAAATCTAAATATATAGAAGTGATTTCTGACCCAATAACATAGGTTAAGATTCTTGGAATGAAAAGCTTTGTACGTGGATACAAGTATGAAGAGTACTAGAACAATAATCAGGATTTCGGGATTCATTAATTGATGATCATTTTGTACATGAGTTCATGTTGCTCCATGCATAATTTGCAAGTGCTTTTCAATTTCTAATAGTTAAGATTGATGATTGAAAACACGAAACAAAATACACAGTAAAGATTGAAAATTAATGTCTTGAACAAAAACCATAGCGATAGATAGAGGTCAATTATTTACAAAACTAAGATCATTTAATTTAATCCATCCTTTTTCTTCTTCTGGTTTTATTTACATCTCGATTTTAGCTAGTTGAAAGAGATTTACTGCCATAAAAACTGGGATCTTTGGTAATGTCAAGAAATAAGTGATGTATGGTGTGTATAATAGAATACAAGAAAAGGGTAATCAATGAGAACGTGACATGATGGATGAGTTACCAAATCATGATCGAATCGATGGGATGATTAATTTTTAAGTCTCTCATTAAACCTAATTTCGTATAACCAATTCCATAGAAATTAAGAGGATTATTTGCATAAGCCTGCCCAAGTGATCCACCAAATAAGAAACATTTTTCATATAAATACGGAGACAATTTAAGTAGTTTAATAGCGGGCCAAATCCGATAATTGACGCATAATTCTGATCTGGTTGTTCCATAAAATACAAAAGATAGGGTAGGGAGTTAAAATAAACATCTTATTATTGGGGTAATCAAGTAGGTGATCCATCACTAATAGCCTATATTTATTAGGTCCATTAGGTACAACTAGCTAAATAAAGGCTGATTTTGATAGCTAATTAAGCATTTGTTTTATACTTCATCAATTTCACACTTATAGGAATTTTTAAAAATTTTCACATATATTAAGACAAACTTAAAATAAAATACTCTTTTATTTAATAATTGCTTTTAAATTTATAAATGTATAAACTTACCAGTAAATTTAATGAATTTAATTATGTTTAACAATTCACAAATTCAGAGTAGTACTATATGCTCCAATAGAATAGAAAAATGTTCTTACTCTCCCTCTAATTAAAAACAATCATTTAATTTACACATCCCGCCATGACATACATTAAAACTAGTATTGTTTTTTAAATGAAGTTAATGTTAAGTGAATGAATCATTACCTTAAGCTGGAAAGTTTTGCATTAAAATAATGAAAAAATAGACTTATATTTTTGAGAATTTATTTAAAGCTTTAATCCTCTAAATTGTGAATCGAGGGGAGTACAGAATAATGCTTTAATTTTTTTTTTGGTAAATCAGAATAATGCTTTAATAAAAGGGATGTGAATTTGATAGAGGTTATCAAATTTCAACTTCATCTCTGATTATGAAATATCCTCTATAATTAGTTTTTCCTACTTATTTATGCATCTATTTTTTTAACACGGTAATTATGTATTCTTCTAATTGGGTAAATTAGATTTTATAACATTATAGATAAATAAACATAACAATAATATAAATATGATTCTTCAAAATAGAAAATTTATTGGAATTAGGGTATAAATTTTTTAGAGAATATAAGATTTTGTTCTCCATTTCGGAGAAAGTCACAGATAATTTTTTGAAGATTTCCTAACAAAATGAATTTTCATTAACCTAATTAGAAGATTATAAACTTATAATGCTCATAAGAGTATAAGACCATGACCTCAATTTAGATCGGAAGTTTGAATCTTCCTCACTTATCGAAGCCAGAGAGGCTTGGGAGGAGCAACACCCCTTTCGGGGTCCAACCAATCTCCGGTCCGGACGTAGGCACAAAAAAGTGAAAGTGCCGAACCGGGCGAAGGCCCAGCCCATCGAAAAATAATGACCTTAAATACCTTTATTAGACAAAAAAATGGTTAACAAATGCTCTGTTTTGGAAATTAGTAGTAATTTACATAGGTTTCTTAGCTAATATTAATACTTTTTTTAACAATGTATTCTTAGGTACGTAATCTTTCCACTCCGTGACTGTTGTTGGTCTATAGTCAATTAAGTTGGCCTAGTTAGCGATGGCTGATTTGAATTAAAAGGATTTTTAATCTTACACATAATTGAATGGGCTTCTTGATGGGAACGTACTACGTAGGTGTGTTGGTTTATGTGATAAACTAATTTACAAGAGCTTTCTTATGCACATTTATCAAAATATTATATATATACGCTTACGCGTGCCAATTGTAACTATCATTTTGAAACTTTGTTAGTCTTTATACGATCTTTCTTGGGCTCAACTATTTGCTAGTAATTTATAACTGTATACAAGTGCATTTCTATGATGGACTATTATGTCAAAATCCGTGGGCCACCATGTGAAACTTCATGGCCACGTGCATACGTAAGCCCAGTACACAAGCCCAGTGGGGTTCCATCCCAAAACCAATTGGCAATAGAAGGAGTAACCCAAGCATATTTATACTGGCTTAGTTCTCTTTATATTTCCGATGTGGGACGAGCATTCTAATATATTCACTACCATGCTTTCAGAAAAAATACCAAATACATCGTTAGTTAGGTGAACCGGTATTAGAAAACAAAAATAATTTTATCGGAGTATGCTCTCTCATAAGTTATAAAAAATGATATATTGAAGTTGTTCAGAAGATCGGAGTTGAAGGCTTGAGTAATCTCTAGACAGAGATAGCTTGTATAAATGCAATGATTTATTATACAAGGAGTGCTAGAAATAAGAGTCATCTAACATGTGGCGTACTTTGTAGATGATTGTAGTAAGATAACCATTAAGTATGTAAGGAATGTCGTCTTAGCAAGACGGAGAAATGAAAATCGAGAGAGAAGGAAATGGTTGCAAAGAATAGATTTACGAGGATAAATCTTGAAATTTTGTTAAGGTCTAGGTATGCCTAGACTTAAATTTTATAATTAATTTACCTATATGAATAAATCGCCTCTTTTATTTAAAAAAATAATAATTTGTATTTGGGCCAGAGAGAGAGCCCACATTAAACCATTCTGTTAGCTTTATTAGGACGAGGCTCGCACAATCCCAAGCCAATTGATCCAGGTTGGGTCCATACCATTATATGTACTGATTATTTATTTGAGTTTTTTTTTGTCGGAAACCACCCGTAAGATTGGCCATATTGTTTAACCACCCGCCTAATAATAATTTATTGGAAACCACCCATTTAACCAATTCCATCAAAACTAACCACCCCTAGGACATCTCCCGTTAATAACCCATTATAATCTTAAGTCACCCATTATAATCTTAAGTCACACATTAAAACGCGTGTGGGTTTAATTTTTTATTATTTTTTCTTTTCTTATTTTTTCTTTTCTTTTCTTATTTTAATTTTTCTCAATTTCACCATTCTTACAACACAACACATCAAAGAATGGAGAGGGGCGATCGAAACAAACCTAACTCTCTTTTATAAGGTATAAAAAAATGATATATTGAAGTTGTTGAAGATAGGAGATGAAGGCTTGAGTAGCAAGAAGAATTTTGCATATCATTTCTAGATAGCTTGCATACTTCTTTTTTTCTTTTTCTTTTTCTTTTTTTAGAGTTGGAAAAGATTAGGCTGACCAAAGGTCCGCCTATAGCGTCCTTTCAGATGAGGACATCAATACCAAACACCACTAGCATATAAAGGAGAGTAAATCCCAACCCAATGGCTTAAGCTTTTGGGTTAGAAAGGTAGATCCCGACTTTATATGCTAAGTGGTAAAAACCCTCGATACGTCACCCGTTCTTTCGGTTCCCGGAATTTGACAATGAAGTCGTGAGTGTGTGTGAATTTGATTTGCACTACAAGAATGATGTAGTCCCGCAATCAAAAATCAGCAACCTTATGTGTGTGTGAATTTGATTTGCACTACAAAAATGATGTAGTCCCGCAATAAAAAATCAGCAACCTTATTACAGTCACGAGGTATATGTGTGAATCTAACTACCTCAAACGACTGCATTAACACAAGTGTATCTAAGATTAACATTTCAATCTGTCATGGACATGATCTACTTCCCTGTAATTCTTGTATAACAATTAGACTATCTCCTTTGATCTGGATCATGGACAAATTTCTTTTCTTAGCTTTACAAACTGCTTCATACATGCCTATTGCTTCTGCCTGAGTTGAAAAAGATAGCTTACATATATAAGTGCATTGATTTATTATATATGGAGTGCTAGAAATAAGAGTCTTCCAACATGAGACATGCTCTATAGATGATTGTAGTAGGATAAGATAACCATTAATTATGTAAAGAATGCCGTGTTGGCAAGATGGAGAAAGGAGAATCGAGAGACGAGGAAATGGTTCCAAAGAATAGGTTTATGAGGATAAACCTTGAAATTTTGTTACAGTCTAGGCATACTTACATTTTAATTTTGTAATTAGTTTGCCTATATGAATGATTTACCTCTTTTATTAAAAAAATAATAATAATTTTTATTTGGGCCAGAGAGAGCCCACATTAAGCCATTGTGTTAGCTTTATTAGGACTAGGCCCACACAATCTCAAGCCAGCTGATCCAGGTTGGGTCCATACCCTTACATATACTGATTTATTTATACTTTTGGCCAGAGAATCCAGGGGTAGACCTTTCTTCATTGCAAATTTGCAATATAGAATCATCATAAAATGATAAAACATGATACAGTGCAGTCTAATGATTATATTTTCTTAAATCTATTCCTTAATCTCATGATTACATATGAACCTAATTAGATTTGAATAACAAACCTAGTCATGGTGGCTTCAATATGAAATCTTACGTGTCGAGGATAATTAAAGTGATTTTTTCTACAAATGTGCAAATTTAAATTTGTCATATATTTAAATATTGGCGGCATCTGTCCTATATTTGCAATTATATATGTTAATGGGGAAAATGAATCAAATGATCATAGATGCTACGAACACAATATACAAATGAGGTAATATATTCATTGCTTATAAGAGAGGTAATTCACTCACTGGCCATTAGATTCATTACACATATCATACGTACTAACGTACTTGCGTAGTATTTAGTCGTGTGGTACTGGACGATATTAAATTCACTGTCTACAAAGTTGCAACTTGCAATGCTTATATTAGTTCGATTTTTTTAACCTATGTCCTTAGGGCATAGGTTAAGAGACTAAAAATGACAATATATCTTAAAATTGTATTAATTTAGGTTTAATTATTTTTCCAATAGGGTTTATTAATTTCCTTTTAGGGTTTTAGTTCCCATTATTAGTATTTTTAACCTATGCCCTTAGGGCATAGGATAGAAAAACCGATATTAGTTTTACCCATAGTTTCTTATCTAGTACCTAAAATATTACACCGATGTACAGAATTATTCAAGCACCTATTACAAGTTACACCCCATATTTTTCTTTAAATAAACAACAACAACAACGACCCATAAACTCTAAACAGATCGAAACTGTTGGAATAACCTTCCCACATATGAAGTTTATGAGCTAGCTAGTTATAAAGAGACCGAGATGCTAAATCCGTTTGTCCGTCTAGTATCAACTGGGCAAGATTGCATTTGCACATGTAGGAATATCCCTATCCATATACTAGTATATAAACTTATGAATTTTTTCTCCTATTGTCAATTACATTTAGGATGAAACCATATTGGACTTATTTGCTGAGCTTACGTATGCCCGATCTCTGTTTAGGACTCACGAACTTTTATAGAAATTTAGGAGTCAAAATGTATACACCTTTGTATTGAAAATGAACGAGAAAGTGTGCCAAAAGAAAATGATTGTTGTAATATTTTAGATCAAAACCATATAAATAGGATGAAATGATTTTTCTAACCTATTCCCTTAAAATGGAAGTATTTTGTTGAGTTTTATTAATTTTGATTTAAATGATTTTTTCAATAGGGTTCATTAATTTCCTTTTAGGGTTTTAGTTTATAACCATAGTAAGTTTAACCTATGCCCTTAGGGCAAAAATATAATATAGGGGTGGAAATGAACCAATTCACTTTCCTTAAAAATTTACAATCACGTTTCTGGATTTCCTAAAAATTTCAAAATCTACCAACCAAAAACATTCCAAAAGAAGTACTCCGTATTTTTTTATTTTTGAAATGTCTTTTTTGCTCACTCACGCAGTCACGCATACACTGAAAATTGCTAGAGGACACAATAAACAGAGTAAAGGCTGCTGGTGTCGTTTTCGGAGTGCGGTCACCAAAGCGAGGCTCCCGTTTCCTAATTTAACAAAACTCACGCTACCAAAACATAATAAGCAATAAATTAGGGGTCACGGATGAAATAGTTTTCTCTCTTCCCCGACCAGGTACAATTGGATCCAATTTGAATTTATTTTTTTTCCGACCGTTGGCGGCCGTGCAATGGACAAGGTAACGGTTAAAAAAACAGCAAACGCAGAAAAGCCTAACAACAACAAACAAACCATCTCCATCAATATTTTCCACTTTCTAGCTTTGCTTTTTCCATTGTTTAAATCCCTACTCCATCAAAGGAAACACAATCCACAAAATCATGGGTTGCGTTTCATCAAAGCTTATCAGGAAAGAGCTTGAAAGGGAAATCCTTTGCGGCGTCGATGGAGGAGAGTACTTTCCCAATCACATCGTCTCTCTCACTTCGTCCACTTATGGCGCTCTCAAATTGGAGAAATCAGACTCCCCCAAAACTCTGAACAAGGCAAAGGAAGCAGAGCCTGAAGAGAAAGAAGAAGAAGAAGAAGAAGAGGAGGAGGAAACAGAAGTAATCAATGCTTGGGAGTTAATGGGGGATCTCGAAGAAGAAACAACGGCCGTCTCAATTCGGGGCAAAAACAGCCCGAAATCTCGAGGGAGAAGCCCTTTGAAGCGATTAAGCAAAAAGGATTCTCCAAAGACGGTCAAGAAAGTCACTACGGGGAAAGAGAACAGAGCAACAGAGCAATGTAACAGCATCGCTAGGGTCAAAGATACTTTCTTTACCCCCAAAAGGATGTCAAAATCATGGGACATTCCCGATTCTTCTTCAATTTCATCTTCTAGAAGGAAGAGTCTAAGCCCCCTGTTTGATCCAGAGCTCGTGGAGGCCTACGAGAGGGAGCTCTCTCAAGAAGAGGAGCAAATCAAGAAGATAGTCTCACAAACCCCCGTCAATCCCAAATTGACGAATTCGAGCCGTCGATTCGATTGTGATCTCGAAGAATTCGAGGCCAAGTGCCCGCCTGGTGGAGAAGACAGCGTAGTGGTGTACACCACAACGCTGAGAGGGATCAGGAAAACGTTTGAGGAATGCAACACCGTACGATCGATTCTCGAGTCGCATCAGATACAGATGTACGAACGAGATGTGTCGATGGATTCGGGGTTCAAGGAGGAGCTGAGGAAGCTGATGGGCGGGGCCAAGGAGATGTTCAGGATTCCGCTTGTGTTTGTCAAGGGGAGATTAATTGGGGGTGCTGATGAGATCTCCAAGCTTGAAGAAGAAGGGAGACTGGGGAATTTGCTGAGTCGGATTCCGAGGAATTCGGGGCGTGTTTGCAAAGGTTGTGGTGGGATTAGGTTTGTTATGTGTTCGGATTGTAATGGGAGTTGTAAGGTGTTGGATGAGGAGAATAAGGATACGATTAGATGTGGAGAGTGCAATGAGAATGGACTCATTCACTGTCCTCTTTGTTGTTGATTTGTTATTTGTTTTACAAATTTCATCTTCTGTGTGTGAAATTTGCTTGCAAGTGTAATCTATTTGTTGGTGTTGTTGCCAATTGATTTTCTGATTAGTGATGATGGGAAAGAAAATTATTTGATATCCTATGTTCTATTGCTTCTTTGTAGAGGTTTGATGCTGTCTTCAGCTTTGTTATCCACACCAAACAATCCAAAGTTAGTTGGTTAGAGTTTTACCTGAGAAGTCACAGTAATGGTATTAATACAGGTCATATGCCCTCCTCTTAGATTGCAAAATGGGCTAATATTGAAGTTGAAAAACTGAAGTTAAAAGCATCATTGTTACTCCTAAACATGCTCCTATCTCCGGAAACAGAATATAAAACGTAAATAGCATTAACAAACCAACAATGAACCAAGTTGTTCAACAATCTGGAAAGAAAGCAGCTGTATACAATTATTGACATGTTGATTGACAACAATCTTTGGTAATATCTTGACATGCTTGCCAATTGCTAAGTAAGTTAATGAACCATGTTAGAAAGATTACAACAATTCCATGTCAACGCATCTGCTTTCTTTACCGATCACTTACTTCGCCGGCAGTAAGGAAACCCTAATAGGGATTGTATCTGCTCTGACCTCGACTGTTGACACCACCACGCCTTCCACCACCTCTGCTGCTGTGGCCCCCACCTCCCATCCCATGCCTGGATTGTATGGGACTTTGCAAATGATGCATCCCAGGTTGTTGTTGTCTGTGGCATGGAGAGATTTCAACAAATCAAATAAGAGTTCAAGGTCATTGCAAAATGGCAAAATACCCTTAAGGACTAACCCAAGGTTGATTACTTACAATACATAACCAATCCTTCCATCAGGTAGAAGCATTGGCATCATCGCGGTACCAGGAGGGGGGCCACCCATACCATACATCTACCAAATTAATAGATCATGAATATTATACAAGAATATTGTGGTTCAATTGGTTACTCAGCATCAAGCCAATGCAAAAAGTAATGAAAGGGAAAATCAGTCAGACAAAAAGGGTCCCTGAAAGTTTGGAGTATGAGCAAATATTATTAGGTTGTTGAGCAATGAGAAAGCACAAGCTTACCAATTAGAACCCTAAAAGCGAAAATAAAGGGATACAGTTTCTGATAGCAAGCATCTCGCTATTCAGCCAAGTTTTTGAGTCCTCAGATTGTATTCATATTCAATTTCTTGTCTATATACAAATGACAGCTGACCCTCTATTTATAATAGAAAAAAAATTACTAATTCCTAAGAATAATAAAAATAATAATTAAAAAAAAAAAGCACCTAACAGTCCTAACTAGA
Source organism: Fallopia convolvulus (assembly GCA_964016875.1). Classification (NCBI taxonomy): domain Eukaryota; kingdom Viridiplantae; phylum Streptophyta; class Magnoliopsida; order Caryophyllales; family Polygonaceae; genus Fallopia; species Fallopia convolvulus. The sequence continues at coordinate 222,687 of OZ024722.1, read as the reverse complement.
GTAGACTAAGGAAGAATAAAGATTATGATTTCAATTAATGAAGTTTGGGTTTGCATCACTTACTTGTTGTAATCCTCCTGGAGGAGCATATCCTGCACCAAGAGCAGGATACGTACCACCACCTCCTAGACCATAACCAACATGAGACGAGTAGCTAGGAAGTATAGCGGACTTCTGTGAACTTGATATTCCACTCTTCTGGTCATTCGGAGGCTTTGCAAGGGAGCACTCTAAAACATGACCTGCATATGTAATTCCATAAAAACTTAATCACCAATTGCATTAACATTAATACGCATACAGTCATGTGTATCTGCAAATGTTAGAGAAAAGTATACCATTAAGTTCATATGTCTCAGTGTCCTCTAGAGCTTTCATGGTGCTTGACTTATCGGCATAATGGATAAACCCATACCGGCTATTTTCATGTCCAGGTTTTGCAGGTGGAAGAGCCACTTTTGCAATCTTTCCATGATGTCCAAAAAGACCCTTTAGGTCATCTTCCGTCACGTTTCTGGGTAGATTTTTGACATATATGGCCTTAACCTGTACAAGACAAAGTCATTAAGGCCAAAAGCAAAAAATATCCATGGTTATTCTTTATGCATCATCAATTCTAGACAGACTGAAGCAGACATCTTATTCCTGGGATTATATCATTAGCCCTAGAAAGCAGGATTTAGACTACACAATATGCACATAAGAATGAAACAAACAGAAACCCCAGCTTTGAAAAGTAATTTTGGGGGAACAAGTGAAATAAGCCCTGATGAAGATAAAGGAGAATACAGAGAATCATTATCAAATTCTCACTAAAGAACATAAGCCTAGGGAGAACAAGAGAAATCCTATAATTTCCTTATGAGCAATTACACTGAGTGCCAGCTGAGCCCAACATACACTGGCCAACAAAAGTAGGCTAAAGCCTTAAAAGTGAATTACACAACATAGCTAGACTACCCCCTTCATTTTTGTTCACAGTTTACTTCCTGGAAAGTTCTCTTGGTTCATTATTCATGTATGAAAGCATAGGAAGTTTATTTTACCAGAATATTACACTTCTTCCAAAACATAGGAATTGCAGTTAACTGGAAAAGGTAGATACGATATTCTTCCTGTGGTTTTCATATGATAATTTTTTCCAAGTTCAATCTTTGATACACAATAATAGAACAACTTATTTCCTTGAAAATGATTTTGACGAAAACATTTTCTCTTATTTTCAAGAATTTCAATACTAGAAATTTAACTTTCCACATTAAACCAAACAAGTGGGGTAGGAGGCTAATCCTATTAATTTATACAAGGCTAATAATACCTAGATCACCAACATTGTCAACTTAGCAGTTCCATCTCACAGTTCTCATCAGCCCTACTAGATTTGTCTCCTAACCCATTTATAGAATACCCATTTATAGAATTCTACTCCAAAAAAATTCTAATTGTCTAACACAGTCAGTTTAATTTTAAATAATGCAAGATCTTCCCCCTAATCTGTTAAGGTACATAACTAAACCTCAGTTTCAGCAACCAATGGATACCAGAATGAATGTTTCACCTTGTACGGTTGTAAACAGACATCACATCAAACATCAATGGCAAATGCATACCTCAAATAAAAATGGGATCACAGAGCAAATGGTTTTTTTAACATGAATAATGCCTAAAGAGTAAAGACCCAAACCTATGTACAATGACTGAACATAACAAATCATAAGTATGCCCTAAAAACATATTGCTAAATATTATCTTATGAAGAACACATCATGTCATAAATGAGAATGTAAAAGGCCCTTTTTTGGGCTGTGTTGGGGTGGGGCAAGGTAGGTTCTATCTTAGTGAAGTTCCAGATAATAGAAAAATAAAAATACCTGAGATGTGGTAGAAGACTCTGCATTCTTAGGGGGATCAGCCCAGCTCACAGTCGGAGAATTATTCTCAAGCTTAAATTTTGGACTTGACATTTTCTGTCTTGAGTAATCTGCACATGCATGATTATAATATTCAATAAATGCAAACCCTCGATTCCGGCTGGAGTTGTGAGCATCCTGCAAAAATATATTAGTTGTACAGATTATCAATAAGAACATGATCAAAATAAGAAGAGCTGCAAGTGTACAGATTAGATAGGGATAATATATTTAGAGAGTCTTGGTAAACAAACCTTCACAAGCTCAATTGTTGTGACTCCGGGACCAACTTTCGTCACAACTTTTCTAAGATCGTCGTCACTCCATGATCTAGGAATATTCCCGATATACAACTTGTATTTTGCCTGGGAAGAAGAGCATTTAATTCTTTTCCCCTGCATGAGCCAAGACAAAACAAGAAACTAATCATTTTCAGCTGTCCCACTCCTTCTGATATTAAGCCTGTCTTCAGCATTTATTTCTTTTTTATTATCTTCACCATTACACACCCACTCTACCATGATCAAGGAGCCAACAGGAATGTGTCAAAGACTAAATCATTAAAGCAATAACAATAATAAGGAAGATTAAAATGGGAATATATGACAACATCCTAGAAATAAATTGAGCTGTCTGGTGTCTGCAACTAGTAGTGATATTTATAATTTCTTCAATAAAAGAGAAAAAAGGGGAGCAGTAGCACTCTACAGATATTACCTTTAATTCAGCATTATTCAACCTCTCCATGGCTTTGGAGGCAAGTTCTTTAGTTTTGAACATCACAAAAGCATAGCCCCTGTTCTCATTTCCACCTCTGCCTTTCATTATCCTGACCTGTTAGTTACATGATTTTATCAAATTAAAGCAAGCTAGTCTCCAGCCAAAATACCGAAAATAAGAACGAAGACAAGAAAACTACCTCAAAAACTTCCCCAACTGGCTCACAAAATTCTCTCAACTCCTCTTCAGTAGCATTCCCGGGAATGCCACCTAGAAAAACCTCTGATCCATGAGGAGGTAGTGCCAAAAGCTCAGCATGCTTTTTCTTCTCATCTTTGCTAAATTCTGTCATGAATGTGTCTTCATCTTGGCCTTCTAAAACATCATCTTCCTCAGGATCCTCTTCTTCTTCTTCTTCTTCTTCTTCTTCTGCCTCCTCTACTTCTTCCTCTTCTTCAACTTCCTCCTCCACCTCTTCTTCCACTTCTTCATATTCAACTTCTTCCTCCATCATCTCTTCAGGGTCTTCATCTTCGTCTAGCTCCACCTTCTCTTCCACATCAATGGATTTTTCAGGCTCATCAACCTTCACCGCATTTTCTGTATTGGAGGCTGCTCCAGCAGCAGACCTTGTCCTTGGCATCTTATAAATATCTTGATATCTAATAAGATAAGCTTGCAAGGTTGCTGTGGGAGGAAACAGAAGCCAGGTGCATCCAAAGAAGAAAGAATAGAGAAATAGGAGGGTGGAAAAAAACAAAGGAAGCCAAAGGAGTTGCAGTAAGAATCTCAAATGAATCCATGCTATGAGCTAAGGCCCAAGGACTAGGAGTAGCAAAGTGAATGAATAGCAGAGATAGAGACAGGCAAAAAAGAAACTTGACAGTGAAATTGACAAAGGATGACGATGCTCAAAAGGTACAAAGAATGAAAACATTGTTCCCAGATAAAGATAAAGACTTGTCTGAAACAGAAGCACCCCATTAAGTTTATGTCTAGTATCTGGAACATAATGTTCACAAAATGGGTTCAAGAGACCAATAAGAAGGAAACAAAAGTACAAAAACATGGATGAGAGACAGGATTAAGGGAAATCAATTTTAGAAGTTCATAATATACTAGAATAGTAGCATAAACATGCTCAGCAATATAAGCATACAATAAAAATTTCTTTCTTCAATGCTAATAATAAAGACAAGGTCGTGCTGCAATCAAGCATCAAAGATTAAGATCCAATTCCAGAGAATCCGACTGCTTTAATTTATCGCTTGAATGACTTAAAACTAATTCCACGCATGTTTTTACAATAAAAGTAAATCACATACACCACATGTTCAGTAAAAATGGCCCGAGGAGATTGCCATCCTAAGAACAAAACTTCATCGCCAAACCCACAAAGTTAAAGGCACAATGCAACACCCGGATTTGTTTCTATACCTCTGGTATAAGGAATGGATTTAGAAATGAGTTAAACCTATATTAATGTTTGCTTTAACTAAGGGATGAGAATGAGTGCTTTCCATACCAGCAAATTACACTTGAATTCATACTCAATTTAAAACTCCTATTCCAACCCAATTCCCGATTCCTGGCATTGAAATAAACGGGCCCTAAAAGATCTGATCTTCACTCAAAATCCGATTCCTAGGGATTAACCAGCAGCAACAAATAAAGGGCACAAATCGGACAGAAGCTAAATATTCAATAGCTCCGAAATTCATTAAGAAGCTCAGATGTCATTTAAAATCCCAGATATTCTACGGAGGCGACAGAACCAGAAAGACTGAAGAACAAACAACAATATAAAATTTTCGAAATTGTTGAAACTCCATGAGAGAAGGAAAGATTTAGGGACTCACCGGTGGAAGCTTCGATCAATTGATGACTCCGAAATCCGAATTGAATTAATTGAACCGAATAGAAAGTCGTTTGCGTGGAAGGAATTGAAGGGGATATTAGGATATAGAAGCCTTTCGAGTTCGGACTAGTCCGAGAAACCCTAGATGGTTCGGACAGCTGGCATCTCTAATTTTATGGTTTTTAATTTATTTTTTTTGGTAGAAATTTTATGGTTTTTAATTTACTCTGTACTAGTTCCTTCGGTTAATTCCTTCAATAAAAAGTTACTTTATTAAAGTCCGGTGGGCCGATAATCACAAACCCAATCATATGGCAATGGGTGGAGTAACCCCTTCAAGTGCAACTGCCTGGGTCAGTTGACACTTGGACAGAATCCCTCAAGGTTGGCGAACCGTCACTAATTTGGATCGGTCGGTCGCTCCTTTATTGCGAGGCCGACAAGTCCGAATCAATCCCTCAAGGCTTTATTGGGCGGACTCCATGAAGCCTGGGCCGATAATCTGGAGGTCGTGCGTGTAACGGGCTTAGCATACAAACCCAATGAGGTTCCAACACAAAACCATATGGCAATGGGTGGAGTAGCTCATTGGGTTATATACTAGCACGTTTAGTCTCAAGTTTCCCATGTGGGATAACTCTCAACATACTTATCATCCAATCCGATGATATCATGGGCAAAAAAAAATGGACAGGCCTAGCCAGTTTTTTTTTTTTTTTTTTGGAAAAAGGAGGCCAAGCCAGAATCTTTGGATTATCCGTAGTAGTTATTTCGGTTAACTCCACAACCGCATTGTATGAATACATTATCCACCTATGTGATCTTGTATTACCCTTTAATTTATTTTGCCAGCGACTAGAATCTTTGGATTAATATCACTTTGATTTTTTGAACCGTTATTATGATCTTATTAAGATCTCTCTTAGTTTCTTTGTTTGTTGGCATGAGTTTTTAATGTCACCCTTCATGGCTTCATGTGATTGAGATGGTTAGAGAGGGTTACATGTGATTTGTATCATATCTAGAGGAAATGAAGGAAAGTGTTGCAGACCATGACTTTTGCATTGATGAACTGAATGATGTTATTAGGAATACTTTGATTGGATTGTGTTCTCTCTTAAAGATTTCTTCATTTGTTCCTTGCTTGAGCAGCTGTGCTATTGGTTTGGCACCCCTCTACTTTGATCCATAATGCTAAAAATGATTTGCTCATTTATGATAGTTTGATTTGATTTGATTTGATTTGACTAGGGATCAGGATTGCTTAGCCTTTTCTTTTCTCCTCTACTCTTGGCATGTGACTCTTTGAACAATGATACAATGTGGTTCCTTTTAAAGTAACATGATCTGAATATTATAGGAAACTCATACAATCCTCCAATCAATGGATGTCAAATGTGCCGGCGTTTCATCATGTACAAAACATCTTACGTCAACGAGCTTCGATAGAGTGCTTCAGTTACCCAAACTAAAGTCACTAGCACCAATACTTGAGGATGCTGAATCTGCAAATTGTCTGCCTGAAGTTGATCTTCTCCTTCGTCTTGCAGTTCCGGGAGGAGGCTTTGTCCCAAGACAAAAATAAACATACTTCAGCACTCATTGATTTATTTAAATTGTAACGTTCTAAGCTTATAATATATGGACGGAGTACGGATAAAAAGGCATCACCTTTTGGTTGATTTTCATTGATTCTTCAAGATTATTCAGTGCAGGAATAGATCCGTTACCCTCCATTAAGCCCATCAGGTTCTTCATACTCATTCGCATTTGGAAAAGTTGGGCAACAAGTTGATTAACCTGGATCAATAAGCATTCTATCATCAACGATGAACTTGGAACAACATACCATTCACCACTGCACTTATTATTTTTTTTACTGATCTATATAATGTTTTATTAGTATAGATTAGCCTATGCTAGAGTAGAAAATAGGTTGTACCTGCTGCTCTGTTTCCCCGGAATCTTGTGCAACCCTTTTTCTCCTTTCAGGAGACTCTGCCAAGAGTTCTGGCTTTTCTCTTTCCTCTGTATACATACCAGAGAAACTTAGCATTGATGGGAAAGTTTTTAGAGGCCATAACCAAACACAAGTATGAAAGACAAGCTATACCTGGGGTCATGGCTTCTATTATCTTTTCCATTACCTGCAAGCACTTCTCAGCTTCTCGGACTTGGGCAGGAGTAATCTGTTTTCATATAGTGATTCAGCTAGTCGAACTATTGTTTTATATTTTCTCCTTAGATTTTAATTATTAAATAGAATTAGAGGTAAATATTAGAGTCAATCTCACAATGCAAGTTTGTGTCTATGACAAGAGAGTTAAAAAAAAGTACTAAACTAATTATTGAAGCACTAGCTGAAAAGAGGATACAGTTTTGATACCTTCCCCATGCCTGGGATCATACCAATAACACGGGACATGGAACCCATCCGTGCAACCATACGGGTCTGTTTAAGGAAGTCATTGAAATCAAACTTGGCACTCAGTAACTTTTTCTGAAGTTCTTCAGTCTCTTCTTCACGCATCTGTGTAATAATCAGAATCTAAGTCAGAGCATCATCATGTTATTATTTTGAGGTCTAACCAAATCTGTTTATTACTTACAACTTCTTTTGCTTTCTCTACGAATGAAAGGACATCCCCCATTCCTAAGACGCGCCCTGCCATACGATCTGGATAGAAGGGCTCCAAGTCCTCCATTTGTTCACCACGTCCTACAAGCTTGATGGGCTTCCCTGAAACCTTGAATCAAAGAAGATTGGATAATGTTTCAGCTTAAGTCTCAAAACCATATAAGACATTAAGATTCGTGATAGTATAATGTGATTAGTACTGCATATAGAATACAAATGGAAAATATCCAAAGATATGGTATAGTAACTATAAATTATGACATGCATCTTCACAAACTCATATCAGTATATCCTTGAGTGCCTTGAAAGTAATACCTCTTTAACACTAAGAGCAGCCCCACCTCTAGAATCTCCATCCAATTTTGTCAATATAGCACCAGTAATCCCAATTTCAACATTAAACGTGGTCACCAGAGCTGAAATTGAAAGAAAAGAAGACTAATAAAGAAAACAGCATTCAATTATGTATTCAACATCCATAAAGTATTGACACATTATGCATGTTTTTGTTTAACCGAATCCTGTCACTCCTGACAGTTTGTTTCATGCTAATGGTAATCAAATTTGAAACATGAAAATGATTCCTAAAGAGATATACAGTTTAATGATAATGGGTCATTGAGAAATTAATGAATTGTACAAGGGCAAAGCACACTTTTGTCTAGGCAATATTATCAAATAATACCACGTACTATGCAGAATCTCAAGCTGCCATTCATCACAAACAAAGGCAACATATATATCCACGTATAGCCCTTTGAAGGAGATCAATAACTACTTTGGAATCAAACTGAGATTGTGTTAAATAATTTATGAGTCACTACCTGCAGCTTCTTGACCAGTCATTGCATCTACGACAAGTAGAAGTTCTGTAGGCTTTATCGCCTGTTTCACCTCTCTCAACTCATCCATCATTGTTTTATCAATCTTATCTCAGGAGTAGGAAGGCAGATCAGCACATCATATAGCAAATTGAAAAAGAAAAAAAAAGCACTGAGTTAAGTCATACAACCTGAAGCCTTCCAGCAGTATCCACTATGACTACATCAATTTTCTGCTTTTTGGCTTCATCTAACCCTTGCTTAGCTATGACTGAAGGCTTGACATCTGTACCTGCTGTATAGACAGGCACATCTATCTGTGACAGACATTGATGGGTGTGAGAATAAGGTTAACTCTATATCTAAAGGGACAGATGAGAAAATGAAATTCTTCCACTTCCATAAAAAATTACAGATAAGGGATTGACATTACCTGTTGGCCTAGAATAACAAGCTGGTCAATTGCAGCAGGTCTATATACATCTCCAGCAACTAGCATGCAACTCTTTCCCTGAGGTTGATGTCACATCTTTGAACTTAGAAAGGAAGTGTGCTTGAAATATGGTGGAAGTATATACTAAAAGAAATGAAATTAGCATTACCAGCTTCTTAAGATATAGAGCCAACTTTGCACAGACAGTAGTCTTCCCAACACCTTGTAGCCCAGCCAATAATATTACTGTTGGGCCAGGTTTTACAAAAACCAACTCAGACACTTCTCCTCCCATCAGTTTTACAAGCTCATCATGCACGATCTGCAATATCAATCACAACAGTTCATGTGAGGGGAACTAGGCATTGTTTCCAATGCAAAGATCCTTACCAAGTAACATTGAAAGGACTATGATTTTGATAAGGTAATTTCAGCAGGATGTGAAATGTTGATATATTTAACTCAGCAAGCATGTTTAACATTTAATAATATCAATGCGGGTAAAACGGCTATACTATTGCATTTATATGGGTTGAACCTATAAGAAAATACATACTTTGACGAGCTGCTGATCTGGCCGAACTCCTTTAATCAAGCCAGTTCCAACAGCCTGATCACTCACGGACTGGACGAACCTTCTTACGACAGGAAGACTCACCTATGAACACAAAATCACCAAATGTATACTTAAACATCATCTTGAACACAATTACATACTGAGTTATCTTGAGGATAAACGTTACAAAGTGCACAACAGAAACTGACATCTGCTTCCAAAAGAGCTCTTCTTATATCCCGCATAGGTTCCACAATATTTTCCTTTGTCAGCACATCTGGGGGCATAAAAAATACAAATTCACATCAACATTCTAACTTAATTTCATTCTTCTCTCAACAAGATTTTTAAACTGATAAATTCAGACCAATAAAATAAAATAAACGCCTAAATGTGAGGATTAGTCAATTGAATGGTATTTGTAAGATCTAAACCACACATCTATACTTACTCCTAGTAGCATACTCGATCAATGCAGAATGGAAATTTTAGAAGACAATAAAACCTTGGCCTTTGAGCTTGGACCAAGCGGCTTCAAGTCCACTGGTCAATTGACCGAACATCTCCGCTCGAATGACACTGCGGAATTCTCTTCTAGCAATTACAGACTTGGCGTTCACCTCTCTCCATAGCTCCCTCTGCCAATTAATTAAATCACAGTTTATTCAATTTTCACAGAGGAAAGATGAATTCTTCGACTTCCATATAGGAAGAGAGCGCACTCACAGAAAACGAAAGCCCAGAGGCAACAGCTGATCCGGTCCAGGGCGAACACAAGCTCGAGGATTTCGTTTTCGAATTCGATTTTATTCCATTGCGCGAAGAGCAAAGAGGTGTTTTATGAGAGGGTGACGAAGGTGAGCAAGCCGGAGAGAAATGTCGGGAAGAAATGGAGCGGAATTGTATGGATTCCATTGGCCGAGAAACTCCGGTGAGATCAGAGAGACAGGGCGGCGGAGGCAGGTGTCGCCGGAATCACAGCGTCTCTAGAAAGAATTCGGAGGTTTTAGTTTGTTGGGTGCACTTCTACTATGACTGTATCTGTATCCATTGAAGAAGATAGAGCAATGCTACAGTGGACAGTATATCTAATCCGTTTTCATAGTTCATTTCTATTCTTTTGAATCACTTCTCAGTTCTCTACGCTGCGTTTCGACGTGGCCACGTGTGGTTAAACGATCAGCTTCCCTCCCAGGCTCCAATGATTTCCATATAGATACCAAATTATTTAATGCGAAAATGTAATTTAAATTTCACACTCAACCTTATAGATTAGCCATCTTCTTCTCCATAAGAATACTTTACAGAATATATAGGGGTGAATTTTTTATATGGTCCTTAACCTATCACATAAAGTTCTTATTAGTCCCTAATTTTTATAAATGTTTTTTTAGGTCCCTAATCTTTGAAAAGTGTTACTATTTTATCCTTTTTCATTTTAGACTTTAAGTTTAATTACAATCAAACACCCAAACTTTATATTTATTTTAACAAAATACCAATATTTATTTATTTTGAAAAAAATACCCCAATCTACACATTTTAGGACAAAATAATAAATTGTAACTCCATATTCACTCCTTTTTTTCAAAAAATAGTACTTTTTATTAAAAAACATAATTTTAAAAATAAAAGGTGAGTTATAAATATTTATTGTTCTCTTATTGAATTTAATAGTTATTAGAAAATTATAAAATTAAAAAAAAAAACAAATTTTCACAAAAAAAATCTAACTTCCCCTATTTACCCATTATTTATAACTTTTTTATAAAGTGATTTTTTAATCCATCGCTTTTTTGCAATTATTTTATAAACTTCATAAAAATTTGATAAAAGAAATTTTTATATAAAAAAAATCACCCCTTATTTACCCTTTGTTAGAAAAACTAGTAAAGTGATTTTTTAATCCATAAATTTTTTGCAATTATTTTATAAACTTCATAAAATTTTGATAAAAGAAATTTTTATATAAAAAATCACCCCTTATTTACCCTTTGTTAAAAAAAAACATTTCTAGTTATTTTAACAAAGGGTAAATAAGGGGTGATTTTATTAAATTCAATAAGAGGGCGATAGAAGAATTTTTCTAATTTTATAAAATACTTTAATAACTATTAATTTCAATAATATGGAAATAAATATTTATAACTCACCTTTTATTTTTAAAATTATGTTTTTTTTTGATAAAAAGTACTATTTTTTGAAAAAAAAAAGGAGTAAATATGGAATTACAATTTATTATTTTGTCCTAAAATGTGTAGATTGAGTTATTTTTTTCAAAATAAATAAATATTGGTATTTTGTAAAAATAAATATAAAGTTTGGGTGTTTGATTGTAATTAAACTTAAAGTCTAAAATGAAAAAGGACCAAATAGTAATAATTTTCAAAGGTTAGGGACCTAAAAAAACATTTACAAAGGTTAGGGACTAATAAGAACTTTATGTGATAGATTAGGGACCATAGAAGAAATTCACCCGAATATATAGAGTCGAGAAGTTTTAGCCTGCAACAACAAACATACTAATAATTCTATTCATCCCAAACCCCATAGATATAATGATGAACAAAGCAAGTTTATAAGTTACAAGGTTCAAATCCAAGAATGAAATGCAACCAAACATCCATTAAAAAAAAAGGCAAATGCACAAGACCTGCATCATCTGCCTGCTAAATTGACCAAGTTAGCATTCAGTTAAAGCACACCACGAGGAATGAAGCAGCAACCAAAGCCAAAAAACACCCATAAAATACATTACAAATGTATAATGCCAAATAAGTTTTCAACTGACCAAGATCCACAGAACATTTCGATTCTTTTATTTCTCCCAACCATGCAATCACCATAGCTCTTTACCGCCAAGCTTCAATCCTCTCTGATCGAGCATTTATACGACTAACAATGTTTGCCCCTTTGTTCTTCTCAGAAGCTTGATTACTACTGCTCTCATTATTCTTACCCTTCTTCTGTCCCTTTTCAGCACCAGATCTGATCATATCTCCAAAATTACCTTTACCATGATCCCTCGGTTTCCTGGCCCCTCCGCTTGAGCTAGCGTTTTCTCTCACATCAGACCCATCAGGCTTCTTGTTATCACCAGGAAGAATGTTCTCAATAGAGTTGAGAAATTCCGGGCCTTTGCCCTGATCAGCTTCAACTTCTTCAGATCGCTCGTTCCATTCTAAAATCGTGTGCAAAGGGGTGTGGGGCCCATTTTCATCTGATGGGTCATTGGTTGGAAGCGGAGCATCCAAAATCGCGTCTTCTCTATCTCTAAGTGTTCTTACAATGAGGGTCTTGAGAAAGTTCATCACCTGGACAGCGTGCATCAATGCAGTCAAAGGATCCAACACCTGCCAAATTGAAATTTAAAGCAACGGTTATGTAAAGATACCAAGAACTTGTTATGACAAAGGTCTGTTTGGATTGCAACCCCAAAGTGCATTACAAATTTATCGGAAGATAATACAGTATTATGCATTATGAATTGTGATCCAAACCGAATCTAAGAGTGGGGAATGGGTTGGTTGATCTCAGTTTGAACTCACATGGGTCATGTTAGGAGCGAAAACCACAGCCACATTTCTTGGGTTCATCTTGTTTAAGTGCTCATGTTGGGCGATATCAGCCATCAGATTGACTGCCCAGTCCAAGAGAGAAGCCTCTGTTACGGGGAGTGTTCTAGCTAGCTGCACACACTCCTCTTCTGTTTGGGACTCCATGAGCTGCTCCTGTGAAAGAGAATCCAGGAGTCCAGTGGGAAGCTCTCTGAACCAAGCCTACATCAGTCATAAATATCAGTTTCGCACAATCTCAGAAGCCAACTAATACTATATTTTTTAAGGGCATAGGTTAAAAACCCGATTTTTGAAAGACTTAGATTGTAGCAATTCATTCTTTTAGGACTTCTAATGTTTACTTTATAGTGTTTAGATTTTTCAACTTAGGGCAATAGTTTTCTAAAACAGGGAGGGGCATATGTTAGAAACACAATAAATACGATACAGCATACAGGACTTTCTATATCTACAGACAGAAAGTATTCCTAGAACCCTTCTACCAATAATAATAATTATAGAAAGTATTCCAAAATACCGTTTGTCTAGGCTGTGCTAGTCATCAAGGAATTTCAGCATGGGTTTTGAAATTATTCACTTGTTTTCAACATATGATTAAGGCAATTTCTAATAATTTGATCAAGGCAATTTCTAATAATTGAGAGCAAGACACAACCTTTATAAGACCAGCCAAGCAATGAACATCAGCATCATCTGGAATTACACCTCTATTCAACTGATCCCTGACGTACTCTTCTTGATCATTGCCAGCAGTGATTCTGAAAATACCCTCCACCTAAAAGACATTGTCAAGTTCAAAAGACAATATGGTTCAGAGTTTGATCAGTAGAAGACCACTAGATTTGAATGTAAATACTTAGTGCCAAAAAAGGGAAGGAATTTGAATGGCAAGGTGCAACCTCAAGGCCTCCCAATGCATATAAACGCCTTTGCATCATTAGAAGTATGGTAGGGATGCTATTTCCTCTGGAGTCGAAGGAAAGCTGCATAGAGTTGGTGGATACTCCAAATACTGTTGCACTACAAAATTAAAGAATAGCATCATGATTATTGAGTAATTTGGATTCTGACTTCCAGGATATACATCAATACAAATGGTTAAGAGTGTGGATCATTCTTCAGCACTGAAGAGAAGAATGTTCTGGTCACAACAAGAGATTATTTTTTGTTCCTTTTAGTTAGTTATGTTTGTACACTGGGTTGTTGTTGTTGTTGTTTAGTTAGTACTTAATTGTGTTTGTATATGGAATCAATAATCTTTGTAAATCTTTTCAATTCAAAACTTAACAATGTGTACCTTATTCAGCAACAAATTTAGTCTTAGTTTTTTTTGTTAATTTTGTTTATTATCCTAGTCTGTGGTGTGGGAATGGAAGAGTTTGGGAATTGGCTCACAAATCTCCAAAAAAAAGAGAGAAAACAACTAGATTGAATGAACAGGAGCCGCTTCACTTTATTGATGCCCCACACAAACAAAATTCAAACTTTGAAAAAAGGCCTCCAAAACAGCCATAAACAAAACAAAAATCAAGAGGAAATCCCAATTCAGAAAACTTGATTCAAAATCAGAAAGGAACAAACAAAATTGATGAAAATATGAAAATAGCAACATCAAAGTTTGAAATACTACCAACTAACCTGGCGCTAGGAGCTCTTCTGGGAACATCAGGTTCAAACTCAACAGGAAGCCCAAGAAAGCCATTGAACCTATCAAAAGTGACATGTGCAACATGCCTAACATTAGAAGGTAACCCAATCTCCATCTTCTTAGCCCAAGAAGAACCTTCACCTTCACTTTCACCTTCACCCTTATTGTAACACCGAATTAGAGACTTCCTAAAAGCAGTCACAAACAAGGCCAAGACAGACAACTGATCTGATTCTGATTCTGATTCTGATTCTTCTTCTCGTCTCCTCTTTCTTTCTCTTTGTTCGTCCTCTTCCTCCTCTAAAGGGTCTTCAGCAAATGCAAGAGAGGCCAAAGAAGAAGGGGGAAAAGGGTAAAAATGGAGGTTTTGGCCGCGTAGCTCATGATTTTGGGTGGGGCTCCCACATTGTATGGAGCTTGGAGACGACGATTCCACGACTGCTGTCATAATTTTAATTATTTCTTTTTGAGGGGAAAAATTGCTTCTTCTCTACAAAATCTAATTCTTGGATTAGACGAGAAGGGATTTTTCTTGGTGGGTTCGAGGAATAGGAAAATGGGTAGAGTGCGAAAGCGGGAAGTAGAAAGAGAGAAGAATGTGGAGTTGGATTGAAGGAAGAGCTATGCCTAATTGCCTATGGATGGTATTGGTGGGATGCAAACATCATCAATTTCAGTCTTGTGTTTCTCTTTTGAACCCTTTTCTTATTAGCAACAAAGAAGGGCAGGAGTGCTTGTGAAGACTAATGAAGAGAGAAATTAAATACAGTACTGTTTACAGAGAGAGAGAGAGAGAGAGAGGTGGGTGAGAAAAGGAACTTGAGTGGGAAGCCCAAGTAAGCATAATTATAGTATCACAAAATTGCTTAGGGATTACAATGATAATAAATTATGATGCTTTATGTATTTACAAAAGTGGGTTTGATTTCTTTGTAACAATCACCCTAACACTAATCTCTAAGCTCAAGTATTTAATTTAACATGTTACAATACAGATTTGAAATTTTATAACTTGTACAAGAAAAAAGAAGGTAAAGACAAGAGAGCATCTATAAGCTTTTTTCCTGAAATATTGGTTTTAGACTATAAAAAATTCTTCCCATGTTCATCTCATAGCTAATTTGTCAGTATAATTAAAAAAACATTATTAAAAAACAAGTTAAATGGACATGAAAGCCTTGAAATAAGGGCAAGGAGGAATGTAAAGATGAATATTGTAGGCTAATAAGTGACATCTCAAATGCAAAGAGATAAGAGTGATTTTCAGAGGGTAGGTATTGCTTCTCACTTGGATAATGACTAAATAACTAAACTACATAGTGATAAGATATTTGCATGATTACATCATTGACTTCTGTTTGTACAAGTATTGAAACATATATAGCACAATTTACATCATAATAATTTTAGGCACCTCCTTTTTATCTTTGCGTGTGTGTAGAGAGAAGTTGGATTAATTACTCATTTCATTCCAATGCTGCTAAATTGTCAAAGACCATCTTTAATTCAAGAAGAATGGTGGACTGGGGCAAAGTGACATAAACTATGTGACAAGTCACAATGGAAGTAGTTAACCAAACAAGAAATAGTTGTAGGAAAATATTAAAATTGTCATTTAAACATTCAACTGCCACCATTTTTCCCGGGCAAATGGTATAATATTAATGTTACATGCTTCCAATATCAGATGGTTGTCTTCTTCAAATGGAGTAATTCTTTTGCACATTCCATGTGATTGTGCATCCCCACAAGAGCTTGTCAGATCTCTTCTTGGTGTATTTTAAATAGAAGAATCTCAGTTCCATCTAGCCCATCTAGGGATTAAGAAGACAATTAAGCAAGTGAATCACAATTTGAGTCTTTTTATTATGAAGCTTTGAGGCACGTTCCTAATGTGTGTGCCTAGAAAACAGGATTATGTCGCCGCTGGCTACAAAGTAAAGTAAAAGCGTGCTCTGCTTTTCTGGGTTTTGTTTTTTAATCTCAACAGTTTCAAATTATCAGCCTCTTTAGTTTTCTTTCTTTTTGTTTTTCCCATTCCATCTTCTCTTTGAAGAGCTTTTGCTTTGCCCTTTAATATACAACGGCTACATAGAACTTCCATGCAACGGCTACTGTGAGATAATGGTGCAACTGCAAGTCTGCAATGGTAATGTGCTCTTTGTGGAAGTACAAAATGGAGTTTTCATAACTCAGCAATTACACATACAATTTTGAAATGCTCAGGACCAACTCGGCTGTTCAGAATGGCTTTTCAAAAAGGCCAATATGTGCTCTTTGGGGACATCATAGAAATATGTGTTTCTGGGTTATTTTCTCAAGGGGCAGGTTGGACAAAATAAAGTTCATAAATGATAACTCAAACATGTTCACATGAAAATTGACCAACTAGGCATGTAACATATAAAAGTCAACAAGACAGATTAACAAAAGAGAACAGAGATTCCATTGAAAAACCAGAGATATCCATGTCAGACAATCAAGTGCGGAAAAGAGATTTCAAGAGTCACATTGATACACCGGAAATATTTGTCTCGGGTAAACTATCAGCCATCTAATCTAGACATCCCACAAGAGTAGATCCAACCTTTCTAATGAACACACTATGATCGGTTTATTGGCTCGAGAGCTTCCACGGTGACCACGCTATTTCCTCTTATAACCTACACAGGGAAGGATGCCATTGTGGTAAGCAGCAGTAGAAAAGTATAATCAATAACAACTGAATCTTTTATATAATGCAAATCATACTATAATACATTTTTGCAAAGTTCTATCTCAATATAACAAAATATGCTTGGACATGCTTTTATTATTTAAAAAGCAGTGAATCAAGAGAAACTACTCACCACCATGCCAATCTCGTTTCTTTCATTTCCATTTACTTCCACAGTGTTATCAATCACCAGGTTCATAAATTGGTCAAAACCACGAAGAGTACCCACCACCGTCCTATTTGCATTCAGCTTGACTGCAAGAAAGAATAAAGCTCAAGTTCAGACTTCCAAATACCTTAGTTAGCTTAATAAACTTTCAACTTTCCAAACATGCACAAATGACCCATCATATTCAGCATCCTTGTTTAATCAATGTTAGGCCAATATTTGGTGGTGATTGGTGACAAACAGATCGCATAATCCAGCTTACTAAGTCAGATACACTGGTACCCATTCCATAAAACGAATTTGAAAAACTTAAGTGAATCAAATACTTAAGGCACACTACAGTTTTCAGTTATAGGTTGCATTGCTTTAAACCTGCTTTTGCCCTCAAACAGCTCTATATTTCTCTGTTATACTTTCTTTCAACCCACACAAAGGAAAATAAAACACTTTCATCTAATGAGCAAAAGTATAAGAATCTAGAGAGTTAGGACCTCTAAATTCCAAAATGTCAAGCAGACTCCAAGTATGTCTCACACAAGAGGAAGGCCTTTCCCTCGCACAAAGAAACACCTAGTAGAACATTTATTATTTGCCTAGCTATGGGCTTTCAAATATGCCACTATCTTACTCTTTACTATTACTATTACACAAGAATCAAGTGTTTATCAAGGCAACAGCTGTGTACTATCTATACTGTCTCAGAATTTAAGTAATAGCTACTTCAAGCATACTATAACTTACTTATCAGGCAAGAACAGCGTGATGATGTATAAAATTAGGGTTTCTTTTTTAGCACTCTCATTTCACATTCCAGGAAGAATCCTCGCTGCCTATGCAATAACAGCTAAATATGATGAACGGGAACATATATTGTCTAGCATATGATAGAAAGCTGAAGAGCCTGGACAAGAATAGAGAAAAATTCATCGTGTATCGAGTTTGCGAGCACGAAATTTCCTTTCTTTGCCCTAAAAATCCAGTGTACGAAAGAATCCATAATTTTTATATCAGATTAAGGAACTGATGATACGTAATAAAGCACGAGGATAAGAACTTACTCTGGAGATTCTTATCCATGTACCTGCATATTCCCAAAAAAAGAACAGAAAAAGAAAGGAACGTTAAAGCAAAGCAAAGTATCAATCACTCGAATAATTTTTCAAGGAAAGACGTAAAAGAGACTGAAATCCATTTACTCACTTCTTCAAATCCGGGGGCTGACCTGATCTGCTCATGGTAACGAATTATCAGGAGATTTGAGTTACGAACAGCGCAGAGAAGGCGAGCGGAGAAGGTGAAAGAGATTCGAGGGTTTTGATTCGAAGGTGAAAGAGAAGAGAGAAGACCTCTACGACGTATGCGGTCTCTGCCAATGGGCTTTTCGAATCGGATATTATTTGAAACTGGGCCTATAATACAGCCCAACTTCCATAGCGAATAAAATTGCGCTGCAAATGATTCAACTCCGTTGAGCACGCAAAGTGTTCGATAAAATGTCAGCTTGAACAATGAACTTATGAACAGAGCACATCTCTACAAGATCTCTCGTTTATGTACATTGTGTACAAGTATAAAACAGTAATTTTAATCTTTTTTTAATAATTAACACGAGCTAGATGTTGGTAGTAACACTGATACGTGCTAGCCAGAGCCTCGAGCTTATTATCACCATTCATATAATAAGCATACGCCATGCTTCCTTCTCCTTAGTGGTAATGTCAACAATCATATTATCTCAATTCATCTCTAACACAAGAAACAGTCATTAGCAAAGGTGCAAATGTGTTAAAGATTTAGCCACCTTCAGCTTCTTCAAACAGAGGCTAAGGTTAAAGCATGAATTGATTTTAAACACCAAGGAATGCCATAGTAGCAGTTTTCCGTCATTAAAAGTTGGAAGCATCCACCAGAATCCTCTTCATATGATCAATCAGCTCCTGCATCTGCTCTCTAGAATGCAACGGTGCCGGATACATGCAAGCACAGTCCAACCGCCCGTCCCTTATTGTATCAAACAAAGCGACAGTGGGGCCCACACCGTGGACCGAGGCGCAGCCCATGTAGTCCTCCACACCCATCTTCTCATAAGCCTCACCAGTTTCATCAACCACAACGTCCTCAAACACGGAAATAAAAGAGGTTCTTAAGGAAGAAGACGGAGTGAGGCCTGGATTTTCAATAGCCTTGCACATGAGGAAATTTAAATCTGCCATGTCAGTGAAATGCTTGTTAGCATTCTTGGCATCGCTGAAGGAGTTGTATGTTCTCTTTGCCAGGTCCCATAGCTGCTCAGTTCCATTCATGTCATGTGAGTTCAGAATTGCAGAGTGGTAGAACCCTGTAGGACATATAAATTTAGATTCTTTGAACCACGAAAAATCTCACTTGCCTAAACATATATATATGCTTGTCAATGGATGCTATAAAGGAAAATATTAAGCTGATGTTCATACCACTAAGCTAAAAAATTTAGTTAGAATATGAAACTGTATTCTTCTTTGCAAGTGTAATGTGAGATTCAGGATTTGACGCTAAGCATGATATCAACAACATTTTCTATCAAATAACATGGTTCCAACTGATATCAGATCAGGATGCATATTAGCTACTCAGCTACAATTACAGAAATAAGGAGTCCACATCAAAATTCTTCATAAGAATCAGATACTCATAGTTCAGTACACCATTATATTCATGTCATCTACTCATCTCTATAAGAATAACAGTAAGATCAACTTCACAGGCAACAAAGGATTATGAGATCTTTACCAGCATCATGGCTAGTAAGAGCAGGTTCGAGCATAGGCCGACAGTCTATAAGAGTCACAACTGCAAACTTCTCCCATTGCCCTTCAGGGACGTGTTTACACAGACGTGCAGCCATTAATCCAGCTGCTGATAGAGCTCCACACAGTTTGATCTCCCTAGTCTTACACCCCTGCGTTGAACAATTGAGTGCTATTAGAAAGTACAAGGCATGTCAAAGTAACAAATTACCATGTTAAGAATAAAGATAGATCTCACTTGAGAACAAGAATCTACATCACTGTGTCAGTAAATGGTGATCCTAATAGCTTTGAGTGTGATTGATGTAAGATTAAGTTGTTGTTGCTTCAGTTCAGAGCACTATATTGAATGCTAGTATCAATATCATATACCTAATTGGCCAACCCACCAACATCATTTAATACAGCTAAATTCCAGGATATTACTGTATTGAATTTCAACACTCACCTCAAGAAGCTTGGTGGTTTCCTCCTGGTCCAGCCGGAGCCTTACGAGCTGAGATCGGCGGATTGAATCGGGATCCACAAAATCGATATTGGAGAGCCGGAAAGAGTTCAATGAGTAGCCGAGCATGTTGATTCCACGAGCCCAAAACGGCTTGCTCCCCTTCCCATCAGGAATATACTCTTCGATTCCTCTCTTAAGTTCGCCATTCCCCTCAATTTCCGACTCCGCCTCCCCTCCTCCACGCGTGACCAGTACCAACAGCTCCCTGAGCACCGCCACCGCCGCGGCGCGATCGCAAGCCGCTGTGTGCGACTTCAACACCGTTATACACCTCCCCTCCTCCAACTCGTACACTTTCGCCTGGAAAACATCGGCGGAGCCGTCCGCCGACAGTTCTGAAACGTTCTCCCAGGGATTATCATTGATCTCGTGTTCTAGGATGTTTTGGAATGGAGAGAGGGATTCATTGCGCCGGATGATCTCGTCCGTCGAGCGGAGGTCGAAGGTATTAACCTCGAGGGAGGGAGATTCGGGGACGACGAAGGAGAAGGCTTGGAGGGAGGGATTGAGGTGGAGCTTGGAGCGGAGGATAGGATGGGAGTTTTGGAGATTGTGGAGGGCATTTTGGAGAATACGGAGGTCTGGGGGTTTGGAAAGGAGGAGAGCGAGCACGGTAATGCCGGTGCCGCCGGGAACCGCCTTGCACCAACTATTCTCCGTGCCCCCCACCGCCCTCGAGTTCTGTAGATCCGCGTCGGGCATGGCGGCGGGCTGATGAGGAGGGAGGAGGGAGAGAACAACGAAAATGAAAGACAGGAAGAGATCGGAAGGAAGGGGACGAAAATAATTGAGAGATTAGTTTATTGTACAAGCAAGCAATGTACGTTTGTTGGAACTTGGAAGATTGCTAAGATATATGTCCACTGTTTAAGTGATGGATTAACATTTTTGTACAAATTATTCTGCAGTACAATTTTAAAAATTACTCATAGTTATTATTTTTTTAAAAAAATTAATTAATTCTTTTTGTAATGAAAATATTACTATTATATGTTTAGTGCCAAAAATAATTAGAAAATAAATTGGCCGATATATTATGTCAATGTTGCGTAATTTTTTTAAGCAAAATAACAAAAGTATATGGGGTGGTTTTTTGAAGCTGAATTCCAACTACGTCGGATTTGTTAAATTAATTTCTCAATTAGAAAGGGAGATTGTGCTAAATCTTTTAATTGAATGGTGGCTTTATATAAAAATCCTAATTATTCCAGTAATTGATAGTGTGGGCTGTGGAATACTGGAATTTTCTGTTGTGTGATTAACACTTTAACAGTGATAGATTTGTAATCTTGTGTGAGTTGTGACTTGTGAGAAGATGATACAAAACGTCCAAGTCTGATCATTGGAGTAATATAATAGGAATCATGTGAATTGAAGGTGTAATGTCCAACCTTGCCCTTTGAAAGCCCAACAAAGGAAACCCTGAAGTTAGGGAACTTTTGGGCTCTATTCTTGAAAGTGCAATTTGGTTCGGCCGTATGGGCCTATTGAATTTGCACGTCTCATGAACTTCCCGGCCCTTTACTTCATCACTTACAAGTTCCAAGTTCCATATAATGCTTGTAAAATACTGTAGTTGACTATTTGCTTTAAATGTTTTGTTTGGGTCGTGCACTTCCAAGTTCCAACCATTGATGAAACTATCAAAGAAAATAAATAAATTAAATTAAAAAAAATGAAGTAATTAGATGCTGCTTATAATAGGTTGTATATATATAGATACTCCTATATCATATATGTATGCAATAATTGTATGGCATTCTCTTCGATCATTTATTGATGGAAAGTTATAGTTTGCATTAAGTTATTTAGATACATTGTAAGGATTGCTATGTGATCGATCATATATATTATGCGCGCAGTTTCTACACCTCTAGATAATATATTCACTTTTTGGGTGCTCCTTTTATACCTATGGTGTTGTTTTAAATCTGTGAGTGTAGTTATTATAAATAAAGGTAATAAAAAAAAGAAAAGGATATCTCATTGCGGATAATTCAGTTGTTTAAGTAAGATAAGGATTAGGGTGAGTTTTTTTCATTGTTATAATCTCTGAAATCACGAGATAAGAATAAAAAAGTTAGCCAACTTATGAGTGAATTAAAATTTGGGAGAAGCAAGAAAGAAACTTGTGATTTTGCCGAGAAAGGGATATACTCGAACAAGTTTACTACGTGATCGATCTTAGGTAGGTAGGTAGCTTGTTGAATTTAGGGTGTGAAAATAAAAACACTTGTGCAATTTGCACAAAATTAAAGGATGGGATAATAATATACGCACTCAATTCAATTCAATTGTTCCCGTGTTGCTTACAAAGAAGATAAGTGGAAGATCAACTTTACACGTAGGTTGACTCTATCTCTTCCTTTAATTCGTACTCGGATGAAGGAAGAACACCGGCCTTTACATGTGTATAACGTACTTTCAATTTGTTGACCCAAAAAATGATACCTGTTGTGTTGACCAAAAAATATACAGTTCCTCCGCATTAATATTTAACCCAAACGTATACGGGTAAAATTTTAGATCGATTTTTCTGCAACATGACTTCAATTATTACAAGTATTTAATTTAGACCTTTGATTTTCGAAGCAGGATTTATTTGACGATGCATGGTTGAATTTGAGTCCATATTTATATTTGACATGTCTCATTTCGGACCGTACGTAAACGTTCCTTGCGCGCGCATCGATAGACGATAGCAATGACCGGCCAGCAGCTATTTCGATCGGTATTGAAACAAAAACCCCAAATCTTGATGAGTATATATATAATACTTGGTATAGCTCGATCTAACTTGAAAAATACATAGATCGATGGTTTTACTCTAGCTAGATCGATCGATATATGTTGATCGATTAGTATTGTGTTGTATGTACGTGTGTACGTACGTACGTCCGGGACGAATATCAATTGGTTATTTGGTTTTAGGGATCTGACAAAATTAAGGAGTTCCCTAGCTAGCTAGTCGTACGTCGAGATCGAGCTCCTAAATTTCCATGCTAGAAAATTCAGTATATATGTTGAATCGTTGATTTATATATCCATGCATGCATGTCCAATTAATTTAGTCTAAAATATTTAATGCCATCAAAGTTTTACTTGTAGTAGTTCATCTTAATCCATTAAATTATACTCCCTATTAAAACTACTAGCGACCTAAATAAACCCCTGATCGATCGAATAGGAGAATGAGTTGACTAGGTGATCTTAATTGACACTTTACATGTGGTAGGGATACAATTAGTTTTCAAAAATTCGTATATCTGTAATATCCGCGATATTCCAATTTCTTTTTATCATATTTATTATCGATTATTTTATTTCTCTAATTTCTAGAAAACCAAATCAACTTCTATTATTTTTCTTTGAAAGAGTTTATTAAGAGAATTAAAATAGACAAAAAAATGCAATAAAATAATTCAAGGGGTATAAATTAATAAGTGAGGTAAATTAATAAAAAGAGCATTATATAAAAATAAGAAACTTATTTATTTCATAAAATAGATTATACAAAAGGCCTAGGAAATTAGTTTACAAGCCTTGCAAAAAGAATGCAAGAGCCGGGATTTGAACCCGAGATCTCTTGCACTCCAACCTCACACGCCCCTCACCAAATCCCGCTAGACCATTACAATTTCTTGTTCACTTAGCCAACCATTATTCTCTTATAACAAATAAACTCTCTCTACCAATTTCAACATCAGACTAAAGTCTGATGGATGTACGTTGATTTGAATGTTGGCCATTGCATGCCAATTCCACCTCCATCTTGCTTGTTGACCACCCTAGAAGCATCACCCTTCCATCATCCTCTAGAAAGCACAAGGTTAACCAATGCATGGACCTCTCTTCCTCCTCCATTGGTCCATACCTTGAGCCATGGATTGCAAGCTCACCAAGTTGTCTATAAATACCCTCTCCTAAGCATTCATCCAAGTCTTTTGCTCTCTCTTCTAGCAAGAACACCCTCTCCTTCAAAAAAATCAGCATCTTGCACATAGAAATTCTCCATTCAAAGTCCACAAAAACACCACAAAATTCCCTCTTCTTCCTTTGGAGCTCCCACCGGACCACCTCCCTGCCCCCGCCGGACGTCGCCGCCCCCTCCGCGCCACCGTCCGCCCACGCCGGAGCCGCCGCCGCCTCTGGTGGTGCCGCCAAGCCCGCCGGCCTCCTCCCCTGTCTTCTCCTCCAGTGTTCTGTAAAGAACAGAATATCAAAGTATAGAAATTCTATCCTAAATCCTATTTATTTAAATTATGCTTTTATAAATTTATAAAGTTATTAGCTATTAGAAATTATTTTAGGAAAATAAGAAATAAAAATAGGTTTGTTAGTTAAAAGCTAGAAACAAAACTAATTTACCTTGGTAACTTAAGATATAAACAAATAGATAAATTTTTATGAATTTTATTACATGCATGCCTCTTTCATAATATAAATAGTGGTTTTATAAATAAATATAGTATAAAAAAAAAAATTATTATTATTGTCATCTTTGATCAAATAGGAATTTTAAAAGTTCTTATGCATGCATTAAACTAAAAGATAAAATCATACTATATGATCTTAGGAATAAAAAGGTTTATTAAATAAAACCATTACCATTTTTATATAAAGTTAACAAATTCCCTAAGTTAATAAAAGTTGTTGCATGGCCTAATCTATAAAAGATTTAGGATTTATAAAATTGAGTGAATAAATAAAAATTACGAAAATAAATATTTATTCAATAAAAATATGAACTTTAGCATATCTTATTATATGAGAGTTATTACAAAATATCATCTATTATTAGTAATGATAAAATAAGATATTATTAGCATAAGAGTTATTATTAGTATACTATAAGAACAAGTATATGATAGCATGGGATTTTTCGTTATAGAATATTATACCATTAATGGAAATATTACTAAGTCATCTATAAGGAAAGTATATTTTTATAATCACTAGGTGTAGAGATATTTGCATAAGACATAAGTTCTAGGATAAAAATATCAAGTAAGATATTACAAATATTCTAGGAGATTATTATAGCATAAGGATGACTTGCATGAAAGAAATCTTCTAATTATAAAGAAGATATTATTTTTATAAACTATAATATTATAATAACAAATTATAAATATAAAATAAGATTAATCTAAATTTAGACAAGTTACCTTATAAGGAAATTTAGAAACTTCTAATTATAGAAACTTCCTTATAAAGGAGTATATACATGACAATTTTATTTAAAAAGAGATTATGTAGGTAAATACTTTTCTATTAAGAAAATATTATTAATAAAGTATTTTAGATAAGGTAGTCAAAATTATAAGTTCCATCATAGAATAAATAGGAAATTTAAAAGTAATATTTTATTGTCATGAATAAGTAAAAAGGATAATTTTTAATAATTATTTTACTAACTATTTAAATAAAGATTTTACGGAATAGTAAGGATATTACAAATCCAAAATAATAATAAAGGAATATTATTATTTTGAGGAAAATAACTTTCTAAATTATTATTATAATAATTTAGAATCTCTAACTCTCTTAAAAAATATTATAAGAGATAATCCAAATCTTAGAAAGAAAATCATGATTTTGAGCCTTTTCGTAAATTTCCGTATCAATAGGTCGGAATCCTCGCTCGTAGTAGGGAATCGCATAAGTTACGTCAAGGCTCGTTTGATAGAACTCGTTACGCTAAGGCAAGTGGAATTTCCCCTTGTAACCTTTACATTCCATTTCGTGAAAATCCTTGATTGTTGGGAACCATTTGTATGCTTAAATAAAAATGAATCTAGGAAATATTGATTGCTAGAAATAACGACAATTGTTAGCGTAGTATGTTTTATATTCCTTTGTTAGGATTATATATGCTAGTATGTTGTGATCTTGATTGAATACAATCTCGTTCAGAGATTTACCTTGATTAAACTAGAAAGGGGTGCGGGTTAGCCGACACCTCTATATAACATTAATAAGTCGTACGTCCATACGACTTTCGGGATCATGATCTCCATCCGCTCCGATTGTAAGGAGGGATTGTGCGGCACTCTAGCTAAGTGCCGGAGAATTGATGGTTCTCCTTCGGGTGGCTCGGAATATCCGCGTCCCACCACTATATATTAAAAATCATTAATAAAGTCGAATATTTTCGTCACTATATAAGATAAGTGCGAATGCACACTTAAGACACCAAAACCGGACCGGTCTCAAATGATTGATCCGGCTCTCGGTCCGCTCAGGGCGCGAGAGGTTTTCACTTGTATGATTTAATGAAGGTTCCCAACATTCTTTCGAAATCCTAAAGAAGTCTACAATCTAGTAGTTCTTCTATTGCTCATCGAGTTATCTTTGTCCAAAGATATACTCTCCTTCGAACCTTAAAGCTCCACATCAACAAGTTTCATTATATAGCCCATCGTAAACACAACCTTAATACCTTTTTCAATAATATTTGAAAATTTCCAAAATACCCTCGGGAAGTTCCCTTCCCGCTTGCTTAGTCTCTTAGACTAATTCTTCTTTTCCGCATTTTTGTCTGGCATTCTATCGCCCCTCGCGAATTATGTCAGAATCTAGGAACCCCAGCAAGGCGTGAAGTGAAGTGAAGACGAAGGAAGAACAAGGATTTCAAGATGTATCTTTCTATCATTTTGCTTTAGTTTCATTACGTTTCAAGAACAATCAGGTTTCGCATTTCAATTCTGGACAACTTTATGTTTGAACCAATGTAAGATGTTTTGTAAGAACTAAGTCTCCCTCGGGAGCACCTTTTCTCATTATGTAATATGTTTAATTCCGCATTTTAATTGTTCTATATCATTCTAAAAGCCTTGGGTGGCTTTGGACGGTAAAGTCTGAGGTCACTGGCGGTAATACCCAATGTTGTAAAATAGGGGTGTTACAATTGTGGTATCAGAGCTAAACGTTTTTGTTTTAAAACCGAAAAGTTTTAAAACTGAAAATTTTCGAAAACTGAGAACTTTCAAACCCTAACTTTTACTTCCGCTATTGAACACTTTCCTTTATAGAAAATTTCCTTCTTTACTCTCTTTCAGAAGACCTAGGATTACTAACTTTTCAAATTCAAAATTTCTTAGCTAAGAAAGATATGTTTCCAAAAGATATTAGAAACCTCACATAGCAAATACCTAGTTCTAGAACTTATCTTTTCTCAAAATCTTTCTATCTTCCGAAGAACTTGAAATAGTACTAAATTTTCAAATTGTAGACAATATAAGTGTTTCTTTATAAATTTCTACTTTCGCATTAGAAATTTTGTTTAGTAAACCCAAGCTTGCACGTCCTAAAATCTTATGTTCGCAATAAGAAAAACCTTAGGATACTTAAATAGGGCCAAGAAAATGAAAAACAAAAAGTAAAGTTTTGACTTGGTAAATTTTCAAAAAAATCTTGATATCCTCCACTACGACTTCCTTCTATAGAAACTAAGGAAGTTCTATACTAACGCCTGTTTCCTTTTCCTTACTCAGAAAGACCATGGATAGCCCAAACAACCACTATGGAAACCATGTCAACGAAGCCAACTTCGGGATGCAAGCCCCGAACCCTTACTTTCCCCATCCTGACGCTGAGTATGAAGAATACCAACCCGGAGTTGACATGGAGGTTGATCAGATCGGGGAGCCGTGGGAGGAGTCGGAGGAAGATCCCGAGGAGGACCCCAACCTCCCTATCGGGCTCTCAGATGACGAGGCCGCTCCGGCTGCACTGCCCCCATCACCAGCATACGAGCCCGTGGACCCCGAAGCACCTGAAGAAGTGCAAGAAGAAGTTGGTCAAACAGCAGAGGTGGTTCCCGTGAAGCAAAATCTGGTCAGCTTCACTGAAGGAATCAAGGCTTTCAACGCCATGAAGCCTGATTCGTATGACGGAACCGGGGATCCGTCAGGAGTACAGTACTGGTTTTCTCATATGGAGCGGCTCTTACGCAACATACCATGCTCAGAAGCGGATAAGGTGCACATGGCTGCATTAAAATTAAAAGATGAAGCAGGCGAGTGGTGGGAAAGTTCCAGTCTATCCAGCCGCCCAGATTTAAGCTGGGCCATGTTCAAGAACAAGATGATGCGCCGATTCTTCACGGAATCGATGCGAGATGAAAAGTTGGATGAGTTCCACTCCCCAAAGCTGCATGGGTTGAACGTGCTGGAAAGGGCTAAGAAATTTAATCACCTGCTACAGTATGCGGATGAAGAGATCAGCACAGAAAAGCAGAAGATCAAACACTTTCACCGCTGGATGAGCGACCACATCAAGCCTTGGATGGCAAACCGCTCCTTCACAACCTTGGAGGAGTATGTGGATCATGCACATAAAATGGAGTCAACTCTGAAGGTTCCTGAGCGCAAGAAGTTCGGTGGAGGGAAGCCTCACCACTCCAGTCACAGTGGATTTAAGAGGCCAGCATCGCCGCAAGGTTCTCAGTGGTCAAAGAAAAGTAAGCACAAGGCTTCGTCGGTTGGTACAAAACCAAGCTTTAGGGCGGAGTCCACAAAGACCCCAATCGGCTGCCACAACTGTGCCGAACCCGGGCACATAAACCGGAATTGTCCCAAAACACCAAGAAGATGTTACAACTGCAACAAAGATGGACACCTCCGACAATTCTGCAGGCAACTAGCGAATTCAGCAGGTCAGACCCGCTCGAACACGGTGTCCCAGCGACCTCAGGCGTCAAACAAGCCAGCAGGAACCGCTTCAGTTCAGTCCACAGCTAACCAGAAAGGCAAAGGGCCTATGAACTCGCAGGGACAAGGGCAGAGATTGTATGAGATGCGCACCACTGACAAGCCCGAAGAACCCATTTGCCAAGGTACTCTCCATATCCGTTCTAAAGACGTGTTTATACTCTTTGATTCCGGTGCTTCACATTCCTTCATATCCGAAAAGTGCATAGAACTTCTAAGATTAGACCATCTCGAAGAATGTGAACCGTTCATAGTGAACCTTCCGAATGGAGAAAAGATAGTAGGAGCAAGACAGCTGAGTAGTTTTCCCTTATGCATTCAAGGAGGAAATTTTTCTTCCAACTTGATATGCATCCCGATGGATCCTTACGACATCATTCTCGGAAGAGATTGGTTGTCTCAGCATGGAGCAATAATCGATTTCTACTCCCGGACAGTAACCATCAACTCTGGAGGAAAACATGTTTGCAGATTCAAGGGAAAGCGAGAAGAAGAAAATGGAAAGGTGATCAACGCCATGAAGGCTGGGAAATTACTCCGACAAGGCTGTGTTGGGTATCTTTGTTACCTCGAGCCAACGGGGAAAAGGGTCGGGGATATCCAAGAAATCCCTGTAGCCCGAGAATTTCCCGACGTTTTCCCAGAAGAACTCCCAAGATTACCTCCCCGACGAGAAGTCGAGTTTTCAATAAGCCTCGAGCCGGGTACTGCCCCAATCTCTAAAGCGCCCTACAGAATGGCCCCGCTAGAGATGAAGGAACTCAAGAATCAGCTCGAAGAACTGCTTGAGAAGGGTTAAATCCGACCGAGTGCTTCGCCCTGGGGAGCGCCCGTGCTATTTGTGAAGAAAAAGGACGGAACCTTCCGTTTGTGCATCGACTACAGAGAATTGAACAAGGTCACCATCAAGAACAAGTATCCTCTTCCAAGGATAGATGAACTCTTAGACCAACTCCGAGGTGCAAAAGTTTTCTCCAAGATCGACTTGAGATCAGGTTATCATCAACTTCGGATCCGTGAAGAGGACATTCCGAAGACCGCATTCCGCACTCGCTATGGCCACTACGAGTTTGTAGTGATGCCATTCGGCCTGACTAACGCACCTGCGGTGTTCATGGATTTAATGCACCGATGCTTCCATGAATACCTCGACAAATTTGTCATCGTCTTCATTGACGATATCTTAATCTACTCCGGGAATCGAGCGGAGCATGAAGAACACCTTCGAACAGTGCTACAAATCTTAAGGCACAACCAACTTTACGCCAAATTATCCAAGTGTGATTTATGGCTTAAAGAAGTGGCTTTTCTAGGCCATGTTATCAATCAAGACGGAGTAATGGTGGACCCAAAGAAGATTGAAGCAGTCTCAGAATGGAAGCAACCAAAGAATGTGAAAGAAATTCGCAGCTTCCTAGGACTTGCAGGGTACTACCGAAGATTCGTCGAGGGATTCTCAAAGATCGCCCTACCAATGACGAAGTTACTCCGGAAAACCCACAAGAAGTTTGTGTGGGACGAAAAGTGTGAAGAAAGCTTCCAAGAACTCAAGAAGCGTCTAACAAGCGCACCAGTTCTGACGCTGCCAGATGGACACGACGGCTATGTGGTCTACAGTGATGCCTCAAAGCAAGGCTTGGGATGCGTGCTTATGCAGAATGGGAAGGTGATTGCCTACGCATCTCGTCAGCTCAAAGTCTATGAAGTGAATTACCCAACCCACGACCTCAAACTAGCAGCGGTGGTGTTTGCCTTAAAAATCTGGCGACACTACCTGTACGGGGTCAAATGTCAGATCTACACAGACCACAAAAGCTTGAAGTATGTGTTCACCCAGAAGGAACTAAACATGAGACAAAGAAGATGGCTGAAACTACTGAAGGACTACGACATCGAGCTGCTCTACCATCCGGGCAAAGCTAATGTCGTAGCAGACGCTCTCAGTTGTAAGACACAACAAGAGGGCTTGATCGCAATGCTAACAGCCCAGCCAAAGCTGCAACAAGAACTGATCAGAGAAGGCATCGAGGTCTGGTTCGAAAGACAACAGGGTTGTCTCAACACTTTGGAAATCCAATCCGATTTGTTGACGGAGATTAAAGAAAAGCAGACTGAGGACATCATGCTGATCAGGATAAGCGGCGAGGTACAAGAAGGCAAGGCACTAGGGTTCGTTATCCAAGATGACGGTTCCCTATGGTTTCAAAACCGAATTTGTGTGCCAGCAGTGGACGAGCTCCGAAAGATCATTTTAAAGGAAGCCCACTCATCTGCCTACTCAGTACACCCAGGAGCAAGTAAAATGTACAAGGATGTACGCAGAAATTTCTGGTGGCCAAATCTGAAACAAGATATCGCAGAGTTCGTATCTAAGTGCTTGGTCTGCCAGAAAGTAAAGATCGAACATCGAAGACCAGGAGGAAAGTTGCAATCCCTTTCCGTGCCAGAATGGAAATGGGAAGATATTGGAATGGATTTTGTGACCGATCTGCCCAAGACCCAAAAGCAGAAGGATTCTATCTAAGTTATCGTGGATCGACTCACCAAGAGCTCCCACTTCATTCCCATTCAAAAGAAGTGGAAGGCTCCAAAGCTAGCAACAGTTTTCGTCAAAGAAATAGTCCGCCTCCATGGGACCCCAAAAACGATCATCTCCGATCGAGACGGTCGCTTCATGGCCTCTTTCTGGCAAGGACTACACAAGGCCATGGGCACAGAACTGAAATTCAGCACAGCTTTTCATCCTCGAACTGATGGTCAATCAGAAAGGACCATCCAAACTCTTGAGGACATGCTTCGGGCGTGTGTGCTCGATCGCACAACAAGCTGGGATTACAGCTTTCACCTTATAGAGTTCACCTACAACAATAGCTGGCATTCCTCCATCAAGATGGCTCCCTTTGAAGCCATATACGGCCGGAAATGTCGTTCCCCGCTTTGTTGGGACGATAACGCCGACAAGATTCTCTTAGGTCCTGACCTAATAGAGAAAACTGCCTCCGAAGTCGCCCTCATCCGTCAGAGAATGTTGACCGCCCAGAGTCGACAGAAGTCTTATGCAGATCTCAAAAGGAGAGACATTGAGTTTACAGAAGGAGATAAGGTGTTTGTCAAAGTATCTCCTTCAAAGGGCGTTTTCCGCTTCGGGAAGCGGGGCAAGCTCAACCCTCGCTATGTAGGACCCTTCGAAATCCTTGAGAGAGTTGGCAATCTGGCCTATCGAGTTGCGTTACCACCCTCTGCTCACCCTGTGCACAATGTGTTCCATGTGTCACTCTAAAGGAAGTATGTGCCCGACGAATCCCACGTGATCAACTTCAACGATGTCGAAATCCAGTCGGATGGCACTTACGAAGAGAGACCAATCAAGATTGTAGAGCACCGAGTCAAGCAATTACGCAACAAAGAAGTACCTTTAGTCCGTGTACTTTGGTCCAAAGATGGCAACGAAGGTACAACGTGGGAAACCGAGCAAGACATGCAAAGGCGTTTTCCAGAGTTAATGTCTTCTTGAACACCACTAGCGTAATCCTTTTAAGGGGGTACTAGACCCCATAGCATCCTCACAAGTCGTGAGCTGTAATTGCTTTTGTCTCTACATTGTGGTACCGCCCTATTTTCTCTAAGTTTCGGGGACGAAACTTATTTAAGGGGGTACTATTGTAATATCCGCGATATTCCAAGTTCTTTTTATCATATTTATTATCGATTATTTTATTTCTCTAATTTCTAGAAAACCAAATCAACTTCTATTATTTTTCTTTGAAAGAGTTTATCAAGAGAATTAAAATAGACAAAAAAATGCAAAAAAATAATTCAAGGGGTATAAATTAATAAGTGAGGTAAATTAATAAAAAGAGCATTAGATAAAAATAAGAAACTTATTTATTTCATAAAATAGATTATACAAAAGGCCTAGGAAATTAGTTTACAAGCCTTGCAAAAAGAATGCAAGAGCCGGGATTTGAACCCGAGATCTCTTGCATTCCAACCTCACACGCCCCTCACCAAATCCCGCTAGACCATTACAATTTCTTGTTCACTTAGCCAACCATTATTCTCTTATAACAAATAAACTCTCTCTACCAATTTCAACATCAGACTAAAGTCTGATGGATGTACGTTGATTTGAATGTTGGCCATTGCATGCCAATTCCACCTCCATCTTGCTTGTTGACCACCCTAGAAGCATCACCCTTCCATCATCCTCTAGAAAGCACAAGGTTAACCAATGCATGGACCTCTCTTCCTCCTCCATTGGTCCATACCTTGAGCCATGGATTGCAATGTAACACCCCGACTTCCGACGGGGCACTACTAAGAAATAGACCTTACTAGGTACTATTAAATAGGTTGATAACTACACTTTAGGATCTTGCAACGCGGGCACGACGAGAAAACGAAATAAAAACATCCAACCTTTCTTTTATAAAAATATAGAAAACGTAGTTATGCATGAATTCCCGAAAACCTAATTATAAATATCCTGAATCTGACGAATCATCACCAACAATAAAATCATTCGACGAAAACAGAAGACAAGTCGTAATACCAACCCTAACATATTAATAAAAATAACATCCTAAAAATAACACAACTAAACTATCGTAAAAATAATCCCATCCCACTATGACACGCGCTCTTTATCGCTCCGGCCCGCCATCTGGCCTCGGTTCCTGCACGGCTCCCTGATTCATACCTGGAACTGAAAAATATTCCCCGAAGGGTCAGCGTCTAATCTACCAAGCTAGAAAGAATACGGAAACTGTAGAACGCTTTGAAACCATTTATCTAAAGTCAGCATACAATTCCACAATCGCAATCATAACTCTAAAGGCCAATACCTAAATTAGTTATATCAGTCACACAAGTCACATACGCATTTACAATCACAATCACACAGCAATGCAATTCTTCCTTTGTCCACAATCCGTCTTCCAAGGCGCTCATCACCGCGCCGAGTGCAGAGGCAGGCCCTCCCACTCCACTTCACAATCTCCCTTCTAACCCCTGGCTAAGCCTCCACTGGAGCACTTGCCAAAAACACACAGATAATAATTTTCGTTTTGAAGGGGCACGATTCTCCCAGTCACACGGGTCAAAGTAGCCAACACTTCCTCAACACCAGCTATGATGGGCCGTGTCGGAAACGGTACCAACACAGAGAAAACGTTCCAAAATATTTTCCGATAAATCACATTTAAAATCATTAACGCACACAACACACAAGGAGCTCAAAACAATTTAAAAGGTATTCGGGACTAGTTCCCAAAACCCGTCCTACAATATCGATATGCAGTCTAACAAGGGAGAAAAGAACCGAGCAAGTCGAAAAACGACTTACCTCGAACGAAGGATCCCCGGGAAGACGGAACTAAAAACCCGAACGAAAGCAATTCCCTAAATAGAAAATTAGCGTGTGAGACTAGATTAGATACGATCCGAACCTTACTACACGACCCTTAAAACAACACCTTATGGACAAAAACTACCACACTGTTAACGAATTTTCCCCTTCCCTTCAGTTTCTTCCTGATCAAAACAACCCCATAACTAGCTAACCTTCTACTACCTAAACTAATTGACTCATTCTTTAAACCAACCTTGATCCACTAATTTCATCCGTACTAGTAAAATATAGCAACTATGATTATTACTAAACTATTTAACTATATAAGTCTATTTCAACTTAATTAATATTAACTACTACACTAATAGTGCTCGGACTATCCATGACCTACTACATAAGCTAATTAACTACATAGCATACGTATATAATTTAAACATCAAAATTTGAACTATAACTTGCTCTAATTAACTAACCTAATAGATCTTTATTCTAACACATGCAAAAAAAATGAAATTGATTAAACAAGACCCATCCTTTCCCATAACCGAGTACAACCGAGATCCCTAAAACCCGATTTCACTAACGTGCAATTTAATAACAAAAACGTCTCCTTTGTACAACAACGAAGACCTGCAACTCTCCAGTACCTGATTCCCGTCCCCGACGAACAAGCTTACTCACCTTTCCCCACTCACATAAACTAGTCGACCCTCCCCCACGCTCCCCTGCGGAACCTTTCCAAACAAGTGAAAGAACAGATCGGGACTCGGGCGGCTTACCGGTGATTTTGGCTCAATCGGAAGACGGGTGCAATGTCGAGGTTTGTCGGCGATGAATTAACAGAATCGGATCTTTGGAATCGCCGGACAGGAAACCGGCGAACGAGGATTAGTACAACCATAGGATCACTGGAGACGACGACTACTGATTTTGACGGGTACTCCCTCGGATTGTGATCATCACCGCTGTCCGCGAGGGTGGTCGAAGGCGCTACCGATGCTGGTTATCGGAGAAGGCAATGAGATAGGTGGAGATTGGCTCTGAATTGGTTCTTGGTTTTGAAAGGTTATAAGATCGATGATTCACTAGATTATGTTTACCCGTTTGGTTAAATATCCCAATCTTGATAATAAATATAACGGGTTCTTAATTAATTGGTTGTTGAAGATAGAGATTTGGGGAGTAGATAAAAATATGGTTAGGATACGAATTAGTGAGTTGATAAAATTAATTAGCCTACTAGGTAACTAATAGATAAGAATAACTTAAGTGATCACCTTAGCGGAAAAGAAAATACTAATACTAATACTACTAATAATAAAAATGCAATTCGGAGTTGCTTGCAGGTTAACTAAGACGATTGCTTGTAGCCCAAGAAACTTGTTTTTCCTATCGAGAAGCAAAAACGAACCCATATATTACATGCAAGCTCACCAAGTTGTCTATAAATACCCTCTCCTAAGCATTCATCCAAGTCTTTTGCTCTCTCTTCTAGCAAGAACACCCTCTCCTTCAAAAAAATCAGCACCTTGCACATAGAAATTCTCCATTCAAAGTCCACAAAAACACCACAAAATTCCCTCTTCTTCCTTTGGAGCTCCCGCCGGACCACCTCCCTGCCCCCGCCGGACGTCGCCGCCCCCTCCGCGCCACCGTCCGCCCACGCCGGAGCCGCCGCCGCCTCTGGTGGTGCCGCCAAGCCCGCCGGCCTCCTCCCCTGTCTTCTCCTCCAGTGTTCTGTAAAGAACAGAATATCAAAGTATAGAAATTCTATCCTAAATCCTATTTATTTAAATTATGCTTTTATAAATTTATAAAGTTATTAGCTATTAGAAATTATTTTAGGAAAATAAGAAATAAAAATAGGTTTGTTAGTTAAAAGCTAGAAACAAAACTAATTTACCTTGGTAACTTAAGATATAAACAAATAGATAAATTTTTATGAATTTTATTACATGCATGCCTCTTTCATAATATAAATAGTGGTTTTACAAATAAATATAGTATACAAAATAATAATAATAATTATTATTGTCATCTTTGATCAAATAGGAATTTTAAAAGTTCTTATGCATGCATTAAACTAAAAGATAAAATCATACTATATGATCTTAGGAATAAAAAGGTTTATTAAATAAAACCATTACCATTTTTATATAAAGTTAACAAATTCCCTAAGTTAATAAAAGTTGTTGCATGACCTAATCTATAAAAGATTTAGGATTTATAAAATTGAGTGAATAAATAAAATTACGAAAATAAATATTTATTCAATAAAAATATGAACTTTAGCATATCTTATTATATGAGAGTTATTACAAAATATCATCTATTATTAGTAATGATAAAATAAGATATTATTAGCATAAGAGTTATTATTAGTATACTATAAGAACAAGTATATGATAGCATGAGATTTTTCGTTATAGAATATTATACCATTAATGGAAATATTACTAAGTCATCTATAAGGAAAGTATATTTTTATAATCACTAGGTGTAGAGATATTTGCATAAGACATAAGTTCTAGGATAAAAATATCAAGTAAGATATTACAAATATTCTAGGAGATTATTATAGCATAAGGATGACTTGCATGAAAGAAATCTTCTAATTATAAAGAAGATATTATTTTTATAAACTATAATATTATAATAACAAATTATAAATATAAAATAAGATTAATCTAAATTTAGACAAGTTACCTTATAAGGAAATTTAGAAACTTCTTATTATAGAAACTTCCTTATAAAGGAGTATATACATGACAATTTTATTTAAAAAGAGATTATGTAGGTAAATACTTTTCTATTAAGAAAATATTATTAATAAAGTATTTTAGATAAGGTAGTCAAAATTATAAGTTCCATCCTAGAATAAATAGGAAATTTAAAAGTAATATTTTATTGTCATGAATAAGTAAAAAGGATAATTTTTAATAATTATTTTACTAACTATTTAAATAAAGATTTTACGGAATAGTAAGGATATTACAAATCCAAAATAATAATAAAGGAATATTAT
Organism: Fallopia convolvulus; assembly: GCA_964016875.1. Classification (NCBI taxonomy): domain Eukaryota; kingdom Viridiplantae; phylum Streptophyta; class Magnoliopsida; order Caryophyllales; family Polygonaceae; genus Fallopia; species Fallopia convolvulus. The sequence goes on along the minus strand of OZ024722.1, from coordinate 185,257 downwards.
TATTTTGAGGAAAATAACTTTCTAAATTATTATTATAATAATTTAGAATCTCTAACTCTCTTAAAAAATATTATAAGAGATAATCCAAATCTTAGAAAGAAAATCATGATTTTGAGCCTTTTCGTAAATTTCCGTATCAATAGGTCGGAATCCTCGCTCGTAGTAGGGAATCGCATAAGTTACGTCAAGGCTCGTTTGATAGAACTCGTTACGCTAAGGCAAGTGGAATTTCCCCTTGTAACCTTTACAATCCATTTCGTGAAAATCCTTGATTGTTGGGAACCATTTGTATGCTTAAATAAAAATGAATCTAGGAAATATTGATTGCTAGAAATAACGACAATTGTTAGCGTAGTATGTTTTATATTCCTTTATTAGGATTATATATGCTAGTATGTTGTGATCTTGATTGAATACAATCTCGTTCAGAGATTTACCTTGATTAAACTAGAAAGGGGTGCGGGTTAGCCGACACCTCTATATAACATTAATAAGTCGTACGTCCATACGACTTTCGGGATCATGATCTCCATCCGCTCCGATTGTAAGGAGGGATTGTGCGGCACTCTAGCTAAGTGCCGGAGAATTGATGGTTCTCCTTCGGGTGGCTCGGAATATCCGCGTCCCACCACTATCTATTAAAAATCATTAATAAAGTCGAATATTTTCGTCACTATATAAGATAAGTGCGAATGCACACTTAAGACACCAAAACCGGACCGGTCTCAAATGATCGATCCGGCTCTCGGTCCGCTCAGGGCGCGAGAGGTTTTCACTTGTATGATTTAATGAAGGTTCCCAACATTCTTTCGAAATCCTAAAGAAGTCTACAATCTAGTAGTTCTTCTATTGCTCATCGAGTTATCTTTGTCCAAAGATATACTCTCCTTCGAACCTTAAAGCTCCACATCAACAAGTTTCATTATATAGCCCATCGTAAACACAACCTTAATACCTCTTTCAATAATATTTGAAAATTTCCAAAATACCATCGGGAAGTTCCCTTCCCGCTTGCTTAGTCTCTTAGACTAATTCTTCTTTTCCGCATTTTTGCCTGGCATTCTATCGCCCCTCGCGAATTATGTCAGAATCTAGGAACCCCAGCAAGGCGTGAAGTGAAGTGAAGACGAAGGAAGAACAAGGATTTCAAGATGTATCTTTCTATCATTTTGCTTTAGTTTCATTACGTTTCAAGAACAATCAGGTTTCGCATTTCAATTCTGGACAACTTTATGTTTGAACCAATGTAAGATGTTTTATAAGAACTAAGTCTCCCTCGGGAGCACCTTTTCTCATTATGTAATATGTTTTATTCCGCATTTTAATTGTTCTATATCATTCTAAAAGCCTTGGGTGTCTTTGGACGGTAAAGTCTGAGGTCACTGGCGGTAATACCCAATGTTGTAAAATAGGGGTGTTATAATATCAAATATATTATTCATACTTATACCCATATTCGATATATCTTGATATCTGTCTACTCATACCTTGATACTCATACGGATATCGATAATATCTCATATTTTTGATATCAATACCAAATGAGTCTTAAGTGATTAGTTTTCGAGACATGATAATGTCCAAATACATTTTTATGGTTTTTCATTTATATGAAATTACTACCTAACTTTTATATTGCCACCAACTACGTTTTTTGTTTTTGTTTTTGTTTTGGGTGCACCCCAACTATATATGTTTTTAACGGATCCTATTAAACGTTATATCAGGCTACTTAAGTTCTTACAAGGGTCCATTTGTTTTAAAAATTAATAAAGTTGGCAAATAAGGAAACAATGTGTTTCACATGAGGATTATTTGAATGGAAGCTAGGCAACGAATAGCATGCGTTGATTATTTTTTTTTGGTGTGTACATGAGGAATCAACTTTGGAATAACCAAGATTTTTAGCTGACCAGCCGATAACTAATTCATATACCTCTTTTAATTATAAAACAACTACATTTTTTTTCTTCAAATTGACCTAATAAATTACTCTCACTGTCTAAGTCTATTTATCTTTTAAGCATTTTACACAAATATTAAGACATGTATTATTCTTATTAAAATATCTCTATAAAATCATCAATACATATAATTATATTAATTCTCCTCCTTTTTTATTCCAACCTAATTAGTTGAGGGTAAATTTGGAAATTATTAGACAAAATAGCTAGAAGGGTTGTTGAGCGGACGTGAAAAATCAAACAAGAACAACGTACACAATAAACACACACAGATTTACGTGGTTCACCAATGGTGCGTTGGCTACGTCCATGGGCAAAAAGACATATCAGATTTTTATTAGGGAGAACAGATTAGAGATTACAAACTGGGAATTCTCTCTCAAGAACAAACCTTAATCTTTAAACTTTCTCTACAATCTGGAGGCTAGGCAAATATCTACTCTTTTGGCTACGGTTACATATGAGAGTATATATAGTACTCAACTAAACTCTAATGGGCTAGGCCCAAAAATATGCACAAGCCAATTCAAGTCACTTTTAACAAATCTCCACCTTGACTTGAATTCTCCCCAAACAGATGTACCAAACGCACCATGACAATGCAAGATGTACTAGAATTTCTTCTGCTTCAGAATTTCCCCAACTGGCTCAGATTTGCCCTAAAAGGGGCTCAGATTTGCCACAAAGGGCAAGTCAACAACTTGTGACGTTTAACAAGTCCAAACTATGTTGAAACTTGCTATGCGGAACCAACTTGGTGAACATGTCAATAGGATTATATATCAACAGTACCTAGGGCTGTCAAAACCTGATCCGGCCCGAGAAACCCACCCGACTCCGAAGCCGAACCGACAACCGAAAAGAATAAAAAAATTGCATATCTGAGACATGTTTGACCCGAATTGTTTGGCCCGAATCAAACAAAACACGAACCCGAGATTAACTTGAAATCGATTATACCCGAATGGACTAGTCGGATGCCACCTGATATCCAATGTTACCCGACCCGAAGTCATCCGAAAATCTGAAGTTACCCGACCCGAAACCATTCGAAAATCCAAAGTTATCTGACCCGAAATCATCAGAGAATTACATCATGTTTTAAAATATTAATAATAGTGAATATTTATTATAATTATCTTTTTTAATTTAAATATTTAGACCCTAGAGTTGTTAAACTATAAAAGTCATCATTCAATATATGGTCTCACACCAAATCCGGCTCACCCGAAATTTGATTAACCCAAAATCCGACCAAACTCGAAATTTGATTCACTCAAAATCCGAAAACCCGAAACCCTACTCACCCGAAATCCGACATAATTCGAAATCTGTCTAAACCCGAAACCCGATTTATCCGAAATCTAGTTGGACCGAAAACCGAATAACCCGACCGAAATTGACCTGAAAACCCGACTTTGCCCAATTAATTGAGCACCCGACCCGAAATGATCCAACCCAATTTGACCCGATTATCTAAATATTTGAATTTGATCTGAAACTGAATTGACTCGACCCGAAACCGACCTGACCCACCCGATTGACACCCCTAACAGTACCTACTTTCTTCACCTTGATTCTCTTCTCACCTCTCAAGAAAATGATACGAGCATCAATGTGATTAGTCCTCTCATGATGGACCTGATCCTTGGCTAATCATATTGCACTTAAGTTGCCACTCTATACTATAGCCTGATCATGATGTAGACCCATATCACTAACCAACCCTTTCAACCAGATCCCTTCCTTAGTAGCTTCAGTCAAGGCCATACACTCTACAATGGTAGTAGACAAAGTCATTGTTGGTTGGAGTGTGGATTTCCAACTAACCACAGAACCACTTAAAGTAAACACATAGCTAATCATAGATCTTCTATTGTCAACATCTCCAGCATAATCAAAATCAAAATAGCCTGTAACTAAGCATTGTGTATCACTCCAATAAATGAGACCAACATTAGATGTACCTCTAAGGTATCGAAATATCCTCTTCATAGCCTGCTAGTTCTCCCTTCCTGGTTGTCTTATGAACCTACTCACAACACTAACTACATGTGCCAAATCTGGACTTGTACAGACCATAACATACATCAAACTTCCTACAGCACTTGCATAAGGAATCTGTGACATATACTCCTTATCCTCCTCTGATTGAGGAGCAAACATAGTGAGGAGATGAATGTTAGCAACACTTAGAGTGTCAATAGGCTTGGAAGAGGACATACTAAACCTGTCCAACGCCTTCTTGATGTAGCCTTTTTGTGACAAGAAGAGCTTCTTCTAATTTTTGTCTCTAAGAATCTTCATTCCTAGAATCTTTCATGATGCCCCCAGATCCTTCATCTCAAACTCGACACTCAAGAGACCCTTCAACTTCTTAATATCATACTTCCGATCCCCTTAGTAGTTATCAACATGTTATCTACATATAGAACCAGATAGATAAAAGAATCATCTTGCAGCTTGTGGTAGTAGACACAACAGTCATACGCACTCCTAGAGAACCGCAACTTCATCATATAAATGTCAAACCTCTTGTATCATTGCCTCGAAGATTGCTTAAGTCCATATAAAGACTTCTTTAACTTGCACACATAGTTATCCTTTCCTGGAACTTGGAAACCATCCGGTTGAGTCAGGCATATTTTTTCCTCTAACTCTCCATTTAGGAAAGTTGTCTTCACATCAAGTTGTTCAAGCTCCAATCCTGATGTGTCACTATTGTTAGCAACACTCTAATGAAGGTGTGTCTGACTACTGGTGAGAAAATCTCATTATAGTCCACCCCCTCTCTTTGATTGAAACCTCTAGCAATAACTCGTGCCTTATACTTAACTCCCTCTGCTGCTGATGCTCCTTATTTCTTCTTAAGCATCCACTTGCAAGTAATGATATTTCTCCCTGGAGGTTGTATGACTAGATCCCATGTCTAATTTTTATAAAGAGACTCCATTTCATCTCTCATTGCAACAAGCCATTTTTCGGACTCAGTGCCTAAAACAGCTTCTTTGAAAGTAGATGGCTAATGAGTATTAATCTCTTCAGCAACCTGTAGTGCATAACCCACCATTAGACCTGAACAAAGTCGGACTAACCCGCCCAACCTGTACCGCCCGCCCGGAAAAATGGGCGGACTTGGACAAGATTTCTAAATCAAAAGGGTAAATAAGCCCGGTCCGCCCGAATTCATGGGCGGTACATAGACAACATTTTTGACCGAATATCCCGAACAACCCGCCCGAATGTCCAGGCGGACTTGGACATCCTTGTCGGCCCGAATCACCCGCTTGACCCAAACCCGCTTGAACAAATGGACATAATTTTTGTTCAAAGCCCGGCCCGAACCCGAGTTTGTACAAGTCTACCCACCATATCCTCAAAGTCGTATCTCTTAGGCGACCCGACTCCAACTCTCTTGGGTCAATCCAAAGCTATACTAGATGGTTGAGTTTCTGGAGTTGTAGATTCTGGACGATCAGTTTATGCTTGTAGCTCTTGATGCTCTTCTTGTTGCTGCAGATCGTTGTCATCATGATTGACCTACAACTCCACCTGTTCATCAACGTTGCTACTCTCTACTATAGATGTGGGTTTGGTTGTGACTCTAAGCATAGACTTTTCATCAAACAATACATTCCTGCTCAGAATCACCCTCTTCTCTAATGGAGACCATATTATATACCCATTTCTGTAATACCCCTATTTTGCAACGATGGGTATTACCGTCAGTGACCTTGAACTTTACCGTCCAAAGTCACCCTAGGCTTTATAAGGTATTAAACTTAAAGAAATGCGGAATTTAAATGGTAATACATGACATTAAAAGATGCTCAAGCTTGAGACTTTAAATATTGTCATTACATCTTAAACTATTTCAAAACAATATGATAGAGTTAAGCAGCGGAAATAATGAAACCTTGTTCTTGCAAAGCGTAGTGAATCCAAAAATACGAAAGAAATATATTTGAGAAGACTTGACCTTCCTTCCTTCAACTTTCTTGATTCTTCGTTTCTTTAAATCTTCGAGGGAGGTTTCCTAGAGTCTGGCATTTGTCACGAAGGGCGAGAAATACCAGGCAAAAATGCAGAAAAGAGCGGAATTAGTCTAAGGAAATTTTCAAATTTATCCTAAAAATCACGGATATTACAATAATACCCCCTTAAAAATAGTTTCGTCACCGAAACTAGGGAGAACTAGGGTTATGAAGAAAGAGATGGAATTCACACCCACAGAACTACGAGTAGAACAAAAGAAGCTCGTAGTACCCCCTTAAAGAACGTTTCATTCTTTAGTTAAGACGACGATAACTTTGAAAAATGTCTCTGCATCTTTCGCTTAGTCTTCCAAGTTTCTAAAGTCGTACCTTCATCACCACTCTTTGACTAGAGTACCTGGACTAGGGCACTTCTTTATTACATAGTTTTTTTTCCATTCGATGCTCCACGATCTTGTCGCATCTAAGCACTTAACCATTTTCCATTGGGTTAGTGCAAGGTCATCGTGATTTACTTAAATTCTAGAAGAATCTTATCTTTTTGAAGTTACTTAATTTTTTTTATCTTTTTGAAGTTACTTAATGGAACAAGCATTTCTCATAATTTATATCTAATATACCCTTATTAAATGAAAAAAAATTAAGTGACATGGAAAAAATTGGATGGGAAAATGAAAAAGTGATCTCACGCTTACATTAAATAGGAAAATGAAAAAGTGATCCCACTTTTTTAGGGGTATAATTGGAAAAAATTGAAAAAAAATAGTAAAAAGACATGTTTTGTGAAAAATAATAAATGAGCTAAAAGGATAACTTTTGAGAAACGGAGGGAGTATATGGAATAATATGTAGATATTTTGTACGATTTTGGTAAAGTTTTGTTAAAATAATATTTAAATAATTTATATTTATTTAGGATTAATTACTTATTTTAAAAGAGTTTATCAATTTTCTTATAAGATTAGTTTCTTTTTTTTTTGAATAATATGCTTAATTTATATCATGATAGAAAAATCATATTTTCCATTATAAATGTAAAGAATCTATAACTATATATTAAAGCTGTCCCTTTTCGAGCCACCAGAACGATTCTGACCCCACCTTATAATTACAAAATTAATTTTTATTCCTAATATTTTAACTTTTTTATTAAATTCTTCTTTTACTATTTAAATCTATCTTTAACATCAAACAAATCTCTATTTAGTATAACGATATCTTTTGAAAACTTCCTTATACAAGTATTTAAGATTAAAGATAAAATATTTTAGAATAAATATAAATCTTTAAGCATATATCTTTTGACGAATTTATTTATAGATATATATAGTGATTTTCTTTTATATAAAATTAATGATAAATATTTATAATTTTAAAATTTATAAAATTAGATAATAAAATATTTAATAGATGTATTAAAATATTTGATAAGCCCTAAATTTACGTAAATAAAAAGTAATAAAATGTGAAGAATATAATATTTGATAAAAAAAATTATACATTCTGCAAGCAATAAATTACTTATATTAAAATTTATATTATATTTTTATTTATTAATATCCTATTTAATTTATAATGTCTATAAAATATCGAATCGTAGTCGTACATGGTAAAGAATATATATATCTATAAATAAGTACGTGAAAAGATATTATGCTAAAAGATAAAAAGATATTTGTACTTATTTTAAAATATTTTAAATTTGTTATCTTTAATTTTAAATATTCGTATAAGGAAGTTTTCAAAAGATATTGTTTTACTAAATAGATATTTGTTTGATGTTAAAGATAGATTTAAATAGTTAAAGAAGAATTTAATAGAAAAAAGTTAAAATGTTAGGAATAAAAATTAATTTTGTAAATATGTGGTGGGGCCAGAATCGTTTTGGTGGCTCGAAAAGGGACAACTTTAATCTACTATATATATAAAAGCAATAAGATTTGGAGCCACCACATTGCGCCACATCATCTTTTGTCCCATGTCATTCCTAAAATGCACCACATCAGATTTTGACACGTGTCATCTCCTCATTAATTCATAGAAATTATGCAAATAAATTGGTAGTTTTGGAAACAAATCTAATAATATCATTCAATATTTTAGAAAGAATCCAAATTATAATTTTGGAAGTTTCTAGCATATCTACTATATATATTAATTATTCTTTCCACTTCATATTACACATGGCAAATTTTTTCCACTTAATTAAAATTTATTTTTATTTCCCAAATTTAGATAATATTTTAATTTTTGGTAGGAGATAATATCTTAACAAAAAAAATTTAACTAATGGTTGGATTTTTTTTCCTTATAAGCCAATAAAATATATATGCTCAATCTCATCTCTTCCATATTTTCAAAATATATCTTTTTTGCTTTATTTTTTTCATATTGTATCTCCTTCTTTTAAATTAAACCTATTTATCAAATATTGTCAAGGAAAATGAGCAATGTAGATTATTTTATGTTAATAATGTTTATTCTCAATTTTAAACTTAATAATCTATATTTATTTTATTTTATTTTATTTAAAAAATAATAATTTTTATACATATTACGGACAATAAATTACTAACATTAAATTTTATATTATATAATATTTATATAGTATATCTAAAAAAAAAATCGAGTCATATTATAACAGGATTCTATTCTATAGCACATTATAATAAGTTAATTTTGGAAAACAATTGTGAATTTTTAATTATAATATAGTTTTCAATTTTAAGGGTCCAAGTACAAAGGAGTATTTTTTGTTAGAAATTTTAAATATCAATGAATTTACGCATATAGATCTCTTCAACAAAAAAAATACTATTCACGCATAGATCTCCATACTGTAAAACGCTACATTAAATATATGTAATTAATGCCCTCAATATTAGTACTAAATTAATTTTTTGGGGTCAGGAAACGAGGCTACAGCCTTTACCAAAGCTTTTTATTAAAACCTAATAAAGCATTTCTCATGATAGATGATACATTATCAGAATTAATAACATTAAGCGCGCAAAGGAGCACGGAAATCAGTAAAAAAACTCCTCAGCCAGAAATAAACCAGTACCGGTACCATTATATATGTGACTAATTAAATTAACGAGGTATCCTTGTTGAGATCGAGTTTACATCGTTGAAATTGAAATAAACTATAATTGTTCGATCTATTAGAAAATATCCAGTTGCATTTGTTATATGAATTTGAAATCAATGTCTACTTGCACTTTTATTGACCCATTGACCGTTATGCTAACAACGTACTTGAGCTAGTTTTACAAACTTAGTGTTTGGACCCGGATTTTAGGCAAAGAAGCGTCAGCAAATAGTCAGGAAATCTCTAACGCATCTGGAGTTACGGAAGATCTTCGGGATTGGCTAAGTCGGTTGGAGGAGAGAAGGTCCGAGATATGTTTGTTACAAGATAGATTCCTCTCAAGATTGTATCCATTATAAGATAGAAATAAGCAAAGATTTGTTAGTTAAGAATAAGATCATATCTTTGATTAAGATAGAATATGCCCTAAGGGGCTATATAAGTCGATGTAACCCTTAAGGGCAGAGATATAATTCATTCGCCTGACTTCTCGTGATTTCTACATCAATAAAAACATATTTTCGTTCGTGTTCTTCCCGGTTTACTTGATCAAGGCCCGATTTAGGTCAAAGTTCTACCCTTGGTAAATTTTGGCTCAAACAATTTGGCGCCCACCGTGGGGCCGTGATCAACACAACCATCAGAAGAATTACCATTCTACTTCCTTCCGGATCAAGGAACGCGATGTCTCAAAACGGGGAAGAAAGCCCTAAAACTCCGATCGTCGAGGACGAGCAAAACCTTGAAAACCAAGGCATTCGGTCTCAGGATGAGGAGATGACGGACCTCAGACAACACATGGAATTTCTCCAAAAGGCGTTGAGAGAACAAAAAAGCTTTTATGACGCTCATGTAGAACGCCTCACCGCTGAAAACAGCCAACTCAAACAACAATACGAGGTCTTCGCTACGGGACGTCGCTCCCTCCGCGTCGCCCGACGCACTGACGGAATAGTAAAGAGGCTAGATTTTAACGCTAGAGAAGGGACTTCCGGAAAGAGTGCAGACTCGAACCCCCGAGACAAGGCACCCACACGACGAGAAGCGACTCCGGAGCCCATCGGCCGAATCCGCCGCGGAGAAGTCTCCCACGACGATAACCCTCCAATTAATCTCCGGTCAGCGGCTAACCAACGCCGAGCGCCATCTCAGGAAATCTGGATCGAAGATGATGACACCGATGGAGAGGATCGAGGACGGCGTAGGCCAGTCGATTTAGTCGCGGCCATCCGGAAAAAAGTGACTGAACAAATAGGTGTCATCGTCGACCAACTCTGGAGGGGCAGCCAAGGTTTCCAGCCTTTGGAGCCTGAAGCACCCGACGGGTTTGACGAATCTCCGTTCTCTCGTCGAATCGCCCGAGTGGAGATTCCAAAAAAGTTCTCAGTGCTTAGCATGCCCACGTACAACGGGACTACAGACCCTAACGAGCACATTGCCATATACAAATAGAAGATGATGACGAATGCGATCCCGTCCCACTCAAAAGAGGCAGTGATGTGCAAGGGGTTCGGCACAACCTTAATGGGGCCGGCCCTAACCTGGTTCATCAACCTCCCACGTGGGAGCATTAGATCCTTCGCGGATCTCTCGGACACTTTCTGGTCTCAATTCGCGAGCAACCGCAAATTTGAGAAGCAATCCAGCGACCTCTACCGGATCCGCCAACGGTACCAAGAAACTACCAGAGAATTCTTGGATCGCTTCAATCGCGAGAAGATCTCCATCCCGTCTTGCGACGTGACGACCGCGGTGGAAGCATTCAGCCAAGGGGTCACCCCCCGATAGTGGCCTGTACAAGGAACTAACTAAACACCCTTGTGCTACCTTTGAGGAGGTGCAAGCTAGGACTTTGGCGCACGTCCGGCTAGAGGAAGATAGGTCCCTAAGGAAGAGGTCTTCAGAGACGGAAAGAACTGAGAGAAGGGGTACCACGAAGATGGAAAGGCGGTACCACAAAGCTGGAACGCAACCCATCTGAAAAGGTATTACTTCTAAACTAATTCATTATCATGTTTCATTTCTAGACATTTCTTAGTTTTAGCTTAGAGAATCTTTAGGCCATTTTTGACTTTTTTGAATAAATGACTCAGGGCACTTGCCCACACTGTCGAACAAAGTTTTCAAATTCCTAGTTCATAAAGTTTATTTCACACATTTTTACATAATGCTTTGCGAGAAAATATTCTCCCATTCTTGCACACTCTCTTATTGCTCAAAAACGCAAACATGCGCTAATTAACGTTGCATACAACATGAAACGCGTTGAACACAAAAAACCACTGTTTAGACACATGGTTATACCGTCTAGAAACGACGAAGTCGTCACGAACACAACGTCGACGAAGTAACCCATAAGATGGTTACCCCCTATCTAAGTCCGATCAACAAAACATCCGATTAGTACGGGAAGGGGAAAGCTATAGCATATAACCCAAAATGGCCATATGCGCGGGACACCGCGATGACAGTACATCCTAAGTCCTAAACTTAAGGATCCATTGCCCAAAAACGCGTCAATACCTAATGACCCTTGGCGATGGCCAAAGGAAGCCTAATCGTAACTAACTATGCACGACCCTTTGCAGAAAATTAAAACACCTAAAACGCGAAATGTGAATCCACACGAGATTCACAATAACTCGCTAAAAAGAGGAGCACCAAAACTCCCTCTTAAAACGCTAAACTCTAACGCGTACCCCATCCACGGGCAACAAATTCCGGGAGATTCTCCAAGAATCTACCCATGCTAACATATTATGCAAGACTGTTTTTCAATATAGACAGATAAGTAGCAAATATTATATTGCGCCATTCACGGGGCGTCAAAACCATCCAAAAAGGACGCCACAAAAGTTTAGGCCACCGGGCCAAAAAACTACCAAGTCTTCAAACAGACCCCAGGGAGTATGATAACATACCATTAGTCCACTTATTACAGTCGGCTATAACAAAAACATCGGTGACGCAGGCTGCTGAACCACCACCAGAGCAACTCGCCCCAGATATTCTCCAAGCATCCACCAGTCCAGGGGTCGGTTCGGGCGACCACTGGACCAAGCCATACCTTGATTGGTTCCTACACGACGAAGTACCCAAGGACAAGATTGAAGCCAAAGCCTTAAGGTCGAAAGCAACACGATTCGCCATCTTAGATGGGATCCTCTTCCACAAATCTGCCGCAGGCTTCCTACAGCGCTGCGTAGAAAAGGAAGAGGCTGAGAAAATCATGCGCGATGTACACAACGGTGATTGCGGTAATCATACTGGGGGTAGAAGTCTTGCTAACAAAATTCTTAGGCAGGGGTGGTTTTGGCCAACCATTCGCCAGGACGCCACCGAGTATGCTCAGTCATGCGAAGCATGCCAACGGCACGCACCAGTCCCACATCAGCCACCAGAGATTCTCCATCCCTCCATCACTCCCTGGCCATTCATGCGATGGGGGGTGGACATTGTCGGCAAGTTACTCCCTTCCACGGGGCAAAAGGTGTTTTTTCTCGCCATGACAGACTACTTCTCTAAGTGGATTGAAGCTGAAGCCTTTCGGGAAGTCAAAGACAAGCAAGTAATCTCATTCATCAAACGCAACATCTTGAGCAGATTTGGGGTTCCCGCGGAGATTACTTGCGATAATGGGTCCCAATTCATAAGCAAGAAGATGCGCGACTTCTGCAAGGAATGGAACATCGACTTAGTCATGTCCACTCCCAGGTACCCGCAAGCCACCGGACAGACCCCATTCTCACTGGTACACGGCTGCGAGGCCGTTATCCCGGCCGAGGTCTTAGTCCCAACCACAAGATATGGACTCGCTACCCCAGATAGCAACAGGCATGAACTGGAAGCAAATATGGATACTATCCAAGAACTCAGAGAGGCTGCCCATGCTCAGATCGCGAAGTACCAACAACAAGTGGCTAGGAGTTACAATAAAAATGTTCGAGTAAAGAGTTTTCAGCTTGGAGACTGGGTGCTGCACAAGGTTTTCCAAAACACCGCAGAAGCAAATCCCGTTTTCCAAGGCGTCTCCAAACGTCATTTCAACTTAAATGCAATTTTCGAAATTTGAAGTTTAAATTTTGAAATTGCATTTAGGGGTATTGTTGGACCCAGATTTTAGGCAAAGAAGCGTCAAGAAATCTCTAACGCATCTGGAGTTACGGAAGATCTTCGGGATTGGCTAAGTCGGTTGGAGGAGAGAAGGTCCGAGATATGTTTGTTACAAGATAGATTCCTCTCAAGATTGTATCCATTATAAGATAGAAATAAACAAAGATTTGTTAGTTAAGGATAAGATCATATCTTTGATTAAGATAGCTAGAATATGCCCTAAGGGGCTATATAAGTCGATGTAACCCTTAAGGGCAGAGATATAATTCATTCGCTTGACTTCTCGTGATTTCTACATCAATAAAAACATATTTTCGTTCGTGTTCTTCCCGGTTTACTTGATCAAGGTCCGATTTAGGTCAAAGTTCTACCCTTGGTAAATTTTGGCTCAAACACTTAGCATATAACTATGTGTATGATTTACCCATTATTGTGATAATTAATTAAGGATTATTGATCGATCCATTACCTGTGGCTGTATATATATAAAACGGAATAGTTTTGAGTAAATGTATCATGATCAGCTGGTCTCTTCACTCCTAATAATTAACAATGATAAATTCAATTATACAGATCGATAACCAGCCTACCAAAATGAAGCAAAGAAAAGTCAGACTTGATAGGAGGAATTGAGTACTCCATGCAACAGTAATTAATAGACGATCTAATGAAAATAAAAACAAAATTTGACTTTTAAGTACGTACATACGTGTATCGATCCGAACCCCTTGAGGCTTGAGCTGATTCTATAAATAAGGAAGCCAAGCCGCCTGAATCCTTCACATGCACTTATAGTTCTCTCCTCATCCGTCTTCTTCTTCTTCTTCTTCCTTTCCCAATCGCCATATCGATCGATCGATCATTTTGTATTTGTTGGGTTGTGTGTGTGGCAAATGGAAATAATTAATATTCATGTCTTGATGCTACTATGGCTGGCGTTTTGTACGTGCACCTCCGTATTATTGTGGGGAGCGGAGGCGTCTCACGTAAGTCACCCGAAGCTGGCATCCATGAAAGCCACCACCTCCGTCGTCAACCAAGCTCTTCGAACTGGATTCCATTTCCAGCCTCCACAAAATTGGATCAATGGTGCGTAACTTCCATCTGCCTTCAATCCTAGCCTATTCGATCATGTCTTTCATTCTCTCTCTATACATTATATACATATATATGTATCAATCAAATCGTACGTTTAGTTAAGTTTTGAATCACTTCCAATTTAATTTCGATCGGTTTATATTTAACTAACGATAGGAAAGAAATGATCAATGACTATATTTTTTTTTTTTTTTTTTGTTATGATCGATCGAATTTTGTCCATAGCTAGCTAGTCTCGCTGAAAGATTTTTTTTCATTACTTTATAATTTGTGAAATACGTGAATGCACGTAAATGGTAGAGCTAGTAGCGCTGTCTCAATCCATGAGTTAATTTGCAGTATGAGAAAAATTGTGAAATTCAGGGATGTTAAAATTATTAATTATTATCAAGTCAGCAGGCCAATTATTCGTATCAAGTGGCCCGCAGAAAAATAAGATCAAGGATTCAAGAGACTAGCCAGCTTTGACTATTTTAGCCTCTCTCACGTGGAAGAATTAATTGTTTATGCTTTAGCTTTTACGTATAATTTTCTACCCGGTAATTAACACAGACAATTACAGAAAAATCAAAGTATAAAATTAGAAATTTATACGTATAAACTTAGAAAATCTGCCTTTATTTTTTGATCATGGGAAATTTGCGTATTAATTTCAATATCATAAATAAATACATTAAAGGCCAAACAAGGTGTGAGATTCGTACGCAAAAATTATATCTTCATCACGAGAAGATTGTCACTGCATGAAATGCGAATAAAAGCGGAGTACCCTTTTCAAATATTGACTCATAAGGTTGATAACGAATCGATATTATCTTATGTTTTGTACAATGACATAAATATAATGCTGTATATGATTTTTTTTTTAATTATTACAAATATCAAGGTTGCTAGAGTCGTGTATAAGAACTGCTTTGTTTTCTGATTAATTGAATTGGAATCATCAACATATATATGTTTTTTTAAGTCTGCCATAATTCATGGAGACCTTAACGTGTTGTACTAATAATTTAATATTTACAACTCACATAACAATAATTACCCTCATAAATATTCCCATGAGAAAAATGTATATGTATAATTATAATATAATTAAAATGGGTTTGGTTGTCTTGTATGATTCATCCAAGGTCAATGATAATATTCAAAAATCACAACTATACTTATACTAATAAACTCGTGTCGTGTAATGTAAACTAGCTCCTTGTTTGCATGCCCCCTTTGAAAATATATATTGAGAGAGCTTAGGATTTTAATGATAAATATGTATAAACTGATAAATAATATTTCTTCCTACAATTAATTTTTCAAGCTTGAGTTTCAAACTTGTGTTACTTAATTGTTGATAGCTTTCAAACTTGAGTTTCATTTTTCTAGCCAGATTTTTGACTTTTTTTTATTCAACTGTGTCAAACACACACACCGACTGATCAATGCAAGTTGGGTGTATCAAATTTGGATATATAGATATGATTGCGTTACTTACTGTAGGCCAACCATATCAAGTTATATTGACTAGTCTTATACTTTTCATATCGTCAGATTAATATGCAAATGTTGACTACCCTAGCACAAACTGTATTCAATTCACACAATTTCATATGCAAACAATTTGTCTTAGCCTTTTCATATCATCAAGTTATATATATATATATATATATTGACTAGTCCTAAGTACTTTGTCTTAGCCTTTTCTTATGCAAACAATTTCATCTGTGTATTAATTCACTGACCCTATAAATGTTTCCATTTTGCATGGAATATTCCAACGGCTTCCTTGTACGTTGCTAATCAACCGATACACCAACAACAGATCCCAACGGTAAGTTATATACACATCAACGTACACTACTCTCTAAATCCTAGCTTACTTAATATATATATATATGTTAAAATTGTAACCTGATCAATCTTGTACGTTTCAAATAATATTATCTTAACAGGACCTTTGTACTATAAGGGTTTCTACCACCTCTTCTATCAATACAACCCTAAAGGAGCCATTTGGGGCAACATAGTGTGGGCTCATTCAGTATCAAAAGATCTCATTAATTGGGAAGCACTTGAACCCGCAATTTGGCCTTCTAAACCATTCGATATCAATGGCACGTGGTCCGGTTCAGCAACCATCCTCCCGGGCAACAGGCCCGCTATCCTCTACACGGGGTTGGATAAAGATAAGCGACAACTCCAAAATGTAGCATATCCTGCTGACCTCTCGGACCCGTATCTTAGAAAATGGATTAAACCGGATTATAACCCGATTGTGTCACCAAGCAAAGACATCAATGCCAGTTACTTTCGCGATCCTACAACTGCCTGGTGGAACAATGGGCACTGGCATATTTTGGTGGGTGGTAAGAGGAACCATAGAGGAATGGCATACTTGTACAAGAGCAAGAACTTTAAAAACTGGTTTAGGGCTAAGCACCCTTTGCATTCTAAAGACGGAACTGGAAATTGGGAGTGTCCGGACTTCTACCCGGTTGCTTTAAAAGGGGAAAGTGGAGTGGAGACTTCTGTATATGGTCCTAATGTTAAGCATGTTTTGAAAATCAGTCTTGATCTTACAAGATATGACTACTACACAGTTGGAACCTATGATCCAGTGAAAGATATATATGTGCCTGATAACACATCAGTTGATGGTTGGGATGGTTTGAGGTATGATTATGGAAACTTCTATGCATCCAAGGTTTTCTACGACAACAATAAAAAACGGAGGATTTTGTTGGGGTGGGCTAACGAGTCAGATACTACTGCCGATGATATTGCCAAAGGATGGGCAGGGATCCATGTAAGCGAACTTAACATTGTTTTATCAAAAAAAATCACCGACAAAAAATCAAGGTTAATCTTACATGTTTATTGTTACTTGCTATTAGGTAATTCCTCGGAAAATTTGGCTTGCTCCAAACGGGAGACAACTAATCCAATGGCCTGTTAAGGAGCTTGAAACTTTGAGGACTAGTGAAGTTAAGCTACCCAAGCAATTGCTAGGTATTGGAGAACATGTTGAAGTCAAAGGGATAACACCAGCTCAGGTTTGTTTGATTGTTTTTTTTTCCATTTAAGATTCACTCATTAGTGCTTTTGATTGTTATGTATTGTACTTAGTAGTTTATGTGCACATACAAGTTCTTTTCAGTTCCAAAATCCATCTAATGTAAATGGATCAACTTTTGCAGGCTGATGTAGAAGTTACGTTCACTTTACCAGCACGTTTGGACAAAGCAGAACCATTTAACCCAAAGTGGACTAATGCACAAGACCTTTGTGCAATAAGGGGCTCAACGGTTCTAGGTGGGGTTGGTCCTTTTGGTCTCTTGACATTGGCGTCTAAGAGACTTGAAGAGTATACTCCCGTGTTCTTCAGGATTTTCAAAGCCAAGTACAAATATGTCGTGCTCATGTGTTCTGATGCAACAAGGTTCAGATTCTCTATCCTTCCCTTATTTATTGTGTACTAGCTGCATTTCAACTAAGGACAACTCATCCATCATTAATATTAAATTAAGCTCTTGTTGGATTTTATCTTGATTTCTTGGAAAACAGTTCATCTTTGGATAAAGACAATTACAGACCATCATTTGCTGGATTCGTAGATGTGGACCTCAAAGACAGGAAGCTCTCTCTTAGGAGCCTAGTAAGTTGTTCAATCTTGAGTTTTTTAGTTCAAACAACATTTGGCCTTTGATAATTAACAAAAAGTGAGTTATCAAACAAAATAATTTCCATGGGAGTCAATATTTCCTTTAATGTATATATTTATTGTGACAATGCGTATATGTTCATGTATCTAGATTGATCACTCGGTTGTGGAGAGCTTTGGTGGCAATGGAAAGACAGTTATAACATCAAGGGTTTATCCAACAATAGCAAGATTGGATATGGCTCATTTATACGTATTTAACAATGGTAGTGAGGCTGTGACATTAGAAAAGTTGACTGCTTGGAGCATGAGAAGGCCTCAAATGAACAACTAGACATGAAATAGTTGGACTGTTTAAGGATTCTTGCTTCACCCATTTTCATATATCAATTCTTACAGCAAAGTTACTGTATTACTTTTTGGGTTTAATTTATTTTCTTAGAGAAAGATCACTTGGTTCATTCAAACTAGAGGGGGTGTGATTTAACTCATCAATGTAAAAATTCCAATAGGATCGTGCATTGGTGTCTTCTTAAGAAATAAAAAGTAAAAAAGATTGTAATTTTTTCTTTATCAGATTATGGTTGGTGTAACATTGATTAAGCTTTGTGAGTGGAAGGGCATTCATTCAAAATATGTTCCTGTTTTATCTTTCTTTCTTAACGTATAATACTTTTTTAATATTTACTAAACTATGGAAAAAAGAAAACAGGGGGCGACCTCTCGATCTACCAGGCCTGTCTAGTACACCGAATTTCTTTCCTTATCAAAAAAAAAAGAAACTCCTAAAATGTGCATATCACACGTCTAATATGGTGTGTTGGAAAAAAGAAACCTCCGCCCCTACACTTAGGTGAAAAATCAAAGTCTCACCATTCTTCCTACCACTAGATCGAGCCGGTCGGTGTAAGCCGATTTACCTGGTTCGTGCGCTTTGCCGGCTAGTTCATGGACGAGGAATTTACCTGGTGGGTCCCTCATTAAAAAAAAAGGGATTAGCTTGGCCAAGGAGCCCAATCTTTTTATAGTTTTATTCTACGCTTCCAAATGTTTTCTATGACATTTAGATACGTATTCCTGCCTGACAACTTAAAGTTATAACAGAATTCTTGTATGATTGTTAATGCAGCCAAATAAGAAAGCCAATGCAGCATAAAATGTGTTTAAATGGTTCTATATATCCCAGGCCATCAGCAAATGTGCAAAAAGGCTTTGCAATCAACATTGATTGAAAATTGAAGTGCACAAACAACAAACTGAGCAAGTGCATAAACCAGATTCCCAAATGCAATGCTCACACTTAATGGCTTATGTTTTTTGGATTATGCATTTGTTGGTGAGTGATTCTTACTTCCCAAGAGATTTGGGAAGGGTCATGTGCCAATTTCTCATCAATAAAGGAATTTTTCCATATGAATAAAAAGACAGTAATGGGAGAAATGACAACATAGTACGTGGAATTGAAACAAAACAGCCAAATCTTCAATTTTCATTGTAAATATTCAACATTTTCATGATGGCAATCCAAACCAAGACCAAAGAAACGCAAAATTTGATAAGAAGAAATCCTTAAAACCACAAACTAGAGCTCTACTCAAAGACCCATAATCTGAGACCAGAAGAAAGCAATATGATTTGCAAAGGGCAGTATATATCCTCACAGCCTCCTTCCTCTCCTACCACCCTTCCTTCGGGTGCTGTCAGTCGGAATGGGAGTCACGTCCTCTGTCAATAAGAACAAAGAAAATAAAGGATCAACTATTCTGAAGAAAAAGTAAGATATGCAAAAACTGGAAAGAATGAAATTTATGGAAAAATTCTTACCAATACGGCCAATTTTCATGCCGGAACGAGCAAGAGCTCTGAGTGCAGACTGAGCACCTGGTCCGGGAGTTTTAGTTTTGTTGCCCCCAGTAGCACGAAGCTTTATATGGAGAGCAGTGATGCCCAACTCCTGTAGAATGAAGACACAGCAGGTTAAGTTCTTAGCACCCGGACAAACTATCTATCTTCTCATAGTTTGAATGATAAACAGATTTCAAGAAAGCATACCTTGCAACGCTGTGAAACATCTTGGGCTGCAAGCATAGCAGCATAAGGAGAAGATTCATCTCTGTCAGCTTTCACCTTCATCCCACCTATTTCAAAGGTGCAAAAATTAACAAGGATAAAAAGAAATGACAACGAAGAAGAAGGATGAAAGTAAATCAAGTTGATTAATAGCTCGCTCAACATTTTTGTTGTCAGTATTCTTGAAATAGACAGAACACAAAAGCGCGCATTTACACAATACAAATACAAATAAACACCCTAAGTAACTCCATTCCTAACAATACTAAATTATTACAAGGGCCAGTTTGTTTGTATACCTGAGGTAGGGAATCGTGTTTATGAATGACTCAAACCCATTTTTGTGTTTGGTATGAGAAAGTATCTGGAATGGGTCATTCCAGGAATCACCTAAACCCCCAATTTCATACCTGAGTTTTTACATGGGTTTGGCTCATTCCTAATTGGCACCTTCAACATCATCTTCTTCAACTGTTTTCATCAGCCTTTACTGCAACTTCTTGTTGCCACTGTTCCCATATTCTCTAACCTTGTTCTTCACCTTAATAATTTCTTCAACCTTAGTCCCCAATTTTTCAGCGATTTTTTGTATGCTTTCAAATTTTCAAAGTGTTTGTTCGAATTGGAGTTTATTGCAAGTTCACTATTAATCTTGAAGTGAGGATTGAAATGGAACTAAAAAGGAGGAGAAGTGGAGGATGTAGGAGAAGGTACTAAGGTAGCAGGAGAAGAAAGGCCTCCAGTGGTGAAGATTTGGCAAATGTGAGTGAAACCCTAATTTCATTCCTATTTTGTAACCAAACACCACACTTGGGAATGAATAAATCCGATTCCTATTCTGACCCGATTCCTGATTCCAACCAATACCCAGTATAGAAACAAACAGGGCCTTAATGCAGTATATATGGAATGAAGTTGACAGAAGAGTAATTCGAAAACATCATCATTTAGCAGTGACAGATTAGAACCCCATATATAAGAATCCCAGTACATGGAATTTGATCTAAGATTTTCAAATGTAGAAAGCTAGTTCAAGAAAAGCTAGAATTACCAGATAATCATGTCAGCTAGGGAGTCGAATGATACAACTTTAATAGGGTTTATCAGATACATGATAAAAATAAAATCAAATGTTCTAGGCATGTGACAATGTATCATCATCAATGGCAATTGGGAAATGCAAATCAAACTTACCAGTGATGCGAACCATTGTTTCCCTTCCAGACAAATCAGTGACGTGCTGCATTTTTCAAGCCATCTAAAATTGAGATCACTAGATAGCAGCAAAGAAGGCAATGGAAACCTAAAAAACTGAGTAATTGACTTACAATGAAGGTGTCGTTGAACGAAGCAAAAATGTGAGCAACGCCAAAGACATGTTCCCCAGGCTTCACAGTTGGGCCAAGAGTGACAGTCTCCTCCTTGGGCTCCTTGGTCCTTCTCTTCGACTATAACGGAATCAAACAAAATCGTCGTCAAGTCAACAACATTATGTAGAGCCAGAATCAAAAGCGTGTCCCTAGAGCTATAGCTGTTCAGGATAGGTTAACCCTAATCTAATGCGGAAACCGTGCGCTGGAATTCCACACAAAAAAATCCTCGAATGCTAAAATGCTCGGACAAAAAGCGTCCAAATCTCATCAACTCCTTGGCAGATTTCTCAAATATGTTCGATTCTAAACACGAGGCCATCTACAAAGAGGGATGCGGAACAGAGAGGAACTCACCATGGCTGGATTGGGGGGTGCGTGAGAGGTCTGGCGACTGGGGATTTTCCGAGCTCTCTGCCTCCAAACACCACTCAGCGAAAGTGGAAGACACGGATATGCATTGTCATCTTATATGCTAGGGTTTTAGGAATTCGCTGATGAGTTTGGATTGGGCCTTTTATCAACAAAAATAACCCACGTTTGGAGGTAAATAATGTCGGCCCAATTGTTACATTTTTTTTTTATGTCATAAACAAAATAGTGTTCAATTGCATTGTCAAAAACCAGTCCTAGAATCTTCAATTCTAAGTTGAACTTGCAAGACTCCGACAGTCCGACACAAATGGGAGATATTTTATATAGTTTTGGTGAAAGAATCGTGTTTTAACAGGGTGCGTCGCGGTGGATAATACATGTTACATAATGCCTCAAAAAAATACAAAGTTGACAGCTGTGGGATTTGAACCCACGCCCTTTCGGACCAGAGCCTAAATCTGGCGCCTTAGACCACTCGGCCAAACTGTCGGATGATATAAATTAAACGAG
Organism: Fallopia convolvulus; assembly: GCA_964016875.1. Classification (NCBI taxonomy): domain Eukaryota; kingdom Viridiplantae; phylum Streptophyta; class Magnoliopsida; order Caryophyllales; family Polygonaceae; genus Fallopia; species Fallopia convolvulus. The sequence continues at coordinate 163,019 of OZ024722.1, read as the reverse complement.
TTTTCATTATAGAAGCGCGGACGTTATTACTCAAGTCACCGCTTGCTTCTCAAAACCAGCCTATTACAGATTCTTACAGCCTTGTGTTTTTTAATTGAGCATTGAAGTGAAAAAGAAGGATCTCAACTGAAGAGGCAGATAAAACAAAATTCCTTGTTGAATCTCTTGAAGAGCATACATACTGATACAGTAAAGAAAACACATCCTTTGCTCAACAAATGTTGTTACATGTATAAAGTCAGATAAATTGCATGCACCATCCCGGTGCACAAGAAATAGAATGATCTAATTCACTCATGATATCCTTCATATTCACCCTACAGGCTACAGCATTCATTCCCTTGAGACTTGAGAGAAGTAGGGTAGTAATTAAATTCTGGCAATCTCCACAGACTTCTTGAGTGCTGCAAGCAGGCTCTTCATGATCCTGGGTTCACCAGGGGGAGGCTGGTCCTTGTTGGCTCCATTTCTAATGGCCCTGAAAAGGGGGCCCGAATCTCCACTCCCCGGAAACACAAGGCAATCAATGTACGCCATAACCTCTGTCTCGCCGTCTCCCATGGTCACAAAACCTAGCCTTACTCCTCCTTGTATTTTGTCAATCTGTACAAACATCCATCTTAATTTGCTGCATCAGCCCTTATTATTATTATATTATTCATCAAGTATGTAAGTGAATTGTGGAACCCAACCAAGTAACCAACCTTGAGGGGCAACGGCAGAGGAATATTGGCTCCTTGACAGAGACTATTAGCCCACTGGTAGGTTAGGTACATTAGAAAGGAATTTCAGTCAAGCAATTTCACCAACGGATCCACAAAATCAAATCTCAACTAGAATTGAACTAGAGGGATAATAACTTTTCACCTGAAATAGCAGAGTTTCGAATCTCGGGATATCGGTGTCGAGCGGGAGCTTCATTGTCCCCAGAGAGACTCCTTCTCCGCCTGAGATGCCGGCGTCCTCTTGCGACGACTTCACTACTGGAAGAAACCTTCTTCTGCGGCTTGACAATGAAAATGCGTTAAAGAAGCTGATGCTGATCTCCGGCGAAGAGATTGCAACCGATTTGAAAGCCGCCGGAGTAGAAAATCCCTGTGCTTTGTTTGGAAGCAAGAGCTGCCTCATGGCAGATGAAGAAGCCATCATTATTCTTCTTCTTCTTCGATTGAGAACTCACGACTGACGACGAGTCGGATAAGCTGAGGAGATATTCAGATAATAGTTAGTGGCAATAGGCTTTATTGAGTTACGTGGCGCTTCTTGATTCGGGGCTGGAATGCAAAACCAATCTTTTCGTGACTTTCACCTAGAGATGCCACATATACCAATCAGCTTCACCTGTTGTGACTAATAGGAATTTTTTTCTTGAGATTTTGACCTTGAATATTTACAACATATTTATTATAGCAAAGAACTACAGGAGCCCTCCAACCCCAAGCTTTCAATTACTCCAGTAAACCCAACAAGGACGAGTATAGATGAAAACACAAGTCATAGATATGTCCAAACGGGCCCTTAATATCCTTGGGGGTTTACATTATTAAAAAAAGATTTGTATATTATTTCAAGTTTTTCTGTCATCTCTCCCTCTCCTCTTTCAACCACCAAATCCAATCTTTGTAGCTGGATCTCAACTCCTTAAACCAGCTCAAATATTCCTCTCCTCCGCATTCAAGGAATTCAATTAAAACCCTGATATCAAATCCGAAAAGGAATTCTTCCTTATCAAACGCTCTGCTTCTACCTCTGATTGATTTCATTATCGTGGTCCTCTGAAGGTAAGGGCATTCATATATAATTCTCAATCTTAATTTGTGTTCTTGTTCGATCGTTGGCACGTTCTACATTCGAAATTTCTAACGGACGTCTAGGAGAATTAAGATATGATAATCTCATGTATGGAATTAGACATATGTGTGGATCGGAGATTGGTAGAGTATGATCTTATTTTCATAGTCAGTTTGATTTGTGGTTGGTCAATTATATGTAATTTCCGTTTGCAGGAAATTTTATTGTTTGGGCTGTTCAAATTGGTATGGGTAAATCAAGTGGGAAGAAGAAGAAACAAACTAGAGATAAGTCAGATGCAAACTCCAATCCTAAGAAAGCTGGGGTTGGGGACGATAACCCTAAGGGGGTTTATGATAAGGACACTCAAGTGTTCATTGCAGCTTCTCAAGAGCTCAAGGATGAAGGAAACAAGTTGTTTCAGAGGAGGGATTATGAAGGAGCCATGTTGAAATATGAGAAAGCATTGAAGTTGCTCCCAAGGAACCATGTAGATGTGGCTTATATTCGGAGTAATATGGCCGCTTGCTATATGCAGATGGGCATTTGTGATTACCCCCGAGCTGTACACGAGTGCAACCTAGCCCTTGAAGTCTCCCCCAAGTATACTAAGGCTCTCATAAAGAGGGCTAGATGTTATGAGGGACTTAATAGGTTTGAATTAGCATTGAGAGATATCAATTCAGTTCGCAGAATAGAACCGCATAATTTGACTGCGTTGGAGATTGCAGAGAGGTTGAAACAGCATATTGAGAGCCAAACCAATAATCGGGCTAATGATAATGCTCCACCAAAAGATGTTGAAGTTGAACCTCCTTGTGCTTCTCTTCACAGACCAGTTAAAGAGAGAACAAAGAAGAAGAGGAGTGGAAAAAGTGAGGAGAAGGAAATAAAGGTGGAAGACAGCAAGGCCAAGGCGGAAAACAAGGAGGACAAGAAGGCAGAGGATAAGTTGGTTGTGGAGGAAAAGCTGACTGCTATGGAGGATGAGATGAAGAAGACTGTGAAATTGGTGTATCGAGAGGATATAAGGTGGGCTCACTTGCCTGTCAATTGCAGCCTTTTTAAATTAAGAGAAATCATACATGATCGTTACCCAAATTCAAAACCCGTTCTTGTCAAATATAAGGATTATGAGGGTGATATGGTGACAATCACTAGTGATGAAGAACTAAGATGGGCTGAAGCATCCGCCAGTTCTGAGGGTTCTATCAGGCTGTACATTGTTGAAGTTGATCCTGAGCAAGATCCTTTCTACAAAATGCTAAGAGAGCAGGAGGATGCATGTGTGATTTCAGAGAATGATGTAGTAGTGAATGGCAGTGTAAAAAAATCAATGGATATATCTAGAAGTTCAGCTTATGTGGATGAATGGATAATCCAGTTTGCTCAGCTCTTTAAGAGTTATGTTGGGTTCAGTGCTGATGCATACTTGGATCTTCATGAGATAGGAGTAAAGCTTTACTCCGAGGGTATTGAAGAGACGGTTACAAGTGAGGAAGCTCAAGGTCTTTTTGATATGGCTGCTATGAAGTTCCAAGAAATGACAGCCTTAGCCTTATTCAATTGGGGCAATGTCCACATGGCTCGGGCAAGGAAGAGGGTAAATTTTACTGAAGAATCTCCCAGGGAAGATGTCTTTTCTCAGGTCAAAGACGCATATGAATGGGCACAACAGGCATACGTTGCGGCTGGGAAGAGATACGAAGATGCGTTGAGAACAAAACCGGATTTCTATGAAGCTCACTTGGCTTTGGCCCAGCAACAATTTGAGCAGGCCAAGCTAGCTTGGTATTATGCCCTTGCAAATGATGCTGATCTAGAAACCTGGTCTTACACAGAAGTACTCGACCTATACAATAGCGCCGAGAGCAATGTAGAAAAGGGTATGCAGATGTGGGAGGACTTAGAGCCACAGTTTATAGAAAACCTCTCTGGCATGAGTGAGGACCCTACCCACATGCAGAAGATCGGTTTGAATTACATGGATAATGATGTATCAGCAGATGAGTTAGCAGAGCAGGCGGCCAAAATCAGGTCCCAAGTTAATGTTTTGTGGGGCTCAATGCTTTATGAACGATCTATTATGGAATATAAACTGCAGCTGCCAGTGTGGCAAGAGTGTTTGGAGGTTGCTATTGATAAGTTTCAACTGACAGGAGCTTCTCAATCAGAGTTAGCTGTCATGGTTAAAAATCACTGTTCAAATGATTCTGCAATTGAAGGTAATTAGGCTAAATAAATTAAAGTTTTATTTCTTCAACTTTTTTATTCAACTGCTTAACGTCTACAATGATTGCAGGCGTAGGATTCAAAATTGATGAGATTGTCCAAGCTTGGAATGAGATGGATGAAGCAAAAGGATGGTACAGCAGTGTTCCATCTTTCCGGGTGGAACCACTTCTTAAAAGACGAGCTTCAAAGCTTTATTCTGCACTGGAGCTAGCTTGAAATTACTTTCGTCTTCTAGCACAATGCTCAGTTCTACCTTCCAGTGGCATGCCATCAACAAAAGGCTAATGTACTTGAGGTAGGTTTTGATCATATCAGATATAGCATGTATCATAGTGAAAGGTAAGTTTCATTCACATTGATTGGATAAGCCCTTGGAATTATACAAAAGATAGAATACAAAGCAAATGAACTACTATGATGATGTAGTTGTTCTGTTCTTTGCTGGTATTCGTTTTTATGCATCTCTGGTGCTTGCATCTCTTGAAGCTTTCATGGATTGGATTTCGTTGGCTTTCAGTTTGATGTCTGTAAAATTCCATGTTATAATACTTATACACCGCATATTCTGGAGAAGCTTTGGAACAGAAATCATTTTTCGGCTGGTTTCGGCATTCATCCTCTTCAAGCAGACACCAAGAAGGCTTGGTGAGAGGATTATACCTGTGTAGTGATTGAATTTTTTGTTTTATGGCTTGTAGATTCTGTAATTTTTAGCTACCATTTAATTTATTCAATCTTCGGTAGCTCATAGTGTTGTTTGTCATTCTCTTACAATGAAGTTTGATTAGTTGTTTACAATGAAGTGTCAGATAAATTGCACAACTCATAATTTGAAAATATTCACCCTACAGCATTCATTCCCTTGAGAGAAGTAGTAGTAATTAAATTCTGGCAATCTCCACAGACTTCTTGAGTGCTGCAAGTCTGAAAGAAGGCTCTTCATGATCCTGGGTTCACCAGGGGGAGGCTGGTCCTTGTTGGCTCCATTTCTAATAGTCACCTGTTGTGACTATTAGGAATTTTTTTCCTGAGATTTTTATTATAGCAAAGAACTACAGGAGCCCTCCAACTCCAAGCTTTCAATCACTCCAAGAAAACCAACAAGGACGAGTATAGATGAAAACACAAGTCAAACTTCCTTTACAAATTACAAGCCCAGTGATTTCCTACTAGAGTTAGTTAGTATAAACAAGCCCAGTGAGAACCAACAGTTTTCTCACGTGTAAAGTTTGAGTCATTATAGTTTATGAACAAGCTTCGAGTTTAGGAAGGAGACTCCTCCAAGCCTTGGCCATTTCGCTGGAAAGATGAGCCTGGCCCTTGGCAAACTCATGGAATGCAAGTCCCATATCTGCAGTCTTCTGTTCTTGAAACGTGACCATCTCTTCATTCATTAGCCGTACAATGTCCTCGAACCTCTCAGTTGCTTCTTCACTGTCCTCCTTCAACTGCAATCACATCAAAAAAGAAATTTCACTCTCGAGAAAAAGTATAAAGTTGTATACCGAAAATCACACTCTTGAGAAAAAGTAGACTTGCCTCCCTATATTCTGCTTCAGCCTCCATCACCTTTTCAGATCGAGTTAGCATAAGCTTGTCCCTGGAGTTCAAAGAACAGAATCATCAAAGTCGTCTACGCTCATGATTTGCGAACAATTTAACATTAGAAAACCTTCATAAAACAGTGACATAGAGTGAGAAATGAAGGAGACAAAACCATACAAATTGATTTGTTTCAGTTTCACTGCTTCAGCAAGTTCACAGTGTTGCCTAAACGCACTGGCTCTCTCTGTTATTGTCGCCTGTTTAGAAGATATTTAAGATACAATTCTCAATTAAATATCAACTACTTCAAAACAAATATGCAATGGAGGAAAATGAAAGAACATTGCCACCACAAAGATGGAAGTAAACTTCACCTTTATAGATTGAATGGCAAGGACATACTCTTTCAAGGGCTCTTCGAAGTTCATCAACAAATGGTGGGCCTGAACATCAAAACGTGAGCAGTGATATGAAAGAATAACAGCCGAAAAAGTAATCTCTTGCAATTTGTAAAATCAATAAAAAAAAGGCTCCGTTCGGATCAAGTACATGATCCAAAATAATATATTATAATATATTATTTCATAAAAGTTGTATTCGGCAGAAGCCTCATTTCCTCTCTCTGTACACCCCACATATTTGCACAATTTTCAAAATCTCTTTCTCAAAATAAGCACAAAATAATATATTATTATAAATAATATGTCACATCCGAACAGACCCAAAATCAAATTGTGCTACCTCATATTCTAGTTTAGTAGACAGTGCCTCTGATCTTGTCCCCAGTTCAGAAAGTGCATTTCCTAGATCATCTCCCTCACAAGAACCCAAAAGTTTGACTGCCTTGCCAAACTCAGACAGAGATTGCCCCAGTTCTGTGAATGAGCATTTACGGTTATACTCGTACCAGCACTAGAGTAGTTAGAAAAAAATGATGTATAAGCATTATTTGTGAGCTAATAAATGCTTTTGATCTCAGTACCTCTGTGCCTCTTCACAAGACGGTAAGCATACTTTTGAGCCTCAGACAAGTGGTTTTCAAGTTCATAAACATAACGCTTCATCTTCTCATACTCAGGAGTAGCCTCTTCCATTGGAGTTTCCTTGCCGAATACCACATCAGTAAATTTGGACTGTACATCCTGTAGGATTGAAAGGAAAAACCCTCTATTGTAACCAAATCCTCCAAAGTATCAAATGAGTTGTTCATTGCGAAATTTCAAATTAGTATCTTATGTCAATTTTGTCTTCACACTCCTTAAAAGTGGCGCACAATAAAGAGGTTTTGCTTCAGAAAATAATCAAAAAGTTATGTACAGTTCCACAGATGAGTGCTTCCTCGAAAGCATGATTACCCTGAAAATTTGCATGAAATCTGATGGTTTTTTCTTGAAGATACCAGCATCTTGGAACCTCGCACTATCCATTGTCTAATGATCCATGTTGCAAAAAAAAAAAAATACATAAGTGAATAAAGCTCAAATATATAGTCTAAATAGAACTCTCATAGCTGATTGCCAAGCGTTCAGTATCCATTAACATAATGCTAAAGATAAAAATGTCTCTCATATATGGTTCCAACTTCCAAAATCAGGGATCCGCAAATCTAAGAAGCTAAGGCAATAACAATTATTTACCTGATTCTTTTAATGATTGCCATATACCATTATGTCACTACTCCTGAAATTTAATGCAGGACATCTCTAATTTCTGACTTCATTGCACAGATAAAATTTTTGTCTATTTGATAAATTTACATACCAAAGATTATAAGATAACCAAAACTATCATGTTTAGGGCTAATATATCAGAGATGATCACAACCCATCAATCAACATGAAGCAGCAAATAAAAATATTCATTAGCAGGGTTTATACGGAAAGAAACAAGGATGTGAAGTGTGCAAGCATCCACCAATTTCATTAACTACATATCTAAGCTTCCATAAACAAGCACAGCACCTATAATCATAAATTCTCGGTTACTCAGGATTGAAGTACTAGCTTCACTTTTTATTATAAGAAATAGAGAAGTATATTAGAAGATAAGGAGTATAACATTTAGAATATACTTCAATATGAAAGAAAAAGGCTGATACCAGTAGATAGTTATAACAAGAAGAAAGTGCAAACAAATTGAACATAGTAAAATATCTCAACCTCTTCATCTGCTTGCAAGAACAATCTAAGATCATCACTTTGCCGAAGCTCATGGTGCGAAGAAATTCGGTTAACAAATTTATCTAATGCTTGGCGCCTCATTTCAATAAACTCAGCACTGAAACGAAACTTCTCTGCAATTAGAAAAGATCTAGTTATCACAAATGAGACAATACTTGAGGATTGTGCAAAAAACACTACATAGTAAAAGGATGCTTTCTCAGTTCTAAAAACACCTTATTCCAATTGAGCAGAAATTATGCCATTATATGCATTAAATTGTCTAAATGTAATGCCAAATAGTACATTATCCTTAGGAATCCAAACACGCCCTTAATCTTTTCTATGTTCTGTGTATACTAAAATTGTAGAAGAAGCATTTATTCTTGATAAGATTTATGCTCTAAAATCCTCTCCTTAGCATGTTTTTCAGAAAAGTTTTCACTGAGCACTTCCTCTACATCAAAAGCTAGTATAACTACGACTCATTGCAGTAATGCTACATTGCTACATCAATAAGGCATTTACTAAAATGCACAACTCCAATTCGATACTGAATTATTATGCAGATATACATCATCAAAGAATCAACCAATCCCTAAATTTCTAAAAACTATAATCCATAACATGAAATGTAAATTTATGTGTCCGCCAAGCATAAACCAGCTCCACACTCACAGAGGAATTGCAAATGTGATAACAATAAAATCTATAGAGAAGTAGAGGGTAAGAAAACCCCACATATACAAAATCTTGGATTTCCAAGGGGCAACAAACACTGAACCAAGAGAAAACGGGAGTATTTCTACCAAAAAAAAAGAGAAAACGGGAGTATATCAAAAGTAAATAAGAATCATATCATAGATGCTGATGTATGGACGAATCCGAGATCATCAAAAGCAGGGGCATCTGAAATCTGAATCACATACCCACAGCATTCTTCTGCGGGATAGGAGGTATAAAAATGCCCTTGTATCTCTCAGAAAGACGATCTCGCAACCACACAAAATCACTATAGCGTCGAATGACAATCTTTTCTTGTCCTTGATAGTCAGGCATGTTTGTCTGCACCACAATATAAAAAAGGAAAAATTGACATGAGTTTTTTGAGACGAGTCCAGTAAATCCAGTTTTCGACTTTGAAATATCCGCAGAAATTTACTACACTCCTCACAAATATGGCAAAGCTCTCCATTAGCGCAATATCTAAGTGAAATCAAACCATGGGGTCACGCTTATACAGTCGGTAGCAAAATAGGATCCTCGATCTCGCCCAATAGCAGATGCCAAATAAAAATACTAAGCTAATAACATAAACCCTAGAACACATTGCTCGAAACATCAGCAGCATATAATTAAGGGTAGGGGACAGCTGGTGAACATATTACCTTAGTGATGACCTTGTAGGAGATGTAAGATTGAACTCCATTGCCCAATTTGACCGGATCCGTGACCGAAACGGAGAGGAAGGACTGGTGTGATTGTGGAGATCTAGGGCTTTGGGAGGATGATCCTCCTGATCCATTACTCGTAATTTGTTGCATATTTTTCAGACAATCGTAGTCAGATACCTTAGCAATCTGAGAAATAAAGAGAGATTTTTTATTTTATTTTTGCAGGATTCTTCAATTCATCAAACTCAGTCGGGTGAAAATATGAACTTTTGCCACAGACGACGCGATGAAACCACGTAACAGAAGCCGGAAGCGAGGAGGGAGGATTAAGGATTGGGGATACAATAGTCAAGCGATAAATGAAAAGAAAATGTACTGAAACTGGAAGGAATGATTGTTTGATTTATATTCTCCCTAATTTGCACGTGGTAAATATTATAAATGATATTTTTAGAGATTAATTTTGTTAAGTACTTTAAAAAATATAAATAAATATAATATGTATAATTTTTTCAGAATGGAAATTACAAATTACGGATCAATTTATTGTTTTGAACTTAGGTGCAATGTTTTATTGATAATTTATACCCATTAAATAGCCTAGCGATAGGATTGTAAGAGAAATGGAGAATTGTTGAAAATTTTCGATTTTTATCTTGGTAGTGAATGAAATGTAAAATCTCATCATCCTTTATTGCTCCCCTATATTAGTTCCTCATCGTCCCAAAATAAAAGAGTAAAGGTGAAGACACAATAATGTCTTCATTTCCACACCATTTCAACGTCCTTTATTGCTCCCGTATATTACTGTAATATTTTGGGAAGTAATGACTCTGGCAAGCTTCCCGGTATCTTTCGCCGGAGACGACGAGTTCGATGAATCCGAAATATTCTGGACCGCCCGACAGGCACCAAGGAGAGATTCCGGCGACTTAGCGTTGCAGGACGACCGAAAGAAGAGAGAATTTATATTCTCGCAGTCTCAGTCCCAGATGCCTAGTAGATTCTACTTCCAGCGCACAGCTCCGATCAACATTCCCAAGTTGTCGAATATCAGAAAGAAGCATGCATTTGCTGGATTCAGCGATGGTGCCGAGGAGGAGCAGGAGGACGATGGTGATCAGATGCTTCCGCCACATGAGATCGTGTCTATGAAGATAAAATCGACGAATTCGGTGCTTCAAGGCATAGGGAGGACACTGAAAGGGAGAGATCTGCGACAGGTGCGAAACGGTGTTTGGAGACGGACGGGGTTCCTTGGCTGAGGGGAAAAGCCGATGCCAGACCTCCAAATCATTATTAGGTATCCAACTTCTTGTTACGTTTTCCTGCAAATTTTTGTCTTTTGCTTTCGGCTTGGTATATGTTTTTGCTCTATGGGAGGAGCTAGGCCAATTGGAGATGCGCCTAAACTTTAGTATAATTCCAATCTTTCAAGTAATTTACTTTCATAATTGCCTGGGTACTGATTGCAATATGTTCTCCGAGCAATATGCAAATTCACCCAAAAACCAAACATCCTTCTGATGAATAAACTTGCACATGCACTAATTCAACCTAAAAACTAACGTTTTATATTTTACTAGTCATTTCAAACTCGAGAAAATCCATCTTTAATGTTTTTTACGTATTGATCTAATTTCGTAATATGTACAGCATAGAGAGAACGAATAAATTTTGATTTTGTTTTTTGCATCTCCATTCGGGAAATTTCTATTTCCGAGGGAATATAAAACCGTATAATGATGTCAGCAATTTGGAGATGAATAAAAAACAATTGCAAAAATTGAACTGATCAGGGTGTTCAGCTACATCTTAATATAAAGTCCTCCAATACTATTATAAAACTCAAATAGGACAAGAGCACAACTTCCAAGATGTAGAAGACTAAAACAGAGATGTTCCCTTCCCCTTCTTGTCCCCTCCAATCTCAAAATGTTTGCATCTCTACATAAAAGCAAACAAACAAATGCAATTAAACAAGAGAGTAATTTAGAATAAAAAGATTACAATGGAAATGCATGAGCATCATTAACCTTGATAGAGTGCTGTGACATGTGCTTGCAGGACTGGCACTGCAACCTCAGCACGATCTTCTTTGTGGTCTTAGCCTGTACAAACCAACACCATTGCAACACACAATTCAGCAAGTAATTAGCAAATGAAAAACTGATAATAGAACCATTGTTTGGGTTCCGAGTTGGACCTTCTTGTGGAAGACAGGCTTAGTCTGACCACCATAACCGGACTGCTTCCTGTCATAACGACGCTTTCCCTGAGCAGCTAAACTGTCTTTACCTTTCTTGTACTGGGTCACCTTGTGCAGTGTATGTTTCTTGCACTCCTTGTTCTTGCAGTAGGTCTTCTTTGTCTTAGGAACGTTCACCTGCAAGGTAACAGGTCACATGAGAATTACATATTCTTTCTTATACTATCAACTTGAAACACAACTGCCAAACAGAAATGACATAAAGTATGTAATATCAAATAGTGAAAAGAAAACAAAGGCAAGCAACCAATCAGACATTGACAAGTCAGAATATCAATAAGCCTCGTAAATTAAGCTCATTAGGGTTTGAATCCTTCGCACATCTAATTGTTTTCATCATCCTTGTCAAGTTAGATAATACAAAGCATCTATAGCCTAATACAAAACCCCAAGTACAAAGAAGCTAAAAGTGAAAGGAATACAAAGGCAACCAAACAGAGAACTCAATCTTGACAAGTCAGAATATCAATAAGCCTCGAAATTAAGCTCATTAGGAAATTAATCCTTCGCCCATCTAATTGTTTTCATCATTCTTGTCAGTATATATATAGTATTAAGTAATACAAACACAAAACCAAGCACGAAAGTGCATAAATGCTACCAGTGAAAAGAAAATAAACAAAACACAATCAAACAGTCAGAGAAGCATGTTGACAAGTCAGAATATCAATAAGCCTCGTATTGTAAGCTCATTAGGAAATTATTCCTTCGCACATCTAATTGTTTTCATCAACCTTGTCAATCGAAATGATACCAAGTAATTACTAGAAACACATACCCATGTAAAAGGGTATATAAATGCTACCAGTGAGAAGAAAATAAACAACTGGCAAGGCAACCAAACACAGTAGACAAGTCAGGATATCAATAAGCCTCATAGATAAGCTCATTAGGAAATTACTCCTTGGCACATCTAATTGTTTTCATCATCCTTGCCAATCGAAATAATAATAGTTTAAAATGTTCTCCCAACTAATTGCAAGCCATTTACAAAACCCTCTACAAGATTCAGAGCCGAATGCATCAAATGAAGCGGAGCCAGAGACAATAAAACAGCAAAAGCTGATGTAATGCTCGGCCGCCATTAAAAACGCAGAGCTTAAAAATCCATGTATTTAACGAGGAAAATGGATCGCATTATATGTACGAGGGAGAGTTAATACTCTCAATAGGAAAACCCTAGTGAGAGAGAGATTAATGTAGCGCAGCTATGACTCAAAACGCTTCCATTTTTGTAGTTTGGAAGGCGATCTTAAGGGCTGCGCTATTAAGGGCATCAGTTAAAACTCGAAAATATAGGATTTGCTATTTGATAGGAATAGCTATACAATGCGAAATCTTTAGATCTACTACAACATCCATCTTTGAGAGGGCGAGAGGAATGGAGAAGAAGAGCTTACCATGGCTGAAGAAGTCTGCACTTGCCACGGCCAAGGGGCTTCTCTTATCAACTCTGCAGCTAGGGCAAAGAGTGGCTTCTTGTCTTATTTAAAGACTAGGGTTTTCAGGGTCCTCGAGAATTCTGTCTTGTAAATGGGCTGTTACGGCCTAACCTAAATCTGTTTCTTTCGGCCCATACAAGCCACTGGAGAGACCTACCTGTTGTATCAATGTTAAGAGTCTTGATCAAATATAGATAGTAATGTCACAAGCTTCATGAAAGGGTGAGAAGTGAGAACATACTGTAATAAGCTTTCCTCGGTGGTAAATAGCGTGTGTTGAGAATGAGCCATGCATCATCGTTAGCAAGCTCTAAAGTTGTGGTTACAAACCATTTGTTTCCCTCCTTCAATGGATAGGGTAAAAACAGGATGCACTGGTTCAGAATTTTAAGTGGTATGCAGTTGACAACTTCTCAAATGTATATGTTCTAAATTCTTAATATACAAAATAACGAGGATTAGTTGAATTTGGTAATGTCTTTACACAAACATTTTTATTTATTTATAAGACATTTTCATCCATCGGAATGTGTGAAAAAAATAAGACGTTTTGTCATCCATTAGGATGCCTGTACAAATAAATGTGTCTTCATAAGACACCAATCAAACTAACCCTAAGAACATGAACAATATCTCAAAACCAGATAACACGAAACAAGCATCATTAAGTCTATACCCATGTAAAATCACAAGCCGCATCAAGGTGATGAACTCTTCCTAAAAGAGAGTCTTGTAGCAAATTAGCAATCAGTGTGAACATACATACGAGTCCATCGAATGATCAAATTCTCGAGAAATCATTATAACAATCACAAAGTTATTTGCTCCATCTCTAGGTCTAAAACAACATTGTTTCGCAGACATGACATCCCATTTATGGGTGAGGGTGAGGGTGAGGTCCAAACAGAAGAAATCACACAGGTCAAGGCGAAGAATGCATCTCTTTTCAACAGCATCAGGTATACTTAGTCTCTGACAACAGCGCGCAAGATCTTCACATCGTGAAGCGGCCTAATATACAAAATTTCAAACCAAAAGAATGTAGTTAGAGGTATACCAATAATTCAAGATGATGCTGAAAGAGCATGAAAACAACAAAATATGACATGGGATGAGACTCAATTGATCAAAGCATGATACCATATTTAGTTTGAATCAGCTGAACATGCCATCTGTTGTAAAAATCAAATAAAATTGTTTACTCAGATAACAGATGGCATATACCTATCACTGTTGTCTGTCTGGACGCTACCAAGTCTCTTGACAACTTCCATTCCTCCACAAATCCTTCCAAATATGGTGTGCTTCCCTGCAGTAAGACAGTTATATTCTTAAGTCGAATGCATAACTAATCACAAAGCAACTTCATTTCTATACAAGCAACGCAGATTATTGAAAAGGCATGCAAAGGAATATGAACCAAGAAAACACTTTGATTACAAGCAGCTCAGTGGAGACAAGATGGGGGTTAAAAAAAAAAAAGATAAAAGGGAGATCTTATAAGTACCATCCAGAGAAGGACATGGTGCCAAAGTGATAAAGAACTGACTCCCATTTGTATTAGGTCCAGCATTTGCCATGGATAATATCCCAGCACCAGTGTGCTTTAAATCCTTATTTATCTCATCCTCAAATTTCGCCCTACAAATACACAAGGCAACAGATAAGAATTTCCACCTATGCACATAAATGGAAACTCAAGAGTCACATAATGCAAAAACCAACAAGCATTCAACAGTTTTTTCACTCTCATTCAACCTGGACAACTTGTATGCTAGCAATACTTGGCCAATTTGGGGAGTAAAAGATACTTTAAGCAGTCTTATGGAAAGCCTGTTCCGTCAGGGAAACAAAATTTATGTAACATATGTCAATTTGCAATGAGTTCATGATTTCACAAGCTTGGTTCTTTGGATTCACATGATGAATCAGCTAGTTTGGAGACCTTACAGCCTCGCCAAGCTCAAATGAACCCTAAGTTGGAATTACCTAACCTAAAACACTTTTCTGCCATTTGAATTTCAACAATCAACCCTAACTAGAATCCTAAAACCATAAAGTTTGGTTTCAGTGAAGAACTCCCCAAAACCTAACAGAAAATCAGTTTAAAGCTACAAAGAAAGAAGCAGTAGTATGTATAGACAGTTGCATACCCGTAAATCGATTCACCACCCCTTCCAGTTCCGGTGGGATCCCCTCCTTGCACAATAAAATCCTGTTCTCCAAATCATACCAAAATATCAGAAATTTAGCAAAAATCCCTCAATTGAACTGCCAAGTAAGACAAGCCATAAAAAGAGAGACAAACTAGTGCGAAAGAGCAGTGTATACTTTGATAATACGGTGGAATCTGACATTGTCGTAGTAACCTCGGCGAGCAAGCTCTAGAAAGTTCTTACAAGTCCGATTCGCATGCTTGTAGTATAACTGCGCCAATTCAAAGTCCGTGTTAAAATCCAAAACTAAAAATTTGCTGAGAAACATTCGGATAGAGACGACGAAAGACAAACCTCGACGGTGACCGGACCCATGGAAGTCTCGAGAGTCACCTCCGGTGGTCCCCCATCGGCGCGTGGCCCTAACGGCTTCGACATAGCAGCAGCGAGAGAGACGGAGAGGAAGCGAGAAATTTGTCCAGAAACCTACAGACTACACCGAGCTTTACACAATTACACGGAGTCGGAGAGGGTAGAAAGTAACATCCTTGGCCGGTTTATTTTTCTCTCTTTCTTGTTTGATTAATTGATTGAACCGTGTACTACTTTTTCCCTTCAGTCAGTGGTTTGATTGAACCGGCCGATGCAATGGGCCGTGATTTATCAATTGGGCTTGGCCCAATTGGGTGGACTTCCGAAGTTGACCATTGTTTCTTTTTTTTTTTGGTAATTTCTTTTTCAAATTCTTATTGGATTAGGAGAGAGTGTAATGATTGGACCAGCTAATTTGTAATGTCATTTAGTATTAGTATTTTTATATCTGACTTCTCCTACTAGCTAATACGTGCTAGGTCAAAAGTGTGAATTCTTTCCCTCCACTAATCTGTAAAGCCATGATGAGCATAAACAAAATGTCAACCTAATCAGCAGAGCATGAAACTCATGACGCAAATACATATACAATAACTAACCTCTTCTGGCACAGTTAAAGATTAATTTGATATTCAAAACGATCGAAGATATGAAATTGAACAAGAATAAAGGGCGGGTCAACCGGTTTTAATATAGAGTAGTTTTCAAATACTCAGCTTATTATTGATGTGCCTTTTGACTTGGAATCCCCAACAATTCCTACAAAGCAAAATTAAAGACACTTTGTTGAACTCTAACCACTACACTCTGATTCTCTCATACGCACGCGGCACGCCTATATATATAGAGAGAGAGTACGTGAATGCATCATCCAGCTCCATCACCTACACCGTACAATTACCTCTCTCTCTCTCTCGATCGGATTGGAATTTGATTGATCAATGGCAGAAACGCACTCGGCAATCGAGCTCGGGGAGGCGTCGAGCAAGGAGTACTCAGACAAGGGGAAGGCTCCCATCAGCGAGGCTCCCCTGATCGGAATTGGCAAGAAGAGATCATCATATGAGCGACTGGGCGGCGGAAATGGAAATATGAATGGAATGGGGAGAGGGATATCGATATTGGATTTGGTAGTGAGGCTGGGCGCTGTTATAGCTGTCTTAGCTGCTACCATTGCTATGGGGACCACTGATCAGACTCTTCCTTTCTTCACCCAGTTCTTCCAGTTCCAAGCCAGATATTATGATCTTCCCGCCTTCACCTTCTTTGTGATAGCGAATGCCATAAGCAGTGCCTACCTTGTCCTTTCATTGCCCATCTCCTTCGTAACCGTCGTCCGTCCCCTCGCCAAAGCGCCAAGGCTTCTGCTCATCACCTTCGATGCTGTAATTAAGCTCTCTCACTCGACCATAAATAAATATATATAACTGACCCGTTGATTTATACATATATTAATTGTCTCATATATTCTTTTCTTGGAAATTAATTAACTAGGTGGCTCTGACTTTGACCACATCCGCATCGGCCTCAGCGGCAGCCATAGTGTATTTGGCTCACAAGGGCAATGTGAATGCGAATTGGGTGGCCATTTGCCAGCAGTTTGACAGCTTCTGCCAGAGGCTTAGCGGATCAGTAGTGGCTTCCTTCATTGGTGTCGTCTTGTTTATGGTCTTGGTTATTTTATCCGCCATTGCTCTCAAGTCACATTAAATTTTTTAATCCATCAACAGATTTTAATTTTATGATGTTGCGTGTAATTATAGGCATTTTAATTATGATGTTGTTGAGGTGTGTTTGGAGGGATTACTATTGTATGTATTTCTATTTGCCTTCTTTTTTTTTATATGCATTTGATGATTTGAAATATTGTATGTATTTCTATTTGCCTTCTTTTTTTTTTATATGCATTTGATGATTTGAAATATTGTATGTATTTCTATGGAAGCTTTTGCGATGTTCTGATATGGATTTAAGGCGGGGATGTCAAGACTCAACTGTGAAATTATTTTCTCATTTTCGTTTGAGAATTTAACTTCCAAGCTTTAACCCTACTACTGTAGCTCCATTTACTTTTTTTTGGTAGAAGGAGAGACAGTACTCTCCGGCCCCTCAAGGGGGCGTTTTATTAATAATTAAAAAAGGGTTAAGTAGTCATCAAACGGGGATAGCCCGACCCCTTACATCATCAAGTAGCGATAAAATAATCCCCTCAGGCGGGGCAAGCAATACATGGACTCCTAACGGAAACGAATAAGCATAAGACGCGAGGCGATCGGCAACCGTATTCGCCTCTCGGTACACATGACGGCATTGGACAAACCAATCCCTACAAACAAAGCCTTGGCATTGCGAAACCAGGCAAAAAAGCGGATGACATTTGTTTATCCTAGAATTTAAAAGATTAAACACAAGAAGAGAATCAATTTCCACCATAACCTTTCTATGACCATTGTCCCAGGCAAGTTGAAGGCCATTTCGGACGCCCCAAAGCTCGGCCATAGGAACCGAGCACGTCCCAATGTTGTGAACAAAGCCTCTGAGCCATTGACCATTGCTGTTCCTAATGATTCCTCCATATACTAACACAAGAGCAGTAGAGCACAACCAAATTCTGAAAGAAATACATAAATGTATGGTGGGTCGATCAAATCCGGCTGTAGTATATAATTGCTCCAGCATATTATTGGTCATATTATAAAACTTTTAGGCTAAACTTAACGGGCCGAAGGCCCATTGAATATTAACCCAAAACAAATCCCATATGCAAATATGCAATGCAGCAGCCTTTTACTAACCCGACTGTGTTCGTGTTTCGTTCGTTCTCTGCGAGGTCTCTCTCCGTTGGTGTACTTGTACTTCTTCCCGGTTTCTTCTGAGTCGCGCCCGTGGACTCGGACGCTGAGTAACCTGGGACTGCTGTTCCTGGAGTTTGTCCATGGCGTCGCTGATGAGGAACCTGACAAAGGCTTTCAACTCGCCCCCGTTCTCAAACCCTACTTTCCCCCATTTCTTCCTTACAGCTCGCAGAGGCATCGCTTATAAGCTTTTCGTCAAAGGTATAAATCATTCCTTCTCTTACTGTCTGATTTGCCTCCAATTGACTCAGCTTTGTTGCTCCTGATCAATTGATTGTTTCATTCCTTAAATTGCTACGGTAGGTTTTTTTCAGGAATGATTCAGCACATGTTTACCATTCCCAATAAAGCTATTCTGTAATTAAATTGAAGAGCGGGATTTTTATTTAATTTTTAAATTTGATGGATCTGTTAAGTGTTAAATGAGATTGGTATGTCAACATTGAAATTTGAAATTGATATTTGTTCTCATAGTTTCACTGTTGGTGAACTTCGTAGTTGTTGCTTTATTTTGATATTTATGTTTGTTGGATGGTTTGAGTTATGTCTATGAGTCTATCAGAGTGACTGATCACTTTGGCAACCCTTTATTGTTAAAGAGGCACTTCTATTGTTGGCATTCTTCAATCTGTATCTTATCAGTGGCTCCTGAGCCTGCTCTAATTGTGGGATGATAGAAAGAATTTGGTTTAGCCCTTTGCAATTGTTTTAAGCTATCTATAGGATTTTTTTTTTTATTTATCATCAGAAATTAGTGAAATAATCCATCTTGTATGTTGCAGGATTATCATTCTACACTTCAGACAAGGGCCTAGAAGAAGCTTTCTCACAGTATGGTCAAGTGGTTAAAGGTGACTTTCTGTCCTAACTGTTAGTATAATAATTCTACTCTTCATAAATTATACCGAGGTTATCTTTGCAGCAAAAGTTGTGTTTGATAGAGCGACTGATAGATCTAAAGGGTTTGGATTTGTGACCTTTGGATCAGAAGAAGAAGCACATAGAGCCGTAAACGAGATGAATGGAAAAGTAGGTTCTGCATTATGCAAATACTTACTCTGCCATTTGTTTTTCAACTGGTAAACCATAAGTAAATTTACCATTTGCAGGTGTTACATGGCCGTGTTCTTGCAGTAGACATTGCAAAGATGAGATATCAACCTCGTGATGATGTCCCTATAGCAAGGGGACCTCCAGACCCACCAAGGACTGCTGATTAAACTCCACCTTGAGGTCACATGGAGATTGCAAATACTAGTTGAGTTGCTAATTGCTATGGAATTGATGATGCATGTGCTTCCAAATCTAGGTACCAGTCAACTTGTTTTGCAGGATTGTTACGTTTTTTATTTGTTTTTGGCTTGTTCCCTATACTCTCCATTCAAAAGATAACACGGTAGTCAAAAGGTTGAAAGAGTTGCACGTTATTATCCATTCTCATTGAGCGTGTTCATGATGAAAATCAGTGAGTACATAAAAAAATGCAATCCTTATCATCAGTACATAACTATTGTTTTGCTATTTTGCATATGAAAAGTTGCTTAAACAAATGGAACTGCTATGCATGAGTTTTATGAAGTGGCCTCAATGCCTCATCCAAATTTGGTAGTATATATGCCTCTGTTCTTGCTGCTATTTTCTTAGCTTTAAGGTTTAGTATGTTGTTGGCTGTTGGTTCCTTGGCTGTTGGTTCACATTTTGTGCTGAGCTACATTTTATTTTTATTTTTTTGGGGTAATGAGCTACATTTTATTCGGATAAAGTAAGACTGGATGTAGACAACTTCCATTGGATGCAGAGTCCGATTTATGCAGATAAAGAAAATTTGCACAGATTTATAAAATTATAATAACAAATCTTACAACTTGATAAGCATTCATTACTTGTAAAATTAAAAGGCTCAAATGATATATTTTTCAAAATAGGGGAGCTGAACGAGCTTGTTGAAGCTGATTTTTTTTTTACATCAAGCTTCGCGTTAGGCATTCAGCAAAAAAAATCCCCACCAACTTGTGGAGATGCAGAGTTGAAGGCAGCTTGTTTTTGCCCAGATGTGTATAATTTTTCTTGGTCACTGAACGTGTTTGAAAACTTGGGATACATGTGCATATACGTTTGAAATATAGTACTCCCTCCGTCCCATATTTGTCCTGTTTTCTTTTCGGTCGTTCCAAAATGTTTGTCCACTTTCCTTTTATATCTATATCTTTCTTACAATATTACTCTCATTCAATATCACCTTTATCCATATTATGCAATCAAAAATCTACTCTAATACCCATTTTAGTCATTTCCTTTTTTCCTTCTCTTTCTTCCCATCTTTATCCATCAACATCACACTCTCTCTCCCAAACCTATTGACTATTTTTTCTTCACTTTATTTTCTTAATTTTTGTGAAAATCGTCCTTGGACGAACATTATGGGATGGAGGGAGTATACACAAATATTGATGGCATTAATTGCGTGCAGTTATATAACTTGTAAAATTCTACTTTAAGCTCCTAGTTGACAAGTTCCCCTACGTGGCTACGTCCATTCAAGTATTCAACCATGTGGAAAATGGAAACATAGGGTGTCTCATTTTCTGCGAAAAATTAATTTCAGTGGAATGGTCTCTTTTGTTTGAAGTCTATCGTTCTACACTTGTACATCAAAGATCAAACTGTATGTAATGGGTATGCCAAGTATATTCTACATTTATTTGCCCCTCTTTCTTCTATAATAGACAAAAATAAATTATAAAAAAAATGCTCTATACTCTCTTTCTTTTTACACGAAGTATTATTGGGTTGATAATCATCGATCACCAACCAATCATGAATCAACCACACTAGTGAACCTTTGCCAGTCCGGACCGGTTCGCGGGTTCAGAAGTAGGATCATTACTAGTGTGTGCCAGGCAGCTATGTTTATTTATATAGTACTATCTATGGAGTATGATGGACTATGATCTATCTCGGCGGCCTGCAGAGAAGAAGAAGCGCACAAACAATGCGGCGCACATCAGAAGCGCCATGGCAACATACACCACATCCCAGATTCCTTCCTCCCTCTTCCTCCTCTCGCTCCTCTCTCTTCTCCTTTCCATGAAGTCGTTGTACTTGCTCCTCCTCCTCCTCTCGTCCCCGCCGCTCCGACGGCCCCTCCTGCCCCACTCCAGCGCTCTCTGAAGAATCTCGAGGCTCTCCTTGCCGGTCAGCCGTATCCCGTCCACATCCTCGACCTCCAACCCCACCTCTCTGACCGTGAGCCGCCCCTCCCCCTCCACGGCGGCCCAGGTCACCTCCACCGCGCACAGCACCCCCTCCATGACGGTGGCGAACTTGGCCTGAACCTCCCCGGTCAGCCAGTGGCGGTGCACGGACACCGGCTTCATGCTGGAGACGTTGACCGCCCGCCGCCCGACGGGATCGATCACGATCCAACTGAGCTCCAGATCACGGTACAGAAGATCTTGACACGTGTCGGTGTCGTCCAGGCCTGGGCTGGGGACCGCCTCCTTGGCGTCGAGCAGGTCGATTCTGAAGGGCGCCGAGCGGAACCATCCCGTGCCGGTCTCGGTCTCCCGGACCTTGGAGAGAACCGGTTTGTCCCTGTAGAAGAGATCGACGGCTGAGATGAGGGAGTCGGGGGGCGGGTGGGCGTGGGAGGACGGACGGCGCAGATCATCATCAGAGTCCGGGTGGAGGAGAGGGAAGGCGAGGGAGAAAAAGGAGAGGGGCCCGCTGGGGAAGGAGGAGATGACTCGGTGGAGACGTGGCGTGTCGGTGGAAGGCCACGTGTAGTGGCAGATGCGGGACCACAAGGCCTGGCTCGTGGAGAGGGAGCGGAGCGTCGCGGAGACACAGCTCACGGTCGCCAGTTCGCACCCGTCCAGGCGGGGCAGGAGGTGGCTTTGGATTATATCCGGGTGGATATCGCAAAAACCGGTTTCCATTTGACTTGTTTGTTGTTTGTTGTTTTGAGGAGATCGAGTTGAATTGGGGTTTATATAGTAATTAAAGTGGATTTGACTCCGATGTCTACTTTCAAAATTGGCCGGCCTCCTCGAGTTTTAGCAATTACAGTACTAATTACGGAGTAGTAGAGATACTTTTGAAATAAAAGATCCTTCTTCTTTTATGACGTGTGCTACAAGTGCATGGGCCCGTGAAACGCCGACCTCGAGGCCGTGTTCATTTTGTTTTGGGCGAGTCGGTCTTAAGGTGCTCTTAAATTTCTCTCCTGCATAAATGACATTTTTGTACACATGTGTTGCTATGTTCAGCTTCTCTATCCATCCATATCATTTGAGCACGCGACCAAATTTGCACTTATCTCTTTGTACGTCCACGTTAGGCAACTACTCAACGAAAGTGACCTTTCCCTATTGTTTGAGATTTGACCAATCCAAATCACTAACTTTAATTTTTTTTTTGTTGTTATCGAAGGAGATGCGGCATTCTTCGTCCCCTAACATCATTAGACATGAGTAAAGTAATCCCCTCGGGCGGGGCAAACAATACATGATGACCTAATGGAAAATTAAAAACAATAGCGGCGAGGCAATCCGCCACGCAGTTTGCCTCGCGATAGACATGTCAAAATTGGACAATCCAATCCCTACAACAAAAGGTTTGGCATTGTAATTGATGCGTTCCACTTTTCGGGTGGATCGCACGAGTGCCGATCTAGGCTCGGAAGGGCCTTGGATCTTCTCCAACGGAATGTAACAAGGATAAGCGCGAACCACAGGGTGGCTCGTGAGGAGAAACTCGACGGATCGAGTTCGGGTGGCCTAGGGCCGAGACGAGGGCGTAGGAAAAGGGATTATTAAGGGTCGGTTCAATAACCGGGTTTGACGCCTAGTCCTTAGGGAAGAGAAACTCGATTCACAAAAGTCAATCTGTATATAGCAAGGTGTAAATAAAACTGAATACTTTAAAGAGTTTAAATAAAGAATGTAAAACCTAACTAAGTGTAGCTAATGGGCCTAAACTCACTATTGGGCCAGTCTCTTAAGCATAAGTAGACACACGCCCAAAAATAGTAACATCGGAAACATAAATAGAAACTGGTTGTAAATAGAAACATGCTAACATAGGAATATAATAAATATAACAATAACGAGCTAGGTCGGAATCCAAGGCGGACGCCAAGGTCTCGGTAGACTCGGGCTCATCATGATCGATCTCGGTCTAGGATCGGATCGCATCATCCTCCCTCCCTTAGAATCGAAGCGTCCTCGCTTCGAGCTCGGAGGGTCCGGGGAGAGGCGGAGATCAATAGGCAGAAGAAACACATCGTCGGGCTCGGTGTGGTTATTCGAAACGTCTATAACTCATGGGCATCCAAACGAGTGAGTATCTTGTCGACCGCTATAGTCAAACGGGCAATTGCTTGCTCCGTAGGATTAGACTCAATTAAAGGCGTTGGCACTGAACGGCGCGGGCTGGCACCGACTTGGGTCAGGACTGGATGCCATCAGAACTCAAATGTGCAAACAAAGTCAAGCTAAGCTAAAGCAAAAGATCTTGTATATCTTCCTCATTCAGTCCCTCAAGCACAGCCGATAACATGTTTAAACAAGGAGCCAACATGGGAATCATGTCATGTAATTAATATAAGCTCAAACTTGTGTCATGCAAGTGCATGAAACATTGTTGGAAGAAGTTGTTGATAATCAACTAGATTCGACTTTAATGAAAATTTTCATTTGAGTTTACATGAATAAAGGTACATAAGGTTGTATATACATTCAGATTCAAAGGAAAACTTCACAACAAAAATAAATAGCAAGCGAACTAAATATAGAAACTAATTTAGTTATTGTTAATTCTAGCTATGTTAGAACCTCAAGCTTGCTATTTACAAGGAAGTTGATCAAAACATCAACAAACGGGCGAAAAACCTTGGCAGATTGGAGGAGAGTAGAAAATATGGAACTGACTAGTTATCTGATATGTAAGCTAGGCATATAAATGGAGATCATGTCCATGAGATCTCGAGGGTCCATAATATCAAATAAATGTGAAAATGGATTTAGCATGTCTCTTTCATCCTCATTATCCTTGAAAAGGGCTAAGAAACGGACTCCACTCTTTGGTAAATCATATTTTTAACACCTACGGAGGTTACATTAGAGATCTCATCAAGCAAAGTATTTCTATCATAAAATTTATCTTCAAATATGTCATCAAAATAAAATTTGGAATAAAAGGATTCTCAATTCCTTTCAAATGCTTAAGCAATTGACCTCTCCCAACCATTGAATCCTAAAACTGTACATCAAAACCCTTCCAAACAACAATAATAACGTACAACATCAACCCAGTGTTAACCCACCTCACGCGGGATATCTGGGGGCCATGATTTACACACCCCTGTCCCAATATAAAATCGAGAGGGTCTATGAATAAGAACCAAGTATTAACATTGCCCAGAAGGCCCAAGAAAAACTAAAATTCAACTATGTAACAATGATAACTGAATCTAAGTAGAATGCACCAAAATTGATATAGGGGTTATATCCATCTCAAAGGCGGTATAAAAGCCAATGAGCATGAGGATGCATCCCAAAATTGATATAGGGGTTATATCCATCTCAAAGACATTGTACAAAACCCTTCCAAACAATACAAGAAAACTAGGATCAACCATAAACTAGTGTTGCAAAGCACAACAAAAAGAAAATCCATAAAGACTTGACCTCTGAAAAATAAAACATAAAGATTGTTCTTTTAGTTCATAATTTTATACATTTAGGTTGATAATAAGTGCCAATATGATTCATGTAATTTAAATATTTAATTCACTATACGTGTTATTCTTCTATGTTCATAAACACGGTTTTCTCGCTTGGGAATACCATATCACCTCTTCTACTTTCACATATTAAACATTCATCAAATTTTAATTGCGATCAGAGTTTTTCAACATATAAACAAACAAAAGTCCAAAGACAACTGATTGAAGGAGAGAAATAAATAATCACACTTGCAAATTCGAATAAACAGTCACAAATTGAGCATTAAACAATTGCAAAGTCGGTGTTAATATCCTATAAATTCGAAAAAATTAGTGCTCCAAATTCAAAAGTGTGAATCACCAAAATTAGTTTTTAAAAACTAAAAATATTACCTAAATTCATGAATAAAGTAGAAGGTGAAGGTGGGAGAAAGCAAATCGTAGAGCAAAAAAGGATGAAATTGATGTACACATTGTAGAAAGGAACAAGAAAGTATGGACAAAGGCAGACATAAAAAGAGAAGGTAGAAGATGATGAGTAGTTAAAACACGAAAATATCCCTTTGTTATAAAATCAACTTAAACGCGCATTTAATCCCTAACCGTAGATATATCATAATCGAACGACTATAAGATGCTCGCATTTTACATCGGAATACAACTCTGCATGTGATCGCAATTCCAATTAATATAGGGGAGATTATGAAAACGTTTCAAATTAAAATTTTATGAAATCAATCTTCATATTTGGGCCGACCGAATTCTTCCACGTTGAAAAAAATGGACAATGAAAAGCCCAATAAATCCTAGCAATACAAATGGTGTTCCGTCTTCTCCTTTTGTTCCTCATTATGTCCTTTGCCAAGGGGATTCAATGTCTCCTTTTCTTTTCCTCTTAGTGATGGAAGACCTTTCTAGTATGTTTCATATCTCTCATGAAGGTGGTCTCCTCCATGGCATCAAAGTGGCTCCTAATGCTCCTCACATTTGTCATCTTCTTTTTGTTGACGACTGTATCATTTTTTTCAAGGTCAATCTACTTGAAGATCATCATATTCTGCATTTGCTTGGTCTCTTTAAAGAAGGTATAGAGCAGAAAGTCAATGCACTTAAATTTCAGATCTCCTTTAGTCCTAATGTTAGACGCCCCTTGCGTGACTCTTTATTACTCTTATTTGGGTTTAGGGAGGTTGAGGCTCATGATAAATATCTTGGTCTTGCTACTGTTATAGGAAGATAAAAAAAATCATATATGAGCAAGTGCTTGATAGGGTTCAAAAGAAGGTCAAAGGGCGGAAAACTTCTTCTTTGTCTCAAGTAGGTCGTGAAATGATTATTAAAGTTGTCCTATAGGCTATTCCTTCGTATATTTTAAGTTGTTTCAAATTGTCTCTCTCTGTTTGCCACAAGTTAGAGAACTTTGTCTCTAAGTTCTAGTGGGGGTCTCAAGAGCAGAAGAAGATTCATTGGACCAAGGGGCCTACTCTTTGTGTATCTAAGGATATTGGAGATATGGGTCTTAGAAACTTTGAGCCTTTCAATTTGGCTTTGTTAATTGGCAAAACAGATTTGGAGGCTTCTTGAGAAACCAAATTCCATCGTCGGTAAAATCCTTCAAGCTAGATATTTTCCTCATTCTAATGTCTTGCAGTCCACTCTAGGCTCAAATCCTAGTTATATTCGGAGAAGCATTTATCAATCCTTATGGGTTATTCATCAAGATTTATATTGCGGTATTGGTAATGGCCAAAGTGTAAAATTTTGGAGTGATTGTTGGATTCCTAGGCCTGCTACATTTTCTTTGATTTCAACGCCCGTTTTTGAGGAATCCCATCTTGTTGTTGTTGATTTCATTGATTTGAGTAATTATGATTAGAAATAAGAAGAGTTACCTTCTAGGTTGCTTCCTTGTGTTCTCGTTCAACTTCGACAACTCCATGTTGTTTCTCTTGACACTCTTGATGCCCGTAGGTGGTTTTATGCTCGTA
Source organism: Fallopia convolvulus (assembly GCA_964016875.1). Classification (NCBI taxonomy): domain Eukaryota; kingdom Viridiplantae; phylum Streptophyta; class Magnoliopsida; order Caryophyllales; family Polygonaceae; genus Fallopia; species Fallopia convolvulus. The sequence continues at coordinate 136,086 of OZ024722.1, read as the reverse complement.
ATGGAGTTTTCTCCATAAAATCTACTTACAAAGCTATTCTCCATTCTAGAATCGATGTTGGATCCTCCTATATGGACATTCATGGTATTTTTGGGAAGAAGATCTAGCAACTTAATGTTATTCCTAAGGTAAAAATTTTTCTCAAGGAAGCTTTAAAGCATTTTTTTTACCTTGTCTTTTGAATTTGAAGCATAATAAATGTTTTGGGAATATTTAACACCTTAACGTGTTATCTGCTATAATGAGGAAAACTTAACCAAAAAATAGTCTAAACGCGTTAAGATTCACAAACAAGATGGAATTCAGTAAAGATGTAAGTAAAAACAGATTTGCAATGCAGAAAATGGTATAATTGTATATAATTATGCTTGAAGCTTGGACAACGATGACATTTTATCTGGTTTATATAAAGGGCTTTAGAACAATAGTTTTTCAGTAATCTAACTTAAAGAGAGAATGGATTTAGTCGATTGTAAGTGTATGAAATTCTATGTCTCTTTCCTGTGCTCTAGGCCATTTATCCCCTGATTTCCTTAGTCTAACATTGATCATCATCGGCTTCCTTATCCCGCGAATATCACCATAGCATTGAATGTTGTAGCAGTTACAATGGATATGTTGCGAGCTTTGTTAGCCGTTTTTGTTCACGCCTTGCCGAACGTTTGAATAAGCAATTTTGGGTTTCCCTTTATGTGCACTTGATCACCAAATTTGGGCCCGATCTCGAATAGTCAAACAATACCCCCAAAAACCAGCCAAAAATTCCCTCCAAATTTTTCTGGGGTTTTTTATTTCTATCTTGGAAGACGTTGTAGCGCATAGAGCAATATCCCATCGAATCTATTTAAGGCCCTCGAAGGCATCATTGCGATGCATTTGTGTTCTCTTGTCATCTGGTACGTTTCCTTGTATTTCTCGATTCTTCGTTTTCTTCTTCACCCCTTCGCTTTCCATGGCTGATTCTATTTCCTCCTCCGAATCTTTCTCCTGTTTCCTTGAACCTTCTGACCCTCCTTCATTTACTTCTTTTGGTATTCTCACCCCTTATCATCATAAGGAGAGCACTTCCTTTGATCCGACGTCTTTTGCGTATTCCCTTGGGTTTCCTACTTCCGTAGAGGTTTATCTCCCTCCTCCGGGTGTTTGGGCTGATTCTTTTAATGAAGATTGGGTGTGCTTGTATGAGTACCCCTTTCGCATAGGTCACCGTTTTCCTTTTTCCCTTTTGGCGGTTGATTTCCTCAATACTCTTAACGTGTCACCGGGGCAGGTGCTTCCTTAGGCTTGGAGGCTTTTATTGGCTGTTGATCTTCTATGTGCCTCTCATGATATTCCTTTTAAGGTTGTCAACTTCTTTTGCAACTATGGTCTTTCAAAGGGTGGCCCTGGCCGCTTTACCCTAAAAAGCAAGTCTGGCTTAGTTTATAATGTGTCGAAGTCGGACCAAGGTTGGGCCGATAAGTTTTTCTTCGTAAAGCTGTCATCTTGATGAATTGATTCTTCTTTTCTGAAACACTGTTGTCGTGCTACAGGCAGCATGTTTTACCTTTGCTTGAATTGTCTCTTCTGGATGATTGTAACTTTTGACTGTGTTTGTTGTTTTTGACGCAGTGAATATTTCTTCCCTACAGCCTCGTAAGGCGTCTGCTCAACTTGTGTCTCGCATAGAGGCTCTTTCAACGGACGAGAAATCATATCCAGAGCTCGTGAAGGCATGTTTTGTTGACTCCGAGGATTCTGAAATGTCGAGTAAGTGTTGTCACCTTTCTTCCTTGTTTAATGTTAACTCGTTAGTTCTGCTTGATAGTGTGTACTTGGTTGTTCTCAGGTTCAAGGACCACTCGCTCTACCACATCACTTACTACTATGGAACGAGTTGAGGCACGAAAAAAGAGAAATGCCGAGACAGCATCGACTGCAGATACATCTTTGGCGGTAACTCTTCCTTCAAAGGCTCTCCCTGTTACTCCCAAATGTTCTTCTCCCAAGAAGAATGCCACCCCCAGTCTCACCTATTTACCGGGTACCATGATGTCTCTAGACATGGCGATGGAGAAATGCATGTCTTCTTTAACGCCACTGCACGTGAATTGTTCCCAAGGTGTATCAAATCGGTCTAGTATGTCGGATTTCTTCGGGGAAATGGTAGCCTCTCAGTGGCAGGTATGGGTGCAAGTTCATGTTGATAATCTATGCATCTTAATTTTTTCCTGTATTAATGTGTTTACTCTTTCTTTTGCAGGGCTTTCAACTGACACTATCCGCCTTTGAATCTGTCAAGGATCTACCAAACCAGCTAGCTTAGAGCAAGGCTAGTTTGCAGCTTGAGAAGAATCGAAGTACTCTTTTGGAACACGAGAGGAAGGCTCTAGGGAAAAAGGTTGAGGAGCTAACAAGTGCTATTGGGAAGAAGTCTGAGAGTGTTGAGGATTGGGAAAACAAGTGCCATGCCGCTCTGAAAAGGGAAGTTGCTCTGGCTAAAGAGATGGAAGACACAACAAACTACTAGTCTTTTAGGGCTCGTGTCGAAGCGATGGAGGAGTTTACTGCCGGAAAGCATACTTCTTGGGACGCCGTCAAAGAGAGAGAGCAGTTCGAGATTCTATTTCCTGAGCCCACAACCAAGAAGCCCTCTTATGAGGCTAACCCTTCTCATGTCGCCACCGAGTCAACCCATGCGGAGATCATTGAAGATGTGAAAGCAGCAGAAGATGTCCCAAAGGAGTAGTGTTCCTGTGTTTAAGTTCTCTCTCTTTCTGGTGGACAAAGTTTGTAGTAACCGCTGTGTCGGGATTGGACAATTCGATAGGCCGCTTGTGTTATAGCACCTTTAACTTTGTTTTGCTTGTGATGGATGCTTCTTTACCCCTTGGTGCTATAGCCATGTGTTTTATTTAGTAATGTGTCTGCTATATGTGTATTGCGTCTTTTCGTCTGTGTGTTTCTTTTGCGGGTTATGTGAGAGAGCTGGGTGAAGACGTCATTGATTGATAACACGTTGAAGTGGGAAGTTGTCGATAGTCTAGCCAACACGTTTGAAGCAACCAAGCTTCTAGTTGTATGTAGTAGCGCTTTTTGTAAGATGTCAAGAGAGAAGTATGTAATGAGACACAATCTAGAAATATAATGTAATTCTCTTTTTTATTGATAATATAATATGTATCAAGTACATGTTTGTCTCACTATATCAGATTCCCCTTGCTCTAGAGTCGTTAACGTGTTTTTCGTCTCTTGCATCTCGTGACTAGTCGTTATGTGCACATTGTAGCTTGATTGTAAGGCAAGGGCCCATGTTTTGGCCTGTAACATCACAAGGCGTCCCTTGTTAGTTTTTGATGTCGTTTTTGTATCGCGTGAGTAGGATAGAGTGTTGTAAATGAATCCAATAAGTAAGGTCAAGTAGTAAAAGGGTACCTTGTTGCGACTCTTACAAATTTCTCAAAAGTGATAAAGTTTCAAATTTGTCGTGTTCCAGCTCCTCGGGACCGTCTTCCCGTCATAGGAAACTAGTTCGTAGGCTCCTTGTCCAACAACTTTTGTGATTTGATAAGGTTCTTCCCAGTTGCTCTGAGTTTGCCAACATTCGGTTCTTGGGTATTCTGGAAGACTTTTCGTAATGCCCAATCACCTACTTGGAACACCTTGGCCCTAATGTGTTTATTATAACTCTGAGCCATCCCTTGTCTGTACGCCGCCATACGAATGGACGCCTCATCTTGTAACTCGTCAACTATGTCCAGGTGATGGAACAGGTTATCCCAATTAGATTCTTCATTGGTGAGACCATATCGGGCTGTTGGAAGAGTTATTTCAACGGGTAGTTGATGATGTATTTTCGATGGTCGTTATACCTATCAAAGAAACCTTAGCCTTACCAAATTCAGTAGAGCGATAAGTAAGGGTCGATCCCACACAAACTCGTGTAAGTGTGCTTAACTTGAGTGCCAAGTAACCAAAAGGGTGGGGGGTTTGAATGATTTATCTAAACGAATATGCAAACTAAAAAGTAAATATGAATGCAGAGTTGATTGTAATATATGAGAGACAAGTGTGTTCAACTAGTTAAATCCATCATGACATTGCTTTGTTGATTATCGATTCTCTTGATTCTCTCTTCACTTGAGCAATATATTGTGGATTCTAACCCTACTAAGGATTATGACCCAAACTTCAGGTTTAGTTGATAGAACTACCAATCTAACAACCCTAATTATCTAACAACCTAGAAGACCTTCTAGATTTAATTAGACAACATCATAACGATTCAAGTTATCAATAGAAACAAGCGTTTAGAGCAACCAGACATCTAACTGACTTGTGAATTTATTCCCTTCTTTAACCAACTAGGGCAACCGGTCCTAAGTTGATTAAAGTTCTACTCTTGATCAAATTAACTCTGACCGGTAATTAATAAGATTCAGTTATAACTAGAAATTCAATTAGGTAGCTAATCTAACAAAATCCTAGTTTAGATTCAATTAAGCACATGGAATAAACTCTATTCAAGTTTGTTGAGAATCAAACAAACCTCACAACTCATGCAAATCATGACTTCAATTAACTAGCCAAACACAATGGAATTTAGCAATTCATAATTAGATTAAACAAAAACTTACAAATTGGTTCAAAGATTGCTCCTTGAGAAAAGCTCTCTCTAAACAAACCCTAGCCTCCAAATTATGATCCAAGGTTATCAAAGAAAAGCTAAAAACAAGGTTTAAATACCCAAAGGTTTTCAAAGATCAAATTATCCCAAAATACATCTTAACACGTCAGAACACATTAACTCAAGCCCAACTCGAAGCCCAAAATACATCTCCGCGTAAATCCACACAGCGCGGTCTCTTCCTAGGGTGGCACGGTCGCGGCAGATGATGTTGTTGCCCGTGACACTCTCGGTTCAACATTCAAGCGAAACGTCAGAGGTTGTTTTGACCCCCTTCGAGTTGGAATTTAGACTCGGATTTTAGCTCTTCGAGTTAGCTGTCTAATGATACTAAATTCAGCTTCATCATACCACTATAACTCCCAAACAAAGTGTTACAAGAAAGTGGTGTCAAAACAAGAACTCCAATGCATAACCCGGGTTTAAGCGTTTTTATCCCTCAAGCTCTTGGGCCTTATCTCTTCTAATCTTCACTTGTATCACTCTAAGCTTCATCAAACTCCACCACAACCCTCTAATATCTGTCCCTTCCATGCTTGTTTACCTAAAGATCTGCAAAATCAAACAAAAGAAGCGTAACTACCCGAATACGCTAAATCCTAAAAACTAAACTAAAACTAAACTAAGCCTATGCAAAACAAACATAAAACATGCATCTAAACTACACCTATATGCAAACTATTAGTAGCATAGCTTCGCAACCATACACCAACGAGAAAGGCGTATGTCTAGTGGCTGTTTTAGGAGTTGTCCGATCTGACCATAGAATAAGGGGTAACTCATCATGTCCAGTGGTTGTTTTAAAATTTTATGAAATCAATCTTCATATTTGGGCCGACCCAATTCTTCCACGTTGAAAAAATGGACAATGAAAAGCCCAATAAATCCTAGCAATAAAAATGGCATTCCGTCTTCTCCTTTTGTTCCTTATCATGTCCTTCGCCAAGGGGATCCAATGTCTCCTTTTCTTTTCCTTTTAGTTATGGAAGACCTTTCTAGTATGTTTCATATCTCTCATGAGGGTGGTCTCCGTCATGGCTTCAAAGTGGCTCCTACTACTCCTCACATTTGTCATCTTCTTTTTGTTGACGACTGTATCATTTTTTCAAGACCAATCTACTTGAAGGTCATCATATTATGCATTTGCTTGGTCTCTTTGAAGAAGGTATAGAGCAGAAAGTCAATGCACTTAAATTTCAGATCTCCTTTAGTCCTAATGTTAGATGTCCCTTGCGTGACTTTTTATTACTCTTATTTGGTTTAGCGAGGTTGAGGTTCATGATAAATATCTTGGTCTTCCTACTGTTATAGGAAGATAAAAAAAATCATATATGAACAAGTGCTTGATAGGGTTCGGAAGAAGGTCAAAGAGCGAAAAACTTCTTCTTTGTCTCAAGTAGGTCGTGAAATGATTATTAAAGTTGTCATATAGGCTATTCCTTCTTATATTTTAAGTTGTTTCAAACTGTCTGTCTCTGTTTGCCACAAGTTAGAGAACATTGTCTCTAAGTTCTAGTGGATGTCTCAAGAGCAGAAGAAGATTCATTGGACCAAGGGGCCTAATCTTTGTGTATCTAAGGATATTGAAGGAATGGGTGTTAGAAACTTTGAGCCTTTCAATTTGGCCTTGTTAATTGGCAAAACATATTTGGAAGCTTCTTGAGAAACCAATTTCCATCGTCGGTAAAATCCTTCAAGCTAGATATTTTCCTCATTCTAATGTCTTGCAGTCCACTCTAGGCTCAAATCCTAGTTATGTTCGGAGAAGCATTCATCAATCCTTATGGGTTATTCATCAAGGTTTATATTGTGGTATTGGTAATGGCCAAAGTGTAAAATTTTGGAATGACTGTTGGATTCCTAGGCCTGCTACATTTTCTTTGATTTCAACTCCCGTTTTTGAGGAATCCCATCTTGTTGTTGCTGATTTTCATTGATTGGAGTAATTCTGATTAGAAATGGGAAGAGTTATTGATACGCTGGATTTTGGACAGCGTAACTAGGTATTTTTATAAGGATTTCTGAGTGTTTTAGGCTAGATTAGAGCGTTTAATTGTAAAATCAGTAAAGCCTACAGATGAAGACTTTGAAGACAGAAATCTAAGCTGAGCTGAAGACCCGCTTTTAAGCGGTTGCAAGGAAGCCAAGTGTGAAGACCCGCGACCGCGGGTTGACTACCGAGACCGCGGTGGAGTCCGATTCCGCGAGGAGCTGATGTCGCTGGAGTCGCGCCCGCGGCTATGGACCCGCGCTCGCGGGTGGCCTTGTTTCAGCGCCGACTTCGTTTTATCTTATCTTAAGTTTTATATTATTATATTTAGTTTTATTCGGTTGTTTTTAGTATTTAAAGACCTAGTTTCGTATTTAGTTGGAGGGAGCCTCCTTTTAGTTTTAACCTAGATATTTTAGAGAATTTCATGGAGAGCTAACCCTTTGGGGTTTTTTCGAAGGTGAAGCTCTGATGTATGAACTCGTGAGGTTTTGGTAATTGATTTCTATCCTTTGGTTAATATTAATTCTCTTGTGCTTCATTATATGAATGTTGATTGATTCTGCATGAGTAGCTAACTTGTTGAATTGATTGATTTTCTACTGTTGGATTAGATTTTGACCGTGGACAAACCTGTTCTGTGAAAACAACTTAGAACTTAGACATGTTGTCTATGCAACTAGGATTTAAGAAGAGAATTGATTATAAGTCAATTCAGTCGACTTGTAGCTTGGTTGTCTTGACTTGTATCCTGCATATCCTTGTTCTCTATGCTAATTCTAGGTTAAGCGTCCTTGCCTAGGGTTAAAGAATTGCTTGGACCGTGGACTTGCGATTGCTAATGATTAGGATAGGAATTAACCATATGTGTAAAAGGAATCAGTGGATGAATCTGTGATCGAATGATTATTTCAGAGTGGATCTTTTGAATAAACTTGTTTCTCTATTGATTTGTTTGATTGTTTGTTATTTGTTTCTTAGTTTAGTTTAGTTTAGATCTTTCTCTTGATTTCCCCCTATATTTAGTTGGTAAAAATATTGGTACTAGAAGCCTCAGTTCTCTTGGGTTCGACCCCGACTTATCAACTATACTAAGTTGTTATTAGGGTTTTATGTTTGACTCGGCACAACGACTTTAGTCGAGTCAGTTATCTTCTTGGTTGCTTCCTTGTGTTCTCGTTCAACTTCGACAACATCATGTTGTTTCTCTTGATACTCTTGATGCTCGTAGGTGGTTTTCTACCCGTGATGGAGTTTTCTCCGTAAAATCTACTTACAAAGCTATTCTCCATTCTAGAATTGATGTTGGTTCCTCCTCTATGGACATTCATGGTATTTTTGGGAAGAAGATCTAGCAACTTAATGTTATTACTAAGGTAAAAAAATTTCTCATGGGAGCTTTAAAACATTTTTTACCTTGTCTTTTGAATTTGAAGCATAATAAAGTTGCCCATTCTGCTGTTTGTTCTCTTTGTTTGGTGAAAGTTGAGTCCGCGCTTTATGCTTTCAAGAAATGTGCTTTTGCTAAAGGGTTTTTGGAGTCCGTTGCCTCAAATCCATCTAGCTCTTGACTTTTCTCCTAGTTCCTTTTGATTGGTGGAGTTTTGCCATTGACGTTTTATCTTCTAATCTTCTTGAGCTTTGGACAATCTCTCTTTGGGCTCTTTGGAAGAATCAAAATTCTAGGGTGTTGGAGGGTCTTGATATGATTCCCGTTCTCCTCTTGCAGTTTGTTAATTTGCAGTTCCTATGTGTTGAGACACACTCTTCTCTTCCTCAGACGAGTCTTTGCAGTCTTCCTCCTACTCCTACTCCTTTTTTGTCTTGTGTGATTAGGTTGTATTGTGATGCTAGTCAATCTTTGAATGGTGATGCTACTCTTGGTTTCGTCTTGGTTGATTCTAATGGATTTTGATTGTGTTGGAGAGTAAATCTTCAAAACCTAGCCCCTCAATTGATTCTTCAGAAGCTCAAGCGATCATTTGGGTCCATCAATTGATGGTTGGTTTTGATTGTCAATCAGATGTGCTTGCTTGTTCATCTTCCTTACTCACTCACTCGTACTACTGCGGGAAGGTTTAATTCAATCACCCAACAAATGTTTGATTCTTTTGAATATGCTCGTCTTGTTTTCATCCCTAGGTCTTGTAATATAATGGCTTACCTTGTTACTTAGTTTGGGCTCTTCTAAATTGCCATCTTTGTTGGCTCTCTTTTGTTGTCTTGTAATATAATTCTAATGTAGTGTTTCCTTTTTTAAAAAAATCCTAGCAACACACCGACATGAATTCGCATAAACGGAGGGAATTTGCTTCCGTTTGTGGATAAGCCACGTCAGCCTGAACTCTCTGAACTTTTCACTTTCACTCCAAAAACAAAAAATTCCAAGGCCGGAAATGGAAATTCATCTTCCCCCGCTGGAGAACTGAAATGACTGAATCAAAAAAAAAAAAAAGATAGAAGAAGGACAAGGAAAAAGAACGGAAAAAATCTTTAGATTTTCCAGTTGAAAATTTTCTCCCATTTATCAGTTCCTCTTCCTCTGTTTGCATCTTCCCCGAAAATTCCATTCGAAAGTTCTTATCCGGTTTTTTCACTTCGCGTTCACTATGTCAATTATATTCCATCATCAGAGCCTCATATCTCCAAGGTTCGCTTCGTTTCGCCTTTATATAGCGGTTTTTATTTGGGATAAGTATGTATTTTTGTCTTAGGGTTTCTCTTATTGTTTATGCGGCGACAGTACTGAACCACGTGAAGCTGGTGCTACGTGGTCTTTGCGTATTGATTCTTTGATTTTATTTTTGTTTAATTGCAACTGAGCCTTTTATATGATGGAATTTTCTGCTTCTTGTATCATTGTATTCTGGCTGGTTCAACATTAGTAGGTTTGTATACATTTAGGTTGGTTAAAAGGTTTAACAATGGAAATCGTATGGGTTCTCATGAAAATCTGTGTAGCAAGTTCTATGATGGGTGAAAAAGGAGGGGAAGTGTGAAATATGTTCTGACATTTGCTTGTTTGTTTTTGACCAGTACATTTACTTGCGAGTTTGATTGATGACATTAGGTGTATGTGATCAGCTTGTTTGACTGAAAGTTGCCGTGGATTCTTTTACAAGTTCATTGTGTTCTCTTCCCTGTAATTATTTCTCAAAGATAACGGTTCAGAAGTACCATGACCTTGGGGCTCACTTGTCTTTGTTATAACTTTTGATATAGAAAGAAATCAACCTAGAGACTAGAAAGAAAGAAACATAATCCTTGTTTGAAATAATTAGGTATGAAAATCTGTTAAGCTTGCCGAAAACTGACCTGATGTAGTTAAATATGAAGTCACAGGAATAATCTATCTTTCTAATATGACAGAGAAACGGTCAATTTTTGTTTTATTGCAAAATTTGCAAGAAACAGCTGTTTTGCTTCGATCATGAAATGAAGCTAAAAGCAGTAGAGAGGGAGTAACTAGAGTATGTGATCTCCCTCCACCCCTAACTCTCTAAGGCAATTGAGTATTGCTTTGAATTCCATGATGTAGCTCTATCAATTTGTGGGTTTCTTAAAAATATTTTTGTACTTACAGCCCTTCAACTCAATGGCTTGCACTCAAATCAATTAAAGTCCAGTACATATGCAAAGTGACGGACTTGGACTGTATAACATTTGATTGGACTGGTAAAAGGAAGAGGTCTTTTATCAGTTGTACAGAGTTCAAGTTTGCCAATCATAGTCATACTGGCAGATTTGTTGGATTTCGGAAGCTACACTTTTTTTCTCATAAGCCAAAATGGACTCCAAACCTCTTGTCATTTGCTTCTGCTGATGATGATATAGAAGTCAATGGAAGCTCCTTGGCTAGTACAAGCACTAGTGTGGAAGGATTGAGAATAAGACTTGATCAATCGTTGCAGAATGAAAATTATAATGATAGACTTTTACAATCCTTACATGATGCAGCCGGGATCTTTGAGCTGTCACTCAAAGAGCATGGTTCAAGAAAAATAACGTGGTTTTCAGCAACCTGGCTTGGTGTAGATTACTATGCATGGATGAAGCCTCTTTCATATCAGGTTTTGTACAGTAGTTTTGCTGGATATTCCTGCTTTACATGCTTCATTTATGGGGAAAGAGGATTTGTTGACTTGCTTCTCATTATCCGTTGACTAAAATTTCTGATCATATCTATATTGGATGTCATTTGTATAATTATCCTTGAACTTTTTTAATGAACGAAGGGTGTGAATCCACATAGTCACTTCAAGCTGTTGAGTTGGCAGTTTATGCCTTTATAGTAATGATGATTCATGTTGTTTGTTATGTTGGAAATGACTGTTGAATAGATAGTTCTCAGTAATGGTAGTACCTCATGGTATTTGGACCTGTGGAATTACATACGTGGAGTTTACATTTGTCACTGCTGTTCACAATCACATCGCTGCATTTCAAAATTTCTAATTTGGATTAGATTTACTGAGACACTTCCCCATGGGATTATGAAATTCATGGGCATTAGGTAGATTTTAGTCCCATATTTCTATCGCTCAAACCATGTTCCTTCTGCCAAATAGATGCATGCTCATAAAATGGACTTTTTCTTAAAATGTTAGTCTACAAGTTAATTGGCTATCTATGATTTACAGGCTTCCATATATTCTTTACTTCAAGCTGCGAATGAGTTGGCATCCCGTGGTGATAGGACTGATAGGCAGGATAAGGACATTACCATTGCTGTTCAAAGAAGGTACAGGACCAACCACTTTCTGGATTTATGCCTAATTCCAGAACTTCATTAGTTTGTTCCACTTAAACTTTTTTTTAAAAAATTCTGTGATAATTTGAAGTTATTCAACCATAAAAAAGTAATCTTTCATTGTGCTCAATTCCTCGGTGTGGATTTTTGATGGTTTATTCTATGCTGTTTGATCAATAACATTCTTTGCTATGTGGCATACAAATATGCTATAAACTATTTTTTTTTTTGTGTGTGTGTGTGTGTGCGTGTGTTGGATGTCCTGAAATTTTGTTTTTTATTCTAATTTAAAAAACTTAAGCTCTAAGTTCCATTTGGACACTGAATACTGGAAACACTAGTCGCGTGCACCAAGAACAACAAATATAATTCTTTTTTTTTTTTTGCAAATTTGGATGGTTGAGGTTCACAAAGAACAAGCTTAGCTTTAGTTATCCATTACTTTACTGTTCAGTCTGTAATTACTCCTTTTTTTTTATATTTCTGCTATGTATTTGTGAAAGTTACTAGATTTGTTCTTATCCATATATCTTGGCTCACAAAATATAATGCTAAAAGTTCATTTAAAAAAATATAATATGATAACACTTTTTCATGTATGTTATTATGATTTAGTTACCTTTTATTTTGCTGATTAATGGAGAGGGAAGCTTGGCTATAAGATTTAAATTAAGATAAGTGCGTTCAAGAGTGTTCATTTTTGTTTATGAATAATATTGTCTAGTTACTTTGCTTTCTATTTGAAAGAATTCAATGCATAGAAACTTCCACTTTATGCTTATCTACTTCTGCAACCTAGCCTTGTCGACTTAAGTATAACACTGATCTTTCTTCTATGTTTGCTTTGGTAACTGTCTTGTGTTTTATTTTTTTCTTTCTGGTAAAATTGTAGCCTGTTGAGGCTATCTTCCCCTTTGGAGAGCATAGTGAGGGAAAAGTTATCTACCAAGCAATCTGAACTGCTCGCGTGGTTTTGGTCTGACCAAGTTCCAGTTGTTGTAAGGACTTTTGTCAGTTATTTTGAGAGGGATCCACGCTTAAAACCTGCTACAGTGTATGCTGCTATCTCATTTTTGGTGCATTACTTTGCTGTGGATCCGATTATGAAATTTACTTGCTATTTTCCATTGACCTAATCAAACTGTGATACCTTTCCTCAGGTCTGGAAAAAGAACCTTATTAGCTGGAGGGAGTGACTGTGATCTGTCATTAGTTATGCTTTCCTTGATCTGTATTGCTGCAATCATGAAGTTTGGTCCAGCAAAAGTATCTTGTCCACAGCTTTTCTACCTGATCCCTGATGTTACTGGTAGATTGATGGACATGCTGGTTGAACAAATTCCTATGCTTGAAGCATACCATTTTGTAAAGGACATTGGTCTAGGTAGAGAATTCCTTGTTCATTTTGGTCCACGAGCTGCATCAGATGGATTAGGTGATGATGTTGCGACGGATGAAGTAGTTTTCTGGGTGGATCTTGTGCAAAAGCAGCTTTACCAATCAATAGGCAGGGAGAAGATATGGCTAAGACTTACAACTGTAGAAAGTATTGAGGTGAGTGCTGCTAACTATATCTTAAAGGTTCTGCCTTCTGTTTTGTTTGCAAGGTCAGACTAGTTTTTGGAAATTTGGATTGTGGTTAAGGAAAGATTTCATTGAGCTAGTTAGAGCTTTGGCAGGCCTCAAGGGTGAACAGATAGATCTAGCAGAAGCACTCTGTTTCAATTTGGACTAAATTTCTTTTTGGTTACCATGAAAAATGGATCATTTGCAGGTATTAGAAAGGGATTTAGCAATATTTGGGTTCTTCATTGCTTTAGGCAGAAGTACCCAGTCATTCTTAGTCGCAAATGGTTTTAATGATATCGATGAATCAATTGAAGGACTCATAAGGTATTGCACTGTTTCTCAGATTTCATCTATGTTACCTAATTGTTAATCTCAGTTGGTTTTCAGGTTCATGTTTGCTACTCGATTTTTGTTTAGGTATCTTATTGGGGGATCTGTGCTTTACTATCCTCAACTGTCCTCTATAAGTTCTTATCAACTGTATGTAGAGGTTAGTATGCATATTATATCACATATTACACCTGAAATTTGCTGAAAGTAAACAATATAATTGAAGTATGGCCTTTCAGGTTGTATGTGAAGAGTTGGATTGGCTTGCTTTTTATCCTGGTGATGCAAACATGCTAAAACACTCCCATGGGCATGAAAGTAAGTCTGAAGCCCCCCCAAATGCTGAAGCTCTCTCCAAGGTTTTAAATGTTTGCTCACACTGGATCAGAAGCTTTACCAAACACAGTAAATGGCTGGAGAACCCGCTTCATGTGAAGGCCGCACACTTTATATCAAGAGGGTAACTGCTTGTGTCATGTTCCACCCTTCTTTCAATCTTGAGTTTGACAACATTCAGAAAAGTTGCTGATTTGTTTGCATGCTGACATCCTATTCATCTTCTTTGTGTAGACACATCAAAGTTGGGGAATGTATGGAGGAATTGGGTATACTAAAGTGAGCCAACATCTCTAAATTAAAATATTTTCATTACATCTTTTGGCTCTCCCTCCATCCTCTATCTTGCATATACCAGGAGGTTCTAAAGTTTGAAAAGAAATATGAAGACCCTATGTGATATATCTGATATTTGATTTAAGATTATCGTTCATTGCAATATCTATCGATATGGGTGCAGAGATTCATTAGTAAAAGCTAATGATGTATCATCTTTGGAGAGAATCTTGTCTGCTCCTGATTCACTAACTGAGGGGGATCCAGGCTCTTTTAGAAAGGTGATTTCTGTGCTTTCCTTGTTAAATATTTTGGTACTCGGTAGCTTATTATGTCAAGTTTGCATCTACGTTTATATTTGGCTTAGAGTTGTTAATAAGTGATACTTGTTCCTTGCAGGCATTGGAGAGTGTGGAAAAAGCTATGGTGAAGCTAGAACATTTACTTCAAGAATTACACATGTGTAGCCCTACTTCTGAACAGGAGAATTTAAAAGTGGCCTGTTCTGACCTTGAGAGAATAAGGATGCTTAAGAAAGAAGCTGAATATCTCGAGGCTTCTTTTAGAGCAAAGGCAGCTTCTCTCCATCATCAGGTGACACTTGGTCCTCTATTGCTTTTAAAAATATGTTAATATCTATGCATCTCCAAGATGAGGCGATTGACAATCCTGCAAATGCTCATGTTTAATTATAGTCAAATGAAGACAAGGATTGGGCAAGTAGTAGTTGATTGTGCATTTTTAGTTACTGAATAGGGTATCAAATTTTATATTTTGTAGGTTTCTCAGATAACTTGCATATGCTGTTGCTTTATTTCAAGTTTTTAAATTTTTTAATGAAATCAATCTTCAATGAAACTTGGCATTTTATTTGTCTATTTTCTCATTATCACTTTGTCCTCCTTGGATCTGTATGCAAACTACTTGGCATATACCCGTTTTGAGCATGTATGTGTAGCAAATGTTTCTGTACCCCCAAGATTATTGACTTATTTCTGGCTAATGGCTATGATGGTCTATCTATGCTGAATACAGATTGACTATATGCTAATTCGCTGAGTTTTCCTTGTCTCCTTCCCTCCCTCTACCGTTCTCTAATTGCTGTAATTTTTCTATTGTCCTATACTATTCACTATATACTCAATAGGTTGATGATGACAAAAAAATTCAATCTTCTACTGAGACCAGAAGATATGCAAAAGGTAAACATCAAGCTGGTGGTGCGTCTGTTCCGGTCAAGAACAATAGGTATACAAATCTACTGATTTAGGACCCAAATGCTTGAATTTTATGTCTGTCAACTTATGATATACTTGTTTTATGCTTACCTATATATAGGAAATTATGGTTAGTTTCCTTTTCAGAGCCTCCGGTAAGCCTGGCATGTGGAGGTTCTTGGTGTGTCCTCCAATGAAGAAGTCTGAACGCAGGCCTTCAGAAATTCCTAAGAACATTGTATGAACTGTATTATATTACAGTCATTTTACTCTTCTAGTTGTACTGATTTCATCCTACAGCTTTCACAATCAACTAACATGTTTTTTTTTTTATATAAATTGACAGTCATCAACCTGTTTTTTTTTATAAAATTATTTATTATATCCTAAGTATAGCAGTTTTTAAATTATTTATTACCATTGGACCTGATTTCAAAACACTGAATATTATATTTGTGCTAATATGCTTGCAAGCAAGATTTTTTAAATCATTTTTATTCTTGGTCATTTCAGATGCCGAAAAATGGAACCTCCAGAACTGATAATGCTGAGTTAGAGTCAAACGAATTTCACCGTTTTGAACTCTTAAGAAGTGAGCTAATCGAACTTGAGAAGCGGGTCCAACAAAGTGCCAACCGATTTGAGAATGAAGAGGTGTCTTTATGCTTAAGAATGAAAATGCTAGATCAGATATTACTTAACTGTCATAAAGTCACATTCATTCATGTCTTTAGAAAGAAAATGCTACATCAGCTTTTACTCACATTCATGTCTATAGAAAGAAAATGCTACATGAGCTTTTATAGTGTCAGATTGATGCTCCCATTTTATTCGGTATAAGAGAGCTGGATCTAATGTTGTATGTTGATTGACCAACTATATTTACATTTTTCCTTGAAGGAGAATAAGGATTACAGTGATGAAGTTAAAGAAACAAGACTAGTAACTGTCCAGAAGAGTGGCAACATTATTGAAAAATCACTCACTAAACTAAAACAAACAAGCACGGTATGAGCTTCTTTTTTTCCGAATCACTTACTTATTCAGGTAGTTATCCTCTGATGGTGTAAAAACAAGATCTTTCCCTAACTGCCGGTTTGTCTTTAGTACAAGTGAGTTTAATTATGTCTTTGACTACTCTATGAGCAGGATGTTTGGCAAGGTACTCAGCTTCTAGCTGTTGATGCAGCCGCTGCTATGGGGCTCCTTAGAAGAGCAATGATAGGTGACGAGCTTACTGAAAAAGAAAAGAAAATCCTGAGGAGAACCATGACAGACCTGGCATCTGTTATTCCTATTGGATTTCTCATGCTCCTTCCTGTGAGTCTTGCACGGTTGCACCCAACCTAATTTATCCCTTGTCTAACGTCCTTTTTAGCTCATCAGAGATTGTGTGAAACGGTGAAACCCCTTTATGTTTGTACAGGTGACTGCAGTTGGCCACGCAGCAATGTTGGCTGCCATTCAAAGATATTTTCCAGCACTGGTGTGTGTATGATGCATTCTTCCTCTTGAGAAGCTTTGGTTATTTCCCTATTCTCAACGAAATGGCTTTTTGGCAGATACCCTCTACATATGGACCCGAAAGGCTGGAACTCTGGAGACAGCTTGAGAAAGTGAAGAAGATGGCAACTATTGATGTCAAAGCTGATGAGCAGATTGAGGAATTGGCTTGAGTTGGTTTGGTAGATGTTGGAACAAGCATTTATGTGCCATATCTTTGAAGTGTCTTCTTCGAGGTGTGCTTGGTTGTGTTTATAACTTTGATTTGGTTTTGAATCCATCTGCCTATAAATGAGCATAGAAATTTACTTTCATTAGATCTTGGGCCTTGCGAGACGCCCATTGTTGCAGTTCTCTATTATAAGCTGTAACAGGAAGGGGAGCTCCTGGCTCAATCACTATGGATCGATGAATGTTGCCATGTGAGCGATGTTAGAATGCATCGTGCGTCAGTTCAGTTTTTTTGTTTATATGTTAGTTTCATATATGAAATGATACATTGTAATGGATACAATTGGAACAACTTTTTCTCCATGGGCGGTCACACCGTTCCTATGTTCTGTTATTGTTTGGTTTGTGTGCTTGTGAATGCCTAAAATCCTAGCTGTTTTTCACTCATATAACCCTGAAGGATGTAAATATGCAAATATTATATAAGAAGTTTGTGTAATCATTTAATCCTAGCGGTTTCTGTTTTTTCTTACACTCGAAAGCTTTTTCTGTTCCTATGGGATGTCCTCCTGATAGGAGCAAATGGAGGACAAAATATTACTCTACTTTTTGCCGGTGTATGTTCTACGCATACTAAGTTACTAACGCGTATGATGAGTGGGGGATGAATTGCTAAGAAATGCGCAAGTGATGTCCCTTTATGTAATTTATGAATTATAAACAAGTTTTCTACTACCTTTATAAGTTGTAAAAAAATTCTCCTTAAATTCTAAGGATAATTTTTTATAAAAATATTTAGTTTTCAATGAAAGTCTTCCTCTATTTTTATTATTTCAATGCCTATATTGTTCGGATCAAGCTTTGGGTGACTTTGGACGGTAAGTCCGAGGTCACTGGCGTGTACCATCTTCGAGGAAAAATCGGGGGTGTTATACTGCTCTCGCAGACGGGCAGTGTTTTCTTGTTCACGTTCAACCTAAGCAGCTGCAGCATCTCTATCAACTTGCAATGTTTCCATCTGCTTGCGGAGAGTAGCCATCTGTTGAGCCATCTCTTTAGTGGTTGTCATTTCCTTGTTTTCTCTTAATCTACGGTGGAAGGATCGCTCAGGTTCAGAGTCTACTATTGGATTAGAGACAACTTAGCGTCCTTCAGGTGGCATGCACTGAAAACAAAAACAAAATTAAAAGTAAAACGGGTTCTCATTTTAGTTCCCTCCATGGTTTACTAAAATTTTGTGTTTTGGTTGTTTGATTGAAGGACTTGAAAGAGAACCTTTCTCACACCTTACCACCAAATGGGGTATGGTTGCAAGTATTCTGTTTTTTTTTAATTGAAATAACTGATCCTCTCACTAATAGTTATATAGAGATAATATGTCAAATTTTATTGTCTCATGCAAGACATTATTTGGACACCACCATCATGAATATCACCCTAGCTCTCATCCCTTGTGCTCACCTTATGTAGAATGTGAGTCCAATTAGACCACCAAGGCGTAATGTCAAGCACAGTCAATGTGGCGGAGTAACAGCAATCACAAGTAATGGCCCCCCACTTTTACCAGGTACAATCTTTACTTTTCGGTACTATATTTGGTTGCACAAACTATCAATTAATTAAGTCAATCCGTGTATTTAACATTAGCCAACTGGAAAATTTTAATGTAATTAAACATTTTTTTTGCAGGAGTCTGACAATTCGATCATTGAAAACACTGTTTTAGTGGTTTAAGGCGTTTATTTATATCATGAGCCGGCCTTCATTTCATTGGATACAACAGAGTTTCACCGAATGATTGTCCCAATCCTCGTAATCACACTGGATTCTGGCAATGACAAGGAAAATCCTCAAAGTGCCCGTCTTTTGCCACCTTGTATTTAGTATTTGTATAGAGGTTTGATGTACAGAGCATTTATCCGCACATTAAAGGGTTCATCATTCCATTCTACTCATCATCAATGGCTTCATATTAGTTGGACAACTACCAATTGCGTCTAGGTATGGGTACGTTGAAAGAATTTTTGGGTTGTTTTTGAGAAGTGAATGAATTTAGGCAATCTTCAATATAAATTCACAGGTTTGAATTATTCAATTTTTTGGGTCGTTTTTTTCTCACTGCCCAACCCACTAGCAGAAAACACACATGCATGTACAAACCACTAACTACAAAAAAAAAAAAACACCCACATAATTGCATAATAGCTTTAGCTAAAAGCAGACTTTTGCCACCAAAAAGGCATACATACGGGAAATCCACATCACAAAAAACAGTTTCTTTTACTCGAGAGGGTTAGTTTTTGCACAAAATAGAGCATATCATATAGTACCAAGCTAGCTAAATAGTATTTGTTTTGTCAATTTTTGGTCTCTAAAGAAAATCCAAAGCAAACCCTTGGCCT
Organism: Fallopia convolvulus; assembly: GCA_964016875.1. Classification (NCBI taxonomy): domain Eukaryota; kingdom Viridiplantae; phylum Streptophyta; class Magnoliopsida; order Caryophyllales; family Polygonaceae; genus Fallopia; species Fallopia convolvulus. Next base: position 116,876 of record OZ024722.1, on the reverse strand, counting down.
TAATTTAATGGTTACTCTTGGAAATAGCTTCACTGAACTTGACAAGCCACTGAACATCAGATAAGTCATCATCATCCCGCTCTTGTATTTGGTGGTCATTTTCCTTGTCAACTAGGAACTGAGACAAGTCAACAGTCTTGTGAGGGGAGAAGCACTTGGTGGTGAGAGGCGAGGCGGGCAGAAGGGAGACGAGTATCTTGGCCACCTCCTCCATGGTGGGCCTCTCAGCTGGGTGGAGCTTGGTGCATAAAAGCGCTAGCTGGAATGCCTTCTTTACGTGGCTCAGATCCATGCACGTCACTGAGATCTCTGGATCTATGGCATCCATGACAGTGTTGCTGTCCACCTTGGACAGTATCTGAAATCCCAACAAATCTCTAAAACTTGATTAAGGTGGGAGGGGCACATGTTAGAAAAATCAGATTACCGAACGAAATCAGTAATTACCAGATGATGCAGGTTAGCCTCATTGTCTACTGCTTTCCTCCCAGTGAGTAATTCCAAGAGGACGACGCCAAAGCTGTAAACATCCGACTTCTCAGTGACTCTAGACGTTCGAGCATATTCTGGGTCGATGTACCCAATCGTTCCCAAAACATAAGTTGACGCATGAGACTTGGAGGGTGATATGGACTTGGCAATCCCAAAATCTGAGATGTGAGCCTCAAAGTTTTCATCAAGAAGGATGTTTGAAGACTTGACATCTCTGTGAATGATTTGAGGGTTACAATCATGGTGAAGATAAGCAAGCCCATGAGCAGCTCCAATGGCAATCTTTAACCGTGATTCCCAATCAAGTGTCACCTTCTTTGATGGACCTATCATGAAAATCCAAACAAACACACCAAACTTCATTCATTATATAACATGTTTACACACACACACACACACACATGTACACTCCATTGATGAGACATTGAGAAGACTAACCATGAAGCAAATCCCACAAAGAACCGTTCTCCATGTAATCATAGAAGAGGAGATTTCCACTAGTAGACAGACAGTAGCCGTGAAGACTAACAATGTTTCGGTGTCTGATGCTGCCAATAGTTTCTAGCTCTGTTTGGAACTCTCTTGAACTATTTTGATATTGTTTGTAAAGTCGCTTAATTGCAATTGGTCGGGAATTCTTCAGGGTACACTTGTATACAGTACTAGACGCACCGTATCCTATGATGTACTTCTCATTTAAGTTCTCTGTGAGTCTCATGATGTCTTCGTAAGTATGGATTGCCATATCCATCTGAAGAATCACAAGCTTTGGCAAACCTACAAACAAGAACAATTTCGTCATCATCATCATCATTGACCCAGTGAGGCTCCGCTACAGCGGAATCTGGGGGTCAAGATGGGGGTGCCCCTGCCCAAGGGAAAGGGGGTACGCCCGATAGACCCAAGAAAAACTGAAATTCAGCTATGTGCACGAACAAGAACAATTTGAACTAAATAAAATGTATCATAACATTCTGACTAAAACAAATTTGTCAACACAAAAAATAAAATACCTTGAAAAGGCCTATCATACAGCTTGATGGTTTTATCAGCATTCCTTGTTTTGTAGACGGCGATTACTACCATCAAGAGTAAGACCACAATGGCCAGCATCAAACACAGAATTGATGCCCTAGAAAATAATCCTGCCATGTAAAACAATGGAACGGATTCAGATTCCAAAACTGATATAACGAGTTAAAGTGGAGCAGGAGGAGATGAAAAGATGAGCAGTGGAATAACAGAAAGCTACCCTTTGGTTTTGGACCAAAATGCCCGCAAATTGACCCTGACCAGTTACCACACAGCAATGGGTTTCCAATGAAACTGTGAAACAAACACGAAAAAAATACAGTTGCAAAATTCCATAAGCCAGTAGTTGGACAAGAGATAAAATCAAGATTTTACAAAGTTAACCATGTGATTATTTTATGCACCTGTCTGGAGGAAAATTGGTGAAAAGCTCGCTCAAAGGCAGCAACCCAGATAAGTTGTTGAATGACACATTCCTGAAATGCAAGCTGACAATCAACATTTTGGCCACACATGATATGCATCGAAACTTAGATTAAAAAACAAAACTCACAGATTTGTGAGGCTAAAACAATTTGTTAGTTGATCAGGTATCTCTCCATGCAGATGGTTATTGTTCAGAAACCTGCCAATCAATTTCATGCATCAACTTCTATAGTATGATACGTGACTTTTGCCCTATGGGCGAAATGACCGAGATACAAATCGATGTACTTACAGAGACGCAATGTTTTGCAGTTGACCCAATTGTTGTGGAATTCGACCCCACAGCTCATTTAAGGATATGTCACTGGAGAAACAGGGGTAAGATGTTTTTATCTTTATCTTAGGGGGAAAGTTTCAATTATATGTGAGTTGTATCTTAAAGCAACTTACATGGTTACGGCACTCCTTAGGTTGCCAAGTTCAGTTGGTATCAACCCAATAAGACTGTTTCTGCTTAAATTTCTGTACGATAAATAACCGTCAGGTCAGTGGATACACACACAAGAAAGCAAGCCACATGCTTAAAGTTTAAGCCTTACAATGTCAGTAGATGTTCAAGCTCGCCAACTGAGGAAGGAACAGATCCAGAAAAGTTATTGTTCGAAAGATCCCTATATATTTAATAAAAGAGCAATATTGTTAAGAGTACGTATCACCTTGCATTGTTTGAATATAAACTTTAATGTAAACTCACAGTGTATCGAGATTGACAATACGCCCCAACTCCGCTGGTATCTTGCCACGGAACTTGTTCGATGAAAGATTCCTGAAAAGAGTAGTTAACGTATTAATCATGCGCAGAAAGGTAAATTGACCTTGAAAAGGTAAATTGTACTTACAGGTAAGTGAGACTCTCAAGATGCTGTAATCCAGAAGGAATAGTACCATTTAAGTTGTTCCCATGGACATTCCTAGGACCCACATTACATAAAATGGATCAGAAATTAATAGCAGAGAAATACAGCGAAGATGCAGAATTTAGGGTGGCTTACAAATGATTCAATGAGGTACAAGAGCTGATATTTTCCGGGATAGGGCCCTCGAGGTCATTGTTTGCAAGATTCCTACATCATCAAAAAGAGAATTATAAATAATACTGGCTGATAAGAAAAAAAAGATTGCAAAAAATATTAAACACGGGTCAATAACCAAGTCAGTTGAAGCATAATAATCATTGAAGATTAGCATACAATTCAAATAGCTGCTCAAGCTTCCCAAGTTCGGGAGGTATACTGCCCGTGAGTTGGTTATCATTCAACTGCCTGCAATATATCACTTCAAGTATTACTACTAGCATGCAAATAGTCATAGAACTCCTTGATTGTCATCTTCAAATTAGATGTAAAACAAAGTTTATGTCAATCTTCATTTGTCACCCATTTTTACTGGGTAAAGTAATAGGTTAGACTCACAAATAGCTAAGTCTCGACATGTTTCCCAGCTCAGGCGGAATTGGCCCTGTGAGCTTGTTTCCGTGAAGATACCTAAAGTCAAGGGTGAAAAACTTCTTAAGAAACAAGTTTGTGCAAGAAATTTACTTGGAAGTCATTTTGTACAATACTTACAGTTTTCCAGTGTATGACAGATTCCCCAATATAGAAGGGATTGGACCAACAAGCTCATTATCACTCAAATCCCTGAAACATTAAATTATAACATGATTATTCATGTAACATCAGCTTTAAACTATTAGAATCCACAAGGAAATCTTCAAAAGCAGTGGCTTCATGCTTACAGCACAGCGAGGGCTTGCATTAAACCAATGACTTCTGGGATCTTCCCAATTAGCTTGTTTCCCTGGAGTGACCTGTTAAACAATTCAAGGACACAATTATAAATATTGAACAACAAATTCCCATCTCAAGTAAATGGATCTTCAGTTTAGATGTAAACTTACAGAGTTGCAACTTGTAAGAAACCAATATTGTAAGGAATTTCTCCTGTTATCTGATTGTATGATATATCTCTGCAGTTGCAAGGAAGACGGGTATATCAGGCATCCTAATCAATTCATAAACGAGCACCAGAATGAATGACTTGGAAACAAGAGTATTACAAGATCTCAAAGCTTGTGCAGTTCCCAATGTTGTCCGGTATCGTTCCAGTTAAGTTGTTACCCCTCACGTCACTAACAAAAGGTATCGTACAAGAGGTAAAAATGTTACCAAAAGGTGAGGTAAATACTAAATGACCAAATATTAGTTATAAGCATAGATGACATAAACATTGCAAGATACACTACAGTTTTCATCTCCCAAACAAACCATGAAATATTAAGATCTCTCTAACACAATTAACTGACTTACAAATACCACAATCCTGTCAGCTGGCATATATCTGGCGACAGAATTCCAGTCAGTAAATTTCCACGTAAGCCCCTGAAACCAGCAAAATGCACGAGATAAAATAGTGATCAGAAAATGTAGCAGAGAGACCAGTAGAAGTATACATATAGCTTTTCAAGAAGCCTTTAGAAGTGCATGCAACTGTGCAATCTTCAAATCACAGGCAACCAGATTAGTAGCAAAAGAGGGCTTACAGGTATTGCAGCACTTCATTCCAATAGATCAACCTTGGAATTTCACCAGTAAACTGGTTTCGTGCAAGATCACTGAAAGTAAGTGAGAAGAACAGTGATGTTTTAATCTCACAAACCAGACATATAAAACCACTCTCAATAATATAGATGATGTTTCTCCATGCAAAAATGCTACGATATTGCATTTTTTGGAAGAGGCAAGAACTTACAGGGTTTTAAGATTAGGAAGTTGGGTGAGTGTGGATGGTATTGGACCAGTCAACTGATTATTCTTTAGGTTCCTGCACATACAAATGGAATGATAATTCATGCCTAGGAAACCGCACCATTTCAGGAAAAGAAAAATTACAGTGATAGCACGATAGATTTAGTTACAGATATTCAAGCTGCTTCAACTTGGATATTGAAAATGGTATGTCCCCATACAACATGTTATCAGACAAGTCCCTACATCAAACACAAACAAAAAAAATTAACCGGGACAATCCTTCTAAATTTAAAGATGCCTTATATTTCTCATCAAACAAAGAGCATACAGGTATCCAAGTGAAGCACAACTTCCAATCTCATCAGGAATTTGCCCATTTAACTTATTCCCCTGCATATCTCTGTCCAATAAAATCAATCAATTGAACAAAAGTCATAGTTAGATCATATCAAACAATTAGACATATCAAGAGAAGAATTTGCAAGTTCGAAAAAAAAAACAGGAGCACATATACATAGATTGTAGGTTCCTCAAATCCCCAATAGCAGGAGAAATTTCACCACCTAGTTTTAGACTTGACAGATTCCTACAGCCGCAAAAAGATCGCAATGTCAAAAGTGATCTCAAGGATGAAAATAAGCAAGGCATGATCAATAATAATTGCATCACTTAGTAACAAAGAATCCTGTAGTATTAGCAACATACAGAGCGAGCACAGACGAGCTGAAATTGTCGCACACAATTCCTCGCCATGAGCAATAATCGTTGTTGCTTACATCATCCCAGTCACCAAGAAAGTTTGACACATCACTGAGGGACGATTTAATAGACATCAATGCCTTTCCTGTCAACAAAGAGAGACAAAAATCCAATCATCAATTACACTATGACATAACTATACAAAATTAAGGTAAATCTATACAATTCGTCTCACAATGCCTAAATTTCCACCTCAGATATAGTTGCCTACTCCCACTCCATCCACATCTATACCATGATAATTTACCACACAGAACAGCAGTCATAGTGAATTTACTAGTACTTAGAAAAGTTGTTGCGGATCAGCCATCATGTTGTAGTCAACTATAAAACAATTAGTTTGACCATAGGAGGCCGTTTAAATTGTTTAAGTTCACCAACTATTCTTCTCACATACTCTCCACTTTTGTTACTCAGCAAAGAAAACCCAAGCAGTGATTGAAAGATGCACAAACTATAAAGCTTGACACATCACCAGAGCTTTTAAGAAACCACTATAAAACCAGAAATAAATTAAATAATAACAAAAAAGGCAGGAACCCAGAAGAAGCTTCACATCAAGCTACAAAGGTCCGTATCCTGTCGAAAAAGGGGCATGAAGAAAGGCATGGATTATTATATTATGATTGTCTTCAAGCCCCCAAAAAGTTAAAGAACTATTATAACTTCCCCTTTTCCCACAAAACCATAAAATCTTCCACAAACAAAAACTAGAAGAAAAACAAGTAAAAAATAGTTGCAACTTCCCTTTTCCCCAAAACAATGGAATAGAAAGCTCCATAAAAATTCATGAGCTAAAAAACAAACAGCTCTTGGCAAAAATAAACAAAAGAAGCCATTATCAGATGACCAGTAAACACCAGCAATGACCCCCAAAACAAAACAAAAAACAGCTTGAACCACGATTTTTCCTTAGGAATTGAAGCACTCTAAGATACTTGAGAAAATCTTTACAGATCCCATAAAATAAAATTAAAAAAAAAACTTTACTTCAGAAAATCTTTTGTTTTGCCAAACTGTTTTATTCAGTTTAAACTATAAGCTAAAAATCGAGCAGTTCCTTCCCAAAAAGAGCAAGCACATCAAATCAAAAGAAGCTACCCACAAACGCGGTGCAGAGAGAGAAGAATGACCTTCATTTGTGAAAGAGGACCCAAAAGAAGGCGAAGAAGTAGACAAAAGGAGAACCGCCATAGCCAAAGAGAGGAAGGCGGACTTGTCCACAACCCACGTTCTCCCACCCTCCATCATCAAATCGAACAAACAAACCCTAAACATCTCCCAAGCAAATGGAGATTGTAACGGATCAAAACACACACCTTCTAAACCCCATTAAATGGCTGATAAAGACATTGTTTTCTTCTTTTTTTCACTTTTTCTCCTTTTTTTCTGCTTTTTGAGCTTTTCTGGTTCTGGGTTCTTAGCGCGCTTGGAGATAGTACAGACTACAGACCACAGAAACTACTCCGTATAAACTAAAGAATAAAAGAAAAACACCCCTTCACCATCTCACACTCTGATTGATGTGAGTGAGTCTCTCTCTGTATTTCTGCCGCCTCTAGTCTATTACTCTACAATGTGAAGTAGTAGCAGGCTGCTTGGGTAGCTGGGCCTACTATTTTGTACAGCTTCTCTACCACCATTACTACCCAAAAGCAGGATGAGAGAGAGAGACAGAAAAGAAGGCTTTTTGGCGTAGGGAGCAAGGTAAATACGACTGTACAAGTGTATTAAGAAGAGAGAGGGAGAAGAGAAGATGGAAACGGCGGTGACAAGACGTTTATCGATGGAGTGAAGACATACGGTCAGAGCGCAGAGAGAGGAAGAGAGCTTGGGTCGTCTCCGTACGACGCCGTTTCCCAAAGCCACTCCTCACTCTCTCTCCATTTTGAAATATATGATGGTAATTTCTATTGTTCCCGTTTGTTTCTACCCAAGAAATCAGGTTGGAAAGAGATACGAGATTGAAATAGAAATCGCTCATATTTTAATATTGAAACGGGTTTGAACTTTATTATATTTTGTTGTTATGGGAATTATTCATTTCTATCTTTTAATTAAAATAAGGAAAAATTGTAGTATAAAATTCAACCTTTGAGGTGTTGTATTCGGTAGCATGACCCATCGATAATGTAAAAAATAACTCAGTGTTTTGGGTCGGTTGTGTTCGGTAGCCCACGCCCTACTAATAACTTGCTCCTCCAGTTGATCGGGTGATTAAAATAATTTAAATAAAGTTGCTCTATCGCCGGATTGATAAACAACCCTAGGACGGAACCAGAAGCAGAACCAGAGAGATAATCCGGACGGAACGACGGATTTGGGGGAAAGAATTCTTCACCGTCGGCGAACCAGATAGATCTAGAGGAGAACCAGAGGAGGAAATTCTTCATTCAACTGATAAACCCCGTGAAGGAGAAACAGAGAGAATCTGGACAGAACGAAGGAATCGGGAGAAAGAAAGAACACGACGGCGATGATCTTCTCTGCCTCTTTAGACCCAAGTTCATTCAACTGATTTAAATCATAACAGGCCCAAGTTCATTCTCATGCCCAAGTTCATTTGGGAGAAAACCCTTTTAATTTTCTTATAAAAAATATTTTATTTATTTTAGCTACCTTTTAAAAATAAGCAAACCCTCCAACCGAACACTACTTACTTATTTCGGAAACAAGCATCTACTTATCAGAATCGTAACTTATCAGTACAATCGACTTATCAGTAACTTATCAACACAATCGACTTATCAACAACTTATCAGCAAAGTTAACCCGAACGCACCCTAAAAGTATATCTTGTTTGTGTGTGTATGAAAACTTATTGTATTTGCACCAAAACTGGCCGAATGCGCATGAAAACCATGTGCATGGTATATGTTTGTGTACCAAAACGAACCTTATATACATCAAAACAACTAAAAAGCGCATTTTGTTTGTGAGTGCATCAAAACCATCTAAAAGTGCATTAAAATTGGCAATATGTGTACTAAAAAAAAGTTCCTAAATCGATGTACAATGTGCATAAAAAATGATGCAAAGAGAACTAGTTTTAATACACATATAAGGTGAAACACCTGCACATATGCATCAAAATTAACTGTATGTGCATTAAAACAATCTGAAAGTGCATCTTATTTTAAATGGGCAGAATACATAAACGGCCCCTTGTACTTGGGCCAATTGGTCACTTCGCCCCTTGTACTTTAGCCCTAATCGTTTGGCCCCCTATAGTTGCACATTGCGACCTATTGAACCCCTATTGAGCCACTTATCCCAGCTTTTTTTAGGAGTGTGGTGCACGCGCGATGATGTGTTATATTGTATTGCCACAATGGCGATGACATAGATGCCATGGATGACATGGCGATGCCATGATGTGTTATATTGTGTTGCCACAATGGTATCCATGTCATCGCCATTGTGGCAACATAATATAACACATCATCGCGCGTGCACTACACTCCTAAAAAAGTTGGGATAAGTGGCTCAATGGGAGTTCAATAGGTCGCAATGTGCAACTATATGGGGCCAAACGGTTAGGGCTAAAGTACAGGGGGCCAAGTGACCAATTGGCCTAAGTACAGGGGGCCGTTTATGTATTCTGCCATTTTAAATGTGTATCAAAACTAAAGGTGTGTGCATAAAAAACTAGCTAAGCATTGTATTCATATACATAAATAAGGTTAACAAAATAAAAATAAATAAATTCGAAATCAATACACAAACAATTAGTTTTGAAGCATATAGAGTTAATTTATGTAAATCCAAGGTGAAACGGATTGATATACATATTGCACGTGTCCCTAAAATGAATTTGTTGAAAAAGTGTGAAAAATATGTCCACGCTTTTTTTTTACAGTGTTTAATAAAAACCTAATTTAAAATGTCAATTTTCTTAAGAAATGAATGAGATTTATTATTCTTATTTTATGATATTTCTATATGTAAATATATATCTATAACTATATATTAAAACTATCTCTTTTCGAGCCACCAGAACGATTCTGACCCCACCTCATATTTACAAAATTAATTTTTATTTCTAATATTTTAACTTTTTCCTATTATATTCTTCTTTAACTATTTAAATCTATCTTTAACATCAAACAAATATCTATTTAGTATAACAATATCTTTTGAAAACTTCCTTATACAAATATTTAAAATTAAAGATAACAAATTTAAAATATTTTCAAATAGGTATAAATATCTTTTACCTTTTAGCATGATATCTTTTAACGAAATTATTTATAGATATATTTTTTTTCTTTTATAATAAATAAATTAATGATTAATAATTATAATGTTTAAAAATAATTCTTTGAATAAAATAATGTTACGTTTTTAGTAATAAATATCTATAACTATATATTAAAGGTATACCTTTTCGACCCACCAGAACGATTCTGGTCCCACCTTATAATTACAAAATTAATTTTTATTCTTAATATTTTAACTTTTTTCTATTAAATTCTTCTTTTACTATTTAAATCTATCTTTAACATCAAACAAATATCTATTTAGTATAACAATATTTGTTGAAAACTTCCTTATATAAATATTTAAAATTAAAGATAAAATATTTTAAAATAAATATAAATCTTTTAGCATATATCTTTTGACGAATTTATTTATAGATACATATTGATTTTCTTTTGTAAAAAATTAATGATAAATATCTATAATTTTTAAAATTAATAAAAATAGATAATAAAATATTCAATAGATATATTGAAATATTTGATAAACCCTAAATTTATGTAAATAAAAAGTAATAAAATGTGAAAAATATAATATTTGATTAAAAAATTATACATTCTACGGGCAATATGTTACTTATATTAAAGTTTATATCATATTTTTATTTATTTATTAATATCTTATTTATAATGTTTATAAAATATCGAATCGTAGGCGTACATGGTACGACGGGTAAAACTAGTATATATTAATGATGGATCGGATTTGATGATTTAAGACAAGTATTTTGTTTGAAAAAAGAAAGAAGATAAGTATGATGTAGAATGTGGGAGGAATGTGGTTGGGAGAAATAAATGATGGAGGAGGGTGAGCTGATGAAATGAAAACCCACAGAGGACCCGTGAATGAGTTAATCGCCCCCTCCCCACTGCAACATCCCTATTCAATTAAATTAAATGCTCCACCTGTTCCGTCGTCCTCAAGACGACGACGTTTTCAGTTTTTACACTTGCTAGTAAGAATCCTAAGATTGCTTGGATATGTAATTGCTAACTTGTTTTGATTCCGAAGCCATTGTTTTTGGCCGCCGTCAATTTTACATACTTTAATTAGTGGAAAATCAAAATTGAAGGAGGCATGATTGCAATTAGGAAATGCGAGAAAATTAAGAAAACGAGCTGCCATTGGCAGTATCTGTCCGATCCTTCTCACAGCCCTGTTTCAGATCGTATAATACATGTGCAAAAGCACCAACCAAGTAATATTCTTGCTCTCTTTTGGTTATGCAGAGATCAGATCGTTCAAAATCTAAAATTCATAGAAGACGGCAGTCATCTTCTATTCACTCTAGGAGGCTGCATAATAACGCCCTTGATGTTGGGGGTTCATAATTCAGTCAGCAATGCTAGTTTTATGTTAGATAGTAGAGAATGAACAACACAAATAAGCCCTAAAATGCACTGTATAATTGATAAACTCAGAAAGTAGGTAACTTTTCAATCCCAAAGAGATCAATCTCAAGGAGGTGAATCTCCAAGAGCCCAAAGGCACTATGCATTAGATCCTTACAATATTCAATAACCAACACAAAGCTAACTCTCCCCTATTTAACCCTCTCTCCGAAACCTCACACATGCCAGCTAGCATTTGGATGACACCACTAACTGCCTATTATTACAAGGATGATACCCAACTATTTTCCTGGTGTGGAATATCTCCTCTAGTGTGCTCAACTTTGGCCATTCTAGCATAAACATTATATAATCCCACTCTTTTGCCACGTTTGCTAACATTTTACTTTTATGGAGGTAACGAATTTTAGCTCGATAGGTCTACTATGACTCCAAGAAATCTTGAATCCACAAGTAGCTTCTAATACTAAAAGGAGGGGGTGTTTGCACTTTGCAGATTGAGACTAGATCTAGATGTCAAAGCCAAACTCGTGCAGGGTCAACAGCTGATGGTTATGGAAATTATCTCAAGGATGTGAGCAATGCTCTAACCACTTCAAAGGAGCTGCTGAAGATCATCTGTCGTATGTGGGGGCAGCAAGACTACCAACCCTCGACAAGCATGTCTCTCATCTCAGCCCTACATACCGAGCTTGAAAGGGCCCGCTTGCAGGTGAATCAATTGGTTCAGGAGCAGAGATCTGAGATCGGATAAGAACGAGATCAACTACCTTATCCAGTGCTTGCTTTGCTCAAGAGAAAGCAGCTTGGAAGAACAAAGAGAAACAATCAATCAAGACTGCAATTGAGTCTGTGGTTGGAGAGCTGGAAGTTGAGAGGAAATTGAACATGAAGCTTGGAATAGAGCTCGCTGAGAAACAATCAAACCCTAAGGCTGAGGAGGAGAATGAAACTGCTGAACAGCTGAGTGATGAGCTCAAAGACTTGTTGAGATATGAAAGAGGTAAAGAGAAGGCACATCATGGATCCCTCAACAGTACAAGTTTCAGTAGAAGATTTATTCAAGTTTGGAGATGATTCTGCTGAGAGCAATCTCCATTCGATAGAAACGTGAGAAGAATCCGAAAAGGCCCCCGCAAATCAAGATGGAGTTTGAAAATACTCATGTATGATGATGAACAAATGGAAAGAGAGGGCTAAGAAGAAGCACGTCCAAATTCCAATGTGGTTAATTGCAGTGAATATGGCGAGCGCTGTGGGGATGAGTTGCAGAGGTATAAGACGGTTAAAGGCCATAGGGACCAAATAATGTGTAGCTCTAGCTCTAGGTTATGTGATTTGAAGTTTGATAGGCCTTTGATGATTGAGGAGGGAGAGACCAGGGAACGCGTAGAGGATGCCATAGTTGACAGCAAAATTGCAAGAAGATCAAGAAGATGAGCTAATGGTTAGATTTTCCTTAGGGTTTGCTCATTTGTTGTTGCCATTGCTATGCCTTGTAGCGATTTTATTTGCAGCTCTCTAGCTGCTTGAGTGTTAAGAGGCACATAGAAAATTTGGCCTATTTTTGTTTTCATGTTCTAATCTTAATCTTTACGGATAATGCAGATTCAGCTAAACTTCGATTACTCTTAGAAATTGCTTGTGATCACTGCAAGCAAGATGTTACTGGCATTGAAAAAATCATCCGGTAAGAAATTGCACTTCCGCACCTGAAAATAATAAGTGACTAATAGCATTGCAATCGACAACAGAAATTATTTTATGATCAATTCAATTGCAATCGAAGCCCCCCGCTTCTTTTATGTCAAACAATTGCATATCAGAGACAAGAAAGGGGGCAGAAAAATCCAAACCCTAATGCTACGAGAATTTTAATAGATTTGAAAATTAAACCTGGTACTAAAGCAATTGACGGCTGTGTCCATTGTGGGAGTGCAGAACAGAGAATGGATTTGAAAATTAAAGTGCGAAGAGTATTTCAATCTTCGAGCTTTTGTGCAATCTTTTGAAGGGTCTCTAGAAGGCGCTGTCTGACATGAGCGTTGCGTGCTTTGATACGAGCCTGTTGAGGGGCGATATTGGCAAGGGAGAGATAGGCGCCGGCGGATATGAGGACGGCGCCGGCGGTGATGCCGGTGAGGGTGAAAGCAAGTTGCTTGCGCGTTGGCGGGTAAGCCCACAGCATCTCAGCGTCAGTTAAGTTCAGACTCTTCGCGTTGCACAACCAAGCTGCTATTATGTGTGTTTTCTTAATATGATCAAGATCAATGTAATTATTTATTCAACTCTAGGGTTTAAGAGTAGAGAATTTATATGTCAATTTAGGATTTACTAGGATTTACTAGTTGATGACCTGGCCTTGCCCGGAGACTTTTTACAAATAAAAATTGTAATATATTATTTAAATATGATATATGTATTATAATTTATATAATAAAACAATATTATAAATATTTAAGTTAATTATAATAATATCTTTTTTATTAAAATGAATACAAATATTATTGTATTCTTAAAAATGTTATTTATAATATTTATGTAATAATCATGCAAAAGTTGGTGTTTTTAACTCATTGGGTTGACGCGAATCCGCACAAAAATCTCAATGAATTGACTCAATCAACCCGTAAATTTTAATGACATGAACTTGTACTCAACTGAAACTAAACTGACCCGATTAATTGGTTTAACATTAAGGGATCAATAATTATTTATTTATTTATTAAGGGATCCGTAATATAAAAAATCAACATATTTATGAATAGAAATAATGAAAACTCGTACCAAAATTTCAAATTGATAATCATACCAAATTGATAATTAAATATTAAAATATAATGAAAAAATTTCAAGATTAAGTTAATATCCCGTACGACAAATCGTAATCGTTAAAATTGATCAATTTTAACTATACTTTTGCAAATTTCGTTATCCATATAGTATAATTTTTATAAATATATTGTACGTACAAACCGTAATCGTGAAAAAAATAACTATACGATCAATTATGTAGTATATTTTATCTATATTATATGGACAGAAGATAATTAAGTATCACAATATAATGAACATGAACAAAGATTAAACCGGTGCTCTTCGTGTTGACTTCAGCCAGGGAGGACTCCAAGATTGGATAGGCCTGAACTTAATACAAAGTAGTGATTGGGCTATTATATTTGCAACTGGGGTTTGGTGGCTATGGCGCTGGCGAAATGTCAGAATTTTTGGCGACACCTCAGCAATCCCGCAAGATCGATCAGAGCGCGCCACTATGTCAGAATGAAGGTTCATGAGTACTTACATATTCAGCAGGCCCGGCCCAGAGGCAGGGGCAGGGTGGGCGACGGCCCAGGGCCCATGTTTTCTAGGGGCCCAAAATTTTAAAAATACCTTATTATTAAAGTAGTTGTTAAAATGTTACAGCTTTCAACTTGGTCGAGTGGAGGAGAGCCTAGTACTCTTACAAAGAAGTCTTCGAATACACACAATTCATATGAATTTTGATTTATCTTTTTTAAACATTATTTAGAATTAATAAATAACATAAGAATTCATTTGATCATTATTTAAAATTAATATATTATAGACAATACGCTGTATTCAATACAAAGTATTGTACAATTTTAACCAAAATAAATTTTTTTGTTTTATAACATATTAATATATGTATAAGTATCTATATTAAAAGGACCTAAAGTTTTTTTTTCGCCCAGGGCCTCCAATATGTCCGGACCGGCCCTGGTATTCAGCACAAGATGGAGAAGAGGATTGGGAATGACAGTAACAATGAGAGGGAAGATCTTCTATGGAAGAAACCTCCGACGGGATGGATTAAACTGAAGACAGATGGATCCTATTTTCCAGGGGATGATAAAGTATGGGCGGGTGGGTTGCTCAGAGACGAAGAAGGAAAGTTTATCAAAGCGTTCATCGCTTCTGCTGTCGGGTCTACAGCTCTTCGGGCTGAACTGTTGGGAGTTCTTCAGGGATTGACTGTTGCTAAAGAACTTGGAATAAAGAAACTCATTGTCGAAGCTGACGCTAGAGAAGTTTTGAACAACATCCAACTTTCTACAGCTCCCGCTAATGGCTTCTTTGCAATGATTCATAAAATTCAGTCTGTGATTGCTGATCAAGAGTGGGAGGTTAAACTCAGGCCGATCAAGAGAAACACTAATGCAGCAGCAGACTGGATTGCAAGAAAGGGCAAGGAATATGTTGGAGATTTCATTCTGTTCAACGAACCTCCCGAAGATCTTGACATGATTTGTAATGCTGAAAAACTTAATCCTACTATGTAATCTGCTTTTTTATTATTAAATAAATGGGCTTAGCCCTCCTTTCGAACAAAAAAAAAAAAAAGTGGATGTAGTTGCAACAACAAGAACCTACAATAGTAAATGACCCAACACGAAGCACATGTTTGGGCCTTTTAATCATCTAGGCGTCTAGCACATCCAAAAATGCTAAGCCCAAACTTAGCAACGTTCACGATGGTCGACAGGCGCAATGACCTCTGGCGATCGCAGGGGCCGTTTGGTGCGATTGCTCCTTCTCTTTTCTCCCTTTATCCTCTCGAGTCTCGGCCGTAGGAGAGTATCGACGATGGGGAACTCCCAAGCATCTACAGTTGATCCACTCTTTGCTTCCGCCTCCAGGTATCTATCTCTGACACTATCGTCCTCTCCCTAAATTCCATCTTTAATGAACCGAATGTACGCGCTTGTTTTTTTGATGGCGGGGGTAATCGCAGAGCTTTCACTCAGAAGGAGCTGGAAGAGCTAAGATCGTTGTTTGATTTGCTTTCCGCTCAATCGCAGAGCAATGGCGTATTCATTTCATCCAGTGTTTTCAAGGTTTTATTTCTCTCCTTTGCTAGAAACATTTGCTTTTTACATTGATTTTTTCATTTTAATAGAAGCTTATAATTTTCTTGTTTCATATTTCCCCTTCCTTTGTTCTTTGTGTTGTTTGATATGACGATTCACAGGCGTATTTTCGAATTCCGGATCCTCTTGGAGATAGAATGTTCAATTTGATCACGCAGAACCGCAAAGATCAGAAGCTCACTTACGAAGATCTTGTCATTGCCAAGGTAATTTATTCCCTGGTTTCGGGTCTGTGAGCTTTGATTGGAACAGCTGATGCTTCAGTTGATTTGTTCCATACAATTTAATATAAAGTGATCGCTGCATATCAAATTTGGAGCGGCACTGCCGTGATATAGAACAATTTGAACAGTTTGGGCCCTTGAGGGCCGGTGTACATATGACAGGAGCAGTGAGATTGTGGTTTTTTTTTTTTGTGTATATGTGGTTTGTGTCATGTGACTATTTGCTTCAATGCCTCGATGATCATTCCATAGGCTACATATGAGAAGGGAACTAAAGATGAGATTGAAGAATTTATATATCAATTTGTGGATGCAGATGCTGATGGTTCTCTGGCAAGGTGATTCTTGATAAGCTCTCTCCATTTGTTATGTCTGTGGTGGAAAAATAACTTTTATTTTTTTAAACAAATTTGGTTTTTCTCCAACATAGGCTCTTCTGTAGTGTGCTGTTCTAGTCTGTATCACCCTAAGGTTGAACTAACAGGTCTGATCTTGAAGCTGTCGTGGCTTCTATTCTTGAGGACTTGTTTTCAGAGGAACACCATGAATCAAATTTTCATCAGTCTATCATCAGCGCGGTGCTAGACGCTGCCCGATTTTCTAAGGATGATGGTGAAGGTGGTAGGAACTATATGTCCTTTGAGGATTTTAAGAATTGGTTGGTCTTGCATCCATCAATAAGGCGATACCTAGATGGATTGTTGAAATTGCCTGATACAGGTCATTGTTCCTAAGCATGTTTTCCCCATCTATACATTGATTAATGATTGATTGTTGGTAAATGTTGCAAGATCATATAATTTTGTTATCAAGATGTCAGTCTTGTTGCCCTTATTACAGATGCATTTTTAAGGGGGCTTGTTGTAGTTTCCTTTCTTCTCTCTTTAGTACTTTCTTGTGATTGATATACTGTTTTCACACGTCATCTTGTTGGCAAGTGAAAAGTTGTGGCTTCTTGATTAGCAAAAAGAACTGATAAGATTTAGGATAAGCTGTCTTAAGAGTTTGTTTGAGAGTAGTCTGCCTGGCATGCATGCTTTGAGATGTAATAAGGTTACTTTTTCCCGCTTGCCAGTGATTAAAACCTGTGCTGTTTGTTTACCTTTAGGATTGGATGGATTATTAGATCTTTTAGTATTGGTTTTTAGAATATGGTCTACAATTATTATGTTTTACAAATGAAATTCATTACATCCCACATTGTAGCCCTTTTTGGAGGTATTTACTTGTTTTTTTTTAGCTAATGGCATTTCTATTATTCTGTTTGAACTTTGTGAGTTCATTAAAGCTGAATCCCGTGAATTTTTTGCATTTTATAATAACATAGAATTGTTTTGAAGCAGCATCGATATTCCGCTTGTCTTGTTTTCATAGAATTGTTTGAAACAGGGAAATCCGAGTCACAGGTACCTCATCTACTGCATCCAGAGTGCTTGAGCTCCATGTTATTATTGAGGGAAGAATATGTTTGGTTGATAGGCGGAGCCCTGTCTCAACACGAGCTAGATGAATGGAAGCTCTTATACAACAGCTCACACAATGGTCTTAGTTTCAACACCTTCTTTGGCTGTGTATCGTGAGTGGTCTCTTTATATGAAAACATAACAGAATACACTCTTTGACCTGCAAGCTTGTCTAGGTTCATGGGGAAACACTGAAATTAATGGCTTGTCAATTTAATGAACTGCAGAAATAATGAAGGTCCAACTGTTCTGATAATCAAAGACAAAGAAGGTTGCATATATGGAGGCTATGCTTCTCATCCTTGGGAGAAGCATAGTGATTTTTATGGAGATATGAAATCCTTTCTATTTCAGCTGCACCCAAAGGCATCCATATTCAGACCTACTGGAGCAAATAATAATCTGCAATGGGTAATACTTTTTTTCTTAAATGAAATCTTATAAAAACACATCTGTGGGAGGTTTTCATTTTTTATCAAGCTCATTTATAGCATTTTTGCGCTTGCAATTTGTAGTGTGCTGTCAACTATAGTTCAGAGAGCATCCCAAACGGATTAGGGTTTGGAGGGCAAGCTCACCACTTTGGCCTGTTCCTATCAGCTAGCTTTGACAGTGGACACTCTTTCTCCTGCACCACATTTGGGAGCCCCAGCCTCTCTAACACCAATCATATATGTCCAGAGGTGATAGAATGCTGGGGCGTCGTTTCAAAGGCGGTACCAGGGGAGAGGAAAGATGTGCTCAAGGGCACTGTTTTGGAGCGGTTTAAGGAAGATAGGCACATGCTTAATATGGTTGGTCTTGCAAACTCAAGTGAATGAATGGAACAGTCAAATACTATCTGGAGCTTTGGCCTCACATTGGATGTTGTTAACTAATCCGAGGTACCCTTGCATTCCACTCTGAGTTTGAGTAATGCTGTTTGAGTTTATGTGCACTTGTGAAGCAGTAACATTGCCTGTTCAATAGTATTGGTAAAAAAAAAAAACAGAAATATGGTGATCGATCTTCTTAATTGAAAAACCGGGTTATGGGATTTCCAGAGCACAAGTGGTCTAAAACAGTGCGTTTGGTACATGTATATCTGCATATATGTATAATGTTAAGATTCTTGATTTACTAAGATTATGTTTGGAATACCTTATAAGATTGCCTGTTCTCTAGGAATATGGGCAAACGAATAGTCCATTATGTTTCGAATTGCGTCAATGTGGGCAGGTAAACTGCCTTTGTGGGGACACACAAGCATTACTATCATTGAAGCGTGTCTCTGTTAATGCTCACATCTTGTTTATTCAATTATTCAAGGTACGTAAAAGACACTTTACACATAATGCATATATAGAAACTTTGATTGCATTGGTGCATTGACACCATGAGTACCATCCAAAGACCGACCAATAGAAACTTTATTTGCATCGACCACGCTAGCTTGGCATCCCATTATTGAGCGCACCATTAGCAACCATAAACTTAATCATAGCATTAGTCAAAGACTTGTTAGTGGTACTATACCCTCCATCCACTACAAGATTAAGCCCGGTCACATACTTAGCATCATCACTTGCCAAGTAGAGCGCAGCCTGAGCAACGTCCTCCGGTCGTGGGACCACCCCTTTAAGCACCGACGACTCATGTATAATCCCATCCAAAACACTCGTCTCCATCTTAAGCAAATCCGTAACAAGAGGCGTGGCTATGGTTGAGGGCGCCACCGCGTTCACCCGTATCCCGTACTGACCCAGCTCCGAGCACAGGCTCTTCATCAGCCCCACAACCGCGTGCTTAGAGGCCACGTAAGCATGGGGCCCGTCTCCCGCCACGAGCGAAACCACGCTCGAAACGAACAGCACGACGCCCCTCTTTCTCGGGATCATAACCCGAGCCGCTTCCTTGGCCCCCAAGAAGCTCCCCGTCACGTTCACGTCGAAAACCCGCTTGAATAACTCTGTTCCCGTCCCGAGCACGGTCGTGTCCAGCCCGCCTCCTATGCCGGCGTTGTTGACCATGACGTCGAGGCACCCATGAGTTGACACGGCGAGATCGACCGCTGCCGCCACGTCGGAGTGGCTCGTGACGTCACAGTGGACGTACGAGGCCAAGCCGCCTTTGGAGGTTATCTCTTGGCAGAGTGACTCTCCTTCCTTGTCTTGGATGTCGGCGATTATGACTTTGGCGCCGTGCTCTGCAAATAGTCTCGCCGTTGACTTCCCTAAGCCGCTTGCGCCGCCAGTGATGATTGCGACTTTGCCTGTCAGCCTGCTAGCTATACAATGATCAATTATGTACGTAGGTCGATTAAGTTACTAATTGCTTCAAATCAGTCATTTACCTTTTTGCTGGAGGAGCGGTTTCCGAAATGCCATCCATTTTTTCTTCGATATATGGATCGATCTCTTTTATTCTCAACTTTTGAATGGATGCCAGTGTTGGGAGTCGACGACTTATATACACGCTAGATAGCTACTTGCTAGCTAAACAGTGCCGCACTGATAAATGCAACTTAATTTAGTCAAAATAAAGATGCTAGCTTTTGGGGAAGTTGGGTATTAGGTAGATAGTCGTAGGTAAATTAATAACAGAAGAGGCCCCCACAATACGTACTTTTTTGGCTATAATGATACGAGTGACACTGGTGCATCATACTTTTCCCTAAATTTCTATGTTTGGATGGAGTTGGTCATATCTACACATATCTTATAAGATGTCACAGAAAGCAACTTTTTTTTTTTTCGCTCAAATTTTAATGCCTGAAGAACGAAGAAAAGGATGAGCCACGTAGTCGAACTCAATTTCATTTTAATAATATTAGTGTAAAAATTTATCAGATATTAGAAGTATTGTTTGAACCCTAAAATATCTTCAATTCCATTAATTACGTTTCATTTGTTCTTTAAATTTCCTTAAGGACTTGGATTTTAATTTGCAAAATAATACATAAAGAGAGTCTAACTTCCTAATCCACTTCCGATGCGCAAGTTTAGTGTTGGACCATATTTCTTCGACCCGTTAGGCACCAACGACAAACATCTAGCTGTCCCAATTAGAAGAAAGCTCGTGAGAGAAGTTCGGTGGATTGAATCAAGCCTTCGACCCATCAGGCATCACACCAGGATGATGAGAGACATCAACGGTCTTGTCACCAAACTCAACTTGATGGAGGCGTAGGAACCTTAGCACCACTAGCAGGTCAAGACGCCCGAACCATCACTGGATACCTTACTCTCATCGATCGCCACCGTCTCCGGGCCCCACGACGCTGCAATCGCAAGGTTGGGCCAATGGAAGGAATATCGCGCCTCCCATCTACCCTCCAATCCACCGGAGCCCTTCCCTCTCTCTTTTCGAGGGATCTCTGGACCGACATCGATGATGGTCATAAAAAAAAGAAGGCCTTGTGACTTGGACGAGATTGTCCGTACAAACGTTCGCGGACACATCAAAGCTTTTGCTGAACAAATTGCCAAGATTTCGGGGGTCCCTTGACCCATCGAGAAAGAAGTAGTTGATGGCTATGATGAGTAACCCTTCGTCACCTCCATCGCACAAGTGGAAATCTCGAAAAAGTTCTCGATACTACACATTGCATACCTAGGACGAAACTAGTGACCCCAATGAGCATATTGTTGTCTTCAAGAAGAAGATGATGACCAACACTATCTATCATCACTATGGAGAGGCCTTGATGTGCAAAGGATTTGGGGTGGCACTGACATGCCCAACCCTCACATGGTTCGTGAATCTTCCTAGGGGAGCATTTGCTCCTTCGTATATTTGATGGATTCCTTCGGGATCCAATTCTCCAACAGTTACAAATTCAAGAAGCAGTCCAACAACCTTCACCAGATCGCCTAGAAGCATTACGAACCCACACAAGATTACTTTGATCGTTTCAATAGAGAGAAATTCTCTATCCCACAATGCGATGTGCTACCACTATAGAAGCCTTCCAACTTGGGGTAATCCAAGGGAGTGACCAAGGTGTAAACATGGAGGGATTTAATAGAACGCATTTAGTTGTTAGTTTTAGGACATTTATGTTTAAAACTTAGATAGTTGTTTGCATTTTCTTTAGTTTTGTAGTTTTTGCATTTCGATGTCTACTCTTGTGCTTTCGTGCTTACAAGCATTATGTGAGACTTGTGGATCATGGAGACTTTGTTATGGCATGAAGATCGATGGATTGTTCGTGGAGAATCCGGAATGAAGTGATGGGAAAAGGTTGTGGTTTTGATAGTTCTATCTTGCAACGCCTCGTTTGGGAGCTACTATTGTCCGTTCAAGGTCATTTTTGTGCCATTGGAAAGATAACTCAACGAGCTACATTTCAAAATCATATTCCGATTTCAAATTATCACTCTAAGTGGGTCAAAACTACGCGATAATGAAGCTTAAAGACGGGTGCACGTCCTGGATGCTCGGCCGAGCATGTGCTAGAGCATTGGGAGCAGAGGGATGCTCGATCTAGTGCTTGGTCAAGCATGTGGGAGTGCACTGGAGGATGAGAGGAAGCTCGTTCGAGCATTGAAGGAGCTTCAATGCAGGCATTGATAGGCCATAACCTACCTCACAAGTATACGAGATCGATTGTAGTACCAAATTATCGAACACATGGACTAGTACCAATTATGAGTCGAACTAGTAGACTAAGTGAAAAGTAAACAAGTAAAAGAGTTTATGATTTATGGTGACAAGTATCTACCTAATACATTATAAACCAGAAACCATGTATGTTGAAAAAATTGCGCCACATGACATTTTTGAATAAAATAATGTTACATTTTTTAATAATAAGTATTATAATTACTTTGTATCATTCTTTCTATATATCCAATTTTTTATAAAATAATAACTTGATCTATATGTTTATATTTTTTATGCATATCTTTTTTATCTTGTAACAAGATTTGGGATCTAAGTGTAAATTTTTTTTTATCTATATGTTGATAATAACTTGATCTATTATTTTTTATATTAATTTTATGCATAATATTTTTTTTATCTTTTAACAAGACTCGGACTTCAAGTATATAATTTTTTTTATCTATATGTTGATAAAATATGGGGCACAATCTTAAAGATTTTTTTTTATAAATTACATAATTTTATTACGATATTATTTACAAGTGTTTAAAATTTTATATTAATATCATAATTTTGTATAATCTTTAGTAAAATTATCCCGCGAGTATCATGGGGATTCAAGTAGTTAGAAATAACAAGAGAAATTCCAATGGAGAAAAGCTTCCAAGGTTGGGATTCGCACAATAATGTTTCAATGGATTTAAGGTGATATCTATTTGGATTCGATATGAATGTCGTTTGAAGGTCTTAATGTCTAAAACCAACACAAACCTCTTTTCAGACGATGAGTGTACGTACCTAAACTCGACTAGCAATCACTCTCGCGCAAAGCAAGTCTAATTTAGATTCTTTAAGCTCTTTAGAGAACAAAGTCAAACAAAACCAACATCCGCTCTCACGCTCCGTTGAATCTATTCAACTTTGATCAGCTATGATAGTTAAAGCACCACAAGAAAGATTACGTCACTCTCGTGCAATTAACTCTCAAGTTCAATCCTAAGGATCTAATCATGAATAAACAATTCTAAATTCAATTAATCAATCTCCTATTATTATTATTATTATTATCTCCTCTCAGTCTCAAATTATAACATGATTCCCAATTTTATAACAATTAGGTCATTAAGCATCATAGGAAAGAATCAAACTCCATTCAAATCTCTATTCAACCAAATATCACAATTCTAATCTACCTTCTTCATCATTGGGTTCACCTTTCCTTGGACTAAGAGAATTAACTAGACATAATAAAGGAAAAAAGCAAATCAAATTCTATAAACAACATACCAAATTGTCTTTCAAATTGATTCAAATAAATTCAAGCAATCTAGAACAACCTTTTCAATTTTCTACAACTAGGGTTCTAAGAGAGAGGCTAGAAAGAAAATTACAATAATAAAACTTGTTCTCCAATCTAAAACCTAAACAAAAGCCTTAAAAACTAGGAAACTCGTTTTAGGGTACAAGCCAAATAAGGAAATCAGATAATCCAGACTTAAAGATAGAATTCTCGCACACAGGGCAAAACGTGGTCCAACTAGGTTCGGCAAACCGCGGCCACGATTTCCCCATCCTGGCCCATTTTCTTCTCTGTAGCCCAATAAATACGCGTGTAGATCCCAATTTCACAAGAACACTAAAAATCTAAGAAACTAGACTAAACATGCAAAATAAACCACTTAAAAAAAACTAAAACTAACCTAAAACTACTATGTAAATACATGGTATTAGGCATTCTTTCCGCGTTGTTTTACCCGAGACCAACTTTTGTTATATTTGTTTCCAAAAATATTTTATCCTAGTATTTATTTATGGATTAGACTAGCTTGTCGGATAATTAATCTATCTATTATTCTACTTGTTGGAAGAGAACTCATATCTTAATTGTGAGGTTAATCTTCTATCTTTTTCTTCTCTTGAATAATCTTAATTCTTTGTGCTTGAATGTTTATGATTGATTTTATATTTTTGTTAGTTTGATCACCTAATATTTACTTGAATCAATCTATTGATAGATTTAGTTGTCTCTAGTTGAATCATCTAAATTAATATAGCAGCTATAATTATCTAGGACTAGTTGGACTAGCTTGTTATAAAGAGAATTAATTTACAATTGATTTATGATTGGTTACATGATATTGATCGTTCTTATTGAATTTCCTTGGTGTGTATTGCTATTTGAATTGTATATAGATAGTTTCTAGGTTGATTGATAATAAGTGTTTTTAAGGTCTTGTTGTCCTAACTACTATTTGAAAATGAATTTGAATAATAACTTCCACAATAAGTTATTTAAGAAAGAAGGATTTTAAGTTAATGAATGATCAGTAATTGAGTCTGTAAGTGGATTTTTGTTAATTAAACATATTTCTATCATAAACTTACACAATCAACTTCGTTCTTGTTTTGTTTGTTTGCATTCATGACTAGTATTAGATAATCTTCACAATTCTACTTACTCTCTCTTTCATAGCATACAATCAAGCATATAAATACATAAATTTTTTATGGGATCGACTTTTACTTGCCAACTATATTAATTTAGTTAGTTAGGATTCTTTGATAGGCATAACGTGACTAAAAATACCTCACCAAACTCTAAGACTAAATTATGTCATTTTAGTCTACATCCATTAAAAAAAACAAAGTATACATTGAGAATCTCAACTTCGAACAACACAATACTCAAATAGTGAAGCTCGAGCAATACAACTAGGAGCGGAACTAGAAATTTCTCATTGCAGGGGCAATAGAATTTTTTAATTAAGAAAATATAAATTATTGAAAAATATTTGAACAAACCCTCAAAAATTATAAATGTGTAACTAGGATAAGAAAATAAAACATGCATATTTTATTACACAATAGTAAAATATTTTAATATAAAATAGGATTAAGAAAGATAACAAAAATAAAAACATAAAAATTTAAACAAAGAAGTTTGTATTTTTGTTAGTGCACAAAAATTCGTCTTCAAAACACTGATTAATTACTCCCTTCTTCACCTTCTGTTCCAAGTTTGTCTTCAACCTAGAACCTGCAAAACAATGGACACAGGGGGGTGGGGAGCCCCTAAGCCACCTTCGATGCCTAAGTCAGAAGAGAAATTGTCGATCGAATTTCGAGGTAATTAAAGGACAAGACTTGCGTGCGAGCTCAGTGAATATGAGGTGCTCATCATACATGGCGAATACATGTATTTATAATGGAGGAGAGAGGGAAGGGGGCTGAAAATTCTAACCCCTAGGGCCGGCCGATGGTGCCTTGTCACCCAAGCAAGCGATATCTTGCTCCCCAACTATCTTTCGACTAAGATAAAATCCTCTATCATAACGAATAACCGCCCTATTTAATTTTATATTAAAATACTTAAAGATAGAAAAAGCATAATAAATAAAAATACCTTTATGGAGGAAGATAGCGAAAATAATTATAACGATTAATTTTACCCGCTCACAATATTTTATTGAGGAAGGACCATAATAGTTGAGAATACAATTAAGTTAAAAAAACAAGAATGTTTCAAAACGCAAATGAAATGAATCCATAATTAGTAAAATCATTTAACTAAACTAAAATCGAAACTAAATCTCTTGTGCTAATAAATAAAGTGTTTGATTCAAGATATTCCAAGAATAACTTATTGTTTCAAAGTTTTTATATTCAATTAGACAATTACATTACGGAACTATACAATTTAGCACAAGATAAAAACATTCTGACTAATTTAATAGGCTTATAAAAGTGATTTGAGTATTGTCAATCTTGCTCATAATTTTTTTTTGAAGAATGCTCATAATTTTTTTGCTCAAGTGTCAATTTAAAGCTTATAATATTTCAAATCGAAGCTCTCGACAAAACAACATATATACTTATAAAATTTTGAGATTTGAGGGTAGGGGGCATGGCCACTGAATACAACAAAACTCAAATAATGAAGAAGATGACGATGTCGAAAAAGGTTGCTGTGAACTATATTAGCTAGTGCTGAACCCGATTTTCTTATTTCCCTTTTCCCCCTGTTAACCCGGTTGGGGGGCCGGTTCCTTGTTAGTATAAATAGGGCATCTAGGTCTTTACTACTCCTTGCGTTTTCAGATATGTTGGGATTTGTTCCCGAACATCGTTTTATGCTTTTCTCCCATTAAAGAAACTTTGTGCCAGGCTAGTACCTTTTCTTGTATATCTTTTGATTTCTCATTGTTGTTACTTATGCTACTATTCGATTCTCTTGTGCTTTCAAGTGTTTACATGGTATCAGAGTTTGAAGGTGACGATCTTGAGAATTAGTTGTGCAATCGCTCGTCGCTCTTTTCATCTGTTGCAATCGCCCCTATTTAGAACTCTTCTTGTATTTCTGGAACGCAAGCTATCCTGAGCAAAGATGTCTACTGAATTAGTTACCGGAGGCGAAAGATTCAGAAGGAATCCCTTCGCCGCTCCTCTTGTTGCTCAAAATAGAGGTAACTTGAACTTCCACCCTCCTTTTCTTTCAAATTCAGACAACCCCGGTATGCAACTCGCGTCAGCTCATTTTGATGGGTCTAATTTCCAAGCATGGATTGGAAATGTTAAGCTAGCCCTTAGGTCAAAAATGAAGTTAGGGTTTATCAATGGGGGATTTCCCAGACCTGAGCGTGACTCGGAAGATTATGACCGGTGGGAGCGGGTTGATAGTATGGTTATGAGTTGGATAATCAATTCTATGAGATTGTTGAATGCTATGCCGAGTCTAACGGTCCATTAATCTTTCAATTACAACGTGATCTGGCCATTATCAAACAGGACAATATGTTTGTTGCTCTCTATTATACCAAACTGAAATGCATATGGGATGAACTTCAAGCAATAGATGGGATCCCAACTTGCTCTTATGGTGCTTTTGACACTTGTAGTTGTGCTTTGATGTAGCGAGTTGTTGATCGAGATAACACAATCAAGCTGATGCAATTCCTCATGGGCTTGTCTGATGCATATGAGGGGGGTGAGAAACCACATTCTGTCGACTGATCCTCGACCTAACCTGAACAAAGCATACAACATTGTCACTCGGATTCAGAAACAAAAACAAGTAACTGGGAATGCACCCCACTCTCATGATGCTTTAGCCATTAGCAGGGGTGGTAATTCCGGGCAGAACAGAGGCACTGGAAGTGCTTATAGGAACAATGGAGTGAATCAGGGTTATGGAGATAATGGAAGGAATGCTAATGGGTAAGAGGGGCAAAGAGACTTCGCTAGAGATTTTAAAAAGGAAAAATTTGACAAGAAGTGCACATATTGCCAAGAGAATGGACACGTTAAGGAAACATGCTTCAAACTAGTCGGCTATTTGGAGTGGTGGAAAGGGCCCAAAACTGAGGGGCCTGGGAAAATTGCAGCAAATGTCCAAGATGTGGATGCTTATAACAGCCCACTTGATGTGGAGGAAATGGAGACTCCTAGAGCAGATCCTACACTGGTTAATGCATTCGTTCAAGAGGTTTTGAAGGCCATGAAAAGCATAGGAAATGCTGAAGGTTCTGCAAACGTCATTAACTTTGTGTGTAACACTATATTACTTTCTATTGAATCAGATTCTAAGTTAGAAAGTTGCACATGGATTGTTGATTCCAGAGCAACGGATCATGTGACCTATGATAAAGGTCCTTTTGCTGCTTTAAAGGAGTTAATACGACCTATTGAAATAGGTCTCCCTGATGGCTTGCTTCAGCAAGTCAGATATCATGGGACAATAATGTTATCATCAAAAATACACTTGACAAATGTGTTGTATTTACCTTCTTTTAACCATAGCCTGATTTGTGTGTCAAGATTGATATTTGATAAAAAAGAACCATGTTTTTGTGTTTGGGAATTATGGTTGTGAGCTACAAGACCTTACTATTAGGAGGATCCTGGCAATTGAAAAGAAGCAAGGAGGCTTATACAAGTTTCAAGTTGAAAGAAATGAAGAGGAGTTGAAGAATGGCAACTTTTGTATAGTCCATAGAGACAATTTATTCCCTAGTTTACTAAACTCAGTTTGTAATAAGGTTAGCCTTTTAGATTTGTTAGGGGCACCTCTCTTTGTCCAAAACGAAGCACTTGCCAATGTGCAATTTTTCAGATTTACAGCATTATGAATGCGATGTCTGCATTTTATCCAAGCATCATAAATTGCCTTTTCAGAAAAGTATCTCTTCTACTACTAGCATTTTTGAGTTGATTCATACATATTTAAGGGGGGCCATATAAAAACCCCCACATATGGAGGAGCGAGGTATTTCCTTACCATTGTTGACGACTATTCCAGGGCAACCTGGACTTTTTTTTGTTGAATAACAATGGACAAGTTTGTAGAACCTTAGCTCAGTTCTTGCAATATGTTACAACACAATTTGATACAAAGGTAAAGTGCATGAGATCGAACAATGGGACAAAAATTTATGAACAAGAGTGTTGAGGAGATGCTGAGTAGTAAAGGCATTATTCATCAGAGATCGACACTAGGAACTCCAGAATAGAATGGAAGAGTGGAGCGAAAGCATCAACATTTGGTTGAAATGGCCAGGGCAATTGAGATTCATGCAAGTCTTCCACAACAATTCTAGGGAGATTGCATCTAGAGTGCTACCCATATAATTAACTTGTTACCATCTTCTATTCTAAAATGGAAGACCCTATTCGAGTGCCTTTATGACAATGCACTAGATTATACACACCTAAGACTTGTAGGGTGTTTGTGTTATGCCTTGATTGGCAAATCCCAAAGGAGCAAATTTGATGCCACATCCAAAAAATGTGTTCTCCTAGGGTACCCTCTGTGACATAAGGCGTACAAACTCTATGATTTGAGCACCAAGCAAGTGCTAGTGGCTAGACATGTTGTGTTCAGGGAAAATGTCTTCCCATTCAAGGATAAATTAGGTTTAAAACCAGCTGCAATTACTCAGGAACTTCCCCTGGTGACACCCGGATTTGATGATCAAATTGTTCAAAGACAATTTGTTGATCCTCTAGATATCCCAGACAGTCCAGCTATGCCAAATGATCTGGTTGTCACAGATCATCATATCTCAGATAGTTCTCCTACACAAAATGAGATGAGAAATCCAAAAACATTTGTACCAGGTGAGACCACTTTCCCTCCAATCATGCGAAGGTTTGACCGTGTTATAAAGCCACCAGTACACTTAAAAAACTTCGTTTGTGGGAATCTACCTACTAGAGAGGTGCCAACTGTAAATTCAGATGTTGAAGAAGATTCTTTTCAAAGGCATTTCATGTTGTGTCATTACATGATTTGGAGGGGCACTCACCAGATTATATTCAATCTTTATTCAATGTGTTTTCTATTGTTGAGTCGATGTCTTTTGATCAAGCCAAGAAAGAACCGAATTGGGTTAAGGCAATGGAAGCCGAATTGTTATCTCTCGAGAAGAATCACACTTGGGACTTAGTTCAGTTGCCAACTGGAAAGATAGGAATTGGCTCCAGATGGGTCTACAAGGTGAAATTTAAGCCGAATGGAGAAGTTGAAAAGCTCAAAGCCCGATTGGTGGCCAATTGTTTTAGCCATGTTAAGGATAAAGATTATAAGCATACGTTCTCACCGGTAGCTAATTTTTCAACTGTTCGAGTTTTATTTGCTCTGGCGACCTCAAAAGGTTGGCCTTTGCACCAGCTCAACATCAATAATTCTTTTTTGCACGGGTTCCTAGACAAAGAAGTTTACATGACCCTTCCACCAGGGTATAAGAAGGCTACACCTGGCTTGGTCTGTAAATTGAAGCGTTTGTTGTATGGCTTAAAACAAGCGAGTCGACAGTGGAATATAGAGCTCATTAAACACCTTGTGAAGTTGGGATTTATGCAGCCAAGCCAGGACTACTCACTGTTTGTCAAGAAGACAACATCCTCAACCACTGTAGTATTAGTTTATGTGTACGATCGACATGCTCTTGAGTGGTGACCGTCCTGATGAAATTTGTGCCACTAAGTCCTCTCTCAACCGTGCTTTCACAATTAAAGACTTAGGCACTGCTCGTTACTTTTTGGGATTGGAAATTGCTAGATCATCATCAAGAATTCAAATAAATAAAAGAAAATACGTCATTGATCTACTCACTGATGCAATTTTGCTTGATTGTAAAGCGACCTCTTTTCCTTTGCAAAGAAACTAGCACTAGCATCCTGATGTTGGGGATCCCATCTCAGAACCAAAGTCCTATAGGAGACTCATAGGGCACTTGTTGTACTTGACATTATCCAAACCGTATATCATATATAGCGTCCAACAACTCAGCCAGTTTCTGTCGTGTCCATGCATTCCACATATGCAGCCTGCTATGTTCTTACTTGGATATTTGAAGGGAACAATCAACTGCTCTCTCTTCTATCCTGTTCAATCAAATCTCTCCTTGACAGCATTCTGCGATGCTGATTGGGGTGCATGTACTTTCTCCGCTTGCTTACTCACCGAATGCTGCATCTTCCTGGGAAAATCATTGATTTCTTGGAAGACGAAGAAACAAAAGGTTGTGTCCAAGTCCTCTACCGAGAGCGAGTATATAATTATGTCCCAAACCGCTAGTGAGTTAGTTTGGCTCAAAGGATTGCTTCATGATTTTGAGATACAAACACCTTTGCCAATTCCATTGCACTGCGATAATGTTTCTGCTCAACATCTTGCCATGAACCCAATGTATCATGAATGCAGAAAGCACCTTCGTATTGATTGTCACTATATTAGAGAATTGGTGCAAGAAGAATTCAGCACTATTGTCCATACTCGCTCGAGCCTTCAATTAGCCGATGTTCTCGCCAAGGTGCTTGGAACACATCCAAACACGGATCCAAGGGTGGGCTGGGGTTTGCTGCAGCCCACCCTAACAAATATCAAAAATATACTAACTCGTTTTGCTAAATTTTACATGTAGACATTCTAGCTTCGTGGATTCATACCTACTTTGGGAGTTAAAAGCCCCAGGTTCAAATATCATGAGCAACACCACAACACGCACATTAATTCTCTTTGCCCCTATCACTCCCGTAGTCCCGCGCACGTTCAATTCATTTAATTTCTAACCATGCCTTTTCAAAAAATTGCGTCATGTTGTATTTCTTGAATAAAGTAATATTACGATTTTTAATAATAAATATTATAATTACTTGTTTAATTGTTTCTATATATCCAATGTTTTATAATATAAAACTTGATCTATATTTTGATATTTTTCTTGAACTACAAGAAAAAACATAAAACTTCATGGTAGTAGTCCAAGCTTTTAGGCCTAAGGGATCAATTCGTGAAGGGGCTCATCTGGCAAGTAGGAGATGGGAAAACCGTTCGTTTTTGAAAAGATAACTGGAGCTGTAACGGTCCCCTTATCCCAAAATTTGGGGTTGAAACCCTCATTAATTGGGAGGAACCAGTTGATGCGTACCCCTATGAGGACAATTCATGGAACATTGAAAGATTGAGGGAGGTCGTTAATCAGAATGACCTTGAAAAAATTTCAAAAATTATTAACCCCATTAATAAAATACCAAATAGA
Source organism: Fallopia convolvulus (assembly GCA_964016875.1). Classification (NCBI taxonomy): domain Eukaryota; kingdom Viridiplantae; phylum Streptophyta; class Magnoliopsida; order Caryophyllales; family Polygonaceae; genus Fallopia; species Fallopia convolvulus. The sequence continues at coordinate 85,046 of OZ024722.1, read as the reverse complement.
TTGTACTGACAACCAAGTAAAAATGGTTGGTACTTGTGAGCGGGTAAAACAAACATAGTTACCATAGTCATTTTCGCTATTAAAAAGGTATTTCTTAAATTACTGCGCAGTTATTATTATTTTCGTTATTTTCCATATTATAAAATATATGGTGGTTATGCAACTTAATGGAAGATCTATCCTGCAAATATGATAAGATTAAATCCGGAGAAGGTGGGAATATCCCTATCTTGGAATTTAAGCAACCCTAGGAGATAATTAAATAAGGCCCCCTGATCTCCTTCTTCCATTATAAATACACGCCCTAGGCGTGTATGGAGAGACACATGTGCATATCGGCATATTCAGAAACTCTGGACAGGCTAATACTCGCTTAGCTCGACTGTTTAGGGATTCACCGCTCTCTTGTTGTACCTCGACGCTCAAAACGATAATTGCTCTTCTGACTTAGGCATCGGAGGTGGATTAGGGGGTCCCCGCCCCCTATGTCCATTGTTTTGCAGGTTTTAGGTCAAGAGATTGAAGGCGGAGCGGAAGAGGAGGAGTTCTTAATTAGTGCATTAAAGACGGATTGAAGACGAAGTTTTTGTGCGCTAACAATTGGCGCCGTCTATGGGAACGAGGATTAAATCCATGAGTAATCATTCCTAGAAGAGAAAGAATCGACTTTTCGAAGCCCTGGGGCGATCGCGCAGCCTCAGCGAGCGAACCACGACCGTGGAACAGCGCACCGCGACCGCGGCCACCAAAACCGCGATCGCGGCCACCAAAACCGCGATCGCGGCCCCATAGGCCGCGACCGCGGCCCGCCGGAGTGCGCCTTCGGAAATTCGAGCACTCCGGATTTTCGACCGGAGTGCCCCTCCGGAAATATGTGACTCCGGAAATTTTTGTTTTTTGGGTTTTTTCTAGCTTAAGGGCGTCCCCCAAAAACAACAAAAGAGATCCGCTTTGGGATTTGTTTGAACCCTAAACAAAATCATGATCGAATTACCACAACCAGTGTCGATCGCAGTGCGTGCTGCGAAATCGACGACACTGAGGGCAGGGGGCAACCTTGTCAGCCCCTTGTCGAATTCAATCCCGCCTAAGGTTGGTAGTTGACCACCGATTGACGGATTAGGCTCCGGGTGCGTGCCCGGTAGCCCAAAGTTGAAAACTTGATTGTGAATCAACGCTCAACCACAATCAAAGCGACGAAAAGCAATTTTGGGAAAAGAGTACTCGATCCACGCAATTGTGGTGTTGGAATCAATCCCTAAAGATTAAGAAGTCGTTTTTTGAAACCCTGGGGCACTGTCGCAAAGCTAATCGCGCGAGGCACGCCTAGCGAGTAAAACCGCGACCACGACATTGTAGATCGCGATCGTGGATCGGCGGTCGAAGCTGAAATTTTCGGAAATCGTTTGGAAAATCGAACCGTAAAGGAAATTGATCAATCTAATCCCGATATTCGCTTGGAAAGTCAGACCTTTGTGCTCGGGAACGACTTGAACCGTGACCCGGCCCCTCTCGTTGATACAGCTGTTTGTCGCACAGACCGTTCGAGGCCCGCGTCGATCGATGAAATCGTCAGTCGTGGTACTTCAAGGCCTGAATCGACCGAATTTGATCAAGCTTGGGAAACGGCAATGCTTGTTGCCGAAAACAAGGACAATCAAAGGGTTCGAGAGCAAGGCGAGTCGATCCAAGGGATCGCGATCGCCGAATCGAGCCGCGACAGGGGGCTGGAGGGCCGCGATCGCGACCAGTCAAGCCGCGTCTGCGGTTCAGAAAACCGCGACCGCGGGCTGTGTATTTCTGAGCCTTCTCTCTCTATTCGCGAGCCAAACCCTGATTTGGTTAGCCATCGCTTAGAGTAAGGTCAATCCAGTCATGACGGGTCTAATCCGTCAGAGGTGACAATCGCACTACCTTGTCATCCGCTCCAAACGATGGGAATAAGGCGTCTACAATCGTCAGAAATGAGGAAGAAGGCGAACCAAGAAGAATTTCTTTTGTCGTTGGGGCAAACCTGACAGGCTTTCGACAATCGTAAACCTATTGCGGGTAATCGTGACCTCTCCGCATATGACCCATACAATTTGCTTGGAATAGAATCGAATCTTACTTGACATAGGCTAAACGTCCTCTTAAAACGTAAAGCCGATCGTAAAAGCAAGTAAAATGATCCTATCTAGCAAACAGAAGCCTTAATCGCTGAAATAAGGAATTCAGATAAACCAACCACTATTCAAGAAATATGGTGTCCAACTAGGTCGTCAAACACCATCGGGATCAAGAGATTTGGAGAGTTTGAGCGGACTTTACCAATCCTAATAGAGCGCATCCAAAGATTTGTTCTTCCTTTCAAAGATCAACCAATCAATGGATTTCGAGTCAAGAGAAGTCCCCAGAGGATGTCAAAAAGCGATCACTCCATGCAATCGTGAGGCTAGAATCAATCTCCAACAACCAAGAAACAAGCTTTCTTGGCCTCGTAGAAACAACGAACTCGGAAACCTTAATTCGTCAACAAGTTTCGGCACAACCGTGATTGCGTTCTGTGCCACCTCGACCGCGGGATAAGCGTCCGCAACCACGTCCCAAGCGATAACGATTGCCGCGTGGTTTTTTGAAGACCCAAGAATCCTAAAAGCGATAGGGCAGAATCTAATCTTCGCTCGGAGAAGAATCAAGACTTACAGGGTGATCAAGCGAAACTCTGATATTCGCTCGGAGGATCAAACCCTATAAAGTGCCGAACAAGACAACTTGCTTAAGGATGACCAAATCCGTGAACCGACCTCACCCTCAAAGCATGGTTGCTCTTCATACAAGCCAGGCGAGGTTCGGATCAAGCGACGGAATAAATGGTCATAGAACTCCACAATTTGATGAAATTGATCATCATTGGGGAATCAACGATGCGCGTCGCTGAACCCGAAAGCAATTGAGGTAGTGGGTCATCGATCACCGCCTAGGATAAAGATGAGATTGTGCTTGATACGCTCTCTAGCTTCCGCTTCAAGAGAGAACCAGCGGATTCAAGACAAGCAATAATCAATGGAGTCTTGTTGCTATCAAGCCTTGGAGAGATTGCTAGGATAAAGCATTCTTTGGAAAAATCCAAGAAAAGCGCCTCATCAGCAGATCGACGATTGAAAGGACCAATCGAAGGCTCGTTAGCGTTATCGGATTTGCCGATAACCGCCGTGGTCCCGAGCCGGTAAACGCTGGTGAGAAGATCGAAGAAATACAAAAAACCAAGTACGAGAGAAATTACCGCAATCGCAGAACCTCGCGAACGACGAAGACCGCGATCGCAGCCAGCGAGGCCGCGGTCGCGGCCAAGATCACCGCGATCGCGACGCCTAGAGGCCGCGGTCGCGGCCAGCCTCCAGAAACATTCGTTGCCTCAGTTTACAAGGACCGCGACCGCGGGTTCCTAAACGGCGACCGCGGTTCGCCCCCGTAAAAACTTCGGATTGAAGAGAGACCCTTGAAATCGTACGACGCGTGTCGGAGTCAAGGATTCAAGGTTAAGTGCTGGGCCATTGTAAAACCGAAAGGTCAACAATGCTCGAATATGATAGAGAGTTCAAATTATTCAAGAATGGACAATGATCAAGCGATCAAAACGAGTCCATTGATGCATTGACAACGTTAAACCACTCATGCAAGAATCGCTTAAGACCTCGATGCGCGTCGAGGCAACGAGAAGTTCTCTTAAGGGCTCATAGGTTTTGGCTATCGCTGGAAAAGATTCTATATTGTCGTTCTTTTTTCCGGGCTAAATTTGAGAAGTGTACCCCTGAGAAAGGGTGAGCCTACATTGAAACAAGATCGAGGAATGCATACATGAAATGTACGCCAAAGATTGCATTTCGGCTCTCCAAGCTCGTTTGCAAAGATATTGGTGACCTTTTATGTGAAAAGTGTCTCGAGAAAACCAATAAGAGAATCGTCACGCTCTTTCCGATCACCTCGTCTTCGCCGAGGATTATTGAACGTTGCCACTATACAGTGCGAGGCCGGAGAGCATATAGTTAAAAAAGTCTTGACGCGAGAAATGTCTCCCGGACTTGGAATGTCGCTCATTTGAAGAGATTTTCCGCGGAATTGTCGACCGCGACCGCGACACTGTTGACCGCGCCCGCGGCTTTTCGAGTCGCGACCGCAGAATCGCCGACAGTCGGTCTCTTCTTGAAGGCTCCTTTGCGTGGATGTTAAGCTAAGGCTCGAATTGTTAGAACAGACACCCTTTTTGTGTTCTTTGTTTACTAAAACAAAATGCCCGGCCGTGAACCTTTTTAAACGTTCTGTTCTCCCTAGTCTGTTTTGTCTATTCTAATGATTCTACCTTAGTCCTTGGCAAAGGACACGACTCGAAAAAGAGAGTATGCGCCCCATGATATTCGCTCATGGATGTACGAATATACGAATATACGAATATACGAATATACGAATATACGAATATACGAATATACGAATGTACGAATATACGAATATACGAATGCGTTAGGGGACCTCAATCGCTAAATCCGCATGGCCACTTCGATTAAACAAACCTTTGTATCCTACGTCGCCGAACATGGTAAAACATGTAAGGCGGTGTAGGTGGGGCATTTGTGAGCGGGTAAAACAAACATAGTTACCATAGTTATTTTCGCTATTAAAAAGGTATTTCTTAAATTACTGCGCAGTTATTATTATTTTTGTTATTTTCCATATTATAAAATATATGGTGGTTATGCAACTTAATGGAAGATCTATCCTGCAAATATGATAAGATTAAATCCGGAGAAGGTGGGAATATCCCTAGCTTGGGCTTTAAGCAACCCTAGGAGATAATTAAATAAGGCCCCCTGATCTCCTTCTTCCATTATAAATACACGCCCTAGGCGTGTAGGGAGAGACACATGTGCATATCGGCATATTCAGAAACTCTGGACAGGCTAATACCCACTTAGCTCGACTGTTCAGGGATTCACCGCTCTCTTGTTGTACCTCGACGCTCAAAATGACAATTGCTCTTCTGACTTAGGCATCGAAGGTGGATTAGGGGGTCCCCGCCCCCTATGTCCATTGTTTTGCAGGTTTTAGGTCAAGAGATTGAAGGCGGAGCGGAAGAGGAGGAGTTCTTTATTAGTGCATTAAAGACGGATTGAAGACGAAGTTTTTGTGCACTAACAGTACTCTACCCACTCTGCCATGCAGCGACTCCATTAGTCCAAAGGTGAACCCAAAATTAAACTGGAATGGATTAACAAACTTAACACCCCTCCCAAAATGAAGAATTTCCTATGGAAAGTGGCACAAAATGGCCTACCAACTAAAACGAGACTTGCTGCCAACCATATTCCGGTACTTCAAGGCTGTGAAGCGTGTAACAACCAGGTTGAAGACAAAAACCACATTTTACTCTCATTCCCCCTTACTAGGGCGACCCTTCATTCAGTAAGGCCAAAACTACGTTGGATTGTCGACCAACTATACCCGGACGACAAAAAACCACACTAGGTCCTCGAGGAAATCAGGACAATATCAACAAAAGAGGAAATGGAGCTCCTCACCTACACATGGTGGAGCCTAGGGCTTTCTAGAAATAAAAGAGTTTTTGACAACGACGACGGAATAACCTTGAATAATGTTGATAACATTAGTGAGTTCACTCGAAACTAAGTTAAAGACTGGAAACTTGCAGGAGCCTCTAATTCCCCCAGTTTTCGCATTGACACTACGAGAGCTGGGAAAGGGAAAAGGCCTACTAAGTGGGCAAAACCCAAGAGGGATTACATTAAGTTGAACTTTGAAGGTGCAATGTGTGCAGATGGCGTGAATTTTTCGGGTTCATCCTTAGGGACTCTGGTGGCTCCCCCATTCATTTTGACGGAGGACTGATTGGTCAGCAATTTGTTCTGATCTCCGAGACCATCGCCTTGCGCCAGGAACTTCTCAAGGCCATTCGATGTAGCATTCCCCGGATCCAGATCAAAGGCGATAATTTGCAGCTGGTCAAGGCCATTCTTGGTGACTGGCGCTGCCCGTGGGAGATCGAATTGTTACGTGCGGACATCCATTGTTTGTTGGCTCGGTTCCAGGATCGGAGTATTGCTCATATCTTCCGTGAGTGCAATTCTGTGGCCGACTACATCACTAGCTCTTTCCGACATGTCTCTTCCGTTCCACTTGTTGTTGATTTGGGATTTTGTACAATCATCCGGCGGGATGTCCTAGGGCGGTCATTAGTCTGTTAGTGATCTCTCTAATTCCTTTCTTTATCAAAAAAAGATTTTTTTATAAATTACATATTTTATTAATATTATATACAAGTGTTTAAAATTTAATATTAATATTATAATATTGTATAATCTTTACTAAAATTATCCCATGAGTATCACGGGAATTCAACTAGCTTTAATATATAAGTGTAACTAACGTGCACTCCATTTTTTTATGCCCCTACCACCTGCCTTCAATTCAGTTTGTTCTCATAATTTTTATATAATTAAGTGAATATAATTTGGTATTTTCGTAAGTATAAACTAATTAGTATAAATTAGTTAAGTCTTTAATATATGATACATATAATCTATAAATATATATTAAAGTTATACCTTTTCGAGCCACCAGAATGATTTTGGCCCCTCCTCATATTTAAAAAAATAATATCAATTTCTATTATAATAACTTCTTTTTTAACTATTTAAACTTATCTCTAACATCAAACAAATATCTATTGAGTATAACAATATCTTTTGAAAGTTTCCTTATACAAGTATTTAAAATTAAAAATAAAATATTTTAAAATAAATATAAATCTTTTAGCATATATCTTTTGACGAATTTATTTATAGATATATATATATATTGGTTTTATTTTATAATAGAAAATTAATGATAAATATTTACAATGTTTAAAATTAATAAAAATAGATAATAAAATATTTAATAGATATATTGAAATATTTGATAATCTCTAAATTTACGTACATGGAAAGTAATAAAATATGAATAATATAATATTTAAATATCTATGAAATATCATCAAGGAAAAAGAGAAATGTAATTATTTTATCTTAATAATATATCTTCATTCTCAACATTAAATTTAATCATTTATATTGATTAAAAAATTATACATTCTACGAGCAATAAATTACTTATATTAAATTTTATATTATATTTTTATTTATTAATATTCTATATAATGTCTATAAAATATCGCATCGTAGTCGTACATGGTACGACGGGTACAACTAATTATCTATATATTTTAACGACATGCTTAATTGAAGAGACAAGATCAATTGATTCTGGTAATAATGGAATGAATCGCACACGAAAGAACACACACAATGACCAACACTGCAATCTTCTATTGATCTTCTTAGAATAACAGAACTGAGAGTCTGTTTCTTACATGAGTTACATATATATAACACACACAAGTCTGTACTTAACCGCCTCTAACTACCTTGTAGTAACGTAGTTAACTATGACAGTTTATTCTCCCTGTCTCAAACGCCAGACACTTAACTTCTGTTTGACTTCATACAGACCTTCTTACATATATAAACTACTAAAATACAAAATATACATAATAACTTATAATACTAAACAAACTTATACACTTTCATTCTCCCCCTTAAGCTTGATTTGGTACTTTCATCCCAATCTTGCTTCTCAATTCATGAAACTTCTGCCTTGCTAAAGGTTTAGTTAGAATATCTGCCAATTGCTCATTTGTCCTGACAAATTCCAACTGAATCTCTTCATTCTCAACACAATCTCTAATGAAATGCACCTTCACATCTATATGCTTGCTTCTGTCGTGAAAGATTGGGTTCTTAGCCAGGGCAATAGGAGACTTATTGTCCATTAACAATGTTGGCGTCCCACTCTTCCTCCCTTCCAAAGAATCCACCAAACTTTGTAACCATAAACCTTGGCATGTTCCTACTGTACCAGCCACATACTCTGCCTCACACGAGGAGAGTGCAACAATTTTCTGTTTCTTGGACGATCGGGTTATAGGATTTTTGCCTAGGAAATATATGACCCCACTTGTAGACTTGCGATCATCCATATCTCCAACAAGATCACTGTCAGAATAACCCACTAACTGTGTAAATGCTGGATTTTTATGATATACAACACCATAATCCAGTGTTCCTTTCACATATCTTGCAACTTTCTTCAAAGCATCCATATGTGAGGTCTTGGGTGAATCCATGAACCTGCTTAATACCCCTACACTATAACAGATGTCATGCCGTGTATTAAGAAAGTACCTTAAGCTTCCAATCAAACTTCGATACTGAGTTCCATCAACAATATCTTCATCTAAATCATGTTTTGACAACTTCACTCTAGGCTCCATAGAGACTGCACTTGGATTACAGCCTTGTAACCCAAGTTTCTCCAATATCTTCCTTGCAAGTCCTTTTTGACTAATGAAGATTTCTTTTCTGATCTGCTTTACTTCAATTCCTAGGTAGTAGCTTAACATTCCCAGATCACTCATATCAAAGTTTTCTTTCATCTCGGCCTTGAATGTGTCTATGGCATCTCTACTAGATCCAATCACAATCAAGTCATCTACATATATCCCTAAGATCATAGCTTCATCACTGCTGAACCTGGTGTAAACCGAGTGTTCAGTTTTGCACCTTACAAAACCAAGCTCTTTAAGGCACATGTTTAACTTACAATTCCATGCTCGTGGGGCTTGTCTTATACCATACAAAGCCTTGTGAAGTCTCAACACTTTTTCAGGGAATTTCTTATCTTCATATCCCTCAGGTTGTTTAACATAGACTTCTTCTTTTAATTCACCATTTAAAAATGCAGTTTTAACATCTAAATGGTGAACTTCAAGGTCCTTAGCTGCTGCAAAGGCCAACAACACTCTAACAGTCTCCATTCTTGCAACAGATGCAAATGCTTCTTCAAAATCAATGCCATGCTTTTGTGTGTAGCCTTTAGCAATCAATTTTGCTTTATACTTCTGTATGCTTCCATCCAGCTCCCTCTTAATCTTGAAAATCCACCTAAGGCCTATAGCTTTATGCTTCTTAGGGAGATTAGCCAATTCCCACGTGCCATTATTCTGAATTGATTCCATCTCAGCATCCATTGCCTTCTTCCATTCCTTTTCTAACACAGCTTCTTCAAAGGTGCATGGTTCATCTTCAACAATGAAACACATGCCAACTTCTTCATCAATTTCTTGTGTAGAGTCATAGATCTCTTGCAGGGATCTCATCCTTATAGGGGTCAAAGAACTCTCTTCTGAATTGCGTGAACCTGTACTTCCAATTTTAGTGGACTGCTGTAACTCACTATTGCTTGTCTGTGCTTCACTCGATGGGCTCACTTGTTGTTGCATTGTGTTGACAGGCGTGTGCCTATCATCCGACTGCACATAAGGGTCACCAGCAGTGTGCTCACCACTTGGAACACACACAGTGAAGGTCTTCTGATTTTCTTGATTGTTCTCTTCTGAATTGTTCCAACTCCAATTCCTTTCCTCCTCAAAAATTGCATCTCTACTCACCACAATTTTTCTTTTGCTTGGATCAAAGAACCTGAATGCCTTCGACCCTTCTTCATAGCCCACAAAAATCATCATGCTACTTCTATCATGCAGTTTAGGAAGATTTGGAGTAGTATTCTTGACATATGCAACACATCCAAAGATCTTCATGTGCTTCACCACTGGTTTCCTGTTATTCCAAGCTTCATATGGAGTTACACCATCCAGACTACTCGTTGGGGATCTATTCAAGATGTACACTGCAGTACTTACTGCTTTACCCCAGAAATCTGGTGGGAGTGTCTTGCAATTCAGCATGCATCTGGCCGTCTCCATTATAGTCTGATTTCTCCTTTCCACCACCCCGTTTTGTTGAGGAGAATAGGGTGCAGTAAGGTGTCTTTGTAAACCTTCCATGTCACAAAACTCCTTAAATTTCTTAGAAGTAAATTCTCCTCCACGATCTGTCCTGAGTATCTTAACTTTCATTCCCTTTTCTAACTCAACTATGGCCTTAAACTTCTTGAAACCAGCAAGTGCCTCGTCTTTCCTTCTCAAAAGTTTTATCCACATAAAACGAGAGTAATCATCTACTAGAAGTAAGAAGTAGAAGTTACCTCCTAGAGTTGGTGGAGAGATAGGACCACAAAGATCAACATGGATCAAATCCAGTGGATTGCTTGATCTGTATGTGGTTGCTTTAGGAAAAGAATTCTTGTGGTGTTTCCCATCTAAGCATCCATCACACAGCTTATTTACTTGGCGTATGAATGGCATTCCAACCACCATCTTGTCTTTGGACATTCTCTTGAGAGAGTTGAAATTCACATGCCCATATCTGGCATGCCATAGCCAACATGGTTCATTTAATGAAGCCAACAAACAGTCTTGCTTGACAGTTCTAACTTGAAGAGTATACAACTTGTTCAACTGGCGCCTTACACTAGCAACCAATCTTCCCTCTCTTGTGCATATACTCAGCACCCCATCCCTTATGATTTAATGATTCCCATTTTGGTCCAATTAACCAATACTTATTATGTTAGCCTTTAACTTAGGAATATAATACACATCTGTCAGAGTTACATGCTCACCAGTAGAACTTGAGAAGATAATGTTGCCTCTTCCATGGATATCTACAGAAGAAGCATCTCCAAACCTGATTTTTCCTCTCATATTTCTGTCAACCGTGGCAAACAAATTGATGTCACTAGTCATGTGGCTGCTGGCCCCTGTATCTAAATACCATTTACTGAACCCCTGCCTTTCTTCTTCTTGTTCAGGTCCTGGTGCCAACAGATTCTTCAAAACATTATCTTCAAATTTGATCATCAACAAAGCTGGTTCTTGATCTTCTTTTCCAATGGTAAGATTCACCTTTTCTTCTTTATTTTTCATGTCACACTCAGATTTAAAATGACCAAACGTCCCACATGTGAAACACTTGATTTTATTTTTATCAAAGCGTTTCTTTGGTTTATTCTCACCTTCATTACTCTGACTCTTACCCTTCCATTTAGATTGAGGCTTATCTGGTTTTCTATATTTTTCTTTAGACTTACCCTTTTCTTTTGCCTTCCACTCATCACGAGTAAGAAGAGCACTTTCTAAGCCTTTCTCAGAAAATTCATTCAATCTCTCTTCATGGGCCTTTAAAGAACCAACAATTTCATCTACACTCTTGGTTTTTAAATCACAAAATTCCTCCATTGTTGTAGTAATTTGGACAAATTTAAAAAATGTGGATCTTAGTAATTTCTTAACCACAACCTGTTCTTCCAAATTGTGACCAAAACTCCTTAATTTGCTCACATTCATGTTCAATCTAGTGGCAAATTCATCTACAGATTCTGTTTCTTTCATTCTAAGGCTTTCATACTCTCTTAGAAGGGTTTGAATCTTTACCTCTTTGATTCTTTCCGCCCCTTCATTAATCATCTCGATCATATCCCACGCCTCCTTTGCTAACTTCTTTGCTCCAATTTGCAAGAGCACATCTTCACCAATTGCTTGGAAAATGGATGCCAACGCCATCTTGTCTTTCTTGGAGTCGACATCAGTGGATGCTTCCACGGATTCCCATAATCCTTGTGCTGTGAGGAACACTTCCATTTTAATCGCCCACACAGTATAATTAGTCTTTGTCAACATAGGATATTGAAGAGATACAATCTTTCCTCCATTTATTTTCATGAACTCAGTGTCATCTTCTATGTTTGATTCTTTCTCTTTCAACATTTTTTATCTCTCCTATTTTGCACTGATATCAATTGAAGAGACAAGATCAATTGATTCTGGTAATAATGGAATGAATCGCACAAGAAAGAACACACATAATGACCAACACTGCAATCTTGTATTGATCTTCTTAGAATAGTCTGTTTCTTACATGAGTTACATATATATAACACACACAAGTCTGTACTTAACCACCTCTAACTACCTTCTAGAGCAGTTAACTATGATAGTTTATTCTCCCTGTCTCACACGCCAGACACTTAACTTCTGTTTGACTTCATACAAACCTTCTTACATATATAAACTACTAAAATACAGAATATACATAATAACTTATAATACTAAACAAGCCTATACACTTTCATTAATTAGCTAATGTCTAATTCTCTATATATCATAAATTTCTCTAAATTATTAGAAGAATTTTACCTCCCTCATAATTAAGTGAATATAATTTGGTATTTTCATAAGTATAAACTAATTAGCATAAATTAGTTAAGTCTTTAATATATGATACATACAATTATCTATATATTTTAACGACATGCTTAATTAGCTAATGTCTAATTCTCTATATATAATAAATTTCTCTAAATTATTAGAAGAATTTTACCTCCCTCATAAAAATATACATTTTTTTGTATATGTACTGTAATTAGAGCTGTCAAAAGCTGACCTAACCCGTAAACCCGATCCGAACTGCCCGATAATTTTAGGGTGAAAACTTGAAATTTGAACTTGAAACCCAAAATAAACCGAACTCGATAGAACACGAAACCTGTTGGGTTGACCGATTTACCGATTTAATATATTTATGTAATTTATTAAATTTATTTTGAAACTTATAATATATTTATTTATTTTTTGGAAAAAGGTTAATATAATATATTTATTATTAAAATAAATAAAAATAATATATTGTAATTAAAAATTATTATTTAAATAAAAATTAATTTTAATAGTCATAAAAAAAGATATTTTTAGACCCGCTGGTCAACCCGACCCGACCGAAAATCCGCTATAACCCGACGCGATTAACCCGTGACCTATAACGAAACCGAACCCGATTTAAACCGAACCCGAAATAACCAAATCCGAACCCGCCCGACCTGACCCGATTGACATGTCTAATTGTAATTGTAATGTACACTAATAAAGACTATATTTTCCATAGGGCATCTAGTCAAGCGGTTACGTGTTCATGGTAGTACTATGAGGGCACCGTTTCGACTCCCACGGATACGTCGGGTAGTACCCTTGACCAAAAAAAAATAAAGACTATATTTGGGAATAAATATGAGAAAATTATTTGCTTTTACGAATTATATTGTTGATAATTATAATATGTGATCGATCCTTCCTACATTGTCGGTTCGGTACTACACATAATCGCAAAGTGATCCTTTTCCCAAATTATCTTATAACTGCTATTAAATCCAGCCTACCCAGAATTTAAATCCTAGTTCTGTCCCTGAACACAACAACACTTTTTCATCTATCGCAAGCTTGGCCTCGTCTTCAATGATCTAGCTTGGGGGGGGGGTATGTGAACTATATTAGCTAGTAGTGAACCCGATTTTCTTATTTCCCTTTTCCTCTTGTTAACCCAATTGGGGGGCCGGTTCCTTGCTAGTATAAATAGGATAACTAAGCTGTTAGCGGTCGTCCTAATCTCTTTCCTTATAAAAAAAGGGTCATTTGTCAAAAACCACCTTTTAAAATGGGTGTTTTTTAAGAAACCATCTTTTATAATTTTTTTTAAAAATAAAACCACCTTTTATAATATAGTTTGTTAGGTTAAACCACCTATAACAAAATCAGGACCAAAATGTCCTTAACTACATATTTCATTAATTTACAAAATCATCTAAAATTTATTGTATTTTTCTTAAATCGAGTAACATATGTATGTGTATATATATGTGTAATTAACATATGACAACTCAAAAAAGATAAATTGATTTTTCTTATAATTTTAAAAAGTTGAAAATACTTATTAATTGATTTAATGTAGTAAATAATCTCGCATAAGAAAATAAAAATTTTAAATTAAATGCAATATCTCAACTTTTAAAGTCGTTTTTGGTGATTTTTTGAAAAAAAAGTAAAATTTTTTTTTCTTAAATATATCATGATGTTGGTTTTTAGAAAATATTAAAAAATTATGGATGATTTTATGACTTTTTTTAAAACTAAATATATATATATAGATGAAGAACATAATGGTCAATAAAATATAAAATATTACTAGAAAATAGAAATAGGTGGTTCAATTGAACAAATTATATTTTAAAAGGTGATTTTACTTAAAAAATATTATAAAAGGTGATTTGTTAAAAAACACCTATTTTAAAAGGTGGTTTGTGACAAAAAAACCCTAAAAAAATAAAATAAAATAGAATAAATAGGACAACTAGGTCTTTACTTCTCCTTGCGTTTTCAGATATGTTGGGATTTGTTCCCGAACGCGGAACGCCGTACGTTTTATGCTTTCCTCCCTAAAGGAACTTTGTGCCAAGCTAGCACCTTTTCCTATCTATCTTTTTATTTCTCATTGCTGTTACTTGTGCTATTTGGTTTTAAGAATGAATGAATCTCTTTGAGCTCGGTCATATATACAGTACGCGCATTTTGAAATGGAATATATCTCATTAAGCATATAACCTAGTTCCAAATGAGGGTACGGTGTTGTGCTGCTGCATTGCGGTTTATTTGCCTTTTTGAGGACCGATAGTCTCATTTGATTCCACCAATTCATCGTGATCTACATTAATACAAAAATTTATTTGTTCTTATCCTTTTATTTAGATTTATTTAATCCTCCATTAATAATATTTATTTATTATTAATCTATTCAAATCACTTATATATGATTTGTTAGTGATTTTTTTTTTGGTCGAAATTTGTTAGTGATCTTTTGTATCTTCTACGTACTTAAATCTAAACAAAAGGATAAGGACAAAATGATAAGAACAAATGAAAATAAAAAATCAAAAATTAAAAATGTATAATACAATCGAAATCTTGCTATATACTCTACTAACTTAAATATCTTGATAAAAAAAAAATAGTGATCCTTTCTATCTACTACGTACGTAATTAATATATTTAGTATTTATCTAAAAAACATATTAATTTAAAATCTATATTCTTTTGAGTATAAATTAGAATCAAACTTTTGTTTGATATTATATGAATACATTTTAATTTAAACATATGTATACAAATTTAAAATTGCTAACAAATTCATTTTCTTTTACGAAAGTAAAAAATAAAATATTAGGTCTTACTTTAAAATAATGCGTAAATTTTATTCATTTTGATATAAAAAAATCTAATTAATTTATTTTTAAAATAAATAATTTATACTTGACTAAACCCGTACAAGGTACGGGTACTTATGCTAGTTAATACTCCCTCAGTATAAGTCTATTTGTCTTTCTAGACTTAAATAGTTGTATAATTCTACTTGTCTTTTTAAGTATTTTATCCAAGATTTTCCAACTTTACCCTCAAATAACCCATCCAATTAATTGCATACACACATCTCAAGAAATAAAGTATGTAGATTATAGGGGTAATGTGGTAATATTAGGTCTTGTCTTAATCTATAAAACATATAAAGTAGAAAAATCTGACCAATTTATGACTCTCCATATAATGAAGATAAAAAATAATTGCATTTAGTAAGAAGAATCCAATGTGAAAATCACATAATGAAAAAAACAATTGAATTTAGTAAGAAGAATCCAATGTGATTCATTTGAGAGTCACAATTGAATTTAGAAAAAAGAATCCAATGTGAAAATGACCTTAGTAATCCAATGTGATTTATTTCAGAGAATTTATGAGTATCCATGTAATGAAGATAAAATAAGGTCAAAAATTAATTAGGCGTAGGTTACATATTAAATATCTAATTAATTAGGCGTAGGTTACATATTTTATTGAGACCTTTTGTTTCCTAAAGGCTAAATCACCTATCAACCAAATTTGGTCAACCAAATTAATGTGAAATTAATCACTTTGGTATAATGTAAAACCTTGAAACCATCAAGCACGATATATAATCATGTCCAAATCCTCTTCTCACATCATCTCTTCAAAATCACCTACCACAAACCACTTTCATGATCCTACACTTATGGGTAAATACTGATCTTATCAACTCCATTTCTTGATCATCAATTTAAAATTATTAAAATTGCTAAAATGTGAGTACACATTCTATTTCAATCTTTATTCGATTTTATTTAATATTCAACTATTATATTTTCAAGTGTATATTGTTTGCTTTTGATGCAGATACGCACAAGAATTTCTAAAATTTCAAGAAGTTGGTACTAAAATAACTAAATATTATTGAAGGTAACCCCTTTTTATTTTTGTGAAGAATTTCTTATTTCATGATATATCCAATACTTTTTAATCATATATACATTTCCTATTCAAGTTTTTAGAAGGAGATAATCGACATACTATCATGACTTTTTTTTTGGTAATATGACTTACTAATAATGTTATGCCCATACTCTTCTTATTGATATAATCAAAAAAAATTTGATAACAAGCTTAGAGTTTGATAATTAGAGACTCAAAGGGAATTCAAGTATTGAAGTGCATTGTATAAGAGAGCGAGAAGATCTAACATCCAAAATAGGAAATTTGTACGAGCAAGAACTTAATGTAATTTAGATGCATGATTTGTCTAAGAAATATTTTAGTAATTTATAATAAATTTAAGATTTATGATATTTTAGCCGTTTATATTATAAAATCTGCCCAATTTATGACTCTCCATGTAATGAAGATAAAAAAAAAGAAAAAATAATTGCATTTAGTAAGAAGAATCCAATGTGAAAATCTATCTATAAAACATATAAAGTAGAAAAATCTGCCCAATTTATGATTCTCCATGTAATGAAGATAAAAAAAAAGAACAAATAATTGCATTTAGTAAGAAGAATCCAATGTGAAAATCACATAATGAAAAAAAAATTGAATTTAGTAAGAAGAATCCAATGTGATTCATTTGAGAGTCACAATTGAATTTAGAAAAAAGAATCCAATGTGAAAATGACCTTAGGAATCCAATGTGATTTATTTCGGAGAATTTATGAGTATCCATGTAATGAAGATAAAATAAGGTCAAAAATTAATTAGGCGTAGGTTACATATTAAATATCTAATTAATTAGGCGTAGGTTACATATTTTATTGAGACCTTTTGTTTCCTAAAGGCTAAATCACCTATCAACCAAATTTTTTTCAACCAAATTAATGTGAAATTAATCACTTTGATATACAATGTAAAACCTTGAAACCATCAAGCACAATATATAATCATGTCCAAATCCTCTTCTCACATCATCTCTTCAAAATCACCTACCACAAACCACTTTCATGATCCTACACTTATGGGTAAATACTGATCTTATCAACTCCATTTCTTGATCATCAATTTAAAATTATTAAAATTGCTAAAATGTGAGTACACATTCTATTTCAATCTTTATTCGATTTTATTTAATATTCAACTATTATATTTTCAAGTGTATATTGTTTGCTTTTTATGCAGATACGCACAAGAATTTCTAAAATTTCAAGAAGTTGGTACTAAAATAACTAAATATTATTGAAGGTAATCCCTTTTTATTTTTGTGAAGAATTTCTTATTTCATGATATATCCAATACTTTTTAATCATATATACATTTCCTATTCAAGTTTTTAGAAGGAGATAATCGACATACTATCATGACTTTTTTTTTGGTAATATGACTTACTAATAATGTTATGCTCATACTCTTCTTATTAATATAATAAAAAAAAATTGATAACAAGCTTAGATTTTGATAATTAGAGACTCAAAGGGAATTCAAGTATTGAAGTGCATTGTATAAGAGAGCGAGAAGATCTAACATCCAAAATAGGAAATTTGTACGAGCAAGAACTTAATGTAATTTAGATGCATGATTTGTCTAAGAAATATTTTAGTAATTTATAATAAATTTAAGATTTATGATATTTTAGCCTTTTATATTATAAAATCTGCCCAATTTATGACTCTCCATGTAATGAAGATAAAAAAAAAATTGCATTTAGTAAGAAGAATCCAATGTGAAAATCTATTTATAAAACATATAAAGTAGAAAAATCTGCCCAATTTATGATTCTCCATGTAATGAAGATAAAAAAAAAGAACAAATAATTGCATTTAGTAAGAAGAATCCAATGTGAAAATCACATAATGAAAAAAACAATTGAATTTAGTAAGAAGAATCCAATGTGATTCATTTGAGAGTCACAATTGAATTTAGAAAAAAGAATCCAATGTGAAAATGACCTTAGGAATCCAATGTGATTTATTTCGGAGAATTTATGAGTATCCATGTAATGAAGATAAAATAAGGTCAAAAATTAATTAGACGTAGGTTACATATTAAATATCTAATTAATTAGGCGTAGGTTACATATTTTATTGAGACCTTTTGTTTCCTAAAGGCTAAATCACCTATCAACCAAATTTTTTTCAACCAAATTAATGTGAAATTAATCACTTTGATATACAATGTAAAACCTTGAAACCATCAAGCACAATATATAATCATGTCCAAATCCTCTTCTCACATCATCTCTTCAAAATCACCTACCACAAACCACTTTCATGATCCTACACTTATGGGTAAATACTGATCTTATCAACTCCATTTCTTGATCCTCAATTTAAAATTATTAAAATTGCTAAAATGCGAGTACACATTCTATTTCAATCTTTATTCGATTTTATTTAATATTCAACTATTATATTTTCAAGTGTATATTGTTTGCTTTTGATGCAGATACGCACAAGAATTTCTAAAATTTCACTAAGTTGATACTAAAATAACTAAATATTATTGAAGGTAATCTCTTTTTATTTTTGTGAAGAATTTTTTATTTCATGATATATCCAATACTTTTTAATCATATATACATTTCCTATTCAAGTTTTTAGAAGGAGATAATCGACATTTCTTTTTCAAATTACATAAACTTGCAATTAATCTTCTTCTATATGATACATTTAATTATAAATTTATTTTAATTATTCAAAGTTTACATGTAACGAAAATGTTATTGCAACTATATCTATCTAACTATCTATATCTATAATACTATAAGACTAAATCTCAATGACAATTAATGCCCCACATTTTATACATAATATATGATTTTTATAGATAAAAAAAGTAATCATTCTTTCAATTGACATTTGATATTCTATGAGACTAAGCATCCAATGACCATAAAAAGGAAGCATAAAGAATAATTTATAGCATCCAATGAGCATAATAATAATTTTTTGGGAATATTTTTACAATTGACCTTTAAATTAATTGAATTTATTGTTAACATTCTTTAATTTCATTTGACCTTTGATCTCCTATGAGACTAAGCATCCAATGAGCATAAAAAGGTAGCATAAAGAATAATTTATAGCATCCAATGATATATTTAATTAAAACATAAACAATGAGAACCCGTGCGATAGCACGGGCCATCCACCTAGTATATGTGTAAAATGCTAAAAGGACAAGTAGATTTATACGGAGGGAGTATTAAAGTAGCAGGATCGGAGGAACCCACCAGCCAGCTAGACCCCTTGTGTCTGATTTGCTCTCTTTCAAATCTCCTTTTCTGTTTCCCTTTTTTATGATCGACTACCCCGCCATTAATGCAAGCCCCAACTCGAAACATTAATACAAGACCAAAACCAACATTGCACCCAGAAGCTAGCTAGTAGGGTTCAGAATCACATTAAATTTCTCATCTACCCAGATACAATTAATTAAGAGATCGATCGATCGATCGATGAAGCTCGTTTCTTCCCTCTCCAACATGAACCTTTCAAATCCTAATCCTTCCCCTCCTTCTCCGCCATGGCAATGGCCGTCATGTACGCTGGAGGAGATGGTGATAAGAGGGCTGAGCTCAGAAAGGCTCCTGTTCAACGAACCGGGAGAGACCAGCTCCATTCTTCATGAGACCAGAAGCAGCACGCCGGTTAAGGCCGAAGCTGGTGCTGGTGCTGATGCTGATACTAATGTTGATGCTGATGATGCCGATATCGACCCTGTTCCTTACAAGGCCGTATCCATGGATTCACAAGACCCATGTCGGGATTTCAGGAGATCAATGGAGGAGATGGTGGAGGCTCATGGGCTCAAAGATTGGGAATCTCTTGAGGAGCTCTTGGGTTGTTATTTGAAGGTCAATGCCAAAAGCAACCATGGTTACATTGTGGGTGCTTTTGTTGACCTTTTGGTTATTAGTCTCTCTTTACAATGTCAAAAATTTGTAGGGGATCCATCATCTTCCTCCTCACCCTCTTCTTCTAAATCTTTTACAATTTCTCCTTCTTCTGATCTTCCTTCCTCTCCTCTTTCCCTCCCGTGTCTCTCTCAACTCTTGGATCAAGACAATGATTAACTCGATCGATCCTTGTATTCATTCTTTCTACTACTTTTTGCTACTAATATAATCCGTCAAACTAGCTAGCTACCATATACATATATGTACTGTATTAATTAGTTGTACGTAGTTTTAGAGCCCCCATTTTCAAAGTATGTGGTTTGGGATTGTATGTGTACTTGTAAAGAAACCCATCACATGCTATCAGTCTATCACATGGATCAAGGGCTCTAGCTACTACTCTTTTGCTACTAATTACTATCCCCGCTCTTATTTTGGTGCATATAGTTATAGGCCAGTTTTCACTTCACTGTATATATATATCCTACGATTTTGTGTTTTAATTTTGACTGGTTTCCCATTCAATCATTAACCTTAGTAATCTATTTTTTTCCCGACCCATCCATCACCCGCGAAAAACCTTTCACCCATATTCGACCTACTCATCACCCGTGGGTGAGTCAGATGACCCGTCACCCGCGAATTTTAAAATTACAATAAAATTTTATAAAATTTCATAATTAATATAAAAAAAGTTAATGCAACAATCTGCTTACTGAATTGATATCAGATATTCTCAAACATTTTATCCGTGAAGATTCACATATGTTGACCCACAAATTTCTATATCTTTCATTTGCTTAAGTTCTAATGGGAATACTCAACTTCCTCTCATTAAAATAAGTTCATAGCTAGGTAATTCAAACCTCTTAGCAAAAATGTTACATTATCGTAATGGCATTCCATTAGGGATTTAGTTTTTAGGGTCCATATAGTTTTAATATTTTAAAAAAACATCAATTTTTTAAAAAAAAGCCCTCAAGTCCCAAAATTTCTTTTAGGAAAAAACTAAACCTAATTTTAATTTAGGATAAATTTTTACGGGTGGTAGATGGGTGAAACGGGTGGTGGGTGATGGGTCGGGTACCGGTTAAACGGGTGTAAAATTTCACCCATATCCGACCCGCCACCCATTTCACCCGTCACCCGCTTCATTACGGTTTTCACCCGTATAATTAGGTTGAGTGAAGCGGGTGGGTCGGTCACCCACGGATAATGCCCATCCCTGGGCATATTGTTTTGGATATTTCTTAGTGTTGGATTAGTTTGTATTTTGGATAATTTTTTGTATTTTGCATTTAATGTAAAATTTTTAAGTTTATTTTATTGAAAAATAAGGTAATTTTTGTATTAAAAATCTGATTTTTGATTAAAAATAATAATTTAAAACAAGTCGGTTAACCGATAAAACGTACCGAGTTTCACAGTTAATCATTAACTATTAACCGATAATACCAAGGCATCCAAAAGCACAAACAAAGCACCCTAAACTCAAGCAAAACCACGTAGGGACGGGCTAGTCTTGGAATGCCATGAGGGCGGCTAAGGCTAACACGATTACATGATGTTATGTTCAAAAAATTCAAGCCAAAGATATATACACTCCAAAATCTAAAAAATCAGATCCAAAACAGCCAAGGAAGGTGGAAAAGAAAGAAACAGAAAATAGCCCGAACGACACAAATAAGAAGGCGGATTGCCAAGATATGACCCCAAAACAACAATCAAAGAATGGCTACAATCAAGAAAAGATCGACCTTCATTCTAGGAAACATTTGGCTGAGACAACACAATGAGAATATGGTCCTAACAAGTGATTTTATGGAGAACTTTAATCAATCAAGCATGCATATTCAATCAAAGTTACACCACATGTCATCATGCTAGGGGTAGAAAAAAAATGTTTTTAAGCAAAACGCCCTCGTACGACTTGCTTACGATGACAAGGACAAGGATCAAAGATAAGGATTATCAAGCAATGAACATGGATGTCGGATAATGGCATGAATAAAACGTGGATCTACGAGAGTAAAGGACGACTTACAAGATGGCTCTTGATACCAATTGATAGCATCATGGGATCGATCTCGTAAGCCTTCTCTAAGCAAGGATGGTAGAATTGGATCTTGATGGATCTCGGCACCAGCAGGCTGGATCTAGAGTCCGCAAAAAGGACTTGATTGTTGATTGATTGATTGGTGAATGTTTGAGCATGAGTTTGAGAGATTTTAGGAGAAACGATAAAGAGAGTGTTTGGAGGAGTAGAGGCTAGGGTGAAAAGTAATCTCTATTCACCTCAAAGCCAAAACTATCTACAAAAGGAGGCAATGAGGGCTTATATAGAAACGCTCCTTCCTAGAATGAAAAGGATTAGTCCCGATTTGCAAAATGAGACACACGTCTAACATAAAAAACATCAAATAATAAATGACATGAAATATAAATAAAACATTGAATATCTCAACCAAATAATATTGTAGGATCATTAGCACGTCTAGATTGCCAACCTAGTCAAGGTTGTCGACTTAGACAAAGTCACCAACCTAAGTGTATATGCAACAGAAATTTAATTTAACAAGAAAAACTTACTTAACACGCCAATATTTTATAGTGGAAACACTTGATCAACGAATTCTGTCAATCAAGTGTGAAAACCACTCCCTTCCAAGTTCTCGCTTGGAAGGATTAAAAGTCGTAACTTGTTTTATTGATCCTATTGAATATGCTTACAAGAACACCCCGAAACTAGCCCTACTTCCCAAGTATGCTAGAACTCTTATGAACCGAGTAAACACTACTCTCAACTAACTAACAAGCCTATGTCTCTCTTTCTATTTTGAACTCTCGAATCAATCTAACTTTTCTCTCAAGAATATGTAATGGAGTTCGTGACTTTTCCTCTCCAAATGTGCAATATCAGCTCTACTATTTTCTAACCTAATAACCATGAATTATATAGGCTAGCACTCTAGGGTTTAGAGATATATTACTTCCTTTTTTAATTAAGGAAGATAATATAAATCTAATCCTTACAAATCTTCCTAAAGATAAAATAAATATTACAATAAACAAACTTCTTAGGGCTTAAGCAAGATCCACGTCCTTTCCTATCTTGAGAAGATTCTTTCCTTAACCAAACTAATCTGATATCTAACGCAATCTTCTCACGCGTTTTCACTCCGCCCTCCTGTCAGGTCGGGACCTGGCTCACGTGGGCGACCAGGATCACGTGGGGGACATCATGCAGATGTTTGATGTTGGCCACTTCTCAATTTGTCTTTGCTTCATGTCTGGGACATAGCATAAGTTGGCGACCTATTTCACAGATTCGAAGTTGGCCACTTCACTTACGTTTGGAACCATCAAAATCAAAGCTTCACTTTCTAACAAATACTAAAAGAGATAGACAACAATGTGGCTCGACTAGGCCAAGAGGGTCGTGTCGTGGCACGGGCGCGCCAAGGGGGTCACCATGGCCTAGGGCGCCTCGGATTCATCGGATCCCGATTTGGGTGAAGGCTGGATACCATCACATAGGCCCAGTTCAAATTCGGTAAGGGCTCTTGGGCAAGAATTAATATGGGATATCGTAGCGTCCCGAAAGAATTATCCAAACTCATCAAAAATTGATGGATCCGTTCTTCTTCGCACTCCTTTGTCAAATTTTCTGCCCATTTGCATTCACATTTTCCGCAAGTACAACTACGAGCGCTTTGATGGATCCATTCTTCTTCGCACTCCTTTGTGGCTCGACTAGGCCAAGAGGGTCGTGTCGTGACACGGGCGCGCCAAGGGGGCCACCATGGCCTAGGGTGCCTCGGATTCATCGGAGCCCGATTTGGGTGAAGGCTGGATACCATCACATAGGCCCAGTTCAAATTCGGTAAGGGCTCTTGGGCAAGAATATAGGATCGTAGCGTCCCAAAAGAATCATCCAAACCCATCAAAAATTGATGGATCCGTTCTTCTTCGCACTCCTTTGTCAAATTTTCTGCCCATTTGCACTCACATTTTCCGCAAGTACAACTACGAGCGCTTTGATAGTTGGACAACTTGTCCCAAATCTCTTCAATGCGCCAAAATAAATGGTCACGCTTTTTCCTCCTTGAACGTAATGCACCAGATTCGAGGGCAGTCAAAACTATGTAGAAGTTGGCTTGGGTCGTCGCGCTGGATGACCTCGACAGAATCTCCAAAATTATCAATCCCATTAACAAAATACTAGATAGATTGTATTGGCAACCAAGCAAAAATGGGTGGTATTCCAACCGCTCCGCAATGGAGTGGCTCCACCAATCAAAAGGCGAACCCAAAATTAACCTAGAGTGGATTAACCGGTTATATGTCCCTCCTAAAATGAAGAACTTCATCTGGAAAATTGCCCAAAACAGTCTACCAACTAAAACTAGGCTTGCGGAAAACCACATTCCAGTAACACAAGGTTGCGAAGCATGTAACTGCATGGTGGAGGACACTTACCATGTGTTAATAGCATGCCCACTCACTAAGGGAACCCTTAACTCATTTGACCCAAAATTACGGTGGATCACCGACCAGATCCATCCGATCGGGAGAAAACCACACGAGATTCTGGAGGAAATCAAGAATATGACAACAAAAGAGGAATTTGATCTTCTCACCACTATTTGGTGGAGCGTCTGGTTCTCGAGAAACAAGAGAATCTTTGATGGCAACGCCGGAACTAACTTGACCAATGCCGATCAAATCGCTGAATTCGCCCGAAATCAGGTTAAAGATTGGAAACTTGCAGAAGCAGCCTCATCCTCCGATCTCCGTAACCATAGTGTACGGGGTCGGGATGGAAGAAAGCGAACCAAATGGGAAAAACCTAAAAGTGATTTTCATTAAATTAAATTTTGATGGTGCAGTTAATGCAGATGGCGTGGCTTCTTTTGGGTTCATCCTCAGGGACTCTGGTGGCTCTCCTATCCACTTCGACGGTGGACTGATTGGTCGACAGTCTGTGCTGATATCCGAGACCATCGCCTTGCGCCAGGGACTTCTCAAGGCCAACAGGCGTGGCATTCCCCGGATCCAGATTGAAGGCGATAGTTTGTAGCTGGTCAATTCCGTACTCGACGACTCGGTGACTGGCGCTGCCCGTGGGAGATTGAGTTGCTACGTGCGGACATCCATTGCTTGTTGGCTCGTTTCCAGGATTGGAGCATTTCTCACATTGTGCGGGAGTGCAAATTCTGCGTCGGACTTCATCGTTGGATCGTTTAGGCGTGTCTCCTCCGTCCCACTTGCAGCTGATCCGGGTTTCCTTACCCTCATCCGCCAGATGCTCTAGGGGAACATTAGCTTGTTAGTGATCAACCTGATTTCTTTCCTTATCAAAAAAAAAAAAAAAACTACGTAGAAGTTTTACAAGCAAGCAGTCAAAAGGAAAATGAAGTATGAAAACTTTAACCGAAGATGGACCTATATATTCTTAAGTCGGAGAATCTGTAATTGGGCCAAAAGCCCATTATATTCTATCCGGGAGTTAGTTGCCCGTTATTACTTGCCCCATTATTCTAGGTCGTTAACAAATAAAGCGCAAAAGATAACTGTCAATCAAGCACAATGCCAAAATGGAGAAGTGGATGTGAACCTCCCGATTCTGTCTTCCACGATTACCAGTGGCTTACATTTTATAGGACAACCCTTTAATTAGTTGGATTAATTCTCTCTCTCAATTTGGATTATACGTACTAATATATCTGTTCCCCACGAGTCCTAATCTCATAATAAGGCATTGCAAAATCACGATTGAAGGGACCCCCCTCAGCCCCTTCTCTTTACTCTTCCTACGCCTTTATTTTAATTATTATAGGTATATATATATACACACAAAACAATCTAATTTCTTTTTGTTTAAAGAAATTCGTTTGAATGTGTCGTTGATGTTCTTGATTCTGTGACTGCTTCTGGGCTTTAATCCTTATTATTATTGGGGTTTTGTTGGTATGATTTTTGAGGTCATGGTTGCCAAGTCATTGTGAATTTGCAATCGCCAGGTTCATTCCGTTTTCCACATTCATATTCATCAATCTTTCTAGAGACCGAAAATGGTGGGCAATTTCATCAGCAGATTTTTGGTGTAAGTAACGTACATGAGGCTATGAAATCTCTTCTTCTTTTATCTTTCTTTCAAACAAATGGTTTAATTGTTGAATTTGGAATTTTAACAGCATGGTTCTTGGATACGGGTATCCCGCGTATGAATGCTACAAAACCGTTGAAAAGAACAAAATTAGCATAGATGATCTTCGATTCTGGTGCCAGTATTGGTAAGACTGATTTTATTTTTCATATCCAATTCAATAAACACGTACAAATTATTATATTTTAATTCACTACTTCATTGCATGTTAATTCTAAGTTTGTAACTAACTCTTGATCGAGGTCAAATACCGATGTAAATATGAAAGTCCTCCTCCATGTGATCGAGAAACTGCTGCTAATTAAGCATCTCAATTAATAATTTAATTGTTTTGCTTTCAGGATACTTATGGCTGTACTGTCAATATGTGAGATTTTTGGAGACATTTTCATTTCATGGTAATTTATGAACTGGACTATGAATACTCCTGATGACATTGGTAAATTAAAATCTTAATTATTGTTGTTGTGCACATCTATATATAGTATACTCACTCTCTTATGCAGGTTGCCTCTGTATGGGGAGATGAAACTGGCATTCATCATTTATCTCTGGTATCCAAAAACTAAGGTAAAAATTAAAACTGATCAGAATGAAAAAATCTAATGCCTTGACGGGCTGCTCGATCTGTTACGTTGTTTATGATTTTGTACAGGGGACCAAGTATGTGTATGAAACCTTTGTGCGCCCAGTGATAGCAAATCATGAAACCGAAATTGACAAGCTCATTCAAGATCTAAAACTGAGGGCCTGGGACTTGGTCTTGCACTACTGGCAAAACTGCGCCCAACTGGGCCAAGGTGCATTCTTTCAAGTCTTACAATACTTGCTACTTCAGTCTCAGAAGCTCAAGACTGGGAATTTTAATAATGCTACAGCCACCAATAAGGTACACTACATACATCTGTATACTTATACTATATATATTTGCTACTGTATTGTATATTTGTATACTACTACTACATGAATAGCACTTGTAATTTAGTCTGCACTGCACAGCTAGCCTTTGTTTTTGATGTGGAAATTGATAATATATAATTGCGCGCAGAAAACAGATGGGCCCAATACTCAAGGATCCGGGCCGCCTCCGCCGCCGCCAATGGCCGACTACGCGCCGTCTTCTCCCATCCGGCAACCCATCCCAAGCCACGTATCCTCCCCACGCGGTAGCGGCAGTAGTGAGACGCCGCCTTCCTCGCCAAGCCGATTCGGCAAGAAGTGGCCCCCGCAGGAGCCTTCGTCGCTGAGCCGGTAGGTCAAGCCAACACAATATTATTGTTGTACACGTGGAGCAAGTCCTAACCTAACGGCCAACCTAAGTTGGACGCCAACTGTAACCAAACTACACGTCAACACAAATCCCCACCTGTGTATAGAAAAG
Organism: Fallopia convolvulus; assembly: GCA_964016875.1. NCBI lineage: Eukaryota > Viridiplantae > Streptophyta > Magnoliopsida > Caryophyllales > Polygonaceae > Fallopia > Fallopia convolvulus. The sequence goes on along the minus strand of OZ024722.1, from coordinate 57,445 downwards.
TTTGTAAACAGACATTTTTTTTTCCCTATAAATTCTCTTTCGGAAGCTGTGAAAAGCTCGGAATGTGGATGTTACAAAGTCAGTAACCAATTCAAGGATTGAATTTATAGCTAACACCCTTTCGATCTCCTCGGGTCAAAATTTTCAAAATTCAAATGATACAAAACTAGCTAACACAGCTAGCACTCCTATTTTGTTTTCTTTTAATTGGCTTGCATATATGGTTGTAAATTAAATTATAGCTGATCTCGATCATCATCATACTACTGTATTAATTGAGAAATAAAAACCAAACGCCGGGTAGAAAACGATTACTGTACGTGAATATGGACCGATCGGACATTCATCTGCAGAGGATTAACCAAAGCGCGTCGGCAAGGCAGCTAGAAGCACGCGCCGCTAAATTCGCAACGGAGCGTTTGACGGAATAGAACAACTGCCCGAGAAAGTGGAGAGAGAAGTAGGTGCAAAGGCGAGGGCCGGAGGCGGTGGGGGACGACGACACCGGCTGGAGGTAAGCCCAGGCGGCCTGCTTCACGAGGCGGTTGCGGATGGAGGTGGATGCGGCGGTGGGGGTTGGGGACAGGAGGGAGGAGCTGGAAGGGAGCAGATCCTTGAGCGATGTGTACATCGGTGAGCAGTACTTGAATGAGACTTGCTCGGATTCGGCGCCGCCGGATGACGCAGAAGAAGCGGATGACGGCGGGCGGCTGTGAGAGTGGCCGTTCGGAGATCTCCGCGGCTTCGAATTCACACTCCGAACTAGTTCGAATTTCAACGGGATCGCCACCGACGATGGCAGAGTGCCTCGTCGTCTATGTCGCCTGGGATCCTCCTCCATCTTGCACTGCGCGATTCGATCTCCACTTGCGTGCGAGTGCGAGTTTCGATCCGTCTTCGATCTCTGCAACTGCGCACTATCGGGTTTCGGGGTGAGAAGAAGGGCACAAAGAGGGAAGGCCTACAAAAAGCATAAAAATCTGAATCCTCGATTTCAGTTTGGCGTTTTTCTTACTTCCTTTTTTTTCTCCAGGTATATAGAATTGAGTTTGATTCAAACGAAACAAACTCTTATCCTAAAACGTGAAACGAATACACTTTTCCTAGTTCGTAGTGCACTTTTCATGCAAAAGTGCATTACAAAATACAAAAAGTGCAATCCGAAAAACGCACTACAGAAAACACGAAAAGTGCACTGCAATGTACGAAAAGTGCAAATCCGAAAAAGTGCACTCTGAAATAGGAAAAGTGCACCACGAACTAGGAAAAGTGCATTCGTTTCAGGATAAGAGTTCGTTTCAGGATAAGAGTTTGTTTCATTTGAACCAAACTCTATACAATTTGGGAAATTTTTTTGGTGTCCCTTAGGTTTTGCTTTTTTCTTTTGGTGTCCAATAAAAAAACTTATTCTTCTTGATACCCTTGAGGTTTTGACTTTTCCCGTTGATGCTCCTTTTCGGTTCAAATTAGCTAATTTCAAGCTTACCATTATGTTCATCACCATTAAATTAGTAGGATTTAACTCTTAAAATACTTAAATTTATAACCAAACTACATCAATTTGAATTTTTAAACAATCCTCTATTTTAAGGGGTTGTTTACAAAATTGTTTAAAAATTCAAATTGATGTAGTTTGGTTATGAATTTTGATGTTTTAATAGTCAAATCCTACTAATTTAAAGGTGTTGAACATAATATAAGCTTGAAATTAGCTAATTTGAACCGGAGAGGAGTGTCAACGGGAAAAACCAAAACCTCAGGGGTACCAAGAGGAATAAGTTTTTTTCTTGGGCACCAAAAGAAAAAGGCAAAAACTTAAGAGCACCAAAAGGAATTTCCCATAGAATTTCTATCATAAATAAAAAGGTATTCCCTCCGTTTCACAACACATGAATATTTCTTTCCATTTATACCCTAATAATTATACCCACATACATTTCTTCTAAAAATTGAGCCAAAAGTACAAAAGGTAATTTAAATAGGAAAAGCATTTAATAAGGGTAATTTGGGGAAAAAACTTTTTCCTTAATATGTGTGAAAATTTATTTATAGACATGTATTGTGAAACGGAGGGAGTAGTATATAGAATAGGGGTGTTTAACGGGTCGGGTCGCCCGCGACCCGCACTAACCCGAACCTTAATTTGTGGGATGCGAGTAAAACCGCGACCCGTAAACCCGACGGATATATTTTACAAAATGCATGTTTTTAGGTAAAAAAAATCATTTTTGACCCGATTAACTTAGTCAAACATACTTTTTTTAAAATATATATTTTATAATTTTATTAATATATAAAGTATTTTTTATGGAAAAAAACATGCGGGTTTACGGGTCGACCCGCAAACCCGACAGATTTATTTTCAAAAAATACATGTTTTAGGTAAAAAAATCATTTTTTGATCCGATTGACTTAGTCAAACGGGTCGGCCCGCGACCCGACCTGTTAGAACCGCGACCCGCGGGTCGGTTGTGGGTCAAAAGTAATGTTTTTAAGGTCGCGGCCCGCATTCGCAATTTCGGGTCACGGGTCGACCCGACTCGAACGGTGAGCATCCCTAATATAGGAGGAAGAAAACTCCATTATACTAAAGATTATTGTATGTGCAGGATCGTTAAGTCAAGAACTTAGCTAGACAGGTCATCAAGCGAAACACTTAATTCTCGAACTAAAGCTTTGAGCGTTGTTTGACCTTGCAAGAGTTGTCCAACTTTTTATAATAGACTCTGGTTCTGGCGTTGGAGAACACTCGTCATTTTTATAACTGAACCAGGTTGCGAAACATCCCCTTCTTCAACAGTGTTGCCCAACTCATCATCTACCATCTCATGATCAGAAGTAACATCCTTACCAGCCTCCACTTGTCATTCACCAGCTTAAAACCCATCTTGTGAACAATGTCATGGTTAAGGTTGCGGACGTGATCAACTTCTTCCTCAGCTTCATATACCTCATGGTATTCCAGAATTTTATTAACAATGGAGCAAACAAAAGAGCATGTCGTGGACTTTCTCTTACATATTGCATGTGGAGAAGCAACAAGCGAGCAAAGTTCACATGTTCTGATGTTCATTATTGAAAATTTTATCCATGACCAAAATGCCTTAGATCATGGCAAAGCTACACTTTTTCTCCCTTGGGATGAGGTTGCTTATCACCAAGGTGAAGAGGACCTTGCGCTCAACACTCATTGAGTTCGTGATAAAGGAGCCACTCTCGACTTCCTCCACCTCAATGACCACCTTCAACAACTCATCAGAATCAACTTCCTCTGTCCATGAGCCTCTGTGATACCCAGCATTGCCCTAATGAGGTACCTTCATCAAGGTATCTCCAAGCTTGACATTGTAAAATTCTCTCCATTGATTTCATAAGTCCCCATAGTCGTTTTCTCTAACCCTTCACAGACAACAACTTATTTAACTCTCTGACTAACCCCAGATTGAAACTTTATTCTTCCTTAAACAGATGTCCCCAACCTTCGAACGATAATAATTCAGAAACTGCTTGTAACCCTGTAGACTCAATGAAGTCATCATCCACGATCAGTTCCTTCACAAACTCTATCTCCCAGCAACATTAATTCCCTCTTCAACCTTGTTGTCAACACTCGACCTTTTCGATTTTTCACTCCTAGCAAGTCGTCCACTCGCTCTAGTGGGAGCCTTTATGCTCTTTTCACCCTCATTGTTTTGTTACACACAACAGTCCCCGCCCTCAAAACCAACTAGTCATGGACGGAAGTGCGGGTCGGCCTGAAAAAGTGGGCCAAAATAGCCCGGCCCGGCCAACCGAGCTAAACCAACCCCGGCCATGGGCCAGTCCCGGGTCAGGGAAAAATAACTCGGCCCGACCTGACCCGGTTGCCTACAGCTACTTCATTGTAGCAGTTGGCAACTGCTAGTTTATTTTTAAAAAACAGGGTATATTTAAAAAAAAATTATTACACCACTTCATTTTATACTTCTATAAATACTACTCCAATTCATTCTTTTTCTTCACACAATTAATCTTCTCAAGTCTCAACCCTCATCTTCTTCTACTCATAAATTAATTTTAAATTAATTTTTTTAAATATAATTAGTCTAAATTTAAAAGGGCCTTGCACCCAAGTTATCATCAAACCTTTATAAAAACCTATGTTTTTGTTTGAACCGGATTTTGAAACACTAATTTACCTGTAATTACACCTATTACCTGTCCTATGGGCCATGGATAAGCATGAGAAATTTTTATTAAGCTTAAGATTAATAAACTTTCCGTGTTTCTCTAAAAGAAGACCAAATGATGCTTTCTAGTTTCCACGGGAGATACCATTCCTCAGCTTAACCCAAATTATTTAGTGCTAAACAACTATTATGGATGATTTATCTTCAATTCCTCTTTCACCTTCCAACTTTTCAGGCTACATTCATTTTGTACCTGGCCCAAACGTTACATACCGACACATATACCGCCTATCATCACCCATCTTTATCAAAAACACACATTTCGTCATCAGAATTGTCTAAAAGTGAGATTGAGGCGTCCAGGGAGCAGAGGCGTTTTCTTGAGCAATGGCTCGGGTGCAGAACCTGGGATGATTGAATCAACACCGTGAAAGATATGTCTGGATTGACCACCAAATATTAAAACATCGCCTGATTCAAGAACCAACTTCTCTGCCTTTCTTATTTCCCTATCATACCCATATAAGAACTCTGCTGAGTCCCCCACTGATATTGAGACAACTGGTAGCCCTTTGGCAAGAGACTCTGGACTCTCATCACGGTCCTGCATTTTTTAAACGTTACGGACATATATATCATACATAGGAAACACACGCGTAATGACTTTACTAGAGATAACCAGTTTCTACTTCTACTGAAAAGAAAAAAACATATTTGGCATTATGCACCAGTGGCCTTGTTTCTTTAGACTGAGAATGAAAATAAGTTTATTATGAAAAATATGGGATGAGCTTTGTACTCTATCTCTTTTGTTAGAAGGGTCTAATTCTAGTCTTAACAAAGGGCGCAAAATAATTGGGTGGCCTACTTATTACATTTCTTTTGTGTCCCCTTTTCTCAAGGGCTAAATCAACAGTATAGCCTCCTGATATTTCGATGACTAATACTGTGGACATTTATAATTGAAGAAAAATGGAATAACATTCATATATGAGCCCAGGAGCTTTCCACACCTGAGAACAGATTCTCAAGCCACTTGTTCATATGGAAAGATCTTGATTTAGCAGTCTCGTTGTATAAAGCTAAAATGGATCTTCTAGAGTTCAGAAAATTTTCACCGACAAAATATTTTTCAATTCCTGGCATTTCACCCATTGGCTAGTCTAAAAAATTCCACAACAATTTTCCATTTTTTCAACACAAAAAATTCTATGGTTAGCACTTAGCAGTAACACAACTAGCCAAAGACCATTGCATGTATAGCTGCTAAAAGCGAAGGCAGTAATTTACCTTATTCCCCTACCAAATTTTTTCCATTACAGACAAAAAACAGCTCACGGTGAATGTCATTTGCCAATAATGAAATGACTACAGTAGCAGTATTTCTGCATAAAGTACAAACTGAATTTAGTATAAACAAGTACCTGATGAAGGCCAAGGCCGCCTGTTGTAGTGTAGAAGTTGACTATACAAATATCTGGTAACATCATAGGAAGAATGTCTGCTACATTATTTTCTTCATCTTCTCTTTCCATAAGAGCTTGAGAAGCAATCATTGCTCTATTAACCATGTCAAGGAATTGATGAGGTATGTCAGGTGGCCGAGAGTTATCTAATCGTCTTCTGTTGCTATATTTCCTGGTTTGAGGGTCCCAATCACGACCCAAACACATCATCATCAAACGCAACTTTGCACCATATTTATAGCCAGGTTGGTAGAAACCGCCTGGTCCAAGGCCTAGGTTTCTACACTCCCTCGCAACTGATACCTGGAAAATATGTGAAGGCAAGACCTTGAACATCAGGGGATAACATGCAAAAAAGGAGGTGTCATTGAATTACTTAAGAAAAAAAAAATCAAATCACAGTCCATCTTTATGAATAAAATTATTCAAAATACATTATGAATTCATGTAGCCATATAAAAAATATACAGAAGCCACAGACCAATTACTTCCCTGAGATGAAACATTTTAAAAACTTGTTTTCACAACAGCCAAATAATTACAGCAAGAAATATTGCCCAAAAGCATACCTGTTCGTCATGGTTAAGGAATCCCTTCAGTAGAACCATTCCTGGCCTAAGTACCCTTGAGTGATCCCCAGGCTGATACAATTCAGAGCCTTGTTCATCATCCATTGCAAAGATAACTTCCGTCGAGTTACAAATTTCATGTTCACTCTGGAAAATGTCAAATGGCATAAGAGGAGTTGGCTTCTGAAACGGATTTGGTTTCTGTTTGCTCGAAGTAATAAAATATTTAAGATTAGCAGGCCGAGGCTTTAATCTGGTAACGTGGGAAGCATTTTTCTTTCCAAAACTAGTAGGCAAACAGTGATCATTTTGTTCATCAATATAGCCTGTCATATGACACAGGTAATTTTCTGGTGAGCCATTGCTTTCTATCATATATGAATGCTGCTGTAGCTGACCAATATTAAGGGTGCTCTCTTCATTACACTCAGTTCTATCAGAAGTGAAATCCTTTTGAGTAATTCCAGGAGGAGATTTCACATTAGCATGCTTCAATTTTGATCTCTTTGCTTGATCTGGTTTGCATTTTCCAAAACTAGTAGAAGGCAATGAAAACTCATCACCTATATCCTCAGCTGAAGCATTAGTGTTATCTACTGTAATAACTGAAGAGCACTGCTCTTCAAATGTCTCATTAGTCTGAAGCTTAGACATTCCTTTGGTGGATTCCTTCATCTTATTCCCAGGCACATAACAAACCAATGAAGGGGATTCAGAACCATAGTCAGGATCCACATCAGACTTCACCCCGATGAGGCTCAAGTTATTCACATTCTCTCTTCTTGATTTGCCCCGGCAAGGAAAATGTTTATGTTTATCATCAAGGTAGGATATCTCTTTGTTCCTGAGGTTATCCTTAGTAAAATCATTCGTCTTTAAGCTAGACACTGAAGTAAATGAATGTACAGGAGCCTCAGCAGTGTGGTTCGGATTGCTGGATGAAGATTTAGCCCTTACAAGGCCTAGATGTCTCAAAATGGGAATTGGTGAGATCGAAATATTCTTTTGACCTTGTCTAGTCTCATTGTAAAACAAGCTTGATGAAGACGGACTCTCTTCCTGGACATTGATAAAAAGCCACAAGGAAGAAAAGGATATAATTGACTCATCTACCTCTGTAATTACCATCCGCCAAAGCAAGAGGGTGAGCAGTATACCAGTGTACACGATACAATTGACTGTTATTATTAATAGGATCCGGATCACTATGAATTTGTAGAAGTACAGCATGATTCAAAGCCATAAACCTATAACTGACGTACACGAACGCATTAGAAACTATCCCAGATTCCCAGGAGATGTTGGCGTGCAAAAATCTGAACCTAATTTCAATACTTGTTGCCGTTTCGATTTTATCATCTTTACTAATTTTCCATCAGCGAAGGAGAAATCTCAATTAGACAAAAAAAAATCCCAAATAACACAAACATGCACAGCGTCAGAACCCTAGCACTAGATCGGCAGAAAAAAAAAAAAGAATTACAAAAATGCGAAGAAAGAAGTTAGGTATTACAGTCTGTTGCGGAATCGGATCATCATCTGAGGAGCTGTATGAGACTTGCTCGGATTCGGCGCCGCCGGATGACGCAGAAGAAGCGGATGACGGCGGGAGGCTGTGAGAGTGGCCGTTCGGAGATCTCCGCGGCTTCGAATTCACAGTCCGAACTAGTTCGAATTTCAACGGGATCGCCACCGACGATGGCAAAGTGCCTCGTCGTCTATGTCGCCTGGGATCCTCCTCCATCTTGCACTGCGCGATTCGATCTCCAGTTGCGTGCGAGTTTCGATCCGTCTTCGATCTCTGCAACTGCGCACTATCGGGTTTCGGGGTGAGAAGAAGGGCACAAAGAGGGAAGGCCTACAAAAAGCATAAAAATCTGAATCCCCGATTTCAGTTTGGCGTTTTTCTTTTCCTTTTTTCTCTCCAGTAAACGTATATAAAATTTCTACCATAAATAAAAGAGTCTTTTGTCGGAAACCACCCGTAAAATAGGTCATATTGCGTTTAACCACCCGCCTGATAACAATTTACCGGAAACCACCCTTATACCTATCTCCATTAACAATCAACCACCCGTTCTCACTTTTCTGTTTCAAAATCCGTTAATCAAAATGAAAATACAATTTTAACCCTCTAATTTATAATATTTATACACTTTCAATTCTTAAAAAGAAAAAAAATCAAAATGATAAACCTCCACACACAAACCCTAATTTTTAGGAACTCAAAACCTACAAAATCAATTAAAACAAACCAAAAAAAGAACAAAATCGTAAAACCCAAATACTGCACCACAATCAAAATCCTAAGAAACCAAATACCAACCCAAACAATTTTTGGAAGAACAAAAGCAATTTATACCATCATCAGCTCTATATCGAAAGACAAAGAAGAACCAGTGAGGAGTTGGGTCGATGCTTATCCCGCCACCTCTTCCCCACCACCAAGCCACCGGACACCACAAGTTCAAATCTATGACATTGGCCGCCTTGAGTTGCTCCGCCACCATTCGAATCGAATAGCACGAGCGCAGATCTACTCTTCCGCCCACTTCGCGAAGCTCTACCGCCACCCGCACCACCACATGTAAGATCTGCAACCCACATTATCACCTTCCCTAAGATCTATCCCCCTCTCCCATTATCTCATTAGATTTGAAAAAACCCTAACTTTTTTAGACCCGATTTTACTAGCCATAAATCCAAATTAGTTTAGGGCTTTAGCTTAGATTACCATCTTGAGCACCATTGTCTAACCTTATAGACGAATTTTGAGATACAATTTTACATGGAAGTTGAGAGTCAATTTGAGTGTTTGAATATTTTCAATTTGAGATCCCGCTCTAGTTGATAGCGGCAGATTTTCCATGGGTAGGGGGCAGGGAGAGGGCTAGGAGGAAGGGGATTCAGAGGACGAGTCAGGCACGGCCGGCCGACCAGGGGTCCGTCGGCAACGAGCGCAAAGGAAGGGGACGACGATGAAGCTGTTGACAAATTTGGGGGACAGGGAGAGGGCTAGGCCGCTAGGGGGAAGGGGAGTGTGATTTTGAATTAGAATAAACAAATTAGAAATTTTAATTTAATTTTTAATGGAATTTTAACGGGAGGTGTCCATGGGTGGTTGATCTTTGACGGAATTGTTTTTATGGGTGGTTTTCAGTAATTTGTTATTAGGCGGGTGGTTAAGTGGAATATGGTGTATCTTACGGGTGGTTTCCGACAAAAGACTCTAAATAAAAAGGTATTCCCTCCGTTTCACAACACATGTATATAAAGACTTTTTTTATCCACTTCTTTCCATTTATACCCTAATAATTATATCCACGTACATTTCTTCTAAAAATTGAGCCAAAACTACAAAAAGTAATTTGAATAGAAAGAGCATTTAATAGGGGTAATTTGGGGAAAAAACTTTTTCCTTAATATGTGTGAAAATTTGTTTATATACATGTATTGTGAAACGGAGGGAGTAGTATATAGAATAGGGGTGTTGAACGGGTCGGGTCACCCGCGACCCGCAATAACCCGACCCGTAATTTGTGGGATGCGGGTCAACCCGCGACCTGTAAACCCGATGGATTTATTTTAAAAAAAATGCATGTTTTTAGGTAAAAAAATCATTTTTGACCCGATTAACTTAGTCAAACATATTTTTTAAAAAATATATATTTTATAACTATATTAATATATAAAGTATTTTTTAATAAAAAACATGCGGGTTTACGGGTCGACCCGCAAACCCGACAGATTTATTTCAAAAAATACATGTTTTAGGTAAAAAAAATCATTTTTTGATCCGATTGACTTAGTCATACCCGACCCGTTAGAACCATGACCCGCGGGTCGGCCGTGGGTCAAAAGTAAGTTTTTTTAAGGTCGCGGCCCGCAATCGCAATTTCGGGTCACGGGTCGACCCGACCCGAACGGTGAGCATCCCTAATATAGAAGGAAGAAAACTCCATTATACTAAAGATTAATGTATGTGCATGATCGTTAAGTCAAGAACTTAGCTAGACAGGTCATCAAGCGAAACACTTAATTCTCGAACTAAAGCTTTGAGCGTTGTTTGACCTTACAAGAGTTGTCCAACTTTTTATAATAGACTCTGGTTCTGGCGTTGGAGAACACTCATCATTTTTATAACTGAACCAGGTTGCGAAACATCCCCTTCTTCAACAGTGTTGCCCAACTCATCATCTACCATCTCATGATCAGAAGCAACATCCTTACCAGCCTCCACTTGTCATTCACCAGCTTAAAACCCATCTTGTGAACAATGTCATGGTTAAGGTTGCGGACGTGATCAACTTCTTCCTCAGCTTCATATACCTCATGGTATTCCATAATTTTATTAACAATGGAGCAAAACAAAAGAGCATGTCGTAGACTTTCTCTTAGATATTGCATGTGGAGAAGCAACAAGCGAGCAAAGTTCACCTGTTCTGATGTTCATTATTGAAAATTTTATCCATGACCAAAATGCCTTAGATCATGGCAAAGCTACACTTTTTCTCCCATGGGATGAGGTTGCTTATCACCCAGGTGAAGAGGACCTTGCGTTCAACACTCATTAAGTTTGTGATAAAGGAGCCACTCTCGACTTCCTCCACCTCAATGACCACCTTCAACAATTCATCAGAATCAACTTCCTCTGTCCATGAGCCTCTATGATACCCAGCATTGCCCTTATGAGGTACCTTCATCAAGGTAGCTACCTCCAAGCTTGACACTGTAAAATTCTCTCCATTGGTTTCATAAGTCCCCATTGTCGTTTTCTCTAACCCTTCACAGACAACAACTTATTTAACTCTCTGACTAACCCCGAATTGAAACTTTATTCTTCCTTAAACAGATGTCCCCAACCTTGGAACGATAATAATTCAGAAACTGCTTGTAACCTTGTAGACTCAATGAAGTCATCATCCACGATCAGTTCCTTCACAAACTCTATCTCCCAGCAACATTAATTCCCTCTTCAACCTTGTTGTCAACACTCGACCTTTTCGATTTTTCACTCCTAGCAAGTCGTCCACTCGCTCTAGTGGGAGCCTTTTTGCTCTTTTCACCCTCATTGTTTTGTTAGACACAACAGTCCCCGCCCTCAGAACCAACTAGTCATGGATGGAAGTGCGGGTCGGCCCGAAAAAGTGGGCCAAAATAGCCCGGCCCGGCCAGCGGAGCTAAACCAGCCCCGGCCATGGGCCAGTCCCGGGTCAGGGGAAAATAACCCGGCCCGACCTGACCCGGTTGCCAACAACTACTTCATTGTTGCAGTTGGCAACTGCTAGTTTATTTTTAAAAAACAGGGTATATTTAAAAAAAATTATTCCACCACTTCATTTTATACTTCTATAAATAGTACTCCAATTCATTCTTTTTCTTCACACAATTAATCTTCTCAAGTCTCAACCCTCATCTTCTGCTACTCATAAATTATTTTTAAATTATTTTTTTTAAATATAATTAGTCTAAATTTAAAAGGGGCCTTGCACCCAAGTTATCATCAAATCTTTATAAAAACCTATGTTTTTGTTTGAACCGGATTTTGAAACACTAATTTACCTGTAATTACACCTATTACCTGTCCTATGGGCCGTGGATAAGCATGAGAAATTGTAATTAAGCTTAAGATTAATAAACTTTCCGTGTTTCTCTAAAAGAAGACCAACGATGCTTTCTAGTTTCCACGGGAGATAGGGTTTTTAAATTAATTTTTTTAAATATAATTAGTCTAAATTTAAAAGGGCCTTGCACCCAAGTTATCATCAAACCTTTATAAAAACCTATGTTTTTGTTTGAACCGGATTTTGAAACACTAATTTACCTGTAATTACACCTATTACCTGTCCTATGGGCCATGGATAAGCATGAGAAATTTTTATTAAGCTTAAGATTAATAAACTTTCCGTGTTTCTCTAAAAGAAGACCAAATGATGCTTTCTAGTTTCCACGGGAGATACCATTCCTCAGCTTAACCCAAATTATTTAGTGCTAAACAACTATTATGGATGATTTATCTTCAATTCCTCTTTCACCTTCCAACTTTTCAGGCTACATTCATTTTGTACCTGGCCCAAACGTTACATACCGACACATATACCGCCTATCATCACCCATCTTTATCAAAAACACACATATTATAAAAATTGCTCTTTTTTTTTACCGTTTATCTATTACAATCTAACAAATATTATAAAAATATATAAAACACCTTAAAAATAAATTTCATTAGAGCATGATTCTATTTTTACATGCGTGCAGAACTACATATGGGTGCTCATTAACATCATACATGCGTGAGAATGCTGTCAGCTAAACACTAGCTATAACATATTACAAAAATAGTGGGCACACACACCCCCACATAATATAAATAAATACGTAGAATATATATATATATAGAATAGTGCTCTAGTGAAATAGCCTCTTAGAGTACATCATGTGGTTAACCTCCCATCGTTGGATTTAAATGAATGAAGGGTGAGGATTAAAAAAAATGGGGTGTAAATAGATTGTATGGGTGTGATACACCTGATTAATTAATATCTCGATAGGAATATTTCACAAATCTTTTAATTTTGGCAATATCCCTTGATTTTCTCCATCATTAAAAATTATCCATAATTCAAAACCCCATTCTCTATCATTCCGTAAACTGATTTACTCTCTTCTCTAACCTCCGGCGATTTGGATCGACTAGAACTTCCAACAATTTCTTCTCGAGATCTTCTCAAAACTCGGTAAGTATTCAATCTTGATTTTGTAGTTCGTAATTAGTCGATAATCTTCACGATGTTGAGTGCTTTTTGGATTTTAAGGTCGGTTTTTTGACTGATTCGAATTTTTGTTTGTTATAGATGAAGATGACGAACTCTCCCAAATCGTTGAAGGACGTCGGTGAAAACAAAAACAACCATTGTCGACTTTCACTAAATTCGTAAGTGAACATTCAAATACGAGTAGATTTATCGAAAAAACTGAGTCAATTCTATCAGAAATTTGCGTTATTAGGTTAAGAATGAAGTAGAAGCTGGGTTTTAGTAGGCGATAGAATTGGTTTGCATTTGCGATTTTTGTTGGGTAGACTATATTGAATAGGTTAAATCAGATTTTCACTTTGTTTGGCCAGAAATTGAACATATTTAAGATATGCAATCGCCCGAAATTGGTGTGTTCGTTGATGTATGGTTTTTTTTTTGCAATGAATAGATTAAATGGCGAGGTCTCCCAAGATGAAGAAAGACAACAAACACAAGTAGTAAAAAGGTCTGGTTTTTTTATTTAAAATAACATTATTGTTCAAAAGTATGTATTATGTTGTTCAAGAGAGAAAAAAAGTTGTTGTTCGAATCACAAAACATTAGTATTATTCAATTCATTGTAATGAGTTATTCTATTGTGTGTACACAGTATTTTTCAGAGTATACATCCCTGTTTTTCATAAATAATGTAATGATTATTCATAACATGATTTTATACAAAGGACCATAGATTTTTCACCATATTAACAATTGTTTTTCAGAAGAATTGTACTTGTTATTCAATAGTACACTAACTCACATCAATACATGATCATCTTTAAAAATTCAGGATGTACAATGTTGTTTTTCAACTACTTCATTTAGTTTTTCATATTGTTTTTATTATATCCATATGTGGAGTGATTTGTTTTTCAAATATACGTGATTTGTTATTCATATATGCGTATTTTGTTATTCATAGACTTGTGTTATGTTTTGCAGTTATTCAAGATTAATGTCGTGTCTTGTTATGCGAGATTTGTTATCCACATATGCGCCTTCTGCAATGGGGTTATTCAAGAATGGTGAAAATGTGTAATTGGTTGAAGTTTGAAGACAAATATTTTTTTTATATTAGTGTACATTCAAATAAGTAGATGCTTATTCAACTAACGCTTTCTTATGTTCACTAATTGTAAACACTTTCGCCTATTATTCATCATATACAGATACCTTATTCGATCCTTACGTCGATCTTATTTGAATAATTCGTTATTAATTTAATTGACGGCATATTATTCATTCTATGAATGTCACTTTTTCAACTATTCAAAAATGGTTATTCAAACATTGATAGTAGTATCTCTAGCTTACGTACAATCCAATTCCCGCTATATTATTCATAATATGAAACATAATTATTCAAGGTCAGACATACACTTTTTCAACAATGTATTACATATATAAGATTCATATTTTTGTCATATCCAACAATTTTAATATGTAATTATTCAAACTACAGCGAATTGATTTTCACGATAAGACGAATACTTCTTCAACCTAAATAATGCAAACGTTGAAACATGTTCAATCCTATAATTATTCAAACAATCAAATTGAGTTATTCAAATAATCAAATTGAGTTATTCAAACCCCGACTATAAATATTCTACGCTATAAATATTCTACGATTCTATACTTATTCAAACAATCATATTGAGTTATTCAAACGTCGACTAATAGATTTTCAATTATTCTGCAGATGTTTTGTATTTGTAAATTCGATTATTTAATTTTTCTAAAAAACCTCGACTATAAATGTTTTATGATTTTGTAATTATTCAAACAGTCAAATTAGTTATTCAAACAATCAAATTGAGTTATTCAAACCTCTAATATAAATATTCTAAGATTCTATAATTTTTCAAACAAACATATTGAGTTATTCAAATGTCGACTAATAGATTTTCAATTATTCTGCGTAAGTTTTGTATTTGTAAATTCGTTTTTTTATAAATATTTTCTCAGTATTATCAATCCCTAAAATCATGCAACTGCCATATATAAAAAACGTGGGTTTTTTTCTTCTAAAAAAAAAAAAGATTTTCTATGATTCTGATTTTGATTTTCAAATTATTTGTTATTCCCTCTTCCTAAATTTCAGCAACCTTCCTATTTTGTTTCAACGTGGACTACTCCTATACATTCCCCCCTATTTTTCTACTTTTCCTTCTTAATTATGAACCGTTGATTGTGGGTGATCCAACACACCATATTTAACCACACATTGCACTCTAATATCCATTGTACCGGAGCGCTCCCCTATATATATATATATATAAGACGCAAGGAATAAGTCTACCACGTTGCGCCACCTAGGATTTTCCTACGTGTCGTTCCCACGTTAATTTACCTAGGATTTCGCCACAGAGGATTTTTTATTTTGGAATTATATATGTTAGATATTGTTTTAGGATAATATAGAAATATGATAAATTAATCCAAGAAATATTTTATCTAAAATAAAGATATTATCAGCCAATTATATATTAGGAATTAGGATAGATCTAAAAGATTTTATCTAAAATTAAAATAAATTATAGAGCATTAGATATTATATAGTAAGCTAGATATATTAATTTAGTATTTCCAATGAAATTTCAATCTATTTATATGAAAAAAATTAAATTCAAATTTTATTTAAAATTAAAGAAAATTATTTTATTGTTATTTTTTGTATCTATTTATGTAAAAGATTTATCTTAAATAAATTTTTGGTAAAAAATAGAACTTTCAATCTAGATAATTACTTGCCTAAATGTTTTGATAAAAAAAATTACGTTATCTTTTCCTTAATTTTATTTTTGAATTATTTATGTAAATATAAATGATTTTCTTATCATTAAAAAATGTATTCTTTAGTTATATTTTTTCATTGTTTCTTATTAAGTATATTTTTAATTTTTATCCAAATTTTTTTAAAGACCTGAATTTGATAAAATTAAATTACAAGAAGTTAGATTATTTTTTCCTTTTTATATTTTTGTAAAAGATTTTTAAAATTAAATGATTCTAATTCAAATAAGTTTTTTTAATATTTTTGCTTAAATAAATTATCATTAAGCCATCAAAAAATTGGATGGAAAATTTTATGATAATAGATAATTTTATATAATAAAAAATTTATATTAAATTAAAATCGTATTCATTAAATAAATTCAGCATTAAATTCATGTAGTCGTGCATGGCATTACAGGTATAGCTATTTTGATATTAACCTTTTGCATTTTAAAATTTCCAAAGCCACATACATTTGCATTAGAGGGACAAAACATGTCAAGTACGCAGGTTAAAGAGGTCAATTACATGTAAGAAAAACATTCATTTTATGTTTTTTTTTCTTACGCAGGTTTAAAAGGTCAATTATATATGAGAAAAACATTCGTTTTTTTATTTTTATAAGAAAAGAATTTGATATACTACCAGACAAGACGGATAAATAATTTGTGCATAGACAACGAATGCTATAAAACCCTCCCATATTTTTATTGAGTGCAAAAGAAGCTAAGAAGAAATTATACGAGAGGTAAAAACAGTAGTTTTGGTGAGGAAGATGAGTCCTTTGATTTTTATTCATACATCGAAAGAATCCATATCAAAATAATATCTAAAGTGAAAAGGGAAACAAGATAATTACAAATAAAGAATATACAAACATAACAATATACATAATATATTAACATGCCTTGTAAGCTCATGGTCGGGGACGAACATGCAACTTGGCACTTAAGGTTTGAAACCGATGAGCACCAACAACCTTGGTGAAAATGTCAGCAATCTGATCAAGGGACCGAACATGACGAGCAACAAACTATTGAGCAGACATTTGTCCCGAACAAAGTGATAGTCGGTCTTAATATGTTTGGACCGCAGATGAAAAACTGGATTAGTTGACAGGAGGGTGGCACTGAGGTTATCACACAACAGAATGGGTGGCCGATTAACTGGAACGGTCATTTCTTGTAGCAACTGTTGGAGCCAAATGAATTTGGCAGCGGTAAACACAATCGCCCTGTACTCCGCCTTAGTACTAAAGCGAGCAACTACCTTCTGCTTCTTAGACGACCAACTAACTAGATTACCACCAAAATATGTAGCAAAGTCATGTTGAGAGCAACAATCATCAGGATCAGAAGCCCAATCCGCATCAGAAAAGGCAACAAGACGCTTGTCAGTCGCTTTTAGAAGAGACAACCTAGAGGAGATTGTCCCTTTGAGATATCTTAAGATCTGTTTGACAGCAGCGCAATGTAAATCTGTCGAATCATGCATAAACTGACAAACGCAATTAACTGCATAAGAAATCTCGTGCCAGTTAATAGTCACATATTGAAGAGCACCAACAATCACTGTTCTAAAAAACCCCGCCTAGCTCCGTCTAGGCCCCGCCTAGGCGCTAGAAGGTGCTAGCCCGCATAGCCTTCCAGCCCGTCTAGTCCGTCTAGAGTCTCGTTTAGGCTGCCTAGGCGCTAGGCAGACCCTCTCCGCCTAGGGTCCGCCTGGCGTTTTTAGAACATTGCCAACAATGCTACAATATAAATGTGTATAAAAAAGGGGTCACCAAACTGAATTAGACGAGAGTCAAGCTCAGCAAGAGGCAATAGGCTTAGCGTCGTTCATGTCACTACGATTTGGAATGCCAGAAATGTACTTCTACTGACATAACTGAATAGATGTACGAGACCAGGTGGCCTCAATGCCCAAGAAAAAATAGAGTGGACCAAGATCCTTCAATGAAATGGCACGATTGAGATTGATCACGAACTCGTCAATGCATTATTTATGAGACCTAGTAATAATCAGATTATCCACATATATCAGAATATAAACAACATGTCGGCCATGCTTTTTAATGAATAGAGAAGAGTCAGAAACACAACCCTGAAAGCCATGCTGAGTCAGAACCTCCTTGATCTTATGAAACCATGCATGGGGAGCCTGCTTAAGACCATATAATGCCTTACAAAGGCGACATACATGATTAGGGTGATCAGCATCCTGAAAACCCGTAGATTGAGCCATAAAAACAGTCTCAATAAGACCGCCATTCAGAAAGGCGTTATTAATGTCAACCTGTCGGAGAGGCCAATCAAGAGTAAGAGCCAAACTAAGACTAAGGTGAATAGTAGTCGGCTTAATAAACGTACCGAAGGTGTCAAAATAGTCAACTCTAGTTTCTTGATTAGACCTTTTGGCATCCAAACGGATCTTATATCAATCAACCGAACAGTTTGGTTTCTGCTTAACCCTATAAACCCACTTACATCCAACAATGTTAGTACCTGAAGGCCGATGAACTAAGTCCTAGGCCCCATTTCTCAATATTAAAGCATCATATTCAATTTGTATAGCATGCTACCATTCAGGATTTTTTGTAGCTTGATGGGAAAATTTTGGCTCAGATGGGCTAATAAAGCAATTGGAATGAGATATTTTGTAGCATGAAGAGCTTTGGGATTGAGGCTATGAGTTTGGGACCGAGTGGTCATAGTGTAGGTGGAATTGCCCATTGGTCAAAACCACGATGGTACGGCCGGGTAAGGCGAGCTGTTGTCGGATAGAATCCAGAGGAGTCGAGGGCTGGGAAACCATGGAAGACAAGACTGACTTGGGACTGGGAAAGTAGGGGGACAATGGCGGCGGTAATTGTGGGTGGGGAACAAATTTTTGAGGAGGTAAAACGATGGGAGGGCAACCGCCTACTAGAGGACCACCAAATGCGGTGATGGTGACGAGTCATGCACCAGAGAGGGCGGATCGAGAGAGACCATGGACGGATATGGGAAGATGGCTTCATCAAAGATAACGAACCGAGACATAAAGGATCAATTTGTTGGGACATGAAAGCATATTTACCCATGTAACCCAAGAATAAGCAGGGAGATGAGCGACAATCAAGTTTGAAATTGTTATAGGGTCGTAAAAATGGATAACAAAGGCACCCAAAGGACTTTAGAAAGGCATAGTCCGAGGTTTTCCCATACAATTTTTCAAATGGAGATTTGAATTAAAGTGCATGAGTAATGGTGCGATTAGAAAGATAAACAGATGTATGAAAAGCATTCTCCCAAAATTTAATTGGTAGACTAGCATGAGCAAGTAAGGCGAGACCATTTTCAACAATGACTCGATTTTGTCGCTCGAAAGACCCATTTTGTTCAGGTGTGTAGGGGAAAGAGACACGATGCTCAATGCCTAGGGACTCAAGATATTTGGACACATTACGATATTCTCCACCCCAATCAGTTTGAAAGGCTTTAGTTACAGTAGAGAATTGTGTTTGAATGAGTTTGATAAAGAGTTGAATAGTAGAGAAAACTTGATCTTTTGTTTGAAGAAAATAAACCCACACAAATTTGCAATAATCATCAATGAAATTGACATAATATTTATTGCCATTAATAGACAAACTTGAGACAGGACCCCATACATCGGAATGAATCAACTCAAAAGGTTTAACAAAGGATGAAATTCTACTAGATATATTGAAACGACGACTCTTGCCAAGTTGGAAAGTACCACAAATAGACTCCAATTTATTTGAGGAAACAATAAGACAGGAACGTGAAACTAGACGACGCAGGACAAACTCATGTGGATGAGCAAAACGATGATGCCAACAAGAGATGGAGGCTTGCTCACTAATAGAAGCGATAGGAGGATCAGACTCGAATGCAAGGGGACATGCGACTTTAAGGAAATGTGAGGGAGACGATAAAGGTCATTTTCAACTGTTACTCTTACTAGAGTATGTCCATACAAGTTCTTAACAAGGCAACAATTGACATGAAATTCAACAAGCACCCTAGTGTCTTCTTCTAAGTGTTGTTCAAGGAGCTCGTCGTAGGACACCGGTTCTTTGCTAATGGAGATGGCAGTGCGAAACGACGCAAATTGCGATCTGAGATTCTGAGGCCTTGAAGGATAAAAGTGACCTGATCATCATCCGAGACAACATGAAGGCACTCTGCAAGCTCATCAGCTAGAGCCCTTTTCTTCTCAACATACTCAAGAATCGACATAGATCCCTTTGTCATGGTTTGGAGTTGATGACGGAGATGCATTTGCCGGGTCCGAGTTTGGGCATGAAACATCCGTTGAAGAATTCCCCAAGTCTTGGTAGTGGTGGTGGCACGAGCCACATGCCCTAGAAAAGGGGTCGTGAGGGTTGACCGGATCCAAAGCAAAACAAGGCGGTCTTTACGAACCCATGCCAATTATGCTGGATTAGGGACCCGAGGAATAGACTATGTTCAGCAGAAGAGGTCGGGGCTGTAAAGGCAGCGATGGCGGCCTTAGTTGAGACTCCAAACGAAACCGACAACAGGGTCTCGAGGTATGAGATTGTGATCGGAGGTGGAGCACCCGCGGTCAGAAACGAAGCGAGGTTAAAGGCTTCCAACGCGGAGCGGACTGTATTGCGCCGTAAGGAATAATTTTTGCTATCAAGACGAATCGCAAAATTCAAGAGATGGAAATTAGGTTGAGATCCATCATACAAAGTGGAAAACAAGAGTTGCGTAAGGGAAGTAGGTCGTTGGGAAGCCATTGATCGAGATGATCGTAGGTTAGGCTGATATCATGTAAACACAGTAGTTTTGGTGAGTAAGATGAGTCCTTTGATTTTCATTCATACGTATATAAAAAATTGCAGTTATAATATAATCCCTTAGGATCAGGAAAGAATCCCTATTAGAATAATATCTAAACTGATAAGGGAAACATGATTTACAAATAAAGAATATACAAACATAACAATATACAAGGTTGATATCAGGTAAGGAGAGCTCTTACCATAGATAATTAGGAGGATTCACAATCGTTAGATCTAACTTTTTAAAGAATAAGATTAAGGGAGAAGTTGTTCATTGGGAGATATAATAAAAATCTAAAATTAATTTATTTTGGTCACAACGTAAATTATGGGATTTGGTTTTCATTATCTTTACTAGATATTCTAATAACCCAAATCTTCATTCCAATTGTCGGTCTAAAACAACCGTCTCTCTCTATTTTTGAGAGAAACTGTCTCGTCTAGGTTGTCCTCCTCAAATCAATCGAAATTCTTCGCAATTTGGTCAAGTTTTTCAAGCATTCTTGCTCGAATTGATTATCTAGTTGGCTATTTGGATATCTGCTGATATCTTCCGGTTGCGGGTTGGTTCAGGCGATATCTTCTGGTTGCTCGAATTGGTCATTTTTTTCGAGTTGGTTCAGGTGAAAAATTACATTCTTTCTCGTGGAACTAGGCTGGTTATTATTTCCCGTTGTTCATATGCTAGCATAATAATGTTCATAAAATTACAAACTATTGTTCATAGGCCAACACATTGTTGTTCAAACTGACTTGTTCACTAAATAATAAATTATTATTCATATGCCAGCATAATATTGTCAAGTATTATGCTATAGGAAAAAAATTACTTACGTTGTTCTTATACTGTTCAAAATGATAAGGTTCATTGAATAATGAATTGTTGTTCATAATAATCAAATTACTTGTTCATTGAATTACGAACTATTGTTCATATGCCAGCACATTTTTGTTCAAACCGACTGGTTCACTGAATAATAAATTGTTGTTCATATTCCATCACAATATTATTGTTCAAGTATTATGACATAGTAAAAAAAATTACTTACGTTTTTCATATAATGTTGGTCAAGCTGACTTGTGCGCTGAATAATAAATTGTTGTTCATATGCCTACATAATATTGTTCAAGTATTATGCCATAGTAAAAAAATTACTTACGTTGATCATATACTGTTGTTAAAAATGATAAGGTTCATCGAATAATGAATTGTTGTTCATATTCCAGCACAAATTTCCGAGAAATAAGATTATCATCTTCCATATCCGTTTGTTTTTGTAAGATATGGAGAAATAGAAAGATATCAGTAGTTATTAAGAGACTCAGAAGGAAGAAGAATGAACAAGTTGATTTCACATTTATTTTTTCCATAAATAAAACAGTCAAATCCTAGAATTACGTAACTTGATTTCTCTAATTTTTTCTCCAATTTTTTAAAATCAAAATTATCAATTAATCTCATCCCTTTAAAAAGCCAGATAATGGTTGAGTACCCTCCTAATTATCTACGGTAATAGCCCTCCCCACCTGATCTCAACCCAAAATCAATATAAATACGCGGGGTACATACGCACATATTTTTTTGAAAAGCGCACAGAATATCCGCGCAACGCCATTTCGCGCGAAATGGCGTTGCGCGGAAGGGCAAAAGCGTAAACTGGAAATGGGATTCGGGAAATGAGGAAATTAGCTAGCTCGAAACGGGCCTGCGCGCGAAATGGGCTTGCGCGGCCCGAAATAGACTCAAAATGGGCTTGCACGAAATGGGCTTGCGCGGCCCAAAAAAGGCTCGAATATTTTTAAGTATATATGTTCCTTTTGTCGAGAGCTTCGATTTGATATATTATACGCTTTAATCTGACACCCGAGTAAAAAGTTATGAGCATTTGAAAATTGATGGTACACAAACTATTTTTACAAGTCATTTACTTAATTAAAATATTTTTATCATTTGTTAGGTTGCATAGTTTCATAATGTAATTGAACCCAAGAGCGTCGAAACAATTAGTTATGGTTGGAATATCTTGAATCACACACTAAATTTATTAGCATATATAACTCTTGAGGTTTTGTTCAAATATTCTTTAGTATTTTTTATTTTAATTCTCATATCTAATACAAAGTACAAAAAAGGGTCTTGATTGTGCTTAAATTAGTTAAGTAGTACACATTGTACTTCGTGCTTCATGAACAAGTAATCATACTTATCAATTTATTCATTCCACACCTTTACATTTAGGTGGTACAAGCAAATTAAATTTTTTTTGAACATTACGTGAGACTAAAATCTACACGGTGACTTAAAAACGGTCGACTTTTATAATATATTAATTTGATTATTTTTATCCTATACTATAATCTTTTTATTATAAAATCTATTACATTCATATTATACTATAATCATATAAAATAAATTTTAGAATATAAGAATTAAGTAACATTACATTACTATATATGTTGTATACTTGTGGGTTAAGATATTTGAGTTACTTAATATACTATATTAGTTAAGTATTATATACTAATACAACTATAATAAATTATTTTTGTGTATGTATATTTAGGGTTTGTTTATATTTAGGGTTTAGGGTTTAGGGTTTAGTGTTTAGGAATGTAACTTAGGGTTTAGAGTTTAACTCGTAGGGTTTAGGAATTCAAGTTGGGGTTTAGGGTTTAGGATGTAGGGTTTAGTATTTATGAATTCGACTTAAGGTTTAGGGTTGAAGGTGTAGGGTTTACTGTACAAGGTTTAAGGTTTAGGACTTAAATTGTTAAATCAACTATGATTAACAAAAAATTTAAAAAAAGAACTAAACCCCCATTAAATAATAGTTTTAGGTTTTAGGAATTCAACTTAGGGTTTAGGGTTTAGGGTTTAGAACTAAACCCCCATTCCATTATGAAATAATTTTATTAAATATAATAATGTTACTAATATTATCGATAAATTTTGGCAAGTTGCGTTTGGAGTGTAATCCATTTTGGCAACTATGCCATCTAGGCATATTAGTTTTTTCATTTACTTATTTACCCTTCATTATTTTTAGTATTTACAATCCTTAAAAATAAATATCATTATAATATTTGGAAAGCGTATCCTTTTAATTATATATTATTATAATTAATATTACCAATATATAATTATATTCAGAGATCTTAAACCATTATAACGATTATAACGATTTCGTATAAGAATGAACGATTCTAAACTATTATAACGATTTCTTATAAGAATGAATGATTTCTAATTCATTATAATGATTTCTTATAAAATGAGCGAATATCACAATTTCGTATAAGAATAAACGATTTTAAACCATTATAACGATTTCGTTCATTTTTATACCCTAAACCCTAAGAACCCTAGAGCCTATAATGGTCAATGCTACCTATTTTGATCAATATAAGAATGAACGATTCTAACCCATTATAACGATTTCTTATAGGAATGAACAATTCTAACCCGTGTTTAGGGTTTAGGGCTTTTAGTATTAAGGTTAGTTGGGGTTAATGTTTTAGGTTTTGGTTAGGGTTAAGGCTATAGCCTATAGGTCTTAGGGTTTACTCCCTCCGTTTAGTTTTACTTGACCTTCTAGACTTAATTTCTTGTTTAGTTCTATTTGTCCTTGTAGGTATTTTATCCAAAATTTCTCAATATTACCCTTTGTATTACCCAATCAAAAGCAAAACACATTTAATAGATTTATCATTCACCTTTTTCCAATATGAATTTAATATGGGTAATTTGGTAAGATTAGAACGTCTTAATATATGTGCATTAGGTCATAAGGACAAGTAGAACTAAACGGATGGAGTAGTGTTTATGCTTTAGGGTTTCAGCGTTACCCATTTTGGTATTTTACCCACTTCCTATGATTTCAAATGGTAATTTTAAAATTCCTACATTTATAAAAAAAAAATTAAATTATTTTAAACCAAATATGATTTTCAAATTCCTATGGTATTCAATTCATGAGAAATCACTTACTTGGAAAATAAGGGTGTATTTGGACATACAAGTTGTTTAACTAGTTGTAGTTAAAATTAGAGTTATAGTTGAATAACTAGGTAAAATATGAGTTCGACTTGAAAAAAATTCACAAGAAGTAGTATAAAATGAACGATTCTAAATGATTATAACGATTTCTAATAACTAAGAATGAACGATTATAACGATTAATTCAAAAATCATTATTGTAAGGGGCTTGCCTAGGTCTTGTGTAAATTTTAACTTTATTTATTCGTGAATAAATACCATTAATTCAAAAAAAAATCATGGTTGTAGTATAAAATTACACAAAGGATTTGGGGATTTGGGGTTTAGGGTTATGTATCTTCTTAAAGGATTTGGCTTCTTTAGTATAAGGCTAAGGTTTAGTATAAAATATTGATAACTCATTGTTTCGATGCTCCTGGGTTAAATTACATTATGAAACTATGCAATCTAGCAAATGATAAAAATATTTTAATTAAGTAAATGACTTTGTAAAAATAGTTTGTGTACCGTCAATTTTCAAATGCTCATAACTTTTTACTCGGGTGTCAGATTAAAGCGTATAATATATCAAATTGAAGCTCTCGACAAAAGGAACATATATAATTAAAAATATCCGAGCCTTTTTTGGGCCGCGCAAGCCCATTTCGTGCAAGCCCATTTCGCGCAAGCCCATTTCGAGTCTATTTCGGGCCGCGCAAGCCCATTTCGCGCGCAGGCCCGTTTCGAGCTAGCCGATTTCCTGAAACCCTTTTTAAATATTCCGGATTTTCCCTTTCCGCGCAACGCCATTTCGCGCGAAATGGCGTTGCGCGGATATCTGTGTGCGCTTACAACTTTTTGTCGAAAAAAAGTGGGGAATACGGATATGAGGGGCCTATATTTCTTGGTTTCAATAGGACTCCTCCGGATAACGCTTGCATCCTCTGTCTGAAAAAAAATCTTAACAGTTACATCTTTTTCTGCTGAGTCAGGAGTTACAAAGTCAGAAAAATGAGAAACAAGACATTGGCTCCATGTTGAAGCTTTTAATACAGCTGAAGTTTTCGAATTTTTTTCGGGCATAGGCTTCTGGGTTTGGAGCAAAACCGTTGATTCAGACATCGACTTTACTTGCAGCCATTTAAATTTTTTTTCTTCTTTTTAATTCACCACCGAATCACCCGATTTCTACGTTACATAATATTAAGGTTACATACATTTGTTTTTGTTTAATTGACCACATGTTTATATTATAGATTAAGTTTTAGGTTAAAATTCAAAACCTCTTATATTACATACATCTAGACCTGTCAATCGGGTCGGGTTGAGCGGGTTCGGGTTCGGTCATTTCGGGTTCGGGTAAAATCGGGTTCCGGGTCGTATGGGTCACGGGTCAATCGGGTCGGGTTGTAGCGGGTTTTCGGTCGGGTCGGGTTGACCAGCGGGTCTAAAATATCCTTTTTTCTTATGATTATTAAAATCAATTTTTAATTAAATATTAATATTTAATTATAATATATTATTTTCATTTATTTTAATAATAAAATATATTATAAGTTTCAAAATAAATTTAAAAAATTCTATAAATATGCTAAATTGGTCAACCCAAAGGGTTTCGGGTTTCAACCCAACGGGTTCGGGTTTCAACCCAACGGGTTCGGGTTCTATCGGGTTCGGTTTATTTCGGGTTTCGGGTTCAAATTTTCGGGTCTTAACCCTAAAATTATCGGGCGGGTCGGGTTAGCGGGTTAGGTCAGTTTTTGACAGGTCTACTGATACATCGAATAGAAGAATTTTTTTAATAAAATTTATTTATTACATAAAATTGATTTATTCACATGCAATATCATTAGACTTATCAATCAGGCCAGGTGCATTCGGGCCAATTGGGCATCGAGTCAATCGGTTAGGCCTCCAAGAGTAGTATCGAGAGATCATCGGTACGTTCGACTCTCGTGGGCAGTGCCCTTCACAAAAAAAAGACTTATCAATCAGGTCGGATGTCTTCGGGCATTTGGTTCAATAGTTAGGCCTTTGGGGTAGTACCCTGAGGTCATAGTTTCGAACCCCACGGGCAGCGATTTGTCCATTCTTCTCTAGAATTGGTTAGTAACCAGTTCTCATCCCTATGGATGCTCTAGGCGAGCTTAAGTAGTATTTGTGGCGACCCTAATCCTTACCCAATCAAAAAAAATCTAGTCGAGTCAGATCGGGTTAGGGTTCCGTCATTTCGGATTCGACAATCGAGTTGAGTGGAGTTTAGGTTATTATAGGTCACGTGGGTTAAATCGATTCGGGTTACTGCGGATTTTCGGATGGGACACGTTGACCAACGAGTCAAAAACATCAAATTTTTTATGATTATTAAAATAAAAGTTTATTTTTAATTATATTATAATATATAATTATAATATATTACTTTTTATATATTTTAATAATAAATATATTATAGGTTTAAAAATAAATTTATACAAAAACTAAAAAGGTAAGTCCATAAACTAACACCTACCTATTTTTTAAAATAAAAAAGCAAAAAAAATTAAAAGTTTTGTGTAGAAGACTAGAAGCAGCCTACATGTTTTATTTTAAAAAATAAAATCCTACCGAGCCATAAAACCAGCCTATGTTGATAATTTTTTTTTCTCCCAGCCTAATTTTAGAATTAAAAAATTTTCCCAGCATAGATCGGAAAAAATTTCTCCATTTCAAACAGTTGATTTGTACATTTTAGCATTGCTATTCAAGTGAAGGGAGACATTTTCTGTAATTGGAAATAATTATATGGATTGAAATTTCAACCTCTAACATTTTTAATAGAGAATTCTGAATCCTAGGTAATATTAATGTAGTTGACGTTTGCAATCCTTGTGCAAGACTGCTTGATTATACATGATTATTCATTACCAAGTAGTTTCTCGAAAGTGCCTTTTTGAGAGTGGCAATGAACACAATGGGCTCACCACATCCTCCTGTCCACCATTTTTTAATCATTCATTCATTCAAACCAAAACTCTTTCCCTTCCAAAGTCACTTTGTTTTTGCACAGAACATTAAAAAGCAAACCTACTACAACCAATTACCCAATCCAGTCCAATCAAATCCCATACATAAACAAAACAAATAATCAAGAAGAGAATGCGAAGACGACTAGCTCCATGAATAAGGCCACTGCCTTGATCCATCTCCTCCATATTCTATGCTTATTCAACATGGGCGTTTCCAAATCAGACATCTCAATTGGCTACCAAATGAGCTTGACAGTCCCGAGCGAGTATAGCCAAGGATTCATAGGAAAAGCTCTTCTGATGGAAAGTGACAAAAACGACAAATTCCCACCCCCAAATTACCGAACTGCATTGTCAGTGGAGGCAACTTATTACAACGGCGGGGATAGAAGATACTCTTGCTCACTTGATATCTTCTTAGGCACAGTCAAGGTGTGGAGCTCAGGACACCGCTCCAAGTTCTACGCCTCAGAAATATGCGTTCTTGAGCTCACTCAACACGGAGATCTACGCCTCAAAGACTCCAATAATCAAATCGGATGGAGAACAGGGACCACAGGCCAAGGAGTGCAGGTAACAACAATAATAGAAATACAAATATACGTACACAAGTAATTAAGCACCAATTAACGGAAACAATTTGGATCTTGAACGTACAGAAGCTGAAGCTGCTGGAAACGGGGAACATGGTACTGGTGGACTCGGATGACAGCATAAAGTGGCAGACATTCAATTTCCCAACGGACGTGTTGGTGGTGGGGCAAAGGCTGAGCGTGGCGACCCATCTGATCTCGTACCCGGAAAACCGGAGCAACAGCTGGTTCTACTCGCTGGAGATCCAACATGACAAGTTGGGGCTCTACTTGAACACAGGTAATGGTAATGGTAATAGAGACAGCAAGTACTCTTACTGGGAATTTGAGCCTTCCAAGGGTAGAAACATCACATTTGTTGAATTGACCTCCCAGGGTCTAAACTTGTTTGACGACGCATTGAAAACATTTGCACAGATACAAACACCAACAACAACAACCACAAGTGTAAGGTTCCTGGCACTGGATAACTCCACCGGGAACCTAGGACTCTACTACTACAATTCTTTAGAAGACAAGTTTGAGCCGTCCTTTGAAGCCCTCAACAATACTTGTGCCCTCCCTCTTGCTTGCTCTAGCTCCAACTACACCGTATGCACCCGCACGGGCACTTGCTCCTGCATTGGTGTGTCAGGACACAAGCAAGAGTTACAAATTAAAAACGACTCCTACTACTCCAACTGTGGGCGTGATCTGAGTGTGCTGAATTGCGATGATGGGGAGATGGTTGAGATGGAAGGAGTTGTGAGCGTTCTTAGGTCTATCAACAGAAGCAAAAATATGAGAAAGGATGAATGTGGTGACATGTGTATGAGAGAGTGTGAATGTATGGCAGCAATGTATGGGAGACAAGGGGAATGTGAGCTCTATGATGTGGTGACTGGGATTAAGGAGACAAGTAATGGCGCAGAAGCAGATGGTATATTCATGGTGAAGCTCCGTAAGGCACCCAACGCCGCCAACAACAAGGTTGGGTTGAGGAAATGGGTTTTGGTTGGGATAGTGGCTTCTGATGGGCTCCTCCTCTTAGTTGTTGCTGCAGGTCTTGTTTACTTCTTCCTCTGGAAGAGAAGAAGAACTGAAGAACCTCATCATGATCTAACTTATAATTAATAGCCTCTTGCAAATACAAATTAGAAAAAAAGTGTTTTCAGGGTTTGTAATTTGGTCATTGTTTGATCCTCCATTTGTATGTGTTTTCAAGTGTTTAGAGAGAGCCCGGTCCCTTGATTCGGGTTAACAGTTTAGGGCCCGTTTGGTTGCACAGTGAGCAATGTAAACGGAAACATTGAGTTTGTGGACGAGGAAAAGGAAATGAATTGCCTTGCATTGTGTTTGGTAACAAGTTTACGAGGGGAAATGATTTTGGTCGTGGGAAGGGGGTATTTTAAAAAAAGGACAAAGGAAAGTAGAAAAGAAAATGTTTGGATGGTGGATTTGGATGAGAAATATCTTTCTTATTGTTTGATAACTGGGTTTTAAGATGAGAAATGATAAAATTTTATAAGAAAATTTAAAGGAAATTAAATTGTAGAAAATTGGATCTCACCGGGAAAGTAGACATATACACTTTTTAAATAAAAAAAAAAATATTTTACTCATAATTTTTTCATCAAAATCTAATTCTACTCAAAAAAAAAATAAAAAAATAATCCCCTACATTTTAACCTCTTATTTTCTCGCCATTTTCTTTCTCTTAACTTCTCATATTTTACCGCTCTTTCCGTTCTTACCAATTGTCGAACAGAGTCTTAGAGTTGTGTTTATTATTTTTGACTAAATTAAAAAAAAATAGGGTAAAAACCATCTTTTAAATGTCCACTTTTGCACAAAACCACCCTTAAAGTTGATATTTGCAAGAAACCACTCGTTAAATATACAAATGAGGTTAGAATCAGGTAAAGAAGCTTCTTACAACAAATAGGTAGGAGTTTTGTCATCCTTTGAATTTTAATAAATCAAGGGATAGGATTTTTTAAAATTAAAAAAAACAAACAAATCTTTTCATATCTAATTTTCTTTCTCATCTGATATCCATTGCGTTTATATTAGTGTCGATGCTAAATTTTCCCTTTTCTTTTAATATATATTAGACAAGTAATATATTATAAATGAATAAATAATGTGATTGTGAAACATTATTATAATATACATGAGCAAATAGTTTATGCAAGTGGTTCAGTATTTAATTTACTGTAGGATCGTTAGTACGTTTAGGTCGACAACATTAACTAAGTTGTCAACCTCTTAAGGAAATGTAGCGGAAATAAACAACAAGAAAGACTTACTTGAAGACGATGATTTAATTTTTATAGTGGAAACACTTGATCGATCAACTCTATCAATCAAGTGTGAAAACCTCTCCCTTCTAAGTTCTCGCTTGGAAGGATTAAAAACCGTAGCTTGCTTTATTGATCTTTTGAACTGATTACAAGAACATCCTGGATTTAGACCTACTTCCCAAGTACTCTACAACTCTTTGTGAACCGAGTAATAACAACCCTCAACCAATCTAAGAGGCCTACATCTCTCTGAACTTTCGAACAATCTTTTTCTTTCTTTCACAAGTGGAGTATTGAGTTCGTGTGTCTTCTAACCTATAACATTAGATTAAATACACAAAAACTAGGTCAGATAAGAGAGAATATTATCTTCCAATTTGGTTATGTTAAGATAATATTTTCCTTATCTTTATAATCTCATCCTAAGCATAAAACAAGATACAATAATATATGGCTTAGGGCAAAGACAATAATCGTCCAACAATCCTATCATAAGAAGATCTTTCCTAAAACAAGAATATACTATCTAATCTTCAAAGATCACATGCGTCTTCAAGAACTTCTATGTTTGCCTTCAACTCACGTCGGCGACTTGACTAACGTTGGCGACTCTGCTCACAGACTCCAGGCCGTCCACGTGACAGACGTTTGGAACCATCAAAATCAAAGCCTCCAACTTTTCTAACAAGTTCCCCCTTTTTGATGGTGAGAAACTCCTTTTATCTTGTATAAGCATGGCAAGGACAAATATCGAACAATATATGCAATAACTTCAAGTTTGCCAAAAGTTCCCCCTAAGTTGGATAACCCACGTGTAATTTAGTATAGATATTCCCGTTATTTTTATCTACCTCCAACATTTTTTCCCTTTTGGCATCTTCTTTGCCTCGAGGTCCAAAGACGGTGTGCCCCCCTTGGCCCCCTATGATTGCTACACGGGATGAGCAACGGTCGCCTTGAGAGCGGACATGTAACACTCTCTAGACAGCCGCTAATCGCCTTTGATTTCTTGGATTCCCCAAGGAGTGGGGAACTTGATTGTCTGATGGTAAGAGGATGGAACTTCCTTCATGTCATGTATCCACGACCTCCCCGTGAAGATGTTGTAGCAGGAAGGGCAATCCAGAACGGAGAACCTCACTTGTAGGCTGACTCCCTTGGCGTACGTGGGTAAGGTAATCTCGCCCAAGGTGTGGGTGATTTCCCCACTAAATCCCATGAGCGTTACTGACTTCTTGAGTATGTCTTCCTCCTTTAAGCCCATCTCCTTCAGAGTGTCTAGCGTGAGCATGTTGGTTGAGCTTCCCGTGTCTATAAGGATTCTCCTCATCATCACGTTCCCCACGGAGAGTGAAATGACCAGCTCGTTGTGGTGGGGGGCTACAAGGTTCTCCGCATCATAATTGTTGAAGGTGATGGCGTTTCCTGATCGGTTTCCTAGATTGCAGATACTCGCCATCGGCTGCCCGATGAGACGCTCTCGTGCATGGCGTTTAGCTGCTGAGTAGGACACCCCATATATCTCCGACCCGCCTGAAATTACATTGACAAC
Source organism: Fallopia convolvulus (assembly GCA_964016875.1). Lineage (NCBI taxonomy): Eukaryota > Viridiplantae > Streptophyta > Magnoliopsida > Caryophyllales > Polygonaceae > Fallopia > Fallopia convolvulus. Next base: position 25,439 of record OZ024722.1, on the reverse strand, counting down.
CTTAGCGTATTCTGGTGACGGAGGTATGTCCATAGGGCTTTCCGGCCACATTCTGACAGGTGGGACCCCCTGCGTTCGATGCGATCTCTACTAGCCACCCTTTTGAATGGAGGAAGGTCAATTCCTTCCGAATGGAAAAACACTCGTCCGTCTCATGACCATACTCCTAATGGAAGTCACACCACATCGTCATATCTCTCTTTGGGTTTGGGTTTTCCGCCTTCTTAGGCTGCCAGATCTTACCCCCGAACCTTTCGAGGCCCTTTACCACTTTAGCAGGTCCCATACCGAGGTTATACTCATGGACCCTGGGATGTGGCGGGTTATGTTTTTTTCCACCCGACAGTATGATGCCGAAAACATGCACCCCGGGAGCTTTTGGGCGAGCTTTTGGATAGGGGTGCTCGCGAAGCTCCCGTCGATGGTCAGGGGCAGCCTTCCTTTCTACTTGATCGAAAACTGATGCGGCCTGCGTGGGAGCTTCGTCCTTTTCCAGTCTAATGTGTGCTAAGGCCTTTACTTGGACATCCTCGAAACTATGTAATTTTAAATTTTCCTTTTTTTTTATAAAATATTTTGTATATTTTATTTCATAAGGTTATTAGCTTATAACATTTAAAATGTTATAGAAATTATTTATAAGCTTAAGACTATATTAAAAGGTTACGAGAATTATTTTTCTCAAATTATAAAGTGATAATTATGAACCATAGGAATATGGTTTTAGGATTATTATAATATGATAAAATATAATCATGAATAATATGAGTTAGTTATTATTTAAAATTATAAGAGAATAATTACAAGTGCTAAAACTTATGAAGAAGTAATATAATAATATTTCGAAAATTTATATAAGTGCTTCTAAAGTTAAAGTTCAATCAAATAAATTATTTAAAGTTCATACGATAACTATTTGAGTTATTTGAAGTACAAAAATCAAGGGGGAGGGACATTTTTTATCACTTTTACAAAACTAGATGGGTTAGTTGTGCAATTTCTCGGAAATGAATTAAACCCAAAATTGGGTTGTCTTCAACCTTGATTTGAAATTTTCAATTGGCCATAACTTATTCGTTTCTTAACGAATTTTCGATCCGAAAGATGTTCCGGAAATCTCATGAGGTGCTCTATAAAACCCCCTTAATTAATTTTTCGAATTAATACACTTTTGAGGGGCCGAATTTCTGTGCATTTAACGTGACCTAGAATGGATTGAATGCTCGAATTGGCCATGGGAAGCTCGAATTGGATGGAGGTAATGATGTGGAAGGATAAGAACGAGTAATGGAGGGTTAATTGGGTGCTTGAATCATTTAAATTGTCTGGTAATTATTGGATAAAGCCGAGTTAAAGAAAAGCCACGCTTTGTTTTCGGGGTATTGATGTGGGCTTTGGTTGGAGCATTCTAGGGGTCGTTTTGAGTTCTATAAAAGGCCAATGGGAAGAGCAACCCGTCATATACACTTTTTATTCAGAAACTTTCTCAAAAAACGCTCTCAAATTTGCCCAAATCGGCTCGGGAACAAATCACATCTGTTTAGCGAAAAACAGAGCAATGCTTGCTTTTTGGCCTCGTTATCCTTCCACACACAACCAAAATTTTTCCATTTTATATCATTGGAAAGCTCTCTTTCTCTCTCTCTCTCTCGGTTCCAACGCCTACTCACACGCCCCGAATCGATATCGGACGAAGGAGAACGAAGGCTCTGAAGTTGCCTTGTTTTGCTTGTTTCGAATTTCTGCATGTTTGGCCCGCGAGCAAGTCGGGCCCAACCCGGACCGATCGGCCTGCTCACCTTTTGTCGGTATATTTCGTTTTAATTCAATTAAAAAAATCTTTAGTTAAATTAAAATGGCTAAAGAAAATATTATTTCGATGGATAAATGTTAAGAAAATTATATTCCATAAGTATTTAAATAAACTTATGAATTTTAAATGGGTGTTTTTATGAATAAGTTGGTATTTTAAAAATGGATATTAATAAGAAAAGAATTTCTTATTTCACTATAAGACTAAAGTGATGAAATTAAATAAAATTCATAATAAGGTTTTAAATAGGTAATTTGGATAAAGTTTTGAAATTGTTTGGCCATTTTCAGAAAAATATAATTAAAAATAATAAAAGGAGGAATTGCTTAAGGATAAATAAAATCATTAATAAAGTTTTGAATGATTATAAGTAATATGGTTTTTTTTATTGAGGTTAATATTAAAAATAAGATGAGTTTAATATGTTAGAATGAAAAGACAAGGTTAAATGATATTATATTAAATGACATTATATTAATAAAAAGGAAATTATTGATATAATGTGTAAGTTTATAATTGTTATAAACTTAAATCCGTTATGATTCTTTAAAAATCAACGTTATCGAGTGAACAAAATAAATTGACAATGATTTATTTTGTGGTTGATTGCAACCGGAAAAAAGTTCAAATCACAATCGCGAGTAATCATTTCGTAACCAACCAACATCATTTCGAGGCAAGTGGTTTGGGTTCAATTTCCATATAAAATCGTTTATGCATCGCTTGTTTTTATCAAGCATGTTACATATTTTGTTATATGTTTCCATGTGCTTTAAACTGTTTTATGACTATATTGGGAGTGTTTGTATGAAATAAAATGAATCTAGGATTTATATTCTTCTAGATTTAATGACATGTTATTCCTAGTTGTACTTAGGTTACGCTAGATGGACTGTAGGGTCGTTGCCTTGTGATATGTGTGCCTAGATTAATAGGCTTATGTTTGCGTACTTTATTGTATACGTGTCGAATCATTCGACTTTAATCTTGAGTTAATGCTCTACTTGTAAGACCATGGTCAATACTCACTCGCTCGATGAGGGTTGATAGCACATAGCTCGTGTTAGTTTGGGCTTGCAACCCAAGCATTGTGAATTTCGTGGGGCCGTAACTCACACTCTTCTTACTTAAAAAGTATGCTTAATTCCAAGGGGAACGTTATTGTGATCCTTAAAATTCGTAGAGATCGATTAAATAGGAGCCCGTTGGCGACAATTAATATGATAGGAAGGCTAGTACAAGATGGAATGTCATCCTTACTCTCGGATTTCGTAAATCTCTGGCTCCAATATGAATTCGCATAACACGTATGCGGTGATGTTGGTAGAGGAAAACGTGATCAATGAGAGGTTTAATCACCGACCTAACTAAATCTGTGAAACCCAAGTTCCCAACATAAGTAAACATTTCTTTAAAAACCGAGACTCACCCTTGGTTGATATTCTCATTCTCTTACTTCAAATCATAGTTTTCCTAGGAGGGTCGAGGTGCGAGGATGGAACCGGCTTTCATTCGGTGCCCGACATCCCAACTCGTCCCTTCCTAAAAACCGAACCACCTTCCAAAACCCCATTTGCTTAGTCTTTCACAACACTAACCCGACCAATATTTTTCGTTTGCATGGTCGGCTGGTGTCAACCGTATTTCTCGTCGCGGCACATCAGGCAATCTTTCCATTCGGGTTGTGAGAAGTATGTTGAAGATGCGACGAGCTGCAGTGGATATTCTGTCAAAATTTACAAGGTCAACTATATTTTCGAGTTTATGTTAAACGTGTCTAGGGTTTTATTTTCTAATAATGTATAGGCACAAGAATTATTGTCTTGATGTAATTTTAAAACACAAGATGTCATGAATCTTCCGTTGTAAGGTTTTATTCTCCGTTATGAGGAGAAGTTCAATAAAAGAAAAAAAATTCTATCTCACTTTTATCCAATATTATATTTCGATTCCTTTTACTTATTATACTTAATTGTCTTAATTGTTCGGATTCAAGCCCTAAGGTGGCTTCAGACTTCAAATCCGGGGTCACTGGCGTGTGACATTCCCAATGTGAAATTGGGATGTTACAAATATGGTATCAGAGCAATGGTTTTAGGATCTTTTACCTATTATTAGGTTGGAGAATCTTCAAAATTATTTTCACTAATGTTTTCCGCAAAAGTGTTTTGAATAACTTTCGCTCACGAATTTTTGTTTAAAGGTTTAAATGTGTTTCAACACATAAGTTAGTTTGTGAAATTTGAATGAGTTATGAAATATAAGATTTAAGTTTTGTTTTTGTTATAAAGAATTTCTAATGATTTCTCTTTTGAAAATAAGGTTTTGATTCTATTGTCAATTTCGAGTTTAAATAAGTTTAAACTATGGAGTTTAAATTTGTAGATCATGATGATCAAAAATAATTTTGTTAGTTCATTGAAAAACCAATGTGTCTTTTTCAAACCACTACAAGCTCAGCTACGATACTTCTCACGTGGATATGGTCATTGGACATCATGTCATTCGCTAGAGTCAATATCAGTTTATTGACTTGTGCTTCTCTCATTTTCCCTACATCAGAACTTTGTGTGATTGGGAGACACCAACTCAATCTTTGATCTTCTTGAATGTTAGTCGTGTACCTTCAGATTCTATTATCTTAGATCCATATTATCGGGATAGATATTGTTATCTTCTTCGATCAACCGATCCTAAGTCTTGATCGAAACGATGATTGTCAAGTGATTGAACCATCTTATGCCTTGTTATTCAGACCGATCCAAGTCTTTTCCCTTTAAAATAGTTATTACATAAGTGAAAGTACCATAAGACTTTTTTATTATTCATTATTTGAAGTTATAAGTTTGGTAGCTTTTATAGAAATGGATCGTTTGAAATTTCTAAAGCCTAAAACTCTTTTCTCAACAAAAGTGAAAGTAACATAAGAAATCTTTGTAGATGAAAATTTCTCTAAGTTTTGAAATACTAGATTTTTTTTTATGAGGCAAAATTTAACGTAAGTTATGGGTTGAAACCTATACATATTTAAGGACGTTGGAAATCACATCCTACTTCATTTTTGAAGAAAGATTGTTAGTTTTTATATATAAAAACTTGATTGTTAATCTTGTACGTTTTAATATTTTCAAGTTTAAGATATGGATGTTCGTTGACTTTGATAAATATCTTTTCAAGTTCAAGCACCAGTAAGTTATTCTAGATTTCAAAAGTAATTCGTACGTACGGTTTCCATGGTGGTGAGTAAGATCGGATTTTATCTTCCATCTTGATCACATGGTAAGGCAAGATCACATGTCTTATTCCTGTGGAAATGCAGTAAAGGGTTAGGTCAGCTTGGTTCCCCATCCTGTTCACATGGTGGAATGCGATCACCTAATTCCTTAAAGTTAATGTTCAAAGGTTGCAATTCTTGTTTTATAACTCAAGGTTTGAGGATTTAAGAGTTTAAAGATTTTGGTTGGGAGTTAAAAATAACTATGCTTTCTATGTTCAAAGGTTGCAATTCTTGTTTTACTTTCGAATGATTTCGGGTCGGATAACTTTGGATTTTCGGATGGCTTTGGGTCAGGTAACTTCATGTTTTTTGATGGCCGGTTTCAAATCGGGTAACTTTGGATTTTTGGATGATTTCGGGTCGGTAGCATCGGATATCGAGTAACATTGGATATCGGGTTGTATCGGGCTAGTTCATTCGGGTATAATCGGTTTCGAGTTAATCTCGGGCTTGGGCTTTTTTGGATTCGAGCTAAATCAGTTCGGGTCAAACAAGTCTTGAGTATACACTTTTTTTATTCTTTTCGAATGTCGGGTCGGGTTCGGAGTCAAGTGGGTCGGGTGGGTTTCTCGGATGGGTTCAAGTTTTGGCGGCCCTACTATCTAAGGTGTGCAATCTCTGGATTCAAATTTCACATATGTCGGTGCTATATATAAAGAAATAAGTGCTCGTTTGGTATCGATATCTTAAGGATATCAGATATCGGTATCGATATCGGTATTGGTATTGGTATGAGATATGAGTATGGGATTTGATATCCATATCTTTGTTTGATATGGTAACAATATGAGTGATATCCCATACCTATTGTTTGGTTAGACATAAATAAATATAAGATATCAAATATTAAATTATATAAAAACAATATTTTATAAGAAAAATTGATATTTAATTACATTGAAACTATTTTTAACAAGAATAAAAATATATTAAACAATGTAAATTTGATCGTTAATTTAACAAAGCTATTTTTAATTAGATTAAAAATATATTAAACCAGCAATTTTTTTTGAAGAATGTAAAAATGCATTAAAGAGGATAATTACAAGCAGAGTTCGGTAGCACAGAAGCTCGACATATACAAAAACGCCCTGAGAGCAGAATAAGGAGAGAAAAGCCTATCAAAAACAGGGCAAAACACAGAAGATCAGTGTGGATGCTCATAAGTAAAGGTGCGGTCCAAATTAAACCAGCAATTACTCCATAGTCTCCATTAGCATTGAGAAATGAGAACTGAGTTCAGGAAAAACTTCTAAACACAATCATATATAGTCAAACGAGTAATTAAACATAAATGACCGGATCAGAAATGGAGGAGAAAGGCGATTACCAACAGCAAGAAGTGCAGATCCAAAACCAAAAGTCAATGAATCTGGAGAAGCAGATCAGAAAAAAAAAACATTTGAAGCATTTCAATGCTGTACGAGATTTGAAGTTTTGAACTGTTGGGATGTCGGACTGGGAGAGACGCAGAAAAGAAGAGGAAGAAAAGGAGACAGAGATATCACCCATACTGGTGAAAAAGTTAGTATATGAAACGGGGGTAAATTAGTATATCAGGTACGAAAAGATATCACCCGATACCGATACCTAACAATACCAAACACAAGATATACTCCGATACCCATATCTGATATCAAGATATCAATACCAAACGGGTCCTAAAGATCCTTAGTTCAAGGTTTAGTATATTCTCTTGTAATCATGTAATCGTTTAGGGAATGTTGTTGCGAATTCTCTTGCAAAGTTCTTTTTATTGTAAACTCTATTCCGCAAGAGATAATATAATTAATTTAGGGGAATTAGATATTTAATAAAGCAACATTATCCACTTTAAAAAATAAAACGCTAAAAGAACCGATACCACTACGTGCCATAGTCTTGAAGGAAGAGAGTCGTTTGTAAAATTAAAAATTTCCAGAAATAACGGTAAATAACGGAATCCGACGGTTGAGATGTCGGTAAATTTCCTCGGTTGTGTTTTTTCTCTCCATGCCAAAGAAATTTCCACCCTCCACTGCCGAATTATCTCCCTCCCTCTCAAGGTAATTGGCTCCAAGAAACAAGAAGAAGAAGAGAAAGCCAGACAAAAATTAAAGATTGAGCAGGTTAGGGAAAAAAAAAGTTTCCCCCTACATTTCAAGAAATAAAGAAACATTAGTCTGACCTTAACCTTATCCTTGTAATATACAGGTAATTCCTAGTGCATTGTTGTTCAGAAGAAAGGACGTTAAAAAGAGAAATGGCATATAGAAGAAAGCATGGAACAATGAGAGCATCCACGTTGGAGCAAGATGCCTGCTATCATCCTTGTGAAGATGACAATTCCAAGGCATATTTTCCTATTCATTATGATTCTTTTTTTAAACAAAAAGAAAATGAACTTTATAGAAGAAATTTCTAATTTCTTAATACTTGTGTATACTCACTGAATTATATTTTTGAGAAAACTAATCCATTTTTTAACTTCCGAAGTATGCAAAATGCATGTATTTTAAGATTTTTCTATTACCAATTCATAATGAATACTCATTGTTCATGGTCTAGATTAATGTCCTGAAACGGTTGAATGTCTGGCTTCTTCTTTTTAATCTTGTTGAGAGCATGCGTATGACAATTGCACAGGAGCAGTCAAAATATGGATTTTGGGGTGTCCTGGCCAGGAAAGCCAAGGCTATTATTGAGGAAGAAAATAATCCCCAGCATTTAGGGCCACCTCTCAGCTCGAGTCTTCAAATCAATTTTACACCTACAAATGAGGATCAGGTGACTATATATACAACACTGGAAATTTTTTTTTTTAATCCTGATCATTTAGGGTTTGTATTTTTGGGTGTGTTTGGTTTTTAATACATTTCGGTTGGTTCCAGAGTGTGTTTGTGTTGTGTGTGCTTTTTATGGATTTCCTAAATGTCTTTTCATGCATTGTTATTTTTCATTTAGTTTATGTTTTGTGTGTTGCACTTTGGCCATGCTCCCTATGGGTCTATCGAAAAATCCTCTTAACTTGTCCAAAGTATGGGTGAGTACATCTCAACCCTCAAATCCTGCTCATGTGGATACTTTATGTAGTTTTTGTTTTTGTATTTATTTGTTTGTATCAAACTAATTATCCTAAGATGATTGTTCTTCACTCTAAACAGTACAATATCAAGAAGAGACATAATGTGGAACCTAAGAGTGGACAGAAAGTAGACAATGCCAAACCACAAAGAGTGGGCAATGCTTTAGAGGTTAATTTTTGTCATGTAATCTAGATAAAAGAACATACTATTCAAGTTTTAAGCTTGGAACTATTTTTCACAATTTAATAGGAATGAATTTTGCAGGGAGGTGGGATGAAGACTGCCAAAACATTGCACGAGAGTCACAAATTGCAGATCAAGACCAAAGGAAGTGATTCTGATGGGCCATGGCTTCCTATCCAGCCAACACAAACACAACTCAAAGCATCCCGTGATGTAAGGTGCCAACTATAAGTACACATATATATATATATATATAATTGTGAAAGTTTATGGGCTATAACAGGGCGTCGTATGTAAGCCCAACACACAAGCCTAGTGAGGTTCCATCCTAGAACAAATTGACAATAGGAATACATAATCTAAAGAATTATATAAAAGACTTGTTTAATCCACATTTTCAGATGTGGAAAGAATTATATTCTCAATAGTAATTGTAATTGTGCTTTTGTAGGTCCTCTTTTGGCACTAAAAGTAATTGTACTTAGTTGGAGTAGTTGCTTATCCAAATTTTGTTAGATCTTGACTTTGTTTATATATACTTCATCCATTTGACTACATGGATGCAAATATATGTGTGTCAGGTTGCAATGGCAACTGCTGCAAAAGCCAAACTCCTACTCCGGGAACTAAAAACGGTAAAAGCTGATCTGGCTTTTGCAAAACAGCGATGTGCACAGCTTGAGGAAGAGAATAAGCGCTTTCGAGAGAGTAGGGAGAAAGGCGGCAGCCCTGCCGATGATGATCTGGTATTTATATATATATTGGAGTACTCCATCCCACATCGGAAATATAAAGAGAACTAAGCCAGTATAAATACCCTTGAGTTACTCCTCCTATTGCCAATTGGTTTTAGGATGGAACCCCACCGGGCTTGCACTCCACATGGTGGCCCACGGATGGATTTAGGGTCAACTTATATATATATATTTTGTGACATTTTGGATTTATGTCACCAGATTCGGCTTCAAATTGAAACTCTTCTGGCTGAGAAGGCACGTCTAGCCCATGAAAACTCCGTATATGCAAGGGAGAATCGTTTTCTAAGAGAAATTGTTGAATACCATCACCTCACAATGCATGATCTTGTCTATTTGGACAATGGCAGTGGTGATGAAGAAGGGGAGGAGGAGGAAGAGGAGGAGGAGGAGGAGGATGAACAATATACTGATCATATTGAAGATGCAGAGGTTCTTTATAGTGCCCAAACATCTCCTCCAGAGATTTACAATACACCTAGGTTTGTGAAACAACTCATTAGTAACTCCTCGTCTGTGTCTCAACTTTCTTCCTCCTCATCTACTGAGCAGAGCAAGGCTGATCATCCAAATCAACATGAGGGCTAGTAGGAAAAGTTTTATTTGTATATAATGTCAGCATTAATTGCATGTCTCGAAGGGAAGAATTTAACTGCCACAGTACACTAAGTCTATGTCTCCTTGGTCTTTCAATCCTATAGAGTTGTCATGATCTTTTTTATTTTTAATTAACTTCTTTTAAGGTTCACATTGTGTGAAAGATACCTTTGCTATTTTGAAACTCTGTCAAATGAGCTTGCTTTAGTATAACAAAGAGTATATCTATTAGATTTAGAGGTAGGTCATTAATACGTACTCTCTACAACTTCAGCAGGTTTACTAGATACTGTAAAGAATTTAATTGGATTGTAAAGAGTTTTTTTTTTACTCTTATCATTAATCGAATATGTATTTATACAAGGATTGTGAAACTCCTTGGAGCCCAAGTAATATGATTAAAGATAGAATAATAGATACAAGATATAATCTTTCTCTAAGGCAAATATTCTATCCTAAAATATAATTCTTATCCTAATACCCCTACAAGCTCATGGAGGTGTATGGACATACAACTTGGATCGTAGAGTTTGTAAAAATGTCAACAACCTGATCTAGGGTGCGAATCACCAGAGAACCGTCATCGACATGTTCTCGAACAAAGTGATAATCAATTTTGATATGCTTGGAACTTTGATGAAATACATGCAAGATTAGCAAACATGTATGTAGCACTCACCTTATCACACAGTAAGATGAGTGGTGTCTGTAACGGGACGTGAAGATCTTCAAGGAGTTGTAGAATCCAAATTATCTTAGTAGAAGTGAATGCTATAGCTCGATATTCGGATTCTGAACAAGATTTCGCAACCATATTCTGTTTCTTAAAGGCCCAGCCAACTACTTTCCAACATAACAGATGACAAACCTGATGTGTGACTGCTTGGAAGATCTCCTCTTCGGTACAACCTTTCCCACCAACTTCCATGCAAAAATTTCTAGCCCACAAATCCGTTATTCAACGACTCTCACCTAACATTTCGGGGGGGGGGGGGGGGGGGGGGAGTAGCAAGTCATCTTTGAAAAATGGAGGGAACCAACTAATTTCCAAACTCATACCCAAACCGGCCCCTTTAAGTTGCAAGGAAGCGGTTACCAACAATAGACTTGTCCGAGATTGCAAGCGGCTTGATGTAATCCCCTTGACCAATAGGGATGATTATGAGTTTGATTTAGGAGAATTTTTTCAAGAACAAGATGCATGGAAGGCTACCTCATTGGCTTTGTAGCCGGATCCAAGATCACAATTAGAAGTCTCCAAGCCTTTGTCAAGGCTGCATGGGATGTGGCTACTCCAACTATTTATTTGAAAGATAATGGAGTGTTCATCTTTAGCTTTGTATCTTTGAAAGATTGTGAATGGGTCCTAGATAATGGACCATAGCTTCTCCATGGCAACAAGTTGTTAGTGTTGAAGGAGTGGGAGCTTGGAATGACCATGTAATACCCCTATTTTGAGACTTAGAAACTTGTTCTTACAACTTAGCCAAAATAAACATGAAATAGTTAAACAACTGAAATATCGAAACATGGTTCGTACGAAAGAAATATAAAGTAATTCAAAATAACAAGAAGTACTTCCTCGAGAATCCTGACCATAGTTGGAGTACGTAATTCAAAATAACAAGTGCGTATGATCAAAGAAGTACTTCCTTTTATAGTATATGAATTACTTGGAGTAATTCATATACTCCAAGTATTCAACACTTTCATTTGGATTCCACCATCTAACCTCTCCTCTCCATGCCTTGGAACCTCCCCCGCTTGTCAAAAACTGTAAAGGGCTGCCAAATTTGTACACACACATGTAAATAGTTAACAGAATGAACTTGGTTTGATCGATAATACTATAATGATTTTCTTTTTAAAAACAATGGTGGGTCCCCTGCTGACCTGTGAGGGCTGCTGATGTGTTCCAAGCAGTCATGTAAAGATCAACGTTGTTCTCCTACAAGATTGTAACGCCACATGTGATAATTAATTAGTTAAGATTAAAAACGATGAGAAGAGTTTAAATATAATTGATCAAGTTTGAAAGTGTTGAATACTTGGAGGATTGGGAGGAGGCGTGCAACAAGCTCAGTAGTGTCGCCATGGTCGACGCCTGCACTCCTAATAGCGTGGTGTCCTACCACTATCTTCCACTTTGCACTTGATTCGCTCAATCCCTCTTCCACATCCTACATTCCATCCAAAACAAATTGTTTTATATTTGGTGTACGTACTAATAGTACTCTACAAAAAAACTTGGGGTGTTCAACGGGTCGGGTTACCTGTGTCCCGCACTGTACGTTCTACAAAAATTTGCGAGTCAGGTCGCGGGTTAAATTTTTTAATTTGCGGGTTGCGGGTCGGGTCGGGTTAAATCCGTGCGGGTCGACTTGTAACACACAATATTTTTAAAATTATATATATTTTTATAATTTTATTAATATATAAACTATTTTTTTATAAAATAGTCGTTGGATTTACGGGTCGACCCACAAACCCGATGATTTTTTTTTCAAACACATGTTTTTTTGTAAAAAATCATTTTTTAACCCGATTGACTTAGTCATACGGATCAAGCGGGTCGACCCGCGAGTCGGGTAACGGATCGGATCGCGGATCAAAAACAATTTTTTTTTCGGGTCGCATGTTGACCCAACTCAACCCTAACAAAAATGCACGCTCTTTGATCATACGCACTTGAACCGGACAGACTCGCGGGTCGCGGGTTAAATTTTTTAATTAATCGTATGTAATATTCGGGTTTCCGCTTTCTTTTATTTTGGGGTCGGAAAATGACTTTCTTATTTTACAAGTAACCTCGTAAGACAGATTTTATTAATCCGATTTGACAACTAATAGACTACATCATTTTTCTACCAAAAAAATAGACTACATCATTTTTTCTCCCATGTATAAATTATATCTGATATCTTTTTACAAGTAATAAATTAAATACCTTTTTATATATTTTCTACCCAAAATTTGGTGGTCAACCCAACCAAATCTTATCTTAGCCTTAATTACATCTAATTTAACCAAATTATTATCCTTTAAAACCGAACTAGCTAGATCCGTATCCTTCTGATTTCACAACCGAGATTTGAGCCTTCTCAAAGCCAAAAACCGAGGGCATGTCATCCATACACCGTAAATCCAAACTCGTCCTCTTAAGATCGTATTCCGGTAAACCACTCGTATATCCGTGGCGATCGCGCGTCACTCTCTCCGATCGGCGTTAACCGCGTACTTTCCGATCACTACCGCAGTGACGTTCTCATTCCGCCAATGGCGTTTTCAATTGCTTCGATCACCAATCTCTTTGTCCAGTGTTTCGTGGATCATTTCTAATCGGCCGGCGGCAAGGCTGCAAATACGTGGGTCGTCCGTCTCGATCAAACACCGGTAAGATTCGTCAACCTTCGCACTCTTTTTGTCCGGTCCGATTGAGCGTAGAGCGAGGGCTGTTGTCCGGGCGGCCGGCGAGATCGTGTTGGTCCGGGTAGGTGGGTGCGACACTAGCAGATAGATCAATGAACAAGTTTAGGGGGAATGGTCAATTTTGTGTACTCGGCCTTATATTTCTGTAAGTGGTACTTTGGATGGGTTTTCATTCTTTTTATATATATATGTTGGAACTGATCAAGTTGTTAGTGTAGGCATTATATCGTTAAGCTGTTTTGTAGTATTACAATAGGAAGTTTGGGAGGTTATATTATACAACGATTGGCTAGCTTCACTGTTCAATTCCAAAAATTATACAGGGATTGCTTGGGAAAAGCCACCGGAAGGATGGGTCAAACTAAACACAGACGGAGCTGTCAGAGACGGAAGTAGAGCTGCTGCAAGTGGAGTGCTAAGAGATGAAGAGGGACACTGGTTAGGCGGTTTTGTTCACCATATTGGGTCGTGCTCGGTTCCTATGGCGGAACTTTGGGGAATGCGGTATGGTCTCCAATTGACTTGGGATAGGGGCTTCAAGCAGGTTTTGGTGGAATCTGATTCTCAACTTATTATTAATCTGCTTAACTCTAATGTTAAGAATTGTCATCCTTTATGTAGCCTGGTTAAACAATGCCAAGGCTTTATTAGTAGGGATTGGTCCATTCGATTCCGACATTTGTACCGAGAGGCAAATTCGGTTGCGGTTTTTCGTATCCGTTAGGTCTTAATGTATTGCTTGCCCCGCCTGAGGGGATTAATTTAATTCTGCTTGATGATGTAAGGGGTCGGGCTATCCCCCACTTGAGTACTACTTAGCCCATTTTTTATTATTAATAAAATGCCCCCTTGAGGGGCCGGAGAGTGTCGCCTCTCCTTCTACCAAACAAAATACAGTGATTGGCTAGCTAGTTTTAAGTAATTAATGTAGTATTTTGACATGTTTAGATAAGGAATCTATATTCTCAAGGTTCATTAGTACTTAGGGCACGTTTGGCTGTGAGAGGAGAAACGTAAACGTAATGAAAAAGGAAGGGAAAGGAAACCCATTCTATTACCATCCAAGTTTTGTTTGCCATGAAAATAATGAATGGAATGATTACCTTTCCTATTCTAATTAGGTGTTTGGTTGGGTTGAATTCAAATTTTTTTAAGAATCAAGCAAGATATTATAAAAATGATTAAAAATTCAAGGAAATCAACCAAATTCAAAATATAAAACTAAACAAATAAAATATTCATTGCAGAATTTTATCCCTGTGTTCTGGTAATTTACTAGCCAAATTGAACAATGGATAGAATGAGATTTTCTAAATTTTCATGCCAGGTTCAGGTAATTTACGAGCCAAGGTTTCATGCCAGGTAATAGTTGATAGGTGAAATTGCTCAATTCAACAAATTAAAAAGTCAAACACACAACTGAAGCCCTAGTAGAAACCAAACAAAATCAAAGTAGGCCATCAAAATCAAAATACCAGAACAGTATCCGTCAAATTAATGACATTTGAATAGTCAAGTGGGGTTCAAAGTTTTTCATAACACTTTCATTGGGTAAACTGGTTCACATGATATGAAACATTAGGCTTCATTTTCATAACACTTTCATGAGAATCAGACCTCATTCAAGCAGTCAACACATACAATCAACATAATCAACACAGGTATCCAGTCAATATAAGCAAGTCAGATTCATCAGTCAGTAGTGCGCAAATCACAAACTATCGAATCACAACACCATAGTTATTCATTCAATTGATACAATCAATCATCAATCTTCAAATTGAATCGTCCAAAAGTATAAATAATCACATCCTACCAAAACAGTGGCACAAGACAAATGAAAACTTCTAGGAAGGAATTTGAATAAACTCTAAGCCCTAGAAAGTTCATAAGAAGAAATTTCGTTCCAAATTTGTAGCAAAACAAGAACTATTAGTAAAAGGAAAAGCAAAGCGCATCTAGAAGAGGAGATTGAAGGTACTAGTAAAAACCAAACCTCTAGCCTTCAAGCAATTGGCGACTTCGAGCAGAAATTGGCGACTTCGAGCAGACTTCGATGAAGGTACTAGTAGAGCAGACTTCGAGCAAGTCTTCCGGCGAGTTTTCTGATGAAGACTTCGAGTTTTCCGGTGAGAAGGAGAGGAGAGATTAGTCGTGCGTGAGAGGCGCCATATGCGTCGGGTGAGAAACGGCTTTCTTCAAGAAAGAAAGGGATTGTTTCCTTGGGTTTTTCAGACGGAAACAAATAGCAGAATGTTTACCTTTTTTAAATCAATGAAAAAATATAAAAAATTCCAAACAAACGGGCCTGAATGGAAACAAATATTTCAATCCGTTTGTAAAGGCCCATTTTAAGATAAACAAACGGGCCCTTAGTGTCGGGAGAGTAATTATGGGAGTCATAAAATAAATCGTATTTAGCTATAATGATTCGTTAGGAGGACCAGGGTCATACCTAATTTTAATACTCCCTTCGTTCAAAAATACATGATGTTTTAGCATGATTCTCTTGTTCAATAATACTTGATGTTTTATATAATTTACCATATTTTTTTCCAATAGTACCCTCATTAATTAAAAAGAATAATAAAAATAAAAAATAGAAAAGGAAAGATCTTCACAAGATTTATGGGTATTTAAGTCAAATCACATGCTTTCTTAATTTTAGAGACAAATCCTAAAAAGTCATGTATTTCTGAACGGAGGGAGTACTTTGCATTAATATTTCTTTTAGGAAATTGTTGTTGTCCACACCCTTAGTCCCATCTTCGTCAAAAGAGTCCTTCGTTTCAAGGTAAGTCGTTTTCGACTTGCTCGATTCTTCTCTATTCTGTTAGATTGTATACCGTTATTGTAGGGCGGGTTTTGGGAACTAGTCCCGAGTACCTTTTTAAATTATTTTGAACTTATTGGTGTGATGTGTGTAAAATGGTTTCGAACGCATTTTATCGGAAAGAGATTTTTGAAACGTTTTCTCTGTGTTGGTACCGTTTCCGGCACGACCCCATCGTAGCTGGCGGAGAGGAAGAGTTGTCTATATATGGTCCGTGTGACAGGGAAACTGTGCCCCTTCAAAATGAAAAATATTATCTATGTGTTTTGGCAAGTGCTCCAGTGGAGGCTTAGCCGGGGTTAGAAGGGAGATTGTGAAGTAGAGTGAGAGGGCCTGCCTCTGCACTCGGCGCGGGTTTGAGCGCCTTGTAGTTTGGATTGCGAGATGGAGGAATTGCATTGTTGTAAGATTGTATTTGTGAATGTGTATGTGGCTATGTGTGACTAACCAAAACTAATTTAAGTATTGACCTTTAGAGTTATGAGTGCGGTTGTGGACTTTGATACTGACTTTAGAACTGCTTTCAAAACGTCTTGCAATTTCCGTATTCTTTCTAACTTGATAGATTAGTAGCTGACCCTTCGGGGAATATTTTTCAGTTCCAGGTATGAACCCGGGAACCGTGCAGGAGCCGAGGCCTGATGGCGTGGCGGAGTGGTGAAGAACGCATGTCATAGTGGGGTCGGGTTTACTTTAGTTTATTTATGATATTTTAGGATGTTGGTTTTATTATTATGTAGGAGTTAGTATTATATCCTGTTTATTGTTATTCTAGATTAATTTATTATTAATAGAGTTTTGTTGGAGTTGGATATTTATGTTTTCGGGACTACATGCATAACTATGTTTTCTAAGTTTTATTAAATGAAAGGTTGTATGTTTTTATTAAGTTTTCTCGTCGTGCCCGCGTTGCAAGATCCTAAAGTGTCATTGTCAAACCAACAAGAGTAGTACCCAGAGAGGTCTACTACCCTGTAGTGCCCTATCTAAGGACGGGGTGTTACAATTTAATTAATCGGGTCGCGGGTTAAATTTTTTAATTTGCGGGTTGCGGGTCGGGTCGGGTTAAATCCGTGCGGGTCGACTTGTAACCCACAATATTTTTAAAATTATATATATTTTTATAATTTTATTAATATATAAACTATTTTTTATAAAATAGTCATTGGATTTACGGGTCGACCCCTAAACCCGATGATTTTTTTTTCAAAAACATGTTTTTTTTAAAAAAAAATCAATTTTTAACTTGATTGACTTAGTCATATGGATGATGGATCAAATCGGATCGCAGATCAAAAACAATTTTTTTTCGGGTCGTATGTTGACCCAACTCGACCCGTGGGTATTCCTAACAAAAAAATGCACGCTCTTTGACAAAAATGCACTTGAACCGGACAGAATCGTATGCATTTAATTAATTAATTTGTAGTAGATACCTTGAGGAGAGAAGAGAGGTATTGTTGGCGAGGAAGCACGCCACTCCAATCATAGGAGTGGTCTTTCTCCTCCTCAGGGTCAGGGCTAAAGTATCTGTCAGCAAACGGCGTCGTATCGACGAAGAACAACTCCACCACGTCAGCATTGACAATGAAAGACCTCTTGCAAATCCACCTCTCGTCTATGGCTTTCAACACCGGGCTCAATTGCGCCTCCACGTTTCCTCTGTAGTCATGGTTCCCCAATACTACGTACATTCCCATTTACCATATTTGTTTTACATTAATTAACCTCTTAATTGCATGTTTATATTATAATTAAATCCACCTTGTAATATGATGCATATATTACCAGAGAACCATGGCTTTTGCAAGCTAGGGGCAGTGTATATATTGGTGAAGGACTCCTTGAAAGTGGGATCGTCGACACCGGTTAATCCATTGTCGTAAAAGTTGTCGCCGATGGAAACCACGAAGTCTACGTCGAGCTTCTCTCCGACGATTCCCATCTGCATAATCAATATATGCAACAAGATAAGATTTTGGATTGACTTCAGACATCTAGTCAAAACGGTTAAGAATTTTCGCTTCGATTCTTATATATGGACAGTGTCCAAGACCTCAAAAAAATAATTTTAAATTGAACTTAATATAGGAAAGAAAATAAAACCAACCATGTATTATTAATTGAACTTAACATAGCATCATTTGTTCACCTTCTGCCTAACTTTTTTCTATATAGATTTTTGTAATCTATATACTTAGTTATTTCAAACAAATCAAATAACCAAAAACCGAAGCTACTAGTAAATTAATGACCAAATTATATAGTAATTAGCAACGTGATGGTAATCTTTGATGTATTTTCAAGATGATGGTAAAATATTTCTATTATAAAAGTACAATCTTCATATCAGCAAAAACACCATTCCTAACTTCAACTATTGTAAACGCAAAATGGCCTAATTTTATTATGTATTCTCAAGATGATAGCTAGTAATCTTTCTATTTACAAAACTAATTTTGAAAATATTTTAATGATCAAAATGTCTTCAACACACGTCTTTGTCGGACAGGTATATATTATATATACTCCTATTTCAATATCAATATTTTAAAAACATAAAAAAAAAACGCACATTATATAATTAATATGATTCATGTAAGGCGCGCGCGCACCTGATGAGCGACGAGGGATTGGTTAAAGTTTCCCTACCTTCCCCAATCTCCGACCACCAGGAAGCTCACCGTCCCGTCCGCCTTACGTGGCCGTGGCTGCTCCAACCTTTCCAGCTCCGCCTCCGCCGTCCATAACGCCGCTAGCACTGTTGAAAAACGAGTCCTAGAAGCTAACACTACACCATTCTGCAGATTTAGCGACCATATTTTAGCGATCACGGAATATGGTCGCCACTTAGCGACCATATGGTCGCGAATCTGGACGTCAAAACGAAAGGAAAAAATAAATCCAAATTAGCGACCACGTGGTCGCTAAAATAGGCGACCACGTGGTCGCTAGGCCTTTGTAGTCGCAACAAGTGCGCGGGGAAAATTCCCGCCAGCATGTAGCGACCATATGGTCGCTACTAGTAGCATACATGTCGGCGACCAAGTGGTCGCTACCATTTGCGACCATATGGTCGCCAAGTTTCTCGCGACCACTTGGTCGCAAACTGTAGCGACCATATGGTCGCTGACTTGGTCAGATGTTTTGGCGCGCCAGATCTATTTTGGCGGGTAATATCCCGCGTTTTTGGCGACCACTTGGTTGCTAAAAACAGTATTTGGTAAAATTGCCGCCATTTCAGCATATATTGCATTTTCATTCCGCTAAAAAATGCACTCTCATTCCGCTTCAACACAACTTCACTCTCATTCCGCTCTCTTCCAAAATATTCACAAAGAGAGAAAAAATCAACCACAACTGTGAATTGATTCTAGGAAGAAATTCCGTCAAATTTTACCAACATCCTCATTAAAGGTATGTAGTTAAATCTTATTCCTAATTTTTCATTCGTCATTATATTGTTTTAGATAAATATTGACGGTAGAAAGCTTTCGTTTATATATTTATAAGAGATTGTGTTACAGAATTTTACCGCAAATAGCAATTGGTTATGTTGTAAATGTCTGTTCTGCTATTCTCAAACTGGCGACCATATGGACGCTAATTAGCGACCATATGGTGGCTAAAAGCATATCAGCGACCATATGGTCGCTAATTAGCATCCATATGGTCGCTAAATGCAGTGAATTAATTTAATTGTACTCTGATTTTGAAATGCAGGAAGGAAAAAATGCGTGAGTGGATGTATGTGCGTAATATAGATGGTTTTTTGAACAACGAGTTTTTAGCTGGCGTAGAGCAATTTCTGGAATTCTGCAAATCTATGCCGTCCTATAACCCATCCGAATTAAGGTGTCTGTGTCGGAGGTGCAAGAATAAGAAAATGAAATCTGTGGATGATGTGCATTATCACCTTGTTAAGGAAGGTTTTGTTCCGAACTATTACCATTGGGTTTCGCACGGGGAGATAGATGAAAGGTTCGCTGCATTGTTGGCCGAGTCTAGACAGCATGAAGGCTGTAGCAGTTCTGATCCAGCACCACCATTAAATGGTGGGAATGATAATCGAATGGAACAGATGGTGTATGATGGTTTTAATTATGGCCGAAGTGACTACACTGCTGAGGATCCCGTGCAGAATGCGGATATAAGGCATGAGCAAGGGGAGCAATATTATAATGAAGCGCCCAATCCCGATGCACAGCGTATGTACGACATGTAGTCGGCCGCAAATAGGCCTTTGTGGCCTGGATGTGATATGACGCAGTTGGAGGCTGCGACTGAGCTATTGAGCCTAAAGTCTAAGCTAAGGATGACGTAGCGCGGATATGACATGATCTCGGATTTTTGCGGACGCGTTTCTCACCCGGAGACGACATTACCAGCCACGTTTTACGACACGAAAAAACTGGTTGAGGGTCTCGGTCTTCCTTACGAGATGATTGATTGTTGTCCAAACTCTTGCATGATATATTGGGGTGCAG